>CM060438.1:5000-1370000 GCA_030545235.1 Helianthus tuberosus | reverse complement strand
TAAGCACTTAGGATAGGTTTCATTTTAGTATGTAGGCTTTGTTAAACCATATTACATGAGTTTCCATACTCATTTGGTTTACGAACCCTCATTCTACCCGATCCTCCGATATAGGTCCGGTATATTAACATAGTTACCTATATTAGGTGCCGTTTGATATCCGTGATCTCTAGCATTGTTTGGTTGTTACTCAAGGACTACTAAGCAATCTCAAGTGAGTACATAGACCCCTCTTTTACTGTTTTCCAAACATTTTGGGGTGAAACACATGTGCCTACTTGTTACTTTCGTGCTTTCATGCTTTCATATCATATTCTTGTTATGTTCATTAGTACATTTATAGTACATGATTTCATTACATTTATGCTATGTATGTTCATCTAGTTCATACTTAGTACATTATTTTACATTACATTTCACGCTATGTATGTCCATTTAGTGCATACACAGTGCATTATTTTACATCACATCACATGCTATGTATGCTCATTTGTTGCATACTTAGTACATTTGTTATTCATCACATGCTTACATTTTTTGTATGACATTTGGTTTGTTCAAATGGGACAATATACATTCATTAACATTGATCACTCCATTCGTTAGTAGGTAGTGGTACCATAGGAATTGACAACTCCCGTTCCTAACATCCTAGGTATGTTTGGATGGAAGGAATGACCGAATTCGATAAACATAACACAGATAAACCTTTAATTTGTTTAAAGGTCTATCACCACAGTCACAAGGCTTGGATGTATGCATTATAACAATACCGCATAGATGTTCATATCAGTATAGCATGCATTTGTCCCACAAAGCATAACTTTGATTTAAACTATGTTTAAACTCGATACCCTGTTTTTTTGTGCATTTTACCTATAGTTTAGTTGATGTATTTCACTTGCTATACATGATATTTTTGGATACACAATTCATGATTTACAATAAACATAAACATTTTGACATTGATATACACATTTAGTGATTTACATTAGACATAGACATTTTGATATGGTTTACACAATAACACCTGACAATGGATTTATACATGAACAATTTACAATGGTGGTTGGTTTGGGTAAGTGATTTGAGTAACGAGGCGTGTGTAATATAATACAAGCATGGTGGATACGCCGCTGGTACTTCCTATATATATAAGTGCTTGTATAATATTACATATCGTAGCGTTAATTAAATCATTTCAGTGTAGACATATTACATCTTACACAAATAACATATTTTTCACAAGACATTGTTTTACAAAACAATTTATTTTATACAACTCATTTTACTTGGTTATTTCATTAACCATACACCTTTCTTTTATATAATCTGATTTCTTATCAAGTTTTCACATGATTTATAAAAGAAAACACTTAACAAGATTCATGACTAATTTTTATTAAACCTTTCTTTTAAAACCCAAGTCATGAATCCTATTTTCACAAAACCTATGTATTTCACATCATTTTTATGTTGACGTACCTATTTTCACATGTGTTTCAGGAGCAGGTGCGTAGGTTTGATCAGGATACACTAGGGTGGACTCGGGCCTTAGTGACATAAAAGAAGCAAGATTAGTTTAGTTAATGTTGTGTACTTTGTTTTCCTTCGTTTAAAAGACAATGTAACTCGCTTGTTTGATAAATAAAATATAACTTTGTATGCCATGGTTGTGAAACAATAATTCTGTTACAACACTCCCCGACGTTTCCGCCACGATTTGATGTTTTACGTGGTCGGGGTGTGACACGCCGGAGAGCGGTAACAAAGAGCACCCCCCACCCCATCCGCCTTGTTACGAGTCACGGTGTATTTTCCTTGTGCAGGAGACAGATCAGCGGACGATCCAACCACCGATCCTCGGAAAGAAGGGATTAACCCTACTTGACGAGACCAGTGAATTAACCTCCCCTGGTTAACCACTGTTTCATCAATATTATACATATTAAATAGAAAAAAAATCTTGATGCTATTGTATGATTTAAAAATAAGTGAAGTATATAAAAGTTATATGAATTAAAAAAAGCGAATTGGAAATAAATAATCCCACCTAACTCAATTTGGCCGATAATAATCCCAAGTCTGTTATTGGCTGATAATAATCCAAACTGGTCAATTTTTTTTGTAAAATAGTCCGCCGTTAAAATAGCTTAACGGAGTTAAGTTTTTTTTTTTGAATTACAAACCGATGTTTTAGGGCTTTTGATCAGAACGAGGATACGAGCCGATTGATGTAAAACTTACCTCGAAATGGCTTGATTTTTGTTAATTGGAAGTTTAAACACCCGAATTGAAGCACCGTTTTCGTGGGTTGGGGCAGTATTTCGAGGTAAGTTTTACATCAATCGAATCGTATTCTCGTTCTGATCAAAAGCCCTAAAACATCGGTTTGTAATTCGTAAAAAAACTTAACTCCTTTAAGCTATTTTAACGGCGGACTATTTTACAAAAAAATTGACCAGTTCGGACTATTATCGGCCAATAACTGACTTGGGATTATTATCGGCCAAATTGAGATATGTGGGATTATTTATTTCCAATTTGCCTTAAAAAATGATGAAAGTAGTATTTAATAAAAAAGTCAACATAATGAACAAAATCTCTCGTTTAACTTTTCCAGCTTAACCTAATTTTCGATTTCCGCCAAATTGATCATAAGTGTGAGAGGGGTGCTCCCCTCAACTCCTCTCACCGGAACCAATGAAATTCATTCATGTCAACTCCCTTCAAGCACTTAATCACAAGGGGTGGTTTTACCCAAACCATTTATTTTTAAAAAAGAAAGGAAAAAAATGCATGATTGGTTGGAACCCCTCTATCTCCTCTTCCCTCCTCTTCCTACAAGCGGTGAACACTCCCCGATTTCCATGTTGCCGCGCGGTGAGGGAAGGGTCGGCGAAGTTGTTTCCGTGCGGTGAAAGGTCACACCGCACCTTTCCCCGCACCCAGCCCGTTCACCCTAACCATTAAAATGATGTGATTAAGAGTTTAGATTGTTTTCTATGCTTTTTAAGCCAAAATTATTATGTATTTGATTAATCCTCTATATTAAGGATGAGAAATTTTGTACCAATGCCGTATCGGTACCCTACCATATCTGTACCGACCAAACATACACGGTTTTGAAATGAGCTCAATTTCAGTATTTGTACAATGTAGTACAGTTCAGTTGAGGGTTTTAATGGTACTGTATAATATCGGTACCGACCAAACAAGTACAATACAATATTCAACTAGCGGTACCTACTCGGCTACTCTGTATATATTTAAAATTAGTAATGGCAATGGGTAATCAAAGTTTTTAATATTGTCTAATCAGAGAGAAATAAGAAAGTTGATTTATATTTTACCTGAACGTTAAGGAAGTTGTGATCCATGTACATTATTTGACACGCATAAATGCATGGACATGAGACATGTGAAGAGAATGGAGTAAATACGGCCCCGTGGTGTATGTTGAAGCCGCTGATATCCTCCTCGTGACTTCCTCATTTATTCACTCCTAACTATAATTCTTTAAAGAAACTTTAAAAATGACTATAAATTTATATAAATGCATTTGACTTTTGTATCATACATAACTACAAACCTAAGAGTGTTTAGTTTAATATGCTTGCATGTATATGTTGGATCGAACTAGTTTGAAACAGGTAATGCATGCCAATTTAGAGCCAATATTCTAAGGTTCTGGGGTTGTTTGATAATTTCTGAATGTGTAAGTGCTGAATTAGTAAGAGATCTGAACCACTAAGAGCCCTTACAATGTTTAACCATTTATAGACAAATGTCTGACCAATTTAGATAACAGGTCTTAATCATTCAGACTCAGTATAATGTTTAACCATTATACTGAGTCAAATATCTGAATCATTAAGATATCTGCTTGCAAAACAAACAGTCTAAATCAGTTTAAACTATTAAGAGTCTCATTAATAAACAAACAGTTCTTTAGATTCTAAAAGTTTTAGTATCAGTTTGGTATGATAAGTACCAATAAGGCGTTATAGGTGTGTGTATATGTCGTTTTGATTCGGTTATGAGTTGAAACCAAACATATAACTGATTTTTCACTTTTCATAATCGATCTGTTCAAATAATAAAAATGTTTGGTTAATTTGGTTAATCATCGGTTAAACATTGATTTTTAGCAGGAGTAGATTTAAGTTTTTTTTTTCAATTAATAAATCAAACTTTTGTCAAATAAAATATTAGTTTTCTTTGATTAATAAAGAAAAAAATGAGGCAGCTAAAAATATGTTTCTAACATGTTATAACAATTTTTTTTGATGTATAACATTATTTGTAAAATATAAAATTGACATTTGGTTTTAATGTCGACCTGGTTGTTATTTCAGTTTTTTTTTCTACACATATAGCCATAGGGTCATGCTAATCACACACGGAGAAAATTATTTTCACATCCCAAAGCGCCGCGCTATGGCTAAAGCGCGGCGCTTTGCTTGACAAAAGTTGATTTGACTGACATAAAGTGATACGATGTTGCAGAGACATAAAGGTGATACGAGGTTGCAGTGTCCCGTGAACCCTAAGCGCCGCGCTATGGCCAAAGCGCGGCGCTTCGACCCCAAATTTTCATTATTTAAACCTGCATAGACAGAACATTTAACATTCGAGGGTATTCGAGTGTTTTGTTGTTTGTTGATTTCTTTGCTGTATTAGTTACGTGTGTTGAAAAAACGATGTCGTGGTTAAGCAACTATCTTTTCGGTCAATATTCTGACGAGTCAGTTGTTCCTGATTCTTACGAGGGGACCGCTATTTCTGACTCGTATGAGAAACCGGTCTCGTCCAACTTGAGGGAGGCAGAGATTGTATCTGGCATTCGTTATCGTGATAACACGGTGACGCTGGATTTGAATACCCCTGTGGAGGACCCTTACGCACAACAAGGTTATTCGAATTTCGGTTACGGTGGCGAGTACAGCTTTGTACAGCAGGAGTGTTATCCAAACGACAGTTACGGTTGTCAACAGAGCTTACAAGGTTATTCGAATTTCGGTTACGGTGGCGAGCACAGCTTTGAACATCAAGTATATTCGGACCTCGGTGACGATGGTGAGCCGGGGGATGTGTCTGTTGACGAGGAAGGCTGTTACCCGGTTACATTTTCGTTTGATACAACGCAGACCTTTTCGTCACGTAAAGAGTTGGTGCGTTGGGTACAAGACACGGCAAAAGACAACGGTTACCTCATTGTGATTAAGAGGTCGAATAAAAGAGGAGAGAATTACAAGATTTGGTTTCAATGTACTTTTGGTGGGGAGCATAAGAGTATAGCTACACAGAGGAAAACGGGTAGCAAGAAAATAGGCTGCCCGTTCGAGATGATCGGGTTTTCGGAATCATCCGGAAGTGTTTGGAGGATCGAGGTGACGAAGGCGAAGCATAACCACACTCCTATTGAAAACTTAGAGGGTCACGCGTATGCGAGAAGGCTTTCTTCGGAGGATAAAAAACTGGTTAAGGAGCTGGCAGAGCAATATATTCCCAACCAAAGTATCTGGCGAACGCTGACAAAAAACAATCCGGCTAGAAAGCTTATTCCGAAAGATATACACAACGCTGTTCAGAAGATCAACGCCGAAAAAATGTCGGTAAGTCTCCGATGCAAAAACTTGAAAACATTTTTCTCGAAAAAGATTACACTTATTACATGCGCACGAATGAGATATCGAACGAAGTTGAAGATGTCTTCTTTGTTCACGAAAAATCATTCACTATGTGGTGTGCCTTCCCGCATGTGCTAATGATTGACGCCACCTACAAAACGAACATGTACAACCTGCCATTTGTTCAGGTCGTAGGCATGACGTCGACAAACAAATCGTTTACGGCTGCTTGTGCGGTAATTTCCGCTGAGAAGTCAGAGAACTACCTATGGGTGTTGCAGAGGATCAAGTCTATGCTGGTAGGATGTATGGAACCGCGCGTGATTTTAACAGACAGGGATTTTGCGCTAATGAACGCGTGTGAACAAGTTTTTCCAAAAGCGCATAAGTATCTTTGTCAGTTCCATATTCAACAAAATATTAATAAGAACAGCAAGAAGAAATTCTCTGACAAGGAGTGGAAAGAATTCGTACGTAGATTTTGGTTATTGTGCGAGTCTACGACCGAGGAAATATACAGGTATAACTTGGAAAACCTTGAAGCACAGCTGAAAGAAGATGACCGTGAACGTGGGTATTTCTTACATAATTATGTTCAAATTTTATATAATAACAAAAACTGACTATTTACGTTTTTTAATTTTAGAGGTTTTTGATTATTTGAAGAAATCCTGGTTGGATCCGTACCGTGAAAAGTTTGTATCTTGCTGGATTAACAAAACTATCAACTTTCACCAAACTACGACCAACAGGGTTGAGGGAATGCATGCAACACTAAAAAGTCACTTTCCAAGTCATCGCAACACACTGGATAAACTTGTACTGTATGTTGATCATGTTGTTGATAGACAATACGCCGGGATTAGTAGTAGCTTTGAAACAAGCCTCCGAAAAGTGATGACGCACCACAAGAATCAGCCCATGCTTGCATATATTCTCAGAAAGGTTTCAATACATGCGATTGAGCTTTTGAGTAGGGAACTAAAACGTAAGGAAGACGGGTTGAGAGCCTACGGTGCAAGCTGTGGTTGCCAACTTTTTACCAGCTGTGGTTTGCCATGTGCCTGTCGTTTGGAAAAGTTGGAAAATAACGGTAATTAATATCTTTGACCTTTCTCATTATGATTTTGTCACCTAATTTGTTTTCATCCACAGGTCAGCAACTCCGGATCACACACATAGACGTGTTCTGGAAGAAGCTTGACTTCAAGCCTGCAAAGAAAAACATAGAGGATATCGATGTAGACGCGGAATTTGAAAAATTGAAACAACAGATCGATCCAACACCCCCTCAAGTGAAAAGGAGCTTCTTTGAAAAGTTTCAGCAAATCCTCAATCCAGGGAACAATAACAAAAAACCTCCTGCTGTTCTGAAGAAAACTCGTGGTCGCCCAACATTGAAAACGCAGGAAGAAAGAAAGGTTGAAGCCGCTAGAAAAAGCTCGTACATTCCGTAGGAAGAAACTTGGGTCGAGGCCTCAGACGATCTTCCCCGTCACAGCTCGTACATATCACCCGAAGATTCTAGAAGACAAAAGAATACCAAACCGATCAACCTACACCCTGATTTCCCAATGATCAAGCTCGGTCCTAAGACGGATATAGCGATCCGCAACTACGCATCTCAGATTCCCGAAGTGATCCATCCATACATCGTTAGAATAAAGGACGTGAAACCAGATGGTCATTGTGGGTTTCGATCGGTGGCTGTTGGGTTAGGAGTGAAACAAAATTCATATTTGATGATCCGGAAACAACTTATAAAGGAGTTACGTATGAACGAATCGCTTTGGAGGCAGGTTTTCGATCCGGAAAACATAGGACATTATGATGCGCTGGTTAGACGGATCGATTTCAAGGGGGTGGGACGAGCAGATATCGAAAATTACATGACGATGCCTGAGACGGGGTTTCTTATTGCCCAACGATACGGTGTGATTGTTCACACCTTCGACATGCGTGGGAGCGATACAATTTTCCCTCTGCTGGGCGGGCCAAACGAAGCTGAGGAACCTCACCTGGTGGTTGCGGTTGTGTTCGTCGACCATGGGCATTTCATACATGTAGAGCTTGGAGGTTGTTATCCAATGCCTCCCCCAAACCTACTCTGGACAGCGAACAGAACAGAGCGCGCAGCAGCCTGGCATACATTATACAGGGATTAGATCAACGCGTACGAAATGCTTACGTATCGTGCCCCTGACCTTAATGTAACCCCATATGTTCACGATGTATGTTAAATGTGTTTAATAATAATCACATTTGTGTTTGTTCAATATATGCGTTACATCACGTTAAAAACCGAATGTCACCGACACGACCCAATCAGATTCAATACGCACTTATACGACCCAAAATGACAATATACATCATAATACTACAATTAATGAAAAAATACGTCATGTTCATGTACGGTAGGCGGCTGATACACATAACACCTCTCACAGGAGTACTTGTGCTTTCAAACCAAAATGATACGATATAACGGAATAAGACATCACACGTAACCGATTTGATCCGGAACTTGCAGTATAGTCCATATATAATAAAAAATTATGTGTAATGGAAAAAACGTAAAATTTAGACTATTATCGACGCGTTTGTGAATTAAAAACAATTTTAAAAATTTTAAAAAGGTCCAAAGCGCCCCGCTTAAGCCATAACGCAGCGCTTTGGCCCCGAAGCGCCCCGCTTAGGCCATAGCGCAGCGCTTTGGCCCCTCGTTATACCTGAAGCGGGGCAGCCTTCTCCCCCATTTCACCATCAAACAAAACACACACACTACAGTGCGATTACACACACTAGGGCGAAGATCATCTTTTTCCGGATTTCAAACGCTATTAGGTACGATCGAACTTCATTTATTGTTTTGGTTCAAGTTATATGTTTGATTTTGATTTGATTTGGGCGGTTGTGATCGAGTTGCTGGGGCTCTTCTTCATAACGAAGAACCAAAGCGCCGCGCCGAGGCCAAAGCGCGGCGCTTTGGTTCATGTTTATTTTTTATATATTATTTGTTTAATATTATTTGTTTAATAATATTTGTTTATTATTTAAATTGTTTAATAATATTATTTGTTTATTATTTTATATTTAATATTATTTAAATTGTTTAAATAATATTATTTGTTTATTATTTTATATTTAATATTATTTGTTTATTATTTAAATTGTTTAAATAATATTATTTATTTATTATTTTATATTTAATATTATTTGTTTATTATTTAAATTGTTTAAATAATATTATTTATTTATTATTTTATATTTAATATTTTTTGTTTATTATTTAAATTGTTTAAATAATATTATTTATTTATTATCTTTTCAACGTGCAGGGATGGATTCATCCGATGACGAGATTGAGCATATCGAGGCTGAGGGAGAGGTGGGAGATGTGGGAGAGGAGGGAGAGACGGCATGTCCGTACCTGCAGTTTCCGCAGGGGTCACGGGCGAGGGGGAGATGCGCTAGGTTGCGCACCATAGAGATTGGGGGGCACGTAGGGATAGACTGGGACCTGTTGGAGACCGTGGGAGAGGCCGCGCGGGCGCGTGATATAGTTGGACTAGATACTCCTTGGTCGCGCCTATTTCAGATAGCGATGGATGACTTGTACCCTGAGCTTACGGTCGAGTTTCTTTCCACGTTTACATACGCGCCGCATCCGGCGGATTACGTGGAGGACCCGGATTTTCTAGTCCACGAGGTTACATTCCGTCTCGCCGGTCAGCAGTTTCAGATGAGTGTGCGGCAGTTTGCTGTCCATACAGGTTTGTACACAGAGCCCGAGCTTGATACTGATTTATATACGCAGGCGGTTACGTTGATGGACAGGAAGACGCTTATCAGTTTCTGGAGGGCCATTTCCAGGGTTCCCTTTGGGAAATCCTGGCAAAAGGCCACCACTATTAGAGACCCCTTGTACCGATACCTGCACCATGTTATCGCGTCATCTATCGTGCCGCGGGGTACCAGCAGGGAGAAGGTCAACCTCAGTGACCTTTTCTTTCTATACTGCCTACTTCGCCGCCAGCCCTGCGATCTAGCAGCCTGCCTGGCAGATTACTTTGCCACAGCATACCACCGGCAGCTCCGCGGGTACCTGCACACTGGCTCATACATCACCGCCATTGCACGCTCGCTAGGGATCGTGCCCAAGAGTGATCCAGAGCTGTCCGATCCGATCCCGTCGACTACGTTGGGCCACGCGTCAGTATCTGCCATGCAGATCACCCGTACCTTTGATGTTGGTCTGAGGTTTAAGGGCCGTGACGGGCTGATTTGGCATCCGGAGGTGATGCCGGAGGTCATCCCGGTTGTTATTGAGTTGAGGGCTGGAGTGTTAGCCCCTCCTGATGTTCAGGAGGCCGCTCGGCAGGCTCAGCTACAGGCTCTGGGCCTCGATCAGTACCCGGGCCAGCCTCAGGCTCAGGCTCAGGCTCAGCCTCAGGCTCAGGCTTAGGCTCAGCCTGTATTCGAGGATCCGGCTCAGGAGGAGCATGTCGAGGAGATCCCGGTACCACCAGTTCAGCCAGCTCCTGAGCCGCCACAGTACCCGCATCACGTTTACGCTGACCTGCCTCCGGTAGCGCGTGAGGTCGCTCGGGACTTCGACCGGAGCCTCAGACGCCAGGGCGCACGCATTGACTGGATCGTCGAGACGCTCGTTGCTCTACGAGAGCTCGCTGGGTTGCCTCCACTTCCCCTCCCACCGTCCCCACCGCACGAGGATTAGTACCTTAGTTTGTTTGTATAGTGTTTTGTTATGTATTATGTACTCAGTTGTAACTTTTTGTTTTGTATGTACAAACTGATATATATAAATATATATATATTGTAGTTAATCTTCTATTTACATCACGTTGGTTTTGGATTGTTTACGTTTAATTCTTATGGCTTTCTGTACATTTTATTTAACGTGTTCGTTTAATTTAACAAAATAAACTAGGTTAACAGTTTATAAAGACGCACTTATATTATATACGTTCTATAAAAATAATGACGTAAAAAAACGTAATTATAAAACAACTATGAATTATATGTAACTAATATTTTATAATAATAATAAAACTCAAATACAATTTTTTCCTCCAAAAAACACTACCAAACTAACCCACATCTCACATATTTCAAAAAGAAAAACAACACAAACTCCTGCTCACGCTCTTTGTCTTTTTGCACACTCAAAGCGCCCCGCTATGGCCAAAGCGGGGCGCTTTTTTTTTTTTTTTTTTTTTTTGCGCTTTGAGTGTGCAAAAAGACAAAGAGTATGTGCGAATAGACCCACCCATAGCCATAACCAAATAATAAAAACGGTTATATATGAGATCATAACGACCATCTTTTTCTCAATCAGTTTATATCAGTTCGTTTTTTATATTTTTCGGTTTTACTCCAAACACCTATTTACTTTGTATAATATTATGATATTTCTTTTCATGGGTAGGTTTTTAGAACCCGTCTTACTTTTTGATGATATATAAATTATTAGTTATTATTTCTTGCTTGTTATTAATAAAAATGTAAATTAAAACTTCAAAAAAGTTTATAAATCATATGAGAATATAACTAACTATTTTCTTTTTATCAAAGGCAGAAAGAAAGAAAGCGAAAGGAGGAAAAGAGAGACAAAAACTAAAGAGAGAGAAAAGTGGATGGGCGTGATTGTAAATTGCTTTTCTCCTTTCAAACGAATCTTTGAAAATCCTTCTTTCACAACGGTTCATATTATAACTAAATTATTATATGAAATACTAATAAAGTTCTTAATATTGTTTCAAGAGAGTAAACTTAAAAAAAATATTTGAACATTGTTTTATTTACAATCCTTACTAGGTTAGGTTTCGCTATTCAAAAGGGGGTAGCGGCGCAGTTTGTTGCCCGCTTACCGGCTATTTTGGTGTAATTTGTTTGGCTAAACTTTTATAATATTTCAACCCAAAAAAAAAAAAAATCACTCTTAAAAAAAAAAAAAAAAAATTTGACCTTAAACTCTCTATAAAAGATGTGATATCCAAGTTGACTTTAAGTGATATTAAAACTTAAGTGATTTTGTAGATAGAAGTAACATTTGTGATATACTATTAGAAGTATACACAAATTACAATAGAGTAATTCACACTTTCTATAGAATAGTCAATGCTGCATGTAAAAAACCACATTATTATGTTCTAATTTTTAGAAGCTATATAATTTGATTATAGCTTATTAGTGTTTACTCAAATCATCATATCAAAGGATAAACTGTTATACCTGCGGAAGTCCTCACTCCATTCATCATTTTGCACCATTCGGCACTGGCTTGGTGTTCTCCATACTATACCAATCTGGCGAAGCTTGACCATGAAAACGGGGGGTCGAAAACGTATATACCCAAAAATTTCTATACGAAAACTACATATATAACATTACTGAGCGAAAAGTTCGGAGGGGTCGGGCGCCCCTCCCGGCCCCTCTTAAGCTACGCCCTTGCCAATCTCCATTCACATCAGCTTTCCTCCCCCATACCTCTCATTTTCTCCAATGTCCATTCTTATATGTGGGGAATAGTCTGCGCTAGGGGTGTTCAAAAAACTCGTGGCTCGCAGCTCGCTCGAAACTCGCTCGAAAAAAGCTCGAAGAAAGCTCGGCTCGAAATTGGCTCGGTTGTTAACGAGCCAGCTCGGCTCGGCTCGGTTTGTAAACGAGCCGAGCTCGAGCTTGGTCTGGCTCGGCTCGTGAGCTCGTGAGTTGGCTCGATAAGGTTCACATCCTTCATTTTTTTTGTCCCACATCCCTTAGAAAACAAAAACTAGAGGAGTATTTCCCCTATAAAAGAAGATAAAGAGAATGTACAAAGTGAATTAACTATTTATACTTGCATATTTAGCCATATGGTTAAATTAAATGGCAATTATAGCCCTTAGTCTATGAAAAAATTCATTTTAAGTGCTTTTTAAGTAGTAAATTTTGCGGTTTTTTGTTAGTTCGAGCTAGATCGAGCCGAGCCGAGCTAGCTCGAATTCTAATCGAGTCGAGCCACAAATCTCAGCTCGATTTGAAATTCGAGCTCGAGCCGAGCCAGCTCGAATCGAGTTCGAGCCGAGCTCGAGCTGGGTCTAGCTCGGCTCGACTCGGCTCGTTTACAGCCCTAGTCTGCGCAACATAACCATTCTTCCACCCCAATCACATGTCATGTTCACTCTAACTCCACATTACTTGTGCCCAATGTTGTAGAAGGCGTTAGGCACTAGTCGGGCGGTGAGGTACCGCCTAGGGATTAATCGGGAATAATCGGATTGGACTTTTTAAGTATAATTTTACAAATTTATATATATATATATATATATATATATATATAGGGAGCCGCTAGAATGAGAACCACCACGAGTTATGAGAACCACGAGAACCGCGCCCCGCGGGTGGCCGTTGACCACGAAATTTTTTTTACACCTAGATCCGTATATTTTAAGACCGAGTGTAAATTTTGGGTTCAAACGGCGCGCCTGAGGGGGTAGTTTTTTACGCCCAAAGTTTGGGTTTTTTTAATTTTTCTTTTTTTTTAACCAAACTTTGGGCGTAAAAAACTACCCCCTCGGGCGCGCCGTTTGAACCCAAAATTTACACCCGGTCTTAAAATATACGGATCTAGGTGTAAAAAAAATTTCGTGGTCAACGGCCACCCGCGGGGCGCGGTTCTCGTGGTTCTCATAACTCGTGGTGGTTCTCATTCTAGCGGCCCCCTATATATATATATATATATATAGATAACTTTATACTTTTTATTAATAAATTTACAAGTTTAGGAGATAACTTTATACTTTTTATTAATAAATTTAAAAGTTTAGCAAGCATATGTAAACTAGTGAAAGATAGAGGGGGTTAAATGTTAAAATACCTAAACTTAAATGTTAAAATAGGTTTATAACTATAATTTGGGCTTTAAACCATGGGCCAGGTTTCAAAAATTGGGTTTTTTGGGTCAAAAAACACGGGCCCGATTAGTCTGATTTTGTCCGACTTTTACCGACTTTGACCAATTTTGACCATAACCGATTTTTTGACCGACTAGCTTAAATTTAGGCAGTAATCCACCGACTAGCGCCTAGGCGTCGATTAATCGACCGCCTAGGCCGATTTCTGTAACATGCCATAATACATGACTTATAAAATTACGAGTTAATTCTTAGGAATGAACATGATACTAAGGTTGGGACGGTTAAAAACGCTACAAATGTGAATAGAAATTAAAAAGGTGAAATTTGGATACTAATTTAATTTAATTAATTGATTAACAGCAAGAGGGTTGTGGTCCTTGTGAAGCAAAGTATCCAACGAAAAAAGGGTGTGGTTTTCTAGTGAGATACTATTGATTATTTGATTATTAATAATATTAATAAAAAAGACTAAAAAAAAATAATAAATAGATAAATTATAGTAATTCAATTGTCTCTCTCAATCAATCCCTTCACTCTCGAAAACGTAAACGCTTTCATTCCAACATTAAACACTGCACTTTCACTGTTTTGCTAACATGAGCACTGTGTACGCAACACCACCACAACCGTAAGTAATCTGTCATGAATCCACCAACAGACCACCAACCGCCACCACAGCCGCTGCCACTGCAGCCACCACGCTCCTCCTTCAGCTGCGACCGCCATCCCGACGAAAACTTCACCGGATTCTGCCCTGAATGCCTCTGCGAACGTCTCACCACTCTAGATCAATCCGCCAATGCCGCCGCCGCTTCCTCCTCTCGTCGCAACTCTACCAGCTCATCTACCGCCGCCGCTGCCATAAAATCATTTTTCAGAGCCTCCAACTCTGAAGCAAACAAAAACAAAACAGCAGCAGAAACGGTACCTAGAAATTCGTTTTTGCCGGAGCTCCGGCGGACGAAGTCGTTCTCCGCCGCGAAAAACGACGGTTTATCGATCTTCGCCGGTGTGTACGAGCCGCAACGGAAATCCTGTGACGTAAGAGGACGGAACACGCTCTGGTCGCTATTTTCAATCCACGACGAGAATAAACCGCCGAGGCACTCGTACTCTCAACAACCGACTCACGGCGGCAACGGCGTCGTTCTGGAAACGAACAGAGAAGATGACGAAGAAGAAGAAGGTCACAAACATGATCAAATTCACAACAACGGCGAAATTGACGAAAATAACGAGAACGAAGAAATTAGGGTTACGGAAGAGCTGGATGAGATAATTGTGGACGATTTCAGCAACAACATTGTGGAAGAAACAGTTGAAATTGAAGAAGAAATTGAAGAACATAAGGAGATAGTTTCGGATAAATTGAAGCCGATGAAGGATCACATAGATCTAGATTCAAACTCCAAAAAATCTTCACGGTCAAACTTCTGGTCAGCAGCGTCTGTGTTGACCAAAAAATGGCAAAAATGGAGGAGAAGGCAGAAGAAGAGTGTCGCTAACGGTAACGGTAACGGTAACGGCGTCGTTTTATCGTCGACGTTACCTGTGGAGAAACCGCTATCACGTCAGTACCGTGAAACTCAGTCGGAAATCGCCGATTACGGATTTGGAAGACGATCATGTGATACGGACCCTAGGTTTTCGCTGGATGCGGGTCGGATCTCGTTTGATGACCCGAGATACTCGTTTGACGAACCTAGGGCTTCCTGGGACGGGTATTTGGTTGGTAGAACGTTCCCACGGCTTCCTCCTATGGTGGAAGATGCTCCTGTGGTACACGTGGCGCGTTGTGATTCGCAGATCCCGGTTGAAGATGTTGCGAATTCAAACGATAGTAACATACCGGGCGGGTCGATCCAGACCCGAGAGTATTATCTGGATTCTTCTTCTAAGAGGAGAAAGAGTCTTGATAGGTCTAATTCTATTAGAAGAATGGCTGCTGCGGTTGTTGCAGAACTGGATGAATCAAATTCAAATGTGAAGGTGAATGTGAATCCAGTGGTTTCAAATACTAAAGTGTCACCTGCTACCATTGATTACAATTACAATGGTGTCACAATTGATCCGCCTAGGGTTTCGAATTCGAATTCGTTAAGGGATGATTGTTCCGAGACGTTTGAGTTAGGGTTTAGGGATAGGGATAATGTGATTCCGGTTGGGGGAGAGAAGGAGAACAAGAAGGCGCGAAAGTGGCGGTGGAAGCTGTGGGGGTTTATTCACCGGCGGAGTAAAGATGACGATGAAGATCGATGCAGTACGGTTAGTGGTGTTGGAAGATCTTATTCGGAGTCGTGGCAAGATTGCAGTAATGAGGGGTTTAACAGGAAGGTTTTAAGAAGCAATAGTAGTGTGAGCTGGAGAAGCTCTTCGTTGAGGAGACCTAACCCGAATGGTAAAGTGATTGGAAATGAAAACGGGTTTGTGAATGGGAAGAGCCGAAGGACAGGTGATGAGTTTGTTCTTGAACGTAGTCGCAGCACGCGAATCTCACCGAATCACATTGACAACGGGCTTTTACGGTTCTATCTAGCACCATTGAGTGGTAGTCGAAGATCAGGGATTGGGATTTCGTCGGGGAAAAACAGAGTGTCGAGTACATCTCATTTGATTTCCAGGAACATGCTTGGGCTCTACTGAAAGTCTGAAACCGAAGAAGGTTGATCTTTTCATTGTGTAATAATGACACATTGTTTAAGTTTATGTTTATGTTCATGTTATCCTAAAATTGGTTGGTGAATTGGGTTTCAATCTTGAATATTGTTTGTTACTCTTGTTTTCATGATCATGCTCTGCTTCTTACTTTATTTGAATAACATCTGAAACTGCACGCATTTGATCTATTCTGTGCATTGATTCAATGGTACACGGATGTATGATTGCGTTATGCGCCCAATGATATCAATCGATAACATCCACCGGATTTTCAGTGAATTGCTTTTTCAGATGTAATCATCGCGCCCTCATTGAGTATAATAAGTGACCTATGCTTCCTATGTTGGCTTCTTAAATGTGTCCTGACTAACATCACATGATATGAATGAAATGAACTTATTGTTCAAGATCCAAAGTTGTCTGTCGAATTACCCGAATTATCCAATAGACACATATAAATGATTAATAATTCATATGTATGATGATGGAGATATATAGGTCTGTCTCTCAGTATCTTAAGGTTGGTTAGCATTTTCTTCATGGTTAAGGTTATAGAAAGTTTGAAGATATATAAAACACCAATGAAGGATGAAAAACAGATTGAACAAAAGGAGTTGGATAAATATGAACAACAAAATGCACAATTGTAGATATTATACAAGATGAAACATGCATATACAATGTATTGATGGGAGTAAAATATGACAACAAATAGTAATTTTCTTATGAGATAACAACTGATACTTTCATTATTTTTATGTTCAAACCTAGTTGTGTAAATAATATATAAGATGATGATAAAACATTTTGTAATTGTTTTTAAGCATATAGATGTAAAAGCTCAATGATCAAAAAATACTAGTGATCTTGATCACAATAAAGTCAAAAAGGGTGAGTGAAAACACACCAACCCAACATGTTTGAAGAAAAAGAAAAAGGAAAAGGTAAAGTTAAAAAAAAAGAGGCACAGAACCCTATGAATCATCAAGCTTTGCCTTTGTAATCTGTACTCCATTTTTGTCTTATGATTCAAGATCCAAGCACCCTTTTATTTTCAAATATTTAAATTCAAAATTGTTCATAACAACTTATGAAAATTTGTTATCAGTTTAGTATTTAAACCTTTTGTATTTGACTTCATACTTGATACATTAAGGGATTAAATTCATATCCAAACAGTAATATTAAAGATTTTTGATGTAATTAATAATAAAGTTAAATCATGAAATTATATTAAACGCACAAAAAAAAATAATTTTGATACCACAGCACATCACATCAACTAATCCACATGTATGATATATATTTTACATGGGCCAAATTAGGCCCAAATTCTTTTCTTGACAAGCATATTTCTCATCCATGAGCCATGAGGTACTACAAGGCTACCAGATACAGAAATGGGCTTTCTCATACAAGTTTCAATTTTTCTTCTTTTATCTCCTTGTTTTTTCATTGGTTGGAATAAATTCCCCTCACTGGTTCGGTTCACATGGGTAGAACCGGAAATTGCAAAGTGGGCGGGTACTGGGTTGGGCCGAACTGAGTTTGGTCCAAGAGTTATTTTGGCTCCTCAATTTATGGAGGTGAAACTTTTTTCTATCTACATTCAATATGGTTATGGTGTAATTTTTTTTATATAATTTTCATTATTATTTTACATATTACATTATCCACTACTTGAGTCCGGTTCAATCGGTCTGACCACTGAACTACTATGGCGGCTGGTTCGATTTAAAACAAATGATAAATAGCATAAAGTCAAAGTTAACATAGTCAGCTAATAGTCAAGACTCAAGAGTGAGCAAGTGCTACTAAACTAACCTGACAGAAACTTCACTGAAGAGTGAAAACAAGCAACTCAACTATCAAAACCGATTTAACCACCATCAAGAATTACATTCAGGATTCTTCATCTGCAAATTAAAAGATTCGGATACAAATATACGTCATCACCACCACCACCACCAGCCCCTGCCTAAGGTGATGTCAGAAAACAAGAACTTTTAGCAAGAATTGCAATGCTTCAAGCCCCAAAGGCCCGTCTCACTCACTGATTAGTTGCTGGAGAAGCCAATGTTGAGTTTGACCAAAACGCCTGCAAAGAACTTAAAGAGGCCAACCCATGGGTTGGTTACTTGTTTAATCCTTAAATATCCTCAATGTTGGTGCTTGATCAGTTATAGCCTCGGGTCCTTCTTGGTTTCTTTTTATTCAAATATAATTGGGAACATAGAAAGTCAAATGCAAGCTTTTGAAGAATATGCAGAATCAGGCAAGATGGAGGCATAAGAGAACCAAAAGAAAGAAAGAAAGTAGATGAGTCTGAAATTCATTTCGAGAATGAAGGGTTGTTCTTTAAGAATTTGGGCTCGTTGACCAAATAACAGCAAAAGAGGAAGCCAAAAAGGTTAAAGACTTGACCAAACAAACTGCAGGGATAGATTTTATGAGAAAAATAGCTATCTAATTCTGATTTTTATAAACGGGCTGATTCACCTTATGTTTTATTTTAAACGGGTCAAATGAGTAGAGAACTAGTTATGAAATTCTGATGCTTTGTATCATACAAATAATCATAATTAATACAATCTATAACAGTTAACAACATCATTGTCACTAATCATAATTTTTTAAATAACAAATGTCTCGCCAATAACCTCCGATTTATCAGGAATAATAGTTTGAACATCCATTGCTATGGTTTCAGTAGCTGAGCTATTTTCTTCCTCCAAAACGATATTGTAGTATTATACTGTCGGTTACAAATAGCTTTTGCAGCTGCTCGCCAATCAAACTTCTCCATTTCATTATTTTTCCTTGACTCGACATCCTGTAACAATGGGACA
Organism: Helianthus tuberosus; assembly: GCA_030545235.1. Taxonomy (NCBI): domain Eukaryota; kingdom Viridiplantae; phylum Streptophyta; class Magnoliopsida; order Asterales; family Asteraceae; genus Helianthus; species Helianthus tuberosus. The sequence goes on along the minus strand of CM060438.1, from coordinate 1,350,941 downwards.
AGTTTGTTTAAGCAGTCATCAAGATCTCCATTCTCCAGGAGTGTGAAGGTACCCGGTTTTGTCCTTCATGGATAATATTGGAATGTTCATAGTATCATACACACATTGAAAATGCTAAAATATCATGCTTACTAATTCGATAGCAAATAAAACAAAATCTGTTAGTTATAACAGCTGGTTTCACAGAATAAGCACAGGAGACAGGAAACATCATGAGTTGAAATGATTCATATTAAGTGGTGACATATATATGTTCAATAAGAAATGCATAAACATGATATTTTTGAAAAGGTAAATAAAATGATTTAGGAGCTTTAACGCAGTTAAAAATACACTTTGAGCGATTTACAAACTGTTTGAGATAAACCATGACTCGAATTGACCCATTTATAAGAAAATGGGTTGGTACCCTAGATTCCTCAAAATATCTTTATCAAAGGGTGTTTAGATGTGTGTTTAAAAAGTGATTATTGCGACTATGCGTAAAGTTACGGACAAACAATTATGAAATTTTACATTTGTCTTGTGTTTGAAAAAATTGATAATGGTCCAATTCTGACTTTTCAAGGTCCAACTTGTGATAACAATTAAAGGCACATTTGTATCGAGTTGGATCTTCAATGCCAAATTATTCTACACCAGAGGTGTTCACGAGACAGACGTGCAACAACTTACATATATCAATGACTGCAGATTTTTGGCTTAGATTATTTGATGCAAACTTTTTTACTGTATAGTTAGGGAAGTTTGGATTTGGTTTGGTGCTGGTGGATCACTAAAGAAAATGATAAAAGTAACATTAATTATATTATAAGAGGGGAAGGGGTGGTTATCACTTGCAAAAATTCCATCACTCACAACATCCAATCAAGTTCAGCCATGTCATCAACCATTATTCTATCACTCACAACCTTTTTTAGTGGCAATGGTCATCACTCAAAACACCCAACAATAAACCCTCACACCCCCTCACATGAAGGTTCCCTTTATCACGCGTGAATTTTTTTCACGGAAATATCTCATCACTCGTTAAACATTGTTGGTGGCGGTGGAATTTCACCAAGTTCCACGCGTGGTATTGTTCCATCACGCACAAGAAATGCACCGCCCCGCCTCCCATAATAATCATGTTAGTATGTTACACGTTTTTAATATCTTCCTATAAAATCTTTAATTTAAACTTATAAAACATTATATATATTAATACGAAGTCATGATGAACAGTAAATTTCAAATTTCAATATTATATATATATATATATATATATATATATATATATATATATTGATTTTTCAAATTTTATTTTCTTAAGTATGTTATATTTTTTTATTTTGTATATATTAATAGATTTTGATTTTCTCTAAATTTAGTTTTTATTGACAATGTATGTATATTGTACTGCTATCGTACCAAATCGAATCAAAACTAAAAACGAATAGTTATTTATTCTTTATGTAAATTGTACTCAAATTTTATTTTCTTAAGTATGTTATATATATATATTTTTTATTTTGTATATATTAATAGGAATAGTAAATCTAAACATTTAATATGATATATTTTGATTTTCTCTAAATTTAGTTTTTATTGACAATGTATGTATATTGTACTGCTATCGTACAAAATCGAATCAAAAGTAAAAATGAATCGTAATTTATTCTTTATGTAAACTGTACGAGTGCTGATAACAATATTAAATAGATCTTTTTTTAATCGTAAATTATACGAGTATCGATACGTGACGAATCGAGCCGATTTCAACCGAACATCGGTACCAATATCGGTAGTATCGGAACCGGTATTCTTCTTTTATAGTTTTCGATTGATATAAAACACGTGTTGATATCCTTTTGGGCATATCACAACTTTATCTTTTTAGTTTTCTCTTTCAACTGCTATAGCGAATGCTGGTACAGGAAAGAAATGAATCGATACCAACTGAGCTCCCGCCACATAGTGTGGAGAAAAACCGCTATCTATACATATTAGTTCTAAGTCTTTATGAACAGTAATATAAATTTTGATTTTCTTATATTATACCATCATTGTAGAAAGCAATAATTTATTCCTAATAATAATGTGATTTTGGTTTGCAATTGTAACGAGCCTTCAAAAAGGTTTTATACATCCTCATTAACTTAATTAGGTAATTAATTAACTAATTTTTTTATTTATTATAATTATATTATTGTTTTTATTATTATAATTAATTTTAAACATATTTTGTTTTTCTTTAATAACTCTTAAGATAAAATACAATGTTTTATAAAACGACGCCTGTTTACCTTTTTTCGTTATTTTAATAATATAATATAATGCTTTATACATTTTGTTATTCTAATAATATAGTACAATGTTATATTAAACTCTGAATATATCGTTGTAACATACTTATTTTATCTGCGTTTTAATAAAAGTTTTTGTTCAAAATTGAAAGAGTCAGTCATATTTTTTTTGTTCTTTTCCATGACAAACCAAATTGATACTGTTCGAACACATTCGGTAGCGGTATAGAGTACATTTTATATCATAAGCTATAGCGAGTATCAGTGATAAACAAAACTAATATCATCCAAACAACATCGGTGCCATGTCAATTTACTTTTAAAACCTTTATCGATATTCATTCTTATAGTTTTTACCGATGTAAAACATGTGTCAATATCCTTTTGAGCATATCATGACTTTATTATTTGGGTTTATCTTTCTATCGCTATATAAAGTGCCAATTACGGTACCAATACTTTATTGAATCGAACGAAGACACCAAACGACTTCCCGCCGCAACGCGCGTGGGAAGTCTACTAGTTTAGTTTATAATAAAATAGTTTGATTTAAGTCCACCGGAGAGTAGAGTGAGACCATAACTAGGTGGGCTAAAATAATTACATGCTCCAGTAGAAGAAGCCCAAAAGGCCCAGAATACTATTAGAAGTAGAAATCAACGTTACCATATCATACCCGGTTGGTTGTTAGTTGTTACCACAGTCAAAGATTTGATCAAGATTGGTAAAATCGCAAATCTGACAGATTGCTGTTGGTTTCTATTATTTGTGTAATTTTCGCATACAAATTAGAATATGGAGTGATGAAATCAAACTGTTTTGTTATGAAGCCCTCACAATTGATAATAACTTATGTTTCCGAGGGACATGGTGTGGTGATAAAATGTGCCCCCTCTATCTAAAATTTTAAGACTTTAAATATATATATATATATACATACGAGTATTTAGTAGTAGGTTAGTTTTAGTAATAGATTAGTTTGCTCTTGAGAAAAAAGTCTGATAATATTTGCTGACATTTTATATTCTTTTTGTAATATATTGTCATTTATTATACTCTTTTGGCCTTTTATTTTGCTTCCCAATAGCTCAACAAGTGGAACGATGATCTGCTACCGAAAAACATAGTGGCGATGTGTTATTATTTGGCATATCAAAAGCTTCATTTTCTTCTGCAAGCTCTATTGTACATAATGAATGATACATATGTTACAAGGCTGGAGTGTTTTGATTTTTGGCCCCAAAAAAGCAAATGGTGGAAAATGATCTAGGTCTCTGTGTGTACTGGGACTCCATATAGCGCATACAAATTAAAAAATAGAATGAAACCATGTCATAACAAAGCCACCAATAAATTATCCTAATTTTTTTTTTAAGTTTAATGAACAATATTATTCCAAATTAGCAAATTACAAACAAGTGGCAGGTAAACGGGCAACAAGCTGCGCCGCAACCCCCTTTTGAATTGCAAAACCAATCCTACTAAAGACGAAACGACCCTTAAAGGTTGAGAGATTACTATTCACAACCTGTTGGACCCTGTTTAGAAATTCCACAGCCTCTGGGGCTAGGGAACCAAATGTATCAAAAGCGAATAGGATAAACACATGTTGATTCTCTAAACAAGCCTTCTCGTGTTTAGCGACTTTGCTTGATTCCGCTTTCAACGCAGCTTGGCCAGCAGCAAACCCATTATCCCTGAGCCCAACAAGAGGGGACACTCCTGTAAGGTCCACACAAGCGTGTTTTCCCCTAGCCCACCCAAACACAAGAATATCAGTTGGTCGAAGAGTAGACCTCCCATCAAGCGGATCCGTCAGAAAGTTCACCGGAGCCTCCTTTTTCGACGAAATCCCCGCCCGCTTTAAAACATCAAACAGAATATCCCTTACCAAATCATGTCTGTATTTAAAACCAGGCAACTCCTTACAATGCACCGCATGCTCGCCAAAAGTATCTAAACAAACCTTGCGGCAAACTGGGCAAGGCTCATCAACCGGAAATAGAGGGATCATTAGCCGGTACTTAAGAATTGCCCGGTATTCCACTGCCGACATGTGTTGGCCTAGTCCTTCAATGGGGATGACTGTCAGGAAATCCTGAGCATGAGGAGCCCGGAGACAATCGAACACGGCTTTCTGACGAGGGGATAGACTAAACTTCTCTCCCAAACTTTGGACAGTTCTACTAAATAGGGCACTCGCCAAAGCATTCTGGGCTTTAGGAGGGGCGGTGTCCTTATTAGAGAAACCGCCAAGATCGAAATCCGGAAGGGACATATGCATGCAATCCAACGCACACACATAATCAGAATCTAACCCGACAATACCACAGTCCCGAAGAATGTGGTCCTGCAAACTCCAAGATTGTGCCCTCGAGGCCACGAAAGCATACGTAGATACATCCTCAGCCGAACATAAACCCAAACCCCCAAAACGGGTCGGAAGGGATGCAAGCCTCCATTGAGGATCCCCAAAAAATGGACCCCCGCAAACCACAATATCCTCGATAGCTCTCCTAAGGCCTTTGTCAAAAACCGAAACAGCCTCCCCAACAAACGTGGGTTGGCACGTTCTGAGGCCGAATAACAACTTAGCAACACCCATGCAAGAGCGCAGTAAGAGGAGCTCGCATTGAGGGTCCCGCAGATGTGGAAGATAGCTCATCAGATCCATTGCACAATATGCCCTTTTCACGGCCAAGCTACTGATAAAACCCCCATCCCGACTAACAGCGCCCCCGAGGAGTTTGACACCCGACGCCGGCCTTCCAATCCCACTAGGAAACAAACCCTTTTGCGTCTTAACTCCATTGCACGATGGACAAAAAACTTCTGTTTTCTTGACGTTAAGTTGAAGCCCCAAACAAGGCCCCTTAGTCCTGATGATTTCTAAAGCTTTATCCTAATCAAAGTTAAAATACAAATTAAAAAAATAGAATGAAACCATGTCATAACTTTAAAGGACATCCCAAAGCTGAGGGTTGATGTTGTTTCGCCACAAGGTGATGAATTATTATTATTATATCTAAATAACACTTATTATCTATAGAAACTAGTGTTCATCATCCTGGATCACACCCATGATTTATGTGATATCATCAAATGGATTAACAAGAGCGACATGTGTATATCCGCCAGATGAATGAAAATTGTTTAGCATACCAGCAACAAAGTCTGGGAAACGTGTTTTCCAGAAGAGGTACAATGGGGAGAAGGAGTGCTTCTAGAACCTGATGTTGTATTGCACAACGACATGGGCGATATTAGCAGTGATTGGAGGATTGAATTTATCTTGAGCATTAGCGATTTCAATTGCGTCTTCAAACACCTCAGAGTGCGGCGATGGTGGTGGACTTAAGGAACTCAAGCCCGAAGAATTCGTCAGTGATGGCGGTTGTTGCTACACGCGATAGTGGTACGATAATGAAGAGAGTTTTGGAAGACATAAAAGAAAAAAAGTTGCTTTGGATGTCGTACCGGGCAAAGCATTATGTGAAGGATTGGAGGTCTTAGTCAGATTTCAATTTTGATGTTATATCATAATTGTTCTAGTCTATTGTGTGCTCGTTGTACTGTTTGGCGGTCTACAGCTTCTTACTGAGCTGGTAGGTATGTTATTATTGATTTTTAATGATAAGCCTTGCGATTAAAAAAAGATGGGAGCTAGTCTGGTTAAGACTAGAGCGGCAACAGGCAGCTGTGAGGGTGGCGGAGCTAGCCCAAAAATTAAGAGATATCCGAATTTATGTTTGGAGGATCAGGGGTATCCTTTGTATAAAACCAGATTTTTTTTAATTTTTTTTTACTCTACGAAAACGGTACGGAGACGGGGGTGAGGAGTAGCCCGTGCTACCCCTTCTAATACACTAGCTCCTCTCATGGTGCCTTAGTAGGTCAAAGGCCTCCTATTTATAGATGAGGGATCCCTAAACCCTAATGAACCTTGTTGTTATAGACCGGATGGCCCAATACTTTTTTTCTTGTATTTTGTTGTTTGGGTTACTTGGGCTTTATTGGGGTTGACCCAGTTGCCTACCTACAACATCATCCCCTAGTCTAGTGTGATGTATATCTATATATATTAGACTAGACTCAGAATCTTTATAAGCTTTGCACTTGCTTAATGTGTTCAAGTGCGATGGGTTTTGGTTAGATGAGCTTCTGCCTAATCGACTTAACTCAATGTGGTGATCCAAAGATGTTTGAGCAAATTTCAACTGGCCGAGCGATTGTTGATTAGTATGCGACACATTAGGCCTTCATTTTGGTGGAAGCTTCTACTTCTAGAGCCAAATATTTCTCCATGCTTCACTTCTTTCTTTATTAGCTTATATGAGCTTTGGCACATCGAGTATTAACATATTAAGATTCTGTTAAGCTTTAGTATACCAGGTATTAACATATTAAGCATTTGATAATCACAATTCACATGTAGTAAAAGGAACCAAAAGGTTAAAGAATAAAGTTCTTATAAATTTTAATTCAATTAAAAACTAGTTAACAATACCATAGATCCCATTTTATAGTTGGGAATCATAAGTCAAATAAGAAACTAAATAAGAGATTAGGAAACTATTTTTCAAATAAAAGAAAAGATAATTTAATTAACTTTTAAGTCTAAATTTGTAGGTAAACTTGAATCATTTTAGCTTGTATATAAGATTGGTATAGGGCATTGAGTGTTAGAATTATATTGTTGATCAGTTCTGTTTTAAGCATGAGGAAAAACATGAAAACATACCTGTTACAACGTGCAGAGGAAAATCCAGTGAGAGAAGAAGCCATAGAGTTCGACATCTTTGTCAAGGTGATCTGGTTCCTCCTTAGGGTGCAAACTGATGATGGTGATGATGAAACCGAAAAGGGTATCGGTTTAGGAGAAGATGGTCGATTATGATGTTATGAGAATTAGGTTATGTGTCTAACCTTAGAACCTCTACATAAGTCTCTTTATATATGCACCCAAGAGGAAACCTAATTAGTTAATAAGGGTAATATGGTCCATCAACAATTACCAACTAATTATTTAATAAATTATTATATATTTTGATCTATATTATGTAAATGATTATAATGGCTACTAGATTAAATATTAAAACATAATATATTTAATCTTACATACAATATATGGCATCTAAAGACTATTTTTTCAAAGGTGATGTTTATCTTGAACCATTAATCTTTCACTCTTAACTTCAATCACCCATCATCAGGTGACTATTTAACAGAAACAGTTTTTGGCATAGAGGAAATATTATGTACATACCCTTTAGTTGAGTTTGTTGTATTTTGTCTTTATGAACTTAAAACTTCCATTGTTTTTTTTTTTAACGATCAACAGAATCAATCCCGAGCATTCTCTGGACACCCACTGGATCAAACAGGGTACTCCGAGAGTAACCCGAGTCCACCATCTATTTCAGGGATAACCCGGTAACCCACCCGTCCGTAGGCACGACGGTGAAATTACCGGTAAAACCCGTTTGGCTCAAGGATCGAACCCAGATTTCCCTGGGTCTCCTATCATTGCCCACCAGTGCCTCACTCTACACCAAGTGATAGTTGAACCTGCATCTCTCATGAGAAATGCAACCTTTCCACCGGTTGATCTAGATATCATTTGCCTAAAACTTCCATTGTAATTGGAAATAAAAAGACTTGTATAAATCTAACTCTTGAGTGTGACAAGAACTATGCTTCAAGGTGAAGAGCTATAATTATATTACCTAGAACACGAAGCTTGTATTAAAGGTTTGTCCTATTAACATTGACGATACAAAAATGAATCATTACTGTCAAGGTTTTTCTTTTTATAGAAAAAGAGATTCGACACCCAACATTCTTCAAACAAACAAATCACATTATGTCTTTGACCAAACAAAGAAAGGTAAAAGGAAAAGAATTTAACAAGTGTGTGTTTTCTTCCTACCCAACTTCCAACATCTTTACCCAATTCCAAAGTTCTTTCTCGTATTTGCTTCATTTCAGAACACAATAATTGAATTTTCTGTTTTTATTCATGTATTTTTTATTTTTTTTTGAACGACAACTCACTTTATACGTAAATATAAAGGGCCACAAGAAACTGAAGAACAAGCAAACTGAACAGGTGAATAATACAAAAAGCATAGTTCTTTTGAATACGAGAACAAGCCCCGTTTTGAGTTTTAACTGGAAATTTTGTTATTGCAACAAAATTTTTTAACTAGAAATTTTTATACTTTTGTATATATTAATTACATTATACTTATTTACATAATGCAATAACAAATTTGATTTTATAATGGTTTAATCCATTTGGTATCAAACTCATCAATTTTTCTTTTGAAATATAGAAAAGAAAAGTGACTAAAAGAAAACTAGATTCATAACCCTACAGTTTTATAATAAAAATAGAAAACTAAAGTTGAAATATAGGGTCTAGGGAGGATAATCGAATAGGATAGAGGCAAATCCTTCTCTATTCTAAAGGATAGAGTGATTACTACCATTAAAAATTTAAAACTCCCATCTCCAAATATTTTAAATATATTAAACTACATGTAGTATATTAAAATATATTGAACTAAGACCAAATGGTGTGGGGGCGGCAAAGTGGCGTGAAAGCTTCCACGCTGGAACACGTGGGATGGTGGGTGGAGTTAGGTTTAATTTTTATTGGATATGTTTTTTTCAAAACAAAAATCTCTTTCAAGCCCTTTCCACTCCGTGTTTAAAAAAAAAAAACATTCCCTGCGTGGCTGTCACATGATGCCTCATGTCTCTACACACCAACTATTTTAAATGTAGTATATTAAAATCATTATATTTAAAATATCAAACATAGAAATGTCATTGTTTCTATAACTTTTTTGGCCTTTGAATTGTTTTTGAAAAATAACACTATTATTTTACATCCAGATATTATTATTTTCTTAATTTTTTTAACCATTAATATATGGATGTAAAATAATACAATATGTGCAGAGTATAATTTTTTTACTAGATAATCCCACCCTCTATTCCTACTTATAAATATACACATGTGTCCACTATGTGATTAAAATCTCTTAATCATGTAAGAAGTGACATCTTTATATCACACATTGATAATGTTAGGCTACAAGCCTTCTAACGTGCAAAGTTGAATACATTTTAGCTTCAAGCTACAAGCGTTAAGCAGTGGTGAAGCTTCCTTAGAGTTGGGCGGACCCCCCCCCCCCCCCCCCCCCCCCCAATTTCCAACGAAACAGTAAAAAACACAGGTTTGATCCGTTTATAGATAGTATAGTATGGTACAAAAATTATAATAATGTCAAATTTAGTACGTTTTAATAATGTTAACCCTTTCAAATTTGTTTAATTAATATGATTCTTATGGACTTTTTACACAATCCACTCTTTTAAATAATTTGTGCTTTTATGATAGTTTTGATTAGAAAATTCAAGACATGTATGCATTAAGCTCGAATTTGCGTGTGAAAATAAAGTATGAGAAGGTAAAAAAATAAATGGTTGGATAGAAGGGTAGATGCAGTACATATAAAAGCAGTTGCAGCGACATAATGGGGTCTTCCTTCCTGCCCTTGTTTTAATACTCTTTACCTTTTGTTTCTTTTGACTCATGTGGAGAAATCTTGGAGCATTCACAATCTGTCCCTGTTTTATGTGAGGGAGCTTTTTTATATTATGAAAAGTGATTGTAGACTATTAGAAAAGGTTGTGAGTAGAGGGAAGAGAAACTGTTATTTTTTATCTGTAAATTTGGGGGGAGGGGGGGGGGGGGGGGGGGACACTATTCATTCTCTATAAGTTTTTAATATATTTTGAAAGTAGTTGTAAGTGGAGTAGAGAGAAAAGGTAATGATAAATATATTTAAAAATATTATTTAATTGAAAGAAGAGAAAAAAATTATTGTTTTTAGTGAAATTATAGGGTAAAAAAGATGGAAGACTGGAAGTGATATAAATGCTCTTATATATGTATTTGTTTACTTGTTACAAACTCATGAATTATTAAAATTGTTAAATAAAAAAATATTAAAAGTTTAGAAATCAACTTTTTTTTCAAAGTTAAGAAACAAAATACGAATTGATGAATTGTTGAAATAAGAGAAGGCCTGAAAAAAATGAGTGAGGTATTGGTGGTAGAGGTGTAAAAAAAAACTGGTTTTAGAACTGAAACCGAGAAAAAAACCGAAACCGGTTTTTTTAACCGGTTTTTTTATAACCGAACCGTCGGTTATAGACCGGTTAGGATTCTTGGTATGAAAAACCGGTTAATAACCGAAACCGGTTTTTTTTTTGGCAAAAACCGGTTAAAAACCGATCCCAACCGGTTACACCGGTTATTGTTTTGGACTTGAAAAACCGGTTAGTAATCGAAACCGGTTATTAAAAAAACCGGTTTTCATTTTAGATAAAAAAAACCGGTTCGGTTAATAACCGAAACCGGTTTTTGAAAAAAACTGATTTGTACACCTCTAATTGGTGGGCTGCGATAGGAGACCCAAGGAAACTTGGGTTCGATCCTTGAGCTAAACGGGTACCGGTAATATCACTGATGTGCCTACGGGCGGGTGAGTTACCAGGTTTTCCCCGGAATTGATGGTGAACGACTCGGGTTACTCTCGGAGTACTCTGTTTGTCCAGTAGATGCCCCGAAAGTACTCGAGATTGATTTGTTGGCCGTTTAAAAAAAAAGAGAAGCCTGAAAAATAATCTTCAACTTACATAATTTTAACAAATGATATAACTAGTTATTTATTTATTAGGTATTGAATTTTTCTAACAAAGCTCATTTATGTATATCAATTACTTTATATGTCACAAAGTAACTATTATCTAACATGAAATTCATGTATTATATATATATATATATTGATTTCGAGAGATGATAAATAGTAATTTTATTTTTATAATAACATCTAGTTTTTTATTATTTTAATATTTAATATATTATAATAGTTTATTATTATATTTACTTTTACTTTTTTTAATAATTGTTTTTTTTTCTTTTTTTAACATATATTAATTTATCGATTAATTTAATATATTATAATAGTTTATTATTATATTTACTTTTACTTTTTTTAATAATTGTTTTTTTCTTTTTTTAACATATATTAATTTATCGATTAATTTGATATTTCTTTAATAAGTTACGTTTTATAACTTTTTTTTTCTAAAAACTTAAGTACGTAGTTGTGCTTAATTTCTTTACCTGACATTCCATTATATGTTTTGTTAAAACGAGGTTATACTCAAAATAAAGTATTTATTTGTTATCATAAACGGTATGATGATAAACTAAATTGTTCTAATGATTTGACTTTCTAAACAACATACTTTATTTTCAAATCACGTTTGTTTACAGTATCACTTGCTCAGTTTCGTCGCAACACGTGATATAAAAAATACCAGTTTCTGTTATTTTTCAAAGAACATCGCATCAAGCTATAAAAATGCAATAAATAAACAGGTGATAACGTAAAAGATGTGATAACGTTCTGCTTTTTTATCACCATATAATATCTTATATCAATACAATTAAGAATCATATAAAATTAATTCGTACAAAGTATAGGAGAGAGTTTTGATGATAAATGAAGTAAAGGATGAGAGTAAGATCATGTCTAGTGGTTAACACCACTAGACTGGGTGTTTTACGTCATATGACAGTACAATCCTCAATAGGGCATTATGAGACGTTTTCTTAAATGGGTGTAGTTGGGATGTGGGCATTGTGGGACATTATGTTTAAAGGGGTGTAAAAATTAAATAAAAAAAACCAACTTAAAAAACTATTGGAAAAAAAAGAAGATTAAATGTGATTGGTTGAATTCAATCCCCAATCAGGCGTTGTATTTTGCACACCCCAACTAAATTTTGGAAGAAAAACGCCCCCGTGGGCCGTTTCCGGGCGTGTTTGGGCGTGGATGGGCATAAAAACGCCCCGGAATTACACGAGTACGCATAGTCTAAGTGATCCCCAAATGTAAAATTCATGTGACTAAAAACAATGAAATCAGTGGGAAAGAGCGAAATAGAAAAATCAATAATTATGACTCATAAACCTAGTTTCACCATGATTTTCAAACAGCGATAACTTTTTGATAAGATAATATTGAAAAAATACATTGCATTAACGAACATTTCATTCTCTTTAATTTGAGTATGATATTGTTATAGTTTTAAAAAAATTAAGATTTTTTTTATCTTACAATCTATAACTTTACGTGATTTTGTAACATCATATGATTATGTTCTAGTATGTAATTACGTAATAGGCATTTTATTCTAGAAACAAGTCTAACGTTTGTGACTATATACCAGTACGTAATTATATATTATACTAGTTTATAAACTCGTGTATTACACGAATTAAATATTCAAAAAAAACTTAGATTGAATAATATTTTAATTTATAAGTGTTACAAACCCGTGTATTACACACGTAAAATTAAAAAAATTGTAAATCATACTTCTATATAATACTGATCACATAGTTAAAAAGTATAATAATGGTATAATCTATTATTGTTCCAAGTATTAAGAGAGTGCGAAGCAAATGGGTCATTCAGTGTTGCAAGTATTAAGAGAGTGCTAAGTTCTGTTGGCCGTACCAGAACCGATAATGTGTTTGAATGGAACAATTGGGTCCCGAAAAAGATCGGTATAGTGGCTTGGAGGGCAGAGATGGAGAGATTACCGACAAAGTGCGCGTTGGCAAGACGTAATGTACCGGTTTCGAATCGAATGTTTGTCCTCTGTGGCGATTACGAAGAAACTTGTGATCACATATTCGTATCATGTCATTACTCACAAATGGTCTAGCAAAACTTAGCAGCTTGGTGTAGGATTCAGCCGATTATAGCCTTTGGTATTAAAGATCTGCTGTCACTTCATGCTTCTAGCTCGGGACCGAAGAAAAGAAAGGTTATTCATGCAATAGTTCTGGTGGCTTTTTGGTGCATATGGAAGATGAGAAACGATGTGGTTATCAGGCAAGCGGTCCCTAATTTTACAAGAACATTAGATGAGATAAAGTCAACGGCGTTTTTATGGATCAAAAATCGGTCAAAAGTGGTCTCGTTAACATGGGAGGATTGGAGCCGTTTTAATTTAGTGGCTATGTAATGTTGTAATTGTGTTTTAGTTTGGCGTAATCGTTGTACATTTGGGTTGTAGCATCTTGCTACTATGAATAAAATCTTTTGTCGGCCGTTCAAAAAAAAGTATAATCTAAATTATTGCGTGTTTCCAATTAGTATTAAGAGAAAAATGCCCGGATAGTCCCTGTGGTTTGTCTTTTTTTCAGCTTTAGTCCCTAACTTTCTAAAATTACAGCTATAGTCCCAAACTTTTGCAATTTCGTTCTCGGATAATCCATGGCGCGGATGAGGGTTATTTTTCATAGTTAAATTGATGTGAAAGTACTAAAATGCCCTTAATGATAAAACAAATAATACTAAAATTAAGGAAATAGATGGATGGATCCCATGACTCCTATCCTCAACCTCACATTTTCTTCGATACTCAACCTCACATCTTCTTCAATCCACAAAACATACCACCCCACCCTATCATCTTCCTCCTTCCAAACGGAGAATTGTCAGAATTGTGGCCGGGCAACATACCACCCCACCTGCAACAGACCGCCATAGAACTACCGGACCCACACTCATAAAACCACCTCTGTTGAACCATCAACATGAATCGTATCAGCTAACTGAGCTAATTTCTAACCGAATTCCTACAAATAATCAGTATTATCTCCTGACGCAGGTCCGGTTATGGTTAACCTAAACGTCGGAGGACCACCGGAACGTAACGGGAGCACCTGCATCAACGCCGACCACTGAATATGTGGCGATTGAGATTACGATTCACGACGTTGAAACGGTTTGATTGATTGTTTTTCACTGATAATGACTGTTGGAATTGAACCCTATCAGAGGAACATATAATTAAAGCCAAAACTGGATTAGAGCAGTGGATCTAGAATAAGCAGATGTTTACATACAAGTCTCTCCCCTTGAAAGTGATTTCAACATCTGCTGACCTCCTATCTGCTGATCTTGCAAACTGCTGATCTACAACTGCTACTCAAGTAAAGAACTGATGAAAGACTAAACCCCTGCTGATTCAATCTACTGCCTTGAGTCAAGCACTGCTGATCCGGACAAGTACTGCTGGGTTCACAGCAGTGGAAGGTTGCAGCAGCTGATCTATAGTCTGTTTTGTAATGTAATGTAATGTAATGTAATAGCAGTAGTTAACATAGCAGTGTTTGTATAGATCAGAGGTTAGAGTTTGTTAGGAGGTTGGATGTCACTTTCATGGTGACGTCAGCTAAGATGCTCAGTGGTTTGCTAGTGCCTATAAATAGTTCAGTACTTTGTACTGTTCTATCAGCTCTTTTGCATCATCGTCTTCTTTGCACGAACAAACAACTGAGCTCTGGCTGAGGGGGAGTTTGCATTCATTCATCCATCATTGTAATCGTTATTGAAATAAATTCAATCTTCTGATTCTTTGTGAAAAGATGTTTGATCAAAGTATTACTCTCGTTTGATTGTATGCAAAGTTTGTTTTCACCATAATTCCGCTGCACACTCATCCATTTTCATTTTAATTACAAACACAAAATACAATCAGAAACAAACTCAGATCCAACAATTGGTATCAGAGCTATGGACAGTCAAATTTGATTTAACAATCATTTTGACGTAAATAGTTCAGCTCATAACAGTTGATACTGATCGTTTGTTCGTTTGTTGAAAAACAGAGCAAGGAATAATCACCATTAAAGTTGATTTCTCAGTGTCTGTAAAACAACAAGAATGACGTCACAATCTCAGGATAATAAAAACAACATCGGCTCGCTTTTTAAACCACCTATGCTAAAAAGAAATGAGTACAACATCTGGCAGAGGAGGATGGGTCACATCCTCGCTCAACAAAGCACAGGTTTTTGGAGGTCTGTCGTCTTTGGTCCCCACGTTCCCACAGTGCTAAGCGCTGAAGATGCTAAAAAGTTCGTTCCAAAACCAGTTGAAAATTATACCGAAACCGACTATCAAAAGTTCGAACTAGATGCTAAAGCGTTTAGCATCATAGCATCAGCGCTGCCCAATGAAATATATGCTGGACTGTTACACTGTAACAGTGCCAAAGAGTTATGGGACGCGCTTAAGGAACAGTTTGGGGGAACCGAAGAAGTCATAGAAAACAATAGAGAAATCCTGAACCAACAGTATGAAACATTTTGTCATGTTAGAGGTGAATCACTGACGCAACAATTTGAGCGTTTCAGTTGTCTCATCAGTGAACTGAGGCTTGTTAATACCACTTTTACAAACTCAACTCAAAATAGCAGGTTCCTCAGGTCACTTCCAGAAAAATGGGACACCATAGCTTTTGTCACCCGAAACTCACCTGAGTTCAAGGATCTGACCTTGACCCAACTCCATGGTCGACTCCTGACCTACGAAAGGGAGTTGAACCAGAAAAGGAAGTTACAAGAGTCAGGAAAAGCCGTTGATGATTATACATTCGGTAACACTGCTCTTCTGGGTCAAGAAGAATCTGGGAGTAGTGGTAAGGATCAGGGTTATGATCACTTCATTGACATAACTGCTGGTGCAAATTTTAACAACCCTGATCCTCACTCTGCAAGTTATGCATTCACTGCAAACGAAAACCAGATGTCAGACAATCTAAGCTTTGAACTAAATGATTTGCAACATTTTGATCCCACTGACTTAGAAGAGATGGATATTCTGCACCAGTTGGCTTTGCTAAGTGTTAGAACTAGCAAATTCTATAAAAGAACAGGGAGAAAATTTCCAGGACTTCATGGGAATTTGAGGGTTGGGTTAGATAAATCGAAAATCAAGTGTTACAAGTGCAATAGGTTAGGGCACTTTGCTAGGGAATGCAGAAGTCAAAACAATGGACCAATAGTTACTCATCCTAGCTCTAATCCTAGACCACAAAGTCAAAACACTGTGCACTATACCCAATACACCCCTGCAGCTCAAATGAACACTGCTCACTATGCTGCTGCCCCTGTGCCTGTGCATTATGTCCAAACTACTGTCCCACAAATTCAGTACGTTCAAACCCCTGCTCCACAGGTACAAGTGCAACCTGTTGCACCTCAAACCACTGCTCCAGCAGCAGTACAACCAGATCAACAAAGTTTTTTCACTCAAGGGTTTGTTGACTGGAGCAGTATGCCTGAAGACCTTAGTGATGAAAATTTTGCACTCTATGCTTCTAATGATTCTTCTCATAATGAATTTTGTTTGATGGCATTAGAGTCAATACATGAGGGGGTTGAAACTGAAGAGGAACAGCTGAGTATTGAAACAGTGGATGAGGTGACTGAAGCAGTGGTTACTGCTGTGGCTGGTGAACTACTGTTGGGAGAAAGTTCAGGTACCCTGATTGAACCACTGACAGATCCATGGTCCGAAGAGAACAAGGAAGAAAAGAAAGAAGAAAAAACAGGTGAGAAAGAAGAAAGAGCTGAAGATGAAGAAAATCCTCAATGTGATTGTGCAATGATGGCTGCTGCCAAGGTATCACCTCAAGTTCTTGAAAAACTGTGTTCTGACAATTGCATTATTGCTTTTGCTAACATCAAAGAGGTGAACGAAAACCTTCGGGATAAAATCTTAACTGATGAAGTCAAATTTGAAAGATCTTTAAAAGAACTTAAAAACAAATTGGCTGAAAAAGAAAAGGAGATTAGCAGCATGAAAGAAGAGCAGAGCATAACCAAAACCCAACTCCAAACTATGGTAGAAAAATACCAAGTTTGCAAAAAGGAGTTAGAATCCACCCAGATCACATGTGAGAGATGGGTGGAATCATGCAAAGGGTATGAGGTTATGCTTAAAAAACAGATAAAAAGCAATGTGAAATTTGGGGTTGGTTATAGAAAACATGATGATGAAAACACTGCTTTTGGAAAATCTGTTCAAACCACTGATGTAACCACTGAGTTCATCCCCACAAACAAGAATGGCCAAGAAGTGAAAATCACTGACAAACTTGGTAACAAAATCACACTTGACAGACCAATGGGTCCCTCTACTTTTGAGGAGCTTGAAGATTATCAATTTAAACCAAAATGGACTGATGAGTGTGATATTCTTAAAAATTTCAAGCCAATGGACTTTACATCAACTGATGGTGTTAAAGCTCCAAAAGCTAAAGTCATACCACTCAAGGATATCCCAGCAGTGGTTAAAACCACTGCTGCAAAGGAGTCTGAAAAGAGAAAGAAGAAAGAAAAAATTGATAACTTGTTTTGTGAATTCTGTGAGAAAAGGAATCATCTAACAAAAGACTGTTTCCACTTAAAAGCTTATGATTTAAACAGAACAAGTGTCATTGTTTCAACTGAAAGTTGCATTGTTTGTGGAAAAACAAACCACAAAACTCAAGCATGTGTGTATCTCAAAAACTTTGATGTGAAAAAGAATGAGTACATTGCTAAAACATCCTTGAGTCCATCTTCATCATCATTATCTGTCAAATTCACCAAGAAACAACCACTGTTTGTGCCAGTTCAAACAGCTGTCACAAAACAGCTGAACCAAACATCTGTCAAAAGAGATGTTCAGGTGTCACACCCCGATTTCCACGTGTCACCGGTGGGCCCGGTAGGGGAGTATCGTGACGTGGTTGGCAACGTAATAGTCAAACAACACAATATTTAATATGCACAGCGGAAGTAAATTTAAAAGATATAATACAACCGAATAAATTATTGTAATATCAAGTATCACAACATTCGGATGTTTATCCACAGAACGGATCGAAATAAAATATGAAACAATAGTTCAACAGACTTCAGGCATCTTAAGCTTGCGAGACTTCTAATGATGCTATGGAGAAATCCCAGCCAATTTCTCTTAGTACCTGCATTTAATCTTTTTGGGAAAATACGTCAGTTTACACTGGTAAATACATTCAACTGACTCATTTTAGAAAATGATTGAAAATTGGTTTGGATGCACGTGGCATAAACATTTTATTTAACTTGGGAGAATTATTTAATATCATAATCTTGTGAACGAAATACATGTTCCTTGTGCGTTCAGTAGCCCGTATCTTGTCCGGGTTAAAGATCAATAGACACACCACAATATACTTTTGTGCACTGACGGGTGTACGCATACACCCCGCGCTTAAGTCGTGGCCATTTCGTAAAATGATGCCAAGGATATCCGAGACATGGTCATTAACCCCCCAAAGGCTTTAAGTAACAAGACTGTTTAAACGAGCCGATCAAATTTATTCAACTACCCACTCAACGGTGGAGAATTTGATGCCCGATCAAGCGGTATGCTATATACCGTAACCCAAGCCCGTATAGGGAAAATAAGTTAAAAGTATTTACCTGAGCAATGTATAAATCACAATAAGCAAAATGCACGTAGCTTTTACTGGTACTCCTAATCTGGAACGAAGGTTTTATAATAACCTATTAGAATCCTAACGGGTCTTTAATTAAGCTTAAGCTTAGACCGGCTAGTTTCAAAGATACGGTTCGTACGCACGATTAAGCGAAGACCGGATAGAATGTGATTTAGACCCGACAAGTTCAGAGACTTGTTTAATATGGGTTTATTATTCACATTCTGGATTTTGAGATAAAACCGTTAAGGTTTGACCCGTTTCGGCTAATTTATGTAAACTTGTTACATAAACCGAACCGTACGTGTAATAAGCGTGACGGGTATTCATGAGAGCTATAGACAGGTTTCCTAAGTTAATTATGCCTCAAATATGTTGTGAAATCAGTAAGATGTCTTTCATTATGCCCGAAATGTGTTTAAACTCAAACTAGGCCCCGTAGGGGTAGTTTGGTCATTTAAAAGTTTATAAAAGAGTTTAAGTAACAACCTGAGTTACAGGTCTGATGTAATCAGCAAAAATACATAATTTGCTAAGTTATATCAGTAGGTTAAAGCATGTATGTGAAATTTATCAACTTTAACCAAATTATGCCCCGTAGGGGTATTTTGGTAATTTCACATTAGCCGAAAAGCTCAAAACTGAAGTCTGAGTTTATCAACCTTTGCTTACTGTTAAAATATTATAATTTGCCTCATATATCAGTAGGTATCACCCTTGGTATGTTTAAAATAGTTATAGCACATACTATGCGTTAAAAACGCTTAATAAGGCGATTATGAGCCGTTTACGGGTTCGATACATAAAGCTGATATTTTTATACTTCCAGAAGGATTAAAATAATTTATTTAACATATATAATCAGTAGCAAAAGGTTTGGAGTCGTTTAGATAGGTAAAACTCATTTTATGGCCCGTAAGGGTAAAACCGACAATTACCGGACTAAGCCTACGACTACTAGTTATGCTCAGCCTAAAATCAATTAAAAATCTTTAAAAATCCCAAAATAATATATTACATCAGTGGGTAAAGATTTGGATATCAAAAAGTAGGCTTAACTAGGCTATACGCTAATTACGCCATTTTATTAACATAAAGCTTTAATTTTACGCTAACGAGCATAACTCTTAACCTACACCTCAAACTGATGTCAAATTTTGTATGCAAGTTTAAATATCAGTAATTAAATTTTCTACTCTTTTACATTTCCAAAAATCACGTTTTAAGGTAATAAGGGCATAATGGTCAACATATGGGCAATTAACGGAATCATGCGTATTAATTGGATAACTAATTATCCGAGGTGTATAATCACAAAGGGTTATACTAGCATGTAACCTGGTCCAAATAAGGCTCTAAGACATTTCTAAATCATGCTTAAACGGGTCAGAACTGAAAGTCAAAGTGAAAGTCAAACTATGTGACTTTCGGTTCCGAACCGGGTCTTTATAGTAAATTGTCGGGTTGAACATGTTTAGACATGTCCTTACACTAATTACCAAGTTATATTAATGATCAAACAGGTTATAAGTGTTCTACATTGTTAATCATGCATAAATCGCATTTTAAACTTTCTGTTGACTTTTTAATTACACGTTTGACCCGACTTTTGACCTAGTTAGAGTGGTGATCAGGGGGAACCCTCTTAAGGGTTTATTACCCACATAAATACCAACTTATAACTACTTTTGATTCGACTAATCACTGGACCATTTGTGATTAATCTTAAAGTCAACCGTTAATTACGACGGTTTGACTTCTAAGCTAATACTAAGCTAAAACTTAATTAAGAAAGGTTAAGCCAACTTACAAAGGTCCTATGCACGAATTATGAACACTTGAGAGCAGACTTGAGCTCCAGAAATGATCAGATTGCTTGAATGAAGGTGTGAAGAACAATGGTGCAACTTAGGTCCTTTATATAGTAGATTTCTCACCACAAATCTTTGACACATGACTCTACTAGTGCCCACAACTGATCAACACTTGTTACTAGTGCTTTGGGGGTGTCTAGGGGTCAAGAGAAATGTGGAAAATCGATTGGAATCGAGCAGATTGCACTCAGCAGGCAACAACCCAAAGTTTTCGGAGCTGGGCACCCCTAGGGTGACGCTAGCCCCCCCTCGCGTCGCGCTAGGCCTCCTCTGATCAGAACTTGAATTTTTGATTTTTGAAATTAGATCCTTGGCTCTTCAAAATCCGATTAGGCACTTGTTTCTTGCATTGTAAACCCTCATAATTGATCTATAAAGGCTTTAAAACATATACCCACTTTGTTAAGTCCACGGGTAACTTTATTGTTACCCGAAAAGTCCTAACTTTCAACGTTTACGTTTTAACTCTTCGCACGCGAATTTGATCATAACTTTCTCATACGATAACGAAACTTTACGAAATTTAAATCGTGTATTCTAGTGAGCATGATTAACAGTTACAAAGCTTCGGGTTTGTCAAAAGGTCACTCAGAGGTATAAATTAAACATGTTGACACATTTAGTCCCTGTAGTTTGAAATCTCTCACGTTTAGCTTCGTATGATCCATGATTTATTCGTTTGAAGGCACGAGCATCATGTAGGGTTAATGTACATTATATTTATTCACTGTTGACATTTAGAATACGTATTTCCACATACTTTCCATGATTGTCAACTTTAGTCCTTCTATAATATTTCTTTCACACGTTTAAACATTTGACACCTGTCTACACATTATAGGACGTGAATTTTCGAGGTGTTACATCCTCACCCCCTTAAAATAAATCTCGACCCGAGATTTACTGAAATAAGTAAGGGTACTTTTCTTTCATCGTGGATTCAACTTCCCACGTGTATTCGAGACCTCTACGGGCATCCCATTTGACCTTTACAATAGGTACATGCTTCCTTCGAAGCTTCTTTACCTGTCGATCTTCAATCGACAAAGGTTTTTCCACAAATTTTAAGCTCTCGTCTATATGCACATCTGTATGGGGTATTACCAGTGATTCATCAGCGAAACACTTCTTCAGATTGCAGATGTGGAACACATTGTGAATTCCACTGAGCTCTTCCGGTAAGTTTAACTTATAGGCAACTGACCCGACACGTTCGATAATCTCGAAAGGTCCTATGTATCTCGGGCTTAGCTTGCCTTTCTTCCCAAATCGCATCACTCCTTTCCAGGGTGATACTTTGAGCAACACTTTATCACCTACTTCGAAGTGAAAAGCCTTACACTTCGGATCTGCGTAGCTCTTCTGCCTATCTCGGGCAACTTTGAGACGGTCACGAATCTGGACAATCTTGTCCGTCGTTTCAAAGACTATCTCTGGTCCTGATAATTGGACATCTCCAACTTCCGCCCAACACACAGGCGATCTACACTTTCTACCGTATAATGGCTCAAAAGGCGCAGCCTTTATGCTGGTATGGTAGCTATTGTTGTAGGAGAATTCGATTAATGGTAGGTTCTTATCCCAACTACCACCCAAATCGATTGCACATGCACGTAGCATGTCTTCCAACGTTTGAATAGTACGCTCACTCTGACCGTCCGTCTGAGGATGATAAGCCGTACTAAAATTCAAACGTGTGCCCAAAGATTGTTGGAAACTTTTCCAAAAATGTGACGTGTATCTAGTATCTCGGTCAGAGATAATAGACACAGGTATGCCATGTAAGGCTACAATCTTATCAACGTATAACTGGGCTAACATGTCGGAGCTATAAATCTCCTTGATGGGTAAGAAATGTGCTGACTTAGTCAGTCTATCAACTATAACCCATATTGTATCATTCCCTTTCCTTGTCTTGGGTAACTTGGTAATAAAATCCATAGTTACCATTTCCCACTTCCACGTAGGAAGTTCAGGCTGTTGTAGCAAACCTGACGGTTTCTGATGCTCGGCTTTGACTTGCGCACATGTCAAGCATTTAGCTACATGAGTGGCTACAGACTTCTTCAAGCCTATCCACCAATAATTTGCCTTTAGATCCTGGTACATCTTATCAGCTCCAGGATGAACGGAGTATTTGGAACTGTGGGCTTCCTGAGGATAACATCACGAAGTCCCCCATAAATTGGAACCCATATTCGTCCATTCAATCGTAAAATTCCGTCCTTGCTAAGAGTTAACTGCTCCTCAGTTACTCCTAGCTTTTCATTAGGATAGTTAGCTTCCAACACAGCTTCCTTCTGTGCAGCTAACAACCTTTCAATCAAATTATTCTTTATTTCCATGCGCTTGGCATTGATTCGGATGGGTTTAACCCTTTCCTTCCTGCTCAAGGCGTCAGCGACTACATTCGCTTTGCCGGGATGATACTTGATTTCACAATCATAATCATTTAAAGTTTCCATCCAACGGCGTTGCCTCATGTTTAATTCCTTCTGATTAAACAGATGCTGGAGGCTCTTGTGATCAGAATAGATCACACACTTGATTCCATATAGGTAATGCCTCCACAGTTTTAGTGCGAATACAACGACACCCAATTCCAAGTCGTGGGTGGTGTAATTCTTTTCATGCACCTTTAACTGTCGTGATGCATAGGCAATAACCTTGCCTTTCTGCATAAGCACACACCCCATGCCGGTGTGTGAAGCATCGCAGTAAGCTACGAATTCTTCAGTGCCTTCAGGTAATGTCAGCACAGGAGCGTTGCTCAACTTCTGCTTCAAAATATCAAAGGACTCTTGCTGCTTAGGGCCCCAAACAAACTTCACTTTCTTCTTAGTCAAGGAAGTTAGGGGTGCAACAATCCTTGAAAAATTTTCAATGAAACGCCTGTAATATCCTGCCAATCCCAGGAAGCTATGAATCTCTGTAGGCGTCTTCGGCTCTTGCCAGTTCATAACTGCTTCAACCTTAGCGGGATCCACTTGGATACCACGCTCACTGACCACGTGTCCAAGGAATTGGACTTCTCGAAGCCAAAATTCGCACTTTGAAAATTTGGCGTAGAGTTTCTCCTGATGCAGGAGTTTGAGAATACATCGAAGGTGTTTCTCATGGTCAGCTTGATTCTTCGAATAGATAAGAATGTCGTCGATGAAGACGATGACGAATTTATCTAAGTATGGCTTGCAAACGCGATTCATGAGATCCATGAACGCGGCTGGTGCATTGGTGAGCCCAAAAGGCATCACTAGGAACTCATAATGACCATAACGAGTCCTAAATGCAGTTTTATGCACGTCTTCATCTCTAACCTTCAGTTGATGATAGCCTGACCTCAAATCAATCTTCAAGAAATAACTGGCCCCTTGTAACTGATCGAACAAGTCGTCGATCCTAGGCAAAGGATATCTATTCTTTATCGTGACCTTATTAAGCTCACGATAGTCAATGCACAGACGCATCGATCCATCCTTCTTCTTGACAAATAGGACTGGCGCTCCCCAAGGGGACGAACTAGGTTTAATGAAACCCTTGGCTAGTAATTCGTCTAGCTGTGTCCTTAATTCTTTCATCTCCGTGGGCGCCAACCTATAGGGTGCTCTGGCAACTGGTGCTGCTCCGGGGATGATATCAATCCTGAATTCCACTTGCCTATCTGGTGGCAAACCAGGTAGTTCTTCCGGAAAAATTTCTGGGAATTCAGAGATGACAGGGATGTCTTCTATCTTCGGTTTGGGCTCATCAATAATTACTTGTGCCAGGTAGATGACACAACCCCTCTTTAAACATTTTGAAGCCTTGAGCATAGTCACTTGCTCAGGCAGCCCATACTGGGTATCTCCCCGAATGGTAAGTGGTTCTCCAGACGGAGTCTTTATTACCACTTGCTTCATGTTACAGACAATTTGGGCCTGGTTATGAGATAACCAGTCCATACCCAGAACTATGTCAAAACCGGCCAACTTAAAGGGAAGTAGAGACAGAGGAAAAGAATGGTTCTTAATGGATATAACACATCCATCTAACACAGTTGAGACGGTTTCTATTGTACCATCTGCTAACTCTACCTCATAGTTTACGCTTAAGGTTGTTGGTGCATGTTTGTGACAACAACTTAGATTTGGTCTTTGGATATCTTGTAATTAGTTAAACGATAAACAGTTAGCGGGTTTAGCTTTGTATTAGTGAGTTAATAGAGTTTGGGCTAAACAAAACCCACATTGGGTGATGGGGGACGATTTGGGCCTAGCCCATGTAGCAAACCCAGCCTAATGTTGCAACCTTGTGTTATATAAACAAGGTTAGGCTTTAGGGTTTAGGTTAATCAGCCAGAACATTGTTTGTGAGTATTTTCGTGAGAGACTTAGTCTTGGACGAATTTGAGGAGTTGGTTAGGGTTTGATTGATTGTAATTCTTGTAATCGATAATCAATAGAAACCCAGTTTGAAAGTGATTGCTGATTTCTGTTCTTCTACTTGTTTCTGTGATATTCTGATCAAGAGGATTCCGCACTCTTGATTGGAAAGACAATTCTGTGAAGATCCATACGACTCAAGGGGACCTACAATTGGTATCAGAGCATTAGGCTCTTGAAGGCTCGGTTCAGAATTGTGATCTGCTGAAACAGGAAGAAATTTTCGAAATCTTTAAAATCTGAAAATTAGGGTTTTTAAATTTTCGAAATTTTTGATAAAATTTTCGGAATTTGTTTGTGTTTGATCAATCTGTGTGCTTGATTTGGCTGATTTATAGGTTTTCAGGATTGTTCTGGCTGTTTGGTTGAGAAATTCGGCTGGACAGAGTTGAAGATTCGAAGATTGTTCTTCGTGTTCTTCATAATTTTCGAAAAATTGGACTGATTTTGGTGTTTTGATTTTGCAGGAACTGTTTAAGGATTCTGGAAAATCATCAAAAGTTTCGAAAAGATTAAGTTTCCAAAATTACTGGCTGGCGAAATTGACTGATTCTGGTGAAACAGACTGATCAGCGAATTTGAGACATCATATCTCGGTGAACGGCGAAGTTAAATCCAAAGGCGACTTTGGTAACCGTATAATTTTCCACAGCGAAATTAGTACGGTTTTCGGCGACTTTACAGGTCGTCGTAACAGCGAAATTATAACTGCGAATTTGTCCAGCAAAGATAATCAGTGAAATTGAACAAGTAACAGACCCAGCGAATTTAATCAGTGACCCAGCGAAATTAACTCAGAACCAGCGAAATTAAGTGAGAAATTAAGTGGTGGAATTTTGTTTGGCAAGCGTCGATAAAATTTCACAGTTTTGCAAATAGAAATTGATCCGTAGCCCGTTAGACAGAACCGTTTGGACCGTTGAATTCCTTGGATTTTTAGGGTAAAAAAAAAAAACTCTGGAAAATCCCGAATACGGTTTTCGACATTATATATCATTGGATTTGTCTTTTCGAGACAATTCTAAAGGTGTAATTTGGTAACCACTGTTTTCGGAGATATTTTGTACGGTTTTATCAGTCTGTTTGCGTTAAAATGTCGAACATGACAAAATTGAATGCACCTAAGATGATGAAGGTGGAGAATTATCTTACATGGAAGGACAGCTTCAAATCCTTCATTGAATCTCAGGATGCACGTATGTGGATATGTATTGAAGATGGGTACATAAACCCTACACATGATTATGAGGGCAGACCACGTAGAACAAACTATGTGAACATGCAAGAGGATGATAAAAGGATGTATGAGGCTGAAAAGAGAGCCTTGGCTGCGATAAAGATGTCTTTACCTGATAGCATCAAGCATACCTTCACAAAGTACAATAATTCAAAGGATATGTGGGATGCATTACAAAAGCGATATCAGGGAAATGAGAGTGCCACTCAGGCATTCATGGCAGAGATAGTGTCGGTTGATGAGGCTGAAACTACTGTGAGTGATGCTGAATCTGAAGTGAAAAATGCTGAAGCTCAAGTGGAGAATGCTGAAACTCAAGTGGAGAATGCTGAAGCAAAAGTGGATGCTGAAGTAGAAAAAGAGAGTGAAGCTGAACAGGTTGTTGCTGATGAAAACTCAGAAGTTCATGAGGAAAAGGTACAATCTAATTCTGTGTGTTTAAGATGTCGTGAACTACAGGGTGAGATTGACAGGTTGAGAACACAAAACCAAAGTCTGGTAAGCGAAATGTCAAACGTAAAAGAGTCAAACTTTTTTACTAAAAGAAATGCATCTACATACTTGAAGAAGATAAGAGGTTATGAAGCTGAAATTGAAGCTTTAACTTGCAAATTGAATGAAAAACTTCAAGTCATAGACTTAGCTCATGACATGATGGCTGAGAAAACAAAAGAGATTTCTGAAAAATGCAAAGAGTTGTCAGATGCACAACTCAAAATTGTTGAACTTGAAAAGAAATTGAGTCAATTCAGAGATTCGTCTTTTGTAATGAAACACATGATGGGTGGGTTAAAGAAGAGTAATGACAAGACCAGTGTGGGCTTCCAGGGCTTTAATGAAGTTCCACCTCCTCTTAGTCATGACTATTCATTCCTGCCTAGTGAAGATGAGCTAGCAAACTTTATGGCATCTACACCAAGTAGTTTTGCATCCACATCAAGTCAAGGTGATGGATCTGAGAGTGATGATACTAAGAAGAACAATAACAGCGAATTTTTGAAAAGGAAAAATTCACAGCCTAAGAATAAAAATCAAGCTTTTGTTAAAAAGATTAATTTTGTTCAAGGTAGTGATATGAAAAATGAAACAACTGTTATTGAAAATGAATCAAATGTAGAGTTTGCTAAAAATAAAAACAAAGAAAAATCTGAACCCAAGCAAACTAAACAAGGTTCATCCAAGGGATCATCACCATCTGATAAGGGATCTACCTCAGAGACTACAGGTAAGAAGTCTTCGAAAAAGAGATCGTGCTTCAAATGTCACACCAAGGGACATGTAGCTAGCTGTTGTCCTAATAAAAAGAATGAAGCACAAGTTAGTGAGAG
Source organism: Helianthus tuberosus (assembly GCA_030545235.1). Lineage (NCBI taxonomy): Eukaryota > Viridiplantae > Streptophyta > Magnoliopsida > Asterales > Asteraceae > Helianthus > Helianthus tuberosus. The sequence goes on along the minus strand of CM060438.1, from coordinate 1,323,383 downwards.
GAAGAGAAAGAAGTCACCAGAGAATAGTGGTGATAAACAGGAGAAGGTTGCAAATTCTCCAAAGAAATCTGCTCCTAAGCAACCAGAAAATGTTGCTGTTGGTGTAGATAAGGCTGAAAAAGGAACTCCACAAGTTCCTCGTTTTCAAAGAAATCAACCAAGATTTCAGCCTAGATCTGCACCAGGCAGATTTGAGAGACCTAGAAGCAGTTCACCAAGAATGAACAATTATAATGCTAATAATTTCAGAAGTCAAGGTCTATATCAAAATCGATACCAAAATGATGGTGGTCGAACTTTTTATAACAATGGCTTTAGAAATTACAACAATAATGCTTCTTGGAATCAAAATTCAAGATATCAAAATCAAAATTTTCAAAGGTCAAATAGTCCAAACACGTATAGGAACCCTCAGGACCAAAGACCTAGTGGAAACCAAAATCAAATTCCATCAACAGGTCTGAGATCCAAGACTCCAGTTAGGAGTAATGGATATTGGATGGATGTTCCAGTAGTTGGTGAATTTGGACGACCCAAGACCATAAAGGCTTGGGTCCCCCAATCTAACTAATTTCTTAGTTGGTGTGTGCAGGAGCTGCTAAGGAGGATTATCAACTTATGTTGATAGTGGCTGCTTCAGGCACATAAAGGGGGATGTGAGATTGTTAATATATTTATATTGATTGATTTAAATTGAAGTTCAAAGTGCTGAGTCGACACACTAGATAACCTGGCAGAACTTTATACTAAAGCTTTTGACAGGGCTCGCTTTGAACATTTAGTCGAACTCAACGGGATGAGGAATCCTGAATAACTGGTTTTTCATAAGAATTTTTGTAAATAGCTTATTGTTTTCTTAAAAATAAAAAATACAAAAACATTGAAAAATCAAAAACTTAAAAAAAAAATAGAAAATAAAAAATGAGTTATCACTGTGTGAAAAAAGGAGAAATGATAGTACATGTGACAACTCGAAATTTAGAACCTTCCTTGTATCCCGATGTAACATGAAAGTGTGACTAGTTATCTTGTGTGATTAATGACAAATGAACCTTTATGTGATTATGTGTTATTTGTGTGTGCTTGTATGTATGCGATGTATGTATATAGGAACCGAGATAACACGAACCCGACTCGAGACCATGTGGTCTCGAGTGAACTAGTATAACATACGGGCCGGTTGGGCCGCAAACACATACACACTTAGCCTATCCGAGAGCCCACTAGGGTATATTACTTGGAGCGGATATATATACACTTGATAGATGGCCATGTTACCATTTTGGACAACATTCATACTCTCCTCTACACACACACACTCCATCCTCTTCACTAAAACCCTAAGCTACAACATCATACATTCCTCTCCTTCATTCTTGGATCAACCGGTGGCACTAGGACTCTCGGACCGAGCTCAAGATCATCATTCGGAAGTCACTCATCACTCTTCATACCCTCACACTTAGAGAACCAAATCGGTTAGTGTTTTGCTATGTTTTAAGGATTATGTGTGCTTGATGATTTAATGCTTGTCTTCATGTACTAGTAAGTGGAAAAATGTATGATTATGGCTTTATCATGTTCTCGGATGTGTATATTGATGATAATCGGTTAAACATGTCTTGACCTCGGATATATTGAATGATGTTTGATGATGTTGAGTTAGTGTTCAAGAAATCGGTGCATAAATGTTCTATGTTATGTGTTTACATTCGGTTGATGATGATTATATGTTAGTGTGTTGATATAAGTTGAAATGATTGATGAATAGAAACCGAATACATGTAATCGGCTATGGAATGTGCATGATTAGGATGATTCATTATGCTGATATCATAGGGTACATGTTGGTGTTGATAAGTTGTTGATTATGATTTTCTTGTTGGCTAAAGTTCATAGGAATATTTGATGAACATGATGAACACATGAAGAACTTGTTGAATATCATATGAACATGGTTGAATATTTGAAATCTGATTGTTTGATCCATTTTAGGAAATTGCTAGACAAATAAACATGTTTATGAGAGTAGTACAGACTGTTTCATGAAATCATATTCTCATTGGATAGTACACTGTTCCGAATCAGCTTATGTCCACTCGAAACCATCAGTTGCGACTCGAAACCATGCACGATGAGTCGAAATCTCCCAGTTGCGACATCGGTTGCGAGTCGCAAACACCTGGTTGCGACTCGAAACCACAAGTGATCAGCACATAAACCGTTTGACTCGAAACCCCGGTTGCGAGTCCAGTTGCGACTCGTAACCAAAACAGCACGAACCGAAACCACGATTGCGACTCAGGTTGCGAGTCGCAAACGCCTAGTTGCGACTCGAGACAATACGCGGATACACACTGTTTGGACTTGTTTAATTATGGGCTTAGTGTATGGGCCGGACCTTGGACTTTGTTTAATTCTGGGCATGTTACTGTTCGTTCGACTCGTATGCATTACTTGCTAACTGCCATGATTAACGTGTATGCCATACGTGCACTACTTGAATACGAACCTGATTGTATGATACAACTATGATAGGACGTGAGTAGCCTCAACGTTGCTTGTTTGACTCTTCTGTGTTTTCTACCGAGCAAACCAAGGTGAGTTCACACCCTCTACAAAGCATGGGATTCCCAGGGGTCGGGAATTGGGGTTAAGGAACTGGGTTCCTCGTCCTCCTTGGGTAGGACAGCAAAGGTTCAGGAATGAAATTCCTCGTCCTCACGGACAGATAACTCGTACTAGACCAAAACTCTATCACGAAGTCCCTCATTTTTATATCGACTTAATCGCCGGGCCAATGGCGAGCGGGTCATTAGTTAGATAGCGCTATTTAGGTCTGACAAACCTCACACCGTGCCGCAGAGGACGGGCGTGAACTAATGGATCTGGGGCACGTCAATGATGATAGACATTGACAGTTTCAGGGCACATAAACATGACTACAGTCAGCAGTCGATATGGTAACGAGTCTAGTGTATACATGGGGTAGCCCCCACGGCCGAAATGCCAGATAACTAACACGGGGTAGCCCCCACGGCTGGATAGCCAGAGTAACCGGGAATGAACAAGTCACGTTTTTAACTATGGGGTAACCCCCACGGCAGGATGCCAGCTAAAGGAAACTGTTTTCGAAACAACTTAAAACGAACACCCAACCGTGAACTCACTCAACTTGTTGTTGACTCGTTACTACATGCTTTGCAGGTCCTTAGGTTCCTTAGCTGGAGCTTGCATGGAGGAGGATCGTTGTGGGACATGGACGACTGTGTGCCATGTTAAACTATGAAACAATTAAACTTATGTTTTGATTTAAGACTTATGCTTCCGCTTGCAACTTAACTATGTTTGGTTTGAACACCAATTGTATTGGTTGGATTTTTATAACTACTTATATGCTTGTTCAATATGATTGGTGGCTGGATCCTGGTCAGTCACGCCTCCAAGCGGTAGTACTCCGCGGGTGGATTTTGGGGGTGTGACAGTACATCGGCAAGTTAGACTGTCACACTGAAAATGAAATTAAATTGCTTAAGTGTGATAGCAGCTTCATCATATGATGTACCAGTAAGCAAAAAGCATGAAATAATCAACTTACCAATGTGATATAAACCTAAATGAACTGAATATGAGTGGGGAACACATCAGTGGTGTATGGTTTAATGACCTTAAATCTTGTGTTGATAGATTGCCAAAATCTGAAGTTTTGGGTCTTTATTCTGTTATTTCATCTGGGGATATCTTGACTGTCCTTCTGTTCAGAACTAAAATTGTACATGACCACAGGAAAGAAAGTCACTTGGAATTAGCACATTTCTATTTGAATGTCTGTATGTTGTCCCGATACACACAATTTTGATCTGATTCTGCAATCTTCTCTGAAAAAAATCGTGTACCTCCTTTGCTGCATCCAGATATATGCTGACCTGGAGGTGCTAGGCAACGACAGCTTCTGCTGCATCCAGATACATGCTGACCTAGCTGTACGTTGTCGCGCTGTAGATCTAATACACCAGAAAGAGGCCCTCAAGTGCCCAAAAGAAACCCAAGAAACCTATATCAAACTGAGAAAAAACTCATTTGATCTGTATATTATACCATCTCTGCTAAAGATCTATTCTGTTCTCTTCTCAACCTATTCCCAGTTAAGATTTCAGAAATCTGGATTGGACTTGTGAAATATGTGGTAGGGAAGATACTTACATGATAGAGTGTGTTGTTTATATTTCCAGGATTTGATTAGTATTTATTTGGGTGTTCATTGTTAAGAAATCAAAACATGATAAAACAGATTATATGCAGACCTAGACATTGTCAGGATATCTTAAAGGATGACATTAGTATACTCACCTACTACGATGAATCTTTGTGCATACCTTGATCGCGGGGGTATATCCTGAAGTGGGACACACTAATATATCAGAAATAAAATTACCTTAACGTATCATACGGTAATGGTACTTGAAATGTTCATGCATTTTGTTTCAGAGGACAAACATACTGGTAATTGTCTTGGACTACTTTTCATGAAAAATTAAATAAAGAATTATCTAATAGTGTGAAACAGTTTGATTTTGCTGATATGATCTTCTTACCAGTGATTCTCACAAAAATAGAGTGTTTATTGCTTTTGTTATTTACTTGCTTTCAGAAAAATATAAAAATCCAAAATAGTGTCTTTTTCAGTTTAAAATTCTTAACGTACGGAAAACTGTTATTCTTGGAGGAATTGTTACTGATAGGGGGAGACGGTGTTAGAAAGTGAGTTCAAAATTTTAAAATCTTGCGGGTTATAGGGTGTGTGATTCAAAAGTTTTGCGTGTTGATGATAAGTTGAAAATGCTTAATCTGTGATACAGTTTAACTATCTCTTGAATAATAATAATTTGTTTAACTTATGTTGAAAAATTCTTATGGTTTCTCGAGATGTTTGTTTTATAGTATACAGATTGAAGCAGTGTGTTGCTGAGAAGTTAAAGTGATGAGTTGCTGTGATGAGATGAGAGTTTGATTGGATGCATGGTAGAACCTCCTTTCTACATTGCAGACAAAGTTGAAGAGTTTGAAGATTGCTATACAAATGCTGAACTGGAGTTTACTCAAACGCTAAAGTTTTTGAAGATTTGGTGATTGGATGCATCAGCTTAGGGGGAGTCTGTTGCTGACAGAAGCTATTGAAGCTGAAGCTATCCAAAGACCAAAGACAGTGCAAGATTACATGAAGATTGCAAGATGACTGAAGACAAAGTTATTTTATGAAGCTATTGTCAAGGGGGAGTTTGTTGGTGCATGTTTGTGACAACAGCTTAGATTTGGTCTTTGGATATCTTGTAATTAGTTAAACGATAAACAGTTAGCGGGTTTAGCTTTGTATTAGTGAGTTAATAGAGTTTGGGCTAAACAAAACCCACATTGGGTGATGGGGGACGATTTGGGCCTAGCCCATGTAGCAAACCCAGCCTAATGTTGCAACCTTGTGTTATATAAACAAGGTTAGGCTTTAGGGTTTAGGTTAATCAGCCAGAACATTGTTTGTGAGTATTTTCGTGAGAGACTTAGTCTTGGACGAATTTGAGGAGTTGGTTAGGGTTTGATTGATTGTAATTCTTGTAATCGATAATCAATAGAAACCCAGTTTGAAAGTGATTGCTGATTTCTGTTCTTCTACTTGTTTCTGTGATATTCTGATCAAGAGGATTCCGCACTCTTGATTGGAAAGACAATTCTGTGAAGATCCATACGACTCAAGGGGACCTACAAAGGTTTTGACAGGTAAATTCAACAATTTACAAAACTTATGATCTACGAAAGACTTATCTGCGCCTGAATCAAAAAGTACTCTTGCAAAGACATCATTTACAAGGAAAGTACCTGTTATGACATTATCGTCTTGCACAGCCTCTTTCGCGTCCATTCGGAAGACTCTCGCATTAGTCTTCTTAGCCTCTTCAGGCTTCTTATTGTACTTAGGGCAGTTGGTTTTAATGTGGCCCTTTTCATTGCAACGGTGGCACGTTGCGTCTTTTATCTTCTTGCAATCCAAGGTTTTGTGATCCGTGGACTTGCAAATACCACAAGCATAGGTTTTTGACTGAGTCTGTGAGTTCGACTCAAGTCTGCACTTTCCAAAGTGCTGCTTCTTGCAAATTTTGCATTTGGGCTTCTCACCAGACTGATGCCCATCTCTCCTCGACTTAGATCCTTTCTTCCTGTCACCGTTCCCACGGTGCTTCTTGTTCGACTTTCGTGAACTATCATCTTCACGCTTTCTCTTCTCAGCCTCCTTATTCCTCAGCGATCTCTGCCTGACCGCATCCAGAGTGAGGGATAAGGAAATGTCAGCTACGGATCTAAAAGCTGGCCGAGAAGCTTTAACGCTTGCCTTGATCTCGGGGGCTAAACCACCGTTAAAACGAGCTATTCGTTTTGGTTCCGGGGTTACCAGGTATGGAACCAACCGGGACATAGTGTTGAAGCTCGTCAGGTAAGCTTGACAGTCGAGGTTTGTCATCACCAATGATAGAAAATCAGATTCTATCTTCTCCACCTCATGCTGAGGGCAGTAATTTTCCCTGATAAGGGCAACAAATTGATCCCACGACATATTGTACAATGGGATTTTCCCGGTGGCTTGAATCAGAGATCTCCACCATGCTAAAGCTTCACCCTTAAAAGTCTGCGACACAAACTTGACCACGTCTCGCTCAGCGCATCCGCTGATATCAACAACCATATCCATCTCATCCAGCCATGTCATATAGTCGATGGCTCCCTTCTCCCCAGTGAAATCTCGGGGTTTGCAGGAAACGGAATATTTATAAGAGCAACCCTTGTCACGGGGTCCCTTGTTTAGTATAACCTGCTGAGATGGAGCACTGTGGTTCGAGGAGCGTCGGTCATCATCTTTCTTCGAGTCGTCCTTCTTGGACGGTGGCTTTGAAGGCTGTGTAGATAGGGTCCTACTACGAGTCCCACTATACTCTTCGTACTGCCTTTCCAAAGCCTGTGTAACTGCGCCGTCTATTATGGCTTTCAATTCAGCACCCGTTAAATTTATTCGGGCGTTCTCATTATTCTCCACTGGATGACTATTACCCTCGTCCGAGTTAGCCATAATAATTGAACTATTGCAGAAAACAAGGACAATAGTTTATTTGGGAGTTTATTATGGAATTTCCCCTTAGGGAAATTCATTAACCATGGTAAACAGAGACCATAATTAGTTAATTTATTAATCAATTTATTTAGGATTTTAATAATTTATCCTAACTATAAAACAATAACAGTTTTATTTGTGGCACAAAAGGCCTAGTCACATGGACAATTTAGTTTATAAGTTATGATTTCAGAGAATCAAAACATGAAGGTGTACTGGCACAATAGGCCTAGTCACAAGGACATTTATAAATTATATGCTAGGGTTTCAGAGAATCAAAGCATTTGAGGTTTGAACCTAGTTCATTACCTTTATCTGACAAGGAGTCATAGCTACCACTGTCTTTTGGCTCATATAGAAATGAGCAGGGCCCGTAGGCACGTATTACCACGTATGGTAAAAATATGATCATCTTAATTGATGATGTAAACCCAGGATTCAGAGATCATTAAACCGGGTTAGGAATCTTTTGAAGAATCCTTATATAATAATAACGTGTGTGATTTCAAATGAATCACATCTGCCAGGAGTGTTAACATGTTTTAAGATGTTAACAGGGATTTGAATCTTTTAAACAGGTCTTACCATCTTGGCCCGGTCTTATAATTGACCCTTAGGCTAGGTTTCACTCTTAAGATTCTTAATTAATATTTAAATAGGCAGATTATTTCAAAAGGAATGATTTATTTATTTCATTTATAATTTATATATGCACATAATGGCAAACATGAAATTTATAAAACAAACATTCCATTAATTTATTATAATATTACACGCTGCCCTAAACGGGTCTTTTCAACAACAATTACCCACGCAGGGGTCAATCAACATAATAGTCCACACAGGGACTTTAAACAAACAAACTAGTCCACGCAGGGACCTTAAACAAACAAACATCATACCCACGCAGGGGTTAACGGAAAATAGACCCTCGCAGGGGTCAAAACAACACACATACATACCCACGCAGGGCCTTAAACAAATACAGCAAATACTGGCCCACGCAGGGGCTCAACAACCATTAGAAGGGTTCAATGATCCTTCTTGTTCTTCCCTTTGATCAAGCTTGCCAATCCTTGGAAGAAGCTCTGTCTCTCCCTACGGTCACGGTGGAAGCCTCGCTCTACTTCATCCAACCTTTGTAGGATTTCCTCCCTTTCTGGGGGAGAAAACCGAGGCGGCTGCGATTGCGTCCTGATAATAGGCCTAGGAGGTATCGGGTACCCGTGAGTCGGGTAACCTACTCCCCATGGGTCTCCATAGGGTCCTTGGGGGTTGTAGTTAGCCGCTACCATGTAAGGATCGGCCTCCGCGTAACCATAGTTGTGGTGAGTCGGTGGTTCAAACGGGTTGTATGCCATGGAACCCGTATATGCTGGAATTGGGTTGTCAAAACCCATCGGCGGTGGCTGTGGTACAGCTGGTTGTGAAGGTCCACCCATTTGTGGGTCCTCCTGATGTGGCGGATAGTGGCTGCCACTGGATTGACGTGGGGAACTGAAATGGAAATCCCCTGCTCGTGACGACATGCGCGCACCGGTTCTCCTTCGCCTCGGCGGTTGCGGAGGTGCCGGCTGCACTGGCGGCGGTGGAGGCGGTGGCGTGACTGCCACGAATCTGGAATCCTCAGAGGGATACTACTGTTGCTGCGGCTGCTGCTGCTGAGGCGACGAATAGTGAGGAGGTGTATAGTACCATTCATGCCTGGTGAACATCGCCTGAAAGCTATCCGGACCAACATAGGGTGATCCGTGGAATGAAGATCCGTCGGAGATTTCGATCGGGTGGTTCGGTGTACCACTTGCGGGTTCGACGGGGTCCGTATCCTCGTCCATGTCGTCCGCGTGATCGCCAGAGAAATGATCCTCTGGCCCCAGTGGGTTAAAGCCCACGGGTTCTTGGATGTAGCCTACCGGATTAAACCGGCCCCTGAAATCAGGTGTGGGATCCACGAAAGAATGATGCGACAAGGATCGCTGCAATGGTATATACGAGGGCTGAGGGTTGTTGGGCTCGTACTCCGGTTGTGGCCCATAAGGATTGTGGACCGGAGGTGTAGAGCTGTGTGATACCGATCGTCAGGCTGGTTCAAACAAGTTCCTTCTGTTCTGCCGAGGGTCGTCACTCTCGGTAGTAGACGGGGCTCGCGCATGTGATGGTCCTGCCTCGTTGTCATTGGGGGTGGTAATCGGCCCCTTGCCTCGTCCTCTCCTTCGGAAGAATTTTGGCGGCATTTTCAAATCCTGTCATTATAATATGAGATAACAAAACAAAATATATGCAAAATAAAGGACATCACAACAAAGTGGAATTTGTCCTATGTTATATGTCTAGACTCGAAAGTTTAGAAATGTGCAATTGTGTTATTGAGATTAAACACAAAAGACTAGTGTTTAATTCACTCAATGTTGGCTCTGATACCAACCTGTCACACCCCGATTTCCACGTGTCACCGGTGGGCCCGGTGGGGGAGTATCGTGACGTGGTTGGCAACGTAATAGTCAAACAACACAATATTTAATATGCACAGCGGAAGCAAATTTAAAAGATATAATACAACCGAATAAATTATTGTAATATCAAGTATCACAACGTTTGGATGTTTATCCACAGAACGGATCGAAATAAAATATGAAACAATAGCTCAACAGACTTCAGACATCTTAAACTTGCGAGACTTCTAATGATGCTATGGAGAAATCCCAACCAATTTCGCTTAGTACCTGCATTTAATCTTTTTTGGAAAATACGTCAGTTTACACTGGTAAATACATTCAACTGACTCATTTTAGAAAATGATTGAAAATTGGTTTGGATGCACGTGGCATAAACATTTTATTTAACTTGGGAGAATTATTTAATATCATAATCTTGTGAACGAAATACATGTTCCTTGTGCGTTCAGTAGCCCGCATCTTGTCCGGGTTAAAGATCAATAGACACACCACAATATACTTTTGTGCACTGACGGGTGTACGCATACACCCCGCGCTTAAGTCGTGGCCATTTCGTAAAATGATGCCAAGGATATCCGAGACATGGTCATTAACCCCCCAAAGGCTTTAAGTAACAAGACTGTTTAAACGAGCCGATCAAATTTATTCAACTACCCACTCAACGGTGGAGAATTTGATGCCCGATCAAGCGGTATGCTATATACCGTAACCCAAGCCCGTATAGGGAAAATAAGTTAAAAGTATTTACCTGAGCAATGTATAAATCACAATAAGCAAAATGCACGTAGCTTTTACTGGTACTCCTAATCTGGAACGAAGGTTTTATAATAACCTATTAGAATCCTAACGGGTCTTTAATTAAGCTTAAGCTTAGACCGGCTAGTTTCAAAGATGCGGTTCGTACGCACGATTAAGCGAAGACCGGATAGAATGTGATTTAGACCCGACAAGTTCAGAGACTTGTTTAATATGGGTTTATTATTCACATTCTGGATTTTGAGATAAAACCGTTAAGGTTTGACCCGTTTCGGCTAATTTATGTAAACTTGTTACATAAACCGAACCGTACGTGTAATAAGCGTGACGGGTATTCATGAGAGCTATAGACAGGTTTCCTAAGTTAATTATGCCTCAAATATCTTGTGACATCAGTAAGATGTCTTTCATTATGCCCGAAATGTGTTTAAACTCAAACTAGGCCCCGTAGGGGTAGTTTGGTCATTTAAAAGTTTATAAAAGAGTTTAAGTAACAACCTGAGTTACAGGTCTGATGTAATCAGCAAAAATACATAATTTGCTAAGTTATATCAGTAGGTTAAAGCATGTATGTGAAATTTATCAACTTTAACCAAATTATGCCCCGTAGGGGTATTTTGGTAATTTCACATAAGCCGAAAAGCTCAAAACTGAAGTCTGAGTTTATCAACCTTTGCTTACTGTTAAAATATTATAATTTGCCTCATATATCAGTAGGTATCACCCTTGGTATGTTTAAAATAGTTATAGCACATACTATGCGTTAAAAACGCTTAATAAGGCGATTATGAGCCGTTTACGGGTTCGATACATAAAGCTGATATTTTTATACTTCCAGAAGGCTTAAAATAATTTATTTAACATATCTAATCAGTAGCAAAAGGTTTGGAGACGTTTAGATAGGTAAAACTCATTTTATGGCCCGTAAGGGTAAAACCGACAATTACCGGACTAAGCCTACAACTACTAGTTATGCTCAGCCTAAAATCAATTAAAAATCTTTAAAAATCCCAAAATAATATATTACATCAGTGGGTAAAGATTTGGATATCAAAAAGTAGGCTTAACTAGGCTATACGCTAATTACGCCATTTTATTAACATAAAGCTTTAATTTTACGCTAACGAGCATAACTCTTAACCTACAGCTCAAACTGATGTCAAATTTTGTATGCAAGTTTAAATATCAGTAATTAAAGTTTCTACTCTTTTACATTTCCAAAAATCACGTTTTAAGGTAATAAGGGCATAGTGGTCAACATATGGGCAATTAACGGAATTATGCGTATTAATTGGATAACTAATGATCCGACGTGTATAATCACAAAGGGTTATACTAGCATGTAACCTGGTCCAAATAAGGCTCTAAGACATTTCTAAATCATGCTTAAACGGGTCAGAACTGAAAGTCAAAGTGAAAGTCAAACTATGTGACTTTCGGTTCCGAACCGGGTCTTTATAGTAAATTGTCGGGTTGAACATGTTTGGACATGTCCTTACACTAATTACCAAGTTATATTAATGATCAAACAGGTTATAAGTGTTCTACATTGTTAATCATGCATAAATCGCATTTTAAACTTTCTGTTGACTTTTTAATTACACGTTTGACCCGACTTTTGACCTAGTTAGAGTGGTGATCAGGGGGAACCCTCTTAAGGGTTTATTACCCACATAAATACCAACTTATAACTACTTTTGATTCGACTAATCACTGGACCATTTGTGATTAATCTTAAAGTCAACCGTTAATTACGACGGTTTGACTTCTAAGCTAATACTAAGCTAAAACTTAATTAAGAAAGGTTAAGCCAACTTACAAAGGTCCTATTCACGAATTATGAACACTTGAGAGCAGACTTGAGCTCCAGAAATGATCAGATTGCTTGAATGAAGGTGTGAAGAACAATGGTGCAACTTAGGTCCTTTATATAGTAGATTTCTGTAGGATCGGTTTCGGACCCGAACGAGTCGGTTAGAAGAGTTTTTCACCAAAACAAGAGGCGGAAACAAATATTTCGGTGTAATTCAGCACATATTCAATTTAAACTGTTGTTTTTATTGATATGCAATCGATTACAGACCTGACAACACTTCGGCAGCACTTCGTGGCTTACCGGAAGACAACAACTAGAACTATCAATGTGATTCCGCTCATACGACCTATATATATGCAACATGATTCCGCTCATATGGACATGACAAATAAGCGAAATCACCCACATGCCATATGAGCGAAATCACCTCTTGTACAAAAGAGCGAAATCACCTTTTACAAATAAATGAAATCACATTTTGACCAAATGAACGAAATCACTTATACATTTTGAACGAAATCAGCCTTTGACATATGAACTCTTTTGTCTTCTTGTGTAGTGATGTCATGTATGATGTCACTTTGATGTCACCATTATGATGTCATCATTTGATATGATGACATCATGCTCGATCAAATCCGCAACGAACCCGAGACTCGACATAAGACGAAGATGACAGATGAATGCACCAACAATTTCTCACCACAAATCTTTGACATATGAGTCTACTAGTGCCCACACTTGATCAACACTTGTTACTAGTGCTTAGGGGGTATCTAGGGGTCAAGAGAAATTTGGAAAATCGATTGGAATCGAGGAGATTGCACTCAGCAGGCAACAACCCAAAGTTTTCGGAGCTGGGCACCCCTAGCGTGACGCTAGGCCCCCCTCGCGTCGCGCTAGGCCTCCTCTGATCAGAACTTGAATTTTTGATTTTTGCAATTAGAACCTTGGCTCTTCAAAATCCGATTAGGCACTTGTTTCTTGCATTGTAAACCCTCATAATTGATCTATAAAGGCTTTAAAACATATACCCACTTTGTTAAGTCCCCGGGTAACTTTATTGTTACCCGAAAAGTCCTAACTTTCAACGTTTACGTTTTAACTCTTCGCACGCGAATTTGATCATAACTTTCTCAAACGATAACGAAACTTTACGAAATGTAAATCGTGTATTCTAGTGAGCATGATTAACAGTTACAAAGCTTCGGGTTTGTCAAAAGGTCACTCAGAGGTATAAATTAAACATGTTGACACATTTAGTCCCTGTAGTTTGAAATCTCTCACGTTTAGCTTCGTATGATCCATGATTTATTCGTTTGAAGGCACGAGCATCATGTAGGGTTAATGTACATTATATTTATTCACTGTTGACATTTAGAACACGTATATCCACATACTTTCCATGATTGTCAACTTTAGTCCTTCTATAATATTTCTTTCACACGTTTAAACATTTGACACGTGTCTACACATTATAGGACGTGAATTTTCGAGGTTTTACATCAGGTTACTGATGCACCCCCTGCTAATCAATTCAGAAAAGGCAAGGAAAACAGTCCTACCAAAGGATTCCACACGTTTATGAGGCCTACAAAAGGCCCTCTAAACCCAGAGTGAACAGGCATCCTTTTGGTTACCAGCAGGTGATTGGTCAGGACCCACAACAGTGGTTAGAGAAACACTGTCCTAAAACAGTCCAAACCCCTGACCTAACCACTGTCCATCATTCTGCATCCATCCCAGACACTGTTGAGACCCCATCCAAACCCTGTTGGCTTTGGAAACCCTAATGAACTAATCCTTTTACTTCATGTGCAGGGAGCTTCTGCATGCTTTGATAGTCTTTGGTATGTAGATAGTGGAGGCTCCAGGCACATGACCGGATGTAAAGCCCTCCTCAAATACTTTAAGATCCATGGAGGGGGTGATATATCCTTTGGGAATAATAGTAAAGGGAAAGTTCTGGGGTCTGGTACAGTGCAATCTGGAAAAGTAAAATTTTAAAATGTCAATCTGATAGACAATCTAAAATTCAACCTTCTGAGTGTATCACAAATGAGTGACAAAGGGTTTGGGTCATTCTTCACAAAAGATTGTTGTAGGATTGTTGGACCAGAAATGGTCAAAAAGATTGAAGCAATAATCAAAACTGGTCAAACTAAACTTGTTGCTCAAAGAAGTGGCAATGTTTATGTTGTTGACATGTCAAAAGAGTGTCCCAGAGCTGATGCCTGTCTGTTCTCAGCTGCCTCTAATAAAGAGACAGAACTTTGGCACAGAAGGCTGGGGCACACAAATCTTAAGACAATCACTGAAATTTCAAAAAATGGTTTGGTGAGAGGCCTACCACAAAAATTGTTTTCATGTCCTGAACATTGCATTTCCTGTTTAAAAGGAAAACAACATAAAAGTTCTTATAAGTCCATTGAAGAGTCCAAAACAACCCAGTGTTTGCAGATGCTACACATGGATTTGTTTGGCCCAGTTCAAGTCATGAGCCTCAAGAAGAAAAGATATTGTTTGGTTATTGTTGATGACTTTTCTAGGTTTACATGGACTTTCTTTTTACACTCAAAAGATGAGACTGCAGGCATTTTGCAAGACTTTGTGACACAGGTTGAAAAGCAATTTGACCTTCCAGTGAAAAGCTTCAGGAGTGACAATGGCACAGAATTTAAAAATAAGGAGTTGGATGCCTTCTGTGTGAAGAAAGGGATTGTAAGGCAGTACAGCATTCCTAGAACACCAGAGCAAAATGGGGTTGTTGAAAGAAAGAACAGAACTTTGATTGAGGCTGCCAGAACTATGCTTGCAGATTCAGGTTTGCCACTAACTTTCTGGGCAGAGGCAGTAAACACTGCTTGCTATGTCCAGAACAAAGTTTTAATAAACCCCAGGCACAAAAAGACTGCTTATGAAATTCTGTATAAAATCAAACCACTGATTTCGTATTTCAAAGTGTTTGGCTGCCCATGCTTTATTTTGAACCTAAAAGATTCCATTTCAAAATTTGCAGCCAAAATTGATTGTGGTTATCATCTGGGATACTCAACCACTGCCAAGGCCTACAAAGTGTTCAATACACGGACCAAGGCAGTGGAGGAGACTTTGAATGTAAAGTTCAATGAACTTTCATCAATGAAAATCCCAGCAAATCCTGCAGATCTGTTTGATCTTGAAAAATTTACTTTTGAAAATACTGCTGTCAAGACTAACAGTGCAGGTCCATCAGAGGATACAACACCAGACTATGGGTATGAAATCATCATCCCTCAAAGGTCTGCCACAAAGGGAAAAGCACCAACTGTTCAAAACAGTTGTCAAAGCTCAACCACTGCTACCTCAACAGTTGTTGGCCAAAGTAGCCCATCCACCTCTGCTTCCACATCCTCAAACACTGCTGACAAAATTCCCCAAACAGTGGATAAAAGTCAGCATGTGTCCACACCATTACCTCCTATTCCACCACCTTTTGAAGCCACTGCTGGATCATCAAAGTCCCCAGCAGTGGATAGCTCAGATGATACACATTTGCAGCCTTCACCAACAAATGCCATCATACCATACCAAGGAGATTTAATCTTCTTGAGATCTCATCCACCTGATCAAATTATTGGCAACATCAATGAAGGGGTGCTCACAAGAAGCCAAACGCAAAACATTTGTCTTTTTTGCTGGTTTTCTATCACTCCATCAGCCAGTCAAGTACCAAGAGGCACTGAAACACAACAGCTGGGTAGAAGCCATGCAAGAGGAGCTCCAATAGTTTAAAAGACAACAAGTATGCGAGCTTGTACCACTGCCAGAAGAGGTTAGTCCCATTGGCACAAAGTGGGTCTTTAAGAACAAAACTGATGAAAGGGGTATTGTTGTCAAGAATAAAGCCAGGCTTGTGGTTCAAGGTTACAGACAGGAAGAGGGGATTGATTATGATGAAACATTCGCCCCTATTGCAAGATTGGAAGCCATTAGACTGTTCCTGGCCTTTGCTGTCAACCACAATATGAAGGTGTTTCAAATGGATATCAAAGGTGCTTTCCTCTATGGTACAATTCAAGAAGAGGTGTATGTTTGTCAACCTCCAGGTTTTGAGGATCCATTTTATCCAGATCATGTCTACAGGCTGAACAAATCCCTGTATGGCCTGAAACAAGCACCAAGGGCCTGGTATGAAACTCTTTCCAACTTCCTACTCTCAAATGGTTTCAAAAGAGGTACCATTGATAAAACACTGTTTCTAAAATGGAGAGGGAAGGATTTAATGATTGTCCAAATTTATGTGGATGGCATTATTTTTGGAAGCACATGTAACACAATGTGTGAAGAGTTTAGAGAACTCATGACAGCTAAGTTTGAAATGAGTGCAATGGGTGAGCTGCAATGCTTTCTTGGTCTCCAAGTACAGCAAATGCAAAATGGAACTTTCATTCATCAAAGTAAATATGCTAAAGAACTTTTAACCAAATTTGATATGAATGATTGTAAACCATGCAGCACACCCATGGCAATAAATAAGCTGGTCATGTCTGATGAAAAAGATGAGCTGATTGACCAAACGCTTTATAGAAGCATTGTACCAACCCGCACTTTCGTGCGTTGTTACTACTCGTTATACTCGTTACGCCTAGCACCAGAGATTCGGATCATAATGTAACCATATCACATGTATATCGCTATTCGAAGGATAATCGCATATTTTCGAAATACAATATCACTATACTACACTATTATCACACTAACACTCACGGAGGCAGTGAGTGAGGACCTATTCTACCCTCCTCGGTGGCCGTGATGTGTCGAACGTAAACAATTAACGCTAACAAGGATTCTCGGGTGAGTGCTGTAGCTCCAGTCGTCATGACGATGATGACAATACGAGTAAACGGTACCCCATCAGTCTTTGAGGCACTACACGAAATAACGTTCACGATGACATCAAGAAAGGACCTATACTACCCTCATTGATGGCCGTGCAACGTCGATAATAATCGCATACTCGAATCGGAAACCGATTGTTAATTATCGAATCTTTGGATTATGGATACGTAAATACGACCTCTAGTGATATATATATAAATAATAAATATAATATATTGACAATATAAACTAATTATGGACGTACGCGCTTCGAAAACTACCAAAACGATCAAAAACGGGGAATTCCAAGCGTCAGGATGTCTATCCGGACGGATGGACCATCCGGACGGATGGACATGCGCACGGATGGCCATCCGCACGCATGGGCCATCCGCACGGATGGGCCATCCGTACGGATGGGCTGCCCGGGCCAAAACCCTTTTCCTCTCCTCTGTTGCCTATAAATACCATGTCACATCACTTGAACAGTGATGTGACAGCTCCTGTTCAACCAAACGCGCACCAAGACCCTTTTCTCTCGATTTCCTCGCGATACCGGTAAGATTTCAACCTAAGACTTGTACTTCTACAATCTACACTCGATTCTACATCATTCTATCTTTCAAAACTCAAATCCTAACTGTGAAATCTGCGGATTTGAGGCGTTTTGAGGAGATGTCACCAAGAGTTCTTATGAACTTCAAGTTGGGGTCTCATTTCACTATAAACGACTCAGATCCGGGTGATTTCCACATGTTTTTATGACAAATCTCACTTAAATCTGTGCGATTTCGAGTTAACCATGAAGAACCACCATGAACGGCCAAATCTGATGGAACGGGGTGATTCCCGGCCGTTAGAATGAGTCGGAATTGACGGAACTTCAAGTGTTAATGCGAAATTACACTACCCTAGTGAAAACGAACGTATTCCTTCCGTTATACACTCGAAAACAGTGCGAAACAGAAGTGTCAGCCCGCACGGACAACAGGTCAGTCCGCACGGACAACAGATCAGTCCGCACGGATGACACAAGTCCGCACGGATGACATGTCACCCGCACGAATGAGACGTCACCCGCGCGCATATTCATCCGCACGCACAACAATGTCACCCGCACGCACCACCGTCCGCACGTACCACTATACTCAACCGCACGGATCACTGTTATCCGCACGGATAACATGCCATCCGGACGGATGACTTGTCATCCGGACGGATAACCTGTCCATCCGCACGAATGAGAACAGTCCAACCAAATGTGTAACTTTTCAAGGGAAATCTCGCTTAACCGTATATCGTTTACTCTATTCTTCAAGGATCATTACAGACGTCCTCGCAACCGACTCAATCAAGTTGTAATCCCGCTAAATACGCACTGTGAGTATACTTGAACCCTTTTTAATCGAATTTTGGGTGTAACATACGTTTCTAACAAACCAAGCTTATCAAACGAAACATTCAATCAATCGAATTATCACTTGCGAATAACTGTTATGCATAGATATACGTGATGCTAGTTGCATATGTGCTAGGGCTTATACTCGCGACGTCCCACTACGACTAGTATAGTACTATTGCGCCCGACGGGGTCTAGTTATGCCATCGTACATTCGAGCATCGAGGACTTAGTTAGTAGTATCAGTTTTGTGAGTATATATGTCGTGTATTACGTTTATGCATATGGAAATTCGCTACACTTTTTATCTATTATGCTATACTTATCAAACCTGTATACTCGCCAATACTTTTGTATTGACAAACATTTTAACGTATGTTGCAGGTTAGATCGCAGACTATATCAAATCAAGCTAGGAAGTCTAGAAACACAACTAAAATCTAGGTTGTCGGATTTGTATTGTTCAAGAGGACAAGAAATCTGTGATAACTTATGTGATTGTATTATTTGTTTGTATGGGATAACGAATGTATTAAATATTATCGCAATATAGTTGTTATGGATTCTCTTGAGCAATCTGATTCGCCTAGTGCCGCGCCCCGATGATTCCGCCATCGGTTGGGGTGTGACAGATTGGTATCAGAGCCATAACTATAGGGAATTAGGTCAGACTCGACCTAGTCCGGGTCGACGTCTTAGAAATTGACCTAGTCTATAGTCTAAGTACCAACATGCTGACTCATACAAACCCGGTGGGGTTTGTATTGGGCTTACTTGATACTCTCGATCGAAATCGCTAAAAGCTACAACTTTGTGTGAATACCGCGTACTACAACTTCACACGAAGAAGCCTTTCCTAAGGCTGAAATACTACTTAGCCCTTCCTAAGGCCGACACAATACACGTCTTTTTGAAAATACTCGCATAACGAAACCGAGCGATCCAGTCAAGATCAGGTGTGAAAACCATGAACTCACGACGGGATTGCTCACTCAGCGCATTCTTCTAGCACGAGAACCTTTCATCGAGTTAGGAGTGACATCCATATATCGACGGAAGTCTCCACCTCGAAATCTAGTGGAACGCACAAATTTATTCGAAGAGTGTAACCACAATTAGGAACGAAACTGTTGAGTCAGGGGTGAAACCCGTACCTTAATAAGTCGTTCCACTCTCTATAAACTGGTTTTCAAAAGCTCTCACCAAGGACTCGACTATCATGATAACTCGAGCCACGCGAGGACTAGGGAGACGAATGCCATGAGCTGCATCCCAGTGGAAGCATGGAGTCTTCTAGGTCAACGCGCGCGCCCGAACTTGTTAAATATAGTTGGGTTACCTTGGGTAGTCGACGCCTAAACACCCAAGGCACTCTTATCATACAACCCGCCAATTTTACAATGATCGGAACTTATTTACGTTTTGAAACTTTACGCTTTATCGATTTCTCGATGTAACGATTTTCACTCCCTACTTTATAAACGCACGATTCGCACAGCCATCGCAATCTAAAACGAAATCCGAATGTTCGCAACAAAACTAATGCATAATCTATCGCGTTCGCTCTCGTTTTCTCACTTCGATGCAACCTTGCTTATTCTAAATCGACCCGTATGTGCATGATTACAAATTACATCTATATATATATATATATATATATACACGTATAAACAAGCAAGTCATTGTGTGAGAACTTAGGAAATTCGTGTCTCCTATGTGGCTCCTATGTGATTCGTATTACTACTATACTATCGCACCAAGTTTTGAACGCGCTCAATCGCAACGCAAAAACTCAAAAATCATTATGATCGAATCTCACTCCAAGTCTCTTCCTGTCTAGATGCCTTCCAACAACTCTACCTCGAGACGAGTAGCTAAGAGGAAAGCCAAACGAAGCGCCGAGAAGAGGATTGCTTCACTTGTGATTAAGGAAGTGAGTAAGCTTAGTTCTCGAATTGCCGCTCGAGTGCACTCTCGCAGCCACTCTCGAGCTTCGGAAGACGTTAAGACAGGAGAGCCGCAATCTACTTTTCTATACAAGCACTTCAAAGCCTGTGACCCGATGGAGTTCACGGGTGAAGGAGGTGCGACTCAACTACTCCAGTGGTTCGATTCTATCGAAGTCACCCTTCGTCAAAGCGGGTGTCCCGATAGTCTCCGCACTACTTGCGCCACCGGAGTATTTCAATCGTGAGCACTCGACTGGTGGACCGCCGAACGTAACAAACGTGGGATCTCCGCAGCTTACGCTCTCTCTTGGAATGAGCTGAAAGAGCTTATGGAGAAGGAGTACTGTCCTCCTCACGAGATTCAGAAGCTGGAAAACGAATTTTGGGAAATCAAGCAAACCGAAGGTGACAATGCTGGCTACACCGCAAGGTTCAAACAGCTTAGCATAATCTGCCCAAGTCAAGTCAACACTCCGGGGAAGGCCATCGCGAAGTACATTCGTGGCTTGCCTGAGTGTGTGGGGGATTTTGTCGAAGCTACAAGACCTGCTACTATCGAAGAAACATACCGCTTAGCCGCAGAAATCAACAACAAACGACTCATGGAAGGATTATTCTCAAAGAATCCTGTCAAGCAAGCTCATCAAGCAATCGCCAGTAATCCTTCAGGCGAACATGTTGATGAATCTTCTGATGAATCTACCGACGAATCCTCTGACAAACCTGCTGGCGAATCTTCTAATGAATCAACTAACGATTCTTCTGACGGATCTGCTAACGATTCCTCGGACGAATCTGCTGCCGATTCTTCTGACAAATCTGCCTACGAATCTTCCGACAAACCAGTCAAAGACTCTGCAAGTGAGTCTTCAGACGAATCCTCCAACGACGACGTCTCTTCGCAAGACACCGACAAACCCAGCCGCAAGCGAAAGAATTCAAGCCCAAGCTCATCAACAACCGAACTGCAGCAATCGGAACCTCTTCGAACAGTTCCGATGTTTCCAAAACGAGCCTACACTGGAGCTCATCCTCAGTGTTACTCGTGTACCTATCATCACCCAGTTGAGGCTGACTGTCGCTATTGTAATAACTGCAAACGTTA
Source organism: Helianthus tuberosus (assembly GCA_030545235.1). NCBI lineage: Eukaryota > Viridiplantae > Streptophyta > Magnoliopsida > Asterales > Asteraceae > Helianthus > Helianthus tuberosus. The sequence continues at coordinate 1,301,886 of CM060438.1, read as the reverse complement.
CGGTCACTTCACCCGCAACTGCCGCGTCGAACCATGAACTTGAGTACAACAACAACAGCTCCAGCAAAAGTCTTCAAGCATCAGACATCTAGCAAGCGTAGGATAAAGTTGTAATGATACGATTCTCGACGTTAATTACTAAGTTTTGAACCTACTCTCTTATTCGAAGTTACCACTATGTGTAACATTAACTCTCATTTTCGTATTCTCTTTCGCTCTCTAATCGTCGCACTTAGACTAGATTCACACACATACTATATACTATATCACGAAATAATGTGTTTTACCCCCACTACACTCTTAGAACGAGGTACGATAAACGTGCAAGGAACGAATAATCACGGGTGCACACGGGATTATTTGATTCAGTGCACGGTGACCGTAGTGAATTCTAAAAGTGCCATAGCGTTTGACAAAAGGTGACACTAAAACACGGGATGAAAGTAGTAGGGGTCGGGCGAGGAATGCCTTACCATACTACCGAAGTTCCGTGAAGAAAGTGCCACGTGGAGTTGAACGTTATTAGACCTATTATACTATTGTGATTATTTTTAACACACTACACTCGATCGCAAGGCGTAACAAACCGTGTCATCGCAAGACTTGCCGTAAGTCTGCAAACGCAATGCAATCGCCTCATCAATGGACTCTGGGGAGTCTACCTCTCAGGCAAATTGCATCGACGCAAGACTGGTCTTAAGTCTGTTGCAACGAATCTCGATCAAGCAAGTAAACGCTCACGATATTGTTGAGTGAGGACCTATTCTACCCTCCTCGATAGCCGTGATGCGTCATAACGAAACGTTAAGCTTATTCGAAACAAGTATCGAACTCGACAAATCGAAATCGCTTACCTTGTGTATCTCGCAATCTCTATCGCTTATTATGTGGATCTATATCGTTTGTTGTGTATCAATCTATCGCTATCCGTTAACCATGATATTCGTGTTAAGTTAGCACATGACCTCGCTTCACGAGATGAAGCTCATATGGTTAAGGCAGGATGTTTTAGCTATATCAGCAACCTTTCGTGGAAAAAGGCCATGTGGGATCTAATGTTAGCTAAACTCTGTGGTGTTAATCAATCAAACCGAACCGCGTAAATCGAATCGCAAACCTCCATCGCTTGCATGCAACAACTGCCGCTTATCGTAATCCGATTATCATCACCATCATTGCTAGTGTTATGTTTGTATCATTCGTTTAAACCACCTAATCGCTGATCGCCTATTGTGTATAATCTACCGCTTATCGCTCACTTGATGTTCATTGCCGTCTGTATGGTAGTAAGTACACATGACACCGCTTCACGAGGCAAGGCTAACCTGGTTTAGCATGGTGTTTCGCCATGTTAGCAACCCCCATGGAAACGTGCCATGTGGGTGTAATGTGGAATCTAATTGAACACGCACTATTCGCTTCTCAACTCGCTGGATTAATCTATTCGAACCTACCTTATGCTCAGTCCGACTTTCTATCGATTGGGCCGAGTAAACGCAATTCTATCCAAGTCATGTCGGCACACCTGACACTGCCTCACGAAACGAAGGTAATATGGGCAAAACATGGTGGATACGCCGCTGGTAATTCCTATATATAAGTGTTTTAAACATATTAACGAACTTCCGTGGGAAGGTGCCAAGTGGGGGCTCGATGCCAAATCATCCTTTTCAAAGGGTTAAAACTGATTTTTATAATACTTTTATTAAAACCATGGAACAAGTGAAATCCCTCACAATGTGGAGGTAACATCGAATCAGCTTACCTCCATATTCGAAGGGAGCTTCATGAGTTCAATTTTTCCTTAAAACCTTTTTCAAGATCAAAGACAGGACTTTCAACTGGAACTCATATCATAGGAGAGTCTACGTAACCCTTGTTTTCATTCTCGAATTCCTTAAAATGTTAGAAACTTGAACTTCCTTGCAACATCAGTTACCATCGATTCTGCGCGACCGCACGTTAAAAGGAAAATTTTCAAAGATTTTCATCCCAAAATCCCTTTTAATATCTAAAACGAACGCCTCTTGTAACGTTGGTTAACGATCGACTCAGTTAACTCTACGTTATGAGAAACCTTTCAAGTTACAATCGCATCGAACTAACGAATTCTACACAAGACAAGGTACCTTGGAATGCCCACTCGTGGGATTAATACTTTCGTCCTTACATCGCCTTCTCGCCATCGCAGTCGATCTCTTTTATTCGAAACGTTCTCGCTGTCAACTTATGGTCACACCACTCGCTGTATCGCTACTTATACAAGATCAACTCTTAGAAGTCTACCTATTGGATTAATTTCGGGACGAAATTTCCTAAAGTAGGGGAGACTGTAACAACCCGCACTTTCGTGCGTTGTTACTACTCGTTATACTCGTTACGCCTAGCACCAGAGATTCGGATCATAATGTAACCATATCGCATGTATATCGCTATTCGAAGGATAATCGCATATTTTCGAAATACAATATCACTATACTACACTATTATCACACTAACACTCACGGAGGCAGTGAGTGAGGACCTATTCTACCCTCCTCGGTGGCCGTGATGTGTCGAACGTAAACAATTAACGCTAACAAGGATTCTCGGGTGAGTGCTGTAGCTCCAGTCGTCATGACGATGATGACAATACGAGTAAACGGTACCCCATCAGTCTTTGAGGCACTACACGAAATAACGTTCACGATGACATCAAGAAAGGACCTATACTACCCTCATTGATGGCCGTGCAACGTCGATAATAATCGCATACTCGAATCGGAAACCGATTGTTAATTATCGAATCTTTGGATTATGGATACGTAAATACGACCTCTAGTGATATATATATAAATAATAAATATAATATATTGATAATATAAACTAATTATGGACGTACGCGCTTCGAAAACTACCAAAACGATCAAAAACGGGGAATTCCAAGCGTCAGGATGTCTATCCGGACGGATGGACCATCCGGACGGATGGACATGCGCACGGACGGCCATCCGCACGCATGGGCCATCCGCACGGATGGGCTGCCCAGGCCAAAACCCTTTTCCTCTCCTCTGTTGCCTATAAATACCATGTCACATCACTTGAACAGTGATGTGACAGCTCATGTTCAACCAAACGCGCACCAAGACCCTTTTCTCTCGATTTCCTCGCGATTCCGGTAAGATTTCAACCTAAGACTTGTACTTCTACAATCTACACTCGATTCTACATCATTCTATCTTTCAAAACTCAAATCCTAACCGTGAAATCTGCGGATTTGAGGCGTTTTGAGGAGATGTCACCAAGAGTTCTTATGAACTTCAAGTTGGGGTCTCATTTCACTATAAACGACTCAGATCCGGGTGATTTCCACATGTTTTTATGACAAATCTCACCTAAATCTGTGCGATTTCGAGTTAACCATGAAGAACCACCATGAACGGCCAAATCTGATGGAACGGGGTGATTCCCGGCCGTTAGAATGAGTCGGAATTGACGGAACTTCAAGTGTTAATGCGAAATTACACTACCCTAGTGAAAACGAACGTATTTCTTCCGTTAAACACTCGAAAACAGTGCGAAACAGAAGTGTCAGCCCGCACGGACAACAGGTCAGTCCGCACGGACAACAGATCAGTCCGCACGGATGACACAAGTCCGCACGGATGACATGTCACCCGCACGGATGAGATGTCACCCGCGCGCATATTCATCCGCACGCACAACAATGTCACCCGCACGCACCACCGTCCGCACGTACCACTATACTCAACCGCACGGATCACTGTTATCCGCACGGATAACATGCCATCCGGACGGATGACTTGTCATCCGGACGGATAACCTGTCCATCCGCACGGATGAGAACAGTCCAACCAAATGTGTAACTTTTCAAGGGAGATCTCGCTTAAGCGTATATCGTTTACTCTATTCTTCAAGGATCATTACAGACGTCCTCGCAACCAACTCAATCAAGTTGTAATCCCGCTAAATACGCACTGTGAGTATACTTGAACCCTTTTTAATCGAATTTTGGGTGTAACATACGTTTCTAACAAATCAAGCTTATCAAACGAAACATTCAATCAATCGAATTATCACTTGCGAATAACTGTTATGCATAGATATACGTGATGCTAGTTGCATATGTGCTAGGGCTTATACTCGCGACGTCCCACTACGACCAGTATAGTACTATTGCGCCTGACGGGGTCTAGTTATGCCATCGTACATTCGAGCATCGAGGACTTAGTTAGTAGTATCAGTTTTGTGAGTATATATGTCGTGTATTACGTTTATGCATATGGAAATTCGCTACACTTTTTATCTATTATGCTATACTTATCAAACCTGTATACTCGCCAATACTTTTGTATTGACAAACATTTTAACGTATGTTGCAGGTTAGATCGCAGACTATATCAAATCAAGCTAGGAAGTCTAGACACACAACTAAAATCTAGGTTGTCGGATTTGTATTGTTCGAGAGGACAAGAAATCTGTGATAACTTATGTGATTGTATTATTTGTTAGTATGGGATAACGAATGTATTAAATATTATCGCAATATAGTTGTTATGGATTCTCTTGAGCAATCTGATTCGCCTAGTGTCGCGCCCCGATGATTCCGCCATCGGTTGGGGTGTGACAAGCATGATTGGGTCTTTATTGTACCTAACTGCATCTAGACCAGACATAATGTTCGCAACATGTGTCTGTGCAAGAAGTCAATCAGCTCCCAGAAAATCAAATCTCATTGCTGTAAAAAGGATCTTCAGATACATAAAAGGTGCTCCCACACTTGGTATCTGGTATCCAGCTAATGGGAACATCAAGCTTTTAGGTTTTTCAGATAGTGACTTTGCTGGATGTCACACCACAAGGAAGTCCACATCAGGAGGGTGCCAGTTTCTAGGTGATTGCTTGGTTTCTTGGCAAAGCAAAAAGCAAGCAGCAGTTTCAACATCCACTGCTGAAGCTGAATACATTGCTGCTGCAAGCTGTACAGCCCAACTCCTGTGGCTTCAAAATCAGTTACTGGATTTTGGTATCACTGCCTTAAAGACACCACTCATGTTGGACAGCCAGGCAGCAGAAAATATCATCAAAAATCCAGTTTCCCATTCAACCACCAAACACATCGACATCAGACATCACTTTGTGAGGGATTGCTATGAAAAAGATTTGATTTCTCTGCATCATGTCCCAACTAAAGACCAGTTGGCAGATGTGCTCACAAAAGCACTTGATATAGCCACCTTTGAAAGCTTGGTCTCTAGAATTGGGATGCTAAACATGGAATAACAAGCAACATCTTGTTTTTCTATATATAAAAGCTCTAAAAATGTTTTCAGAAAATCAAAAATCCATCCTTAAAAATAGCTAAAAATGAAATTTTTCATTAAAATCCTTAAAAGTCTGCCATTAACCACTGTTTGTTCAAAAGTCTGCTTTGCTTCAAAGTCTGTCCACTGCTGAAAGCCATCCTCTGCTCTCTCATTTCCTTGATAAACTCTGTTGTTCAAAAGCAGTGTCTTATCCACTGATATGCTATCCACTGATAGTGAAAATCATCCACTGCCTTCATTTTACCGTTGTAACCACTGCCTTCATCAGTAGCTTTCACAAAAGTACTGTCCTTCATTTCATTAGAGTTTGGCATGTGGGCAGTACATAGTGGTCAGTACTTTTGTAACCGCTGCCACGTCAGCCTTCACTTTTTCCTCTATAAAATCCCCACTTCACATCAAAAACAGGGTTTTACTGTCGAATTGAATTCTTAAAAATTCTCTTCTCAAAACAGTTTTTCATCTCATTTCTTCACAAATTTCTTCGATCATCATCTTCAAAATGACAAAATCGAAGCCATCTGCAAAACCCTCATCCAAATCCACATCGAAAACAGCCTCTCAAAAGGCAATCTCCACTGAAATCCCATATAAACCATCTCATAATCTTCTGGGTCTTCTCACAAAACCAGGAACAACAAATGTTTTCGATTCTATCATCGCCAAAATGGCAAAATCAAAGTACAAAACTTTGTTAATCGCCGATGCACCAATCTATTTGGCGACCCAAAGAGAGTTCTGGAAGAATGCAATCCTTGAAAAACAAGGAGACACTGCAACCACCATACACTTTTCTATAAAGGGTAAAGTTGTCCACATCACGCCACAATCCATTTCAGAGGTCTTTCAACTCGGTGATCTGGAAGGTAAAACTTCTTTCACTAAAAACGAGTTACAAACTGACTTCATTGAAAGAGGGTATGAAGCCACAATGATGAAGAAACTTACCTTACAAAAAGGTTATTTTCCTTCTGCAACCAGATTTTTATTTCATACCCTCCTACTATGTGTTTCAAACAAAACCACTTCTTTCAATGAAATCCCTTTAAAGATTCAAAATCTGGGATATGCAATTCTTCAAGAAGAAAATTTTAACTATTCTCGGGAAATTTTTAAAGATTTGGTTAATAATGTTGAAACAAAATCATTCTTACTGTTTCCAAGATTTTTAAGTTACTATTTTGAAAAGAAATTCAGTAAGGATGATTTAGCTGCAATAAACCAAGGTGATTCTACTCAAATAAACAGTTTAACAACTGAAACTTTTTCAAGAATGTTAACACCTTGCAAAACACAAGCAGAGGTGCCTGAACAGAATTTAGCAGTTACAACTGCTCCTCAGGTATCTGCTGCTGAGCCCACTGCTCAAGGTGATCAAAGTGGCAGCACAACTGCTTTGAAACCCACACCTACAATCACCAAAAAGCCAAAAAGAAAAACTCCAAAACCCCCCAAAACCCATCAAAAAGGCAACTCTGGAGGATGAGATACTAGAGCTATTGCCTGTGACAACACAAATGTCACAAGAAACCACTGCTGCTACTTCCTCACAGCAGTTGGTACAAATATCTCAACCCATAACCGAAACTCCTCCTACCTCTTCACAAAAAGAACAGGTTGTACACATTGGGACACCACATCATGATGCTCTGGAAACACTCGTTTCCATCATCCACAGCTCAATTCCCGGAGCAAATCCTCTTTCTTCACCAAACATCACATCCACAATTCCCCCACCAACTAAACTACTGTTGGATGCAATTGATTTGAACCAGGCACTAACCAGTCCTTCTCAATCACCTATCAATGAGAATATACCTCAACAACTGACTGGGTCTGATGTATCAATCTTTGCTAACCCACCAACACAACCTGAGGAGGTTAGACCCCTTGAGTTACAAGTAACTCTTGGTGGTAGTCCAAGTGAAGCAGCCACTACAACTGTTGAACCCAGTGGTTTACAGTTGGACTGTGGTTACATTAATAAGACTTCCTTGGAGGCAATTCCTTACATAGCACCTCTGCCAACCACTAGTGGATTTATTTATCCTACTGGCAACATCAAAAGGTTGTCAAGTGTTGAAGGAAGAAGACCCCAGTACCAAGAAAAAGGGGCATCAGTGGTTAGTGTTTGGAGTACACTCCCTACCTCAACCACTGATAAAACCACTGCTAGTGGGAAATCAGATGATCCCATTAAATTGGGTGATGATTTAAAATATAAGGATTTGACGGAACGTGTTGAAAAATTGGATACATCTGTTGCAGATCTTAAAAACATGCTACAGCAGGTGTTGACAATACAAAAGATGCAATCCACTGTTGTTCTACCTCAAGCACCTGCTCCACCACAAGCTTTTGCTACAAATGAGCTCTGGAACCTTTTCCAACCTTTTCTCCAACAACAAAAAGCAATGGCTGATCTGCAACATGAATTTCATGTCCAAAAGCTGAGAAACATTATGGAGTCTAGGTACAAGAACACTCAAGCAGATATTAAGGCAATCAAGGCCCATTTATTGGAAACCACTGGCACTGCTCCTCCAACAGTACTTTTCATTGATCAACTCCCAGAAGATAATGCCAAAAAGGGGGAGAAATTTCAGGAGTGGAAGAAGAAAGGAATAAATGATGGTCTGTACATTGAACCTGAGAAGGATGTTATGACTAGAAAAATTCCATTGCCAGATGGTAGTAAAAAGGTTGATGCTACTCAAGAAGCACTTGATGAAGGAGTAACAAGTGTTAAAAGAGATAGAATGGCAAAGGATATCTCAAGATGGAATGAGGAGAAAAGAGCTTTCATGGAACTGTATGAGCAAGGTTGTTCTGGATCAAAGGATACTAAAAATCCTAAGACAAAAAGGAAACCTAAGTCCATCCCATCCAGATTTCCAAAGCCTCAAAAACCACCATCCAAAAGCCATCTGCATCAAACCTCCACCCAAACAGCTGTTGTAACTCCTATTGTATCAACCACTGCTGGTACTTCGGTGGTTTCAACATCTGTTCTCACTTCAACACACACCACTTCAACACACACCACAACCACTACTTTATCACCACCACTGTCACCACCAAAAACAATCTCACCACCACTTTCACCTGCTGACAAAAACTAGAAGACAACAGGTGTTATAACATCTGTTGTAAAGACAACAGTGGTTGAGACACCAGTTGTCTCAACAGCTGTTAGTCAAACACAAACCACTGCCATACAATCTACCACCACTGATCCACCCAAAACATCATCTGCCTCTTCTAAAACAAAAAAGAGAAGGATTTACATATCAGATGATGATTCACCTTCACCACCACCAACATCCTCAAAATCTCTGTCACTTGTCACAATTCCTAAACCCATACCTCTCTCTTCAGCTCAAATTTTAGAACCATTACCTCCTGCTGGTGTCTCATTTCCTCTGGAACTCATTGTAGTCAGGGAAGAAATCAAATCCTTCTACTATGAGGATGACCCAGTTAAAAGGAGTTTGCCATCAGTTGCAGGATATCCCAGGCCTAGCAATATTGAAGAATACTTGAAACTCAAGGCCAAGCAAGCAGAGGATATTGCAATAAAAAACAGAAATGGGAAATCTGATAGAGAATTTCAGCAAAACTATCAGTTCTTACTCTCACAGGTCAATGCTATGGAGCGATTTGCTAAAAATGTATGTCAGCAAATTTCAGAAAGGGCAGATGAGTCCTTGAGAAAAGACTACATTGAGAATATCATGACCTACAAGAAATACAAGGGGGAGAAATACATGTAAAAAAACTGGACCATTCCTGAGCTTGAAAAAGAAGCAGCCAGGATTCAAGAAATGATCAAAAATAAGGTCAAGCAGACTCCTCCTGAAAAATTCAAAAAATTTGAAGCTGAGAAGGCATTAATGTTGAAGAGAATGAAAGAGGAGCTGATAGCAGCTGATTATGGGTCGAAGAATTCTGTGTCAAAGTGGGGAGAAGATAGGGTCAGGGCTACCTACAAGAAGTTAGAGGAACCTAGAAAGAAAGATCCAAAAGTTCCACAAAAGCCTGACTACTCTAAAGCAGAGGTTTCAAAAGGACCACCAAAGCTGCAAGCTAAAAGAACCACTGCTCCAGCTGGTGCTGCCATTTACAAAAGAAGGAGCCAAAACCAGTCGAGTACTGAAACAATTCAAGATCTAATAGCTGGTGATGCTATTGTAAACGCAGGCATGAAATTAATGATAAAAGAAGATCTTGAATTGGAACAATCTGCAAGTCCTGCTCAGCCAGTTATGAATAGGCCAGCCTCACCAAATACCTCTGCAAATAAACATTTCCCAAGAAACCCACCAGGCTTAAAAATACAAAAGTGGGAAACTGACAAACAGACCTGCGTATTGACTTTGCTCAGGTCTGGTGGAGAAGTGGAGAAAATATCAAGGGAACAAGCTCTTGGTCTGAGTCTTGAAGATTTGCAGGATCTCCTTGATCTTCCACTTAGCAGGGATGATGAAGACACAGATGCCCTAGACTTTGAACTACAATTTAAAGGTCAGATAAGGGAACTGTTGATGAGGCAATAAAAGTCCACAATAATGAAGAGTTTTGACATTATCTGTTCCAGGGGGAGATTGTTGGAATTGAACCCTATCAGAGGAACAGATAATTAAAGCCAAAACTGGATCAGAGCAGTGGATCTAGAATAAGCAGATGTTTACATACAAATCTCTCCCCTTGAAAGTGATTTCAACATCTGCTGACCTCCTATCTGCTGATCTTGCAAACTGCTGATCTACAATTGCTGCTCAAGTAAAGAACTGATGAAAGACTAAACCCCTGCTGATTCAATCAACTGCCTTGAGTCAAGCACTGCTGATCCGGACAAGTACTGCTGGGTTCACAGCAGTGGAAGGTTGCAGCAGCTGATCTATAGTCTGTTTTGTAATGTAATGTAATAGCAGTAGTTAACATAGCAGTGTTTGTATAGATCAGAGGTTAGAGTTTGTTAGGAGGTTAGATGTCACTTTCATGGTGACGTCAGCTAAGATGCTCAGTGGTTTGCTAGTGCCTATAAATAGTTCAGTACTTTGTACTGTTCTATTAGCTCTTTTGCATCATCGTCTTCTTTGCACGAACAAACAACTGAGCTCTGGCTGAGGGGGAGTTTGCATTCATTCATCAATCATTGTAATCGTTATTGAAATAAATTCAATCTTCTGATTCTTTGTGAAAAGATGTTTGATCAAAGTATTACTCTCGTTTGATTGTATGCAAAGTTTGTTTTCACCATAATTCCACTGCACACTCATCCATTTTCATTTTAATTACAAACACAAAATACAATCAGAAACAAACTCAGATCCAACAATGACGTCCGAGCAGGAACAAATTTCTGCAGCAGCAACGGCCTCCGTCTTCCCTTCTAATTTGGATAAACCCTAGATCTTACTCTGTTTTTAGTTAGAAAACTCCAGATCTGATATATTAGGTTTTACAATTTCGTAAATTATTTTCGGAGGTTGAGATTTGTTGATAATGTGCATGTCTTTTAGTTCGTGTTGACTTGGGTAAAAAAGGAATTTGAAAGCAGTATACTGAAATATTGATTAGTTGATCCAACAGTCCAAGAAATTTGAAAGTAACCGGTGCCTATCTAATCTCCATCTCTCCACCAAAGAAGCTGAGGCGCTGCAGTGGTGGTGAGATGGCAGTGGTGGTGGTAAAGAATGGAGAAGATGAGGGTGGGGTGGGTGGTGGGTCCCACATTATTTTAAAGTATTATTTATATTTCTTTTAACTTTTTAATTATTAATTTAACAAGTAAGGGTATTTAGGTCATTTCACATTCACTTAACACCAAAAACTAACTGATGTTAGGCTTAGGGACTATTCGGGAACGAAAATTAAAAAGTTGGGGACTATAGCTGTAATTTTAGAAAGTTAGGGACTAAAGCTGAAAAATGCCAAACCACAGGGACTATCCGGGCATTTAACTCTAGTATTAATATAAGGATAATTTAGTAAAAAAATTAATTATTGTATTTCTTTTATTTTACAATAATATTGAATAAAATACATTATATTTATCTATAAAATTAATTGATATATACAATGGGGTGTTATTTTACATGAATCAATTTTTGTAATTGACTAATACCAAGAATTAATTAATAAGTTGTGTACTAAATTCCCACCATCCTCCTTTGACTATCATTACCTTTTCAGACATCTTGTTTCAAATGTGAACAATAAGACACCACATTAATTACTATTAATCATAGTCTTAATTTTAGAATAAAAACGTAACAATACCCATAATAGAGTGTTTTTAGCTCGGTTTTGAGTTCACATGAAGGAAATATAGGTGACGGACATCAACATGGAGGGGAGAGAGAGAGAGTCAAAAGTCGTTATGATGTTATAACTAATGGCGGATCTAGAAAATTGTTATAGGGACAACGTTTCAAAAAAGGGGTAACGAAATCGAAAAAACGTTGAATTTTTTTAAAATTTACACTACCACCGAAGCGTCAAGTGGCAACGAGGTGCTACCCCTATTATAAAGCTAGGTCCGCCCCTGGTTATAACTCCCTGTAATGGGTTCGTGAAATGGGAGGAAAGTGAGTGGATGGGAAAGGGAGGAGCCAGGGGTAGGGTTCGAGCTTGTTCTTCGGAAAAGAGAAGTGGCAACCTTGAGCAGTTCGATGTGCCGTCATTCATGAGAAAACCCTATTATTGGTGGTGTAACTATAATCTAATATTTCCTATACATACATTTACCAAATGGGGGAATAGTGCCAGGCAGCTGCCTGACACTCCCCTATTGGACCAACAACTTTATTATTTTATTTCCATTTTAAAATTACGTTTTTGCTCCTGTTTAAAATTATCTTATTTCCCCCAGCTCAAAATAAAATTACGCTTTTTGTCCCCATCTTAAAATTACGATATTGCCCTCCATTCAAAATTACGAATTTGCCTGACACTCCCCCATTAGACCAACCAGTTTATTATTTTATATCCAGTCTAAAATTACGTTTTTGCCCCCCAGCTCAAAATAAAATTACGCTTTTGTCCCCAGCTTAAAACTACGATTTCTCCCTCCATTCAAAATAAAATTGTGGTTTTGCCCTCAGCTCAGAATTACCTTTTCGCCGCCAGTTCAAAATAAAATTATGTTTTTGCCCCCAGCTAAAACTTACGATTTTGCCCTCAGTTCAAAATCAAATTGTGGTTTTGCCTCTAGCTTAAAATTACGATTGTGCCCTTAGTTCAAATTTGTATTACGCTGTTACCCCAAGTTAAAACTTACGAATTTGCCCCTGTGAAAATTTACAATTTTGCCCCTGGTTCAAATTTACAGTACTGCCATTAGTTTAGCTTTTGGCAAATTACGATTTTACCCCAGTCAAAAAATACAATTTCCCTCTGTTAAAAATTACAATATTGTCATTGTTTTAGTTTTTTTTTTTTATCAAAACTATAAAAGTGTTTTGTTTTAATTTGTTGACTCGAATTAATTGTTTTCCGTGTCAATGAGCTGTCTAACACTCGCTCATTATTCGGCCATCGCCCCGCAAAGCGGGCGGGGCATGAACTAGCTATGTTATATAATCTAATATTTTATTTTTAGCTTATTAAATAGATATAATAGCAACTTATATTCGATGATTCACCTAAAACTTTTGTTAGATCATATTGATTTGTTCTTTAACACTCTAATCTATAAGTTTAACTGAGACCCGAGGGTATGGGGGCCGTCCCCATGCCCGTCCTCCCGCTGCCGCCCCAAACTCTCCACCCCCCAGCCCCGTCAACTTTATCCTCCCCAAGCCGATTTCGACGGGCCTCCTTCCTCTCTCCTCACATACACACATCTATACATACATACATATATATATATATATATATATATATATATATATATAAAGAGGTTCATCCCCCACCCCTAGGTCCATCCCCTTCAAGCCTGAAGGGGTAAGGTCCCAAAAACCTCGCTCCGGGTACTTGAGATCACACCACAAGCTCATCCTCCTAAACCTCTTTACACCTTGCGCGGCAGCACACTGGTCCTACAAATAGAACTTAGAAGGAAAATAACAAGCAACACCTGAGCGCCAAAAGGAAACTAATGAATCCTTGCGCCTCTCCCCATAACAGACAGGGATAAAGATCCCAGTAAGCATTCCCGCATAAATAATACCCAGGCTTGGATATTATTTTCACTAATACCACACGATAGGGAGTCACACTGGATTACAACTATAATCTTCTAGAAGGCTCAATCGTGCACCACCAGACGGTTATAACCGTCTGGCCACGTGTCATCATCCTAGGCTCCCTTAAAGTCACGATGATGGCACGGAATTAAACATAAATCTCCACTTGCCTACTTTCCACGTGGCAGTACCCCTACTGTTGATCAAGGTCGTGATCCGTGTGCTCTCACGTCCGATTAAGAGATTAACGGAGGGAAAAATAACCGCTTACGGAGTAAGCGTTTTCCGTCAAAATTTCAATAACAGGTTTTCCCGCCCAAACTTCGGCTATAAATAGAAGGATAATTCAGGTACAATCTTCAAGTTACATTCACTTCACTTATACTTCTTCTTCTTCATATACCGATACTTATTCTCACGCCGAAGGGTGGTCACGGAGAGAACCCCCATTCTCCTCGTGGCGAGTCTAACGGTGTCTGTTTTGTAGCTACCAAGAAGAGAAGAAGATCTGACATCCCTGAACCGAACGAGGAGAAACCACCCCTTTTTATGCAGAACCTAACCCCCTGGTTTATCTGATTCCGGTCAGATAACCAGTGTTTCTTCATTGGCGCCCACCGATTTCTCAGTTTCATCATCCGTTTTTTCTCGTTTCGATTCACTTTGTCATTTCCATTTTTTAAATGGAAGAAACTTCGACTCACCGTTAAACCGGCCCTCGGCCAAATTTCGCTAACAATACCCAGGTTGAGGGGATTGTAGAAAAGGTTTCGGATGACAATGAAGTGCAGTACACTGATAATCATCCGAATGACCCTGTCACTACGGGGATACAGCCTGAAATCCCTATAAGCTCAATTTTACCCCAAGGAGAGACCCCTATCTCCTGGTACGTCAGATCTCAGGGAGCATTGAACGTTGTGTATGCACAACTCTTTGCACAAGCTGCTCCTCCCACTCAATCTCGAAGGCCTGTAACCCGTACTAGAGCACCATCAGTACCTCATGTTTCTCAGCATGATGGACCATCACAGGTTCAGATAGAAGACACAGAGGTGTTCTCTAGATCTCCAGCAAGGTACGAATATACTCAATCTGAAAATCGAAGAAAAGAATATCATAATGAGTCCCACTCTCATAGAAGGCCATCAGTTCACTCCAGGTTGGGCCCTTCACGGGACACCCACACCAGGGAGTATGATAGAACATACCGTGAAGGAGACAGTGTAAGTGTGTTTAGTCGGTTACAACCAAATTACAACAAATGTAAACCCGCGCGATTTACAATCCTGAAGCTGAACGTGATTATAATCTGATATACCGCCCGGCAGAAGCCGCAGAAAATTCCAAATTCATCAGCGAAATTTCTCTGGCTCCACTAGAAAAAGCGAAGCTCCCATCAAACGTAGGCAAGTTTAATGGTATGACGGACCCAAATGACCATCTTCGGATCTTCACAAGCGCAGGATTGGTGGGAGGCTGGACTCTACCGATGTGGTGTCACCTCTTTATTCAAACCCTCACAGGCGCCGCGAGGCTCTGGTTTGAAAACCTGCCTATGGGGAAGATCACATCATGGGTAGACTTGCGAGAAAAGTTTTTGGTGCACTTCAGCAAGCAGAGGCGGTCCATCTGCGATACGGTGGACGTAATGAATTTATTTTATCAGTAAAAATATTTATTTTATCACATTACATCAGTAAGATATTACATATATCTGGGGTTTACCATTTATGGCCAAACTATGTCCCGAAAAGGGCATTTTGGTCATTTCACATATGCTTTTAAGGACATTTTTGGAAGTCTGAGTTCATGACTTATACCTACTGTAATTATATAAAAATTTGTTTAAAAATTCAGTAGGTAATAAGTCTTAGGTGTTAAATATGGTTTTAAACCATACTATGTACCTAATTAGTGTAAAATTCGCTAACCGACGATAATTAAGATGTTTATGTAAATCTGAGATTTTTAGAAGTTTTAAATGCTCAAAATAATTTATTTAATGTATGAAATCAGTAGGAAAAGGTTTGGCATTCAAATCATTTGTAAATCTCATTTTATGCATGAAAAGGGTATTATCGTCAATTTACCGAATTACACAAGAACTCTATGATATAATCAGATTATAATCTGGTCAAAAACTCCAAAAATCCTTAAAAATAGTATCTTAACACTAGGTAAGGAGTTTTGGGTCAAAATTAAAGTTTAAACATGTCTTATGCAAGATATCGCAATTTATTTAATAAAAAGCTTCTATTTACGATATCGAGCATAATTTCAGTTTGAGACCAAGAAATGCTGTCAAATTTTCGGGACAAGCTTATATATCAGTAACAAGGGTTTTTGTCCTCTCACATTTCTAAAAATCTCATTTATATGTCAAAAGGGTAAAAATGGCATTTATAAGCATATTAACGATCATGAGCATATAATTCAAACTACTAAGGACCAAGCAATATAACTTCACGGGGTTATACTACTGTATAATGTGGTCCTAATAGAAGCTTAAAACATGGAAGAATTAAGCTCAATCGGGTCAGAACTGTGAGTCAAAGCAAAAGTCAATCTTTTGCGACTTTCGGTTATGAACCGACCTTAGACTAATAATTGTCGGGTTAGACATGTCTAAACATGTTTTAATACTAATTACCAAGTTATTAGAATGCTAAAATATAATTTATAACCTCTTTTTTATTAGTTTAAATCTTTATTTTAATTTCTGTCCAGTTTGACTTTTTGACTTAATAGTTTGACCCAACAATTAACTAGTCAAACGAAATAATTAGGAGGTGCCCTTTTAAGGGTTAATCACCTACCTTAATATGGTCACATAACCACTTTTATTTCGGACAGTGGCTGGACCATTTGTGATTAAACCGAAAGTCAAAGTTAATTTACGATATCTTTGACTTTTCAGTTTTTAAACTAATAAACTGAACTAAAAGAGGGCTAAGACACTTACATAAGGTCCTAGCTATCTTTTCTACACTTCTTGATCCTCTCCTAAGGCCAACTATCTCTAGAAGTGAGTGTTAGAGTTGTTGCAAGTGAATGAGCAAATGACCTATTCAACTTAGGAGCTTATTTATAGCAAAATGGCATGCAAGGAGATCAAGGCAGGTGTTTTGGAGGCATCTAGGATCACCCCAGGTGTCCTAGTGGTATTCTAAAACCAACAAATAGCTCCTGGAATTGAAATTTTGGCTCTAAAGTCGGTGTAACAGGCTGCAACATGCAGCTGCCAGTTTTTTTGGATGCTGGCAGCTGCTACGCGACCCGCGTAAGTATTCACAAGGGGCTACGCGGCCCGCGTCAAGGGTTGGCCGAAGTTAAACAAGTTTCATTTGTTGCACTTTCAGTCCCTGCTCTTTTATACCCTCATATATCTTTCATTTTTAACATAATGGCCCCTAAAGTTAGTTTGTAAAGGTTTATAGGAGTATAAGCAAACTCCATTAAGCCCGGTTTTGTTAGATGATCATCGAAACACTAGATTCTCCTCGTTGACTCTTTAAACCCTAATTATTTGGAATTCGCATGAACCACGTGTAACGATCTCGAAACCTTGTGAAATTTATATCACTTATTTTTGAGAGTATATTTGAATATTTCGAAGCCTCGGGTTCATTAAAAGGTCACTCAGAGGTAAGAATTAACATGTTGACACGTTTAACCCCTGTAGTTGATAATCTTTTGATTATTTTCATAAACAGCTTCTTATATCCAATTGATCACTCGTTTAAGAATATATTCTTCATGTGTGGTCATTCAGAGGCACAAGTTTCGCATGTTGACACTTTTAGTCCTTGGGGTTTCATATTTTCATCGTTTGGCAACTTTAGTCCTTCAAACTCAATCTTTACCATATTTAGAGTTTAGGACACGTGTCTTTACATAATTGGACACATTTTTACGTGGTGTTACACAAGGAGATAAAACAAATCACTCGTGGCGACGAGGGCCCGAGTAAAAAGGCAAAGAATTAAGTAGCAGTTCTATAGTCTCCTTGCAGATTGGACAACCTCTATAGTTTATCAATTCTCAGCAAGGACTATAGTGTAAGTTAAGTCCCATGTAATTATTTTAAAATAGACTTTGTACGGCCTCTGCGCCTTATCCATGAATAAAAAACAAAGTTTCTATTATTCTTGTGTTTTTACAAAGTGCATGCAATTCCTTTTGGTAAGCGCAAAAACATTATGGTAGATATAATACAAGTTTCATGAACGGTCAGCGATTACACACATCGCGCAAGCCCTACGTTCACACATGAGCTTTATACCACATTTATTCGCCTTACCTAATCAAAGCAATTGTACTCATGCAAAATATTGTAAATTAAAACACATATCATATCAAGTTACTGGCGCACCACACGTCTTAACATAAAGTTATCAAATATACACAGCAGTGTACCAATCAAAGTTACTTGCGCGGCAGCGCATTAACAAAATAGGGATCCAAATCCCAAAGCCTACCTATTGTTCGTACAGACACAGAAAGAAAACCTACGCTAGATCTTCATCTTCATTTTCCCCATTTGGAAAGATTTCTTTCAATTGCGCCACATGGTCTTCAGATTGCAACGCAACATTGATCAGATCCATAACCGGGAGCTGCAAGTTATTAAACCGTGTCTTTGCAGCAGCAAGAATAACATCCGTATTTACACCGTGGGTAGCAAACTTACTTGTATCCCAGTCAACTTTCAAAGCGTTAACCACATGGTGCGAGCATTCAACATACCCTTGGGCATATCCATCATTTCGTGCAGCAACCACCAAGCGCGCAACCGTTTTGTCTAGCTCCTCGGAATTTAGAACTGATTCAGCAACCTACAATAAAAAAAGAGAGAGAGAAAGAGTAAGAAAAAACACAGGACAGCTCCAACAAATTGCAAAAGGAAGAGGAAACTTACACACGCGATCCCGCGTTATTTCAGCCATGTCATATCACTTTTCAAAGGCTCAAGTTCACTCTCTGCCGTCGCCCGCGCTGTTTCAGAATTTTCTAGCTTTTCTTCTATTCCAGCAAGACGGTCGGAAGTTTCAGCCTTCTCAGCATGCGCAAGCTCCAGATCTTTCTTAAGTTATTCCTGCTCAGATAGCAAAGCAATAAGTTCTTCTATCTCCTTATCTCTAAGGGAAAGAGTAGCGCAGGTATGTACCTCTCGTTGTTCGCTCCTTTCCCTATGGGAACGCGCTTCATCTCGCGCGGCTTCAGCATCGGCCTTTTCTTTCTTCGATTTTTCGATCTCCGCATCTTGTTTCTTCAACTTCTCAGCCTCAGCCTTGAGATTGTTGATAACATTGCGGAGACCCATCTTTTCGGCATTATCCTTCTCACAGATCTTTTTCCAGTTCTTGTGCTCCTCAGAAAGAAGGGCAGCCTCGGCTTCCGCCTTTCTCTTCCAGCCCGCAACGGACCACTATTCAGTTTTCCGATCAGTCTCAAATTTGGCCTGATCAGCTTCTAGTTTAGCCCTCAACTGGGCAACACGGTTTTCATCCTTAGCAGCTTTCTTCCTAGACGCCTTAAAGGCAGCCCACTCCTTATGCATACTATGCCACTCACGCACTATGCGGTGCGTAGTGAATGTATAAGAAGCAGCCTCTTCAAGATAGGCATGATAAGTTTGATCATGGAGACGTCCTTCCTGAAATTTAATCTCCCCAGGCGGGAAGGTTCCCTGTAACCAATCTCGGCACACACACCTGTCTGAAAAAGTGTCACCTTTCTTCAGATTCCAGACAGGAACGTGAATTTCAGAGGCGTTCTTCTCCGAATAATTTCTATAATAATAATCCCCCAGAGTTTCATCCGGGCGGATTGGAGAATTTTTGTCAGCATCAAAGAACGAACCTTGGTCCTCAGCAAAGACCTTTTCAATATTCTCAGGCATAAAACCAGAAGCCGCGGAAGGAGAAGCTGTTACAGGGATCTCTTCAGTAGTCTTCCCTTTTCCTAAATCCTGAGCAACAAATTCAGGAGTTTGTGAATTACCAGCACCGACATCCACAATCTCTAGGCTAGTAATTTTTCTGCATCCGTAGCAACATCAACAGGCTTTGTAGCCTCAAGATTCTCGACCTCAGCAGTCTTCTCCACCTCATTCTCCGGAGTCTCAGTATTCTTTAACTGCTCAGCGACAGAGGCGCGTGGAGGAGAGGGCGGAAGTTCTTCATTGACCACAGATGATGGTTCTGTGTGAACAGGAGAGTTTGGTTTTTCTACAAGAACAAACATACAAATCACACAAGGCATGTAAGCGGAAAATAAAGAAGAACACTTACCAAGAAGGGGATTCGCAGTAAAGACATCAAGATTGCCCCTCCTAGTGATTTTCTTCCTCTGAACTTTCTTCGCAGGCTGACCTTCGGCTCCAGCGTCAGTCTGTTTTCTTTTTCCTGCTTTTTTCCTCAGCAGGTGCTCAGGACTCGATTCCAAATCGATAGGATCATCAGGGTTTGATGAAGGGATATCAGCAGTATCTTTTGGTTCCGGTTTCGGTCTTCTTATAACTACAGGCGCAAGACCCTCCAACGAATCAGATACCACCACATAATCACACCAACAGTCAGAGGAACAGCGCATACCTTTCTTCTCCCCTCCCACATTTTTGGCCTTAGAAGATTGAGCTTTCTCAGCGTCACTCTTCTTTGGCGCAGCAGTAGTAGTTGGCGCACGTCTTTTCTTCTCAGGGCCTATGCCCAAATTAGACAGACCTACTATAAAGCACAGAAATTAACTTATTCAAGCGCGCAAAAACAACACGAAAAAAGAAAAAAAACATAGCGATAAAAACTTACCAGCGCCAGCAGCAGGTTGCGCAGACAAATCCCCATCCCGCGGAAGAGCAAAATTCCTCAAAATACGATGATAGCCATGGTAGCCATCCACCCACCTTCTCTCTCAAACGCAACGACATACAAAGAAACAACTGCAAAGCAAGAGAAGCAGAGCAGAATTCAAAAAAAAAACGAGAGGGGAGGGAGAGAAGAAACAGGGCAAAACCCTAAGTCTTACCTTTATCGCCCTCCATATACACCGGCTTCTCTTCCCGATTCATCCGCCAGTTCAGGCTCATGCTAGCACCAACAAGGGCTTTCTCCGGCAAAGCAATAGACGGAACGTCCTTCAAATCCGGGTACCAATTTTCATCAACAGGAGTCTGAATAGTCTCAGTGGGGACATCCTCTTTTCCCCTGAATGTCATCCTCATCGGGATAACCCCTACTTTAATAAAAAAGAATTTCTGCTTCCAGTCATGAAACAATTTTGGGGGATGAAGCAAGATCATTTTTGCAGACGCTCTTTGCACAAAAGAATAAAACCCCTGAGAACAGTGCATTTGATGGAAAACTCGAAATCGAGGAACCGTCGGTTCAATGTGCATCGTACGGCACACAAATTCAAAATGTCGAACCCTAACCATGCCAATAGGGTGCATCTGGGAGATGTGAAACTTGTAATAATCAAGAATTTCGAGAAAGAACTTCGTTGCAGGTAATCGGAAATTCCCTGCAGAGAAGAAATCCCAAAATAAAGTTATAAACCCGGCCGGAGCATCCACCGCCGTTTGACCCTCGTCAGGATATTGAGCACCCCAAATTTCTGGAAATTTGAAATTCCGAATCAAACCGTCAAAAGTTGCCATGGACCACTTCAACGGTGGAAGTTCGGCAGCCATTTCTTCAGTAGAGTCTTCGTGATGGTCTCTGGTTGACATAAGAAAGAGAAATTGCAAAATCCTTTCTGATAACTGATAAAGAAGACGGAGATGAAAGGGGTTTTCAATAAAGTAATGATTAACGAGGATAGGCAATTGAAAACACTTATATACTCACCGCCATAAATAGCCTAGGTAACTGCAACAAGCACCTTTTTCGGGAAGGTATAGTTATCCAAGCGTCAGGGGCAGGTGAATAGCAACCACAAACGCGAGTCCACGCTCGCGTGTAAAACACGAGCAGTAACATACAACTGACAATGACAGCCTGTCACACGTCAACAGTCATGACTGCACCTTTTCACAGACACAAAAGTTAAGATTTTCAAAATTAGAATAATGAACAAAGAATATATTTTCCCAGAAGATTCTCCATTTTCGCGCCAAAAAATTCTACAGCAAAAAGCACCTCTCTCCCATAGTCCAGTGCTTCACTTATTTGCATAAGAGCAACACTAGACTGGGGGGACTTGAAGGGGTAAGGTCCTAAAAACCTCGCTCCGGGTACTTGAGACCACACCATAAGCTCATCCTCCTAAACCTCTTTAGACCTTGCGCGGCAGCACACTGGTCCTACAAAGAGAACTTAGAAGGAAAATAAGAAGCAACACCTGCGCGCCAAAAGGAAACTAATGAATCCTTACGCCTCTCTCTCCATAACAGACAGGGATAAAGATCCCAGTAAGCATTCCCGCATAAATACTACCCAGGCTTGGATATTATTTTCACTAATACCACACGATAGGGAGTCACACTGGATTACACCTGTAATCTTCTAGAAGGCTCAATCGTGCACCACCAGACGGTTATAACCGTCTGGCCACGTGTTATCATCCTAGGCTCCCTTGAAGTCACGATGATGGCATGAAATTAAACATAAATCTCCACTTGCCTACTTTCCACGTGGTAGTACCCCTACCGTTGATCAAGATCGCGATCCGTGTGTTCTCACGTCCGATTAAGAGATTAACGGAGGGAAAAATAACCGCTTACGGAGTAAGCGTTTTCCTTTCCGTCAATATTTCAATAACAGGTTTTCCCGCCCAAACTTCGGCTATAAATAGAAGGATAATTCAGGTACAATCTTCAAGTTACATTCACTTCACTTATACTTCTTCTTCTTCTTCTTCTTCTTCTTCATATACCGATACTTATTCTCACGCATGAGGGTGGTCACGGAGAGAACCCGCATTCTCCCCGTGGCGAGTCTAACGATGTCTGTTTTGCAGCTACCAAGAAGAGAAGAAGATCTGACATCCCTGAACCGAACGAGGAGAAACCACCCCTTTTTATGCAGAACCTAACCCCCTGGTTTATCTGATTCCGGTCAGATAACCAGTGTTTCTTCAAAGCCCCTCCTACGTGGCGGTGACGTGGCAGCCCATCCCCTTGGGGATGAGGCTCTCCATACCCATCAGCCTAATTAAATAGTAGGCTGGTTTTCATTGTTGGTTATACATATATTTTTAAATAGAAACATGTTTTTATTAAAAATGACAAACTCAAATTGATGAGACCGAATTTTTGATTTTTGATGTTATATTGTTAAATTTTTGTTGGTGGTCGCACTCAAGTTTTTGGTAGTTTGCTTTTCAAATTTTTAAAATTTAAATCGTTGTTTTATTTTGACTAAATTAGTTACTATGGTATATGGCTTTCAATTATTTTATTTATTGTTGTCCTAAGTGTTTCCATTAACAAAAAGTTTTTTTTTTTTTTAAATCTTACATCTTTCTCATGTTTTAATTGATCAGTATCGCCTCTTTATGCTTTCCATAAAAAAAATATATTATATTTATATACATAAAACTAGGTTAAGTACTGGTATAATATATGGATTGGACAATATAAAATATGTAACTAGAAACAATATATATAAAATAATAATTAAATAAAATAATGATTGAATAAAATTACGTATTACATTAAATAATTAAATAAGTACAATACTAAAACAATGACTAATTGAGATTGTCCTGACGAATGAAGTTTACCTTTTCCTTTGCCTTTGCTGTTCGTATGTGAGACAAAATACAATAAACAATGATAGTATTTTTTAAACATAAGATAGACAATCAATAATTACTTGTTAAAACATGTATTTTGAAAATGAAAATAACGATATTGTGGTAACAAATTAATTTTAAACTGATTAATTGTTTGTTAAGAAAACCGGTGAGAAGACAGGAAACTTTAGTATCTTTTCTTTTAAAATAATACATAATAACGATAATCGCCTTCATAAAGAAAAGAAGTTGCATGTTAACGTTTTAGAATACAGTTTGTTAAAAACTAGGTTAATGCTTGCATACTACGACGGGTACGCAGGGTGGAAATTTCGTCAGTATCGTTAGGTTCGAATGAAGTCAAAACTCAATATAGTAATCGAAATAGAAAACCCAAATATGGTAGCATTAGCAATCAAAATAAAACAAAAAATAAAATAAAATAAAGTGGTAGTGTAACAAAGGCGTTATCAATATGTGTTCGGTTCTACTGGACCAAGATAATAAAAACGATTTTTTCGGGTTGGTTAAAACCAAACCGCGTCAACGCACGAACATAACCTATTCGTTTTAAGAACCTTTATATAGGCTTTCCTGTAATATTATATAAATATAAATATAAGCTTTAATATTATACATAACGTCTAAACACATTTCATTTGATAACAAAAAAAAAAAAAACATGGTCCAATGATAGAGTGCAACATGATACAAAAGTACTATTTATGTTTGGAAATGTTATGTAGTATAAAATAGGATGATTAAAATAGCCATGTGGTAAGTTATTTTTTTGGTAGGACGATATGTTTTACTCATATATGATTATTATATTTGTGATTGTATAATGATTTTTCTTGCAACTTACAACACACGACTCAATTCCTTTTCTCAACTGCAATTTGTGTTTCATGGGTCAATGAAAGAAAGAACCCTCTCAATCATCACATTTAATAATATAATATCATTTTATTTATATTTAAACCTTGCAACTACCTTATTATAAAATAATACAACATTTATAAATTCGAATTCCACTTTTTTTCAAATTATCTCTCTCTCTCTCTCTCGTCTATTCATCCATAAATACTTACTCTTATATCACCATCTCTCCATTATTCATCCAAACTCTCTCCCAAAACATGACCAGAAGAGTGAGTTTCAGCCCGGACGTGGACGACATGCCGTCGCCACCGCCGCTATACCTCACCAACCACGCCCGAGACAACCTCCACACGCCCGAACCGATGATCAGAATATGGACTTTCCGGTCCCAAAAAAGCTCAGGTTTTTCCGCCATGAGATTTCTAGGCAGAATCAAAGCCAAATTCGCTAGAGCACTCGGTTTTGTTTCATCTTCGCGTAAATTGTCATCGTCATCATCAACATCTTCCTGTGAATGCACCTTAAAAAGATCAAGATCATACGTTGAAGCCTTCGATTCTAATCGAGCTCAAGCCATTGAAGATTGTATTCAGTTCTTGAATTCTTCTTCATCTTCCTCTTTTCAGAGGTCAAAATCAGTTTCTTATTGATATTCTAATTTCTTGTAGTTAGCGTAGATAAACTGTAAATCAGTTAGGAAAATAAATATAAATATATATATTTTTTTTCCAATCTTTAATTTAAATTTTAGCGTCACCATCAGTTTTGAGCTATGAAAGGATTCGCTTTGGTATTTTTGAATGTAACAATCTTATTTCATATAAGTTGTAAATACAAATTGTGAGCTAGCCTTAATTAGCTCCTCTTGATGTTTTATATATATTCTTTACCACACATAATTTGTCACAAAAATATTGTCAACTTTGACACACTATGTATAACATCAATTATATATATAATAAGGTAGAGGATCCTGTAAAAAGTGCTTAAAGTGTATTATAACACTATATATAATACTATATAACACTATATAAACACCGTATAACAATATGTAACACCATATAATACCATATAACACTTTGTAACACTATATAGAGTAAATTACGTTTTTGGCCCCTGTGGTTGTATCAGTTTTACTATATTGGCCCAAAATAAGAATTTCTAACAGATCTGCCCCCATGGTCCCTATATCTAACCATTTTGGCCCCTGAGACTAACTCCATCCATTACCTTGGTTAATTATTTGTCACATGTAACTCACATGATGGGCATATTTGTAAATTCACCTCCCACACATATTAAATTATCTTTAATATATATTAAAAATATCTTTACAGAAAAAAATAATTTATTAATATACACACATACATGATACATAGCAGTTCTTCTTCATCATCATCATCATCGACACAAACACTGATCTTCTTCTCTCTACTCATCTTCTTCTCTCTCACAAAATAAACCCACTCATCTTCTTCTCTCTACTCTATCTTCTTCCACCACCGCCACCAACCACCATCATATCCCCCACCAACCGCCACCGCCCCCGCCCCTCACACGCCACCACACACAGCTCCCCACAACCCCACGCGCAATAGCCACAACCCCCACATCTAAATAAGAAGTCGATGCAGTCGGATTAGATCCCACCGGAGCAGAAGATGATGCTGCTACTCTAATGGGTGAAAAGGATCTGAATGTGCAATGATTCGAATCGGATTTGGGGGTGTATAGTGGTGGTTTAACGAATCTGAATGTTCATGAACATCAGCGAAGATTTCCAGTTGCAAACCCTAAATCAACGATTTCATCCTTATAAAGTATACGGTATGGCCTCTTAACATCAAACTATGTAATGAGCTGCAGATTGAGGACTCGATTGTGTAATTATTAATTGCTTTTTGAACCCGTCCTTTTTTGGATCGATTTTTCTAAATTCCTAAATTAAACTGTTAATTTTTTTCATGTTACTAGTTAGCTGGTATGCGTATGTGATAAGTGAAAGTGATATGGATATTAGACAAAGCTTAATTCAAAGTAGGTTCTTTTGTTTTTGCTTGCAAGAAACTGAAAAATATTTGTACCTTACATTGCAGGGGTGGTGGTTTGCTGGGGAATTAGAAAAGGATAAAAGTTGAGATTTTATCAAATGTAGTAGAGATCTTTTTATAAAGAACAGAGGTACTTTTTGAAAAAAAAAATGCTTGTTAGTTTACCTAACTATGTTGGAGCACCCAGATCTGTTAATGTTTGATTCGAATCGGATTTGGTGGGTTTCATTCGAACACAAACACTGATCTGGGTTTGAAGTGTTCTTGAAGATGATGATTGTTCATGAAGATTAGGATTTGAAGATGATGATGTGCAGATGATAGGTTCTTGTTCTTGAATTTAGGTTTTGTTTTTTTTTTTATTTGTTCATGAAGATCTGAAACTGATCTGTTGATTTAATTATTGTTTTTTTATTTGTTCAAGTTCATGAAAATCTGAAGCTGATAAGAAACTTTTGGTTTTTTTTTTTTTTGTTCAAGTTCATGTAGATGAAGAGTGTTCTTGAAATCTGGGTAAATAGAAATTAGATTTAAAGGGGAAGAGAAATTACAAAAATACCCTTGCATGTAACAAATAATTAACCAAGGTAATGGATGGAGTTAGTCTCAGGGGCCAAAATGGTTAGATATAGGGACCATGGGGGCAGATCTGTTAGAAATTCTTATTTTGGGCCAATATAGTAAAACTGATATAACCACAGGGGCCAAAAACGTAATTTACTCCACTATATATCATTATATAACAAATATAACACTATAGGGTGTCTGATAGCATGTCTATGATAGATGTATAGTGTTATATTTGTTATATAATGATATATAGTGTTACATAGTGTTATATGGTATTATATGGTGTTACATATTGTTATACGGTGTTATACTGTTATATAGTAGTATATATAGTGTTATAATATATTTCTCACACTTTGAGCACTTTTTACACTATCCTTACCCTATATAATAATACACTATGTACAATTTCTTTTTTATTGTAGATGAGGCGAAAGAACCAAGTTTATATAGGTGTTAAAGAGTTAGGCTTTTGCTAATGACAATAACCTTATCATGTTAATCTTGTTGAGTTTGAAGCACTGTTATATCGTAGATTAGTAATATTAATATATAGATTTGTCAGATTACAGTGTTACAGTGTTAAAGTATATTTCTTGTCCAACAACGACCGGGAGAGAATTTATTGTATTCAAGCAATAATTCAGTTTTTTGAGACAGTTTTGTCTCTTTCACTTAATGAATCGTGACCATCTCATTTTTTTGTCTACTCTATCATTAAAACTAAAAAAAAAAAAAAAAAAACTCACCGTTAGTGAAGGATGGTACATATAATTTAGATTTTTATAAGTAAATTTTGTGATGATAATTTTTTGTTGATTGTGATCAAGATGTGTTTGAAAAGTATACATGATATATGCGTCCTAACAAGAGTTTGGTCAAGAAAGAGAAAGTAGAATTTATGTTTGTTATTTTTTGACCAGTCTTATGCCATAAATTAGAAACTCCTATTGGTCCACGATTTTACTTTTCTTCTTCTGATTTTGAAATCTATATATCTATATATATATATAAAAAAGGGTTATATGCATTTAGGGCACTCTAAGTTGAACCAAATGAATCAAAATGAAGCTACGAATAAGGGAATATCGCCTTATTTTGAACCAAATGAATAAAAATGTAACGGGCACTCCAAAATTTCCATCCCACGCCATTTCCATTCCCTAATCACTCGTATGTATGATCTCAGGTTCAATTGTCCTAAGAACTTGGTCTAGTGGTAAATTGGTCTGTCTTTCCTAGTGACGACGCAGGTTCGATTCTCACTTAAACCATTTTCAAGGGACATCTGGGTGAAGATTATGTGTTGTGGATTACTGTCCTACGTCATCTAAGCCGGTTGAGGCATTGAACACCGGTTCAAGGCACCAACTGGGGGTGTTAATGGGGAGCCCGTCATTCGGATAACAGGCGTTAAGCCCTATTTGACCGTTGTGGGTGAGGTTTTTTTTCGAGGCGATGTTGCCGTTGGTTGGGGGAGGGGTCTTGACTCATATAAAAAAAATAAGTTTAAAAAATAATAGATTAATTAAAAACCAAATATATGTAGATATAAGTTTCATAAGACAATGGGGTATGGTTCTTCCTTCCCCATGGTCACCTAGGCTCCACATCACCTTCTAGTCCACATCATCACTACTCCCCCATATGTGGGGTGTGGTTCCCCTTCATTACCCTTTCCCCTTCCATCACAACATCACCTTCATTCTCTTCGGTCGATCGGGAAGGAGTTATCGAGTGCACCGATCACCGCGGGGGGGGGGGGGGGGGGTTCCCGATAAGGGAAGGCCTCCACATCAGCCTCCCAATCCTTTCTCTCGAACCACACCCCCATGTCTAATAATAGATTAATGAAAAATGATATAACTAGAATGCTAGTATAATTGTTGTCTAATGATATGACTAATTATTTTAAGGTTGTATATGGAAACATTCTATGCACTTGAAAAAGAAGAGTGAATAATTAATGTCTCATTTATGTTGTTGTGTACGATAGATTTAATGTATAATTCACCAACTTCGAAGCAACTACTCACACTTGTAGGGTCTCCTCGCTTTCAATTTCTTATTTCCCACTCTCTCTTTCCATCACTCCTTTATACATTACTAGTTTAAGAACCCGCGAGGTTCGCGGGTGGACTAAAACACAAATGAATAAGTTTAATTTATTGAACTAATCGTTTGAATTAAATGACAGTTCAAGTAATAATAAATTAGTAAACTACAATGAGACAAATATCTTGGATACTCATGATACATGGCATAGGTCCGAACTTAACCCGTAAATAACCCGCAACATCTCATTCTATAAAAAACACCTTCAATGAAAGCGTCGATGAACGAAAACGGAGTCACGGTTTGCATCCTACGTTTCAATGTGGTCAACACAAGAAGCTCCATTTTTTGAATGGTTTTTGCTTCAAATACATATCTTGCTTCACATACCTGAAAATCCATTTATATTATCAACATGGAGCCGATATTTACTTTGACCAACATTTTTATTGTGGAAACATGATGGTGAACCTGTAAATAAGAATGAGGGGTACTTCACTCTCTTCCATTTTGGATGCAAGTCATAAACATGCTACAGCTAGCAATTGCATCCTCCAAGCTGTCTTTCTGTTCATTAAATTGCGGATAAAGATTAAAAGCATAATAAATGAACATTGAAGTGGTGTTTTAAGTAATTAAATTAATTCACAAAAAATGCAAAAAAAAAAGAGAGAATTTTGTAATAAATACTTACCCAAATCAAAGACGATCGCACCAATAAGCTTTGTTTTAACATTATCCAAAAACTGTTGGTTTCCATGTTGAAGGACTGCCTTTACGGTGTTCGCCTGCTGTGGAATCAGAGCCTGATAACATAACCCAAATCAACTCATTGTTAAGTAAGCGGGTTAAAAATAGAGACTTTCAAGCCAATTCAAATAGAATAATATGTCTCGCATACCAAAAGCAAAAATAGGCGATAGTTTTCATTGAGCGATTGAACACTTGCCATACAGTTTGGTCAAACAGTTAGATCATCATGATAACAAATCAAGCTAAAATACAAATAAGCATGCAAATAATACAAAAAAAAAAGAGAACTAAACAGTATATGATCATTACCTTCTGTACATGTTGAAAGAGTGAAGACATCTTTGTTTGTCCAACCAAAGAAATTGCCACTCCTGCTGCAATCTCAGAAGGTCTAAACTCCAAAAAGTCAATCCCTGCATTGTAAAAATTACCATTTTACCCCTTTGTATCATAATTCATAAACACTCTGCATATATAAAGTAGGAGGTATATCATATTTGAGACAAAATGTAGCTATAAATTACCATTAATTAAGCATAATATGAGTTGGGTTGCTCTCAATATCAAAGATCTTGATATGGGTTTATCACAACCATGTTTTTCAATGAAAGCGTCGAAGAACGAAAACGGAGTCACAGTTTGCTTCCTCCATTTCAATGTGGTCAACACAAGAAGCTCCATTTTTTGAATGGTTTTTGCTTCAAATACATATCTTGCTTCACATACCTGCAAATCCATTTATATTATCAACATGGGGCCCATATTTACTTTGACCAACATTTTTATTGTGGAAACATGATGGTGAAATTGTAAATCAAGAATGAGGGGTACTTCACTCTCTTCCATTTTGGATGCAAGTGATAAACATGCTACAGCTAGCAATTGCATCATCCAAGCTTTGTCTTTCTGTTCATTAAATTGCGGATAAAGATTAAAAGCATAATAAATGAACATTGATGTGGTGTTTTAAGTAGTTAAACTAGCTCACAAAAAAATGCAAAAAAAAAAAGAGAGAATTTTGTAATAAATACTTACCCAAATCAAAGACGGTCGCTCCAATAAGCTTTGTTTTAACATTATCCGAAAACTGTTGGTTTCCATGTTGAAGGACTGCCTTTACGGTGTTCGCCTGCTATGGAACCGGAGCCTGATAACATAACCCAAATCAACTCATTCTTAAGTAAACGGGTTAAAAATAGAGACTTTCAAGCCAATTCAAATAGAATAATATGTCTCGCATACCAAAAGCAAAAATAGGCGATAGTTTGCATCATTGAGCGATTGAACACTTGCATACCAAAACCCAGATTATGCTCTCTTAAGTAGTAAATATTGTGCTAACATAAAGTTCAAGCTTTAAAAACTTGTCACTTCAATCACTATTTGCAGAATATATGCGGCCAATTACCAAACATATGCACGGATTGAATAAAAAAATAAAAAATGTACCACATTCAGTGTCTTAGTTCACCCGCAACCCCATACAATGCCATTGAAAACGAAATTTAACATCAAACATCCAAAATCACACGTCTATATATACTATTATTCAAAGATTTAATGAAACAATTGTTACCAACCGCAGGAAAGCGATAATCGATACAATTGTATGTAGATGAAAAAAATAGAGTTTTTTTTTTTTTTTTTTTTTTGGGGGGGGGGGGTGAACATGTAAATCTGGTTAACAAAATCAAAACCACCAGCTTCAACATCAAAAACAACCGGTAACTAAAGCAGAAGGCAGTGAACAAACTATGACTGTGATGTTAATTGGTGGAACTTCCAACTTCAAGGTGGTGAGCCAAATCTCTCTTAGCTTCCTGTGATGAAAAGTTAAACAAAAAGTCACATTATGAAAAAAAGGGTAAACCAATACAATAATTATAGATAACTATAACAGTTGATATATATGAACATACAAACTTGTGAGCGCAAAACATCTGATAAGGGTTTTATACCATTTTGCAAAACAAAAGTATAAATCTATAGAATATACACTATCCAACAGCCTTTAAAAATTATACATATTATAATATATATATATATATACACACATATACATATACATATATGCATTCACTATATGTAGACAATTATTATGGAATCAGAAGGGTAGTACAAAAAACAGTAATCGAAAAATAATTGAATTAAACTTTGTACATTGTTGGACTAATTCACTTACTAAGCAATTGCAAGAAAACTGGAACTTGTACGCACATGGGCCCAATTTCAATTAGTACTGAGCATATATATTACTCAATTTCAATGGCCCGATTAAGGTATAAACTCAATCATAAGAAGTTTGAACCAGCCAAAGACCAGTACAAACCTGCGTAAACCACTCTAAACAATTTAACCAGCCAAAATCTAGTCTAAAACAACTAAAAAAGCCTGGAATGGATGAACGCGTAGCTTGCCTCAAGCATACACAGGCTCACACTTTATGTCTCGAGCCTTTAATTTCACAGCTCTTCAAAATTCTCCATAGTGAATGATCGATCATGAGGACACTAATGTAAACCAGTATATACCTTAAAAATAATCAGTTAACTCAAACGAATAGAAATATTAACTATAAAACCAAGTAAGTTATCAAAATTAACAATATACCAGATAGGGATGGTGTAAGAGGCATCTTAGCAAACCTATACTCCAGCTAAAGGAAAATAATAATTTCAGTTAAACTCCTCTTCTGATTCATTTTAAACAAAACCTTAAACTAAATACAAATAAAATAAAAGCTACATTTGATTGTGCAATATGGATATTCAAAAAAACATGGCTTATATCCTGAGATGGCTAACTGATTGATAATGATGTAAGACGGATCTCGTCAAACTTGGTATCTCGCTGCAGGACAAAACAAATTAAGTGTAATTAAATTAATTAATTTGAAAAAACACACATCAATAAGTTTGTTAACACATATACAAACACCCCTAAATCAATACAGAAACAGATTTCTTGAAAGCCAATGAAGTACTGAACCCTCTACATAACCTAATCGATTTCACAACTCGTAGTAACATAAACATAACATTTTAACAAATACATGCTCCACACTTTCAAACCCTAATTCCATACCACTGAAACAAAAAAACAAAATTAACCTATCCATAACTGAACCAAAATCAAACATCCAAAATCAAACCTTAAAAACGAAATTTAACATCAAACTATGAGCAAGAACATACCTGCTGCTGTCTTTGCCAATCTTAAGCCCCTTCTTTGACCATGGTAGCACTAATGACAACAATTTAAAGAAGGATAACACTCACCCCTGGAGGCCAAACTAAATAAAAAGAGTAGAAGACATTCATCGATTGAACATACATACACTAAACATGCATCATCAAAGAAAGTAATGTTTAGAACATACATTATAGATCGATTAAAAAAATTTACCAGGTCGCTTCCAATCGCGATTGAAGATGAAGTTGAAAAGGCAAAACTGCCACCGAGAGTCGAAAGAAAACACTTGCTCTTTACCAATCTATCTGATATCACCTTCTCCATTTAATAAATTCTGCATCTGATTCTATCAACCCTAATTTTTTCTTTCAATCAATTTCTCCATAAAGACCGGTTCCTTCCAATCGCGATGAAGATGAAGAAATCTTGGGGTCTGGAGATTGCAAATAACAGATTAGAGATCGATTAAAGCAAAAGAACCAAAAAATTGTCGGATTACAATATCAAAGATACAGATAAACATACCTGGATGATAATTTTTGTGTTTGAGATTTAGGGTTTCAACTGATGAAGGGAAATCAATTTGCCAAAGTGAGAATGATTTCAACTGATGAAGAGATGCTAAATTGGAGAATGATTTTGAGAGAATTGATTAGGTTTCCAAATTGAAGAAGAAATCTAGGCGGTTTCAAAAAGAGCGTATGAAGGAGGAAATACAATTGCCGCTCAAATGAAAAACAGAGGAAACAATGATATGCCACGTGGCATCTAGCAGCTTAAGTTCATGCCAAGTGGCAAAAATTGTTTTGTTTTAATATAGATAATAGATAATACAAATAAATAATACCCACACTTTATTATCTAATTCAAATATATTTATGTGAAAGGTTGTCTCATTATAGATAAATGTTTTTTAATATCAAAATGATGTAGGTACTCCTACTTTGAATTTGTGTTAGTTTTCATTTTTATTAAATTTGGATTTAAGCCGAGTATTATAGATAAATGTTTTTTTAATATCAAAATGATGTGGGTACTCCTACTTTGAATTTGTGTTAGTTTTCATTTTTAAATTTGGATTTAAGCCGAGTCAAATTGCACAACTTATTAGTATTCTTTTAATAAATTTTATTATTATCATTGTTCTTATTATAAATTGCAATTTACTTTTGTAATTAAATTTACTTACTAATGGCCTTTTGGCCTACTTTTGTATTTAAATTACTTACTAATGGCCTTTTGGTCTAGCGGTATCCGTATACAAAAATGGTGTATCTCTGTAATAGGTCGAGGATTTGAATCTCGAGGATAATTATTAAAAAAAGAAAAATTTACTTTTACCTTCTAAACCAAGCAAAGAATTAGTCAGGAACAAAGAAAAGGAAACAACATCAAGAAATACAAAAGTTGAAGCTACACCATTAATGTAATTTAGCTCTATGATATTTCCTATTATAACAAATAACGTAGCTTCTTAGCTACAATAATGCATCTTTACCGTTTATTTTATGATCTACGATGCTTCACAAATACTTACAGAGTTACAGTTTACCTTCGCTTTCATTTGCCACCACACACTGACACCCACCAAATCAAAGAGAACACCAAAAAAGGTGGGAAGCCGACCTCTAGTTACATGGAAATGGCTGCATGTCCTCATCAGTCATCGGCCCACCGGAGACATATGGAAACAGCCGAATATTCCCTCTTCTCATTTGAATTAATTCGAGTTTGAACTATCGTGCTATGATTGGCCGAATCTAAAGCTTCCTGGATTCGGAGTCTTACAGCTCTTTACGAACCATTGCTCAAGTTGAGTTGGTAAGAAATTTTCCATGTTAAGTTAAAGAATTCATTATTTTATGTATAGCTATTTTCAATGAAGATCCTAGCATAATGTTAATGCTAACAACATTATTTTAGTTTACTTTGTTATAATAATTTACATGAATGTTTGTAAAGAAATATCCAATGATTGGATTTGTTTGATAAACAATATTATCATGTGAATTAAATAAATTCAACGTGTCTCAGCTAAATAGAAATAGTACATAAAAGCTTTTTTTTTTTTATTAAAACAAATACTGAATTATTTAGTTTATTAAATTTTTCTTTCTTCTTTATGCTCAAGGTTTTTATTATTTTTTTTAATTTTCTTAATTTTTTTATCTCTTCGCCAAAATATACCCTTCCTTTGAGAATGTTATCTGAAGGGTTCAAGATGATATCAAATTAACACATAAACTCACGATGATATTATTCAATAAGCAACTGGCTATAAATAGCCAACATCCCAACGTACACCAGAATAATAGAACAAACCCTAAGACTCGCACAAATGCGGAAGACTCGATAAAATAAAAACGAAACATTGACTGGACCTTTACACTCACGTGGGTATATAACCCATTATTCAACTGGACTGGACTGACTCAAAAACACACATGAACTAGGCCCAAATACTTAAACAGAGTCCAACATTATCTTCAAAGGTTACTTACGACATTCACTTAGTAAATATCTTTACCTTTAAATTGTTTGATAAAATAACATTTATCTATTCACTTAGTAAATATCTTTACCTTTAAATTATTTGATAAAATAACATTTATCTACGAAGGTACAATTTAGATTTATATATTTTTAAGCAAGGGTACAATCGATATGGTTGTATTGAATGTTTTGTTCAATACAAACCAAATTCAAATAAAGAACTCTGAAATCTACGGAAAAGATCAAATAGGAAGTTTATTTTGGCTAGGAAGTCTAGGAAGCAATAGGATTAGGACATGTGGCAACACTTAAAATAAAGAAAAAAGGTATTTTAGTCAATCCAACCCTTTCTTCTTCCTTTTCAAAACCCAGTAACATCAAAACCCACCATCTTAGAGGGAAGAACTCTCTCTCTAGCGGCCGATGTTCTTTCTCCCTTCTCAATCCGTCTAAATCCGCCTAATCTCTGCGATTTGTGTTGAAAATGATTCCTCCAACCGGTGGGGAGATCCCACCGGACCCTATTCCTTCTCCTGTTACTCATACGGTGTCCAATTTGGCAAACGAGTCTATCTCCCGCCGTATTTCCACTAGGTCTGGCGCCAACAAGAAAAAAGACGATGTGGAAGTCGGCCATGGCAAATCGGCGTCTGGTACTCCAATTTCAGTCTCCAAAGGGGTGCTCAAACCTTCTAAGGCTGGTAAATCTCGACAACCCCTAGCAAATCTTAATGTACAAGAGTTTTCACGGGGTGAGGCACTGTTCAACTCCCTTAATCAAGATAATCCCAATCCCCTGCACCAGAACTCGCTCAATGAGAATTGTGGTGAATCTATGGAATTGGAGCCGGCTATTGTAGTTGCAGCGGATACACAGGTCCACTCCGTATCCTTCGATGCTGCTGTCATGGCTATTAACCAACCTGCCGTGGACGCTCAAGGTCTGGCTAATCCATCGAAATCACCGTGTTCGTTAAACGCTGTGCCGGTAAGTGTTCCTACTCCTGCTAAATTGATAGATTTTGACATGGTAGATGAAAATTTGGGGGAAAATCAACATGTGGAATTAGCTGGGGGTGAAGGGAACGGTGGTAATAGGCACGAGAATGTTGGTCATAGGGTTGAGCCCAATTCTGTTGATGAAGGTAACCCGTCTGAGCCTCTTTTTAATGCCTGGACTAACCCCCAGAACATGGGAATGACAATTGCTGAACGTATCCAGAACAGTAAGTTAGCTGCTAGGGTCCGTATTGAGTATTTCCCCCCAATGATTACCCCGGAAGGTAAATGCAGGGTCTTAGTCTCGCAAGAGGACCTTGTGAAATCTGCTAAAGCATATTCTCTGCACCTGTATGGATATTTTCTTGGTACTTCAATGGACTACAATAGGGTCAACTTCTGCCTTAAACGCGATTGGAGGAACTTTGACCTGGCTGAGGTAACTAAAAGTGCAGTAGGTTTCTTCTACTTTAAGTTTCGCAGTGAGAAAGGTCTAAATGATGTGTTGGAAGGTGGCCCCTGGTTTGTGAACAATATCCCATTGTGTATCAAGAAATGGGAACCGGGCCTCTGTCTTGAAAAAACTGAGCCAGCTACCATTCCCTTATGGGTTACGGCTCATGATATACCACTTGAATTGTGGACTGATACGGGTATCTGCAAGATTATGAGTGGAACGGGATTTCCGTTGCTAATGGACAAAGTTACTGAGGCTCGTTGTGCTAACCAATCAGGCAAAATGGGGTATGCCCGTATGCTAGTTGATGTTCAGGCTAATTTGAACCTGCCCACTGAAGTTGAAGTAGAATTTCCTGCTACGCCAAATAGACCAGCTCGGATTGGAAAGGTTAAAGTTGAATATCACTGGAAACCGCCAGTCTGCTGTCATTGTGCTGTTTTTGGTCACTCCTTTAAGCTGTGTAAGTCCAGACCCAGAACCGAAGAAGAACTTCGCGAGCAGAATATGAAAGTGCAGACGACTGCTGTTGGGAATGATGATGAAGCTACAAAGGGTGACGAAGAGGAGGAATACACTGTGGTCAAAAGAAGGAATAAGGGCAAAAAAGGTAAGAATCATGGCATTAGTAATATGGTTGGACAAGGCGGGTTGGGTCAGAAAATTGTTGCAAACACAGCGGTTATTAACAACAAAGGTAAGGGCAAAGGCACAGGGGCATCTACGAGTAGTGACCCAGTTGTTCAGAGAAAAATGGGTGAGTTACATGCTGGTCACATAGCAAAGAGCCATGCCCAGCAAGTGAACCAAAACAGGTCTGAAGCAAAAGGTAACCCCCGGCGGGTGGTTGTTCGTGATCAAAGTATAGATAACCCGCTGTCTAGTCCCAAAAAGAAGAAGCCAATGCTATCAAAGAGTCCCTCGGCCCAGCACTGCAGTAATTCAACCAATATCCCCACTTTAAACACTTTCTATGTTCTTAATGACTTGTCTGCATATTTGTTAATGAAGGGACATGACCTCTCGGAGCATACTGTGAAGGAAATAGGTGACGAATCGAATGGGATGGCCTTGTCGGAAGAAAGCAGTGACGATGCCGAGGATGATTTTATGGTAAGCGATGATGATGAGGAGGATATTTGCATATCTGATGGTCAGAAAAAAGCAATTCTTGAGAGATTAACATCAGCAGGTTGTGTTACTGCTCTTGCTCAAGATGGGCGGGATCAAGGGGAATGGGCTTACTTCTATCTTCAGTGTCGGAAGTTGAAAATTGACCCTATGTATGCTGTGGAGGATGTGTATCCAGATGACTCGGGCTCAGTAAAATTTTTCACCAAGCATGCTGGTGTTGAAGGGAATGGTAGATCAGCGGATAAGTCAGCCCCCCTCTCAAAATCAGTTTAAATGGTTCTCAAAATCACTGCTTGGAATATTCGGGGCCTGTCAAATGTGCCGAACCAAAATGCTCTTAAACAACACCTTGCCTCAGATAGGTATAGCATTTGTGGGGTCATTGAATCTCATCTGTCCCACAGATCGATTACTGCTACTTGTCAACGTGTCTTTGGAAATTGGCTATGGGATTCAAATGCTTCTGTTTGTAGTAGCGGTTGCCGTATCATAGTGAGCTGGGATCCTCATTCAGTTAACCTTATGGTTATTGAAAGACACCCCCAAGTTATCCACTGTTTTGTTGAGCCGGTCAATGGAGCCCCGGGGTTTTATTGCTCTATTGTCTATGCCCATCATCGCATGGTCCTTAGAAGGGAATGTTGGAATGCCCTAAACCTGCATAAACATGTTGTACAAGACCACCCGTGGGTGCTGCTAGGTGATTTTAATGCTATCATTGATTCAAGTGAACGTTCGGCTGGTAGCTCCTTTATTAACTCCAGTATGTCTGAAGCTCGGGATTGTTTTAATGAACTTGAGGTGGAAGACTTGTGCATGTCGGGTCTAAGGTTCACTTGGAATCAAAGCCCGGGTAAACCAAATGGCCTCCTTAAAAAACTGGATCGTGCTATGTCTAATCATAGTTTTTTAGCTGTGTTCCCTTTGGCTCATGCCCAGTTCCTGCCATTCTTGAAGTCCGATCATACCCCTATAGTCGTTTCCTTACCTGAAGTTGCTAAACCTAAACCCAAACCCTTTCGGTTCCCTAATTTCTTGGTGCATAAAGAGAAGTTTATTCCCATTGTGACAGATAGCTGGGCCAAACATGTTTCTGGCTGCACTATGTTTTGTCTTGTTACAAAATTGAAGGCATTAAAAAAGGAAATTCGAAAACTGAACTTCAGCCAAGGAAACCTTTTTGCCAATGTAAAGAACCTCAAAACTGAGCTTGAAAGTATTCAGACTGACATAGTGCTTGACCCAAGCAATGGCGATCTTAGGGATATTGAAGCCTGCCTTTTAAATGCCTACAAAACTGTTGTTCGGGATGAGGAGCTCTTTCTTCAGCAAAAGGCTAAGGCTGTTTGGCTTAAAGAGGGCGACCACAACTCTAAATTTTTTCACAGAATGGTCAAAGCTAACCAAAACAGAAACAGGATCCATGTTGTTGAGGACGTTTATGGTAATGTGCACTCGGAGAAGGATGTTGCTGACCAGTTTGTGGCCCATTTCAAGTCTGTTCTTGGTGTGGCTACGAATACTACTCCCATTCACGATCCAGCTACTCTGTTCTATAAGTGTATATCCCCTGATGATGCCCGTAATATGGTGCAAGAGGTTACCGATGAAGAGATTAAGACGGCTATGTTTGGCATTGAAGATTGTAAAGCGCCTGGTCCGGATGGGTATTCTGCAAAGTTCTTTAAGTCTGCTTGGAGTGTTGTGGGAAATTATGTGTGTCTTGCCGTTAAAAGCTTCTTTCGAAATGGGAAACTTCTCAAAGAAATCAATGCTACTGTTATTGCTCTTGTACCTAAGACGGAGACCCCCAGAAGGGTCACTGATTTCAGGCCGATTGCCTGCTGCAATGTCATATACAAGTGCATCAGCAAGATCATCGCCAATAGAATTAAAAGCTCTCTGAAATATCTTGTCAATGACAACCAATGTGCTTTTATTCCTGATCGTCAAATTAGTGACAATATTCTTCTTACCCAGGAGCTTATGCGAAACTACCACAGAAACAGGGGAGAAGCTAGATGTGCCTTTAAGATTGATTGTAACACCCCGTGTTTTCACAAGTGAAAGTCAAAGTCAAGGTCAAAGTCAACGACCGATTTCGCGCGACGTGACTCGTAGAATTGTTTGTATTATATTTAGATTATGTGGAGTAAATGTTGTACATTACAATAATCAAGCCTTACCAATCGTATTTCAATCGACCTACGACTGTGAACGATAGGAAGTAACAATGCGATAAAGTTAATCAAGCAAGCTAATCAAATCGACACCAAATCGTAACTCGAACTATGTATTTTACTTGTGGTTACATGTGTGTGTGTGCCTTACGTGTTACCTGTGCATGTTATTTTTATGTTATTTCATGTTGTATAAATCAAGCGAACTCAACCGAACTCGAAGTCTAACTCGAATATGACCGAACCCGAACTCGAATCCCGAATCGAACCGTATAAGAAGTAGTTGGGACTGAAAGTAATTTGAATTAGGAAACCCTACCGAACCGCTCGCAAATCAGAGCCGAATCAACATCGCATCGAGCTCACCCAAGGAGGTGGCATCCGCACGGAAGGCCCATCCGCACGGATGGCTAATCCGCACGGATTGCCAGTCCGCACGGATGGCCAGTCCGCGCGGATAACCTGCCCGGGTGCGTGCCATGCGCACGGCTCCTCCTTTCCATTTTTGGCATCCTATAAATACACGGGTCACTCTCCACTTTTTCCACTTTTGGCAAGTGACGTCCGAACCACACGCATTCTTCACCTTTTCTCAGATTTCTCTCGACCCAGGTAAGATCTCGCACTGATTCTTGTACATCTTTAATCACTACACAATTCTACACACTTTTATCTTTCGAATCTTCGATTCTAACCATGAAATCATCCGGATTTGAGGTATTCACGGGTGACGTCATCATGAAGCTCATAAGAACTTCATGCGTGGCTCCATTCCACCAAAAATATCTCAGATCTAAGCGATTTCTACAAATTTTTACAATAATTCCACCTAGATCTAAACTTTTCTAAGGATAAAAGAGTTGAAAGAAATAAACCTAAGTTTCCTTCTTCTTTTACCCTTAAAACCGGTACGAATCCGATCAGTCCTAGAGTTCTACTCGTCAATAGTAATGCCCTAGTTCCAGATCTGGAATTCTACCCAGAGACAACTGATTTCGGGGTTAACCGGGACGACCGTTCTGAGTCGCCGACAGGTCGAGTTAGGGTGGTTCCTAACCGGTAAAGTCACGCGGGTGAGAACACAACTCCAAGTGGTTGCCACGTAATCAGAACGTCTCGATAAACGACAACAGAAACCAAGTGTAGACGAACGGAACAACCAGAGCAGCTGTCCGCACGGTCAAGCTACCCGCACGGACAAACTGTGCGCACGGATTACCATCCGCACGCACAGGTCATACGCACGGGTTGTCACCCGCACGGACTACTCTTGGGACCCACCTTCTAAACGAGGTTGAGTATCGACGAACGAGCAATCCGGACGGACGACCTCTGAATGGATTACTCTTCGGATCATGAGATACTAAGGCCTTAAAATGAAAAATCAGCCAAACCTCATCCGCACGGCCAAGCCGTACGCACGGACAGGCTATCCGGACGGATTGTCTCTGCCCGCGCGCACTGGCTGCCCGCACGGACTACCATACGCACGGACCGCCGTCCGCGCGGCCGGCTTGAAAGGTAGAAACACTTTGGTGTTTTCAAAATGCTACAACGAAAACTTCAAAGCACAAGCCATCATACACAAACACATCTTAGGAAGAAACAATCCACTTGAACAATTATCCACACAAGCAATCTAACCGTACCGATAAGTCGCCGTACGTATAACTAGTCCGCACGAGCTGCCACCCGCACGGACAGTCACACGCACGGATGACCTATCCGGATGGAACACCGTCCACACGCATCACCATCCGCACGTATCACCATCCGTACGGATAGGTCATGCGCACGGATGACTTCTATTCACGGATAACTGATTCGCACGATCCGTCATCCTACCCACTCTCACTTGTACTGTTTTACGCGTCACTTATCGTTACGTTACCGAATCTATTCAGGCTAATCGTGCTCGCTGTAAAGCACTCCCTTCAATCCATATCACTGTGAGTATACTCGAACCCTTTTTGCTTTAGCACTTTTGGGTGTTACATACGTTACAACTATTCAAACTACAACTATCACACTACTCAAGCTATTTTAAACGCTTAACCGCTAATGCATGTTATACGTGGCTTATGAATGCTTGTTTGTTATGTTTACACATGGAATACTGTCTACCTGCCTTAGCAACGATAGTACTATAGTTTGGACTCAGCACCCGTTCACACGGGGGTTGTTAAGGATCTTTTACTTGCATGGATTACGGTGGTAATCGTGTATTGCGAACTGCCTCGGGCAGTCAACTCGCAGTCATTGGTATCGATGGATCTATGTCGATAACTAACGTGCTTCATTTCACTATGTGTACGTGCTGGTTATGCGTAAATGAATTCGAACTCTATATGCTATTATCACACTTGTATGCTCACCTTTACATTTATGTATTGACATTATTTTAACGTATGTGACAGGTGCCTAGGTTGTTTATATGCTTCTCGGGCTGTGATGAAATTGAAGCTAGGAACTAGAGTCCTAGAAACCGACGAATAATTTGTTATGATTAAATCTGAGTTGTCGGAACAGAATATTTGTTTAGTTTTTGTCTGTAATAACTTGTTTTACTATTTGGGACATGGTATGGGACATGTTAACTTAAATTGAATGGTAATGATAGTTGCTATGGAAACTTCTGGACAATCTGTTTCGCTCAGTGCCGCGCCCCGATGATTCCGCCATCGGTTGGGGTGTGACAGATTGGTATCAGAGCCATAACTATAGAGAATTAGGCAAGACTCGACCTAGTCCGGGTCGAAGTCTTAGAGACCTAGACTATAGTTAAGA
This sequence comes from Helianthus tuberosus, assembly GCA_030545235.1. Classification (NCBI taxonomy): domain Eukaryota; kingdom Viridiplantae; phylum Streptophyta; class Magnoliopsida; order Asterales; family Asteraceae; genus Helianthus; species Helianthus tuberosus. The sequence goes on along the minus strand of CM060438.1, from coordinate 1,259,076 downwards.
ATCAGCAGACCAACTCACGCGAATGCGAAATTTCGCCGCTATCACTCACTTTTCTTATCACTACACTCGAAATTTTCAAGTTATGAACGGGCAATAAGGCCGAGAATAGGTGTGAAAACCGCAAACTCTTGACTAAAGTTGCCTGATCAGCTTGCGTTTTAGCTACAAACAAGGAGAATTGTACCAAATCAGGAGTGAAATCCATATTTTGATGAATAATCTCCTCAATTTTTATCAAAAACGAGGACGGAGGTTGCAAGATAGGGGTGAATCCCTAACCTTGACGACTCGTCCCGCTTTTATACAAAACTCCACCAAGGTTCGATGGACTCCAACGATCTAAAGACACAACCTAGCCAACGGGAATTGCGCCAATGCCCAAGAATCGAGGCAAAGGCATAATCCTGGAGGTCGTTGTGCAGGATCCCTGAGAATAGTCGAGCTACTTTGGTTAGTCGAAGTCTATTAGCCGCAGACAATCTACCATCGATTTATCGATCTTTATGAAAATTTTTATGCTTTTCTTGTTATTTGTTAACGTTTTGAGATACTATTGGTTTCGACCTAACACTATAACTTCTGCTAAAACACAAAACCCACAACTCATCGCTAGTGAATCGACAGTAAAACAGCTAGAATACCTTGTATACTCATAGGTACTTTTAGTGACTAAGTGTATATGATTCTTGCTAATTGTGCTTATGTGTTTAGGAGTATTGTGATTTTGTGCTCTGTGATTCTGTGCATACGTGATTATGTGCTCCATGTGTAGTATAATTTGGTGTAGTTATGAGAATTGTGACTATATATACGTTACTTGGTACGTGTTACTGAGCTTTAGTAGTGATAAACGTGTGAGGTGAGATTCGAATACATGTGTTGAGTTCCGTGGCGATGTCTATTGCAGACAATGTCGTCCGGATCGCGCCAAACGCCTCTTTCTCGTCGAGAAAGGAGAGACAAACGCCTTGCTTCTATCATCGCGAAAAGTGTAGCCAAAGCTGTAAGCAATGTCTACGAGAATGCCAGCAAATCATCTGAGGAATCAAGGACTGAGGGTCCTAAAGCTGCCGCAAGACCTTTCAGCTTCAAACAGTTCAAATCGTGTGGGCCGAAAGAATTCACAGGCGAAGGAGGTCCTACTGCTCTATTCCACTGGTTTGACTCTATCGAGGTTACCCTGCGACAAAGTGGTTGCCCTGATGACCTTCGAACTCTGAACGCTACCGGCGTCTTTCAGTCCCGTGCTTTGGACTGGTGGACGGCCGAGAGGAACAAGAGAGGGAATGATGCAGCTTACGGGTTGTCGTGGGATGAGCTCAAGGAAGTCATGCTGGAGGAATTCTGCCCTCCTCACGAACGACAAAAGCTTGAAGATGAATTCTGGCACATACATCAGAAGGATGGAGACAATGCTGGTCTTACCGCTCGTTTCAAACAACTCAGCATTATCTGTCCCAATCAAGTCAAGACCCCTGAGATCACCATCAAGAAGTACATCCGAGCCTTGCCCGACTGCGTCGCTGATTTCGTGCAAGCGGCCAAGACTACCACGATCGAAGAAACCTACCTGCTGGCCGCTGAGATCAATGACAAAAGGGTCAAAGCTGGGATGTGGGATAAAACCTCCAAGCACCTACATCAAGCCACTACTGCTACACCAACTGCTGAACCCACGCCATCAAGCAACAAGAGAAAGAACAAGAGGAAGAGCAGCACCACCAACAAGAACTGTGCAATCACTGCTGCACCGGTTCAGACTGTACCTGCACAACAGCGCCAAGTGGCGGCACCTGTGGCCAATGCACCGCCTGCAAAGCGTGCATATACTGGACCACACCCACTCTGCCCTACTTGCACCTATCATCACCCGACTGCTGTCCAATGCCGCTTCTGTGCTCATTGCAACGTCTACGGCCACTTTACTGCTAACTGTCGTATTCGTCAAGCTCCTGCCAATCAAGCTCTACTCGCTGCCCCACAGGGTCAACAAGCTCCTCCGGCAACCGCAGTCAAAGCCAGAGCATGCTTCACATGTGGCGACCCGAACCATTTCGCCAACATGTGCCCAAACAGAGTGGTGAAACAAGAACCCCAGCAGCCGCAGCAGCAACCACAGCAGCAACAACCGCAGCAGCAACAGGCCGCACGTGCCAGAACTTTCAATCTCAACGTACGTCAGGCCCAGGCCGACAACAACGTGGTCAATGGTACGTTCCATGTGAATGGTATTTATGTTTCATGTTTGTTTGATACTGGAGCCGATAATTGCTTTGTGTCGCTCGAATTTGAGAAACTCCTTAGTCGTAAGCGTTCTCGACTCTCCTCTGCATTCGAAGTTGAAGTCGCTACCGGGAGAACCGTCACTGTAAACTCTGTTATTCGTGATTGCACGCTCGAACTTAACAATCACGTTTTCTCAATCGATCTCATTCCAATGCAACTAGGAAGTTTTGACGTCATAATAGGCATGGACTTTCTTCGCGAAAACCATGCCGAAGTTGTGTGCTTCGATAAAATGATTCGTTTTTCGCTCGCCAACGGGGATTCATTGTGCGTCTATGGAGATACTACTACGAAGGGTCTCAAACTTATATCATGCCTACAAGCCAGCAAGTATCTCCGTAAGGAGTACAGGGCCTTCTTGGCTCATGTCGTAGCAGCGGAGAAGGAAAAGAAAGAGAAGAAGAAAGTGAGGGACGTTCCAGTGGTTCGAGAATTTCCTCGAGTCTTTCCCGAGGATCTTCCCGGACTACCTCCAAAGCGTGATATCGATTTTCGCATTGATCTTATTCCTGGAGCAAATCCTATTGCCAGAGCTCCCTACCGACTCGCGCCGTCCGAAATGCGCGAACTCTCAACCCAACTCCAGGAGTTGCTTGAAAAAGGCTTTATTCGCCCGAGCACCTCTCCGTGGGGCGCACCAGTCCTTTTCGTCAAAAAGAAGGATGGGACGTTCCGGATGTGCATCGATTACCGGGAATTGAATAAGTTGACTATCAAGAATCGCTATCCTCTGCCTCGAATCGACGATTTGTTTGATCAACTACAGGGCGCTACGTGTTTCTCAAAGATCGATCTGCGTTCCGGATATCATCAGCTGCGTATACAGGAGGAGGATATTCCCAAAACAGCGTTTCGCACTCGTTACGGCCATTATGAATTCGTCGTCATGCCTTTTGGCCTAACCAATGCACCAGCAGTTTTCATGGATCTGATGAATCGAGTGTGTAAACCGTATCTTGACCGTTTCGTCATCGTATTCATCGACGATGTCTTGATCTATTCCAAAACGAGATCCGAACACGCGCAGCATCTACGTTTGGTTCTCGAGTTACTCCAGGGAAATCAACTCTACGCCAAATTCTCCAAGTGTGAATTTTGGTTGGGGGAGGTTCGATTTCTGGGTCACATCGTAAATAGTCAGGGCATTCACGTCGATCCTGCGAAGATTGAAGCTGTTAAGAGCTGGGTTACGCCTAAGAACCCGACTGAAGTCCGTTCCTTTCTCGGGATGGCGGGCTATTATCGACGATTTATCAACGGATTCTCAAAGATTGCTGTACCACTTACTTCTCTTACTCACAAGGATCAGCCTTTTTTCTGGGGAACCAAACAAGAGTCTGCCTTTCGAACCCTCAAATACATGCTTTGCAATGCTCCGGTTCTCACGCTACCCGACGGAAACGATAATTTCGTTGTCTACTGTGATGCTTCTAACCTTGGTCTCGGTTGTGTCTTAATGCAACGAGACAAGGTTATTGCTTACGCATCTCGTCAGCTCAAAATCCACGAGAAGAACTATACAACCCACGATCTCGAGCTAGGCGCAGTTGATTTTGCATTAAAGATTTGGCGACACTACCTGTATGGTACCAAGTGTACGATCTTCACCGATCATAAGAGCCTACAACACATCTTTAATCAGAGGGAACTAAATATGCGTCAACGCCGATGGGTAGAGCTTCTCAACGACTACGACTGCGAGATTCGTTATCACCCAGGCAAAGCAAATGTTGTTGCCGACGCACTTAGCAGACGGAGTTATCTGCTTAGCACTCGAAACGTTCAAGCCCAGCACAATCTCGAAGCTCTTATTCGCGACGCCCAGCATGCATGTTTCAACGAGCGCACCTTGAAGAAAGAGAGAATCTACCACGATGGAGCCCAGCTTGTGAGCAAATCAAACGGGATATTCCACTTTCTAGACAAAATCTGGATTCCCAAGAGAACTAACTTGCGACAGATCATCATGGACGAAGCCCACAAATCCCGATACTCTATTCATCCTGGTGCTGACAAAATGTACCACGACCTTCGATATAGGTACTGGTGGCCGGGCATGAAACGGGATATCGCCCTCTACGTCGGAAGATGCCTAACCTGTGCTAGAGTCAAGGCCGAACATCAACGACCCTCTGGCTTACTCGAACAACCTCCAATCCCCATGTGGAAGTGGGAGAGCATAGCTATGGATTTCGTAACCAAGCTTCCAACCACGTCATCAGGTCACGACAGCATTTGGGTTGTTATTGACCGTTTGACCAAATCAGCCCACTTTCTGCCAATACGAGAGGATTACAAGGTGGAACGATTAGCCCGAATCTACACTAACGAGATCATTTGTCGACATGGAACGCCTCGTGACATCATCTCTGACCGTGATGCTCGATTCACTTCGCGATTGTGGGAAACGTTTCAAACGGCACTCGGTACAACGCTTAATCTAAGTACTGCGTTCCACCCACAAACTGACGGTCAGAGCGAAAGAACGATTCGTACGCTTGAAGACATGCTCCGTTCATGTGTTCTAGACTTCGGTGGTAATTGGGATAGACACCTTCCGTTAGTCGAATTTTCGTACAACAACAGCTACCAGGCTAGCATCCAGATGGCACCTTTTGAGGCCTTATACGGAAGAAGATGTCGATCGCCTATTGTGTGGCACGAGATCGGTCATTCGCAACTAACCGGTCCGGAACTACTACAAGAAACGACAGACAAAATCTTCCAAATACGGGACAATCTAGCGAAGGCTCGAGATAGACAGAAGCTTCTCGCCGATAAAAAGCGCAAGCACCGTGAGTATGGCGTTGGTGACTACGTACTCCTAAAGGTATCACCTTGGAGGGGTGTAGTCCGATTCGGCAAAAAGGGGAAACTTGCGCCTCGATATGTAGGACCTTTTAAGATTCTGGAAAGGATCGGAAAAGTCGCCTACAGACTCGAGTTACCGGAAGAACTTAACAATGTCCATCCGATCTTCCACGTGTCAAACCTCCGAAAGACCATCTACGAACCAGCCGTACATGTTCCTCTAGATGATTTACGAGTGAACGAAACATTACACTTCGTAGAAAAGCCTGTCGAAATCATGGATCGCCAAACCAAGGAACTCAGGCGCTCACGCATTCCTATTGTGAAAGTCCGGTGGGAAGGCAAACAAGGCACGGAGTTCACTTGGGAACTCGAAAGCGACATGAAGGAAAAGTATCCACAGTTGTTTAACGAAGAAGTAATGTCCGGTTAAGAAAGGAAAGGTGGCAATATTGTAAAAAGGAGAGTATTCGAGAGAGTTTTCAGAGAATTTGAAATATGATAATATGTAAGGAAGCCAACAGAAACCGCCGAAACTAATGAGGATTGAAGATTGAAATAAGAGAAACTAGAAAGAGAAAGTAGAGAGAAAAAGGCAAAGCATGATTCTCGGAACTTGTACACGTCAAACGGATCTATTGAATCACGATTATTTATGTATTTTTGTATGTTCAATAACGAAAGTGTACGGATTTCCGCACGTTGCACGGTCGGTTACGCAATCGAGTCAGATCCAAAACCGACCCTGCAAAGACGAAGAAATAGCTCAGATCTGAGCGTGTTTGATCATCGCAATCGAGCACCTGCTCAGATACCACTTGTAGGATCGATTTGACACCATTACGATTGTGTTTAGTCACACACGTTCGCGGATTCCGCACGTAGAACGTGTTGTTACGCAATCGAATCGGAGACAAATCCGGACCTACAATAATTCGAATTTCTTCCAAACGACTTCAAATTAAAATCTGAAACTTTATAGGTTTTAGATCATGCATATTCGCTCAGCATATCCAAAAATCAGCCGATTTTAACCGTGAAATCCTGGTTAATTTGACGATTTTCCATAATCCAAACGAAGGACTCTCACATGTGATTCACGAACTAGTTACAGCTTCAGCTTAATTTCGGGACGAAATTTCCTAAACAAGGGGAGGCTGTAACACCCCGTGTTTTCACAAGTGAAAGTCAAAGTCAAGGTCAAAGTCAACGACCGATTTCGCGCGACGTGACTCGTAGAATTGTTTGTATTATATTTAGATTATGTGGAGTAAATGTTGTACATTACAATAATCAAGCCTTACCAATCGTATTTCAATCGACCTACGACTGTGAACGATAGGAAGTAACAATGCGATAAAGTTAATCAAGCAAGCTAATCAAATCGACACCAAATCGTAACTCGAACTATGTATTTTACTTGCGGTTACATGTGTGTGTGTGCCTTACGTGTTACCTGTGCATGTTATTTTTATGTTATTTCATGTTGTATAAATCAAGCGAACTCAACCGAACTCGAAGTCTAACTCGAATATGACCGAACCCGAACTCGAATCCCGAATCGAACCGTATAAGAAGTAGTTGGGACTGAAAGTAATTTGAATTAGGAAACCCTACCGAACCGCTCGCAAATCAGAGCCGAATCAACATCGCATCGAGCTCACCCAAGGAGGTGGCATCCGCACGGATGGCCCATCCGCACGGATGGCCAATCCGCACGGATTGCCAGTCCGCACGGATGGCCAGTCCGCGCGGATAACCTGCCCGGGTGCGTGCCATGCGCACGGCTCCTCCTTTCCATTTTTGGCATCCTATAAATACACGGGTCACTCTCCACTTTTTCCACTTTTGGCAAGTGACGTCCGAACCACACGCATTCTTCACCTTTTCTCAGATTTCTCTCGACCCAGGTAAGATCTCGCACTGATTCTTGTACATCTTTAATCACTACACAATTCTACACACTTTTATCTTTCGAATCTTCGATTCTAACCATGAAATCATCCGGATTTGAGGTATTCACGGGTGACGTCATCATGAAGCTCATAAGAACTTCATGCGTGGCTCCATTCCACCAAAAATATCTCAGATCTAAGCGATTTCTACAAATTTTTACAATAATTCCACCTAGATCTAAACTTTTCTAAGGATAAAAGAGTTGAAAGAAATAAACCTAAGTTTCCTTCTTCTTTTACCCTTAAAACCGGTACGAATCCGATCAGTCCTAGAGTTCTACTCGTCAATAGTAATGCCCTAGTTCCAGATCTGGAATTCTACCCAGAGACAACTGATTTCGGGGTTAACCGGGACGACCGTTCTGAGTCGCCGACAGGTCGAGTTAGGGTGGTTCCTAACCGGTAAAGTCACGCGGGTGAGAACACAACTCCAAGTGGTTGCCACGTAATCAGAACGTCTCGATAAACGACAACAGAAACCAAGTGTAGACGAACGGAACAACCAGAGCAGCTGTCCGCACGGTCAAGCTACCCGCACGGACAAACTGTGCGCACGGATTACCATCCGCACGCACAGGTCATACGCACGGGTTGTCACCCGCACGGACTACTCTTGGGACCCACCTTCTAAACGAGGTTGAGTATCGACGAACGAGCAATCCGGACGGACGACCTCTGAATGGATTACTCTTCGGATCATGAGATACTAAGGCCTTAAAATGAAAAATCAGCCAAACCTCATCCGCACGGCCAAGCCGTACGCACGGACAGGCTATCCGGACGGATTGTCTCTGCCCGCGCGCACTGGCTGCCCGCACGGAATACCATACGCACGGACCGCCGTCCGCGCGGCCGGCTTGAAAGGTAGAAACACTTTGGTGTTTTCAAAATGCTACAACGAAAACTTCAAAGCACAAGCCATCATACACAAACACATCTTAGGAAGAAACAATCCACTTGAACAATTATCCACACAAGCAATCTAACCGTACGGATAAGTTGCCGTACGTATAACTAGTCCGCACGAGCTGCCACCCGCACGGACAGTCACACGCACGGATGACCTATCCGGATGGAACACCGTCCGCACGCATCACCATCCGCACGTATCACCATCCGTACGGATAGGTCATGTGCACGGATGACTTCTATTCACGGATAACTGATTCGCACGATCCGTCATCCTACCCACTCTCACTTGTACTGTTTTACGCGTCACTTATCGTTACGTTACCGAATCTATTCAGGCTAATCGTGCTCGCTGTAAAGCGCTCCCTTCAATCCATATCACTGTGAGTATACTCGAACCCTTTTTGCTTTAGCACTTTTGGGTGTTACATACGTTACAACTATTCAAACTACAACTATCACACTACTCAAGCTATTTTAAACGCTTAACCGCTAATGCATGTTATACGTGGCTTATGAATGCTTGTTTGTTATGTTTACACATGGAATACTGTCTACCTGCCTTAGCAACGATAGTACTATAGTTTGGACTCAGCACCCGTTCACACGGGGGTTGTTAAGGATCTTTTACTTGCATGGATTACGGTGGTAATCGTGTATTGCGAACTGCCTCGGGCAGTCAACTCGCAGTCATTGGTATCGATGGATCTATGTCGATAACTAACGTGCTTCATTTCACTATGTGTACGTGCTGGTTATGCGTAAATGAATTCGAACTCTATATGCTATTATCACACTTGTATGCTCACCTTTACATTTATGTATTGACATTATTTTAACGTATGTGACAGGTGCCTAGGTTGTTTATATGCTTCTCGGGCTGTGATGAAATTGAAGCTAGGAACTAGAGTCCTAGAAACCGACGAATAATTTGTTATGATTAAATCTGAGTTGTCGGAACAGAATATTTGTTTAGTTTTTGTCTGTAATAACTTGTTTTACTATTTGGGACATGGTATGGGACATGTTAACTTAAATTGAATGGTAATGATAGTTGCTATGGAAACTTCTGGACAATCTGTTTCGCTCAGTGCCGCGCCCCGATGATTCCGCCTTCGGCCTGGTTCGATAACTGGCATCCTAGTGGTCCCCTATGTAGTCTCCTCACCCACAGAAACATGTGTGAAGGGGATTTCTCCAGACACAGTAAGGTGGCAGAGCTAGTTGAAAATGACATGTGGAAATGGCCTGAGGATTGGCAGACCCGATTCCCCGCCTTGTCCCAGCTTCCTCCTATTACTTTTCAGCCAAACCTTCATGATAAAGTTAGATGGAAAACTTCAAAAGGAAAATTAATTGACTTTGCGGTGAGTGATGTCTGGTTGGATATTAGAGAGGAACATGAGGAGGTCCCTTGGTTCAAACTTGTCTGGTTTAGTCAAAACATTCCCAGGCATGCGTTTATTTTATGGTTGGGGCTGAAAAACAAACTCCAAACTCACGATATTATCGGGAGATGGTCTGATGTGTCTAACGCTAAGTGCAGCCTCTGTAAATGCATATCGGACTCTCACTCTCATATGTTCTTTGAATGTCCTTTTTCTCGGAAAATTTGGGATGACCTGAAGGCGGTGACTATGCTGGGCAGTATATATTATAGTTGGCCTCATGTAGTCAACTATATGTGTTCTATTCCAGGTACGAGTTCTATTTGGAGCATCATCAACAGGCTTGCCTTGGGAGCAGCCGTGTATTACATTTGGCAGGAACGAAACCTACGGGTCCATGAAACCAGGTCCAGGTCTGCAGAGGAGGTGCTTAATCTGATTAAGGAAGCTGTCCGACTGAGATTGATGGGCATAAAGTTGGCCAAGTCTGCGGCCACTGTGCATGCTGCTCATATTTGGGGTATATCAGTTGACTCATGGAAACAACTGGTCCATATTCACAATTCTGTCCAATGATGCTGTTTTATAACCCGTATGGTTTGTGGAACTGGTGGTCTGCTTGGCTTTTGACTCATGTGCTGGTTGAGTTCTTTATGAGAGATCCTATATTTGGAGCTGAGAATGTTTACACACAATTCGTAAAATCCTTACCTTTATATACCCTCACGGTTAATAATATTTTCTGTTCGGTGGACCTGAGTGGTTATGGGCTGGGTTGGGAGTTTATCAGTCACTTGTATGAAGGCATTGTCCAAATGGGTATTGATTGCAACACTTTGTACGGGATGCTGAAGGCCCAAGTTTGGAAATGGGTTAGCTCTTTGAAGTGGATAAAGGCCCAGAGCTGTGTTTTGGGCCTGGGAGGCATTATGCAGAACGTTGGGCCTGGGAGTTACTCAAGTATGGGGCTGAATTATTGGCCCAATCTCACTCGCTGGCTTCATTTTGTGGGTCAAACTATGTTGGGCCGTGAGTATTGGAAGACAAAGTTTCTAATGGATTTTTGGAACGTCAAGTCGTCAAAACCGCAAAGTATGGAGGGTCCGAGTTACTACTTGTGCGTTATTGCTTCTTTTTGTAATGGGAAAATTTCCCCTTGTCGGTCTAGGTTTTTGTTTATTCCTAGTCGCGGATGTATGATCTCTTATTTTTGGTCCCCAAAGTTTGTTTTGGGTGACGTGGCGGGGGGTACGCCCCCTTTAAAAGTGTAATTCCTTTGATCATTTATTATAGTTTGCCGGGCGGATGCTCATTTACCCAAAAAAAAAACCCACCATCTTCAACCATTTCTTCACTTTCTATCTCAATAATCACTACATTATAGTGCGATTTTCGTCACCAATCAATGATTCAAACACCCGATCAACGTGTTCTTCAGCTTTTTTTGAAGAAAACCCAGTTTAATTTCATACAAAATCTCGTTTTTTTCTGGTGATTTTGAAGATAATCACTCGATCCGTTCGATTCGAGCGCTGATAAGTGTTTCAATCATTCAAAATTCGTCAATTGTTGAAGAAATCACTTCGATCCATGTAAGAAATTCTTTAATTTCATTTTTACGATCTGGGTTTTTGATTTAGTCATTGCGTTTTACGATCTTGGCGGGGGTCCGGGGGCAGCGCCCCTGGTAGCGGGGTCCCAGGGGCGGCAGCCCCTAGCGGGGTCCAAGGGGCAGAGCCCCTGGCTGGGGTTGAGACAGTTCACAGCACAGACAATTCACAGCACAGTTCGATTAAATAATTGTTGTAATAAAAATGCATCAGAAAAAATAATTTTCTGTAAATCTGCATTAGTAAACTGCATTGGTTCAAACAGTTCACAGCACAGTTCTGCATTGGCCATTGCGTTTTAAAAAAAACACATTCTTGAAGTGTTTTTGGTGCATTGCGTTTTAGGTAAAACACCTTTTTAGGTGTTTTCAGTCCATTGCGTTTTACAGAGAACACTTTCGTTTGTTTTTTAGGCAATTGAGTTTTAGAATGAGTCATTTTTAAGTGTTTTCTGGCCATTGCGTTTTACAAATAAGACATTTCTTTGTGTTTTTTGTGCATTGCGTTTTAGGTAAAACACTTTTTAAGTGTTTTCAGTCCATTGCGTTTTAGGAAACAAACATTTTAAGTGTTTTCTGGCCATTGCGTTTTAGAAATAAGACATTTGTTTGTGTTTTTGGTGCATTGCGTTTTAGGTAAAACACATTTTTATGTGTTTTTAGTCCATTGCGTTTTAGAAAGTACATTTTCTTTTGAGTTTTTAGGCTATTGCGTTTTAGAAATAAGACATTTCTTTGTGTTTTCTGGCAATTGTGTTTTACAAATAAGACATTTATTTGTGTTTTTTGTGCATTGCGTTTTAGAAAAATGTCATTTTTTAGGTTTTTTTTTCATTGCGTTTTACATAACTGGTGGTTTTTCTATTGCGTTTTACGCAACTGGGTTTTAATTTTTTTTTTAAATATAGCAATAGTATACTCGTTTTAAAGATAAAAAAACGCTCGTTTTTTTGGTGCAATTTTTATAAAAAAATAATGTCGTATGAAAGAGTTATTAACGTTTAAAAAATGGGGGGGGGGGAATTGGAGGAGAGAGAAACTATTGGCTTTGATTGACTAGAATGCCCCTAAACAAACTCACGCGCCTCTTTTTTCCCCTTCAATTTCCCTGATTTAATCTTAGCCCTTGATTAACTAAATGGATGGTCAAGATCACTTCCTAGCCAAATAAACTTCCTATTGTATCTCCACCCCTGAAATCTATATAAACATTTGTATTTTTTTTCGAACTATAATATGTAACTATCTACCAAACTAGTTCTCTCTCCTATTAAATTTACAAGGCACTACATGCAAGTTTTTTTTAGATTTAGAATTATGATTGTAAAAGGGTGAGTTTTTTTTATTGAACGGCAAAAGTCTTTATTCATCACCACCTATATACAACAGCTTCTTCCAGCAAGTAACTAGAAGAAAGCCAAGATTCATCATACACCCCATTCTTACATCTCCTTAACATACACGCACAATTTATAAATTCAAAGAATTAAATGAAGACCAATTATCCCAATCCAAATCATGCTGTCTAGCACGATGCTTGACCCCCAAGAAGGCAGTGGCTTGAGTTTCCCAAGGATCCGGTCAATTAGTACTCTTTTACCAGAGAACAGCAAGTCGTTCCGACTTTTCCAAATGACCTAACTAGCCACCAAGATAATCGCTTGAACCACATGTTGCTTGAAACGCCAATCCTAAAGTTCGTATGGATACACAGAAAATCTCTAGTTGAGAACGCAATTATTGTTGGAATTTTACACCACTCACTAACCTTGTTCCATGTTACTGCAACGACATACAACGATGTGAAGAGATGATCAGAAGTCTCCTCGTTATCTCCACATAACCGACAAGTCGTTGGTCCTCGATATGTGCTACGTTTATAATGCCCATCGACGGTACGTAATTAGTTTAGCTTGTCCCTCCATCCGAAATTATTCTTTTGCGAAACCCATTTACCCATTCGAAGGGGTAGAAAGGCACTACATGCATGGACTATTGTAACACCCCGAAAACGGGTTTGGTAATCAAACCACGTTATTTATGAACGGGTAAAATACCGTTAGTGGTGAAATTAACCCGATAAATATTAGGAATTAACTAAATAAACCTAATATTAATTAAAAGGAGGGTAAATACTCTGAGAAAAACAAAGTTTATAAAAAGGGCCTGAGTTAACGGGACTTAAAGTAAAACGGGTTAAAAACCTCGGAACCTACTAAGTTAACTAGGAATAATTAACTTAGTTATTAATGGGTAATTAAGTGAAGGAATAAAAAAATAAAAATCAAGACTTATAACCCTCTTTATAAAACCTCTAAAACACGAGGGACTAAATGTGGGCAAATAGGAAAGTGTTTAAATTAAAACATTGATAAAAAAAAATTGAAACACGCACATGCCATGCGTGTGTGTGTTCGATCGACCAGGAGGAGCCAGGAGAAAAGGGCTATAAACCCTAGCTCAACAATATCTTCAAATTGGAGGATCAATCGAAGGCCAAATTCAGATTTGAATATATATAAACGATCACCAAGTCAAGGGGATCGTAAGGTATATCGAAATTTATATTTTAGTGATATTTTGAAATCTTGACCATCATGCATGAACGAAATACTTGTATGAAAGTTGAATGTTTTAGTGAAATTGATGTGAATTTAGGTCTAGAAACAAAACCCTAGGTGCAAACTTGTTGAATTTGTGCCATAAACTAGTGATTAGTCAACTAATTAAGTATGAGCTAAATGGGTTTTTGTAATATGATGATAGTGCCTAACTAGTGATTAGGATCATTATATTTGATAGTAAAGGCAAGGTACTTAAACGAATTTCAAGTTTGAGTACTTGACCATACATGATTCGAAATGGGTCTTGAATGTCGTAATGAAATTAGTAATTTATTTCATGAATATGGATGATTGAAGTCATAATATCTACTAGTTGACATGTAGAACTCGATTATATTAGGTGTTCGGATGAATGCTAATGATATGACGAAACGGGTCTCACTAATAGATGAGCACCCTTAGTTCTTGTGAAATAAATAAATAAGTTAGCCTTGATAATCGCTCGAACTAATTGAATCATTGGAAATATAATGAACCGGGTTAAAAGATTAGTTAAAACGGTAGCTTAAAAAGAACGCCTACCGGGTAAATTGTGAATGCCTAAACTAGTTAATGAACTTGAATGTACATTTTATATACTAATGGGCATTTGACTTTTAAAAAGTCAAACTGACCTACAATACAATGAATGATAATTTTGTTATGAAATGCGTAAGGTGGAATAATCGTATTGAATTATGATTAATCTAACCACATTGTGATTGATGAATGATAGTTTGGCGCTTAAAAGCTAGGGGGAAGCTTGGGTAGAAAGCGGGTCAAAAGAAACAATGTTGAGAAGAAAAGCGTAATTTGGATGAGAAGTCAGTAACTGCTTACACCTTTTTTATTTTATAGAATAATTAGTATCTGAATTGAAAATGAATAGAGAAAAATCTGTAATTGAATTTTGATGTTCCGACGTGAATAATATGAGTCGGAACAAGTGAAAGTGATGAAAACCATGATGGTTGTAAAAAAAAGGGTAAAATAGTAAATTAGTCACGTGTTGACAAATGTAAGTAAATCTTACAAATCTTATAATAGAATTACAACATAAAGTATGTTTGGTAATTTTTATAGATTTTTCTAAAGTTGTTCGACAAGGTTTTCGCGGATGTTTTGTCAATAAATTAGTTGTTGACAGCAACAGTTCCGCTACTTGCAGAAATTATTTCGCGGTCTTAACCATCGAGTTTTAACACGATATTTGACCAGAAGTTGGTTTCCAACATAAAGGATGTTTAGTAATTTTTATAGATTTTTGTAAAGTTGTATGACGAGGTTTTCGCGGATGTTTTGTCAATAAATTAGTTGTTGACAGCAACAGTTCTGCTACTTGCAGAAATTATTTCGAGGTCTTAACCATCGAGTTTTGACACGATATTTGACCATAAGTTGGTTTACAAAATAAAGGATGTTTAGTAATTTTTATAAATTTTTGTAAAATTGTTTGACGAGGTTTTCGCGGATGTTTTGTCAATAAATTAGTTGTTGACAGCAACAGTTCCGCTACTTGCAGAAATAATTTCGAGGTCTTAACAATCGAATTTTGACACGATATTTGACCAGAAGTTGGTTTACAACATAAAGGATGTTCAGTAATTTTTATAGATTTTTTTAAAGTTGTTCGACGAGATTTTCGCGGATGTTTTGTCAATAAATTAGTTGTTGACAACAACAGTTCCGTTACTTGTAGAAATTATTTCGATGTCTTAACTATCGAGTTTTGACATGATATTTGGCCAGAAGTTGTTTAACAACATAAATAATGTTTGGTAAGTTTTAGACATTTTAGACATAAGCCTTTTTGGGTCAAGTGCCTATAAACGGGTCTTTTTCGTAAAACAACCAACCGAAGTGTAGAATCCGGGAAAATTGGTCAAATATACTAAATCCACCACGAGTATAGTTGTGGTGAAATGTAAGTAGATAATTCAAATTTGGGAAAATGATGGGTGAAAAGAATGAGCGAAATTTAAACTTAAAAGTTTAAATTCTCTAAACGGGTCAAAACAAATTACGCGCATAACTTGGGTATTGGTTGCGTAATTCACAAAAGTTATAAATCTGAAATAAAGATTTTGAGTTAAATACTTTGGTGTATGATATATAATTAACTAGAAACAAGTGTGTGATGTTATAGTCAAACGGGTCGAATAATCATATAAAGGATTTATAAGCCAATAGCTTATAATTTAGATTTTTATGCAAACTGAGGTGATAAACGGATCCGTAGTTTAATTACGGACGCGTGGGAAAAAGAATCACGCAAAACGGACTTGTAGATAAAAAGTTATGGCAATTTGAAGTTTGTTATATTTGTAAAAATGGAGCTGGGCAAATATGCAGGTCCAGAGAATGGACCCGCTGGAAAATAGACTCCCCTGCGGCATGCGAGGGGATGAGTGAATGCTGGCATGACACGCGTGGCGCGAGAGACTTAGATCTGAATTTTTATTATTGATTTCGTGTATTTGATATTGGAACTTGTTTATTCTTGTTTCTATGATTATCAAAACTAACTTTTAAGTTGGTTTTGACATTAGGTGAATGTCGTTACCATCCGGATGCCGATCAAGCAACGAAGTGAACCGAACACATACTTAATGAAGTTTCCGTGATATCTTTCTTTTGTTTAGTTTAAAAATGAAAGTTGTAAACACTTGATACTATATTTTGAATACTCTAATTTTGTATGAACGTTAACTTGTCAAAGTTTTTGAAATGTCGCATTTTTACATAAAATGCGTATTTAATATAATAATTGTATTAAAATAAGACGGGTCTTCCAACAATAGTTTTCTACATGAATTCACTTAGATGGATCCATTAGGATCTGGTTCCCGTACCCACTTGTCCTGACACTCCTGTAGCAATATTTGTTTCAACATCTCACTGCATCGTTCCAATTCTCCAATTCTTGTAGCTTAGTTCCAAACATAGGTTCGCTTCTCAATCCCACACCCAATCTAAAGATTGATTGTGTCTTGTGACTATGATAACTACTGTTACATTCTTTTCAGCCTAAGGTAAAGAAAGATGGAAGCGTTTATCTATCAAAAGCAGAATGGACATGCCATTGCCTAATTCACCCTTTAGCAAACCACCGACCTGAATGTTGGAATTCCCTAACTCTTTCTCCACTTTGCATATCACATTCCACACCCCTGAAATGCCAGCCTTCACCGCGACATAGGGCCATGCAATAAGTTTGAAAGTGTATCGCTGTGACCAACCTTCTCCATATACTCCCATCATCGTTTTTGTATCTCCACTACCACTTCAAGAGAAGGCTAACTGATAAGAATCTAAAATTCTGATTGGATTGAAATAAAACAATACAGATAATGACCCAATTCGAGATGGGTTGATCTCCAAATTATAATTAGAGATGGATTGGCTTGTCCCCGGGGACTTGGGGACGCCACACGGGGTTCGAAAAGTAACCCCATGACAACTTGGTATCAGAGCAGAACGATTCTCGGATACGTTGGAACGTGACTCTTAACCAAATGCGCTTAACATTTAGAGTATGGTTGCGCAATGGTGGTGGGAGAAGACCAAATATGGGTTTGCTTCGGCAAAGATCTTTGTACTCCGCGCGTATGGGATCGTGAGAGCTGCTCTAGTATAGTTGCAGTGAAGCCCTCGGTGTTAGGTTAAAAAATCTACGGTCCAAGCAGCGCCGTAAAAATGAAGTTTTGTGAAAGCTGCTATAACTATTCAGGTCCCCGTATTCCTGAAACAAGGTGAATCATCGGCACCAAATCCGATGCGGAGGACGTCAATGCCACTTATAACCAAAACTGACGTACTATATTGAACATGCATGATAGAAGATCATTGTTGCTGGCTTTGGGAACATTGCGAGATGAGTTAAGTGGACTCAGTGAGAACTTCAAAACCGCTATCAACGTCATACGCCTCGAGATGCAAGTCATGATCCAGGAGGAAAATCACAAGGCTGCGGAGTGAGGTAGACGGTAAGGTCCAAAACCTTCACAAAAACTTTGTTGAGTTAGAAGCAAAAATGAACAACACCAACAAGGCACAACCAGAAGCATGTCTGGGTCCATGCAAGTAAGGCATCTCAATACTTTAAACACACAAGAAACTCCCAAAATACAGGAAAAACATAACATCAAAAAGCTCCCGAACAAGGGAAAGAAAAGATCCACAACCGCAAAACCAGAAAAGAAGTCGGAAGAAGGACTTCAACTCGTCAACATGGTGGTAAACGGGAGACCCGTTAAGGCACTAGTTGACACAGGAGCAAGCCGCAACTTCGTCTCAATAGATGAAGCAATAAGACTCGATGTTCGAGTCACAAAACAAGACGCAATGATAAAGACCACGAATGGACCCGTCCAAACAATACTTGGGATGGCGTACGACGTCAAAATCACAATCGGCAAATGGAAAGGTAAGATCGACCTTTCGGTAGTACCAATGAAAGAACACAACTTCGTGCTTGGCCAGGATTTCTTTTCAAAAGAATCGGTCTTTCTTATTCCGTTTGCAAACAAACTTTGCATCATAGACGGAAACTGATATGGTCTAAAATATACATATTTTTATATAAATATTCCTACACTTTTGAGTAGTTTTAAGATTGTTTTCATTAAATCCTACTTATAAATGGCTTATATATAAAATTTGATGATATAATGTGAAAATGAATTAAATGCTTTGAGTTATTTAAAAGATATTAATTATTAATGGCCAAAGCTCAAGTAACTTACTATTATAGTAATTAAATTGAAATATTATATATTATTATTTTGTAACATGTTTATGCATTGTGGATTTGTACATGCTGCAAAATCTCTTTTTTTGTGCAACTCTTGCTAGTACCTCTAGGTTTGTGGATCGTAAGTTGTGTCTATTTTTGACACGTATGTTTTGATTGCTACGTGTAAAAAAGACTAAGGATTTTTCCACCGCCAAACATCAACTCAATAGTCAAAGCACCGACATATGTTCTCTTAACATCTTCTTACTCTCTCAAACACCAAACCTTCCAACAACGCCTAGGGGGGTTGATGATGATGAACAGCGACAACGAGGATTCCGATCTAGGGTTCCGGCGACCATTCAAGAGGGTACGATGAGGGCCATGAGACACTAATCAGCAAAGCCGGTAGGTCAAGTGTTGGCGTCACATTCTGCGGCTTACGTTGGTATTTACGACGGTCACGTCGGGCCTGGAGCGTCGAGATTCATCACGAAGCATCTCTTCGGTACCTACAGAGTAATTTGCTTCTGTTAACCCTAATTTTGTTACTGTTTTGGTTTATAGGTCGACTTTTGTTCTGTTTTTGCTTTTTTAGGCTTATTTGTTGTTTGATTGTAAGATATTAAGACTGGAAGATGTTAACAGACTTCAGATAGGTCACTAGAAAACACTTTTATATAATTTAGTTTATAGATTGATGTTCACGGTGGTCATGAAGTGTCTCGATTCATCACTAATCATCTCTTCGCTTACCTACAAAGTAATTTGTTTCAGTTAACCTTAATTTTATTATGGTTTTGGTTTATAGATCGATGTTTGTTATGTTTTTTTTGCTTTTTAGGCTTATTTGTAGTCTGATTGTAAGATATAACAAAGTTGTATTTTGATATATGTACTACAAAGACCTAAAGAAGGTGCGGCATCCGAGTTGGGGTTGGATAATCAGCAACCAATAAGTGAAATTGGAACAAATCTACATTTGTAAGTTTTGATATGTGTTTGTGATTGCAATAATTATATCGATTTGATCTTACATTAGTTGATTTGATTATTATTTTTGTTGTGAATGAAGATCTTCTGTACAGGGATTACCAGTGTGATTAAATTTCACCATCACCACCTATTCACCTACTGGGGTTGTGAGTTTTCTCTTTGATTACTTATTGTTTCTTTATTGTTAATAACATGTTACCGTTTATGATTGTAGCCTTTTGTTTTATCAGTTTGTTAAGTTTTATATATGAGCTTACGTGTATTCTCCAAAAGTTGCAAATGTTAGGGTTTGGTTGTCCACGTTGTAATAACAGCTAAGGGTAGAGGTGTAAGTTAGAAAGTTAGTATTGGTCTTCATCGTCGTCTATTGGTATATTTGCTGTCAGAATGTCTAATATGAATTCGTATTCTGTCCTGTTTAGGATGGTTATTAATTTTTACAGTGGATTTAGTAGTTTTATGACCTTAAAAGTATGGATTGTATGATTGAGTCATTTGGGGAAGGAGTTGTAAAACAACACGTCAAGTCATCAACACTTAGTTGTGGTCACTTATGTGGGTTCTAACCTTCGTATGGAACATTGTTTCAACATTCAACCAGCAGGCAATCCACCATGCCGATGCACTACAGACCTGCTGTAATTTCAATTCAAAATTAGAACTGAATCCGTACAAACTTCGAAGAATCTGTTCTTAAATTGTTGTCTGTTTACTTGTAATTTGCAGGGGAAGAATAAGGAAGGGTACGTTGCTAGATACATCTCTAGATTGCAAGCTGTCAAGTATCTTCATGTCAGTTTATCCGTTTTCAGGTATTGTTTTTAATTCAATCTTATGACAGTGATGGTTCGGTTTAGAACCGTGAAATCGTTCAAACCGGTCTTCGGTTTAGTTTCCTGGTCGGTTTTTTTCTTCAACTTTCGGTTGGTTGGTTTCAAAAATTTCAAACCGTAGTGAACGGTTTAGTTTGCGGTTTATACCGGAAACCGACCGTGTAAAACTGGACCACATCATGATATTGATATATATATATATATACATACATATATATATATATATATATGTATATATGTATATGCATATAAGACATGTTTTATATTAGTTATAATACTTAAATTTATATGAATAATATGGACATACTTGAATTAATACTGGTTGTGAGTTGGTGAGTATTGGTTTAACATAAGTACAAGCGGCCACGTGAGCTTAATTGAAATGCAATATGGTGGTTGAATTTTAATTCAAAGCTGTCAACTATGAAGTCAGAAATGCTAAATATTTAGATTTGAAGCTTCTGGCCTTCCCAGTTCACACTCATGCAGCCTACCACTTACACATATAACATTTTCTATAATGTTTATTATGTATATCGTTTAGTCCACTATTTGTTATCCTTTTGAAGGTTTTTTAACTCCAAGCTATAATGTTTAGATTTGATAATCTTTATAGTCAAATAAACATAGTTACCCACAAAGAAAACGAGATACAATACCAATTTTTGATGAAACAGCCCCAAGATTTAAACCGTGGAACCAAACCGTTAGTCATGGTTCAGTTTAAATTTTCAAGGCTTGGTTTCGGTTTAGAATGATTAAAAACCGTTACCAACGGTTGGTTCATGGTTTGACCTAAAAACCGTAAAACAGGACCATCAACACCCCTAACAGTAAGTATTTAGAAGCTGTTAATATTAATTGGTCACTTTCACAAAATTCATATGGTATAAGCTTTAGAGTAAACAGTTAGAATATATTAATAAGTACCTTTGTCATAATAGTATAAAAAGTGATGCACTTTAGACTACAACTATGTGCTTTGTTATAATGGTTTAAACTGATTAGTTAGTTTACGGTGTAACTTTAACAAATTAAGAAAATGAGCATGAACTTTTATAGTTCAACATAATTTTTTTATGCGGTCATATTTATCGTTGCAAGTTTAGAGGATTAATATGCACAAAATAGAATTTAGTGTTACATATCGTTTTGTGTCAACCGCACGATATTACAATCTTTTTTTAGATAATTACAAGTGAATTTATTTTTGAAAATGACCCATTCTATCCTAAAAGCTTTTGACCCGTTACCCAACCCAGGCTACCCACCCACTTTAGCAGAACCAGACCATCTAATATGTTGCATAGCAAAAGCAGACCACCCACGGAGAACTGATATATTTGTATTGCTTTACTTTTTTTTTGGTTTAGGCGATATTAATGGACAATATAGTGACTTATTAAGACTTTTTGAATATGGCAGATTTTTTTCTTGATTTACGGATATGCAATGGGCGACCATCTGTGATTAAATAAGTCATCTCTCTGAATACTTTTATGGCGGGTATCCAAACAACATGGTGTAGTCTTAATGCAAAAATGGATGAAGATGAGGTGGCCGAGATCAAGGCTGTCCACTTCGAGGAATCCATAAAGTAAACAATCAGACAAGTGGCTGTGAAGTTAATGAGGCGGCTCAAGAATCATGTTGCTGAAGTCGTATCTGCATATAATGATGTCTTAAAAGAGTTGAAGCAATTGTGTGAACATCTCAAGGCATCTGATATATCGCCAGATGAACTGTTGCAGCCAGAACAAGCTAATCTTTTATTAGGTAACACTTTTATTTAAATGATTTCTGGTTTGTCATGTTTAGCATTATGTGGTATAACCTTATGTGATCTATGTGATATACCAGAGAAGTCGGATGTACAAATAGACACTGATGATGATGAGTCTCCAACATCAGGAAATACCAGGTTTTCGCTGAGACATTGCAGCAGTCCAAGATGATTTGGGATTGAGTTTCGCGTCCTTGAAGCAACATCCGGGATAGCAGCGGGTGCAGGGTGCTGATTCTTCAGCTGGAGGAGTTGATAATGATGGCTTATACAACATAGATCACGTTACAAGTCATCACTCATACGGGATCAGCGATGCCAGTGCCGTTACAAATCAAACGAATACCGAATAGTCTTTTCGGCTTCTACGATATGTGAATGTGCCCCCCGCCGCAACGCGGCGGGTGTTACACCTAGTATAAACTCAAATTTCATCATCGTAGGACTGAAAGCATATACCAAATGAGAATTTAGTATTTTAAATACACATTAATTTGCTAAACTTAAGTTGCATGTCAACTCTAGGTGACATCAGCCACAACAATAAATCATGGAGTGTTTTTTTTAAGAAAAAATTACAAGTTTTGTCCTTTATGTATGTCCCAAATTGCAGGCGCTGTCCTTTAAACCAAAACTTGACAGGCGGTGTCCTTTGTGTTTTCAAAATCTTGCACGTTTTGTCCTTTAGGTCAAACTTAGTTAGATTTTTTAGTTAAATCTGGTATCAAGGGGCTATTTTGTAAAAAAAAATATTCAGGGACTAAATTGTGAATGCTCTGAAGAACCCTTTTTCATTCAATCATTTCCCCTAAAAACAACACACATACACCCACTGATCAATCATCTCCCTCTCTCACATCAACAAACTCCACCGCCGCCACCACCACCGCCACCACCACCACTACCGCCACCACCACCGCCATTTCCACCTTTTTCCTCTGTTTTTCACCGATTCAAACTTCCTGCGAACGAATCAGCCGTCGATTTGCCCATTCCTTTGTTCAATTTCATCACCGAAGCAAAGGTTTCAGCTGTAGTTGATCTGTGTGCTCGATTGAACTGGTTTCACGCGTTGATTTGTTGATTTATTCCCGATCTGATCCAAGTTTGATTTCTAATGGTGTGTGATGTGATAGATATTCGTTTTGTTAAGCTGGATCTACGGTTTTATTTAGAGTTTTGTTTATGTGAATGCTGGTGATTTGAATTGAATTGAAACTTGTAGAAGCTGAAGCTGAAGAGGGGGGGTGTTCCGTTTTGATGAAGCTGAAGAGGGGGGGTGGGGGGGTGTTCGAGTGGCATCTTGCATTGAGTGGACTCCTCAAAAAGTCAAAATGGGTGCAGCCTGTTCTTCACCCCCCTCTGTCTTTCGTTACCCAATCACCATTCATCCACTCTCCATCACCCCAAATCACCATCAAATTTCATCATTTCCCCTTCTAATCTCACTTATTATTCCCATTTCCCCAAATCCTCAATGAATTCGCCCCCCAAATGCAGCAGTATTACAACCAACTCCTCAACAAATTCTCTGAAAACCCCCATCTCCGATCCTCACTCGATCGACTCAGAATTGGTTCAGAAGTTGGTTCATGATGCTCTTGTTTGGATCTCTCTTCATGGGCTTGTTGTAGGAGACAGAAATGTGGAGGTTGTTTTTTTTTTCATTTGTAAAGCTTATTTTCAAGCAGAGTTTTTATTTAGATTATGATGGTTTTTGGGTCTTGTATTTTGTTTTAAAGATTTTCAAGATGAGATTTTTAGGTTTGACTATGGTTGGTTTTTGGGTTTTGTATGATTTTCAAGATGAGATTTTTAGTGTTGATTATGATTAGTTTTTGGGTCTTGTAATTTTTTTAAAGATTTTCAAGATGATTGAATGAAAAAGGGTTCTTCAGAGCATTCACATCCAAATAATCAACCGGTGGTGGTGGCGGTGGTGGTGGTGGCGGTGGTGGCGGCGGTGGAGGGTGGTGGTGATGGTGATGAAGAGTGGTGCTGATGGTGGTTAGTAATTTACTCAACAATAATAATAATAATAATAATAATAATAATAATAATAATAATAATAATAATAATAATAATAATAATAATAATAATAATGTTAAGTTTTGTACAATTTAGTCCCTGAATATTTTTTTTTACAAAATAGCCCCTTGATACCAGATTTAACTAAAAAATCTAACTAAGTTTGGCCTAAATGACAAAACGTGCAAGATTTTGAAAACACAAAGGACACCGCCTGTCAAGTTTTGGTTTAAAGGACAGCGCCTGCAATTTGGGACATACATAAAGGACAAAACTTGTAATTTTTTCTTTTTTTAAAGTCCCAGAAAACAAATCACACAAGATTTGAAACTTCATCCATATTCTTGTTGTAGGTGACTTTTAGAGAAAGCAAGAATTCATACAATGGTGGGGCCAACAAGTTACTAGAGAATGACAATTGGAAAAAAAGAGCCATGTGCATCAGCCGTTTAGAAAGGAAAAGAAGCCTCAATGGCTTTATAGCCTAGTGGCATCTTGGGGGTGAGATAAGACTTTGGGACCAATGTGGTTCTGGGTTCGATTCTCACAAAGGTTTTTCCCATATTTATTGGGTTTCCTCCTGAATTGATGTATAGGCATTATGCCTAGTGGAGATGGATATGATCGGGTGGTTCCGCTGGTGGCACGATAATACTCCAGTGGTCCGTCAGTGATCCAAATTTGCAGTTCAAAAAAAAAAGGAAAAGAAGAATTCCCAAATTAACCTTAATGAATTCAACAAATTACCATGAATGCCATTGACTCTAATTCTTATTTGTTTTGGGCTGTTGCCGTATGAACCCAGTGTGTGAATGGG
Source organism: Helianthus tuberosus (assembly GCA_030545235.1). Classification (NCBI taxonomy): domain Eukaryota; kingdom Viridiplantae; phylum Streptophyta; class Magnoliopsida; order Asterales; family Asteraceae; genus Helianthus; species Helianthus tuberosus. Next base: position 1,234,323 of record CM060438.1, on the reverse strand, counting down.
CCTAGCAATTGAAACAAGGGTGGCATTATTTTTATTTGGGAGTGCCCTACGGCGATTAAAGTGTGTTTTCATTAGTTCGCAAAAGAAAAAAAAAAAGAAATTCAGTTGATCGATTTCTAAAGCCTATTGGGCCGATTGGGCAGGAGTGGGGCGCAAGTTTGAGATTATTTTATTATTTTGCAATGCAACTACTATATATTATGGAGGCATCAACGAAGGGGGGATTTTTTGGGATATATTTTCTGTACGGCAACGCATACGACAGCAGAGAGCGAGCAAAGGCAGGGACAATTTAGAGCAATATTATTGTGAAGGAAGCTTTGAGTTGAAGACTAGTACCATGACAATGTTTTCTGAACTCATTTGCTTTGATTTTATTTATGCTTCGTTCTTAACCATGCTTGGCTAAATTTCTTTGTGCTACCTAGGCTATGGATAATTGTTAGTTTTATTTACGGTTTCTTGGTTGGTTAATTAATGTTTTGGCTCTATGTTATGGTAAAAGTGATCTAAACTAGGTTCTAATGTTTATGCGTATTTAATAATTGATGGTTTATTTTTGTTCCACCTTTTCTTGGTTAAAAATTAATTGTGTATTAATTAAATCTAGGATTTGGTGATTTCGTTAACTTTGTGTTTTCGATTAAATGTTGTGGTTGCTAGACGTAGTAAACCCTACGAACAAATTAATAAACTATTTGGTAATTGAATATTCTACCATCTTTGAGACCGAGAGGAGATTAGATGTCGGGTTGTCTTAATCATTAGACGGGTTAGGTGTTAATTGCACGAGAGTGAATTACCCTAGGTTTTTCTTGTGATTTTTAGCAAACCGTGTTAGAACCTAATTAGAGTCACCACCCCGTACATCCCTTACACTTCCCGGATGTACCGTTTCTAGTGAGATCGAGAGGTAATCTAGATTTAGAGTACCATAACCTAGTTAGAGAGACCGAGAGGTGATCTGACATTAACCGGTGAGTTTATACGCTTTTCTTGACCCTAGATTGCGACATGTTTGGAGAATGATCTGCCAGCCAGTTTAGGTCTTGTTTAGTGAACTTTAAGATCCCGATAGCCAAAACTTAGTTATTCCATTCCAAGAACCGTGAGTGAATTGACATGCATCTTGCCTAGGTAGTCGCTTGTCCAACATATGAATTCACCTAAATTCGTTCTTTGTTTGCTCTGCTTTCGTATTTGCTCTCTTATTTAATTTTAGTAGTTAATATAAATCCAAACACTCATTAAAAATTGCTAGATTAGGACTCGACAAAAGTTTAGTATCGAGAGTCGCGCCATTGTGTCCACGGATTGATACTCGGTCTTACCGACTTGACTACATAACGACCGGTGCACTTGCCGATTGTGTGTAATTAAGATAGTTTGACCATTTAATTTGGTGTTTTTAAAATATATTAAACATTTTACACATCAGAAACCAAGTTCACAAAATGAAGACAGAGACGGACACTGACCGTCAAGGTATGTCAATTACATCAATACACATGGAGGTTGGTTCAAAGACAAGATCAACCACACATTCATCACAACGAGGCACAACCCGAAATCGCAACGAGGACGTTGCGAATTTAGGTGGGGGAGGATGTCACGCCCCGCAAAAATTCAGCTCAAAATTTCAGCATTCCGGAAGTTTCCGGAACGCTAAAGAAGCATCTAGGGCTGCCTGAAAGACTCCGGAACAACCTAGATAATACTAGAACGTTTTGGCACCCTTAGAAGGTCCTAGACCAGCCTTGAAGGAACTCAGAAGGGTCCGGAATAGGCTACATAATTCTGCCCAAAAGTTGCAGCTAAGAAGACTCTAGAACACTCATGAAAACACTTAGAATTGCTGGATATTTTGGGAGAAATCTCTAGAATTCAGCCAAGATATTTTGATGTAAAGATTTCTCTAGACTTAGAATGATCTAGAGAATTTAGAGTAGTATAAATAGGGATGGTAACCCTCATTTGTAATCACCCCTCATAATTCATTCATAACCCAACTTCTTGTAAACTCTTTACTTGTAAACTTTGTTCAAGTAATACAAAACTCATCTTTGTTGTAGTATTGCACTACAAAAACAATCTTGTGTTTGCACAAACAAAGACTTCTGCTGCCATACATAACAAAACCCATCCAAAAGGCTGAACTTAGAAGCATTCTAAGTGCCGCACGAGAGTTCAAGAATAACTCAGTGACACTAAGTATCAGACAGTTACACTTCAACCTTTGCCAATACCTGTAAGCGCGTTGTAGGACCGTAAACGACTCCGAAATGATTGCGAACGCCACGTGCGACGTGCGGAATTCGTACACGTGCGTGGACCGAACACAAGAACGTATATAACCTGTGATTCGATTGAATGATATGAAAAGATACAAGCAACGTGAATCACCTTTTGCACTTTCTCTCTATTTTCTCTCTCTAAGCTCCAAGCTCTTCCAAGTCCAAATGTGCAAAAGTTTTAAAAGCTAAACAAAACACTCCTATTTATAGGCCATGGCAATTAATGAGAGTTCTCATTAATTACCATAATGCCACCTTGCTTTTTCTCTCTAAATATTACAATATATGACCTTGTTTCATTCCATTTCTGCTACGAATTGGATTGACGGAGGCGATAGACATAACTGCATTCACAATACCTCAGATTATCTTCACAGACATTTGGATGAATTGTATATGTGGAGTGTCTAAATATCAAGCAAGGATACCGTACTGGTGGTAGTTAAAAGGTTCACAAAGTATGGTCACCTTTATACCATTTGCACATCGATCCATTTACATACTGGTGGTAGTTAAAAGGTTCACAAAGTATGGTCAGTTTTATACCATTTACACATCGATCCATTTACGACATCCAGTTATTCTACATGACTTTTGGTGGTGAAATGATTATCAAGAGAGATGCAGAGCTTAGCTTTTGGAGGTGAAATAAGACCAAATATTAATTAAACCACTAACCTACAAACAGGAATTCATTATCCAAGATAATCCACAGTCATATGCTTTCTCAGCCTAATTAAAACCCCTAAAACACTTAAACAAAGCTGGATGTAACCTAATTTAGCCCTAAACTAGGTCCGAACCTAATTAAAACACTTAAACAAAGCTGGATTTAACCTAATTTAGCCCTAAACTAGGTCTCAACCTAATTAAAATCCCTAAAACTCTCAAACAACGCTGGATTTTACCTAACTTAGCATTAAATATGTCTAAATATCAACAACACGATGAATGAATGAATGAATATCAACAACACGAAGAATGAATGAATGAATATCAACAACAATGATTACCTCTGCTTTTCAATCTTCCTGATCGAAATCAAATGGATCACGACGAGGAGGAACAGGTCCCCCAAACACATCGTTCAGCAGATAAGCTTCACTAGGAAATCGCCAAAAATTCTCCGGCATAGGTCCAAGCAGTTGATGGAGTCTATCGAGAACCTGAGGGTTTATCTCATGCTATCTCCATGATATTAGGACAGTGCGGCGGTGATGGTGGTCCAACAGGGATCCTTAATGCTTCGAGAACCTCGTGGTGAGGTGGTGGCGGTGGTCCCCCCAAAAAATGTTCAGCATATTTTCATGGAGCCCTGGAAACATCAGCTCAGGGTGAGGTCCAACGGGGAGCAATGGTTCTTCGAGAGGTGGTGGTGGTGGTGGCTGAAGGTGTAGAAGTGAGGTAGTGGTGGCGTGTAACGCCTAGAATTTCGAAACTTTTATCTTTTGTCAAGTCTCGTCCCTGTAATACTTAATGATACTTATTTGAGTCTTAATCATGTTAAACTATGTGGAACTTTTACGCTATGATGCTTTCGTGATACTTTATGCATGAACACATATGAATCTTGATTCTTCTGATACTTGACTCTTGTGATACTTGACTCTTGTGATGCTAGACTCTTGTGATGCTTTGAAACTTGACTCTTGAAACTTGACACTTGTTATGCTTGATACTTATTAAATGAGAAACTTGATACTTATTGAACGAGAAACTTTGATTCTTTATTGAACGAGAGACTTTGATACTTGATACTTACTGAACGGGAAACTAGCTTAAACGCAGACTCGAAACACGGAAACTTTTGTGTTAATTGTAAAGTAATACCATGTAATGGTTACTCACAATAATACGCAACGCAACACTTAACCTAGCTCGCAAAACAAATCAAAGTCGGAAAACTAGCAAACGAGTATTGGCTGTCCGAATGAACATCTGATCGGATGACCATCCGATCGGATGGCCATTTGACCGAATAGCCATTCGATCGCTTGCACACTTACACCGACTTAACTCTCCTCCACACTATAAATACCCACATGTCACATCATTATTCACTGATGTGACAGCCCTATCCGACCCAGACGCTCTCAAGTCCTTTCAAGCAGATTTCACTCGATTCAAGGGGCCATCTTCGTAAGTATTCTTCCCCGATTCTTGTAGAACTTTCATCATTTATCACTTCTACACAATATTCTTCATCAAAATCACACGAACACTTCAACATTTTCATGAAAACCAGCTGATTTGGGCCTCTTGAAGGTGGTTTCCACTCAGATGTTTGTACAAACTGTTATGGAGAACCAATTAACCAAGATCGGCCTCAGATCTAACAGATTTCACAACTTTTATACGAAAACTAAAGAATATCACACTTTTGCATCAGATCTGGCGGAATTTCACGTGGTTTCCGGCTCAGATTTGAAGAACATCATATTTCACAACTGATTTTTTGACTTATCTTCTACTTTATACAAAACAATGGTGAAATCAGACTCAAACAGACTCTCGACTCATTCCTTAGTCAGAAGTCGGCTTGAAGACTGAATTTTCGCCGGAAAACGGGTCGATTGACGGTCCAAACATGAAACTTCATCAGAAACGGCTCATCGGTTAGGGGTGATACCCATCCGACCGAGCGAGCTGTGTTTGGGATGTTTCTGTTGTTTGACTCATCGTCGCACCGTCACCATTAACTCAAAACTTGGAAATTTCACGAAACTACACTCACTGACCATCTGTCTGAATGATCATCCGATCGGATGACCATTCGTCCAGATGATCTGATTATCATGACACTTGTTTGTTTTACAGGACACTATGATCACAATGTTTGAAACCTTAACAGTTCGCAAACACCCACTGTTCGAATGGCCATCCGTCCGGATGACCATCCGTCCGGATGACCATCCGCTCAGGTATTCCATCAGACACTTTTACTCGATTTTCGCACCGTTCGACACTCTGTTCCCGACCGGGTCAGCACTTAGAGGACTTATGCTATGTTCCCTGCAGGCAGGCTGATCCAGCGCTCCCTTCGATCCAATCAAACAGTGTTTGGTTTAAGTACCCACTGTGAGTATACTCGATCCCTTTTTGTTTTAAACACTTTTGGGATGCAACATGTATTCTATATATCAAGACACTTGACACTTGAAACTTATTTGAAACATACTCTATCCATTTAAACATGAAACTTGATACTTGAGACTTTTATGCTATGTGAACGTTTAATCCTTGTGTGTAGTTCCGCCTTAACAATGGTAGTGCTATAGGGGTAATGCACCTCCCCGTTAGTCTTTGGGGTATTGTTAGGATGAGACATATATCAAGACACTTGACACTTGAAACTTATTTGAAACATACTCTATCCATTTAAACATGAAACTTGATACTTGAGACTTTTATGCTATGTGAACGTTTAATCCTTGTATGTAGTTCCGCCTTAACAATGGTAGTGCTATAGGGGTAATGCACCTCCCCGTTAGTCTTTGGGAAAGGCACTTAACACATTCGAAACTTGGGCTATCACTTGGACTGCGTAAACTAGCATGGTGAAACTTATTATATGTTTTCATGATGGATATGAGTTTTAAACTATTATGCTACGTATTCAAACTTCTATGCTCGCCAACATTTTTGTTGATAGTATTTTAATACCTGTTGCAGGTTGATAATAGCCGGGATTCAAGAAAACAAGCTAGGATGATGCTTAGAAACTCGTCTTAGTTAATTCAGGAAATTGAACAATGTTTAAATGTTTATGTTATTTGATACTTTTGTGGTTGTAAGTTGTGGTTGATGTTTTAGAATATTTTATGAAACTTGATTAATCAATTATCGAAACAATTAGTGTTGTGGAATCTCTTGAGCAATCTGATTCGCTTAGTGCCGCGCCCCGATGTTTCCGCCATCGGTTGGGGTGTGACATGGCGATGGCGGTGGTGATAGCGGTCGTGTTGGTGATAGCAATACCGGTCGTTTTCGACGATTCTGGATACCCATCGCACACTAGTTTGTATTCGAGCAACTGAACGTGAATCCTTTATTTATTCTGACTTTCCCGCCAAGAATTCTCCAAATGATTTATTGTCATTTATATATATATATAATAAAATTAGTTCAAATTCATTAACTTTGTTTAATTCTTCTTTCTTTAAACTTTTTTTTGTTATATTTTAATTAATATTTTATTGTTTTAAAATATGTATATTTTTAAAATATGGAAGTGGAAACTTGGTGGAGAAATAGAATACGGTTGTACACAACCATAAATAAATAAGTTACACAACCATAAATAAATAAGTTTTCAATACAACTATTGTTAGACAAGTAAGATTTATATTTGTTAAAAGTTTATATCATCACTAGGAACCCGATTTCCCCATAACGAATCATTAAAAGACGTTACTTTAATACTACCTACACTAACCCTATAAACACTTTCATACGCATATCTCATATTTTGATTAGAGGTCACATACTTGAAGTTATCAATCATATCTTTAGGAGTAGAAATCACCTCAATCGCATTAGCAAAAGCAAAAGCAAAGCGAGTCTTTTTACCGGAATAAACCAAATCACAAGCTTATCTTTATCAACGGTAATCAAGATATCTTTTTGGTCACGGCTTGGGAAATTTTGGAGGGCGAGGAACAAGAAAACTTAAATAGTTATCATATTCACATCAACCGAACAAGGAACATCATAAAAAAAACGTGTTTCTATGGATTACCAGTAGATCAAAACATGTAAACTTAAATTGGGAGAGATTGTGTGATTTTTAATATTCGTGATATAATCTTGTAACTTTCGGTTTCAGATTCTTTGTGATCTTGTTGAATATTTTGTCATATCAAGGTTTATGTAGAAATCACAATGTTACTAAAACAATTGATGGAATCATTTTTTCGTACACCTTGTTCCCTTGCTAGTTCTTTGATAAACAAGGTAGCTCCTTTACCAAATTTTCATTCCTAGATTGATTAAGTGGTATAAAAGAGTAAAAAAAATATTGATATTAAAAAAAATACATTAATCTACTTTTTAAATGAATAACTATCATCTCGCTGCTTCGTTGCAGAAAACACGATTTTAAATGAACATGCATTAATGATTGTAATTCTAAATATTTAGAAGCTAGTAAGTATTCGATTGATTGTATAGTAGTTTCAAACAAAATCTTCAATCAACTACAATAACTTATAATAACATAACATTATATAATAACATTTAAGTCTAGTTATTCAACTTCTAATTTAAAAAGGAACGTTAATTTAAACTCATATGGCTTAGTTTTTCTTATCAACATCGCCTTGAAATGGAAAGTATTGCACCGTAGCGTTATGTGAGTGATAGTAACCTAGCCAACGTATAAGGCATAGGAAACGGAGATTATTATGGCTGCAAATTCAAAATTTTCCACGCCAGAGATCATTGCCTGAAAGTGAAGTCTTAACAACAATGCTCGTCAAGAACTCGTACCCATAGCTTACAGTCAACAGATCTACAAATTGTTTCCATGTATGTAACAAATATAACATAAATAGCCTAAGATTACGTCGTGTAGTCCAGGACAACCAACTTTACATAACAACACATGAATGGAGGGGTGGCACATATTGCATTAGAACCTTATACAACAACTACACTACCAACTCGTTCACAAAGAAAAGTGGGTAAATAATGGTAAGTTCATAGTAAATTCAGGCCTAGAATCATAAAGGCTTTACATCTAGTTGGTTGTTCCAAGCCATCTCAGTTTCCAAATTAATACTTTGTTATCATCATTGCCAAACTCCAGCCACATCTGAATATCTGATGTAGCGAAGGGAGGTCAGAGGCTTAGATATACATCACTGCCTTGTAAATTCAACTAACAAAGTTGTTGACAATGGAGCCTTAAGTGACCATCATAGAATCTCAACCATAGGTTTGGTTAGAAGCAAGATGGGTGTAAGTTTGATTAACTACAAACAAGTGCATAAAGATTTCTATAAAAGTTCTTTCAAAACAGAAAGTTTAGACCTCAAAATGGTGATGTTCCACCTTAGTTGAAAATTTATCAGTGGACTTATAAGTTCGAGAAGTGCTACATTAAATTTTGGTACAAAATTAATTATTCGCTTAGAATGAATTGAGGAAACTATATCTTTGTATCGAATACATTCATGATATGCTAATAGACCCAACAACTAAAAGTCTATCATCCATAACTATTATCTAAGCGCTTATAATAATAACGGGCTTATTGATGATTATGCGCAATTGCATATCGTACTATAAATGATTAACTATTAATTTTCCTCATCAGTTTTTGATAGAACATCTCTAAGATATGCTCTGCAAGCATAATGACATATAGACAAATATAAATACAAATCAAACGTTTAAAGGGCATAATTATTTCGGTCATAAGTGTTAGGTTTTAAATTGAGACTGTATTATGACTAATGAGGATTCTGAGTTGAATAATGACTCAATGGTTGTATTTCTCATCTACGGTTCTTGGTTTAAAGCTAAAATGAGTATTAAATTCTGATCAGACTTATCAACTACTCATAATATTATTTGGCTAAGTGGGAGAATGTAAGATTAAATATATTTATTATGTATTTAATAAAATAGCCATCATTATCATTTATATTATATGGATCAAAATAATAATAATAATAATAATAATAGTTAATAATTGTTGATGGGTCGTATTATCCTTATTAACTAATAAGGTTTCCTCTTGCGTGTATTTAAAGAAATGACTAGAGAGGGTTTGAGGTGAGACACTAATCATAACATGACCACAATCTCGACCTATTCTCTTTCCATAATCACGAGTTCTTCACCCTTAAGAACTTGGAATTACCATCAATCATATACATCCTAAACGGGAACCAAATCAAGCTGATTGACATGTCGAATTCCATGGATGCTTCTGTTTTTGGATTCTCTGTTGGCCTGGATGTTATAACAGGTATTACATTGGATTCTCTGTTGTCCTGAATGATGTAACAGGTATTACATTTGTAAGATATGGGTCACAATTTTATAATAAAAATTATATCAATAAATATACAAATTGTAAAGATACTCTCTTTACATAATCTTGGGAAATTGTAGTACCCGTACCGTGTACAAATCCATACAAAATTAAATATGAAATAAAACATATTTAAGTAAATCAATTCAAATCGTTGTCTTTTGACAAGAGCCTGAAAATCGTCTTCTTGTACAATTTCCGCTACGAGAACTTGAACCGCGTCTCCTTGTGCGATCCTTCTTGGCTGCAAAAATGAAAAAACTGATGTTGACGGTTGTGGCTGAGGCACGTGTTAAACACGCTTCCCTTAAAACATATTTCGTGCCTCTACTAAAGACGACGCGTCTGTCTCCCAGGGTACAACAGCCGAAGCAGTCTGTACTGCCAGAGATGGCTCACGCGCCAGAGGTTACACCGGGTAAAATTATAGTATTTAAATTTGTGGAACGGATAAGCAAGAGATGATCGTGGAAACGAGTAGAGAGTGCTCCTCTCTATAGTTAGTCTTCAAGTATCTTTCTTTTTCAAGTATTCTTCATGTATGTTTCTTCTAGTAACAAATAAGGCACTTAGCCTACTAATTATACAAGACTTGGGAGAGAGTTAAGAGTCTCAATTAATTAGAGACTTAACACTCTAATAAAAATTAATCAAGTGTCATCAATAAAACTCTACTCAAGAGTTTTACCATATGAATAGTTTAATATTATTAATTTCAATGAATTAATTTCCATTCACCACATTCTATTTTTCCAACAATCCCCCACATGAATAGAGATTTATCAAAATACACAAAATTTCAAGAGCAACCTCAACAGTTGAGTATTGCCGGATAGGTAGGTGTTCCCTTTGAACTTTCCGTTGTGAAGGATACTTAGCCTCCTAGCGGGTTGTAGACGCGATGTCGTTGAACAAACCCCTATTTGTGTAGACAACAATACACTTCACACAATACTCTCCTTAGCCGGGTCATCCCCTCATAATCGTGTCCAATAATGGTCGTGGAACATTTTCCTGGTTCTGCGAGAGCTCTAGGAATTGTGCCCCCAATTCCATTCGAAGCGACCCCACTTCTCTCTAACATAGGCGATTATCCTTAATCATTAAAAGCATCATGGTTACCATGATTACGCAAATTTTTTTACCACATAATATGCTTAGCCTCACAATTTGTTACTAAATTTCATAGGAATGAACTAGGACGTATTTAAACATCCTTTATCATTTAGGGGTATATATAACTATATATACTAGCTTATGCATATCAGTTATGCCCCTACAATGACCACTCTTAGGCATATGAATTCGTTGTCCTATTGAAATTAGATCTTGGGATCTCCAGTCAACTAAGTTAGGTTTCATTCACGCATCTTTTTTTCCTGGGCTTTAGTGTAAGACCCTAACACGTAACAACTTGAAAACGACGTAGCGGAAATATGAGCCCAAAATTTTTCTTTCTTTATTAGCCATGTAACATACTTGAAGCTTATTACTAGAATAAATAATACTTTACTAAACGATTTACAACATCCATTCTTTTTAAATCATACGCCCACTTGCGGTATGAGCATATAATGTATATATATATATGTGTGGGCGCTCGAGGGGCAAAAGTGAAAGTGCACGAATTTTAACGTTATTTTACTAATTTCGTGAAAATAACGTTAAAAGAGGGGGATGGTTAATCATGCATCATGTGGTGGTGTTGATAGCCGAAAGACAAGGGAGTGTGTGCACTAATCGGCGTTTGTCTTAATTGCTGAGTGTTATGTGCCTTATGTCCAAGGCTTGATGCAAAACTACTATCGAGCCGGGGGTCTCACTGGAAGCAGCCTCTCTATTCCTACAGGGTAGAGGTAAGGTTGTCTACATCCTACCCTCCTCAGACCCTACCCTAACTTTGCTATTGGTGGGATTTACTGAGTATGATGATGATGATGATCTATTCTTTTTAAATCACATTAATTAAAATATAAAGCTCCAATTGAGTGACCACTCTTCCCGTACAATCCTTGCTCTTGACTCGATCGTCAATTGTCCTATCCTTCATAATGATGTTATGACCGCGCAACTTGCATTCACCACATACATACACAATGTTAAGACTTGGTGACATCATTCTTAAATTAAACATATGCCATCAAATAACCACTCCATATTTCTTCTTCTCGTGCCAGTCTTTTCGAATAAGCCTTTCATGTATGATTATGCATTCCATTTCCTTAAACCTTTTCAAGGTCCTTAATAGTGTACCTGCATTCTCATTTCGTACTCGAGATTCCAGGTTAATAACTTAACACTCAAACTTATATAAGTTATACAAACATACACACACATCCTATTCATTCGTAAGCAATAAATCCCACTTCGTACACAGCGCCATCATACATATAATCTAATACCTGATTATGTACACATAAACAAATGTATAAACTATACAAACATACACGCTACATAAGGCATCCTAAAAAGTGTTTGCTAAGACATCCTAAATACAAGCTTCCAAATAAATAGATCGCATACATACGAACCTACGTACATTCTCCCTTCTATTCATAATTACCCAGCGATCCCGACTATCGGAAGGTAATTATTTTCCTAAAATCCAAAAACGACAAAAAGGTTAGTTTTGATCGTCTAAATAAGGTTCAAACAAGTTCCATGTCCATAACCAACAAAATCAAAGAAAATGCCAACTGAATGGTCCCTGGCGGGGCGCGAAGGCCACCCCTTTAGCTTTCGCGGGTCGCGACCGTGGTCGCGTAGCGCGACCGTGATACTGTCATGCTGTCGCGTAGCGCGACAACCCCAAATCGACAGAACCTTCACTCTGTTGCTGTACAAACCCAGCTATGATTTCCAAAAGTATTTTCAACTTGCAAATTGCATAACTTTTGGTCTACTAATCCGTTTAACACAAATCTTTTTCCTACGCGATGGTAATTCGATTTTCTAACATATGAACTTGTGATAAACATCCGAACAAAGATCAATCTTAACTTAAAACCTTCAACTCTACATACTCGTTTCAACCATTCGACCCATTCATATTTTTTATTACTAAAACTTGCATATCGTGTGCATTCCACGACTAAGTCACTCAAAACTTATTTCTATTTGTCCGTAAAACATGGGTGTACATTATTAACTAAAAAAATCATTTCCCCGAGTCCTAAATCTTTACATGTAACATTTTCATCACAAAACTCATACACGTATTATTCGACCCGTTCGTATTATTGTCAAACAACTCTTTTGCTTAGGGTCAAAAGCTAAGTCTTTTGACCATTAACCCAAGTCCTCATTCTCAATTAGCATGCTTATATGCAATTCTACCCATTACCCGGTTACAATAACGTAGCGACTACTTAGACATCATGCCGTCATATCAATAAGACCTCATATTGACCCATTCGGTCTACTTAGTTAAAAAAACAATGATTTCATACAACCATAACCATATTTAACCCCAATCGTTATTATGCTCAATAAAATAATTGCTCCCTTACTTAAACATAATAAGAAGTGATTCCGAAAATCACTTACCTTGAGTGCCTGTTTCGTACATGCTTCATCATATCCTTTCCGTTAGCCTTCCATGCTTTTCCCATCCAAACATGATCCTGTACTTTCATGCCATTAAGGTTACTACTTCATTAGTATAAATGTGGTACCGAGGAAAATCCACAATCATCTTAACTCATTGTTTCATCTCTCCGAGACTGCTTATCGAATTTCAGGACGAAATTTCTTTCCAGTTGGGGATGATGTGACAACCTACAACTTCAGGTTACTACTCTAACCTAACCATAGTTAATTTAATCATACATTCATAGCACTGCATTTAACTAGGGTTTGTTAAGTGAGTCTACGTTGGTAATTCGGGGAATTACCGGAACACATACACGATAACTTATGCGTTGCATGACAAATACGTGAATTATATGCTTTATTTGTAAATTACAGTAGGTTATGTGCTTTGTGTGAAAATTAATTAGTTAGGGGTGCTTAGTGTTAATAATGAAAATAAAACAAAACTCCTTAACCCTAATCGTTTCTCACCAATTCCAATCATACGGCAGTTGCAAGTTTTCTAATCATTTAGGGTTTCAGAAATCTCTAAACCTTTGATCTTTGATCTCTCAATTCTTCAAGAACAAACTTCACACCGAATCTACGGTTATGTTCGTATTATATGTTGCTATTCTTATTCTATTTATTTCATGCCAACCCTAGTCATCCAATCTGTGTTTAGTTGATCTTTCAGATTGTTTGTATGATGGTTTGTGATTGTGCAATGATTTTCCTGGTATTAGGACGCAAATGATATGATAGAATCGTTGAACTGTTGTTTGATTCGTATGATAGATTAGGGTTTTTGGTCGTACTGGTTGTGATTGTAACTGTTGTATTGAGAGTTTGGTTTTGTTAATTTTGTGCGTTGTTGTCCGGAGTAACAGTCAGGCTTTGTGAAGTTACAAAGTCAGAGTTTACTCATGTCAGGACTTGTGTGTTTTAAAGATCAGAGTTTATCAAAGTCTTTATATACTAGTCAGGGTTTATACGGTCAGAATCTATAATCAGAGTTTATTAGAAAAGTAAGGATCTGAGTTGCTTTCAGGGTTTCTGATTTAACGTTATCTAAACAAGAAATAGTTGGGTCAGAGTTTTAGAAATAAAAACCGGTTTTCGAGTTATAAATATTTGGAGATGTTAGTGTCAGAGTTTGTTAAATAAAGTTTGATGTGAACTGACTCAGGAGTTAGAGTTTATTTGTTTCATATATCAGAGTCCGAATTTGAGTTAGAGACTGTGTCAGAATTTTATAACAATTAGGAGTTAGAGTTTATTTGTTTCATATATCAGAGTCCGATTTAAAAAAAAAGGGTGAGTCGGGTTTACTGGCAATATGATCAGAGGTCCGAGTTTAAAGTCAGGATTTTCGTTTCAGGGTTTATTGAAATCATAAGGGGTCGGGTTTAATTGGTTTACATATGGTCTGAGTTTTATATAAACATCTTGAAGTCCGAGTTTAGTGTACATAAACAAGCAATCCGAGTTCATTAATTAGCAAACAAACAGTGCGAGTTTGGGTAGATTAAATCCTGATGTCCATATATAAGTGAGATGGTCCGAGTTTGTATATTAATTTGTGTACGATGATTCAAAACACATTTAATTAGTATGGTGTTGCTAGAATATATGTTACTGTGAACTAATGAACATATGATGGAATATTGTGGAAACTCTGAATTAAAAATCCAAACTTAACTTCACATGTGGGCCGGTTAACTAACTTAAGTGTGTTCAGGATTTTTCCTTGTGAATCAGTTTCAGAATAATACATTGTTACAAATATCCGAACATAGACTGCGGCAGTTTAATTGCAACATGGGCCTGGCCCAAGTCTTTGGACTTTATGAGCAGATGAAATGTTCTGGGATAACAACAATAGTAATTTAGTTGCATGAAAGGTCTTGTGGTGATGTAATTCAATGGAACCCGAATTTAAATGCTGAATATGTGAAAAGAATATAAACCATCTTCAATCCTCATTATTATTATGTTTACAAGATACAATGTGTGAGTTAAAAACCTCTGTTATTGTCTAGATTGGATTTCTTGTTGGTGGTGAAAGATGATGATTTTTTTTATCATTTATAATACTTACTTGTCAAACAACACCTACACATGGTTTTAATAAATAGTAGTAAATGCAGATCTCATCTTAACTATAACATACTTGTTAAACTGGAAAACATTGTTGTTTGGACATCAGGGTATTGCATGACCCGACATACACATACTTATATTTGACGTAAATTCGGTCACGTGTAACGGACCTAACACTTAACGCGTAAAGGCACATTAATAAACAGAGCAAATTAAGGTGAGTTCACTGCTCTTTTTCAAGCATGCGTCCCGGGGAGGGACATCTGGTAAATATTCCGGGGAGGAACATTGGGTAATGGGTTTGACTGGAATGTTGGATAATACACTCACTCCTATCACCTTAAGTCCCATCTTCTACCGAATAGGTTGCCGGGGAGGCAACGGGGTTATTAGTTAATAGCACTAATAGGTTTGGCACCCTCACACCATACTAGGGAGGACGGGTGTGAACTAATTACCTTAAATCATGACCAATGCTTTGATAGGGGCATTGGGGACGGGCAAACAAACTGGAGCCATCTTGTACGCGTAACATGATTTTCGGTAAACAAAACTGTGAACTCGCTAGCGTTATGCTGATACACTTTTCTGCATGCTTGGTCTATAGGTGCATTCATTTGGAACTTGCTGTCTGGGGTGTTGGAGTAGTTATGGGTCAAGATACATGGAATCACGAGACAAGTCCAATGGCTTTCATACACTTGGATTATGAAAAACATAGTTAATGATTTATGCTTCCGCTGAACATGTTGAGTTACAATAAATGTTTTGTAACACTTTATTTTAATGAATGAAAGTTTTTATTCGAAATTTTATTATGAGTTCAATGTGAATGGTGGCTAGATCCTGGTACGTCGCACGCCTCGCGGGGGTTTCCGCATCTGGTATTTGGGGGTGTGACAATAAACACACATTTTATTATTGCATTCATTTCACATTCGTATCCTACATTAAACTTTACTCGTCAAATTCTAACATCAAAAAGTACAAACTAGAGTCGCATCTTTTCATTCCACATAATTCTTCATGTCATCACATATAGCACATATTGATGTAGCATGACTTAATGATTTCTATTCTCATACATCCACAATAGTATAGTCGATTATACTACGAGCATCGTTTACATTCCCTACTCACATAGTGAAATACATATACAATCACAAGATCATATATGCAGAACATAAACAATTCCTTCCATACTAGTCATCTTATAATTCCACAACTAAAAGCATCATTCAAAAATTAACTAATTTAACACTAACCTTGAACCAGACATCATCCTTACTAGAATTCCACATTCTTGTTCTCTTAAGCATTTCATCGAACACTTAGCGGGTTTCGCATTTAAAGCATAATGTACAAGTATTTTTCATGCTCATCTTCCTAATTTTTGTGTTCACTTGTCATTAACAACTAAATAAAATCACATTACTTCATACCATACTAAATCTAACTAACAAGAATCAATTACATAAATCATAATACATCAAAATTTGCATAAGATTTGACATGGGTAGTATACCCATGTCGCCACCCTATTCATAGCAAATGGGTTTTCCCCAAATCTTCCTTATAATCAAAATTGAACATAATTTAGCATCTATACATTCATCATAACTAACATTCATGCTTAAATCTTACACTATATTCATGGATTACATAAAACCCACTTAATCAAACATCATTAAAACACCAAATTCGACTTACTTGACGTTAGAGACACTTAAGTGATCAACATTTCAGGTTCATGCATCCGATTCTCCTTGAGATTCCTACTCAAAATGATGAATTTGGTGAAACTAGGGTTCCACCCTTTCTCTCTCTTCTCTTGGTCGAACATCGACCCCCACACACACTGAATGTGTGTTTTTGTGTTTTAATTTTTTAATTAAACATTAACTTTCCCTCTTTTGACAACCTTGGCCCCTCTAAATGCTACTTGATCACAGTTGTAGCAAATTCCTTCCTTTGGTTGTTTTGTTAGACGTTTAACCAAGTTTAAAAACTTAGTTATTATATTTATTTAATTAAACATGGTATCGTTCTAACGAATTTTAAGAATTCGCATTTTGGGATGTTACATTTAGTCTCATTCCAAAACTTGATCTCTAATAAACCCTCAAGTTGTTGGATCCAAAACATTATCTTTGACTTTTTCTAGTCACTACAAAGAACTTTACGTATTTGAGATCAGTTGTTATGATGTGTTCTTAACTCGCAAGTTAATTTTGCCTATAGTCAACTTCTAAGACTATAACCTCAGTGGCCATCTGAATCTGGTTATAATATGTCTTTGTAAGATACGAGTATCATTTAAGGCAAACATATTTCCATTATGCAATACGACATTTATGTCCTCCACTTAGTCGTCTGTTTGCAATGTTAGATTGGATTACAAAATCCTTATTGCCAAAATTTTATGATGCAAATGCAAGACACCCTCAAATTTAAGTGTTACTGAATAACATACAGATGCGGTAGTGAAAACCATTTCTACATACCCTTATAGGGTTGCTTCTTAAATGGATCGTCCCCCACATTTCTTGCCATTTGATAAACATTTCCGTAACTTCACTTATGACGACATTTATACACATATGATTGAACAAGATCAATCTCATTGTATTAGTGGATACAACTCATATTGCATTAGCTTACATAAGCTTCCGAGCTAACCAAAGCAACACATGTCATTGTCATAAGTTTGTCACCAACATAGAATAATTCTAATTTAACATCTAGAATAAGAGTAGACAATGAGTTCTCCTCGTTAGCTTTTCGAACAAACTCTTCAAAAGTTACATATATTTTCCTTATAATGAATGAAAATTCTCCCTCAACTTCGTCTATACACAAATTCTTTTTGTGTTCATACACATTTGAGTGTTTAGAGTTAATTAGTCTCCGTCAAGACCCATAATTAACCAAGTACTAATCTAGCATGCTTTAGACTACAATACCTTAGCATGTGAACAAAAGATGTATCATTCTGATTATTCACAGCCCTAAGGATATCATAATATCATTTTGCAACATTCAGCCCTTGTTAAGAAAAAATAATGAGACTTATTCATAATCCTAAACATCAATATTTAGGAAGGTCTCACAAATTATTGTATATAGCACATAGCTAAATTTTATCAATCAATTAAGGAACATAACTTGTTTACCTTTGATCTCTAACGCTTTACCGTTAACTCATAAGGACTTAAACATAATCTTAATCCAAGTCACTTGGTGAACACATTCATCACCAACAAGATGAATGTTCCTCGTCTACAATCACTATTATGTGTGAGGTAAAGTCAACTAGATCGACACTCAACAACATGGCATTCATAATTTTGCCATAAGTTATTTGCACACATCTATTGTTATTCATCAGGAGATATGTATATTTAGGATGCTCTCCCAAACGAAGGTAAAATATCCATATAGTTCTAACCATAATCAAGTGGTAGACGCATCTACGTATAAATCACTCGGAACAAATCTTGCAAGATTTATCAAAGGTATAGTACTTTACTTTCATATGTTAGAATTCACAATTGTGAATTTTCAGTGACTTCTAACGAAGTATCTCGACATGTATCTCTTTTGTGTATTTTATTTCAATACACTCACTGCTTTCTTTTATTACTCTCTCATGATGTTTACACATTTTATGTCTCGTATTTGACTTTTAGTTAATGCAACAACTCTTAAGTTGTTTATGTCCAAGAATTTTCATGTACAATCCGTTTAAAACCATATTTTTTTAAACAATGTATAATTGGCGTTATAATTATTGTAACATCCCTATTTTTATCATAAGAATTATATGTTTAGTTAAATTTATTAACCACTAGTAACTAGTTTATTTTTACTATAAATATTCAACCCAAATAGTTTTAAACACTATTTTATATAGTTGGTTAAAATAATATAATTGGTCTGTATGTGAGTGACCTTTCTGATAAAATAAAAGTCTATAAAATCTTATATTATTATTAGACGGGTAGATTATTGGTAAGTCTACTGTTAGAAATATAAAGTATCTAGACGAGCCTAGGAACCATATAATAATCAAATTATAAAAATAAATTGTATTTTGAACCTATTCTATTTTTAATGAAACTTAGACCCAAATGTAGACAAAAATATTCTGGTTCCAATGACATATTTATTATTTTATAAAATGCTATATTTTAGAAGATATACACGCCAAATAAATGAAGCAGGTGAATTAATTATAAAATAATAATAATAAAAAAATGAAAATCTAGAAAATATATGTATCATGAATCTCGAAAAAGGTGGGCATGTAATTCCCATACGTGTCCTATTTTCTTTTATATAATATAAATAAATAATAAATAATATAATAATAAAATCAAACAAAATGGCCTCTTATGAGAACCTGTCGTGTCCCATCTTACATTTATGTCCCACATTTTTATATTAATAACAATAAAATAAAACTAATCCACATTATTCATGGACATGTGTCCTAATGCATTTCATTTGGAGTACATGTGTTCTGTATACGTGGTCAATAGCTTGGATACAAAGCTAACATATTAGTATAAATAGGAGATATCAGTTCAGCCTTCTTTCCATTTTCTTGATATCGCCTTCCCCTCTTTCTCTAAATTTTTATTTTTCTTCTATAATAATAATAATAATAATAATAATAATAATAATAATAATAATAAGGCTCTGCCCCGTTTTAAGTATTGTAACTCCCGATCACCGCTACCCTTTCCGATTGATCTGAACCCATAACACATGTCAGGGCTCTGCCCGACTAAGTTGTTGGGATTCTGTCTCGGGACATCGGGATAAGGTTGAATTAGGGGTACTATACTTAACACGAGTGCATTATATATTTTTAAATAGCTCAAAAGTTATACCCAATATTTTACTAGGAGGTTTTCTAGTTGAACACTAAAGTTACAAAGTGAGTCCATTTTCTTTTCTCACTATTTTATTCCCTTTTTCTTTATAATATAATTATATTCAAAAATATCCCAAACCATAAACAACGCTTGCCAAAACTATTATTTATTATTATTATTATTATTATATTTTGTTCAAAAAGAAACCTTAGTTAAGACCCATAAGTAATCCTGTACAAATCCTAAAATTTTTATAACAAACAGAATCAGGATTAGGGCCCCTAAAACTCAGGGGGTATATACCCTAGTTAATATTTATCTATAATACTCGTTGTCAAAATATTAAAATAAGAAAGTGTCAACTCATCATAGCTAGTTCCAAACGTGGCTAGTCTATAAGCCTATTTTTAACCCATACGATGCGCAGGCTATTATGGCCTACGATGCGCAACCAGGTTAAAACCCCATACGATGCGTAGGGGATGTTTGGCCTACGATGCGCAGGGCTTCTCAAATTTTGGGTATAAATAGTAGACCTTGGGACTTGAAATTTGGCATATGTTCGACGAAGGAATTCGTTCCAGATATCGAAATTACTTTCTGTATACACAATTAAACACACACTAATCACGAAGTGCTGCCACAATCAGGGTATTAACTCGATCGCTATTACGATTCAACGTCCGATCGATTAAACTATCCAATGAATGTTTAAGTGCTGCTCAAATTGAGTTTATACTTTGTTATTTATCGTGATTTCAACTTGAATGTTTGAGTGCTGTTCGAACTCGGACTATACTCTGTCATTCGTTGTGAATCCGCTGAATTGTTAAGTATTGCACTTTGTCATTCGTTGTGAGGGTTCTATCTCGTGAGTTATCGTAAATGCTGTATTAGTTAATTACCTAGTTCGTGTGCATTAGGTTACAAGAATAATCAATAGGCTAGACTCTGCTCAAATTAAATCTGCAATCCATCAAGGCTTATCTGTAGACTTTGGTTGTATGAATCTGCATGCTTATAATGTGAGTCATTCTCTCTTTTTATCAAATTACTTTCAAAAGCATGTTTTTATCAAAATTATAGTTACAGGGATTAAGTCTTTGTTATCTGAAATTACTGCCAGTATGTGGGGGGATGTGCACATAGCTACTAATTATTTATCACTTGGGGTGAAAGGACCCTACAAGTGATATGTCCACAGTCACAGTCCGGTAAAGTGACAACTGGATCAGTTAATTTAAAAGATGAGGCAATTGTAATCGCTCTTAATACTGTAGACTATAACAACTGGTCATTTTATAAAAATGAATGAACTCACTCAGTATTTCCCGCTGACAAAACCTTTTTAAAACACTTTTCAGGTAATTACAGTAGATTGGAGTAAAAGAGGATACGACACTGAAAGGCATCAAGAAGTGGCTTATTTATTAATTAAATCAAAATAAGAAATATTGTTTTATGAAATAAAATTTATCTTTATTAAAGCTACCATTATAAAACATGGGTTTATCCCATTTATTAAATAAAATCCGGTGTTTTCCAAACTCTGATATTTTTCCTAACTCACGGGTCTGATGAAATTTCCGCTGCAACGTTTTTAAAATAATCACCGGTACCACTGGACTGTTTACGGCACCCGATTCCGTCCAGGGTGGGTCGGGGGTTGTGACAGAAGGTGGTATCAGAGCCAACTCAAAGAGCCACTACTTTAAGCCTTTAGGTGTTGTGATAATAATACCTAAATTTATATAAAAGAGTTAGGAGATTGCTGTTAACTGGTAGCACACAGGATAGCATTTAGACTTGAACTTAAGAAAAGATGCCTTAGTATCAGCTTCAAGATAAGCTAAGTACTTATGTGAATAAATTATGATGGGTTTTGATATACCATAAGAATGGTAATTAGAATATTGCAAGATATGATAAATAAGCAAGAATTAATAGTAATTATTGCTTATCTGATATTACTTGA
This sequence comes from Helianthus tuberosus, assembly GCA_030545235.1. Taxonomy (NCBI): domain Eukaryota; kingdom Viridiplantae; phylum Streptophyta; class Magnoliopsida; order Asterales; family Asteraceae; genus Helianthus; species Helianthus tuberosus. Next base: position 1,212,462 of record CM060438.1, on the reverse strand, counting down.
TCTAGAATAAGATATGTTACGGGAATACAAATTTCTTTAATTCTGGATAAAAGCCTAATGAAAAAGGCACTTTTAAAATCTTGAAAAGATACTATTTATGGGAAATAGAAAATTTTCTCCGGCAAGACTGGGTATGGGGTAGCAAGACTATCCAGTTTGTCCGGATATACTGAGATTACCTCTCCGGCGCGAATCGGATAAGACAGGGTATATAATATGTCAAACAAGTGACAAGATTTCCCTAAATAATATCATGATCTGATATCTGAATTGCTTTGGAAATATGAATCTGTTAAATACATGATCTTATTAAGGGTATGTATATTACAGCATGTGAAATATGTGATTATATAGATAGGTATATCTATAAGAAATTCCAAAAGACAATTTGGAATAAAGCACAAGCATCTGTGTCTAGATTTTTTATTAGGAATCTCTTTTCCGACATCAAACATTATTTCGTTTGATTATCCGCCTAGTAACTTGAACGACAATAATAAACGATAGAACCCCATTAAGTTGGAATACCATCAAAAGTGTAAAGAATTTCCAATACGTTACCATAAACTATTTAACGCCAGTAAGAAACATGTAAAGTTGTGATAATATATAAGAAAACACATGAAAATTTAATTATAAGTCCACAGAAGTTAAAGTATATCATACACAACTTTCGAGACAAGACCTTTGGAAAATAAATTGGGCACGATAACACCAATGTTAATTCTGTCAGTAGAAGAATTACTAAATCAAAAATAAGCACTTTGCCAAGTAATCTTATATACGACATGAACATCGCTGAGGAACAAGATTTTACAAAAACATCGGTGCACAGTCTAATCATAGTCATAAGTATTAGCACCGAAAAAGGAGTCATATATTTTTGCAAATTTTCTATTTCATTTTATTTAACATTCCCTGGTAATGTCATTTAATAACAGTTATCACTCGAAATTCCAGACAGAAGTTCTTATATTTCTTCCATTGAAATTCTGACTTCTATAATAAGTTGACTTTCGCATTTCTACTTTTCTTAACTGTCATCATACCAGGAGGATTTATTTCATAGTAGCAGATATTGATTCATTTCATTTCTTGGTAAATCCACACGTTATAAATACACTGTTTATTGCGCATGTGGTTCGTTTAATTTCTAAATTCCACTGGAGGGCTTCATTCTAATTTGTCGTTTTATTCAAACTCAAGTATCCTTTAGTTAGACTTGATTTTGGCACGGTAAACCTCATTATTGCTAAACTCTTAACATCGAGTCAATAAATTTTTGAAAAACTCAATTTTCTTTGGCATCCATGGTTTCTGTTACGACCATGTCTAAACTTTCTTATTTAAACTCGTTTTGTTTAAACCGAGTTCAATTGTTTGAACTTGCTCACATTACATATTCAATTCAAAAGTTCCATATGATGAATTAAAAAACCATCATATTCCAAAATAATCCTAACAAGCATTTCAATTCTCTTGAACTATAACATGCTTGTGTAATCCTCGACTTCACTAAATCAATTATGTGATCACAATCACTTTGTGGTAATATTTTCACAAAATCTGAAGATTGCGCTAATCTCGGATTTAATCATTTAATTATTTATATTAAATCCACTTTGTTGATTTATTCTATACAAGTAATCTTAAAACAATCAAGTGCTCAGATAATGATACCCAAATTTATATTTCGGTATATCTCTTAATAATATCAATCGAGCCTTTCATAATATTTATTGCTCTATCATCATTAATCGAAAAACAGTATATATAAATTTAATTGATTATATATGGAATTACCTAAGTTACAAATATAGTATTACTATATTTTAAATCATTGCGGTGAAGAAATTATATTTGAAGTATACTTTTATTTAAAGTATTGTTTAATTAATTATTATTGATAATTTTATTATTAATAATAATATATTAATAAATAGTAGTGTTAAGATTATTTTAATACTAGAGTTATTATCAAGGGCAGGTATTGGATAGCCTAGCCTTAGTTAGGCATGGACTGGCCACCTATGCTTAAACAAGGCAGCACTAACCAATATCTAACCATGATAATAACTAGTTAATATATAAATTAAATTAAGTCATCATACTTATTTAGTAAATTTTAATTATATATAAATATATATACTTTGAAAAAGACATATTTTCATAAAACAAGAAGGATGAATAAAATTATATAAATAATTGTCTATCACATGTTTTGTAAAGAAAATGATCCTATAAGAATAATATGACAGTCATCAATCACGTTGGGTTAAGAAAACATGGTAATATATAAGAATAGTTCTCATTTTCACTTATTTACAACATTTGTAAAATACATTCACAACGTTATATGGTTTCAAAATGGAAATAAGTAATAAAAAAGAATCGACCCATTAACTGTTATATATTTACCAAATATTTTACAAATACTTTTGTATAATAAATATTTTACACCTTTATGTACAATTTTTATTTAAACGTTATAAATAATAGTGATTTCTTTTACAAAATAATATTTTGTAACATAATAACTTCATTACGGTATTTTATAATAGATATTACATAGTTATTTTACAAAGTATGGTAAACTACTAAAACAATATGTATTTAAAAGTAGTGACCATTTATATATAGTAAAAATACGTAAATTTTGATATATATATATAAGATACGGTTCAGACCGGAACACAAATAATATATATATATATATTACATTTGTTTTACAAAATATAATATAATTGGTCATGCCAAAACAACTTGTTTTATTATATTTTAATCTTTAGGACATAGTATGAAAAATATGATCCCTAAAAAAAAAAAAAAAAAAAAAAGTATTATCACAAATAAAATAACTTGGAACTCTAAATAATAATACACTAACTTTATTGTCTTTTAGTATATCTTTTCAACACTTTGATTTTCTTATATCATAAATATTTGACAAATCATTTTTCATGCTTTTTGAACCTGTCAATTCTAAGTCTTCCCCGGTTGCCAATCAAAGTAAGCTTTCTTTTGACAAAGAATTTTTGTTAATTCTAAAAGTCCTTCACATTCATTTTAAAATATCTATTGATCATATATCTTTTGGCTTAAACCTAGTCACTTTGAAAATAATATCATTTCATCTCATTCGTTTGTCATCAATTTCTTGAACTAATTCAATTGAACCATTGAGTCCTACTTATTGTACAACTTGTATTCACAAAATTTGATATTTTTACTCTGTATCATCTACCTTAAAATATTGTTTTATTAACTAAAACGGGACATAAGTCTAAAAGAAATATCGTAACCCAAATCTCGAGGACGAGATTTAAAATAAGGTGGGGAGAATGTAACATCCCTATTTTTATCATAAGAATTATAGGTTTAGTTAAATTTATTAACCACTAGTAACTAGTTTATTTTTACTATAAATATTCAACCCAAATAGTTTTAAACACTATTTTATATAGTTGGTTAAAATAATATAATTGGTCTGTATGTGAGTGACCTTTCTGATAAAATAAAAGTCTATAAAATCTTATATTATTATTAGACGGGTAGATTATTGGTAAGTCTACTGTTAGAAATATAAAGTATCTAGACGAGCCTAGGAACCATAAAATAATCAAATTATAAAAATAAATTGTATTTTGAACCTATTCTATTTTTAATGAAACTTAGACCCAAATGTAGACAAAAATATTCTGGTTCCAATGACATATTTATTATTTTATAAAATGCTATATTTTAGAAGATATACACGCCAAATAAATGAAGCAGGTGAATTAATTATAAAATAATAATAATAAAAAAATGAAAATCTAGAAAATATATGTATCATGAATCTCGAAAAAGGTGGGCATGTAATTCCCATACGTGTCCTATTTTCTTTTATATAATATAAATAAATAATAAATAATATAATAATAAAATCAAACAAAATGGCCTCTTATGAGAACCTGTCGTGTCCCATCTTACATTTATGTCCCACATTTTTATATTAATAACAATAAAATAAAACTAATCCACATTATTCATGGACATGTGTCCTACATACAAAACCAAAGAATTCATGCATTTCATTTGGAGTACATGTGTTCTGTATACGTGGTCAATAGCTTGGATACAAAGCTAACATATTAGTATAAATAGGAGATATCAGTTCAGCCTTCTTTCCATTTTCTTGATATCGCCTTCCCCTCTTTCTCTAAATTTTTATTTTTCTTCTATAATAATAATAATAATAATAATAATAATAATAATAATAATAATAATAATAAGGCTCTGCCCCGTTTTAAGTATTGTAACTCCCGATCACCGCTACCCTTTCCGATTGATCTGAACCCATAACACATGTCAGGGCTCTGCCCGACTAAGTTGTTGGGATTCTGTCTCGGGACATCGGGACAAGGTTGAATTAGGGGTACTATACTTAACACGAGTGCATTATATATTTTTAAATAGCTCAAAAGTTATACCCAATATTTTACTAGGAGGTTTTCTAGTTGAACACTAAAGTTACAAAGTGAGTCCATTTTCTTTTCTCACTATTTTATTCCCTTTTTCTTTATAATATAATTATATTCAAAAATATCCCAAACCATAAACAACGCTTGCCAAAACTATTATTTATTATTATTATTATTATATTTTGTTCAAAAAGAAACCTTAGTTAAGACCCATAAGTAATCCTGTACAAATCCTAAAATTTTTATAACAAACAGAATCAGGATTAGGGCCCCTAAAACTCAGGGGGTATATACCCTAGTTAATATTTATCTATAATACTCGTTGTCAAAATATTAAAATAAGAAAGTGTCAACTCATCATAGCTAGTTCCAAACGTGGCTAGTCTATAAGCCTATTTTTAACCCATACGATGCGCAGGCTATTATGGCCTACGATGCGCAACCAGGTTAAAACCCCATACGATGCGTAGGGGATGTTTGGCCTACGATGCGCAGGGCTTCTCAAATTTTGGGTATAAATAGTAGACCTTGGGACTTGAAATTTGGCATATGTTCGATGAAGGAATTCGTTCCAGATATCGAAATTACTTTCTGTATACACAATTAAACACACACTAATCACGAAGTGCTGCCACAATCAGGGTATTAACTCGATCGCTATTACGATTCAACGTCCGATCGATTAAACTATCCAATGAATGTTTAAGTGCTGCTCAAATTGAGTTTATACTTTGTTATTTATCGTGATTTCAACTTGAATGTTTGAGTGCTGTTCGAACTCGGACTATACTCTGTCATTCGTTGTGAATCCGCTGAATTGTTAAGTATTGCACTTTGTCATTCGTTGTGAGGGTTCTATCTCGTGAGTTATCGTAAATGCTGTATTAGTTAATTACCTAGTTCGTGTGCATTAGGTTACAAGAATAATCAATAGGCTAGACTCTGCTCAAATTAAATCTGCAATCCATCAAGGCTTATCTGTAGACTTTGGTTGTATGAATCTGCATGCTTATAATGTGAGTCATTCTCTCTTTTTATCAAATTACTTTCAAAAGCATGTTTTTATCAAAATTATAGTTACAGGGATTAAGTCTTTGTTATCTGAAATTACTGCCAGTATGTGGGGGGATGTGCACATAGCTACTAATTATTTATCACTTGGGGTGAAAGGACCCTACAAGTGATATGTCCACAGTCACAGTCCGGTAAAGTGACAACTGGATCAGTTAATTTAAAAGATGAGGCAATTGTAATCGCTCTTAATACTGTAGACTATAACAACTGGTCATTTTATAAAAATGAATGAACTCACTCAGTATTTCCCGCTGACAAAACCTTTTTAAAACACTTTTCAGGTAATTACAGTAGATTGGAGTAAAAGAGGATACGGCACTGAAAGGCATCAAGAAGTGGCTTATTTATTAATTAAATCAAAATAAGAAATATTGTTTTATGAAATAAAATTTATCTTTATTAAAGCTACCATTATAAAACATGGGTTTATCCCATTTATTAAATAAAATCCGGTGTTTTCCAAACTCTGATATTTTTCCTAACTCACGGTTCTGATGAAATTTCCGCTGCAACGTTTTTAAAATAATCACCGGTACCACTGGACTGTTCACGGCACCCGATTCCGTCCAGGGTGGGTCGGGGGTTGTGACAATTATTTTTCACAAAAATAATTATACGTCACAAACATTAGTGATTTATTTCTTTGGAGAAATTGCATGTGTTATCAGAAGATATTGAACACAAAACAATAAAATATGTGACAACTCGTATTTTATGAACCTTTCGTTGTGCTTTAATGTATTGTATGAACATACGTGATTAATTGATGTGTTTGATTTCAATGAATGTTATGATTTTATATGTTATGTGTTACGTAGTTGTAATGTGAAACTGGTCCGGTCGCTCAAATAATCGAGCCAACTCTATTTGCTTGAACCTGTGGCCCAAGGGCAACCCAAGGATGGGTTCGGCCCATTCCATTTAGCGCATAACTACATGGGGATGGGTGTTTACTCCTCATAATCTTGCAAAACATAAACACACACCAAACCCTAGCTCTCCCTCTCCTCTATACTCGAACTCGTCGACTGTCTTCCCCATTCTTCGAGATCTTTTCCTCGTGTGGCACTACTCTTCTCATCCAAGCAATCTAGGGCGCTCGATATCTCTCGGTTAGTATGATTACGAAATGTTTTAATCTTGTTCGATTATGTTGATAATGTGCAATCATATCTATCTAGGGTTCTTGCTAGAAAACATGATGAATGATATGGACTATGATGATTCGTATAAACGTATGTTAAGGGAGGGCATGATCTTGGTGTTAAACTGTTAATGAAACATACATCAACACATCATATGGATTGCTAGTGTTCTTAGGGTTGAATTGAGGATTAATCAATAACTCGGATTAATGAGATATGGATGATCGATGATTTGGTAGTGTAACGTGTTCATAGTAATGTTAGCTTGTTGTTTGTGTTATGGGTGAAATTCTGAGCCCATATCCTGGAAAATATCTTGATCTATATCTTGTTTATGTAGTATCTGTTTACATCCGGGATGCTGGTTCAGGATATTGGTAACATCCTGAATGGTATCCTCGGGATTACTAATGGATTATGTGCAGGTATGTGGGTTAGAAGCTAGCAACGTTCACAAGACTTTTTCCGCGAAAGACTCGGTCCAAGTCGTTCAAATGAAGACGTTGAAGCCGTATTACTCGGTCCATAACGTTCATAATGGAATATTCGGAGTAGCCCATATTTGTAGGGATTATTGTTTGTAATTCATTACTATAAATAGGTGGGTATACCAGATCAACTAGGACATCACAATCACACTCGCTACACTCTAACACTTGCTCTCGAGCAATTCTTACTTTCATACAAAAGCATTGTAACACTTAGCGATCTGGTCCATATCCTGCACTGTATCCTGAAGTTTAAAGCAATAAGAAGAACAAGGCAGCTGCGATTGTCAGCTCCCGAGGTTTTATGCCGGCGATCTAGATTGATCAAGGGCTTTCCTCGTACATCTCGTGTCATTTCCTTTACTTTTTGTTCATTGTTTGCTCATTGTTTGATCGCAGATACAGCTCAATATCCTGAGCCGTATCCTGAATACTGATTTTCTAAATAACTCGACAAGCATATTTTCTATAAACTTTCTAGCACGCTACCTCACATTACTAATTTGATCACTAAATTGCTTCGGTAATTTTTGACCAAAACAATTTGGCGCCCACCGTGGGGCAAGTGGTGCTCTCTTTACTAAAATTTTTTGGTAAATCGCTAATCGGTTTTCTATTTTCAAAACTTTTTGCCACATTGTCCATAATGGCCTCAAGATCAAACATGAGTTCCTCTACTGTGTCTGCTATGACTTCTGCTGCTACTGGTTCGGTGCTTCCACCACCTCCTCCAAGGATGCCAGCCTCTACACGACCTCAGGATATTATCCCTACCCGCAGTGTTCAGGAATCTGCCCCTGTTTTAGCTTCTAACGACGAAATTTTAACCTTATTTGGAAGTGTGCAGGAACAAATGAGGCAGCAGCAGGAAACAAACCAAATGCTTTTAAGGGAAATACAACTCCTGAAGTCTGGCTCGAGCAGATCTGCTGAGGATATTGTCACTCCATTACAACCCAGAACTTTGAACTTCAGTTCAGCTGTGTATACTGAGGATAACAGGGGGAATATTGTGCCCAGCCTTCCTCAGAATCATACCCCTGAAATACCCTCCTCGGTCAGGATATCGACCATAAGGAGCTCAGGATATGCTTCAGGATATGGGCAAAATCCTCCAACGGGTAACATGTCAAATAATAATATTACTCATACTACTAACAATAGTGGATCCTTGCAGGATACAGGTGTGACATCAGCACTTACTAGGGAACTTCAGAAGTTGAAGGACATGATATCAAGTGTACCCGGAGTGGTCCAGCCGATCCCGGAAGTGTCTCAAGACAGCCACAAGATATCTCGCTTTGCATATCCTATTTGTGATGCTGAGATCCCAAAGAGATTCCAAACCCCCAACATGAAGCTTTACGACGGAACAACGGATCCTGAGGAGCATATTGCTCAGTATAGGGAAAGGATGGAGATTAACCATATCCCTCCGGATCTCAAGGAAGCATGCTTGTGCAAGGGTTTTGGTTCAACCTTGACAGGATCAGCCCTGAAATGGCTCTTGAATGTTCCTCCACATTCGATTACATCTTTTGCTCACTTAGTAAATTTATTTAACAGTCAGTTTTCTTGTAGTAGAAGCTTTGAAAAACTAACAAGTGATCTCTACAGGATAACACAGGGGCCTCAGGAATCCCTTAGGGATTATGTGAACAAGTTCAGCCGGGAATCACTAGACATTCCTCATCTTGATGTTGCAACAGCTGTGCAAGCTTTCAAGATGGGGCTGCAAAAAGATTCTCAATTTTATCAAGACCTTGTAATGAACCCATGCAGGAACTTGGATGAAGCTCGGAACAGGGCCCTAAGATATATTCGGTTAGAGGATGACAGAAAGATGCAAGAAAGAATGAACTCATCAAACACTTATGAGTCAACTAACAGGAAGTCAGAATCCTCATTCAAATCATATCGGCCTAAGCCATATGGTAGAAATGAAAACAAGAAAGTGAATGCTGTCGAAGACGAGGATCCTGAAGAGTATCCTGAATATTGCTTTTCTGTTAACATTCCTGAGTTGATGTATGCCATGCAGGGTCTAGGAGACAAGGCAAGATGGCCTCGAAAGAATCAACAAAAAGCAGATTGGAAAGACAAATCAAAATGGTGTGCTTTCCACGAAGATTTCGGACATATGACTGAGGATTGCATCGCTCTAAGGAAAGACATAAGCTATCTTCTAAGCAAGGGATATTTGAAAGATCTCTTAGGGAGAAAGAAGAATAAGGGTCAGGATACTGAGAAGGATCCTGAGCGAGCAGCATCACCTCCCGCGGATGCCAAGATAATCAACTTCATTTCGGGAGGATCCGACATTTGTGGGACTTCGTATTCGGCAGCAAAGAGACATGCAAAAGAAGCTAAGTCCGAAAGGGGAGACAAACCTGTCAGGATGACTACACTTACAACTGATAAAGTGATCACATTTGATGCCGATGACAGGGATACTGTCCAGGATCCTCACCATGATGCTCTGGTAATAACGTTATATGTGGCTAACCATTTTGTACGCAGGATATTGGTAGATAATGGAAGCTCCGTCAACATAATCCAACTAGAGACGCTTAAAAGAATGAATGTATCTCCAATGGATATCACTTCAAAGTCTACTGTGCTTGTTGGGTTCAGTGGAGAGGCTAGAAACACAGTGGGAGAGATAAAGTTGCCGGTGTACATTGAAGGAGTCAACTCGATACAACGTTTCTGTGTAATGGACTCTCTATCCTGCTATAATATTATACTGGGAAGACCGTGGATTCACGATATGAAGGCCGTGCCATCAACATATCACCAATGCATCAAGATACCTACCCCTTGGGGAGTTGTCAAAGTTGATAGTGATCAGCAGGAGGCGAAAGAATGCTACTCATCCTCGATGAAATCCTCAACCAAGCCTAGTGCAGCATAACAATTAAAGACGCGGGCCCAGGATATCGTGGAGGATCCGGAGCAGGATGTGAAGAAATTTATCCTAGACCAGGATAATCCCGATATTTCGGTGCTCGTGGGGACCAATATCCCTCAGGATATTGAAGAGCAATTAATTAACTTTTTAAAATGCAGGATGTCAACGTTTGCATGGAAGCATGAGGATATGACAGGCATATCCAAAGATATTATCACTCACAAGCTTGGAATTGATAAATCATTCAAGCATGTGCAACAAAAAAGAAGGAAGTTTGCTCCTGAGCGGAATGCGATTATTCAGGAGGAAGTTGAGAGATTATTGAAGTCCAGGATGATCAGAGAGGTTAAGTTCCCGAGGTGGCTAGCAAACGTGGTTGTGGTACAGAAGAAAAATGGGAAATTGAGAGTCTGTGTAGATTACACAGACTTGAACAAAGCTTGTCCTAAAGACCCATTTCCTCTTCCCCACATTGATGCAATGGTAGATGCCACTGTTGGGCATGAAACGCTGACTTTTATGGATGCGTCCTCAGGATTTCAACAGATCCAAATGGAGCCTTCTGACCAGGAGGATACTGCCTTCATGACACCAACAGGTATTTATTGTTATACGGCTATGCCTTTTGGTTTGAAAAATGCAGGTGTGATGCAGGCCCAAGTGTGGAGGAACGGGCTATTTTGTATTTGGAGGCCCAAGACCGCGTAACAAAAGGGGCTTCACTAAAATGGCTCTAACTTGGGCTACAGGGGTCCGTTTTAGGCGTGTGACCAGGCGAAACGACCGTGTGAACGAGCTCTATCGTCCGACTGAAAAAACGCTTATTTCTATTACTTATTTGCATTTTTATGATTTTTGGACTATTTTGGGCATTTTCTTTTAGGCCGTGTGTTTGGCCCGTTATCTTTTTTAGGCCCATTTCGAATTTCGGTTTCTATTTATATGTCCCTCTAGTAATATGAATGATCAGAATTGATTTTTGAAATTATTGAATTTTTCACTTCAAATTCCGTGGCCTTTGGGTTGCAATTTGGGGGTTGGGGAAGAACACACGGGTATTCTTAGAATCAACGTGTTTGATCTTCGTTTCCGTATCACGCGCTACATCAAGGTGCAACATACCAAAGATTGGTAAACATGATGTTCAAAGACAAACTGGGGGACACCATGGAGGTGTACATCGACGATATGGTGGTAAAATCAAAGAAAGCTCAGGATCATCTCCAGGATATCAAAGGAGCATTTGATATCCTGGATCAGTATAACATGAAGCTGAATCCTGCTAAGTGCCATTTTGGAGTAGGAGCAGGAAAATTCCTAGGATATATGGTGACCAAAAGAGGAATAGAAGCAAGCCCGGAGCAGATTAAAGCCATCTTGGATATTAAATCACCCTCAAATATGAAGGATGTTCAATGACTAACAGGGCGAGTGGCAGCATTGAATAGATTTATCTCAAGATCTTCAGAAAAATGTAAAGATTTTTATGATATCCTGAAGAAGAACAAAAAATTCGAGTGGGGAGAGAAGCATGAAGCAGCCCGACAGGATTTGAAACGATATCTCTCAACCGCACCTCTGTTGATGAAACCTGAAAATGGTGAACCACTATCCCTGTACCTTGCTGTATCAGGGAATGCTGTAAGTGCCGTTCTCATAAAAGACCATGAAGGTCAGCAATATCTTGTTTATTATGTTAGTAAAAGTTTGTTAGATGCTGAAACTAGGTACTCTCATTTAGAAAAATTAATACTGGCATTAGTTATGGCATCAACGAAACTTAGACACTACTTTGAGACACATAGGATACATGTTAAAACCAATTATCCTGTAAAAAATGTGCTTAGAAAGCCAGAAATGTCAGGCAGGATGGCCAAGTGGTCAGTAAAATTGAGTGCTTATGATTTAGTATATGAACCTAGAAATGCCATAAAGTCTCAAGCTTTAGCTGACTTTGTGGCTGATTTCAGTAGTGACATTCGGGATGAGGTAGACCTAGAAGTTCAACAGTTAGGAGAATCCTCAGGATCCTGGACATTATATACTGATGGTGCATCTAATGTAAGAGGAATAGGATTAGGAATACTACTAAAATCGCCACAGGGGGACATATTACCCCAGGCTATTAGGTGTGAATTTCCTGCTACTAATAATGAGGCAGAATATGAGGCTTTAATTGCAGGATTAGAATTGGCTAAGAGTATGAATATCAAGAATTTGCAAGTATACGTTGACTCTTTGTTAATTACTAACCATTTCAATGGCTCCTATGCAGTTAAGGGTGAGAAGTTAATCGAATACCTCGATATTCTCAAAAAATTAGCAGGATATTTCGATATTTTTACACTTGAACATGTACCAAGGGAGGATAATGCTGAAGCGGATGCCTTAGCAAATTTGGGACCATCAATCAGGATACCTGAAGGGACCCGAATACCAATATTACATATCTTGTATCCTGCGACGAATCCTCAGGATAAGGAAGTAGCGGGTATCCAGGATCCTGGAGCAGAATATCCTGAAGAGGATCCTGAATCCTGGACGGCTCCAATCATAAAATATCTTAAGGAAGGACACATCCCCAGAAATCAAAATCTTAAGGCATTTAGGATGAAGGTATCACGATTCACTATTATAAATGATATTTTATATAAGAAATCTCTTGCAGGACCATATTTGAGGTGCTTGGAGGATCCTGAGGCCAAAGAAGTACTTCAGGATATACATGAAGGGGATTGTGGTAATCACACCGGGGGCAGATCATTGTTCTCGAAAATATTAAGGACAGGATATTATTGGCCAACGATGAGGAAAGATGCTGCAGAATATGCTCGAAGATGTGATGCATGTCAAAGACATAGTAACATACTACATCAACCAGCTGAACCATTATATCCTGTAGTTTCCCCTTGGTCATTCATGAAGTGGGGGATGGATATAGTAGGGAAGTTACCAAAAGCTCCGGCAGGAAAAGTTTTTATGTTGGCTATGACAGATTATTTCTCCAAGTGGGTTGAGGCTGAAGCATTTGTCCAAGTTAGAGACCAAGAAGTAGTATCCTTCATAAAGAGGAATATCCTAACTAGGTTTGGAGTGCCAGCAGAGATCATTTGTGATAATGGGTCCCAGTTTATAAGCAAAAGGACTACCGACTTTTGCAAGAGTTGGGGAATCAAAATGATCACGTCTACTCCGGTACATCCTCAAGCGAATGGACAAGCTGAATCTTCAAACAAGATAATAGTGAATAACTTAAAGAAGAGACTTGGAGCCAAAAAAGGAAGATGGGCAGAGGAATTACCCTTTGTTTTATGGGCTGACAGGACAATGGTAAAAAATGCAACCGGCCAAACCCCATTCTCCTTAGTATTCGGAGCGGAGGCGATGATTCCAACAGAAATGGCGATACCTACTGCAAGATCTATCTTACAGGATCCTGAACAGAATCCTGAAGCCTTATGTCAAGATTTGGATACTATAGACGAAAAAAGAGACGCAGCAAGGCTAAGGATGGCAGCGTATCAGCAAAGAATATCCAGAGCATATAACAAGAACATAAGGACTAGAAGATTTCGAGTTGGTGATTGGGTGCTAAGAAAAGCTTTTCAAAATACCACTAATCCTGCCGATGGCAAGCTAGCTCCTAAATGGGAAGGACCTTATGAAGTCGAGTCTGAAGCAGGGAAAGGAGCATATCGACTCAGAAATATGGAAGGGGATATGCTACCAAGATCCTGGAATGCAATACATTTGAAGCTCTATTTCAAGTAAGAGTAGAATTTATTTTCTATCTCTGAATGGTATGTATTCTGTTTTTAAATATATTTTTGTTTATTGTTTTGAACCCACTACTGACTTAAGCATCGGAGGGGTGTTAGCCAAGCTAACACCCACCTTAGTTTACAATTGTTTTGCAGGATATGTTTCAGGATATAGCTCCAGGATATATACTCAGGATAAGTCAAAAGATTAGAGGATTGGCCCCCTCTCTCACGTTTAAGGGATCCTGGTCCCTTCAAAGGTTTAAAGGTATTCACCTTTCTTACGAATTGGGTTTAAACACCTCGCCTGGAGCGCAAGTTATCCAGGTATAGTTCAAGGTAACGGGACCAGTTCATGTAAAGTGGCTGACAATTTCGTTACTGTTGGCTATATCCTGGATCCTGAAGGTATATGAGGATTGATCACCCTCTCTCACGAAAGAGTATTTTCATACTCTATAAGGTTTAAAGGTTTTCACCTTTCTAAGAATTGGAGTTTATACACTCTCGCCTGTAGCGCATGAAATTTAGGGTTTATCCCCAGATATCAGGGTTTATCCCCAGGATATTAAGGGTTTATCCCAAATATGTTAAGGATTCATTTCAGGATATCATGGGTTTTGCCCTGGGGTATTCGGTATTCATTTGAATCAAAATATAAATACATTGGTGTTTTTGGCAAACACAGGGGACATACGTTATACTGTTCAAAGGATGGATCCAAGTTTATAAGTATGCACTGGGGACAAACTTATTGGAACTGATTCTCTAAGAATCTCTGGTATGATCTCTCCTTTTTGTTTGGACAATTTATGGATTATATTTTAATTTCCTTTTCAAGATATCTTTCAGGATATCTCTCAGGATACATTTATGATATATGTTCCTAAGAATGTTCAAACCAAACAATTTTCACAGGTAAAATTTGTATGTTAATGACAACAATAATAAAGTTAAAAGGGTAGTCATATTATTAACATGCCAAAAGGTGTGCTCTTAGTTTCACCTCAAAACAGGGCCCATCCACTAAGAGCACTATAGTTCATTACCATATTTACCCAACAGTTGAAGGATTCATCTCAAACCGAGACCCATCCACCTTCAACTGTTGTATTGTTCAAAAAGCATGCAGGAAATGTAAATTGTTCAGGTGCAGGAAAGTAAAGTGCGGAAAAGTAAATTGTTTTTGGGACTACAAACCAACATTCAAATTCAAAAAGGTGGGCTCTGGCCTTGGCACGTATATCCATCATCGCCCACCTAAATGCCCTCACACAGCGGCATCACCTCCAACCTTCTCAGACTTCTCCGCTCCAGCATCCTGCGCAGCATCCTCGCCAATATCCATCCCAGCATCAGCTCCAGCATCCTTCTTGTCTCCAGCCTGGACCACCACCTCTGCTGACTTAGAAGACCCACCAGCTTCAGCAGGAAGGGGCACAGCTTTGCCTCCAAGCTCCTTTAGTTTGGCCACCCAGGATTCAACTGGCCAAGATGGACAAACAAGGCCCGTCTCCTTGGCCTCGTAGGCCATCTTGATGCGTGCTTGTAACAGGGAGACGATAGCAGAAGCCTTGATTCCCTCCCGGAAATTGACCAAGGCTTGATCATGATCCATTTGAACGGTGGCGAGTTTGACCTCAGCGTCTTGGGTGACCTTCTTCAGCAAGCTTTCGTAGTGCCGGGATTTCGCTTCGGCAATGGCACCCTGGTCAGCAACGGTGCTTTCGAGCTGTTTGATCCTGGCTTCATGAAGTGCCACAGTACCACAAGCGTCATTGTACAAATGGAGCAAATGCTGGAGGCCCTGCACATCAATTACAGGTATAAAGTTAGAATGTATGTTGACCAAGATATCCTACCAGGATATGCTGTTAGGATATATGTGCAGGATATACATGAAGGATATGCGTCAGGATATTACCTTGTTAAGGAAGGATGTCATTGGCTCTAAGGAATCAGAGAAGCTGAGTTCGTCATAGGAGAACCCTTCTGAGCCCGGAGCACTGACTTCAAGACCCTTCCTCTTTTTCGCTGTGGAAGCACGGGTTCTTGGATTGGCCTTGGGAGCCGGGAGTGGCTTGGAGCTAGTAGCAGCAGGAGTCTCCTTCTTGACTGTGGCTGGAGTTGGATAGCTGTCAAGTTCATCAAGGTCTAGATAGACTGGGACTTTGCTGGAATCTGCACACAGGGAGTAAATTCTAAATCCCTCCTATGAATAACAGATAAAAAACATATGTGTGCAGGATATCTTGCAGGATCCTTACCAGACATGTTGGCACTGGAAAGAGGGCTTGGAGTCGGTGGAGATGGATTGAAACTTCTCTCTGCCTCTGGAAGGAGTCTGATGGCGTCTATTCTTTCTTGAGAATTAGCAAGAGGAGGTGCAATCTTCCTGAAATCAGCTGCACAAAAATGAAAATTTGTTAGTTCAGAATACGAGACAGGATAAGAGACAGGATCATTCTTAAACCCTAAGTCCTACCCTTTCTTAACCATCTCATCGGATAATCCGTTCCACCAGGGATTGAATCCCTTTTTACGAAGAAAAACTTGGATTGCCAACCGTCCTCATTCCTGGTGGCACGAAGTATCAATGGGGGACCGGAACTAGAATAAAACAGAAACCTAGATGAGCCATGGCATCTAAGCTTGTAGGCTAAAGGGAGATCATGGACGGAAAGGTCAGGTATGTGGTTTCTCTTGATTTGGTCAAAAACAGACAAAACACGCCAAAGCATTGGCATGGTTTGGCTGAAAGAAATTTTGGTGATATTAAAAAACTCGGTGATGAAGTCCAGAAAGGGGAATCGTAACCCTAAGGTAAAGGGGAAAGCATTGAAACAAATCCACTCGTTGGAAACCATATCTGACCGGATTTCTCTATAAAAAGGTCGGAAAATAGTTCCTTCCGGAAAGATACCGGAGGATTTTAAGGCCGACAGATGAGCACTGTCAAAGGTGCATGTTTCATTCTCCGGTTCTTGGAGAAGATTCTGTTGGATGAATGTGGGAGCAGAATCGCCTGAACTGGACCTCGTTTGCCTCGGCATTTGGTCGCCTGAGTTCTTGCCGGAGAAAGATAAAAGATGGTTATGAAGATGAGAGAGAGAATATTACCTTTTTCTTGTCGATTGTGGGTAAAAAAGGAGATGAGGATGAGAAGATATAGGGTATGATGAGTAAATATAGGCCGGGTGGTTGAAAGCTGTCACATCAATAGTCTTATCTCTTAATTGCCTTGGCCACCGTGAAAAAATGTAACCGTTAGGATATCAAACGGTAACATTTTTGGGGACAATTGTTATTGGTGAAATTCTGAGCCCATATCCTGGAAAATATCTTGATCTATATCTTGTTTATGTAGTATCTGTTTACATCCGGGATGCTGGTTCAGGATATTGGTAACATCCTGAATGGTATCCTCGGGATTACTAATGGATTATGTGCAGGTACGTGGGTTAGAAGCTAGAAACGTTCACAAGACTTATTCCGCAGAAGACTCGGTCCAAGTCGTTCAAATGAAGACGTTGAAGCCGTATTACTCGGTCCATAACGTTCATAATGGAATATTCGGAGTAGCCCATATTTGTAGGGATTATTGTTTGTAATTCATTACTATAAATAGGTGGGTATACCAGATCAACTAGGACATCACAATCACACTCGCTACACTCTAACACTTGCTCTCGAGCAATTCTTACTTTCATACAAAAGCATTGTAACACTTAGCGATCTGGTCCATATCCTGCACTGTATCCTGAAGTTTAAAGCAATAAGAAGAACAAGGCAGCTGCGATTGTCAGCTCCCGAGGTTTTATGCCGGCGATCTAGATTGATCAAGGGCTTTCCTCGTACATCTCGTGTCATTTCCTTTACTTTTTGTTCATTGTTTGCTCATTGTTTGATCGCAGATACAGCTCAATATCCTGAGCCGTATCCTGAATACTGATTTTCTAAATAACTCGACAAGCATATTTTCTATAAACTTTCTAGCACGCTACCTCACATTACTAATTTGATCACTAAATTGCTTCGATAATTTTTGACCAAAACAGTTTGGATCTTGAATTATGTTTGTTGATTTGTTCATTGTAAATGATGATGATGGAATTAATCATGAGATAATAATAATTTCAATGTATGGATTTATGAACAACTGTTTCGAATTCTGTGTAACATGATTGAGAAATTAGTGGGCTGTAATTGTGGAAACTATGTAAGTGAATGGGGATTTGGCTTGGTCGCACAAGCCAACCCGAGTCGCACAAGACATAGATCAATCACACAAGCCTGTGGGCTGGTACAAACATTGGGCCGGGTAGTTGGGCTGAGTCGCACAAGTCCCAGTCGCACAACATGGCCTCAATCGCACAAGTGATGGGGCCGTACATGTCATTGGGCCGAAACCCAATCGCACAAGACTGATGGGCTGAGGGCGGTGTGGATCGCACAACCCAGTTGGACCGCACAAGGCCATCCGAGTCGCACAAGGTCATTCGGGTCGCACAAGATGCGTGGGCCTGAATGTTTGGCCGCACAATTGAGTAGTTGATGTTTGGGCTGTTATGTAATATGTGTTGATGAACCTGCACGATAGACTGTAAATACGTGGCTCACTAGTAAACCAAAACTGATTGATATTGATAACCATGTTAGGACGTGGTTGGTAGATCAACTGTGAACAAGTAATTTACATTACTGAGCAATCCAAGGTGAGTTCATTCCTTTTGAACATGTGTCCCGGTGGGTGGGACAATCATGGGGTATTCCTGAGAGGAATAAGTTATTTGGGTAAAAACTGGGATGTTGGATAATACACTCACTCCTATCACCATTAAGTCCCATCTTGTTTGTTACCTGAGAGGTAACGGGGTATTAGTTGGTAGCGCTATATAGGTTTGGCACCCTCACCCCGTACCTGAGAGGACGGGTGTGAACTAATGACCCAGTCATGCCCAATGCTTTGATATGGGCATTAGGGAAAGGGAAAAATAATCTAGATCCATCTTGTACGGTATCGAGTTATTATCAACATTACTTTCGGAATAGTTATTAAACTGGATTAAACACTTGGTAACTAACGTTTTCGTATGAACTCACCAGCGTTGTCTGATACACTTGTTACATGCTCGCAGGTCATTAGGTTCTATGGACAAGGAACTTGCCATCTGGATGGCTGGAGTGGTCATGGGTCGTACTGCGTGGATACTGTTAGGGGAGGATTTTCTAACAATTAGTGATCCTTATTCGTTATCCTAACTAGTGATCCTTACTTCTGTGACAGGTGGTGATCCTCAGAAGAGCTTCAGGATCAGGATCATGGATCACTTTAAGGATCCTCGTACTGACGATTGTTTACTTATGTTTTGTAGCATTTCGCAGATATATTGAGCTTGACCAAGTCTAAGCGACATTCCTGGAGAATATTCCTGAACTATTCTGCATGTGCCTGACCGAAAGTAGACGTTATGGAGAACGTGGAGGCTTGGCACAAAAGTCGGATAGTTAGTTTAGGTGGTTTTTTCTATTTTAAAAATGGGGTAACGAGCTAGTAGAAGACACTTAGCCATTTTTCAGTTACACACACTCGTACAAACGCTCATACAAGCTCTCGTTCAATCACTTAGCGATTTCATACACTTTTTACACATTTCACCGTAGTGATCCTTGTACCTAGCTCGTTACTATCCGAAGTTGTAAACATTTAACCATTTATTTTAGCTAGGTGATCGGTAGTTTCCATCACCCGGGGTTTTTTGTGCCGGAGATCAACTCTTGATCAAGGGCTTTTTCCCCGTATAAATCCTTGTGTTGTTTGTGCATTTTACATTGAAGTGATCCTCATCGCTGTTACATATTTAAAGCATCATTCCCCTAAACAAAGAGTTTGGTTGCAATATCCTCATCAGATTTTCTGACCAAAACAGTTTGGCGCCCACCGTGGGGCAATTGGTGCTTCGTCCTTAAGAAAATACGCATTTCTGTGCTTAATTCGGTTCACTACAACCAAGCAGATGGCTTCCTCATCGAAGAATGCTTCAAACTTGATGCCCTCATTCACTTCTTCACAAGGCGTTCCTCCTTTGCCTCCACCACCTTCTGGATCCCAGAAGAATACTGAGAATGCTGCGAAGAAACCGACTCCCATTTTCTCAAAACCACCTACTTCCTCTGTTTCAACTAATCCTACTACTAATGATCTCTATGCTTTGATTTTGCAGATGAGGAATCATGCACAAGAGCAGGATAAAACCAACGAAAGGATCCTCCGGGAGATTGACGAAATTAAGAAACAGAAGAAAACGGCAGAGAATCACTCCCCACTGATGCCCAGATCTTTGAATTTTGATACTCCGGTGATTACTTCTCAGCCATCAGTGGCTCCAGACATTCAATATGTGGGAGGACCAAAAGGAGTGCACTACGGAACAACAACCATGACCCAGGCATCAGGTTCACTTTTCCAGCCAGCAGGATCCTATCCTCAGCATATGGGATCCCTCACAAGTTCAGGAGTGCAGCAGTTTCAAGGATCCTCCTTCGTTCCAGGATCATCCCAGGTTCAAGGATCCTCCTTCGTTCCAGGATCATCCCAGGTTCAAGGATCCTCCTTCGTCCCAGGATCATCCCAGGTTCAAGGATCCTCCTTCATTCCAGGATCATCTCAGGTTCAAGGATCCTCCTTCGTTCCAGGATCATCCCAGGTTCAAGGATCCTTCTTCGTTCCAGGATCGTCCCAGTTTCAGGGATCCTTCCAGATGCCTGGATCCTTGAGGAGTTTGCAAACAGGAAGTTCGGATGTCCATCAGGGAGATTTTATTCCAATGCAGACCAATGCCTCTACTGGTCCCTCGATCATTCCAGAGCCCCAACAATATGGATTAACATCCATTCTCCCTAACTTGAATCCAATGGGAGGTAACACTTTTAACAATTCTTATACTACTAACCAAGGTCTCATGCAGGATCCAGGTATCAATCATGCCATGGCCAGAGAATTGCAAAAGCTAAAGGATATGATATCAAGTGTCCCGGGAGTAGTCAAACCTATCCCAGAGATTGCAGATGGGAGCCATAAGATATCTCGTTTTGCGCCACCAATCTGTGATGCTGAGATACCCAAGAGGTTCCACGTGCCTACAATGAAGCTGTATGATGGCTCAACAGATCCTGAAGAACACATAGCACAATACAGGGAGAGGATGGAGATCAATCCAATCCCAGAAAGGTTAAAGGAAGCATGCCTGTGCAAAGGATTCGGATCCACTCTTACTGGATCAGCTCTCAAATGGCTGCTAAGTCTTCCTCCCTATTCTATTACCTCATTTGCTAACCTAGTTAACTTGTTTAATAATCAGTTTTCTTGTAGTAGAAAATTTGAACGATTAACTAGTGATTTATATAGGATAACCCAGGGTCATAATGAATCATTAAGGGATTACATTACCAAATTCAGTAAAGAATCCTTAGACATTCCTAACTTAGATATAGCCACGGCTGTTGAGGCCTTCAAAATGGGATTGCTTAGGGATTCGTTATTTTATGATGATCTTGTTATGACACCATGCAGGAACTTAGATGAGGTAAGAACCCGAGCACTTAGGTACATACGGCTAGAGGATGACAAGAGGATCCAGGAGAGGATAACAGGATCCTCAAAGCAGGATAAGCAAGGATCCTCATTCAGGAACAACAAGTTCAGATCCTACAACAGATCTGATAACCAGAACGTGCACTCTATTGATCAAGAAGAGGATGACGAAGATTATCCTCCACTTTCTGAATATTGCTTTAGTGTTGATAACAATGAGTTAGTCCTTGCTATGCAGAACCTAGGTGATAAAGCTAGATGACCGAGAAAGAATGATAGGCCGGCTGCAACTAAGGATAAATCAAAGTGGTGTGCATATCATGAAGATTTTGGGCACCTTACAGAAGAATGCATTGCATTAAGAAAGGAAATTGGATACTTGTTGAGCAAAGGGCGTCTAAAAGAGTTGTTGGGAAGAAAAAAGTCAAGGACTCAGGATCCTGAAAGGATCCCTGAGAAGGCTCCAGCTCCTCCAGCAGATGCACAAGTGATAAACTTTATTTCTGGAGGATCCGACATTTGTGGCACATCCTTCTCAGCAGCTAAAAGGCACGCCAAGGAAGCTAAGATGGATAATGGAGAAAGACCAGTCCGAACATCAAGTGTCTCCGAAGGAAAAGTCATAACCTTTGATGAAGAGGATCGTGTTGATATCCAGGATCCTCATCACGATGGTTTAGTTATTACTCTTTTCATATCTAACCATTTTGTCCGCAGGATCCTAATAGACGGAGGAAGTTCAGTGAACATTATCCAGCTCGATGTTCTAAAGAAGATGGGTATCCCTGAATCAGAGATCATACCAAGATCCTCCGTGCTCGTGGGATTTAGTGGCGAAACTAAGAACACCCTGGGGACATCAAACTCCCAATATATATTGAAGGCTTACACTCTTATCAAAAATTTTGTGTTATTGACTGTTTATCTTGTTGTAATGTTATCCTTGGCAGGCCCTGGATACACGATATGAAAGCAGTCCCGTCTACTTACCATCAATGTGTGAGGCTTCCTAGTCCTTGGGGAATAGTAAAGGTTGATAGTGATCAGCAGGAGGCTAAGAATTGCTACACTTCATCGATGAAACCAACCTCGAAGTCAAGGGAACAATAGCAATCAAGGTATCCTCCAAGGAATGTCTTGGAGGCCAGAGAGCAGGATGTGGTAGAAATCCTCATGGATCCTGATGATCCTGAATCCAAAATCTATATCGGATCAGGGATCCTTGGCGAAATGAAAGAAGACCTCATATCCTTCCTCAAAAGGAGAAAGACTACCTTTGCATGGAAACACGAAGATATGACTGGCATATCTAAAGATGTTATCACTCACAAGCTCGGCATCGACAGATCCTTCAAACCAATCCATCAAAGGAGAAGGAAGTTTGCACCAGAAAGGAATGCCATTATCCAGGAAGAGGTAGAGAAATTGCTCCGGGCAGGTATGATTAGAGAGGTCAAGTATCCAAAATGGCTGGCCAATGTGGTTGTTGTTCAAAAGAAAAACGGAAAGTGGAGGGTATGTGTCGGTTTTACAGACTTAAATAAGGCATGTCCCAAGGATCCTTTCCCTTTACCCCACATTGACTCCATGGTGGATGCAACTGCGGGTCATGAACTGTTAACTTTTATGGATGCTTCATTTGGATTTCAACAAATCCAAATGGAACCATCCGACCAAGAGGATACAGCCTTCATGACTCCAACTGGTATATATTGCTATATTGCTATGCCGTTCGGATTGAGAAATGCAGGTGCAACGTACCAAAGGCTGGTGAATATGATGTTCAAGGATCAGATCGGACAAACTATGGAGGTTTATATAGATGATATGGTGGTAAAATCCATAAGAGCTGAGGATCACCTAAAGGATTTGGAGGAAGCATTTGATATCCTTGACAAATATAATATGAAGCTTAATCCTTCAAAATGTCATTTTGGTGTTAAAGCAGGTAAATTCTTAGGATACATGGTGACTAAGAGAGGCATTGAAGCTAGCCCGGAACAAATCAAAGCAATAGTAAACATCAAATCTCCGACCAATGCTAAGGATGTTCAAAGGCTAACAGGCAGGATAGCAGCTTTGAACAGATTTATATCCAAATCCTCGGAGAAGTGCAAAGAATTCTATGATATCCTAAGGAAGAACAAGAAATTTGAGTGGACCGAGAAGCATGAAAATGCTTTGAGAGCCCTCAAAGATTACTTATCCTCAGCCCCATCCTTGATGAAACCAGAGAAAGGCGATGTGTTATCCTTGTATCTTGCAGTATCCTCAAAAGCAGTAAGTGCGGTCCTTGTTAAGGATCATGAAGGTACACAACATCCTGTCTATTATGTAAGTAAAAGTTTACTTGATGCCGAATCCAGGTATTCACACCTTGAAAAACTTATTCTTGCATTAATTATGGCATCTACAAAGTTAAGACATTATTTTGAAACTCATATTATCATTGTTAAAACTAATTTCCCAATTAAGAATGTCCTCAGGAAACCAGAGATGTCAGGAAGGATGGCTAAGTGGGCAGTGAAGCTGAGTGCATATGATATAAGATATGAGCCTAGGACAGCCATCAAATCCCAAGCATTAGCTGACTTTGTGGCTGATTTCAGTAGTGATTTACAAGAAGAAGCTGAGTTAGAAGTCCAGCAGCTAGAAGAGACCAAGGATCCTTGGATACTTCATACTGATGGATCCTCAAATGTCAAAGGCACAGGGCTTGGAATACTACTAAAATCGCCACAGGGGGACATAATACCCCATTCTATAGCTTGTGAGTTCCAAACCACTAACAATGAGGCTGAATATGAAGCCCTAATTGCTGGTTTGCAAATCGCTAAGCATATGGGAATCAGGTATCTTGAGGTACATGTAGATTCTTTGTTAATTACAAACCACTTTAATGGATCCTATGCTGTCAAAGGTGAAAAGCTAACCAAATATTTGGAGGTAGTCAAAAGTTTGGCACTCTCTTTTGTTTCCTTTAGTTTGTCACAGGTACCAAGGGAAGAAAATACAGAAGCTGATGCATTGGCTAACTTAGGATCATCTTTGAAGATCCCAGAGGATATTAGGATTCCTATTATCCATATCCTGACCCCGGCTATCGAGGATCACCAGACTATGGAGATAGGAAATGATTCTGCAGTTATCCCCAGTGAGGATACTCAATCCTACTCAGAATCAGGATCATGGATTTCACCAATTATGAGATACTTACAACATGGAGAGATTCCTACAGGAGAAAACCCTAGGGCTTTCAAATCTAAGGTATCTCAATTCACAATTATGAATAATATGTTGTATAAACGATCTCTTGCAGGACCATACTTGAGATGCATTGAGGATCCTGAAGTTCAAGAAGTTTTAAAACACTTCCATGAAGGAGATTGTGGAAACCACACTGGGGGCAGGGCTTTATTTTCAAGGATCCTGAGGACAGGATACTACTGGCCAACCATGAAGAAAGATGCTATGGAGTTTGCCAGAAGATGTGATCCTTGCCAGAGACACAGCAATATCCTTCATCAACCAGCTGAATTATTGCATCCTATATCCTCCTCTTGGCCATTTATGAGATGGGGTATGGATATAGTTGGAAAGCTCCCTAAGGCACCTGGTGGGAAAGTATTCATGTTAGCTATGACTGATTACTTCTCCAAGTGGATAGAGGCTGAAGCTTTTGCCCAAGTCAGAGAAAAGGAAGTTATATCCTTCATTAAAAGAAATATTATAACTAGATTTGGAATTCCTTCCGAGATTATATGTGATAATGGTTCCCAATTTATTGGGGGCAGAACCACTAACTTTTGTGACAGCTGGGGGATTAAGATGATAACTTCAACACCAGTCCACCCACAAGCTAATGGCCAGGCAGAATCATCCAATAAGATCATCATCAACAATTTGAAGAAAAAGCTTGGATCCAAGAAAGGGAAATGGGCAGAAGAACTACCCTATGTGCTCTGGGCTGACAGGACAACCCCTAAGAATGCTACTGGTCAAACACCATTCTCTTTGGTGTTTGGGGCAGAATCGGTGATCCCAACAGAAATGGTGGTTCTTACTGCTAGAACAAGTACCCGTGATCCTGAGGAAAATGATGAAAACTTGGCTCAAGACCTGGATACTATTGAAGAAATCAGGGATATGGCTAGGGTAAGGATGGCCAGTTATCAACAAAGAATGGCTGGTGCTTACAACAAAAACGTCAGGATCAGGAGGTTTCAAGTTGGAGATATGGTGTTAAGGAAAGTATTTCAGAATACCACCAATCCTGCTGATGGAAAATTGGCTCCAAAATGGGAAGGCCCTTATTTGATTGAAGCGGAAGCAGGAAATGGGGCATATAGATTGCTAACCATGGAAGGTGAATTGCTACCAAGAGCTTGGAATGCTGTCCACTTGAAGAAATATTTCATGTAAGCAGGATCCTTATGGCATAGGTGATCCTCACGATAGGGATATCCTTAAAGGATCCTCAGAGGATCGGTGATCCTTACTTAGGTAATATCCTAAACTTAAGCTATTTCATTTTTATTATTTTCTCTTATAAGGATAAGGATCATGTATCCTTTATCCATCTCTCACGTGAGCTCAAGTTTTGAAAGTTCAGGTATCTTTAGCACAACGTTGGTTATCCACAGAAGCAATCCGTCTTTTGGGTTAAACCCCAGTTATATGGGCTTGTCCCCAGATTCCGCCTGTAGCGCACGATGATCCTGGTATAGTTCAAGGCTTTGGGACCAGTACTCGTTCTAGGGGCTGATAATTCCATTGTTCTGGCTATGCTTAGGATCCTACGTATAATGGTAGACGTACCATACATCCGTTCATAAGGTTTCTAACGTTTTCACGTTAGCTAAGGTTTCTAACGTTTTCACGTTAGCTAAGGTTTTGGCATCTTCATGTCACTAAGTTTGGATAGACGCCAGTTAGGGCCATACTCCAGTTTACACACGATCCTTGGGCTTGTCCCCAGTTATCCTTGGGCTTGTCCCCAGTTATCCTTGGGCTTGTCCCCAGTTGCTAACTCTTTTCTTATATTGGCTTAGTCCCAAGTTATGCTCTATTTCAGGTCCTTGAAGATAGGCAGCTAGGGATCCTTGATCCTTATTTCACTCTAAGGTTTATCTTATAGTTATCCTTATTAAGGTTAGGATTCTAACTTGGATCCTCAGGTATGATCCTTAACTCTTTTGATTTTATTTATTATTCTTCTAAATAACCCTTATACTTGACAACTGAACTTGTATTTCTTAAATCATATCACTTTTTAAAACCTATCGGTTATGGGATATGTGATCCTTGTTCATTTCCTAAATTTTTTGGATATCTTTTCTAATTTTTCAAGGCTTGATAAGTATAAACAGAATGAATATTACAACAGTTGGAAAGTAACATACTAAAAAGGATAGCAACACAAGATAAGCGACAAAAGGTTAAGTTTTTATTTATTAACATAAGGCTAACCCTTTAAAGGTTGTCAAAATTACCTACCCGAGCTTCTACCAGCAAAACGTGGCCCGTCCGCTGGGGTAGGTAAAGGGTGTCCATGATAACGAGTTCAAAAGTAGTGCAGGAATATAAAGGCGGCAGGATCACAATGGCTTCATCCCCCAAACAGAGGATCCCTCCACCAATTGCAATCCTGCCTATTGTCCAAAGGATCATACATGATCCTTAATCCTAAAACCTATTGTTCAAAGTACAAACCATGAAATTGTTTTAAACATCACAACCATCAAACTAAAAAAATTGGGCTCCGGCCTTGGCACATATATCCATCATCGCCCAATTGTGCAGCCTACACCTTTGCTGCATCCTCTTCTCCTCCAGCTGCGGTATCCTTCACCTGATCCTTCCCACTGCCACTTGCTTCAATCGCCAAGACTTCAGTAGCCTCCTCTTCCTCATCCTCAAGATCAGCCAACCTTTCCTTCCAACCCTCAACATCCCAGCTGTTTTTATCAAAGCTAGGATCTTGAGCTTCCTGGGCCATCTTCAATTTTGTCTGGTACATCGTAATGGCGGCAGAGACCTTAGCATTTTCCATAAGTTCATGCTTTTCATAGTCAAGGTGGATCAGAAGTTTGGCTGTCTTGGTCTTCTCATCTAGGAGTTCCTTCCGAGCATCAGCAAGTGCAAGATCCTTGAGCACAGCAACCTGTTGGAGATCGGCAATCTTTTTATCTTGATCCTCAACGTGGCCCACATAATCCTCAATCTCAGCAAATTTCTGCAAAAGAAAAGGATAAAAGCAGTTCAAGACCAAGTGATCCTTATGCGAGTAGGATACATAGGCAGAATAAAGGATCCTTACTTCATTGAAGTATTCAAGGAACTGGTGGCGGATCAGTGGTAGACCCTGAAGATCCTCAGCATCAGAAGTTTTCCTCTTCTTGACACCCTTTCCTTTAGTGGGTGCCTTTGGAATGGAAATGCTGGGACTGCTGGTGGATCTCTTCCTTCTGGGTCGTACGACATCAAGGTCAGCAGTGTTGAATTGGGATACAGGCTTGGCAGATTTTCCAGCACCTACACAATTAAAGCAAGATAAGTATCTTTTCCTAGTTCATATTTCACTATATATTTAAATCTTAAACAAGGATACTTACTTGACATTGTGACAGAGCCTGAGGAGACCTCCTGTGAATCTTGGGTTGTTGTCTTGAAAGTTCTTGTCTCAGGATCAAGTCTCTTGAAAGCGAGGAGTCTTTCCCTAGCAGCAGGGGACAGTTTGAGGTGTGAAACGGTGATAGCTGCATAAGAAGAAAGCAAAAATATCAGTTATCCTTACATCAAAAGGAAGTTCCTGGTGATCCTTCTCAGGATCCTCCATCCTACCATGGGTAGCCCATTTTTTAGGAAGATCCTTTCCATCCTGGATGGAATCTCTCTTGATAAAAAAGAAGCGCCGTTTCCAATTAGCATCATTCTTGGTGGCTTTGAAGATCGGGTGTTCTTCACCAGGTTTACGTTTGAACAAATAACGGTGAGAGCCAAAGGTGGTAAGATCATACAGTTCTCCCAGCTCTGCCATTCCTAGATCTATCCCCTCTTGATCGATGATCCTTTCAAGGGTGTGCAAAACCCTCCAAATCATCGGCATGGCTTGGATATAAGAGATGCCGGTTAGGGAAAAGAAAGATTGGGTGAAGGCTGGAAAAGGATATGTATAGCCTATGGTGAAAGGAGTGACGGGGAAAGCAACCCACTTATCGGAGATATGATCGCTCAAGGCATTGGGGTCAAAAGGCCTGAATTCGGTGTTCGCCGGAAAACAATAGCGAATCCTATCTATCTGAGCATCATTGAAGCAACAGCGTTCTTTAATGGAATCTTCAATGATCCCCTGGCTTTTCGGAGGACTGTTCTTTGGGTGATCCTTGCCCGGTGAACTTCGAAGCAACATTTTCGTACTGACGAAGATAAAGGTAGAGAAACAGAGTAAGAAGGGAGAAAGAGGAGAAAGAATTACCTGGTAGCTCGTCGACTGAGAATTTAAAGGGAGTCTCTTTCGAATTTGAATGCATGATGATCCTATCTATATCTCTATTTATAATTATGATTCTGCAGGATTGTCACTTCCGTGACATCATCATCGCAACGGCTAGTTCTATTTTAACGGCTATATATCCGTTAGTTTGTTACGGATAAGATCAAGAAAACATAACTCGCTAATTTTACAATTTCACTCCTTATATTTTGGGGGCAATTGTTAGGGGAGGATTTTCTAACAATTAGTGATCCTTATTCGTTATCCTAACTAGTGATCCTTACTTCTGTGACAGGTGGTGATCCTCAGAAGAGCTTCAGGATCAGGATCATGGATCACTTTAAGGATCCTCGTACTGACGATTGTTTACTTATGTTTTGTAGCATTTCGCAGATATATTGAGCTTGACCAAGTCTAAGCGACATTCCTGGAGAATATTCCTGAACTATTCTGCACGTGCCTGACCGAAAGTAGACGTTATGGAGAACGTGGAGGCTTGGCACGAAAGTCGGATAGTTAGTTTAGGTGGTTTTTTCTATTTTAAAAATGGGGTAACGAGCTAGTAGAAGACACTTAGCCATTTTTCAGTTACACACACTCGTACAAACGCTTATACAAGCTCTCGTTCAATCACTTAGCGATTTCATACACTTTTTACACATTTCACCGTAGTGATCCTTGTA
This sequence comes from Helianthus tuberosus, assembly GCA_030545235.1. NCBI lineage: Eukaryota > Viridiplantae > Streptophyta > Magnoliopsida > Asterales > Asteraceae > Helianthus > Helianthus tuberosus. The sequence goes on along the minus strand of CM060438.1, from coordinate 1,182,848 downwards.
CCTAGCTCGTTACTATCCGAAGTTGTAAACATTTAACCATTTATTTTAGCTAGGTGATCGGTAGTTTCCATCACCCGGGGTTTTTTGTGCCGGAGATCAACTCTTGATCAAGGGCTTTTTCCCCGTATAAATCCTTGTGTTGTTTGTGCATTTTACATTGAAGTGATCCTCATCGCTGTTACATATTTAAAGCATCATTCCCCTAAACAAAGAGTTTGGTTGCAATATCCTCATCAGATTTTCTGACCAAAACAGATACACAAGACTTGTTTACTGATTTCACATACATTGGTTTTTGAAACATTTGAACAGTGTTTTACTATTTGCTTCCGCTGAACATACTAAACTTGGATTATGGTTATGAATGTTTTATCATTATAAATGGAAACCTTGTTTTATAACATCATATTGGTTCAATGTGATTGGTGGCTAGATCCTGGTACGTCACACGCCTAGCGGGGTCACCGCATGTATTTTGGGGCTGTGACAGTTTGGTATCAGAGGCACTAGTTATAGTGAACTAGGTTTTAAAACGTTTTTATAAAACCAGGCTATAATTGAACAATTCAGAAAGCGACCATGACACTCAGCTCCAGATTGCAAGGTTCGTTTCTCGTTTACTTATTGTACATCATATTTAGTGAACACTTGAGTATGACACTGTATGTGAATGTACACCCAGTATTGAAGTATGAGTTCTTGTGTTACTAACTTATGTTACGTGATCGACAAACCTTCTTGATCTATGTGGTGATGTTTTTGTCTCACTACTTGAACCTGAGGAATCTTTTAGCATAAGTTGGGAGGAGATGAGATAAACATGCAAATCGCATTGTTATTATGGGTGCACACATAGTAATAATGTGGGATGCATGTGAGTCCCAGTGAGACCTAACGAGTGTGAAAGGGGTTCCGCTCTATTGTCTGATGTAAACTTAATAGTCTGTAGAAGTCATCGTGGGGTTTGACTCCTACTTATTCTCGACTCTTAAGCTTTTCCCTTTTCTTATATATAATCATGAGCGGACGAGGCCATGGACGTGGTCACATTGCGATGACTCAGGCCGAGTTGACAAACTTGATTAACACACGTGTGGCTGAGGCTTTGGCAGCCTATCAAGCTGGTACGATATGTGCCAAATACCCTTTATTCTTGTGTCGCGTACTCAGCAAGCGAATCAGAATCAAAACAATCCACCTGCTTGTACGTTCAAGACGTTCATGGATTGTAAGCCACATACATTCAGTGGGACTGAAGGAGCTGTGGGACTACTGCGTTGGTTTGAGAAGGCAGAATCGGTGTTGGCGATGTGTAACTGTCCTGTTGGGGACAGAGTAAAGTATGCTTCAGGCACACTCGAGGATGGTGCCTTGACTTGGTGGAATGCCCAAGTCTAGATGCTGAGCATTGAGATGGCGAATGCCACTACTTGGGAGGATTTCAAGGAGTTGATGAGAGAGGAGTACTGTCCTCGTGATGAAGTACAAAAACTGGAGAACGAGTATTATGATCTGAAAAATGGTGGGGGTCTGAGATTGAGGCGTACACGAAACGGTCTCATGAATTAGCTAATATGTGCCCGAACTTATCACGACCTCCACACCGAAGAACCGAGCTGTACATCAAAGGATTAGCCCCGCAGGTTAAGGGCTTGGTTACTGCAGCGAACCTCAACAACTTGGCCCAGATCATCCGCTTGGCTCACAAGATCACAGACCAGGAGGTGGAGCGTGGCTCGCTACCACCGCGTGTTTCTACTACTGCCACTACTGCTACAGCTACTATTCCTGCTACTGATAGCAAACGGAAATGGAATGATGTGGACAAAGTGCCCAACTTGAATCAGTCACAGAAGAAACCAGACAACAGTATCAACCACAGCTTTAGTCAGTCATTTTCTATGAATCGGAATCAGAGCAACAATTTGAATCAGGGCTCCTATGCGGAAAAGCAACCGAAGTGTAACAAGTGCAACTTCCACCATTATGGGTCGTGCACCCGGGTATGTCATAGGTGCAACAAGGTAGGCCATATGGCTAGAGACTGCAGGGTCTCACTCCCAAGGCAGCAACAGCAGTAACCCCCACAGCAACAGCAGCCACAGCAACAGGAGAGGCAGCAGCCTCAACAGAATCAGGGGAATCGTAAGGGGTGCTTTCACTGTGGTGATGAGGGTCATTTCAGAGGGATTGCCCTCAACTCAATCAGAATGCTGGTAACAACAACAACACTGGGAATAACAACAATGGGAACAATGGAGGGAACGGTGCGCGTGGGAGAGTGTTTACCATTGGCGTTGGGAAAGCTCGCAATGATGGCAATGTTGTAACCAGTACGTTTTCTGTGAACAATCTATTTGCTTCTGTTTTATTCGACTCTAGTGCCGATTGGAGTTATGTGTCTTTAGAGTTCAGTCGTCAGTTAGGATTGAGTCCCGCACCTCTTGTAAATAGACACGTTGTAGAGTTAGCCGATGGCAAAACGATTGAAGCTTCACATGTTCTTGTTGGCTGTAAACTTGATCTTAAGGGTCAAGTGTTCGACATTGACCTACTCCCCGTTACTCTTGGAAGTTTTGATGTGGTCGTTGGCATGGATTGGTTGTCTAAGCACCAAGCGGAAATTCTTTGTAAAGAGAAAATCGTGCGTATCCCTCTCTCCAGTGCAGAATCTTTATCGGTTCAAGGTCATCGTAGTGGTGCATTGGTTGGCATCATCTCAGCCATGAAAGCCCAAAAGTGTTTACGAAAGGGCTACCCTGCTATTCTAGCTCTTGTTGTTAATACTCAACCTGAAGAAAGGAGGATTGAAGACCTTCCAGTTGTTCGCGAGTTTTCTGATGTGTTTCCAGAAGAGCTTCCTGGTTTACCTCCACACCGTCAGGTGGAATTTCAGATTGACCTTACACCAGGAGCAGCCCCGATTGCCCGTGCTCCTTATCGTCTTGCACTAGGAGAGTTGCAAGAGCTGTCAAATCAACTCCAAGAACTGTTGGATAGAGGTTTTATCCGACCTAGTTCTTCGCCTTGGGGAGTCCCAGTTTTGTTTGTGAAGAAGAAGGACGGGTATTTCCGTATGTGTATTGATTATCGAGAACTCAACAAGGTGATAGTAAAGAACCGCTATCCTTTACCACGTATCGACGATTTGTTTGACCAGTTGCAAGGGTCAAGTTTCTACTCGAAGATCGACTTAAGATCGGGTTTTCATCAGATGAGAGTCCGAGAGGAGGATGTCCCTAAGACAGCTTTTCGAACGCGGTATGGACATTACGAGTTTCTGGTTATGCCATTCGGGTTTACAAATGCACCAGCGGTTTTCATGGACCTCATGAATCGTGTGTGCAAACCGTATCTCGACGATTTCGTCATTGTGTTTATCGATGACATTTTGATCTATTATAAGAGCAAGGAGGACCACGAGTGACACTTGCGTCTTATCTTGGAGCTCCTGAAGAAGGAGCAACTCTACGTGAAGTTTTCTAATTGTTAATGAATCGGGAATACACGTGGATCCTGCCAAGAGTGATGCTATCAGGAATTGGGCGGCACCAAAGAATCCTTTGGAGGTGCGACAATTCTTGGTCTCGCTAGGTACTATCGAAGATTTATTAAAGATTTCTCGAAGATCGCTCAACCTCTTACCTTGTTGACACAGAAAGGTGTGGTATACTCTTGGGGAACGAAGCAGGAAGATGCTTTCCAGCTCTTGAAACAAAAACTCTACAGTGCACCAATCTTGTCATTACCTGAGGGTACTGAGGATTTTGTGGTGTACTGTGATGCTTCTATTTAGGGTCTCGGTTGTGTGCTAATGCAACGCGAGAAGGTGATAGCATATGCTTCTCGACAGTTGAAGGTTCATGAGAAGAATTACACGACTCACGACTTAGAGTTGGGGGTCGTGGTCTTTGCGTTTAAAATCTGGAGGCATTACTTGTACGGTACTAAATGCACTATTTATACCGATCACCAGAGCCTTCAGCATATCTACGATCAGAAGGAGTTGAATATGCAACAGCGTCGCTGGGTAGAACTCCTGAACGACTACGACTATGCCATCAAGTATCACCCAGGTAAAGCTAACGTTGTAGCTGATGCCCTTAGCTGAAAAGAAACGAAACCCAAGCGTGCCCGCTCTCTGCAGCTCACTGTTCACTCCAACTTACCTGATCAGATCCGTTCTGCTCAGACTGAAGCATTGAAAGAAGAAAACCTGGAAGCTGAGTATTTGCGGGCATGGAGAAACGACTTGAGAAAAGATCTGATGGCATTTATTATTTTATGGAACGGATATGGATCCTTTTGTTTGGTAACCTTAGAGATCTTGTGATGGACGAAGCGCACATGTCTCGGTACTCTGTTCACCCGGGTTCGGATAAGATGTATCAGGACCTCAAGGTCTTGTATTGGTGCCCGAAGATGAAAGCTAACATCGCGACGTATGTGAGTAAGTGTTTGACTTGTGCAAAAGTCAAGGTAGAATATCAGAAACCCTTAGGCCTGCTTCAACAACCAGGAATACCCATGTGGAAATGAGATCAAATTGCTATGGATTTCATCACTGGTTTGCCAAGAAATCAAAGCGGAAATGATACCATCTGGGTGATCGTTGATCGTCTCACGAAGTCAGTGCACTTTCTAGCAATTAAGGAAACGGATAAGTTCTCGCAACTTGTTGTTGTCTATCTGAAGGAGGTGGTTTCTAGGCATGGGGTACCAACCTCTATTATTTCTGATCGTGACCCACGTTTCATATCTGATTTGTGGCAATCAATGCATAAATCATTCGTTTCACGTCTCGACATGAGTACTGCTTATCACCCACAGACGGATGGTCAAAGGAACGAACCATCTAGACACTTGAAGACATGCTGTGAGCATGTGTGATCGATTTTGGTAAAGGGTGGGAGAAACACTTGCCGTTGATCAAGTTCTCCTACAACAACAGTTACCACACTAGCATCCAGGCAGCTCCGTTTGAAGCGTTGTACAACCGGAAATGTCATTCTCCTCTTTGTTGGGCTGAGGTGGGTGACAGCCAAGTCACATATCCGGAACTTGTTCTTGAAACTTCAAAAAAGATTGTCCAGATCAGAAATCCTATGGCGGCAGCGAACAACCGTCAGAAAAGCTACGCCGATAAGCGTAGGAAACCCTTGGAGTTCACTGTAGGCGATCGCGTTATGCTGAAAGTTTCACCCTAGAAGGGTGTGATGCGCTTTGGGAAGCGCGGTAAGCTTAATCCTCGTTATGTTGGGCCATTCAAAATCCTAGAACGAATCGGTAAAGTGGCTTACAAGCTCGAGTTACCTGCCGAGCTGGGTAACGTTCATGATGTATTCCACGTCTCACAATTAATGAAGTGTTTGTCCGATGAAACACTTGTGGTACCACTTCAAGAACTAAGGATCGATGACAAATTGCAGTTTGTCAAGGAACCCATTGAAATTATGGATCGGGAAGTCAAAGTTCGTAAGCATAGCCGAATTCCAATTGTGAGAGTTCGTTGGAACTCAAGACGTCGACCGGAGTTCACGTGGGAACGCGAGGATCAAATGAAGCTCAAGTACCTCACTTATTCCCAACCAACCAATCTAAATCTGATGCAACTGGTGAATTTTGGGGCGAAATTCCCTTTCAAGTTGGGGATGATGTGGCACCTGCGGAAAATCCACAGTCATCCTGATTAAACATCTTGCCACTTTGGATGACTTGTTAAATTTCGGGACGAAATTTCTTTCAAGTTGGGGATGATGTGACAACTCGTATTTTAAGAACCTTTCGTTATGCTTTAATGTATTGTATGAACATACGTGATTAATTGATGTGTTTGATTTCAATGAATGTTATGATTTTATATGTTATGTGTTACGTAGTTGTAATGTGAAACTGGTCCGGTCGCTCAAATAATCGAGCCAACTCTATTTGCTTGAACCTATGGCCCAAGGGCAACCCAAGGATGGGTTCGGCCCACTTCATTTAGCGCATAACAACATGGGGATGGGTGTTTACTCCTCATAATCTTGCAAAAGATAAACACACACCAAACCCTAGCTCTCCCTCTCCTCTCTACTCGAACTCGTCGGCTGTCTTCCCCATTCTTCGAGATCTTTTCCTCGTGTGGTACTACTCTTCTCATCCAAACAATCTAGGGCACTCTATATCTCTCGGTTAGTATGTGTCACACCCCGATTTCCACGTGTCACCGGTGGGCCCGGTGGGGGAGTATCGTGACGTGGTTGGCAACGTAATAGTCAAACAACACAATATAATAATGCACAGCGGAAGCAAATTTAAATAAGATACAACCGAATTTATTTATTGTAAACAAAGTCACAATTATCCGGTGTTTATCCACAGTAGGATCGAATAATAAAAATATTGTTTATGGTTCAACAGACATCGGCATCTTAAGTTTGCGAGACTTCTAGTGATGCTTAGGAGACTCCCAGCCTATTTCGCCTAGTACCTGCATTTAATCTTTTTGGGAAAATACGTCAGTTTACACTGGTAAATACATTCAACTGACTCATTTTATAAAATGATTGAAAATTGGTTTGGATGCACATGGCATAAACATTTTGTTTAACTTGGGAGAATTATTTTATATGATAATCTTGTTAACGATTTACATGTTACTTATGCGTTCAGTAGCCCGGACGTATCCGGGTTAAAGATCAATAGACACACCACTGTAAGTGAGTTATACACGGGAGTACGCCTACACCCCGTGCTCAGGTCGTGGCAATCTCGTAAGATAATGCCGAGGATATCCGGGACATGGTCATTAACCCCCCAAAGGCTGTAAAGTAAACACATCTGTTTAAAACGAGCCGATCAAATTATTCAATTAACCACTAAGCGTGGAAGATTTGATGCCCGATCAAGCGGTACGCTATGTACCGTAACCCAAGCCCGTATAGGGAAAATAAGTTAAAAGTATTTACCTTGATGCAAAGTATAGTCACAATAATCAAATAGCAGGTAGCTTTTACTGTTTCTCCTAATCTGGAACGAAGGTTAAATATAACCTATTAGAATCCTAGCGGGTCTTTAATTATGCTTAAGCTTAGACCGGCTAGTTTCAAAGATGCGGTTCGTACGCACGATTAAGCGAAGACCGGATAGAATGTGATTTAGACCCGACAAGTTTGAAGACTTGTTTAATATGGGTTTACTACTCACATTCTGGATTTTGAGATGAAAATGATATCGTTTGACCCGTTCCGGCTAGTTTATGCAAACTATTTACATAAACCGAACCGAACGCGTAAAATGCATAACGGGTAACCGAAAGGGTCGTGAACAGGTTTCCTAAGTTAATACGCTTCAAATATGTTGTGATATCATTATGATATCTTCCATAATGCCCGTAACGAGTTTATTCCCTAATTATGCCCCGTAGGGGTATTTTGGTCATTTTAAAGGTTATAAAAGAGACTTATAATACTTCTGAGGTATGGGTCTGATTAAATCAGAAAAATATCTTAATTTAACAGGTTATGTCTATTGGTATTAAGTCTTACGTGTCAAAATGGTTTTAATACCAAACTACGCGTTTAATACGCGTATAAAGCCGTTTTAAGCGACGTACGGGTTAAAATACCAATCTGAGTTTTCTGATCATTAAAACAGGCTCAAAATCCTATATTTATTATTTTAGATCAGTGGCCATTGGATTGGAATCAAACGGATTCGTAAAACTCGTTTTATAGCCTAAAAGGGCATATTCGGTATTAACCGAATCAATGCGATAAGCCTAGCTTAAGATCAGTTTAAAAATAATTAAAAATCTTCAAAAATCCCAAAATATTATTTAACATCAGTGGGTAAAAGTTTTGGTACCGAAAATCGGGTTTAGATAGGCTATGCGCTAATCGCGCCGTTTAATTAATAAAAAGCTTAATATTTACGCTAATGCGCATATCTCATAATCTAGACCTCCGATTGACGTGAAAATTTACGTGCATGTTTAATAATCAGTAACTAAGATTATAGTACTTCCACATTTTCAAAATTCTCGTTGTAGGGTCATAAGGGCATTATGGTCCAATTTAAGCGATTAACGGAAACGTGCGCATGCATCGGATAATCAATGAAACAAGTACAGAGACTTATACTAGCATGTAACCCAACCCTAATGAGACTTTAAGGCATGTCTAATTCCAACTAAAACGGGTCAGAACCGAAGTCAACGCAAAAGTCAAAGTTTTGCGCCTTTCGGTTCCGAACCGGGTTTAAACAGAAATTTGTCGAGTCGGGCAAGCGTAGACAAGTTTTTATACTTATTACCAAGTTATATTAAGTTTAAAACAGGTTGCACGCCTCGCGGATTGCTAGTCGTGCATTAAATCGCATTTTGTAATTCTGTTGACTTTTTCGGTCAACGTTTGACCCGACAAACGACCTAGTTAGGTCTGGATTTGGTACTTGCCCTTATAAGGGTTTAATACCCATATAATTACCTATCTAACGGTACTTTTAATTCGACACACGACTGAGCTATCGTTAATTAATCGCGAAGTCAAACCGTAGTTACGTCGGTTTGACTTTTAAGCTAATTACTAAGCTAGAATTAATTTAGAAAGGTTAGGCAACTTACTAGATGGTTAATGAATGATTAGAAAGGCTCTTGATCAGTTTGCAAGCTCCCCAAGTAATCAGAATGCTTGAATATGATGTGTGAAAGAAAGTTGCACTTGAAGGTCCTTTATATAGTGGGTTTACACACCACAATCAATTGACACAAGAGTCTATGCCCTTCCACAATTGTTCAACACATGTCTTCTAGTGTCTAGGGGAGTCTAAGGTTCATGCACATGCAAGAAAAACCGGTTTGATGGGTTACAAGTGCACCAAACAGGCTACTGCCTGTTTTCTGGTCGCTGGGCAACCCCTGCGCATCGTAGGGGCATTATGCCTACGATGCGTAGGGCTTCATCAGAAGCCAAAATGTTGTTGTTTGTTGAAGGTTTGAAAGGGCAGCCGTTATAAACGACTTGTGGACCTCAATTTTCATTCAGGGGCCTTCATAAAGTGTCTTACACATTGACATACCCTACCATTTGCAATTGCTTCACTTGAATCCAAAAACAAGACCCGTAAATTAAGGACTTCCATTCTTTTATTTCGTAGAATCCTATCACGCATTTCCAAATTCCATTATTGGCAATAAATTCCTGAATTGAGGGTATAATAGATGTATATAATATTAAATCGGGTCTTGGGATTTATAATTGAGGTGTTCAGAGGTAATATTTAACATGACGCCACTTTAAATCCTACCGAAAACATCTTTATTAAATCCGGGTTTTCAACGCGTTTTTGTTTGACATGACACGTGTCGTTTTAATATTAAACCCGAAATTTGCGAGGTGTTACATCCTCACCCCCTTAAAATAAATCTCGACCCGAGATTTACTGAAACAAATAAGGGTATTTTTCCTTCATGGTGGATTCTAACTCCCATGTGAAATCGGGACCTCTACGGGCATCCCATTTGACCTTCACAAAAGGTATATGCTTTCTCCGAAGCTTCCTTACCTGTCGATCTTCAATCGACAAAGGTTTTTCAACAAATGTTAAGCTCTTATCTATTTGCACATCTGTATGTGGCATGACATGTGTATCGTCAGCGGAACACTTCTTTAGATTGCAGATGTGGAACACATTGTGAATTCCACTGAGCTCTTCTGGTAAGTTCAATTTGTAGGCAACTGACCCGACACGTTCGATAACCTCGAAAGGTCCTATGTATCTCGGGCTTAGTTTACCTTTCTTACCAAATCGCATCACCCCTTTCCATGGTGATACTTTAAGTAGGACTTTGTCACCTACCTCGAAGTGAAAATCCTTACGACTTGGATCCGCGTAACTCTTCTGCCTATTCCGGGCAGCTTGGAGGTTGTTACGAATCTGGACAATCTTGTCCGTCGTTTCAAACACGATCTCTGGTCCTGATAACTGGACTTCTCCAACTTCCGCCCAACAAACTGGCGATCTACACTTTCTTCCGTATAATGCCTCAAAAGGCGCAGCCTTAATGCTGGTATGGTAGCTATTGTTGTAGGAGAACTCGATCAATGGTAGGTTCTTATCCCAGCTACCTTTCAATTCGATCGCACATGCACGTAGCATGTCTTCTAACGTTTGAATAGTACGCTCACTCTGGCCGTCTGTCTGAGGATGGTAAGCCGTACTAAAGTTCAAACGTGTGCCCAAAGATTGCTGGAAGCTCTTCCAAAAATGTGACGTGTACCTAGTATCCCGGTCAGAGATAATAGCTACAGGTATGCCGTGTAGGGCTACAATCTTATCCACATATAACTGGGCTAACATATCGGAGCTATAAGTCTCCTTGATGGGTAAGAAATGAGCTGACTTAGTCAGTCGGTCAACTATAACCCATATTGTATCATTGCCTTTCCTTGTCTTAGGTAACTTGGTAATAAAATCCATAGTTACCATTTCCCACTTCCACGTAGGAAGTTCAGGTTGTTGTAGCAAACCTGACGGTTTCTGATGCTCGGCTTTGACTTGCGCACATGTCAAGCATTTTGCTACATGGGCGGCCACAGACTTTTTCAAGCCTATCCACCAATAATTTGCCTTTAAATCCTGGTACATCTTGTCAGCTCCAGGATGAACGGAGTATTTGGAACTATGGGCTTCTTGGAGGATGACATCACGAAGTCCTCCAAAAATTGGAACCCATATTCGTCCGTTTAACCGTAAAATTCCGTCCTTGCTAAGAGTTAACTGCTCCTCAGTTACTCCTAACTTTTCATTAGGATAGTTAGCTTCCAACACAGCTTCCTTCTGTGCAGCTAACACCCTTTCTATCAAACTGTTCTTTATCTCCATACGCTTGGCGTTAATTCGTATGGGTTTAACCCTTTCCTTTCTGCTCAAGGCATCAGCGACTACATTCGCTTTGCCGGGATGGTATTTGATTTCACAATCATAATCATTCAAAGTTTCCATCCAACGGCGTTGCCTCATGTTTAATTCTTTCTGGTTAAACAGATGCTGGAGGCTCTTGTGATCAGAAAAGATCACAAACTTGATTCCATAAAGATAATGCCTCCACAGTTTTAGTGCGAACACAACGGCACCCAATTCCAAGTCGTGGGTGGTGTAATTCTTTTCGTGCACCTTTAACTGTCGTGATGCATAGGCAATCACCTTGCCTTTCTGCATAAGCACACACCCCATGCCAGTGTGTGATGCATCACAATAAACTACAAATTCTTCAGCACCTTCAGGTAAGGTAAGCACAGGAGCGTTGCTCAACTTTTGTTTCAAAACATCGAAGGACTCTTGCTGCTTAGGACCCCAAACGAACTTTACTTTCTTCTTGGTCAGGGAAGTTAGGGGTGCAGCAATCCTTGAAAAATTTTCAATGAAGCGCCTGTAATATCCTGCCAACCCTAGGAAGCTACGGATTTCTGTTGGCGTCTTTGGCTCTTGCCAGTTCATTACTGCTTCAACCTTAGCGGGATCCACCTGGATACCACACTCACTGACCACATGTCCAAGAAATTGGACTTCCCTAAGCCAAAATTCACACTTGGAGAATTTGGCATAGAGCTTTTCCTTATGCAGAAGTTTGAGAATACATCGAAGATGTTTCTCGTGGTCAGCTTTGTTCTTAGAATAAATGAGAATGTCGTCGATGAAAACGATGACGAATTTATCTAAGTGCGGCTTGCAAACGCGATTCATGAGATCCATGAACGCAGCCGGTGCATTGGTGAGCCCAAAAGGCATCACTAGAAACTCGTAGTGACCGTAACGAGTCCTAAATGCAGTCTTGTGAACGTCTTCATCCTTAACCTTCAACTGATGGTATCCAGACCTCAAATCAATCTTTGAGAAGTAACTTGCCCCTTGAAGCTGATCGAACAAATCGTCGATTCTGGGCAATGGATACCTATTCTTGATCGTGACCTTGTTAAGCTCGCGATAGTCGATGCATAGACGCATCGATCCATCCTTCTTCTTGACAAACAGGATTGGCGCTCCCCAAGGAGATGAACTAGGTCGAATGAAACCCTTAGCCAGCAGTTCATCTAGCTGCGTCCGCAACTCCTTCATTTCGGTGGGTGCCAATCTGTATGGTGCTCTGGCAACTGGTGCCGCTCCGTGAATGATATCGATCCTGAATTCGACTTGTCTATCTGGTGGTAGGCCAGGTAGATCTTCAGGAAACACTCCTGGGTATTCAGAAATGACAGGGATGTCTTCTAACTTCGGTTTAGGTTCCTCCAAAATCACTTGCGCCATGTAAATGACACATCCCCTCTTCAAACACTTGGAAGCCTTGAGCATAGTCACCTGCTCAGGCAGTCCGTACTGGGTATCTCCCCGAATGGTAAGTGACTCACCAGACGGAGTCTTTATTACTACCTGTTTCTGTTTACAGACGATTTGGGCCTGGTTATGAGATAACCAGTCCATACCCAGCACTATGTCAAAACCAGCTAATTTAAACGGAAGTAGAGACAGAGGAAAAGAATGGTTCTTAATGGATATAGTACATCCATCTAACACAGTAGAGACGGTTTCTATGGTACCATCTGCTAACTCTACCTCATAGTTTACGCTTAGGGTTTTGACAGGTAAATTCAACAATTTACAAAACTTCTGATCCACAAAAGACTTATCTGCACCGGAATCAAAAAGTACTCTTGCAAAGACATCATTTACAAGGAATGTACCTGTTATGACGTTATCATCTTGCACAGCCTCCTGCGCATCCATCCTGAAGACTCTGGCGTTAGTCTTCTTAGCCTCCTCAGGCTTCTTGTTATTCTTGGGGCAGTTAGTCTTTATGTGGCCCTTCTCATTGCAACGATAGCACGTCGCATCTTTCATCTTCTTGCAATCCAAGGTTTTGTGTTCCTTGGATTTGCACAAACCACAAGCAAAAGACCTTGACTCGTTATTCGAGTTTGATCCAAATCTGCACTTTCCAAAGTGCTTTTTCTTGCAAGTTTTGCACGTGGGCTTCTCATCAGAACGATGCCCATCTTTCTTCGACTCCGATCCCTTCTTTCGATCACCGTTCCCACGGTGTTTCTTGTTCGACCTACGCGAACCATCATCTTCTCGCTTCCTCTTCTCAGTATCCTTATTCCTCAGCGATCTCTGACGGACCGCATCAAGTGTGAGGGATAAGGAAAGGTCAGTTACTGACCTGAAGGTAACTGGCCGAGAAGCTTTAACACTGGCCTTGATCTCGGGTTCCAACCCGCCAATAAAACGAGCGATCCTCTTTGGCTCGGGGGTTACCAGGTAGGGAACCAACCTGGACAGCGTATTGAAGCTTGTCAGGTAAGCTTGGCAGTCGAGGTTCTTCATTACCAATGACAGAAAGTCATATTCAATCTTTTCCACCTCGTGTTGAGGGCAGTAATTGTCTTTGATCAAGGCAATGAATTGATCCCACGTCATGCTATACAACGGGATCTTTCCGGAGGCCTCCATCAGAGATCTCCACCAGACCAATGCTTCACCTTTGAAGGACTGTGACACAAACTTCACTATATCCCGTTCAGCGCACCCGCTTATGTCCACCACTGTGTCCATTTCATCCAGCCACGTCATGCAATCAACGGCCCCCTTTTCCCCTGTAAAATCCCGGGGCTTGCAAGACACGAAGTATTTGTAAGTGCAACCCTTGTTACGGGGTCCTTGATGCAGTACCAAGTGCTGGGATGGGTCACTTTGATTGTTGGTGGACTGACGGTCATCACCGTCTTTCTTTGGTCCGTTCTTCTTGGGAGGAGGCTTGTTATGAGCCTCAGAATGTGTTCTTGGCTTTGAGTGTGATACGGAGTGGGTCCTACTCCTGGTACCACTGTATTCTTCATATTGCCTATCCAAGGCTTGAGTGACAGCACCATCAATGATAGCTTTTAGTTCGGCGCCCGTCAATGTAATCTGGGCGTTTTCATTTGGCGCCGCTGTAGGGCTATTGACTTCATTAGAATTTGCCATTCGTATTGAACTGTTACAGAAACAAGAACAATATTTTATTTGAAAGTTTATTATAGAATTACCCCCTTAGGGTAACTCGTTAACCATGGTAACAGAGACCCTTCTTGGTTAACTCATTAATCGTATTAATTTAGGATTTCAATTAAATTTATCCTAAACATATAACAATAACAATATATATATTAGCACATAAGGCTTGGTCACATGGACAATTTAATATACTATGATTTCTGAGAATCAAGACTTTTAAGGTTTGAACCTAGTTCATTACCTTTATTAGACAGGGAGTCCTAGCTACCACCGTCTTTTGGCTTATATAGAAATGAGCATGGCCCGTAGGCGCTATTTTACCACGTATGGTTGAATATGATCACCTTAATTGATGATGTAAATCCAGGATTCAGAGATCATTATACTGGATTAGGAAACTTCTAAAGAATCCTTATTCATTTTAAAAAAATGACATGTGATTTTTAACGAATCACTTCTGCCAGGAGTGTTAACATGTTTTAAGATGTTAACAAGAATTTGAATCTTTTAACCCGGTATTACCATTTTGGCCCGGTCTTATATTTGACACGAGGCTAGGTTCCACACTTTAAGATTCTTAATTAAATAATTACTTAGGCAGATTAAAAGGAATGATTTTAATTTATTTATTTCATTTATAATTATTATATATGCACAAATGGCAAACATGAAATTTATAAAACAACACTCCAATAATTTATAACAACATTACATATCGCCCTAAACGGGTCTTTCACACATGAAATTTGCCCACGTAGGAGCTACAACATAACAACATGCCCACGCAGGGGTCTTACAGAAGACATGCCCACGTAGGGGTTAACATACTAACAATTGTCCACGTAGGGACATAAACAAACATAAGTCCACGCAGGGACTAAACATACAACTTACCCTCGTAGGGGTTTATGGAAAGATAGACCCACGTAGGGGTCAATACACACAACAAACATACACACATAAATGTCCACGCAGGGACTTAATTTTAAAGTAGACATATACACATAAAGGATTTACTGATCCTTTTTGCTCTTTCCCTTGATTAGGTTCGTCAAGGTCTTGAACATTCCCTGGTTGCGCCGTCGATCTTCCCGTGCCTCATGTCGCACCTCTCTAATACTTTGCAGGATCTCCTGATGCAGTGGTGGCGACATTTGTAGAGACGGCGGGGGTTGTTGGTAAAACGGGGGTTGTGTAGGCATCTGGTACCCCTGGACTGGGTACCCTACTCCCCAAGGACCCCCATACGGTCCTTCAGGGTTAAGAGCGTTGTAATTAGCAGCTACCAGGTATGGGTCGGCTTCAGCGTAACCGGGGTTAGTGTGGGTTGGTAGCTCAAACGGGTTATACATCGAAGGACCCGTGTATGCTGGTATCTGATTATCGAAACCCATTGGTGGCGGTTGCTGCGCGAAGGGGTTTGATGGTCCACCCATCTGTGGAACTTCTGGAAGCGGCTGATAATTTCTGCCACTTGATTGTAGAGGAGAGTTAAAGTGAAACTCTTCTCTTCGTGTGGACATCCGGGCTCCGGATCTCCTATGTCTTTGCGGCTGTGGAGGCGCCGGCTGAACTGGTGGCGGTGGAGGCGGTGGCGTAACTGCCTCAAACTGGTGATTCCCAGAGGAATCTTGATGATGCTGCTGCTGCTGCTCATGCGGCGGAGAATAGTGAGGCTGCGGCTGCTCATGCGGCGTCGAATGGTGAGAAGGTGTATAATACCATTCGTGCCGAGTAAAGATAGCCTGGAAGCTATCTGGACCATTATAGGGTGGCCCGTGATAAATGGAACTATCCGAGACCTCGATTGGGTGGTTGGGAGTTCCTGATGCGGGTTCTTCTGGGTCGTCTTCCTCATCCATATCGTTTCCTCCAGAAAAATGGTCCTCCGGCCCCAATGGGTTAAAACCCACTGGTTCTTGTATATAATCCGCCGGGTTAAACTGGCCTTGAAAGATTGGAGTGGGGTCTCCAAAAGGGCGGTGCGACATAGATCGCTGTAACGGTATGTGCGAATGGTGGGGGTCTCTAGGCTCATTTTCTGATTGTGGCCCGTATGAGTCTTGAGCGGGAGTCGTAGAGCTGTTTGAAACCGACCGTCTTGCCGGTTGAAAGAGACCTCTCTGGTTCCGTCGAGTACCATCACTCTCGGCGGGGATAGGAGCTCGTGTATTGGACGGCCCAGCTTCATGGTCGTTGGGGGCGGTGGTCGGCCCCTTTCCTCCTCGTCCTCGCATACGTAAAAATCTCGGAGGCATCTTTTGTTAATCCTGTCAATAAAACATAAGATAACAATAACAAAAATATAAAGTTTTAAAGGACAAAACAAAAACCGAATAAGGTGGAATTTGTCCTATGTTATAAGTCTAGACTCAAAAGTTTAGATATGTGCAATTGTGTAACTGAGATTAAACACAAAAGGCTAGTGTTTAATTCACTCAGTGTTGGCTCTGATACCAACCTGTCACACCCCGATTTCCACGTGTCACCGGTGGGCCCGGTGGGGGAGTATTGTGACGTGGTTGGCAACGTAATAGTCAAACAACACAATATAATAATGCACAGCGGAAGCAAATTTAAATAAGATACAACCGAATTTATTTATTGTAAACAAAGTCACAATTATCCGGTGTTTATCCACAGTAGGATCGAATAATAAAAATATTGTTTATGGTTCAACAGACATCGGCATCTTAAGTTTGCGAGACTTCTAGTGATGCTTAGGAGACTCCCAGCCTATTTCGCCTAGTACCTGCATTTAATCTTTTTGGGAAAATACGTCAGTTTACACTGGTAAATACATTCAACTGACTCATTTTATAAAATGATTGAAAATTGGTTTGGATGCACATGGCATAAACATTTTGTTTAACTTGGGAGAATTATTTTATATGATAATCTTGTTAACGATTTACATGTTACTTATGCGTTCAGTAGCCCGGACGTATCCGGGTTAAAGATCAATAGACACACCACTGTAAGTGAGTTATACACGGGAGTACGCCTACACCCCGTGCTCAGGTCGTGGCAATCTCGTAAGATAATGCCGAGGATATCCGGGACATGGTCATTAACCCCCCAAAGGCTGTAAAGTAAACACATCTGTTTAAAACGAGCCGATCAAATTATTCAATTAACCACTAAGCGTGGAAGATTTGATGCCCGATCAAGCGGTACGCTATGTACCGTAACCCAAGCCCGTATAGGGAAAATAAGTTAAAAGTATTTACCTTGATGCAAAGTATAGTCACAATAATCAAATAGCAGGTAGCTTTTACTGTTTCTCCTAATCTGGAACGAAGGTTAAATATAACCTATTAGAATCCTAGCGGGTCTTTAATTATGCTTAAGCTTAGACCGGCTAGTTTCAAAGATGCGGTTCGTACGCACGATTAAGCGAAGACCGGATAGAATGTGATTTAGACCCGACAAGTTTGAAGACTTGTTTAATATGGGTTTACTACTCACATTCTGGATTTTGAGATGAAAATGATATCGTTTGACCCGTTTCGGCTAGTTTATGCAAACTATTTACATAAACCGAACCGAACGCGTAAAATGCATAACGGGTAACCGAAAGGGTCGTGAACAGGTTTCCTAAGTTAATACGCTTCAAATATGTTGTGATATCATTATGATATCTTCCATAATGCCCGTAACGAGTTTATTCCCTAATTATGCCCCGTAGGGGTATTTTGGTCATTTTAAAGGTTATAAAAGAGACTTATAATACTTCTGAGGTATGGGTCTGATTAAATCAGAAAAATATCTTAATTTAACAGGTTATGTCTATTGGTATTAAGTCTTACGTGTCAAAATGGTTTTAATACCAAACTACGCGTTTAATACGCGTATAAAGCCGTTTTAAGCGACGTACGGGTTAAAATACCAATCTGAGTTTTCTGATCAGTAAAACAGGCTCAAAATCCTATATTTATTATTTTAGATCAGTGGCCATTGGATTGGAATCAAACGGATTCGTAAAACTCGTTTTATAGCCTAAAAGGGCATATTCGGTATTAACCGAATCAATGCGATAAGCCTAGCTTAAGATCAGTTTAAAAATAATTAAAAATCTTCAAAAATCCCAAAATATTATTTAACATCAGTGGGTAAAATTTTTGGTACCGAAAATCGGGTTTAGATAGGCTATGCGCTAATCGCGCCGTTTAATTAATAAAAAGCTTAATATTTACGCTAATGCGCATATCTCATAATCTAGACCTCCGATTGACGTGAAAATTTACGTGCATGTTTAATAATCAGTAACTAAGATTATAGTACTTCCACATTTTCAAAATTCTCGTTGTAGGGTCATAAGGGCATTATGGTCCAATTTAAGCGATTAACGGAAACGTGCGCATGCATCGGATAATCAATGAAACAAGTACAGAGACTTATACTAGCATGTAACCCAACCCTAATGAGACTTTAAGGCATGTCTAATTCCAACTAAAACGGGTCAGAACCGAAGTCAACGTAAAAGTCAAAGTTTTGCGCCTTTCGGTTCCGAACCGGGTTTAAACAGAAATTTGTCGAGTCGGGCAAGCGTAGACAAGTTTTTATACTTATTACCAAGTTATATTAAGTTTAAAATAGGTTGCACGCCTCGCGGATTGCTAGTCGTGCATTAAATCGCATTTTGTAATTCTGTTGACTTTTTCGGTCAACGTTTGACCCGACAAACGACCTAGTTAGGTCTGGATTTGGTACTTGCCCTTATAAGGGTTTAATACCCATATAATTACCTATCTAACGGTACTTTTAATTCGACACACGACTGAGCTATCGTTAATTAATCGCGAAGTCAAACCGTAGTTACGTCGGTTTGACTTTTAAGCTAATTACTAAGCTAGAATTAATTTAGAAAGGTTAGGCAACTTACTAGATGGTTAATGAATGATTAGAAAGGCTCTTGATCAGTTTGCAAGCTCCCCAAGTAATCAGAATGCTTGAATATGATGTGTGAAATAAAGTTGCACTTGAAGGTCCTTTATATAGTGGGTTTACACACCACAATCAATTGACACAAGAGTCTATGCCCTTCCACAATTGTTCAACACATGTCTTCTAGTGTCTAGGGGAGTCTAAGGTTCATGCACATGCAAGAAAAACCGGTTTGATGGGTTACAAGTGCACCAAACAGGCTACTGCCTGTTTTCTGGTCGCTGGGCAACCCCTGCGCATCGTAGGGGCATTATGCCTACGATGCGTAGGGCTTCATCAGAAGCCAAAATGTTGTTGTTTGTTGAAGGTTTGAAAGGGCAGCCGTTATAAACGACTTGTGGACCTCAATTTTCATTCAGGGGCCTTCATAAAGTGTCTTACACATTGACATACCCTACCATTTGCAATTGCTTCACTTGAATCCAAAAACAAGACCCGTAAATTAAGGACTTCCATTCTTTTATTTCGTAGAATCCTATCACGCATTTCCAAATTCCATTATTGGCAATAAATTCCTGAATTGAGGGTATAATAGATGTATATAATATTAAATCGGGTCTTGGGATTTATAATTGAGGTGTTCAGAGGTAATATTTAACATGACGCCACTTTAAATCCTACCGAAAACATCTTTATTAAATCCGGGTTTTCAACGCGTTTTTGTTTGACATGACACGTGTCGTTTTAATATTAAACCCGAAATTTGCGAGGTGTTACAGTATGATTACGAAATGTTTTAATTTTGTTCGATTATGTTGATCATGTGCAATCATATCTATTTAGGGTTCTTGCTAGAAAACATGATGAATGATATGGACTATGATGATTCGCATAAACGTGTGTGATGTATTGCAAAACACATCCTTTATTCGTGTATAGTTTGTACAATTTATCATTAATTATAGTTTCGGTTTAGTCAGAATTACGTGTCATTGATCATATTTTGGTTTTCCAGGTCTTGATACATAAAGTGGCTGAAAATTAAGTGGAACCGAGCTGAAATGCTGAGAAATCAAGTCCCGGAATTATTTGGAATAAGTGTTAGAATTATTTTGGAGATTTTGGAAGTTAAAGCTAAGTTTTGCACGTAACAGTCTGTGAAAAAACACCCGTGGCGTCGCGCCACAGGTAAATGATCATATAGTCGCGTAGAGCCAACAAACAAGCAAGAAAATCTGACTTTTGACACGGTGGCGTCGCGCCACAACAAGTGGTATTCCCCGTCGCGCGACGCGACGGGGTGGTGGGTCGTGTTTAATTCGTGATAATTAGGCTTTGCATATAAAAACCAAGAGATAATCATCATTAACAACAACTCACATACCAAAGAAACCCTAGGCGAATTTCGGAGCAGATTTCGAGTAATTTGGAGTGCTTTAGCTTGCGGGAATCATTCGGTTGAAGCTTGGAGCGTAGGAACGAAGATTGTTCGAGTCTTATCTCCCGGTTTTCTTTATTTTTGTGTTTCAATACTTTTCCAATGAATTCTTGTTTTGAACTTGCTTTGTTGATTTTAAATACTATGTTTCTTGGCTAAAACCTTCGTTACTACCTAGGCAAGATGATAGTTTGATCAAGTTTGGATTTTTAACGGTTTTTTATTTTTTGTTATGGATTGATCTTTGAAAGCAAATTGTTCTAGAATTTCTGATTTGGTGTGTGTGTGTGTATTTAACTTTGATTGTTGATTAATTGTTGTTTCACATAGATTTTGGTGAATGTCTTTCACATAATAAATTTGTGTTGATTATTTGCATCCTTGCGGGTTCGGGTGATCTTTGGGTAAATCGGCCGATAGCCTTAGAAACAGTAATTAAAATACAATTAGAATTAAATATTCTGCTTAACTTGTCGCTGAGAGGCTCGAGTTAGTTATTAGGTCTCAGTGCATTATACAGCTAAGAAAGGTTTTGAGAGAAGTCGGTTTTAGTTCCCTAATTGCATTTGTGTCTAATAAGCCAAGTTAGAACCTAGGATTGCTTTAGATTATCGTGCTGAGAGGTAGATAGTCGAATTAGGGCACTTTTAGAGTCGTTAGAGGACTGAGAGGAAGTCTAACAGTCGGTGTTCATAACAGCCTTGTAGGGTTTCCTAGGTTTCTTCCTGAGAAGGGTCGGGAAGTCTTAGCTTGAAATACCTTAGGGTTTAGTACTTTACGATCCCGACCCCATACAACAATAATACCGTTGGAAATCCATTCATAGTTAAACAGGATTCAAGCCTAGGTAGTCGTTAATCTCATCTGAATCAAACCTTAGTTTTTGTTCGTGTCTTGGTTTAATTTCAATTTTAGGATTTTAGTAAAACCCCCCTTAAAACACAACAATTGTTAAGTCGTGTCAATGTCTAGTCTAAATAGAGTCGTTAACGTGATTAATTAGAGTCCTTGTGGGTTCGACATCCGGACTTACTTTTCTTTGCTAGAGTCGACCGGTTCACTTGCCGGTGAGTAGTTTAGTCAAGTTAGAGAGTCTAGATTTTTATTACTTGAGTCTTAATTTAGGGTTATTTCAGTTTATTTAGTTAAACTACTTTTTCCACATCAAGTTTTTTGCGCCGTTGCCGGGGACTCTTGGCAATTGCGTTAACTACTTTGTTTGGATTTTAACTAATATCGTTACGTGCTTTTTGTGTGTTTATGAGTCGTAGGATTCCAAGTAATTTTAGTGTCTTTTTCGTATTTTTAGAGTCTTTTGTTGGAGTCGTCTTACTTGTTTGTTCCTGGTTTTGCAGTTCATGCCCCACACGCGTTTGCAGGGACCAGTGAAGCCGCCGATCGACAAGTCTTCCTTCTCCACACCCAATTTTCAGGTTCGAAAATCTTCAACTTCATCTACAGCCCCTTCTGACTCTACACTTCAATCTAAACCACCGAGCTACGACTTCACCCCGAAGTCATCACCCCACAACACCCCACCACCTTCCCCTCCGCCTAGTCCACCACCAGTTCCCCAAATGGCCCATAACCAAACCATCCACCAACACTCCACCGTGGGTTTCACCGCAAACTCACCCATTACCCTCCCTGAAATCACCAATGATAAGTCCTGGCAAATTCCTTCATGCATCATGACCGCCATTAACAACTCTTGTCAGTTCCATGGTTGTGATGATGAGGATGCGCCAGCACATATCAACCGTCTCACCCGTCTGTGTAGCACCTTCGGCATCGAAGGTGTAAATCTTGATGCCCGCTATCTCCAAGTCTTCCCTTTTTCGCTTGCTAGCCGCGCAACCACATGGCTCAATTCGCAGCCAGCGGGTACTTACACTACTTGGGCTGGACTTAGGGATGCCTTCCTTGCTAAGTATTTCCCACCTGCGAAGGCCTCTCGCCTTCGAGATCAGATCCATTCATTCAAAATCGAGCCTGACGAACCATATCACTTAGCTTGGGAGAGGTTTCAAACTTTACTCTCGTGTTGTTCCTAACATGGGCTGTCGGATTGGGCTTCAGTAGAAAAATTTTACAATGGTCTTACCCCTTAGTGCAAGGCCCGATTCGACACATCTGCAGGATGCCATCTTATGGGAAAGAAAACTGTGGCTGACTGCAATGATCTCTTTGAGAGCTTCGCTCATGCTGATATAGATCATAGTGCTACCAGCGGGAATTCCAATCCTGTGATTACTTCCTCATCTTCGCGAGGAGTAAACCAGGTCATTTCAGACTCAAAGGTAGTATCTCAACTCGACTATATCACCAAAGAGTTGCTAGAAATTAAGAAGAAGGTCGATAGGTGCGAAGTTTGTAGAGGTGGATATGACACCGTAGATTGCCCAACACTTACCCTAGAACAGGTCGAGTATATAGCAGGTCAAAATAGGGGTCCAACTAAGTCGTTCAACAATAGTAACTCTAATTGGCGTGCTAATAATTATCGCTCTTTAGGTAACCCCCTGGTTTTCCATCAGGTCAAAATCAAAGCAGGGGGCCAGGTTTCTATTCTAGTGGGGGGTCGAGTCAAACAGGTCAATTTGCTAGTTCAGGTTCAGGTGGGCAGTTCAGAGGTGAGGGGTTAAACCAAGAGGTTCAACCTAGGAATGAGGGGTCAAATGGTAGTTTGTCTAGGATAGAGGAACTTCTTACCCAGCTAGTGGTTAAGGATCAGGCTACCCAACGTACCCTAGAAGAACACACTACTTTCCTAAAGAATAATCATTCAAATTTCTTAGACCTTCAAAGGCAAATTGGGGATATTGCATGCCAATTGCAAGAACGACCTCCCGGTCAATTTTCGGGCAACAAAAAGCTCAACCCTTCGGGCACTTTGAAGGCAATTTCGACCCGTAGTGGTAGGACCTGAGGAGAGGTAGTGAGACCCGAGAGTGTTGAGATAGAAGATGAGGAGCCCGTAGATGAAGAGATTGAAATGGAGGCTCCCGGTAAAGTGCAACCTAGGTTAATCCCAGCAAGTACCGCACACACCGGGGGGCCTTCAAGTGAGAAGAGTGTAGAAAAAAGGCCCATTCAAGTTATTCCATCACCTAATGTTGATATTTCCCGTGCTCCATTCCCTTCCCGTCTTAAAAACCAAACCTATTCCAAAGAGTACAGAAATTTTTAGAGATCTTTAAACAACTTAGAATCAACCTTCCTTTCATATAAGCCCTTCAATCGATGCTTAAATATGCAAAAATTTTAAAGGGCCTTCTAAAACGTAAGGATAGGTTAAGAGACGTTTCTAACATCCCCCTTAGTGGAGGGTGTTCCGCCATAGTCTTGAACAAGGTCCCGAAAAAATTGACGGATCCGAGCCTTTTCACCATCTCGTGCTTGTTTGGGAGTGATACCGAGTGTAGGTCCCTAGCCGATCTAGGAGCGAGTATAAACCTAATGCCATATTCCATGTATGAGAAGTTAGGCCTAGGAGAGTTGTCCCCTACACGTATGTCTTTATCTCTAGCCGATAGATCAGTAAAGTATCCTCGTGGTATAATCGAAAACCTTCTAGTCAAGGTGGATAAATTCGTCTTTCCCGTTGACTTTGTCGTTCTTCATATGGAAGCCGAAGAGAAGGTTCCTATCATTCTAGGACGCCCATTCTTGTGTACCGTCAAGGCTATCATCGATGTCTTTGACGGGAAAATTACACTTCAAGTCGGTGTGGAGAGAGTTACTTTCGAGATAGCACGCTCCATGGAACATCCTAGTGGTTCCGATGATCTTAGTAGTCCTTGTCATTCGGTCTATTTCATAGAGTCTTTCCTATCATGTGTCGACCATTGCTTTGACTATATTAGGGGAGCCGATCTAGTTGAGAGTAAGTTAGATGAGGTAATTAAGAAGGTAGAAGAGGTTGTGAGTGAGAGTGAGGAAGTAGAAGAGAACGAGTGGGTCCCCGAAGTGCTAGAATTTAGTGAGGTCAAAAGTGAGTTTGAGAGTACACCTATAGAGAAACCCGCCCCACTAGAACTTAAAGTTCCCCCGTCCCACTTAGAGTATGCGTTTTTAGGTGAGGGGTTCGAGTTTCCCGTCGTTATTTCGTCTAAGTTAGAGGAGGGAGAGAAAGGTAGGTTGTTAGAGGTGTTGAGAGAGAATAGGGAAGCCATTGCATGGCGACTTTCGGATATCAAGGGCATAAGCCCCACGTATTGTACTCACCGGATACTCATGGAAGATGACTATAAGCCGGTGGTGCAACCTCAACGACGCCTAAATCCGAACATGCAAGAGGTTGTTAAGAAGGAAGTGCTTAAGTTGTTAGATGCTGGGGTGATATACCCTATTTCCGATTCACCATGGGTTAGCCCGACCCAGGTCGTCCCAAAGAAGGGTGGGATGACGGTGATCATGAATGAAAAGAACGAATTAATCCCTTCTCGTACCATTACCGGTTGGCGTGTGTGCATAGACTACCGAAAGTTAAATGACGCCACCCGGAAAGACCATTTCCCATTGCCATTCATTGACCAAATGTTGGAGCGTCTAGCAGGTCAACAATTTTATTGTTTTCTCGATGGATTTTCGGGTTATTTTCAAATCCCCATCGCCCGGAGGATCAAGATAAAACGACATTCACATGCCCTTACGGCACTTATGCGTATCGCCGCATACCTTTCGGGTTATGCAACGTTCCGGCTACATTCCAAAGATGCATGGTTGTTATATTCCAAGACATGCTTGAGACTTCTATGGAGGTTTTCATGGATGACTTCTCGGTTTATGGCACCACTTTTGATGTGTGCAAAATGCAACATATAAATTACATCAATTGTGGCATAAAATTAACCCTTTTTTAGTACTAATGTTGGAAAAAGTGTGCTTTTGTCTTCCTTTTGTATTTTCAGGATTAAATGAGCTCAAATTAACAAAAGAAGCAAAAAGACAGCAAAATCCAGCATAAATACAAGAAAAGGAACAAACGTGACATGCCCGACCCCACGACAACATCTTCCCAAGCAAAACAAGAAGACAGAAGACTGAACACGCCCCGTGCTCAGCCAGCACGGGGGCGTGCCCAAGTGTCAGCAGAAAAGACAAAGTGGTGGAAGCTTCTATTGCCCACCACGGGGCCATGCTCAGCGGACACGAGGCCGTGGTCAACTCTAAGATTCGCACAATCTAGGCAAATCTTCATAGTACAAAGATTCTTCTGCACACGAGGTTGTGCTCAGCGGACACGGGGACGTGGTCAACTAATAAGACAAGCTGCATTAAATGAAGAAAGAGAAGGATGTGGACACGGGGCCGTGCCCACTGGACACGGGGCCGTGCCCGAGCTTCTGTTCAGCCTATAAATAGGAGTGCTTGGCTCAATCTCAAACCATCCCTTGGCACACCACCTCTCTCACACTTCACCCACCACCACCATAACACCATCATCCACCACCATCATCCATTGTCCATCATAGAGTGTGTTAGTCGTCTCGGGATCCAAGATTGATCGTAGGAGTTCTTGACAATCAAGGCCATGTTTGCCTAAGTCTCTTACATCACTTGGTGAAGACAAGTGTCTAGTGTAATACTTTTTATTTCTAATCTTTTCGCACTTTTTACTTGGTTTTGTATTAATGACTTTTATAACTAGTTTCTTATGTTGAAGGTGATTCTTCCTTATCGTTTGTGCGTGGTGTCTTGACATTATTTTACTGTCTATATAAAATAAAAGATTTTCACCATTCATATCTCCACGGTCTATATGGAGGTATGATGGCTACCTGGTCGGGGGTTAAGGGAACGGTTTGGTAAGAGTCTTTCCATTGTTCAGCGTTTAGAGGTCCTGCAATGGACCTGGGTCAAATTTAGTAGGACCTCCTTCAATACTTAATGGTATTGGATGGCGGGGGTCCAAACTCTTTGATCCCCTCATAAGTTAAATACTATTAATACTATAACCCGGCTATTTAGTACTGTATCCCTGCTGACTCAGACTACTTAGCCGAGGGTAACGTCACCTCCAAAAGAGGGGCCTACCATAATTTGCATTAATAACTTAATTAATTATCTTTCAATAATCCGACCCTTTAGGATTGTATCCTTGCTGACTCAAACTACTGGGTTGAGGGTAACGTCACCTTCAAAAGAGGGGCCTACTACAATAACTAAGATAATCTCTAAAATAAGTGCAAAAGTGCGGAAATAATCAAAGGTTACACTATACACGAGTCGGAACCAAGTGATTCATCTTGTCTATCTGTTTTTATTTTTATTTTTATTTTTAGCATTTTAGTTAGTTTTTATTTTTCTTAGCTTAAAACATTTTTCTAAACTTTTTGATTTGATTAGACGTTGAGGATAAACCGGTACTAAAAGCTCTTGTGTCCTTGGACGACCTCGGTATCTTACCAACGCTATACTACGCTCACGATGGGTGCACTTGCCCATATGTGTGTTTAGTGTTAGTAAATATCGTGTTTTATAAATTTAAAACTTGGCTAAAAAAAGTGTTAAAGGGCTTAAAATATACACCTAATATATATAACACTTCACACGCATCAAGTTTTTGGCGTCGCTGCCGGGGACACAAGGATTTTAAGAAAGATAGGAATCAACGGCCTAATCATTTTTTCTTATTTTTCATTTTTTTTTTTAGGATTTTTCTTAATTTTTCAGCTTCTGCAGAACTCAGCACGGGCCGTGCCCGCTGAACACGCCCCGTGCCCAATCATTGGAACTGACAATCCTGTTTTTAAGTCAGACAGTAGCTGAACACGGGGCCGTGCCCACTCAACACGCCCCCGTGCCCAAGTTTCAGTTACTGAAAACAGAACCGTAAGATCCCGACGGTTGGTAATTTCTGACACAAACATGAGTGATACTGATGCTTTTTACTTTCGGCACTCTTATGGTACTACGTGATGTCAATTATGTGGTGGTAACCATAAGGAATTAGAATGTTATTTTCTAAATTATAAGCCCCACTATATAGACCCATCGTTTCCTTGTATCCTTAAGAGGGGCGAAAGTAAAAATAATCCCTATCTCTCCCTCGAATGCTCCCAACCGGATTTTCTAGAAGAAATGCTTCTTGATGAATTATTTCAATTAGAAGATCTAATTCTTAATTGGTTAAAAGAACTTAGGAAAGTTTTCAATAATCTATCCCAAGACGATAACCAAGAAGAAGGGTTGGGCTCGCATTCAAACAACTTCATTGTTTCCAACGATACTTCTAACTCTAGTGAGGACTTGAGCGATAGTCGTCCCTGTGTTGATTGTGCCGTGAAGGACTCCCCATCGATTTCGTTCGATGCATACATAGACCTGAGCGATTCGACATACACCTTCTTTAACGAGAGCCCGGGAAATGGTTGGACTTGTCCACCTACATATAGCATAGGAATCACCCTCACCGACAACCTCTTGTGTTCTCGTCTTAATCCAGAACAATTAAGGTATCTTAGGCACTTTGGGGTTGTTCCATCCAGTAAGGAACCACCCGATCTGGAAAAGTTCCTTAAAAATAGACACACTTCATAAACCAGCCTTTCGACACGGGGCCGTGCCCAGGTCAACACGCCCCCGTGTCCACCGAAAGATTCCCTTCTGACTTCTGTCAGAATACGGACAAAACGTGTCAGGATCTTGCCTGCACACGGGGCTGTGTCCAGCCGACACGGGGCCGTGTCCAGCCGACACGGGGCTGTGTCCAGCATTCTGTCGTTTTCTATAAATGCAGCCAAGAATCCTGCACATTTGGACCATCCAGGGACAGAGATTTGAAAGGATTTTCTAACTTACCATCCTAGGTATGTTCTAAAAGAAGGTTCTAACAAACATCTTGTCCTTTCCTCTTTTATCCATTACCTTCCTCTTCACCTTTCTTGCAACAACACCTCCATTGAAGCTTGATTTCAAGCTTCATTGTGATGATTGTTGAGTTTTTGCTCAAGGAATCTTGTTAAAAATAAGTTACACAACATTGTTTTAAGTTATTTTTGTTCAAAAATGCTTCATAAGTTGGGAAAATAATTTGAAACTCCAAGATTCCTTGTTCTAAAAACCTGCAGAAAGTTGAACACGGGGCCGTGCTCATTGAGCACGGGGCCGTGTCCGTGGTACTGTTTCGTTAAAATAAACTACTTCCGGTTTGTTTTCGTAGAATGTCTAGCCAAAACAGTGGAACCTCTTCTGCGCACTCCAGAAACAGTCGAAGGGAAAGAAGGCCATCAATTGAAGCAACTCTCGTACGTTACGTGATGGCATTACGTGAAGCTCTTGACGAGATGACTTCGATAGAGGAGGTCCTAATAGACCGTATAAATTATCTTTCGGTGGGGTTGGAAAACAGTTTTCAAGAAATAAACCTCTTGCACCAGAGGTTAAACATTCTTGTAACACCTCCTATGGAACCGATCCTACCTCAAGAGGATTGGAACCTAGCACTTGGAATCAACAATCCTACCGGTTGGGACGACATTCCGGCGGAACCTCCTCTTGAAGAACTCCAAGAAGTCCCGGTGGCAGTTGCACCTCCTCAACCCAATGCCAATGAGCCCGCTTTTCTTCTCCCTATGGAGATAGAAGAATGGCTCGCCGACGTGTGAGGAACCCATGACCGAAGAAAGGAGTTTTCAAGCCACATCTAACCGAAAGATTTACCTTTTCGGAAATTTTGCTAATAGAATAAGTTGTAGGCTAGAACTCCTTGGTTTAGATTTCTTGTGTTTCTTTGACCTAACTATCTAGTATTTTAATTTTAGGACTAATATGTAATTCTCTCTATGATTTAATGAATGATGGTTTTAGTTAATTTGGTGTTTGGATGGTGTTGAAATGAATAAAACACACTAGAGATGGCAAAGGATACAAGGGAAACTTGAACCAGCACCCCATGCAGGAAAACAGAACCATCCGACGATTTTCTTCATTTACAGTAAGCTCGGCACGGGCCGTGTCCGCTCAACACGGCCCCGTGCTGCACAGTCTGCAGAAAAGACCTAGTTCAGGTAACTGGACACGGGCCGTGTTCACCCAACACGCCCCCGTGTCCAGGCTTCTGTTTCTCTTGATTTAATTTTGTTACTGGCACTTGAACACGGGACCGTGCCCGGACAACACGGGGTCGTGTTCAGCGCCCAGTAACACAAAATTCTTGCTTTTTACACCTTTTTACACATTCAATCAACCTAAAAACTTATTTTTGGGACACATTGAGGACAATGTGTAATTTAAGTGTGGGGGGATGCTAAAACCTTGAATCTTGCAAGTCCTAAATACAAGCCTTACACAAAACTCTATTGGAACCGCTAATCACCCCAAATTTTTTCAAAAATTTTCATTTTTTTTACTTGTCTAGGTTTAACTTGGGAATTTCAAGTTCTAAAAAGGTTATATTTTTACGAATTTACAACCGATAGCGTCGTGATAAAAAGAACCAACATAAGAAAATTATGAAAAGGCATGGCAAACTTAGTTAAAATTTAATTATATATACTTGATCACATAAAAACTCATTCCCACAAAAGTGAGTTTTGAGCCTTTATTGAGCATACAAACACATATCTTTAAACTAAATGCTCATTTTTCGTTTCTTGTGTGAATAGCCGCTTGGTTCTTACGACTCTAGAACTTGCCATGACGATACATTCCCGGTTCTTACCAACTTAAACCCAAGTAAGTAAATGATGGAGGCATTAGGACTAACCCTTTTTATTTCTACACCATTATTTTTTTTACCACCTACCCAAAATCCTCCTAGTTAGCCCCTTTGAGCCTAAACTTTTTCATTTCATAACCCAAACAAACACCCTTTTACCCACCAAAACCTTTTTCATTTTTAACCCTTTGTTTTAGTAACTAGCTCGGTTTTTCGTATGACTTTAAAAAAAATTTATTTGTTGATGATGAAGCAAAAACAAATAAACAAACAAGTTCATCAAAAATAACTTTGTTTGAAATAATAGCATCAAAATAATAAAAAATAGAAAAATAGAAAGTCTTACGAAAACCGATGCTTTTTACGCTTTTTTGCCCTTTTCTACTAACCACTAACCCAACCACCTACCTTTAACCCAAGCCTAACCCTTCACCCAAAAAGTCCTCTGGATATTTACAAAGGTATATAAGTTAAAAAGGAGGAGGATTGATTGCTTAGCAAGCCTATGGTAGGAGTAAGTTCCATGCCGCTCTCGAGTGATCCACTAAAATACATCTTCGGCCGAGTGTTGAGTGATCCCCCATGAGGTATGTGAACTTGTATATAAATAGAATTTTAAAGAGGCATGTTATGCCCTAATAAGTAATTTATCTTATGAAAAGTTTTAAATAAATCATGACGAATAGGATTGTAAATAAATAAAAATAAAACTTAATAAAAGAATCTTGGAAATCCCGACACTCTATGACAAGCCCAAAAACGTTCTCTTCTACCCATTCCATTTGGGTGTGTAAAGCCACATTATAAAGAGTTTTGCTTGAGGACATGCAAAGATTCAAGTGTGGGGGTATTTGATGTGTGCAAAATTGCAACATATAAATTACATCAATTGTGGCATAAAACTAACCCTTTTTTAGTACTAATGTTGGAAAAAGTGTGCTTTTGTCTTCCTTTTGTATTTTCAGGATTAAATGAGCTCAAATTAACAAAAGACAGCAAAATCCAGCATAAATACAAGAAAAGGAACAAACGTGACATGCCCGACCCCACGACAGCATCTTCCCAAGCAAAACAAGAAGACAGAAGACTGAACACGCCCCGTGCTCAGCCAGCACGGGGGCGTGCCCAAGTGTCAGCAGAAAAGACAAAGTGGTGGAAGCTTCTATTGCCCACCACGGGGCCGTGCTCAGCGGACACGGGGTCGTGGTCAACTATAAGATTCGCACAATCTAGGCAAATCTTCATAGTACAAAGATTCTTCTGCACACGGGGTTGTGCTCAGCGGACACGGGGGCGTGGTCAACTAATAAGACAAGCTGCATTAAATGAAGAAAGAGAAGGATGTGGACACGGGGCCGTGCCCACTGGACACGGGGCCGTGCCCACTGGACACGGGGCCGTGCCCGAGCTTCTGTTCAGCCTATAAATAGGAGTGTTTGGCTCAAGCTCAAACCATCCCTTGGCACACCACCTCTCTCACACTTCACCCACCACACACCACCACCATAACACCATCATCCACCACCATCATCCATTGTCCATCATAGAGTGTGTGAGTCGTCTCGGGATCCAAGATTGATCGTAAGAGTTCTTGACAATCAAGGCCATGTTTGCCTAAGTCTCTTACATCACTTGGTGAAGACAAGTGTCTAGTGTAATACTTTTTATTTCTAGTCTTTTCGCACTTTTTACTTAGTTTTGTATTAATGACTTAAATAACTAGTTTCTTATGTTGAAGGTGATTCTTCCTTATCGTTTGTCCGTGGTGTCTTGACATTATTTTACTGTCTATATAAAATAAAAGATTTTCACCATTCATATCTCCACGGTCTATATGGAGGTATGTTGGCTACCTGGTCGGGGGTTAAGGGAACGGTTTGGTAAGAGTCTTGCCATTGTTCAGCGTTTAGAGGTCCTGCAATGGACCTGGGTCAAATTTAGTAGGACATCCTTCAATACTTAATGGTATTGGATGGCGGGGGTCCAAACTCTTTGATCCCCTCATAAGTTAACTACTATTAACACTATAACCCGGCTATTTAGGACTGTATCCCTGCTGACTCAGACTACTTAGCCGAGGATAACGTCACCTCCAAAAGAGGGGCCTACCATAATTTGCATTAATAACTTAATTAATTATGTTTCAATAATCCGACCCTTTAGGATTGTATCCTTGCTGACTCAAACTACTGGGTTGAGGGTAACGTCACCTTCAAAAGAGGGGCCTACTACAATAACTAAGATAATCTCTTAAATAAGTGCAAAAGTGCGGAAATAATCAAAGGTTACACTATACACGAGTCGGAACCAAGTGATTCATCTTGTCTATCTGTTTTTATTTTTATTTTCAGCATTTTAGTTAGTTTTTATTTTTCTTAGCTTAAAACATTTTTCTAAACTTTTTGATTTGATTAGACGTTGAGGATAAACCGGTACTAAAAACTCTTGTGTCCTTGGACGACCTCGGTATCTTACCAACGCTATACTACGCTCACGATGGGTGCACTTGCCCATATGTGTGTTTAGTGTTAGTAAATATCGTGTTTTATAAATTTAAAACTTGGCTAAAAAAGTGTTAAAGGGCTTAAAATATACACCTAATATATATAACACTTCACACGCATCAACTTTCGACCAATGTCTTCTAAATCTTGATAGGATGCTTAAGAGATGCATAGAAACGAACCTTATGTTGAATTGGGAGAAGTGTCACTTTATGGTGACGGAGGGGATTGTCCTAGGTCATAAGGTGTCTAGAGAGGGAATAGAGGTGGATAGGGCCAAGATAGATACCATAAGTAGATTGCCTCCACCTACTAGTGTCAAGTCTGTTCGTAGCTTCCTAGGTCATGCGGGTTTTTATAGGCGTTTCATAAAGGATTTTTCCAAAATTACACGCCCCATGACCCGACTTTTAGAGAAAGATGTACCTTTCGTCTTCGACGAAGAGTGCGTCAAGGCTTTTGAATTCTTAAAGGAGAAACTCGTTAGTGCCCCTATCCTTGCTTCGCCCGATTGGAGCTTGCCTTTGGAGCTCATGTGCGATATAAGCGATTATGCCGTAGGTGCGGTCTTAGGTTAAAGAGTCGATAAACACTTTCATCCAATCTACTACGCGAGCCAAACTTTAAATGATGCTCAAGAGAACTATACCACCATGGAAAAGGAGCTCTTAGCTGTAGTGTTTGTGTTTGATAAGTTTCGCTCATATCTCGTTCTTTCCAAAACCACCGTGTTCACCGACCATGCCGCTTTGCGATTTCTATTCCAAAAGAAAGACGCGAAGCTGCGTCTCATTAGATGGATTCTTTTGCTCTCCAAGTTCGATATAAAAATTAAGGATAAAAAGGGAGCGGAAAACGTGGCCGCCTACCATTTGTCACGTTTAGAGGATCCTAAGAGAGAGGAAGTTCGTGAGGATTCTATAGGAGACACTTTTCCCCACGAAAAAATAGACTTTGTTAGTGCCGAGGTAGAGGGTTTGCCATGGTTTTCGGACTTGGCAAATTATTTAGCGACCAGAGATCTTGTGAGGGGTATGTCTTACCAACAAAGGAAAAAGCTTTTTAGGGATGCTAAGAAGTACATTTGGGATGATCCATACCTATTTAGGATAGGTGGAGAGAGAGTGCTTAGGAGATGTGTTTCAAAGGAGGATGGGTTAGATATCCTTAGACATGTGCACGAGGGCTTAACGGGAGGCCATCACGGGCCAAATGTGACGGCACAAAAGGTTTTCGATAGTGGCTTCTATTGGCCAACGGTAGTTAAGGATGCCGTAGAGTTTGTTAGGACATGTGACCGTTGCCAACGTACCGGCAACATCTCATCCAAGGATGAAATGCCCCAAAATCCCATCCAAGTTCTTGAAATCTTTGACGTTTGGGGTATTGATTTCATGGGACCTTTCCCCTCATCGAGTGGGAATAGGTACATCCTCGTGGCCATTGATTATGTCTCAAAGTGGGTGGAAGCTCAAGCTTTGCCTACTAATGATGCCCGAGTGGTGGTGAGGTTCCTTAAAAAGTTATTCACACATTTTGGAGTTCCTAAAGCTATAATAAGTGACCGTGGTACGCATTTTTGCAATTCCGCCATGGAAAAGGCACTTACTCGCTACGGTGTCACTCATCGTCTTTCCACCGCATACCACCCGCAAACTAGTGGCCAGGTAGAGAATGCTAACTGAGGGGTGAAGAGAATCTTAGAGAAAACGGTAGGAAAAAGTAGAAAGGATTGGTCGGAAAAGCTCGACGATGCTTTGTGGGCATTCCGCACCGCCTACAAAACACCGTTAGGAACGACACCCTTCATGATTGTGTATGGCAAAGCTTGCCATCTTCCGGTGGAGTTAGAGCATAGAGCTTTGTGGGCTTTGAAAACCGTTAACCTCGACCTTACCGGAGCCACAAGAAGGAGGTTCTTCCAAATTCATGAGTTGGAAGCTTTGAGGGATGCCGCCTATGAACGATCTTGGAGTATCAAGGAAAAATCTAAGCCGTTGCATGATAGGAGATTGCGAGGATTGAAAGAGTTTAAGGTAGGTGATAGAGTGATCTTATTCAATTCAAGGTTGAAATTGATAGCAGGGAAGTTGAAATCAAGATGGAGCGGACCGTACGTGGTAAATGAGGTGTTTCCATACGGTACCGTTGAGTTATTTGACGAAGTCGATAAAGGTGTGTGGAAAGTTAACGGTCATCGCTTGAAACATTACTTGGGAGGTCCCATTGATACTACCGAAGAGGAAGAAATTCCTCTAGTGGACCCACCCACTTTCACCGAGCAGTGAGTTGCAAAGACTTCGTTTGTAGAGTATGTACCGTTTGTAACTTTCGTTATTTTTCATGTTTCTCGTAGTTTTTCGTGTTTGTGTTTTGTGTGTTTGAGAAAATTTGCAGGAAACGTACCCTTGAAGAGCTGAAAATGCAAGGAAAAAGTCAGAATACATCCTTTATTCGTGTATAGTTTGTACAATTTATCGTTATTTATAGTTTCGTTTTAGTCAGAATTATGTGCTATTGATCATATTTCGGTTTTCCAGGTCTTGATACATAAAGTGGCTGAAAATTAAGTGGAACCGAGCTGAAATGCTGAGAAATCAAGTCCCAGAATTATTTGGAATAAGTGTTAGAATTATTTTGGAGATTTTGGAAGTTAAAGCTGAGTTTTGCACGTAACAGTCTGTGAAAAAACACCCGTGGCGTCGCGCCACGGGTAGATGACCAGCCACGGGTAGATGACCATATAGTCGCGTAGCGCCAACAAACAAGCAAGAAAATCTGACTTTTGACATGGTGGCGTCGCGCCACCACAAGTGGTATTCCCCGTCGCGCGACGCGACGGGGTGGTGGGTCGTGTTTAATTCGTGATAATTAGGGTTTGCATATAAAAACCAAGAGATAATCATCATTAACAACAACTCACGAACCAAAGAAACCCTAGGCGAATTTTGGAGCAGATTTCGAGTAATTTGGAGTGCTTTATCTTGCGGGAATCATTCGGTTGAAGCTTGGAGCGTAGGAACGAAGATTGTTCGGGTCTTATCTCCCGGTTTTCTTTATTTTTGTGTTTCAATACTTTTCCGATGAATTCTTGTTTTGAACTTGCTTTGTTGATTTTAAATACTATGTTTCTTGGCTAAAACCTTCGTTACTACCTAGGCAAGATGATAGTTTGATCAAGTTTGTATTTTTAACGGTTTTTTATTTTTTGTTATGGATTGATCTTTGAAAGTAAATTGTTCTAGAATTTCTGATTTGGTGTGTGTGCGTATTTAACTTTGATACTTGATTATTTGTTGTTTCACATAGATTTTGGTGAATGTCTTTCACATAATAAATTTGTGTTGATTATTTGCTTCCTTGCGGGTTCGGGTGATCTTTGGGTAAATCGGCCGATAGCCTTAGAAACAGTAATTAAAATACAATTAGAATTAAATATTCTGCTTAACTTGTCACTGAGAGGCTCGAGTTAGTTATTAGGTCTCAGTGCATTATATAGCTAAGACAGGTTTTGAGAGAAGTCGGTTTTAGTTCCCTAATTGCATTTGTGTCTAATAAGCCAAGTTAGAACCTAGGATTGCCTTAGATTCTCGCGCTGAGAGGTAGATAGTCGAATTAGGGCACTTTTAGAGTCGTTAGAGGACTGAGAGGAAGTCTAACAGTCCGTGTTCATAACAGCCTTGTAGGGTTTCCTAGGTTTCTTCCTGAGAAGGGTCGGGAAGTCTTAGCTTGAAATACCTTAGGGTTTAGTACTTTACGATGCCGACTCCATACAATAATAATACCGTTGGAAATCCATTCATAGTTAAACTGGATTCAAGCCTAGGTAGTCGTTAATCTCATCTGAATCAAACCTTAGTTTTTGTTCGTGTCTTAGTTTAATTTCATTTTAATTTCAATTTTAGGATTTTAGTAAAACCCCCTTAAAACACAACAATTGTTAAGTCGTGTCAGTGTCTAGCTAAATAGAGTCGTTAACGTAATTAATTAGAGTCCTTGTGGGTTCGACATCCGGACTTACTTTTCTTTGCTAGAGTCGACCGGTTCACTTGCCGGTGAGTAGTTTAGTCAAGTTAGAGAGTCTAGATTTTTATTACTTGAGTCTTAATTTAGGGTTATTTCAGTTTATTTAGTTAAACTACTTTTTCCACATCAGTATGTTAAGGGAGGGCATGATCTTGGTGTTAAATTGTTAATTAAACATACATGAACACATCATATGGATTTCTAGTGTTCTTAGGGTTGATTAATCAATAACTCGGGTTAATGAGATAAGGATGATCGATGATTTGGTAGTGTAACGTGTTCATAGTAATGTTAGCTTGTTGTTTGGATCTTGAATTATGTTTGTTGATTTGTTCATTGTAAATGATGATGGAATTAATCATGAGATAATAATAATTTCAATGTATGGATTTATGAACAACTGTTTCGAATTCTGTGTAACATGATTGAGAAATTAGTGGGCTGTAATTGTGGAAACTATGTAACTGAATTGGGGATTTGGCTTGGTCGCACAAGCCAACCTGAGTCGCACAAGTGTTTTGACTCGCACAAGACATAGATCAATCACACAAGCTTGTGGGCTGGTACAAACATTGGGCCGGGTAGTTGGGCTGAGTCGCACAAGTCCCAGTCGCACAAATGGCCTCAATCGCACAAGTGATGGGGCCGTACATGTCATTGGGCCGAAACCCAATCGCACAGGGTACTTTTATACTACAAAGACAGAGTTGAGGGGTAGCCCGGGTTACCCCTCCTTATACACTGGCTCCGCCCCTGCTTTGACATCACACCGAGAGGCTCAAAAACACGTATTTGTTGTATTCGTCACCTTTTGGCATTACTCCTACACAATTCAAATAGGCCCTAACTATCTGCACACCCAGTTTGCCTATCTGCACAATTAGGGTTTACCTACGCTGCGTATTGACCTATACTCATATAAACCATGGATCTCAGTGCCTAATAACCAATCATTGCACAGAAAACAAGGTGTATATACGTTGCGTATAGCTCTCTACGCAGCGTATATAAACCATTAGACTTTTTTGGGTCATTTTGGTAGGTTTGAGGGATCATTTTTTCACAAAGTTTATATACGCTTCGTATTGACCTATACTCAGCGTATATAAAGGTCTGAAAATGTCATTTATACCCTTGTATTAAGGCTATACGAATCCAAATACAAGGGTAGTTGTGTCATTTTTGTCTAATAGGATGCGTAGTGACCTCTAAGGAGCGTATATAAAGCTTAATTTTTGTATTTTTTTTTATGTATTCCTTTGTTTATTTATAAAAAAAAAAGTAAATTAATTGTGTGTATTTTGGGGTATTTCCATGTTTATTTATAAAAAACAATATTATTAAAAATAATACAAATATTATGAATTATAAGAATTAAAAATAATACAAATATTAGGTCCCGTATTGACCTCGTATAAGCCTATAATTGTGATATCGTGTCGTATAGCGTCGTATAGGTCACGTATTGACCTCGTATAAGCCTATAAGTGTGATACCGAATCATATAGCGTCGTATAGGTCACGTATTGACCTCGTATAAGCCTATAAGTGTGATATCGTATCGTATAGCGTCGTATAGGTCACGTATTGACCTCGTATAGCCTATAAGTGTGATATCGTATCGTATAGCGTCGTATAGGTCACGTATTGACCTCGTATAAGCCTATAAGTGTGATATCATGTCGTATAGCGTCGTATAGGTCATGTATTGACCTCGTATAAGCCTATAAGTGTGATATCGTATCGTATAGGTGTGGTTTAGGTCCCGTCTAATCCTATATGCATATACAAGACCTATAGGAAACCTATACGAGACTTATACTACACTATACGATACGATACTATACAACAACACCCGTATAGGCCTCTATACGAGACTTATATACTATACACTATACGATACGATACGATATGATGCAATACGATACGATACGATGCAATACGATAAGATAATTTAATTTAAACGATAACAATATAATATATTTGTATTATTTACGAATAATATTGTTTTTTTTATAAATAATTTTCTTTTTTTTATGAATAAACAAAGGAATACGATAATTTAATTTAAACGATAACAAAACAATATATTTGTATTATTTACCAATAATATTGTTTTTTTATAAATAATTTTCTTTTTTAATTTTTATAATTCATAATATTTATATACTTTTTTATTTTTATAATTTATATTTGTATTATTTACCAATAATATTGTTTTTTATAAATAATTTTCTTTTTTTTTATAAATAAGCAAAGGAATACACAATAAAAAAATACAAAAATGGAGCTTTATATACGCTCCTTTGAGGTCCCTACGCAGCGTATGAGACAAAAATGACACAACTACCCTTGTATTTGGCTTCGTATAGCCTCAACACAAGGGTATAAAAGACATTTTCAGAGCTTTATATACGCTGCGTATAGGTTAATACGCAGCGTATATAAAGGGTAGTTTTTATTTTTAACCACAAACATGTGGTTAAATTATCTTTTTAACCCTTATTGTATATATACGCTGCGTATTGACCTATACTCAGCGTATATAAAGGTCTGAAAATGTCATTTATACCCTTGTATTGAGGCTATACGAAGCCAAATACAAGGGTAGTTGTGTCATTTTTGTCTTATAGGCTGCGTAGTGACCTCTAAGAAGCGTATATAAAGCTCAATTTTTGTATTTTTTATGTATTCCTTTGTTTATAAAAAAAAAGTAAATTAATTGTGTGTATTTTGGGGTATTTCCATGTTTATTTATAAAAAACAATATTATTAAAAATAATACAAATATTATGAATTATAAGAATTAAAAATAATACAAATATTAGGTCCCGTATTGACCTCGTAGAAGCCTATAAGTGTGATATCGTGTCGTATAGCGTCGTATAGGTCACGTATTGACCTCGTATAAGCCTATAAGTGTGATACCGAATCATATAGCGTCGTATAGGTCATGTATTGAACTCGTATAAGCCTATAACTGTGATATCCTATCATATAACGTAGTATAGGTCACGTATTGACCTCGTATAAGCCTATAAGTGTGATATCGTATCGTATAGCGTCGTATAGGTCACGTATTGACCTCGTATAAGCCTATAAGTGTGATATCGTATCGTATAGCGTCGTATAGGTCACGTATTGACCTCGTATAAGCCTATAAGTGTGATATCATGTCGTATAGCGTCGTATAGGTCATGTATTGACCTCGTATAAGCCTATAAGTGTGATATCGTATCGTATAGGTGTGGTTTAGGTCCCGTCTAATCCTATATGCATATACAAGACCTATAGGAAACCTATACGAGACTTATACTACACTATACGATACGATACTATACAATAACACCGGTATAGGCCTCTATACGAGACTTATATACTATACACTATACGATACGATATGATGCAATAAGATACGATACGATGCAATACGATAAGATAATTTAATTTAAACGATAACAATATAATATATTTGTATTATTTACGAATAATATTGTTTTTTTATAAATAATTTTCTTTTTTTATGAATACACAAAGGAATACGATAATTTAATTTAAACGATAACAAAACAATATATTTGTATTATTTACCAATAATATTGTTTTTTTATAAATAATTTTCTTTTTTAATTTTTATAATTCATAATATTTATATAATTTTTTATTTTTATAATTTATATTTGTATTATTTACCAATAATATTGTTTTTTTATAAATAATTTTCTTTTTTTTATAAATAAGCAAAGGAATACACAATAAAAAAATACAAAATGGAGCTTTATATACGCTCCTTAGAGGTCCCTACGCAGCGTATGAGACAAAAATGACACAACTACCCTTGTATTTGGCTTCGTATAGCCTCAACACAAGGGTATAAAAGACATTTTCAGAGCTTTATATACGCTGCGTATAGGTCAATACGCAACGTATATAAAGGGTAGTTTTTATTTTTAACCCCAAACATGTGGTTAAATTATCTTTTTAACCCTTATTGTATATATACGCTGCGTATTGACCTATACTCAGCGTATATAAAGGTCTGAAAATGTCATTTATACCCTTGTATTGAGGCTATACGAAGCCAAATACAAGGGTAGTTGTGTCATTTTTGTCTTATAGGCTGCGTAGTGACCTCTAAGAAGCGTATATAAAGCTCAATTTTTGTATTTATTTTATGTATTCCTTTGTTTGTTTATAAAAAAAAAAGTAAATTAATTGTGTGTATTTTGGGGTATTTCCATGTTTATTTATAAAAAAACAATATTATTAAAAATAATACAAATATTATGAATTATAAGAATTAAAAATAATACAAATATTAGGTCCCGTATTGACCTCGTATAAGCCTATAAGTGTGATATCGTGTCGTATAGCGTCGTATAGGTCACGTATTGACCTCGTATAAGCCTATAAGTGTGATACCGAATCATATAGCGTCGTATAGGTCATGTATTGAACTCGTATAAGCCTATAAGTGTGATATCCTATCGTATAACGTAGTATAGGTCACGTATTGACCTCGTATAAGCCTATAAGTGTGATATCGTATCGTATAGCGTCGTATAGGTCACGTATTGACCTCGTATAAGCCTATAAGTGTGATATCGTATCGTATAGCGTCGTATAGGTCACGTATTGACCTCGTATAAGCCTATAAGTGTGATATCATGTCGTATAGCGTCGTATAGGTCATGTATTGACCTCATATAAGCCTATAAGTGTGATATCGTATCGTATAGGTGTGGTTTAGGTCCCGTCTAATCCTATATGCATATACAAGACCTATAGGAAACCTATACGAGACTTATACTACACTATACGATACTATACAATAACACCCGTATAGGCCTCTATACGAGACTTATATACTATACACTATACGATACGATATGATGCAATAAGATACGATACGATGCAATACGATAAGATAATTTAATTTAAACGATAACAATATAATATATTTGTATTATTTACGAATAATATTGTTTTTTTTATAAATAATTTTCTTTTTTTTATGAATAAACAAAGGAATACGATAATTTAATTTAAACGATAACAAAACAATATATTTGTATTATTTACCAATAATATTGTTTTTTTATAAATAATTTTCTTTTTTAATTTTCATAATTCATAATATTTATATAATTTTTTATTTTTATAA
Organism: Helianthus tuberosus; assembly: GCA_030545235.1. Classification (NCBI taxonomy): domain Eukaryota; kingdom Viridiplantae; phylum Streptophyta; class Magnoliopsida; order Asterales; family Asteraceae; genus Helianthus; species Helianthus tuberosus. Next base: position 1,141,131 of record CM060438.1, on the reverse strand, counting down.
TTTATATTTGTATTTGTATTATTTACCAATAATATTGTTTTTTTATAAATAAGCAAAGGAATACACAATAAAAAAATACAAAAATGGAGCTTTATATACGCTCCTTAGAGGTCCCTACGCAGCGTATGAGACAAAAATGACACAACTACCCTTGTATTTGGCTTCGTATAGCCTCAACACAAGGGTATAAAAGACATTTTCAGACCTTTATATACGCTGCTTAGAGGTCAATACGCAGCTTATTTAAACTTTGTGAAAAAATGATCCCTCAAACCTCTTAAAATGACCCAAAAAATCTAATGGTTTATATACGCTGCGTATAGACCAATACGCAGCGTATATGACCCTTGTTTTCTGTGCAATGATTGGTTATCAGGCACTGAGATCCATGGTTTATCTACGCAGCGTATTGGTCAATACGCAGCGTATAGGGTTAACCCAATACGTTGCGTATTGACCAATACGCTTCGTATTGACCAATACGCTGCGTAGGTAAACCCTAATTTTGCTAGGGTTTGGTGTGCCAATAGGCACACCCTTCAAATATTAGATAATAATCACCTTTTGTAACTAGTTAATTTTTAACTGGTGATCAGATGAAAACCTTTATATGTATAAGTAAAATTAAATCACGTACATGTATCCTGATCAATATACTAATAATAGTTAAGTAAGAATATCCTGATCAATATACTAAGAATAGTTTAACTAAGAATGTAAATTAATAAACCAAACTGTTTTAATACTTCTTTGCAAGATTATTCAAAAAAGTAAAAATAATAATAATAATAATAATAATAACAACAAACTATATAAATCTGAATTAAATCACTTGGTTTGGTTCCTCTATTGAGACTTATCCAGCTTCTTGGTCTCAACACGACCATCCGTTCCAGCCATCATCACATACTTGTCCTTTCTAGTCAAATTAGTGCATTCAAATCCAAGTGTATCCCCTATCACTCTTTGAATATAGTTTGCCACCTCAAATGCAGATTTCCCGACTTTGCAAGTTAGTTCCAGAGGCAGTTGATTCAAGAAGGTTATCTCGTACGTTGGCCTAGGGTTCATGTACACAAAATATGGGTCCAAGGACTTATACCCACGAGCCGTTGTCCCATAGAACACAGTTTGTTTTGTATTGATAGCAACGGGCACGATCCTGTCTGTGAGTTCTGCAAAAAGAGCGCTAAATCGAAGCAAGAAGGGCTCTCTAGATGTAGTTCCCTCCGGGCAAATGACCAAATCACCCTCTTCCAACAGTTTTTTAATATGTGCGGCATCTTTATCTCTCTCCCTTGCCAATGCAACCGCTTTAATAGGTGAAATTAACTCAGAGAATTTACTAATACTATACGTGACACAACTTATCTTTCTTCCTAGGGCGACAGCAGTGACCACAGGGTCTATGACGGTACGATGGTTGCACACAAAGAGCACCCCACTTTGTCCTTGTTTAGGAGGGGGCGGTGGGGTGCCCTTAATAACAAGTTTGATTCCAAGGATCTTGTAGTTGTAGTATACAATCCTTTCGGGTAAAGGTATGTTGAGGTAAATTCTAAGGATGGATAGGAAAATGCCTATGGGCATCCATAGGAAGGTAAGTAGAGCCGCGAGTGGTGTAGGCCTTTGCACTAGACGTCCTTCGTGGAAAATGATGGGGCGTAGAAGCTTGTTTCTTGGTAAGGGCTCGCATCTTGTTCTTGGTACCATATAACCTTCCTGCACTCAATCACATTACGTAAGTAAGTAATAACAACAATCATTTGTTTTACTTGAAATGTAAAGTAAACTTCAAATCTTTCAAAGGGACCAAAGAATGGTTAAAAGTGTCTTTTTCACTCTTGGCTTTCCCATGTGCTTATCACGTGCTTCCTTTATTATGCGATTCAATTGGCCCTCGTGTCATGGGGACCTTCAAACCCATGCACGAACTAACAAAATTAAATGGGATTAAACGTATGGTGGAAATTTAAAGCCAGTATGATACTACATTAAATTTACAAAACTAGCATCATTTCATTTGACCCTTTCAAGCATAAGAAGATACTTAATATAGATGCTATGACTTTCATGGCCTAAAATAGTTACACAATACACACACACGAATTATAACTCATATATGTTTCGTATATATTGAAAATAAATAAATAAAAATGATCTTACAAAATTACAAATATATCAAAGTCTTTCTGTATTTTGCTTCTCATTCGATATTTGATTCTATATACATACACACTCATATGTATATGTGCATACATTCTCATTATAAATTTTAGTTTTTTCCATCATAATTAAGATCGAAAACAACAAACCCTGTACATGAGGCCTCGCATGTACATGATCCGAGGTGTCAGGTCAACTTGCTGATGTATACAACTACGTATACTTACCCTAGATTTTTACAAAAGACTACTTTCACGACTTAAACCCGTGGCATTCAGGTCATATGACAACAACCTTAACGTTGCTCAATATATGATCAATATTAATAAAATAAAATAAAATAAAAAACTTTAAATTTAGTGTTTTATTGGCCACATAACTATATCATGTCTATTTCACATGACAGGCTTGTGCAATTCCAGCTTTAGAAAAAGAAAAAATAAACATAATTTATGACTCCATTTATGAGCATATTTGTTCATGGCTGGCTTTTAAGTATATAAAAGAGAAACGTTTGTTTTGGGCCTCTAGTTTTTTGTGTCCGCATTTTTCTTTTTAAGCTAATTTATATAATATAAATTTATAAAATATAAATTTGTAACATTTCTACCCATATACTTTTGTACATTTAGCTTAGTTGGTGTTTCATGCTATAGTTAATTGTACACGTAATTTAGAAGGTTGTAGCTTTTGGTTTATTATTATATAAAAAGAATTGATGTATTAACTCTTTGGGTTTTTTTATGGTTTTTATATTGTAGTAATTTTTTTTCTTTTATTGTTTTTTAGTTAAAATGGTTTATATGGTCTTCAAGTTTTGTGTTTTTTTTCGTTATGTTAAGCTCTTTCAGTATAAATTCGAGTTTATCTATATTTATGCCAACTCGTTGTATAACTTTGTGTTTATATTTGTCTATGTTTTACGTCGCATGACGGTATAAATTCACATTTTTGTTTTACAATTCATACCCTACGTTTTACGTCACGTGGTAGTATAGATTAATGTTTTTGTTTTACAATTTTTTGACGTTGTTTGCTTACTACTTAGCACAGTTTTACGACTTACATGCCCGCAACGCGGGTGTTAAACACTAGTTATTATATATATGTATTGTTGACCAGTGAACATGAATAGTAATTTTATTTTTATAATAATATATAACTTTTTATATTTTATTATTTAATATTTTTATAGTTTTTAATTATTTTATTTTACTGTTTTTAAAATTATAATCTGTTTCTCATTTATTTTTTACTTTTATTAATTTTTTTTCTTTTTTTTCTATCATATTTCCATTATCAGTTAATTTGATATTTCTTTAATAACTTACGTTTGTTAATTTATTTCCAAAAACTTAAGTACTTAGTTGTGTTTAATTTTATTTCCTCGACATGACGGTATAGATTTTGGTAAAATGAAGTTATGTTAAAAATAGAGTATTTATTTGTATATATTAATTTAATTAGACTGATGATGAATCGCAACTAAATATTTATTTGTTATTATACCTTTTTTTCTTTTAAGTTTTATTCTATGATACAGTATTTTATAATTTTTTTTTTCTATTATAACTTTTATTTTATTATATTAGTAAATTTTAAACATATATTAATTTAAACATGTCTATTTTTATCCACATGGACACAAAAAAATATTCAAAATAAGTGTTAACGTATAAGTAATCGAAGTACAAACGTAAGTGTTATCAAAACCACCTTGCTTTTAGTTTCTATTTTTTTGTAAATCAACGTCATTTTACCTTTTCGTTATTCTAATAATGTAGTGTTATGTTTTCTAAAATTACGAATATACCGTTACGACGTGTTTACTTTTAACTACGCTTCAATAAAAGTTTTGTTCAAATCAGATAGGTCAAATATAATTGATTTTTTTGGTTATTTGTTGTGACGAACTAAACCAATATCGTATGAACAACTTTGGTAATAATATAGAGATTTTATATACCTTCAGCTATAGAGAGTGCTGGTATGTGACAAACCAAACTGATATCATCTAGCATCATTGATGGCATGTCGGTTCTTAACAACATCGGTACCGGTACTATCAGAACCGTTATTGATATTCGTTTTTATGCTTTTTCAACTGATGTAAAACACGTGTCGATATCATTTTGATTATAGCATAACTTTATTTTTTGGGTTTTATATTTTGGTGATATATCGAGTGCCAATACCGTAGTAATACCATGATGAATCAAACCGATACCGACATAATACCCGCTGTAACGTGTGGAAGAATATTACTAGTTTATATTATTAACTATATATATTTTATCATAAACTTTTTAGTTTATTGTTGTTGGTCTCGATTAGAAATAATGAGAACGGTGTTACAAACTGACAACAAATCTATTGGATTTATCTCACATTAGTTCTATGGACAATAAATGTTGGGTAACCAAATAAGCTCTCATCCACCCTATGTTTAAGCTGTAATATTGGTATCAAAGCCAAACTCGGAGTTAGAATCAAACCCTTAAAACTCTAATAATGTACACTAAAACTAATTTCAGAAATTTTTGATAAAACTAATACTACCAGCGAAAAATCGGGAGGGCCTGACACCCCCGAGCCACCAAGATGCTCCGCCAGTATGAGTATGATTCAACGTTATACACCTTTAGTAAACCACAACATATAACATATAGCCTAATAGGGGAGTATTATTTGAGAAAAAAATTTTAATTGAGAAAAAAAATAACAAAAGATATAATTGTAAAATATTAAATAGTTTTTCTTTCATCTCATTTATTATTATTTTTAACTAATTAATTATTCAGAAAAACTATCATCTTCCACACAAATTTTTTCCTACACATTTCGAAATTTATCTTACGCATATTGAAATTTATCGTACACATATCAAAATTTATCTTATACTTTATCTTACATAGCTCATCAAAATTTATCTTACATAACTCGTAACTTATCATGCACGCCTTGTAATTTATTACACACTCTAAATTATTATTATTATTTTTTTTTGAAAAAATATATATTTTGAAAATATGTTACAAATTTAATGTAGCTAGTTACTAAAGAGGAAGACTAAAAATTAATGATCTATGTAAGTTTACTAATATACCTTACAATAACATTAAAATACAAATATTAAGTAAAACAAAATGAAACATTCTTATTATTGTTAAAAAAAATTATAAAGAATTTCTTCTAATTTGCTAATAAATACATTATCAATTTATAGGTTTATTCTGTATATAAACCTGACCAGAAATAAAATTCTTGAAGAGGTAATAAATGAATTGCAGCTAACACTTTGTGAATTTAGTTTCCGGTTTTGTTTTCACTTTATTCATGTTGGAGTTTTATTTTTGTTGCTAACTTTTACTTTTAGTTTATATATTTTTTCATCTAAAAGAAGAAAGGTAGGTGATGGGGTTTCGGTGTGTTTGCTTGATCTTTAAATGAGGTTGTTAGTATTATTGTATATGTGACGAGTGTTGATATTGGTTGTAGATAGTTGTTCGGGTTGTAAAGAGTGGTAGGTGGTTGTTACATTGCATATGTTATGTTGTTGATTTCCTCAATCGCATTTGCTGCCTTAAAGATCAGTAGTTTGATAGAAAATATAAAAGTAACATAAAAGTTATATATATGCAATAATAAAAATGATAATAATAAAAATACCTTGCAAATTGACATGAAATCTTTGTCAGTCTCACTATCTCCAAGACCCAAATCAGGCAGATTCGAACCACTAAACTCTTGCAAAATGGCAGTTTTTTTAAGTGGGCCAAAAAGAACACCAGGCCCCTTAACCAACCCGGTGGCTCGACCCGATTTTGAGACCTCGAGTTCAGTCCCCAACACCTTATCAGCCCCTAGATAATTTTTCACAAAGGGTTCAACCATAACCCTTGGGCTCGATGTCACCACATACCCTTTCCCAAATGAGTTGAACACCCTCCACGACTCGGGCCGAACATCACCAGCATAGAATCGAGGTAACACCGAGTTTGAAACAAGTTCAATATCCCGGATTCTTAGCCCGACAAATGAGATGAAAATATAAAGACGAGTGGCGGTTGGTTCAGAAAAGAGGGAAATGATGTAGAGGAATGGGAAGGCTAGTAATAGAAAGATGGCCCGAAAAATGCTTCCGGCTTCAAGTGCTATGAGGAAGTAGTACGGGAACGGGTTGTGGGAAACGAGGAGGGTACCGTTGAGGTCCGAGGCGACGGTTTGGTCGGATCTCGAGTTTGTACTGCATATTGAGATGGGTTCGAAATTGGGTTGATGAGACATTGTGGGATTATGGCTATAAAGTTGTTTGGTATGAGTTACGAAGATGAAATGTTGGAGGGTTTAAAAAGAAGTTGGAGGATGGACGCATTGAGTACTATAATTTCTTTATTATTGTATTTTTTATTTTTGTTTTTGTTTTTGTTAGGTTTTATTTTTTATCATGCAAAAGTGACGCGCATGTGAGAATATGTAAACTACATCCTTTACAAACAAATTATTATATAGAAAGAAGAGATTACTATAATAGGGTTAGGATCAGAACACCCCCTCATTTGTGAAGTGTGTAAACTCATATTGGCCATTGATTTATTTTTAAGCTAATAAGGGTAGGATTGTCATTAGCAATTTAAACTTGATTTTTTTATTTAATTATAAACTTGTTAATATTGATGAGTTGGAATCAGTTGTTATATTATACAACTTATCCCTATTTTCTTGTGATTCAATTGAATCTCCGTTTAATTAAAATTTCGATTTCACAATTCCTCCAAAAATAAGATCCACAGCTAAACCTTTTTTCCAGATTCAACTTCATTGACCTTCATCTTCTTTTTGAATCTGATCATCTTGTTCATCAAAGTTCCAGTCGTCTTCTTTTGTATTTCATCATCTAATCACAGATATCCAAGAGACAATACGTAGTCCAGAAATCAATAACGTGTTCTTTACAACGATTAATCGTCCTGTTCTTTATTCTTTTGATTTCTTCCCTGTTATTTCGATTCACATAACCACATGATTCACATCAGATGTTCGTCAATATCGGTGATTTTATTCCCAGGAATCCAAGCAAAGGTACGAGTATCTAGTGTGTTCGTATCCGATAATGTTTTCGTTACAACAATGGATCGCCCAGGTGTGTTTTTTATGATCTTTAAGATGAATATACATATACGAAAGTTGTATCTATTCTATTCCTATCATTTTTTGCTGCAGGTTTTTTCATGTTATTGTGTTATCCAAATGTTATTGTTTTCGTTACAACAATGGATCTTTGAGCTTATTTGTATGGGAAAGCTGCCATGTTTCATCATGCTCCAAGGTGTTCGACGAAATGCCTGAGAGAAAATGTGGCCAGGTTGTTAAGTTTTTTTAATGCGCTTCTTGGTGCTTGTGTTAGTGCCAAGAAGTTTGATAAGGTTGATGGGTGTGAATCTGGACATTGTTTCGTAAAATACCATGGCCCAGGTTTAGTATTTTTAAATGTTTTGTTTAGCTAGGTTAACGAATCGTCCAGGTTTTATTTGATCAGTTTATGTGAATCGGCCAGGTTTATGTGATCAGTTTTTAGTTCATCACATTTTTTATTTCAATCCGACGGTTGATTTATGTTTGGATGGGTAACATGTATTCATGTGCATATCAACTATTTTTTTTCCAGTTTTGAAGCATATCTTTTTGCTGATGATTTTGATTATAGGTCCACAAAACACGGTGTTTTGTGTTGGTTCTATAGAATCATGCCTTGTTTATGTATTCCCAGTATGTTCTATTTTTTACACATACGTAAATATCATAAGCAGCACACTGTTTGTAGGGTTTTTTGTATCTTTTTTAGTTTAGTGGCAGAAGTTTTTTTTTTCAAACATACACATAGGTTAATGAATGTTTTATGTTAATATAACACTTGCATGTACACATATGTATAGATCATAAGTAACACACACAAGTTTTTGCGGTATCCCAAGTCAAGGCTAGACACATTATGTGCACATCAATGTACTCTAATTATAGTCGTTTGTTCTCTTAATGTTCAGAGTCGGTAGCTAGTAACGTATACGAGACACCTAATGGCAGTAGGTATTGAACGCCAGTTGTTCCGCCCGGTTGTAAACCCGTTCTAAAGGTGAGATTTAGTTCAATGGAAGTCGCTATTGCAATGTATGAGAGTTACGCACAACTAGCAGGGTTTTGTACAGTTGCTGGAAAGCACAGAAAGGGCTGCAACTGTAAAAAGTCAATGTGCTAGAAAAAGTACTGCGAGTGTTATCAGGGTTGTTCACATCGCGGTGTAATGGTTCAATTCGTTTCAGATTCTCGCAACTTAGAGGTGTCTGTTTTGACCCGTATACTTATACAACGTGTCAAGTTATGTATTATATCTAACGGGTCAAACAAGAAAAAATAAAACTATTATGTTTTGCATTGTACATATTAATGTTTGTTTGGTTTTTTCATTATGTAACATACAGGGGTTTTTACTCTGTTTTTAGGCGATGGTATGAATTTTGCTTGGTTGATTTGTTGTAGACATTTGTACAGAGGTTTTTTTTATTAAATACACTGGGTTATGAAGATTTATTAATACACTGTGTACACATGTGTATACTGCGATGTACACATGTGGATCTTGTCTGCAACCTGGGTTGTACACTATGTACACATGTGTATATGCAGTCGTTACACATTAAGGTGGTGTTTGTTTTTTCAGATGTAAAAGGTCTGCAGTCTGCGGACCACATCTGCAGGCATCTGCAAGAGAAGATGTGGACCAAAGGTCTGTAGTCTGCAAAGAAAAGAGGGTTTGTTTTTTTTAGTTCTACAAAACCCTTCTCATACCCACAACACACACACAACACCCATCACCCATCTCTCTCTCTGCTTCATCTACCACCACCACCACTACACCACCACCGCCACCACCGTCACCACTACACCGCCGCCACCACCGTCACCGCCACACCACCGCCACCACCGTCACCGCCACACCACCGCCACCACCGTCACCACAGAGAGAGATAGAGAGAGACGCAGGAGAGAGAAACAGAGAGAGGGAGACGTCGGAGAGAAAGAAGCTGAAGATTGACGGTTACGGTAAGCTGAAGGTCCGATCTGGGTTTTGTGTTCTTGATTGTGCCATTTTTCTGGGTTTAATCCTTTTTGTTTTGGGTTTAATCCTATCTGGTTTTTGTGTTCCGATTTGGGGGTTTCGATTTGGGTTTAATCCGGTCTCTCTCTCTCTCACCGATCTCTCTCTCTACGATCTGGGTTTTGTGTTCCGATTTGGGGGTTTCGATGGTGGTGGTGGAGGTGGTGGCTGAGATGTGGTGGTGGAGGTGGTGGCTGAGATGTGGTGGTGGAGGTGGTGGTGGAGGTGGTGGCTGAGATGATGGTAGTGGAGGTGGTGGGTTCTGTGTTTTTTTTTGAAGATCTGTATGTTTGAGAAGATGATAGGTATTGGCTTTTTTTTAAGCTAATTAAAGCAATTTTCAGATCTTCTTTAAAAAAAAAACAAACGGTCTTCAATGGCTTATGTCTGTCCGCCTACAGACATAAGCTCTTTGCAGATGTTATAAGCAAAAACAAACAGCCCCTAACACATGCTCCTACAAACCTGGGTAGTAGTATAGATCAAGTTTTTGTAACATGTATATATGTAACATGATGTCGCTCAAACTATATATGGTTCATAAAACCAACCAACGTAAGCAATAACACATGGTCTTACAAACTTTTAGTAAAATCATTTTGAAATTGACAGAAGGTACATTGAGAAAACTCATTGTTCTAGAAACATATCTCGAGTAAAATATCTACTTTGTGACAACAAAAACAAGTTCTAAGGAAAACTAACATAGAATTAAACAAATGTAGCACATGGTTTTAACAAGCAGCTAAAACTGCTACAACACTGGCAAAAACGGAACATTAGGCCTAATATCAACCGATTAGATGACATGTACCAACGGACTCCATCCTTCGAATGTCACCGCCATACAAATATTTAAAATGCTTCTTTTTGGTGAGTCTGGTCATTAAACCCTCCATGAAAGATCAGAATTGACAAATTGTTTAACAAATATTAGGAAAAATGTCACGATTGTTTAGCCCGAACACGACCACTTCTACGAATAGTCTTGTCTGATGAATCCATTTGGGGAGCTTGAAGATCCGCATTTGTTTTTCTCTTTCTAGAATTTGGGGTTGTAGAGATTACTTCGTTTTCCTGTTTCGTTGCCAATAAATGTACCATTTGAAAATGCATCAACCCTGTTCCACCTTTGGTTTCAAACACCATTTGCCTTCACATGCTCCATAAAATTAGACACTTGTATTGTCACAATAATACTTATGGATAATACAGTTTGTTCTTAGGTGTACACTGGTATGTTCACCTGTGTACAACAGTCTGTACACATGTGCACAACAGTGCATTACATAAGTCTACACTATTCCAGGTGCAGACAAATAACCAACGTTTTGTCCACTTGTGTGTCAACTACTTATACACATGTGTACATAGTGTACAACCCAGGTTATAGACAATATACACATGTGTACATCGCAGTATACCATCGCCTAAAAACAGAGTAAAAACCCCTGTACAAATGTCTACAACAAATCAACCAACCAAACATCATACATCAACGATTTTACAACAAAATGTGCACACCAAACATCAACGATTTTACAACAAATCAACCAAACAAACATCATAACATCGCCTAAAAACAGAGTAGATCAGAAAAACAAAAAAAATTACGAATTTTGAGTTCAATCCCTATATTGACGAATCCAACAACGACAGCAGCAAATCAAATAAACACGGGGCGGATAAGTTTTACACAAATCATCTTTCGAAGCATAATACACAAATATATAATCATTTGAACGATATTCACAAAGTGTATACTAAAAAAGTAACATAAACAGAAAAGACACGTTTCATCAATATCCCAAAAAACAACCACACAAACTATCTGTACACTACTGAACTCGAAACTATAATGAACGACATACACATGTGTACTTCAGGACAACATAAATCATCAAACAAAACCCAAAAGCTTAACAGCAAAATGTTACAAATAATGCCTAAAAACAGAGTACAATCAACTATCCTCTACAATTAACCAAACTTTTTCATGAAAATTACTGATGTACTATAACAATCACTGATCATAACAAACAATCGGCTCAAAAACTTCATTATATAACGACTTGACCAGATTAAACAAACCCTAACTTCCGATTTGCTTTTACGAGGAGAAGTATAAAACAAACACAATGTACAACGACATGACGAATCATTTTAACATTTGAAGTCGGCGATTGTTTACCTTTTCCAGAGTAATCGTATCAATCGACCTGCTACTTCTTCAATTCGACGTGCGTCGTGTGTATATAAACAATGACAGCAACTTGTGTTCAAAGATTAAGAATGTGTGTTTTGAATATAAGTTGAATGTTGGGGTTTTTTTTGCAACTAAATATGCTAAAGAATAGGGATTGAAGGAATCGAGAAGATATGGAAACTATTAATTTCTGGTTATTAATTTAATAAATTGTGTATTTACCCAAATACCCTTATTCATCAAATTAAAAGTCATTACTAATCAAAAAATTACCATCATGCCATTACCATTAAATATCATCATCTAAGAGATGGAGGGTCAAGATTTGTTCACTTTGTTCACAAGTTAACCATTGTTCACTCTAGAACCCTACCCTACTATAATAATTACATAAAAAATTGTATATATTTTTTTAATTTTGATGCATAAGACACTTGTAGACATATATACGAATTTAATAAATATGAACAATGTTTGTCCGTTTCATTCATTTAACTTAACCGAACACTTAAATGAACAATTTTTCTTGTATGTGTTTGCTTATTAAAAAATGAACATGTCAATATCCGTTTATGTTAATTCATTAATATTTCAAATGAATGTAAATGAACTAACATAATCTAACGCAACTAAATGAATATAAGCGAAGAAAATTAATGTGTTCCTATTAGTCCATTGTTCGAGTATCCAAGACTTGGTTATAAAATTCGATTGATCTAATGGGTTGATGCATAGTATTACTAATGATTAATCTATTAATTTAAAAAAATGTAATTAAACATAAATGTTGTCTATAAACAGAACATATGTTTACGTTCGTTCATTTAGTTCTATTAAATAAACAACTAGAAATAAACGTCCTACCAATAAGTTTGAGAATGGTTCCAGCTACTAGTTTGCAGGCCTATATGGTTATATAACCACTTCAAACTAAGAAAGCACTATATAAAAAATTTATTATGCAGTTTATATATGTTGACAATTAGTTTGTTAAAATACCGTTTAGTTCCAAATGTTTATTATATCTCTTTATTCATTAAACTAATAAAAAATGTTTATTAATTATAAAAAAAAATGTTTTGGATTGCAAGTTGGCAATCAATGAATGTGGTGCAATTAAATATGAAAATGATATACCTTATCATAAATCCTTCTCTCTCTCTATTTAATCATAAAATAATAGCATTAATCTTATAATAAGTATTGATATAATTGTTAAACAATAATTAAGATGCATCATTAAAATGAGAACATAACACTGTCTATTAAATATAATAATGTTAAGTATAACTTTAGAAACAAGTGAGATGACCTATTAATATTAAACTCATAATAAGATACAAATTTTAAAAAACGAGAGTTGCTATGCAGAGCCGTCTCCGAGAATAATAAAAACCTTTTGGGCCTCGTGCGAGACAAAAAATTTGGGCCCCTTACTAAAATATAAAATAAACAAAATAAACAAAACAATAGTATTGTAGCTAAATGATCGAACTAACTTACTTAAGTAAATCGTGAGGCTCTTCTAGCGTTTTTGGAAGCAAAGCTCTCGATCAACTCTTTATATTCCATGTCTTCTAATATTTCGTTTTCAAGAGATATCATCGCCAATCCATTAAGTCTTTCTTGGGACATTGACGATCGCAAATAAGACTTCAACAACTTCAATTTAGAAAAGCTTCTCTCTGCCGATGCCACCGTTACCGGAAGTGTCAAAAGCACATGATATGCATTTATAGCATTAGGACAATGACCGAGCCGCATGATATCGTTTAAAGCATCAATAGGGCTAACAGTGTGACTCGGTAAAAAGGTCCTAATCAACTTCAACTCCAGATAAAGTTCTTTAGCATCAACGTCTGATTCTTCTTTATATTTTAATGCATCTTGAAGACGATAACAACGAGCCTTGAGATCTTGTTCTTCAAGTGTCTTCAATTTTTTAGGAAACAAAAACCCAAATATTTTTTCGAATTTTTGGTACTGATCGAATCTTGTTTCAAGAGAACTTATAGCTTGATCAACAATACATAGAAAGTAGTTGACTTTAAAATCATCGTCGAGTGAAAATATAACTTCTTCTGCACTTGAATTCTCATCAAACTGTTTTTTCCTACGTATCACACGTTTTTTAGGGAATTCCGCATTAATACCTAATTCATTGGCAATTTCTATAGCTTCATCAATCGCCTTAGAAAACCCCACTTCTCTATAATTTTTGAAGTATTTAATCAATTTGTCCACTTCATCAATAGCAACATCAAGAACCACATCCTTTGATTGCAACTTTTTGCTCACCACATTCACATTGGATAATATTTCATACCAAATGACGATTTGTACCAAAAATTCATAGTCACCAACCTCATGTTTTTCAAGTGATCTAGCTTCGCTTTGAATTTTAGCATCTTTATCCGAGTCACTAACTTCTTTCAAAGCTTTTCTTACTTCTACAAGTTGAGTTCTAATAGGCTTAATACTATCTACACGACTTTCCCAACGAGTGACAGATAATGATTTAAGAGTCAATCCGTTAACATTGTCTTTCAAAATTTGCCACCTATTAATAGAATTGGCAAAGATAGTATATATACGTTGTATTGTTCCAAAAAATAACCTAGACTTAGTAATCGTGTTTGCCATGTCACACAACACAAGATTAAGACTATGACAACCACATGCACTATAAAAAGCTCTAGGATTTTTTTCTAGAAATCTACTTTGAACTCCACTATGTTTTCCTTTCATGTTCGCCCCATTATCATAGCCTTGACCTCGCATATCAACAATATCAAGACCTAGAGACTCTAATTCCTTAGATGTAACATCAAAAAGTCCCTTACCTGTGGTATCATCAACAACCAAAAAACCTAAAAACGATTCCTCAACTGTCACAGATTTAGAGTTAAAATTCACATACCTCACAATTATGGACATTTGCTCTTGGTGACTTATATCAGGTGTGCAATCGAGTATGATGGAGTAATACTTTGCTTGTTTTATCCTTTTGATGATTTCTGTTTTAACTTGATCAGCTAATAATTGTATCAACTCGTTTTGGATATTGTGTCCAAGATAATGTATATGGAGTTCATCATTCAAAATACGACGCACGTGTTCTTTCATAATCGGATCAAACTCTTCCAACATCTCAACCAATCCCAAGAAGTTTCCATTGCTTTTTTGATACAACTTCTCATTTGACCCACGAAAAGCTAAGCCATGTTTAGCAAGAAATTTCACAAGAGCAATGATAGGCCTATTTAAAGTTAAACGTATATAGCTTTTTGCTTAGACTGCTTGTAGAATTTTTTTATAAATTTTAAAGTAGTGATTTTTAAGTTTTAATTAAAAAATAACTTTTAAAAATATAATTCAATGCCCATGAAATTATTGGCTAGTGACATTTTGAGAGTGGGGTAAGGTTTAGAGACCATGAGGTCCTCTGTTCGATTCTTACAATGATTTTCTTTCCCATATTTATTGGGTTTTCTCTTGAATTGGTGTATAGACATTATCGTCTAGTGGAGATGGATATGATCGGGTGATTCCGTTGGTGGCACAATGATACTACAGTGGTCTGTCAATGATTTAAATTCGTCGTTAAAAAAATATAATAGTAATATAATTCAAATATACAATGCTACTCGGTTTTTTGTCAATGTTTCGCCATAAGTTTTAATCAAGCTGAGTTGTCTATATATCGATACATTTTAGATTAACAACGGTGTTAGTTCCTAAATCTTTTTTATACATATTTGTATTATGTTTCATTATATATTATGTTTGATGAATTATTGATATATTGGTGAAAATGAAATCCCATATTTGACCACCTTTTGAGGGTGTATCGAAGTAGCCTCGATCTTGTTATTCTCGTGGGTTCTTTCATTTACAAGTAGCACAATTTGATTTAAAAAAAAAAAAAAAGTATGCCTTGCGCCTAGAGCAACTATTCAACCCGAAGCATTTTTGCTTCACACGAGACTCGAACCCACACCAAAAGGTCATTAGCGTGTTAGTTATCAACTACTTAAGCTAAGAGTTTTATGTGTGGAAAATTACCATAGATATAAAGTCAAAAACTACTATATTTGGTAGGATACTATAGCAAGACTCCACTAAAGTAGAATAAATTCGCCTACTTTCTTGTTCGTTCGTGTGGTGCACGGTGGTCATACATTTGAATAAAGTACATTTAAGTGCATGTTAAATACAAAACAATTTAAGAAGTTTTTTTGGGCCAACTTTTCTTACCTCTGCGTATTATGTTTTAACTAGATGATAATAGAGTCGTTTAAAAACTGATATGCTCACTCGTAGATAAGTCAAGCTTATGACTTGTGTCTTGTATTTTTATTATTATTGATATAGTTCCTGATTAAAATTGTTGTTAAATTGACTATTTTGTCGTTATTGATATAGTTCCTGATTAAAATTGTGGTAAAGAAAGCAGAATCTAAAAATGTGGATAAACACGCTAAAGCATGTGCTGATAACCAACATGCATTTGTCCTCTTCGCCTTCGACACCTTTGGATCCCTAGCTCCAGAAGCTATCCGTTTGCTGACTAGGGTCCAACAGGTTGTCCACAGCAGTGGCTCATCAACAGGGGGGCAGGGGTTTGTCTTTAATAGGCTAGGGTTTGCTATCCAGAAAGGGGTAGCGGCGCAGCTTGTTGCTCGCTTACCTGCGATATTGATGTAAAGTGCATTTAGTAATTTATTATTTTTTTAGAATATAATTTTGAATTAATATAAAAAAAAAGTAACAATAAACAAATTATTTTCAACCAGAAACCTATATCTAGTGTGACACTTGTTGTGCGGAGACAGATATTATTAATTGCTCAATGAAGAATACGGTTAAGCATGCTGTATTACCCACCCTCTTTTAAATTAAATTAAATTTGGGTATTAAATACTAGGCGGCTTATGTATAAATAATAGGTGGATCGGCAGCCATGTGTCCTTTTTATTTTAGTAAAAACTAATAATAATATTTATTGGAGTATTATTAGGGTGAGCGGGGCACCTTCGGTGACCCCATTCGGTGACCCAAGTCACCTTAGGGGAACACCGCCGCCATTGGTGCGGTGAGTGAATTCGGGGAGCAAGGTCGGGGAGAAGTCACCGATGAAGAAGAGGGGGAGATGGTGGGCCACCCACTTTTCAAACCAATCAAATCATTTCTTTTCTTTTCTTTTTTTTCTTTTTGAATAAAAAAACAAGGGGAGTTAAGAGGGGAGTGGCGCTATCAAATTGAGGGTATCAGGGGAGTTTAAGAGGGGAGTTGACGTGACATAACCTGATTGACCGTGCGTAAGAGAGGGCACTCCCCTAAGTTCACCCTAATTTGTTGTACAAAAACAATGACAACACATAATATGAAATGTTGTTTTGGCGGTGGAGAATGAAGATCGGGTCGTTGGCAGTCACCATTGTGGATCATAAATACGGAGGCCTGCGCCCCAACTGAATCCGGTAATTTGCTGCAGCTGGCTGGCTTATTAAAACTCTTGCAAACATTCTTTTTTTCTTATTTTTCCTCTTTTATCCACGGGTTCAACTTATGCATGTGATGTACCTAAGGCTTTCTCATTTTTTTTAAGGACGAGAATACCCTCGGATCAACATTATTTACATACCAATTGTATATTTCTAATACATGGGGCGGAGCTAGTATGTTATTAGGGGTAGTCCGGGCTAATGTCATGTCTTTTGGCCTGTCCTACTTTGTTTAGTACTGATGTTATTAGCCTATTAGGGGCAGGGGCGGACCTATGTGGTTACTCGGGGGAGCCCCCGCTACCGCTAGGCGGGGAAAAATTTGACCTTTTTAGTGTAAATTTTGGAAAAATTTGACGTTTTTTCGATTTCGTTACCGCTTTTCTTATAAAACGTTACTGCTTGGCGTGGATCCTAGATCCGCCACTGATTAGGGGTACGCCTACCAATAATCCCTCTAATAGATATTTTGTTAAATCTTCTCTTTTTCACATCCATAACTACTCACCTAAAAATGTGACTTGAATTTAATTTAACAAATCGCAATCAGTATGTTTAATTGTCTACAAATAACTAATAGTTTGGTCCTTTGAGACTTGATCACATAAATGATCTTGATTTTTAGTCCATATCGTTATCAGTATCATTTAAGGTCATGTTAGGCACAATCTTAATGTGGCATGTTCTCTTTTTATAAAACGTACTCACGAAATATAGTTGCACATGACATTATTTTTTTACAACATTCTATAATTCATGTATAGTCCCCTATTAATTGATAAAGCCTTTTTTTAATGGACTTGAGTTACTTTAGCCCGTGTGAAGGAGTATAAGTTATGGGCTATGCCCAATGTTTGAAACAAGGTCCAACTGTTCAAGTGCTTAACATTCTTATTATTTTTTACTGAACATTGAGACCTGAGAGAATAACAATACTTCAACATTAGATGAAGGTTTTGCTGGCTTTAGCTACAAATTGTCTAAAATTCGGGATTAAATACTTAAAAAACTTCAATTAGTGAAGATATAGGGAGGTTTAACAATGTAGTTTGTTATGTTAAAAATACTTTAGTTATTATTTGTTTTTTCTAACTCAAGACTTCCTTATTTCAATAGATGTATAATTTATAACATTCTTAACAAATAATAAATTAAGATTTTATACGATTATCAATATAATATCTCGAACAACGAACTCGTGTCATGTCATGTCATCAACGGGTATTTGTTTGGTGAGTGAGAACTATTAGAGATTAATTTTAACGTTGACAATATAAAAAAGATTAATGTACATATGTATCCAAAAGTCACAAATACCGAACGTTCAATGAATTTTAAAGTACATATGTATCCAAAAGTCGCAAATACCAAACGTGCAATGAATAAGATCCATCAATTTTCAAGTGAGAGGTGAACTAACATATTATATTACGTGCTCCTTTGTATTTATAAACTATAATGATAGTAGCAATATTAATTATATGTGGTTGAGATGTCCTAATCATTGTGGTGTTTTACTGTTTGATTTTGCAACATAATCTCAAATATTAGATATTAATCTTTGGTATGTAGAATGTTAAATATGTGAATTTTTTAATTAAAACATATGTTTAAATTCTTTAATTATAAAAGTACCAACTGTAAAGATCTCAATAGGATTTCTTGAGAAAACGAAATTACAAAGAATATATATTTAACATTAAAAATAAACATATATGAGATAAAAGTGTATCTTCATAGTGGTCACCAAAAGAATCCAATACTGACAAGTTTAAGGTTTGTAATTATTTAAAATCTTATGGGACTTGTTGGTAACAAAATTATAGATGTTAGTTTATTGCTATATAGTTTAATTTAATTATTTCCTACTAATAATTTATGTTATCGTTAGAGGTTTGTGGTTAATGGTTGAAAGGGTTCAAACTTTATAATAACTAGTTATTTTCCGTCCTCGCGTTGCAGCGGGACCCAATGACTACAAAAGGCGTGTCAGCAACAGCAAACAGATATCGAATATCAAAACATAAATAAAATGACGTGGTAAGGATGGTCACTCCGTCATAAAAAACGATTTTAAATAACCTAATATATAATAATAGGACCCACACGTCCTACACGTTGGAAATTCGGTTGTTTTCAGTTCAGTTATTACGGTACTAACACGTTAAAATATGGATGAGCTCGGTACCGGTAACGGCAGGGAAAGTACCGATCCGGAAATCATCGAAATTAGGTACCGGCACCGAAAATGCTCGGTACAATACGGTATGGTATTTGAAGGTAAAAATCAATAAATACAGGTATGTTGCTAGACCGGTGTCGAACCGAAAGTAACGATTCTGAAAACGCCAAAAGGTGGGTACCAAATTGGTACCGAAAATGATTTGGTATAGTAAATTTGGTACCGATACGATACCGGTTCGTTTACAGGATTTGATATGATTTGCTCATCAATATTCTAAATATCCAAGTTAATTTTAAATGCTACAATTCATTCATTACAGAAAAAGACAAAAAAGAAAGCAAAATAAGTTGTTGTGTTATAAAACTTCATTCAAACGAAATACAGTTTACTTATTGTGTGGATGAAAAGTAATTTAAACGGTGCAATTACTTGCATTGCTGCGTTGCTACAGGATTTGATGAGCTCGGTACCAACCGGTACCGAAAATACCGTTACCGAAATCCCCAAAAGTGGGTACCGGTACCGAATATACCTAGTATGGTACGGTTCGGTACCGGTCGGTACTGGTACGACACCGGTATTTGAAGGTAAAAACCGGTGAATACCTGTGCAAAACCAATACCAAAAATACACCGGTTTGGTAAATTTGAGACCGGTACCTATACCCAATACCATTTGCTCATCTCTTAATGATGTTACTATTCATTCTAATTTTAAATAATTCTAATTTAATAATAAATCACCACTGTTCATTCAGTTTGAATTTTATCATATATAGATGGGTATATGAATATTATCCCTCTTTGCTTATATGTACCAATATTGATTTTTTTAGAGTAAATTCAGTTTCAGTTCCTGAGGTTTACACTCGCTCTCAGATTCAGTCCCTATTTCAAAAAAATCAACACTCCAGTCCCTGACGTATTCAATTGCTCACAATTAAGCCCTTCCTACTAAATGACCGTTTGTAAATCAGTGAAAAGACTAAAATACCCCCATAACTTTACTTAGAATTACAGTCCATGAACGTATAAATGACATAATTCCTTCCATATTCAAAACAAATCCTAATCTTGCAACTAAGCACCGATTAAATTGATATAATCTGCAACATGAAGGTATTAACAACTACAAAACCTCGTAACAACACATGTAACCAGATATGAAGTTCAAATGGGTTTCAGTACTAGAACTAGAATTTTGTTTTGACATTCGTAACATCTGGTTTTGACATGTTCATCCAACAGAAACATGTTATCTAAAACTAAACCAAAACATGCAATAACCATTCAACACAGGTTATCTAAACTTTTGTTTTGACATGTTCATTCAAAAGAAACAGCCTTTAGTGTCAATACATGTTCATCCCTGTTTGTAAGTCAGAATATGCATGTTCATTATAGAAAGTCAGAAATATGCATAACTCTCCTAAATCATGCAATTCCCTAATCAAGTTAAGGCCTTGATTATCACAGCCTATTCAATCCAAATACATGTTCAATCCAAATACATGTTCAATCCTTAATCCCATAATTCCCTGATCCTACAAATCCCTATTCAATCATATTTATAAGTAAGTTATAATATGCATAACTCTCCTAAATCCTACAAATCCCTGATCAATCCTAAATCCCACAATTCCTTAATCAAGTTAAGGCCTTGATTATCACAAACATGGTTGAATATGCATGTTGTCATGTGCAATCAAAACCTACAACACCTACATTACAACAATATCCCTATTGTGCATAACTACAATATCAATCAAGAATCAGTAACAGAACCTGCATTCACAATATCAATGAAGAATCACTAACAGAACCTACATTCACTTATTGGTTTAAATGCAAGCAAAAGTTAACTATTACTAGTTTCAAATCATTCAAAAGTTGCATATTCATCACATGATTTCATAATGGGTTGAGCATGATCGTTAACAACTAGAACCCAAAAAACGATCAAACTAAAAAAACCCATTATCACAGTTAAACGTAGTTTCTAAGTATGCATCATAAATAAGGGGTTTTGGTCTCCCTAAAAAAACCTACACTTCAATACCGCACAAGCTTGATCCTGATTCTGACACGGCCCCTGTTCACCAACACTTCGATAGTAGCACTCCCCACACCCCGAACAACCACTCGGCCTGGGATCCTTACCAGACAGTTCCAACATTGGACCCTTAAACCAACTTCAAGTTCAAAGATTAACATCTTCAATGAAGTGTATCAACTTGAAATTTGATTGTTAAGTGAAATTTAGGAAATGTCGTACCTGTTACTTCCTCTGATCGCAAAATCACGGCGTACGACAACATGCTATGGGTGATCGGACTTGAAAGCAGGTGTCTTGTGGGTGATCGAAGCCGGAGGTGTTTGGGGGAAGGAGGGATTGAATCATAGCTTATAAGAGAAGATGGGGGAGTGATATGATTGACATTGGAATTAGTTTTGGTGATTGTACAACTCTACCCTTGTCAACGTTAAAGTCTCTGTCGGTCAACTAATGATGACTTACAATAAGGTCGTAATTGTGAGCAATTAAATACGTCAGAGACTGGGATGTTGATTTTTTTTTAAATAGGGACTGAACCTAAGAGCGGGTGTAAACCTCAAGGACTGAAACTGTACTTTACTCTTTTTTTATTATGGATGTTTTATGTTTTATTTGTTTACTAGTCGTATATGGAATCGCAAATATGATAAGTACCAAAGTTGGGACAGAAGATTAGTAAGAAATTAGAATACATTCGAGGAGATAAGGAGCTTATTTAATTTTTTTAATATTCATTCATACCCTCATCAAGAGAATACGGTTGTGTATATAGCCTTACACGAAAGAAAGAAATACCCATTACTTGACATAAAAAAGGAAACTAAAAATCCATTACTCCATTAAGGAAAACAAAGTGAAGGGGTAAGGTCCCAAAAACCTCATATCAAGTACTTGGGACCATACCACAACCTCATCCTTTAACCCTCTTTAGACCTTGCGCGGCCGATCACTGGTCCTACAAAGAGTTTAGAAGAAAAACAGCAAGTAACACTTGCGCGTTAAAAGGAAAATTATAAGTCCTTGCGCCGATTCTCCATAACAAAGGGATAAAAATCCCAACAAGCACTCCCGCTTAAATAATACCCAGACTTGGATATAATTTACGAAGCTAATACCACACAATAAGGAGTCACACTGGATTATGGCAATAATCTTCTAGAAGACTCAATCGTGCACCACCAAACGGTTATAACCGTCTGGGACACGTGTCATCACCCCAGACCATCCTGAAATCATGATGATGGCATGGAATTGGAGAGAAACCTCCACTTTCCACGTGGCAACACCCCAACTGTCGATCAAGATCACGATCTGTGTGATCTCACAATCCGATCAAGAGAGTTAACGGAGGGAAAATAACCGCCTACGGAGTTAGCATCTTCCGTTAATATTTCAACAACGAGTTTTCCTGCCCAAATTCCCGGCTATAGATATGAGAATACATCAGGTATGAACTTCAAGTTACATACACTTCGTCAATACTTCTTCTTCTTCATAAACACATACTTATTCTCACGCCGGAGTCGGGTTACGGAGAGAACCTCCATTCTCCCCGTAACGAGGCTAACGGTGTTCTGTTTTGCAGTATTCACCGGAGAAGAAGACTTGTCCCTTCGAATCAAACGAGAAAGAACCACCCTTTTATGCAGAACCTAACCCCCTGGATAATTTGATTCCGGTCATTTAACCAGTGTTTCTTCATTGGCGCCCACCGATTTCTCTGTTTCATCCATTTTCTCTCGTTTTTTATTTACTCTGTTGATTCCATTTGTACATGGAAGAAACTTCATCTCATCGGCAAACCGGCCCTCGGCCGAATTTCGCTAACAATACCCAGGTTGAGGGTATTGTTGAAGAAGCCTCAGATGACAATGAAATACAGTTTGCTAACAATCATGCAAACGAACCTATCACCCCAGGGGTACAGCCATGGTTGTAAAACAAGGTTTCCAAGGCCGAGTACTCCCCGAGTAGTTGCTACAAGGCAGGCTGCCGAGGCGACTTTCTTTGACTCCGCCTAATTACTCGGAGTCGGTCAAACGCGGTCAACCTCGGCCAGAATTGGATCTAGTAGGTTAACTCGGGCCTAGTTTGACTTAAATAATAATATAACATAATTTCTATGCCTATCATATTAAAGAATTAATATCATTTTCACGTATTTTATTATAAATATTAGGAAATTTGTATTATTTGACATATATTTAATCTCCAAAAAGTAATTTCTTTATAATTTAACATGTCCGAGTACTCCCCGAGTACTCTCCGCATAGACCGAGTACTCTCAACTCCTCGGTCGACCGACTAGGGAACGCCTAGCGAATTTTGCAACCATGGGTACAGCCGGAGATCTCGGTAAGTTCAATTTTACCCCCAGGAGAGACCCCAATCTCCTGGTATGTCAGATCTCAGGGGGCATTAAATGCTGTGTACACACAGCTATAACAGGCTATTTCGAAATACGATTCTAATGGCACCGGAATCATAATTTTTGGACTTCGTTTACTATTTTTAAAGATCTGTTTTTGGACAGCAGCTCAAGCTGCATTTTTACTGCTGAAAATATGCGTTCTGTTTTCCGTCATAACTTGAATTATGTGTAGAGTTAGCTCATGAAATTTGTACTGTAGATGACCACCGATGTATCTGTAATTCTCCCACTGGAATTTCGTAAATCGGACTCACGATGAATTTTAAATAAATTATTCCGTGGACTGCAGTCAGAAAAAGATGAATCTGATTGCAGTCCGGAAAATGAATATTTATAAAATATTGGTAATGAATTGGATCCCGAAATTTTTACAAAATAATATTTAGATCGTTTAAGATACTCTGTAAAAATTTGGGAATTTTTGGAATAAGTTAACTATTTTATTAAAATGCCCGAAAACAGCCCAGTTTTGGATATTTAAGTTGAAATGACATAAGTAGTAATTTGCGTGTCTAAATGTCGAGTATGTTATCTGAGGATGATCTAACATGTTATATGTCAATGAAAGTAATATGTGCAATATCGTATGCTTGTTCTTGAATAGCTATAGGTGGAATGTTTATATGAGCGTGAACTATTAAAGTGAATGCATGTTATGTAATAGATACGTGTAGGAACTTTGTGCTCTATTTGAAACCACTAAATGACTAACTGGTAATCATATTAGGACGTGATTGACCGACCTTGACTGTTAGCTATATTTGAGAATCTAAACGAGCAAACCGAGGTGAGTTCACACTTTTCTACAAAGCATGGAAATTCCCGGTGGGAATGAGAATGGGTTCAGGAATAAGGATTCCTCGTCCTTGGGACGTGTTCAGGAATGAGAATTCCTCGTCCTGTTGGGATGGAATTAGACTTACCGGACTAGAACTCTATCAGCGAAGTCCCTCCCTTTATATCGACTTAATCGCCGAGGCTATGGCGAGTGGTCATTAGTTAATAGCGCTATTAGGTTTAACAAACCTCACACCGTGCCAGTCGGACGGGCGTGTACTAATGGTCTATGGCACGTCGGTGATGATAGACACCGACACTAGGGCACAAGTAATTTTCGTTAGTAGTCGATATGATAAACGAGTCTGGTAGTTTAAATAATGGGGTAGCCCCCACGGCCGGAGTGCCGGGCTGGATAGCCAGGGAAGGTGGACATGGGATGGTTAAGTGATAAATGTTTTCGAACTATGGGGTAACCCCCACGGATGGATAGCTGATGAAGATTAAACTACGTTTTTGGAAACAACTCTAAAATGGACAACCAACCGTGAACTCACTCAACTTTGTTGTTGACTCGTTGTTACATGCTTTGCAGGTCGCTAGATGTTATGGGGCTTGCACATGGAGGTGGTCGTTGTGGGATGTGAACTGATATGTCCCGTACTTAATAAATAAACTTTATGAACTTATGAAACTTATGTTTTGGGTCTTTAAACTTATGAACTACGAACTTATGTTTTGGTTTAACGTCTTATGCTTCCGCTGTTTAAATTGAACTTGGTTAACTTCCTTTTGGTCACCAATTGTATTGTGGTTGGTTTTATTTACTTAATTATGTTGTTCAATATGATTGGTGGCTCGATCCTGGTCATGCCACGCCTCCAAGCGGTGACACTCCGTATGGTGGATTTTGGGGGTGTGGCAGTCATCACCCCAGACCATCCTGAAATCACGATGATGGCATGGAATTGGAGAGAAACCTCCACTTGTCCACTTTCCACGTGGCAACACCCCAGCTGTCGATCAAGATCACGATCCGTGTGATCTCACAATCTGATCAAGAGAGTTAACGGAGGGAAAATAACCGCCTACGGAGTTAGCATCTTCCGTTAATATTTCAACAACGAGTTTTCCCGCCCAAATTCCCGGCTATAAATATGAGAATACATCAGGTATGAACTTCAAGTTACATACACTTCGTCAATACTTCTTCTTCTTCATAAACACATACTTATTCTCACGCCGGATTCGGGTTATGGAGAGAACCTCCCTTCTCCCCGTAACGAGGCTAACGGTGTTCTGTTTTGCAGTATTCACCGGAGAAGAAGACTTGTCCCTTCGAATCAAACGAGAAAGAACCACCCTTTTATGCAGAACCTAACCCCCTGGATAATTTGATTCCGGTCATTTAACCAGTGTTTCTTCATTGGCGCCCACCGATTTCTCTGTTTCATCCGTTTTCTCTCGTTTTTTATTTACTCTGTTGATTCCATTTGTACATGGAAGAAACTTCATCTCATCGGCAAACCGGCCCTCGGCCGAATTTCGCTAACAATACCCAGGTTGAGGGTATTGTTGAAGAAGCCTCAGATGACAATGAAATACAGTTTGCTAACAATCATGCAAACGAACCTATCACCCCAGGGGTACAGCCATGGTTGTAAAACAAGGTTTCCAAGGCCGAGTACTCCCCGAGTAGTTGCTACAAGGCAGGCTGCCGAGGCGACTTTCTTTGACTCCGCCTAATTACTCGGAGTCGGTCAAACGCGGTCAACCGGCCAGAATTGGATCTAGTAGGTCAACTCGGGCCTAGTTTGACTTAAATAATAATATAACATAATTTCTATGCCTATCATATTAAAGAATTAATATCATTTTCACGTATTTTATTATAAATATTAGGAAATTTGTGTTATTTGACATATATTTAATCTCCAAAAAGTAATTTCTTTATAATTTAACATGTCCGAGTACTCCCCGAGTACTCTCCGCATAGACCGAGTACTCTCAACTTCCCGGTCGACCGACTAGGGAATGCCTAGCGAATTTTGCAACCATGGGTACAGCCGGAGATCCCGGCAAGTTCAATTTTACCCCCAGGAGAGACCCCTATCTCCTGGTATGTCAGATCTCAGGGGGCATTAAATGTTGTGTACACACAGCTATGTGCACAAACTGCTCCCCAAACTCAATCACAAAGGCCTATATCTCGTGCTAGGGCACCGTCGGTACCTCATGTGTCTTAACATTATGGACCATCCCGAGTTCAGATCGAAGACACAGAGGTTCACTCTAGATCTCCATCGAGATACGAATACACTCAATCAGAAAATCATCGAAGAGAGTATCGAGATGAGTCACACTCTCATAGAAGACCATCAGTTCACACCAGGTTGGGTCCTCAAAGGAACACCCACACCAGTGAATATGATCCAACTTACCGCGAAGGAGAAAGTGCCAGTGTGTTTTCTCGGTTACAACCGAATTACAACAAGTGTAGACCCCGCGCGGTTTACAATCCTAAGGCTGACCATAATTACGATCAGATTTATCGCCCTCCTGAAGCGGCGGAGAATTCAAAATTTACAAGCGAAATTGCTCTGGCTCCGCTAGAGAAAGAGAAGCTCCCGTCTAACATTGGCAAGTTCAACGGAATGACAGACCCTGACGATCATCTGTGAGTCTTTACAAGCACAGGGCTGGTAGGAGGTTGGACCCTAGCAATGTGGTGTCACATCTTCGTACAACCCCTTATAGGCGCTGCAAGAATCTGGTTTGACAACTTGCCCATTGGAAAAATCACGTCATGGATAGATTTGCGCGAGAATTTTCTGGTTCATTTCAGTCAACAAAGGCGATCCATTCGCGACACAGCAGACGTGATGAACATCTGGCGTCATGATGACAAAAGTCTGGAGGACTTTATTACCCGTTATAACAAAGAGGTACTCGAGATCGGGGACGTCCATGAGCAGCTGATTCGCGCCCAATTTAAATATGCAGTCAGGTGCGACGATATGATAAAAGTCCTTTCTGGGACGGAAGGACTCCCGAAGAGCTGGGGAAAAGTGATGGCGGCGGCTAAGGTCTACGCTCAAAAAGAAAACAATCTCACCACAAACAGGTCGCCACCACCACATAATCGACCCTCGGATTTAGGCTCAAGTGGCGGAAAGAAATTTAAGAAAGGTTGGCGCGATTCTAGCTCAGGGAACTATTCATCCGAGGATGCTCGAGCCAGAATCAATAAGCTTGCCGCGCAGAGAGAAGCCAAGCAAGAGAACAAGGAAAGACAATGGACTCCCTTAACCAAAACTCCTGCGGAAGTTTTAAGCACGGAGTATTATCAATTTAAACCTCCACCACCCATGAAGAACAAACGTGGGCAGGACCCAGCTCAGTATTGTGATTACCACAAGGACAGTGGTCATACCACCAACAATTGCATCTCCTTGCGCACCGAGATAGAAAAGGCGCTTAAAAGTGGTGAGCTCACTCACCTACTACAAAACGTGCGCAAGGACATAAAACAAATAACTCGAGGCGAAGAAGGCCCG
Source organism: Helianthus tuberosus (assembly GCA_030545235.1). Lineage (NCBI taxonomy): Eukaryota > Viridiplantae > Streptophyta > Magnoliopsida > Asterales > Asteraceae > Helianthus > Helianthus tuberosus. Next base: position 1,113,091 of record CM060438.1, on the reverse strand, counting down.
AGTAAAAAAGCGAAAAATTAAGAAGTAACTCTATGATCTCCTCGTAGAATGGAACAGGCTCTACAGTTTATCAAGTTTAAGCAGGAAATAGAGCGTAAGTTAAGTTCCGTGTATTTATTTTAATAGACTTTGTAACGGCCTCTACGCCTTATCCCGAAATAAACAACAAAGTTTCTATTATTCTTGTGTTTTTCTTACATAGTGCATGCAATTTCTTTTGGTAAGCGCAAAAACATTATGGTAAATATAATACAAGTCTCATGAACGGTCAGTGATTATATCACACAAGACCATACGTTCACATATGAGCTTTATACCACCTTCATTCGCCTTACCTGATCAAAGTAATTGTACCCATGCAAAATATTGTAAACTAAAACACACACAAATCATACTACTCTTGGCGCACAAATACGCCTTAAAAAATATCAAACACGGCAGTGTTTCAGTATACGTTAGTTGCGCAGCAGAGCATTAACAAAAAAAGGGATACACATCCCAAAAGACTACAAAAAATTGTTCAATACAATTACAAAAGGAAACCTACGCTAGATCTTCGCCTTCATCTGGGAAGATTTCTTTTAGTTGCGCTACGTGATCTTCGGATTGCAAAGCAACATTTATAAGGTCCATGACAGGAAGCTGCAAATTGTTGAATTTTGTTTTTAAAGCTGCGAGCACAGCGCCAGTATTAACACCATAAGTAGCGGATCTGCTAAGATCCCAATCAACCTTCAGAGCGTTATTCACATGGTGCGAACACTCAGCATAACCTTGGGAATACCCATCATTCCGCGCAGCAACCACCAAGCGCGCGATAGTTTTATCTAATTCTTCAGAATTCAACACTGTTTCAGCAACCTACAAGAACAAGGAAGATAAATAAAAGAAAGGCGCAAATCATTCCCGCAAAGAAAACGAATAAGAAACAACTTACGCAGGCAATCCCACGCTCTTTCAACCATAACATATCGCTTTTCAAAGGTTCCAACTCGCTCTCTATCGTTGCCCGCGCCGTTTCGGAATTCTCTAGTTTTTCTTCAGTAGCAGCCAGGCGACGGGAGGTTTCGGTTTTCTCGATGCGCGCAAGTTCCAAATCTTTCTTGAGTTGTTCCTGATCAAAAAGCAAAGCAGTAAGTTCTTCTATCTCTTTATCTCTAAGAGCAAGGGTGGCGTAAGCTTGTACCTCTCGTTGTTCACTTCGCTCCCTGTGTGAACGCGCCTCATCCCGCGCAGCTTCAGCATCAGTCTTTTCTTTCTTCAACTTTTCGATCTCCACATCCTGTTTCTTCAATTTCTCAACTTCAGCTTTGAGATTGTTGATAACGTTGCGGAGACTCATCTTTTCGGCGTTATCTTTTTCGCATATCTTCTTCCAGTTCTTACGCTCCTCGGAAAGAAGGGCAGCTTCGGTTTCCGCCTTCCTCTTCCAGCCCGCAACGGACCATTCTTCAGTTTTCCGATCAGCTTCAAACTTGGCCTGATCAGCTTCCAGCTTAGCCTTTAACTGAGCAATTCGGTTTTCATCATCAGCAACCTTCTTCTTGGACACCTTGAAAGCATCCCACTCCTTGTGCATGCTATGCCACTCACGCACTATGCGATGAGTAGTAGATGCATAAGAAGCGGCCTCCTCAAGGTAGGCATGATAAGTCTACTCATGAAGCCAACTTTCTTGAAACTTAACCTCCCCAGGCGGAAATATCCCCTGCAACCAGTCCCGACACATGCGCCAATCTGAGAAAGTATCACCTTTCTTCAGATTCCAAACAGGGGCATAAATTTCGAAAGCATCCTTCTCCGAGTAAGTCCTATAATAATAATCCCCCAGAGTTTCATCTGGGCAGATTGGAGAATTCTTGCCAGCATCAGAAAATGAGCCCTGATCTTCAACAGTAACCTTCTCAATATTCTCAGGCATAGCGCCAGAAGATTTGGAAGGAGGAGTTGTAACAGGGATTTCTTCGGCAGTTTTCCCTTTTTCCAAATCATGAGCAGCAAGTTCAGGGGCTTGTGGGTCACCAGCACCATCGACAATCTCTGGGCTAATAACCTTTTCCGCATCCGCAACAACATCAACAGGCTTATCAGCTCCGAGATCCTCAACCCCAACAGTTTTCTCTGCACCACCCTCGGGAACCTCAGACTGATCAGCAACAGAGGCGCGCGGAGGAGAGGGTGGGAGTTCTTCATTAACCACAGGCAGCGGTTCTGAGGGAACAGGAGATATTGGTTTTTCTGAAAAATAAAGTGTATAAATCACAAAATATTCAATGCGCATAAGAAGAAGATAGCAAAAGATGACACTTACCAGGAACAGACTCTGAAATAAAAGCATCCAGATTGCCTCTCCTGGTAATCTTCTTTCTCTGAATCTTCTTTGCAGGCTGACCTTCAGCCTTAGAGCCAGACTATTTTCTTTTCCCTGCCTTATTCCTCACTAAGTGCTCAGGGCTTGATTCCAAATCAATGGGATCATCAGGGGTGGACGGAGGGATATCAGCAGTATCTTTTGGTTCCGGCTTTGGCCTTCCTATAACTGCAGGCACAAGACCCTCCAAAGAATCAGAAACCACCACATAATGACACCAGGAGTCAGAAGAGTGGCGCATACATTTCTTCTCTCCTCTAACGTTTTTGGCCTTAGAAGACTGAGCTTTTTCAGCATCATTTTTCTTGGGCGCAACAGTAGCGGTCGGCGCGCGTCTTTTCTTCTCAGGGCCTATGCTGAAATTAGACAAGTCACCTACTGAAGCGCAGAATAAAACTTATTCAAACGCGCAAAAGAAGCAAACAATAAACAATATGATGAAAGCTTACCAGCACCAGCAGCGGGTTGTGCAAACAGATCAGCATCCTGTGGAAGAACAAAGTTCTTTACAATACGATGATACCACAACTTTTCATCAGGTTTCTTTGGAAGGGTAGCCATTTTCCCACCTTCCCTCTCGAAAGCAACAACGTATAACGAAACAACTGCAAAATGGGAAAAAGCAAAGGCAAAATCAAAAAAAAAGGGGGGGGGGGGGGAGAAGTAAAGAAACAAGGCAAAATTCTTACTCTTGCCATCTTCCATATACACCGGTTTCTCTTTTCGCTCCATCCTCCAGTTCAGACTCATACCGGCACCAACAAGGGCTTTCTCTGGTAAAGCAATAAACGGAACGTCTTTAAGGTCCTGGTACCAATTCTCGTCAACAGGGGTTTGAATGGTCTCAGAAGGAACATCTTCCTTTCCTCTGAAAACCATCCTCATCGGAATAACTCCGGCCTTGATAAAGAAGAATTTCTGTTTCCAATCATGGAAGGATTTTGGGGGTTGCAGCAAAATTTTCTTCGCCGATGCTCTTTGAATGAAAGAATAAAACCCTTGGGTGCAGTGCATTTGATGAAAAACTCGAAATCGAGAAACCGTCGGTTCGATATGCATCGTCCGGCACACAAACTCAAAATGCCGAACCCTAACCATACCAATTGGGTGCATCTGGGAAATGTGAAACTTATAATACTCAAGAATTTCATGGAAAAATTTTGTCACAGGCAAACGGAAGTTGCCTGCAGAAAAGAAATCCCAAAATAGGGTTACATACCCAGCCGGAGCGTCTGCCGCCGTCTGACCCTCTTCAGGGTATCGGGCACCCCAGTTATCCGGAAACCTGAGGTTCCGGACCAATCCATCAAAATTTGCCCTAGACCACTTTAATGGTGGAAGTTCGACAGACATTTCTTTCGTTGTGTCTTCGTGATGATCTCCGGTTGACATAGAAGGAAGAGATTGCAATTCTTTCTAAAAAGAACGGATAAAGAAGACGAAGAAGGAACAGGGTTTCAACAAAGTAATGATTACTAGAAATAAGAAATCCAAAACACTTATATACACAAATAGCATAGGTAACTGCAACAACACCTTTTTCGGGATAGCACAGTTACCCAAGCGACAGAGGCGAGTGGGAAACAACACAAACACGAGTTCACGCGCGCGTGTAAGACACGGTCAGTAATATGCATCTGACAATGACAGCTTGTCCTACAGTCATCACTGTACCGTGCTCACCCAAAGTCAAACATTTTCAAAATCAACATAATGAATCTTCTCATACAAGATTCTTCACTTTCGCGCCCAAAAAACCCCTCTCTTAAAGTCCAGTGCTCCATTTATTTGCATAAGAGCAACACTAGACTGGGGGACTTGAAGGGGTAAGGTCCCAAAAACCTCATATCAAGTACTTGGGACCATACCACAACCTCGTCCTTTAACCCTCTTTAGACCTTGCGCGGCCGCGCACTGGTCCTACAAAGAGTTTAGAAGAAAAACAGCAAGTAACACTTGCGCGTTAAAAGGAAAATTATAAGTCCTTGCGCCGATTCTCCATAACAAAAGGGATAAAAATCCCAACAAGCACTCCCGCTTAAATAATACCCAGACTTGGATATAATTTACGAAGCTAATACCACACAATAAGGAGTCACACTGGATTATGGCAATAATCTTCTAGAAGACTCAATCGTGCACCACCAAACGGTTATAACCGTCTGGGACACGTGTCATCACCCCAGACCATCCTGAAATCATGATGATGGCATGGAATTGGAGAGAAACCTCCACTTGTCCACTTTCCACGTGGCAACACCCCAACTGTCGATCAAGATCACGATCCGTGTGATCTCACAATCCGATCAAGAGAGTTAACGGAGGGAAAATAACCGCCTACGGAGTTAGCATCTTCCGTTAATATTTCAACAACGAGTTTTCCTGCCCAAATTCCCGGCTATAAATATGAGAATACATCAGGTATGAACTTCAAGTTACACACACTTCGTCAATACTTCTTCTTCTTCATAAACACATACTTATTCTCAAGCCGGAGTCGGGTTACGAAGAGAACCTCCCTTCTCCCCGTAACGAGGCTAACGGTGTTCTGTTTTGCAGTATTCACCGGAGAAGAAGACTTGTCCCTTCGAATCAAACGAGAGAGAACCACCCTTTTATGCAGAACCTAACCCCCTGGATAATTTGATTCCGGTCATTTAACCAGTGTTTCTTCACAAAGCAAGAAATATAAAAGGGAAATCAGCATGTTAACAAGTCTTAGTATGTGAAAACCCGAAGACCATTAGTTTCGCATTTATAAATTAATTTATATACTTATCTAATTCGATGAATTAAATTTATACTTATTTAATTTATAGTGTGCAAATGTTTAGTCGAAACCAAATCCATATCGTGTTGAACCAACCTGAACCGTACCGTTTGAACCATGGCATAACTCGTGTAATTCGAAACTTATGTGGCCCGAACTATAACTTGATTATTATACATTATATTAGTTGAAGTTGATTAATTATACTTCTATAATTAGTTGATTATATGTATAATAATAATAATAACTAGTGAGGTTCCCCCTGCTATGCGGCGGGTGGTGCTATCGTACCAAACCGAATTGAAACCGACTGAACAACATATCGTTACAATACTGGCACTCGTTATAGCAATCGAAAGGTAAAACACAAAAATAAAGTCATTATGTGCCCAAAAGGATATCGACGCATATTTTACATAAATCGAAAACCACAAAAAACAAATATCAGTAATGTCTTCTGAAATGAATATAAATATTCATTCTGATGATACCGATACAGGTACTGATGTTGTTCGATTGGAATTGATGTGGTACAAATACTCGCTATAGTTTACGATATTAAAAAAACTCTATACTACCATCGAAGTTGTTCGCAAAGTATTAGTTCAATTCGTCATGGTAAAGAACATACGGTATAAGTTTGGTTCGTCAAGATACCGGCACGGTATTCATACTCGCTATAGTTTATATTATAAAAATATACTATATACCGTTATCCAAGTTTCGTATGGTATCTGTTCACTTGATCACGGTAAAGAACAAATAAAAATCAATTGGGGATTGATCACAGTAAAGAACAAATAAAAATCATTTGTTCGGTTTATCACAGTAAAGAACAAATAAAAATCAATTATATTGATCCGTTTGATTTTGAACAAAACTTTTAGGGGAATGAAGACTAAATAAACATGTTGCACATATTCAGGACTTTATAAAGTATTACACTATACTAGTAGAATAATGAAAAAAAGTAATGTCAATTTATATGTAAAAAAACAAAGGGGGTGAATTTATATGTAAAAAAACTAAGGGGGTGTTTGGCCTAGCTTTTTTAACAAAGCTTATAGCTTATTTAGCTTTTTTTTTTTTTACAAAATAAGCTTAACTTGGTGTTTGGTTTAGCTTTTTAAGCTTATGCTTATTAGCTTATATAAGCTAATTTGAAGAAGCTTATTTGAAGATGGTTTTTTAGCTTATTTGAAAAAGCTTATTTGTGTAAGGGTGTAAGTTACTCATTGATAGAAAATAAGCTATAAGCTAATCCAAACACTTAAAAAGAGCTTATCAAATAATAGAAAATAAGCTATAAGCTACTTTAAAATATAAGCATAAGCCAAAAAATAAAAGCTAGGCCAAACACCCCCTAAATGTGAGATAGGGTTGATAACATGTATATTTGTGCTTCGATTACTTAAACTTTACCACTCATAACTTAGTTTCGGGGAAAAAACGTATCAATACAGAGAAAAATTTAGGCACGTCGCAACAACATACTAAAAATTATATAAAATACCGTATCTTAATAGTTATAAAAGGTAAAAAACATGCAAAATCAATTAAAAATATATTAATAAAATAATTAAATGTTAAAAATAAACAATATTAAAATAATTTTAAAACACTATTCATGGTGACTTTGTATTAATACATAACTAGTTGGTTTTTCCCGCGCTACGCGGCAGAAATTCGGTTGCTATCAATATCGGTCCGTTATAGTACCAACTTTTGCTATAGCGACCGAAAGAGAAAACTCAAAAAATAAAGTTTTTATATACCGTAAAAGATATCGACACACCTTTTACATCGATAAAACTATAAAAACAAATACCGGTACAAGCTTCGATATTCGATGTCGGTGCCGATGTTGTTCGGTTGGAATCGATTTGTTTAGTTACAATACCAATATGACATTAAAAGATATCGACACGCTTTTTTACATTGGTAAAAACCATAAAAACAAATACAGGTACAAGCTTCAATATCCAATGCTAGTGACGATGTTGTTCGGTTGGAATCGGTTCGTGAACATATCGGTATGACATCGACACTTGCTACAACTTACGATACCAAAAAAAAGCAGGTCATCGGTTTTGAGCAAAATTTAAATCTAGACGTAGATACAAATAAACATATCATAATGACATATTTAAAATTTTATAAAACATATCATGTTAAAAGTTATAACTGGAAACAAAATACAATAAAAGGTATAATTTAAAAATTATGTTTTACTGTTCATCAAAACTTACAATTCATATGTATAATGTATAATATAATATAATTTAATATAACTAGTTGGTGTTCCGCCCGCGCGTTGCGGCGGGGACCCAATGACTGCAAAACACGTGTCAGTAACGGCAAGCAGATACCGAATGTCAAAACATAAATAAAAATGTCGTGATAAGGATAGTCACTTCGTCCTAAAAAAACGATTTTAAATAACCTAATATATAATAATAGGACCCACAAGTCCTACACGTTGGAAATTCGGTTGTTTTCAGTTAAGTTATTACGGTGCTAACACGTTAAAATATTGATGAGCTCGGTACCGGTAACGGCACCGAAAGTACCGATCCGGAAAATCATCGAAATTCGGTACCGGCACCGAAAATGCTCGGTACAATATGGTATGGTATTTGAAGGTAAAAATCAATAAATACAGGTATGGTGCTAGACCGGTGTCGAACCGAAAGTAACGATTCTGAAAACGCCAAAAGGTGGGTACCAAATTGGTACCGAAAATGATTTGGTATAGTAAATTTTGTACCGATACGATACCGGTTTGATTACAGGATTTGATACGATTTGCTCATTAATAATCTAAATATCCAAGTTAATTTTACATGCTACAATTCATTCATTACAAAAAAAGAAGCAAAATAAGTTTTTGTGTATATAAAATCTCATTCAAACGAAATACAGTTTACTTACTGTGTGTATGAAAAGTAATCTAAACGGTGCAATTACTTGCATTGCTACGTTGATACAGGATTTGATGAGCTCGGCAACCGGTACCGAAAGTACCGTTACCCAAATCCCCAAAAGTGGGTACTGGTACCGAATATACCTGGTACGGCACCGGTATTTGAGGGTAAAAACCGTTAAATACCGGTGCCGAACCGGTACCGAAAATACACCCGGTTCCGATATCCGTACCCGATACCATTTACTAATCCTTTAGTGATGTTACTATTCATTCAATTATATTTTTATTACTACTATTCTAAGTCTATTTTTAAGTATATTTTTAGAGTAAAGTTCCGGTGAAAATAAAATTATCGTACGAACTGTACGAAGTGAAAGAAAGTCAAAAAAAGTGGCGGTGGCATTTTGGTAATTATCAGCAACTTCAAAATTACTCTAGTAGAGTAATTTTGAACTTCTGTAGGGTAATTTTGTAAAAGTTCAAGTAGAGTAATTTTGGTCGTGTAGGGTAATTATCAAAATTGTAGGGTAATTATCAAAATTACACTAAACCCCCCCCCCCCCCCCCACCCCCCAAAAACCTAAACCCCCCCCCCCCCCCCACCCAAAAAAAAACCTAAAAAAACCTAAACCATTGTAAAAGTTCAAGTAGAGTAATTTTGGTCGTGTAGGGTAATTATCAAAATTGTAGGGTAATTATCAAAATTACACTAACCCCCCCCCCCCAACCCCCCCAAAAACCTAAAAAAACCTAAACCCCCCCCCCCCCCACCCCCAAAAACCTAAAAAAAACCTACCCCCCCCCCCAACCCGAACTAAAAGCTAAAAACTAAACCATAAAGCTAAACCCCATAACTAAATGCTAACAAAATTACTCTACAAGACATTTCCCAAAATTACCCTACAGAAGTCAAAATTACTCTACTAGAGTAATTTGATAATTACCCTACATTTCTCAAAATTACTCTACAGATGCTCAAAATTACCCTATTGATGCTCAAAATTACCCTACAGATGCTCAAAATTACCCTACTAGAGTAATTTTGAAGTTTTTGATAATTACCAGATTGCCACCGCCACTTTTTGCTTTTCCCCAGTACAGTACTTTTGAAGTTGATGATAATTACCATATTGCCACCGCCACTTTTTGACTTTTCATTCAATTCGTACAGTTCGTACGATAATTTTATTTTTATTTGATCCTTTACCTATATTTTTATTACTACTGTTCATTCAAGTCTAATTTTAATAGGTAGGTAATATAAAATAATAATAATAATAATAATAATAATAATATAACAAATTGTTGCAGCCACTTCTCTTGTTTGCATATTCATGGCCCAACCCCCAGCCTAAATCCCCTTGATCACGGGCCATAAGTAGTGGTGCACAAAAAATCCGAACCCGGACCCGGAATCGAAAATAAAACCTGGAACCGGGTATTATAAAACCCGGGTTTTTTATACCCGAACCCGACCCTACCCATAGGGTAGGGGTTGGGTATGCATTTATGTTATAAAACCCGAACCCGAAACCGGGTTTTTTCAATACCCGGTCCGGGTTTCTCAATACCCTGTTCAGGTTTTTTCGTTTTTTTTTGTGTTTTTTCGAGTTTTGTCCCTTGGTAACGGCTATATAGCCGTTATAAAGTGTATTATGATCATTTGTTTGGTTTACATTGTATCTCTATACCCTATAAAAGGGGTCTTTGATGACGAAAAATAAACAAAGACGATCAAGTTATTCGAAGCTATCTATGTTCATCATCTTATTCGATCCGGTTCAATGATTATTTAGGTGTCATGTATTTCTACGTTTTATGAAATAAAAAGGTTTTGCATTTTATATTTCTATGATTTATCCAAAAAAAAATGAATACCCGACGCATACCTGAACCAAACCCGAACACAACCCGATCCATACCCGAACCCGAAAATAGGGTATTATAATACCCGGGTATTAGAAAACCCGACCCGAACCCAGGTATATAGGGTATACATTTTTTATATACTGTGGCTTAGAGGATGGGGGAATATCCCCTTGTGGGTAGTGGTGCACAAATCGGGTTTTCTAAATACCTGGTTCCGGGTATGGAACCGGGTTCGGGTACGATCGGGTTCTACAAAATCGGGTATTGACAATACTCAGGTCGGGTCCGGGTTTTATAAAAAAAATGTATACCCTATATACCCGGGGATATTTTAACACAACGTGCCATGTATCCCAAGTCCACCAAAACTCCTATTCTATTAATATAGTTATGTACATGCAGAACCACAAAACCCCAAACCCTAACCTGCGTATGTAATTTGCTCTCCTTCCCTCTGTATTGTAGACACATGCAAGACCCAAGGAAACCCTTTAAAACTTCGGTTTAAGGCGATAATACTTCTACTTCATCACTAGGTATTTCCTCTTGATAATTGTTATAATTCTAGACGTTTACGTATGTTTTTCGGTAATTAAATCTTTTGCTACATGGCTGCGTTTTTCTGTTGTGTTGATGGTTTTTGTCGTTTTAATAATTACATGTCGTATAAAATAATTCAAAGTCGCATTTGTTGATGTTATATAGTTGATCTTGAGTTAGGTTAAACCACTAGGGTTTTAATTTTGGGATTGAGTCATGTGTTTTGTGGTATTATTAGTGGGTTATGCACTATTTTATAAAGTATCTTGGCTGCGTTTACTGATCCGTGCTAAGTGTTGATGTTTCTTGATGAATATTTGTAATTCTAGTTGTTAAAAATCGTGTGTGTATAATGGTTAGGTTGAATCACGGGTTCGGGTACGTCTCTTGGGTGTTGTTTTAATATTAACCCGGTGGTTAGTGATAAATTAGTTGCTACATGATCTTATTTATGGTAGAAACCTGCTGTGGTTATTGGTTATAAGTTGTTGGGTTCATAAATCAATCGTTTATGGGGTTCGGGTAATGAAATAGTTATGTCCAAAATGTTACAGCTGACTTTAAGCGGCTATAACCGGGTCAAATGTTATTGAAAACTGATTTTTCTTGAGTCTATGATGAACTACCAGGAAATACCTTTCAAACGCAACTGGAATCACATTTTTTTGACGTCGTTTGCTATTTTAAATAATTTATTTCGTGTCAAAAGTCTAGGCTGCATTTTCTATCAGAATTTTCAGCCCATTGCGAACTTCATAACTCAATGTAGGAATTGAGTTATGATCTCAAATTTTTACTTTAGGTAGTTCCAGGTGGTCATGAAAATCTCTAACTGGAATTTTGTTAAAAGACTAAACAAGGATTTATAAATGATTTTTGGCGTAAACTGTTATCAGAAAGTTATAAATCAGACCTAGGAGTAAAGAATGATTTTTAGTAATTTTTGTGTAAAGATTCAGGTCATGAGAAAAATATCAAGTATTCGGGAACTAAATGGCACGTTGTGTTAAAATATCATAATTTTATGAGCTCGATTAGTATTTTAAATAAATTCTGGAAAACTGCCTAAAAACCGACATGAAAGTGAAATGAGCTGAAAGTGTTTGTGAACGTTTTAAATATGCTTATGTGTTGCAACAAAGTGTTATATGTTATTAGAAACGTTAACGGGTTTCTATGAATGCCTTATATGGAATTAGATGATTATATGGCCAAACTTACCTAAACGAGTAATTGCATGACAACGTGATTATGTGACTATGTGTTAGACTACGTGTAGGATTCATAAATTAAATTAATTGAAACGGTAAACATATCAGGAAGAGATTGACTTTCCTGATTACCTTTCAAGTTTACTATCGAACAAACTAAGGTGAGTTCACAACTCTTTTCTCAAAGCATGCGTCCCTGGTTTGGGACAACACTTTTTATGGTAGCCTTGTTTGGGGCTACACGCGCGTTCCTTGTGTGAACCACTGAAACATACTATCCACTGGAGGTGGAATAGTACACTTGGACTAAACGAAAACTCTATCATGAAAGTCCCTACATTTTACCGATTAGATTGCCGAGTGGGCATACACGGGGGTATTAGTTGATAGCGCTATTAGGTTTGACAAACTTCACACCGTGCTGGAGGTCGGGCGTGAACTTCTAACCTTCACTCTTGCATTAATGTTGATAGACACTAATGAGGGAAAAAAAAAAATGAAACGTCAGCATTTGGTACACAGTTTAGTCATGTGATGAGGGTTAGCTACCAGAGTCATACATAAATCAAAAACATTTGTGAACTTTACTTTTGCTAAACTATAATTTGTGAATTTGCCAACTTTATTGTTGACACGTAGTTGCATGCTTTGCAGGTCAGTAGATAGAGATATGGATGAGCGTTGCAATCGGTTGGAGTGGGTGGTTCGTTAAAACTTTACGTTTTGAACATTTAATAAACTTGTGGTTTTAAGCTTTTGATGAATTTTACTTTTTTCTGCTGCAACATAAACTTTGTTTTGGACAATTAAAAATTGTATCGCTAATCTTGTTATTAGTGAGGCTTTTATGGTTTTAAATGTTTGGTTTAATATGATTAGTGGTTAGATTCTGATCAGTTACATTATACATACACATCAAGTTACTAAATATATGTCTATTGCTAGGAATAGTGAAAGACAAATGAAAGTAGAAACAAAAGAAAGCTAAAATATATTTGGATGTGCCTCATGTTCTAGTGAATATAAATGTTACGTCATGCTCTAATGAATATAAATGTCGCGTCATGTTCTAGTGAACATAAATTTTTATTTTGTTGATTCGTTCGGCTTTCTAAGATATGTTCTTCAATTTCACTTATTATTTGTTTAATCAAGAATATACCTTAGAGCGGTCCGATCAAAGACGTCAATATATCGGTTAATGGTTTGAAAACGATTGTGGTATATTCATGTTTTTCGAACAAAGTATGTAGAATCATACCCAAAAAAAAAGTTTCTAAAAGGATACATAACACTTCTACAAGAATAAATATTTATACCATTTTTACACAAAACTTTTTTTTTTCAAATAACACACCTACAACAATCCTAGTTTGATAAAAAAAAAAAGAATACGAAAAATAAATAAACAAGGGAAATATGATACAATTTTTCAAAGTTACGTTTTTACATAGTTATATATTACGATTTGTATTATTTACCTATCCTCTTTAGACCAAGCGGTATGGGGGCCGGCTTAGGCCCGGCGAGGCTTGGCGCCGGTCCCCCACACCGCCCCCCACACCTCCGGCTCGTCCTTTCCGTCACCCAGCAGCCGAACTCGACGGGGCTCCTTCCTCTCTCCTCACATACACACATCTATACATACATATATATATATATATATAAAGGGGTTCATTCCTCACCCCCTAGATCCATCCCCTCTAAGCCGAACCTACGTGGTGCTGACGTGACGGCCCATCCCCTTGGGGATGAGTCTCTCCGTACCCACTATTCTTACTTTACGGATGATGTTTTTACTTTTAGCATGCATGGGATGGGAGTCTGACCCGTCAAGGATTGGGTTATCGAAGTCGTTGACTTTTGTTGAAAGTTTTGCAAACCACACAATGATGAGAAATCAATCTTGCAAGAATGCTTTCTTCTTCGATTCTTAATCTTTTACTTTGTTTATTCCACAAATGAACTCCATAACTAGACTCTTTCAGCTGTAGCAATTTAGCTTCCACCCATCTCCGCTGACCCCGGTCCACTGGCCGCCGGAACAACCCGCCAATCCGACCCCAACCCACCGGATAAAAAGCTGCCGGCGGTAAAACACTAAAGTTATACTCCATATTTCTTTTCACAACTCTTGATACAAGATAAGGTCCATTGAAACCCCACCGGTTTCCATTAAAAGTCAACGCAAATTCTTCGATGAATTTGTATAACAAAGGATGGTTTTTGTCGAATATCAAAACGGCGTTGTTTAATCTTGTCCAGTTTCCGAACCGGTTCGCACTTTGAGCTCCGATCGAGTTGCGTAAACCGCTGAAATTCTTTAACGGGATGAAGTCAGAGTCGAGATACACGCCTCCGAATTTGTAAAGAGCGACGAGCCGGATTAAATTCGATAAGTTTTGTGCTAAGGGGATTTCCCCAGGGTCACACTTCCTGTTCTGGATACAGCCGAACCATGATTCGGCTGGGGTGTTTTTGAACAGGAAGTGGAAGTCGGGTTCAATAGCTTGAACCCGAAACCCAAGGTTGATCACGGGTTTTAGAAGTTGAAACCCGTGATCAGAATCCATGCTGTTTGATATTATGATCAAGCAGCTGTATGGATTCGATTTGAAGAGAGCTTCTACAACGAGAAGCTCTCGTTCTCCAAAAAGTATGGAAGGGGACGAAATCCATGTCATGAAGAATCGAAGTTTACAATCTTTGAAGAATTCGTTTGCCCGGGTTTCGAATTCGGGATTGGAATTCAAAATATCGAATTTGAGATGAAGAGGTGAGGTGTGTGATTCTTGAATGAAGAGTTGATTATAATTTATGATGAGTTTGTGATGGGTGAAAAGAGTTGGGTTGAAGTTGAATGAAATGAAAGTGTTAGTGTTGAACATGTAGGTGAAGATAATGGCTAGCAAAGAGACAGTGGTGAATATGCGGAATTTGGTACGGCGGTTGAGGCTGCGACGTTGTTGTTGTTCGGAGGGAAGAACGGTTGTCTTCATTGATCGGAGTAGTTAATCCAAGTTTTTATTTTGGAGGGAAAGAAGAAGAAGAGGAGGAGGAGGATAATAAAAGAAGTATGTATGAAACAACAAAAATTGACTTTGAAAGTCATAGTTTGCCGTAAATATGACGGAAATTATAGAATAATTCTTCTATTCGTCAAAATAGACGTGCAAATTGGGCCCACTATCTACCTACACAGATATTCTGGAATCCGGAACTAAACTATTAAGTTGGAATGAATGTTGGATGCTGATAAATATCAAATTTGAAGTCACATTTTTATATTTATAAATTGAGTAGCAAACCTATGTGGGTACACCGTCACTACATCATCGAGAAATTTAGCAATTTGATATTTTTAAATTAATTTAGCAGCAGCACTGCCCTGAACGACAAATCTGATAAAGCACTGGCACTCAAAGTCGCTGCAAGTTTAAATCCTTCTAGGCGATTTGAAGTTCTGGAGGTAAAATTCTAGGGTTACATGTGATAGTTTTCTAAATCTTCAGTTCTGGAAGAAAGCTTTAACAACAGAGCAGCAAGACACGTTAACTAAGGGGAAAACATAGGTTATACACGTGTAAAGAAAAAGGAGATAACTGAGGCTGAAAGGGGGAAAAGGAGAATAACGGCTTAGAGGGAGGAAAAAAAGACACTACAGACAATCACCGACTTTATACTTTAAGATGTATAATTTGATTGAAGTGTTAACAAATTAGTGGTGATAAACAAGTTGGCACAGATTTCGGAATGCAACAACTTTGTGCCTGGTCTTGAATACTTTGTTACCTAGAACAAAACTAGGGTAGAACCGAAACTGATGTAAAACGCTTTTTGTTGAACGTCACCCTAGCTAGGTAGACAAGGAGAAGTTCTATGTGTCTGTCTACATCGTGTAATAATTACTTTTAAATTTATGTATTTTGAATCCTGATCGAATAGTTCAGTTCTAAAGGTTATACACTAAAGACTTGTGTTTCATAGTTGGTGAGCTATTAGAACGTTTTGTTGAAATGACACAACCTTTCCTGAAAGAGTATGTTAGATTAAAACAATTCGCATTTCTTCGGTTATTATCAGCAGTAACTCATGATAGCTTACCAAACTTCCAATGCATATATATAGTGTTCACTTGCTCCTCCTTTAATTATCCATGCAACATCACATTACCTTCTCAAGTAATGTCATCATTTGCAGGGAAGGGATTTGAACCTTTTGCGCCTGAAACTGCATTCAGCGTGATTTAGTAATCAGGATACACGACATTTCAATCACAGTGATCCTATGCCTTCCTTTTGCTATGATGCTCAATTTTTGAAGAAACTTGAAAACATTCACCATTTTTATGTCTATACTTGTAAGCACCAAGTCCAGATAAATAAAGGGTTGTTATGCTAAAATTTATGAAAAAAGGTCTCAAAATTAAATTGTATGTTGAGTCATGTAAATTTGTAAGAGTTGTAATTTATTTTCAACTGTTTTACAAATTGAATTTTGGGTCAATAAATTGTGACAAGCAATAATGAGTGTAAGCATCCTTATCCTCACAATTTCACTTCGGTTTTCAGGCTTCTACCTCTTTTCATACACCTTGAGATTATAAAATAAGATCAATAGTAACGTAAGCATGCATATCTACTATACTAGCCGGTCAAAAATTGTCTCCAAATGGCACTTGTTTTACTCAAGAACTAATATTCCTTTTCCCTGTTCTTAAACAAGAAGTAATTTACAAGGTTAAAACCCCAAAAGGTACCTTATCAAGGCAATACTTACAAACCCTAAACCTCATGATTTCCACTTTCTTTGTATCAACATCCATCACTAGTTGTTGAGGTTAACTCGTATGACCCACCCCATTCTGCATGTTTCTGTATTTGCACATCACTCTCTTTGGCTGCTGACGACAAATCTGGAGAAATTTCAACCAATCTTGGTAACCTAATAAAAAAACAAGTCACAGTGGTTGCACTGACATTAGAGAGAGGATCACGAATACCAATCATCTTGTTTTCCCTGAGTGAGTTGAATCCTATATGCATGCCATGCCTATATAATGTTATTAACTTCAAGTTGAATGAGTAACAGAAACGCATAATGCAGACTATATAATGTCACATTTGTTGTGATTAAAAAGGATGAAGAAACAACTGGACCCAAACCAACTGCTAAGCCCAATACAAGTAGCAAAAGCCCAACTCAGGAAAGAAGAAGCCAACGGGAGAAAACACTACCTGCAAAGATGAGGGACTATAAACTAACATAGAGAAATAGTGCAGGGCATTTAATTAATTAATTATTCCTATATAGAGTCATGAGGATGTCATGGGTGGGGTATGTTGATTGTTTAGAAAAGTTGTTAGATCTCTCTCTCATCCAATCTTCTGTAACTCTCTCATCCCCATTTCTATAGCTCAATACAATCTTACCCTTCCTACAATTATGTTTGCATTTTTCTGATTCAATTTAGCCATTTAACGCATTTCATTGGTGCTTTCATTGACCATTAGCTCATGGCTGATGGTACACGATTCAAGGTTTTGGATGAGCACATCAAATCCTTACAGGAGAGTCAGCGTGCTCTCTCGTCTCAATTGGCAGCGGCGGCTCAGCAATCCGATGTTGCTCTGCTCGCCACTTCTCTGGAAGATACAAAACAGGCGGTGAACAAATTGTGTGTCCAGGTGGGTTTATTGGCTAAACAGAAATCTTCGGAGGCAGAATTTTCCGGTAAGTTTAAGTCTCCTGATGGTTTCGATTCATCAATTTTTGGACGTCACAAACCGGCCCCTATTAATTTACCGCGTTTCTCTGGTTCTCACCCGGAACGATGGGTTGCCCAAGCCAATCGCTATTTTGAATTTTATCGTATCCCAGCTGCTGATCGTTTACTCATCGCCTCCTTCTATTTCGATGAGATTGCTGCGGATTGGTATGATTGGATGGATCGGCATGATCCGATTCCAACTTGGGATGCGTTCACAACCGCCCTTATTAAACGTTTCTGTCATAAAACCCTAGAACGGCCTGAAGGGTTGTTGGCCAAATTACAACAAACGTCCACCGTTGAGGATTACCGACACCGATTTGAGGAAATCTCGAACCGTACCACGGTGGCGCTTCCACCGGAATTTCTGATTTCCTGTTATATCTCGGGGCTCCGGTTAGACATTAAACAATCAGTTTTGATCCACAAGCCCAACACCTTAGAAGAGGCTATGGAGAAGGCCCAATTGCATGAAAACCGGATTAATATGGAACGTGGTTTGGGCCGTATTTCTTTGGGCTCTGGGAAGCCCATTTTACCAACACCCAAATTACAGTCCACTACATTCACTTCTCCTTCCCCCACTGTTTCTTCTACCCCCAAATCTTCTACCACCACTGTAGGTTTTCGGAGATTGTCTCCAACCGAAATGTCTCAGAAACGGGCTTTAGGCCTCTGCTTTCGGTGCGATGAAAAATATACGCCGGATCATAAATGTCGCGCCGCTCCTCAATTATTATTCTTTGACGATGACCCGGGCCCAGATCACTCAACCGATTCTGGCAGTACCGACAATATTGATGCTGTTCTCGCTGATTCTCTTCAACTTGATGAGGTAAAATCACATTCTGCTATCTCTTACAATGCGTTAGCTGGGGGTTGTTCGGCTTCTACTTTGCGCTTTCAAGGGACGGTTAAGGGTCAAGCTGTGCAGGTTTTATTGGATGGTGGTAGTACCCACTGTTTTGTTCAAACAAGAATTGCTAAATTTTTGAACCTTGACATCGAATCGATACCGCCTTTCACGGTTTTGGTTGGTAGCGGTGAACGTTTACCATGTACCGGTGTAGCGAAACAAGTTGAATTGGTTATTCAGGGGTCTTCGATTTTGATTGACTTCTTTGTTTTACCACTACAAGGATGGGACATGGTACTTGGTGTTTCTTGGTTGTCTACACTAGGCCCTGTTGTTACAAATTATGCTACAGCTGTTTTTGAATTTCAATTAGGGGATAACCGGGTTATTTGGAACGGTGAGACTACTCCAACAGCTGAACCAATTCAATTTCATGGGTTGACGAAATTGGCTCACAGTAATGCCATCGCTCATTGCTTCCACTTGCATTTACTACCCTCTCAAACTGATACTACGCCAACCGTACCGCCGGACATTCAACAATTATTGGCAGACTTTTCACAGGTCTTTCAACCTCCCACGGGGCTGCCACCTACCCGTCCTCAAGATCACGGTATCACATTACTTCCCAATTCGGCCCCCGTGGCGGTCAGGCCGTATAGATACCCTCATTTTCAGAAACAAGAGGTGGAACGCCTTGTGAATGACATGCTGTCTCAAGGTATTATACGCCCGAGTTGCAGTCCATTTTCTTCTCCGGTTTTACTTGTACGCAAGAAAGATGGTACGTGGCGTTTCTGTGTGGATTACCGCGCCCTTAACGCTATTACCATTCCGGATCGTTTTCCCATCCCTACCATCGATGAATTGTTTGATGAGTTACATGGTGCCGTTTATTTTTCCAAGTTGGATCTATTATCGGGGTATCATCAAATAAGGCTTCAAGAAGGCGCCATTGACAAAACGGCTTTTCGTACACATGACGGTCATTACGAGTTTCTTGTGATGCCCTTTGGCCTCACTAACGCCCCGTCAACATTCCAACGCTTAATGAATGATGTGTTCCGACCCTTTCTACGGCGATTTGTTCTTGTATTTTTTGATGACATCTTGATCTATAGTGCTACTTGGGCCGACCACTTATCCCACTTGCGTTCGGTTTTTCAAACATTACTTGATAATAAGCTAGTGGCCAAGCTAGCTAAGTGTTTATTTGGCCAAACATCAGTGGGTTATTTGGGCCACGTCATATCGGGTCAGGGCATTGAAGTGGATCCGGATAAAATTGATAGTATTAAAAAGTGGCCCACACCACAAAATGTGAAAGATGTAAGAAGCTTTCTTGGGCTATCCGGGTATTATCGTCGTTTCATCCATCATTATGCGTCGGTTGCCGGCCCCTTGTCGGATTTATTGAAGAAAGATAAGTTCGTTTGGACTTCTGTGCACGATGAAGCTTTTTGCAAACTCAAAACTCTTCTTAGCTCTACACCGGTCCTCCGCTTACCGGACTTTTCAAAGCCATTTACAGTTGAGACGGACGCTTCGGGCACAGGTATCGGTGCTATCTTGTCTCAAGAGAAACAACCAATCGCTTACTATAGCTTGAAATTAAGCCCCCGTATGCAACAAGCTTCGGCCTATCAACGTGAAATGTTTGCCATCACTCAAGCTATTGCTAAGTGGCGCCAATACCTTTTGGGTCGCAAATTCCAAATTATTACCGATCAACAATCGTTGAAGAACCTCCAGGATCAGATTATACAGACCCCAGATCAACAGAAATGGCTCGGAAAGTTGTTGGGCTACGATTTTGACATCCTCTATCGACCGGGCAAACTGAATGCTGCAGCCGACGCTTTATCCCGTGTTTTTTCTTCCCAGCTGATGGCTTTTTCTAGCCAAGACTCGTCCTTTTTGGCGGATCTTCAAGGTAAAGTGCAGATTGATCCCATCCTCCATCAATTATACGCTGATGTGTTACAGGATCCCATTCGGTTTCCTGATTACCAAATTCATAACGGGTTACTTTTGTTTCGAGGCCGTTTGGTTATTCCCAATGATTCAGAAGTCAAGCAGCAACTTTTAAAAGAATTTCATGACTCTCCCTCCGGGGGACACTCGGGCATTACCCGGACGTTTCACCGACTGTCTTCTACTTTCTTCTGGAAACGGATGCGCCAAGATGTCAAGTCGTTTATTACAAATTGCTCCATCTGTCAGCAAGTAAAGTCCTCCTCTTTATCACCAGCAGGTCTTCTTCAGCCATTACCAATTCCTTCCTTGATTTTTGAACACATCGCTATGGATTTTATCACCGGGCTTCCTCTTTCACATGGTTATTCGGTCATATGGGTGATTGTCGATCGACTCTCTAAATATGCTCACTTTGTGGCTCTTCCGGCTTCTTTTACTAGTATCTCTGTGGCTAACCATTTCGTACAAGAATTCATTCGTTTGCACGGTGTTCCGGGCGACATTGTCACTGACCGTGACCCTCGTTGTATGGCTGATTTTTGGAAAGAGCTACACCGATTGCAAGGCACTACGTTGTCCTTTAGCACCGCTTACCACCCCCAATCAGACGGTCAAACGGAGAGCTTAAATAAATGCGTTGAGATGTACTTGCGGTGCTACATAATGGATCGTCCTAAAGATTGGTTTAACTTCCTCCCTTGGGCGGAATACTGGTACAATACTTCGTTTCAGACGGCAGCCCAAATGACTCCCTTCGAAGTGGTCTATGGTCGGAAGCCACCTAACTTAACCCGTTATATCCAAGGTACCACTTCCAACTCGTTAGTGGAATCTCAGTTATTGGACCGAGATGTGGTTTTAGCGACCTTAAAGTCCAATTTGCAGCGGGCACAATCGAGAATGAAAACATACGCTGACTTGCACCGCCGTGATGTTCAATTTGAGATCGGTGATTGGGTTTTCGTTAAGTTGCAGCCCTATCGTCAACATTCCGTCCGTCTACAACGCCACTACAAACTCGGCCGCCGTTTTTTTGGACCCTATCAAGTTTTGGAACGCATCGGTCCGGTTGCTTATAAGCTACAATTGCCTCCCGAAGCTCGTATCCATAATGTTTTTCATGTCTCAATGCTGCGTAAGTGCAATGGTAAACCAGTTCAACAAATCACCCCTTTACATTTGGTGGACTCCTCTTCCACCATTGCTCTACAACCGGCTCTTATTCTCGATCACCGCACTCTGCTTCGGGGCTCCACCTTGGTTCAGCAATACTTGGTTCAATGGAAGGGGCTAGATGCTTCTGATGCCACTTGGGAGGATAAAAACATTCTACAGAAGTCTTTTCCAGCTTTTAGCCTTGAGGACAAGGCTAATTTTAAAGAAGGGGGTAATGTTGTGATTAAAAAGGATGAAGAAACAACTGGACCCAAACCAACTGCTAAGCCCAATACAAGTAGCAAAAGCCCAACTCAGGAAAGAAGAAGCCAACGGGAGAAAACACTACCTGCAAAGATGAGGGACTATAAACTAACATAGAGAAATAGTGCAGGGCATTTAATTAATTAATTATTCCTATATAGAGTCATGAGGATGTCATGGGTGGGGTATGTTGATTGTTTAGAAAAGTTGTTAGATCTCTCTCTCATCCAATCTTCTGTAACTCTCTCATCCCCATTTCTATAGCTCAATACAATCTTACCCTTCCTACAATTATGTTTGCATTTTTCTGATTCAATTTAGCCATTTAACGCATTTCAACATTTTAGAGACTAAATGAGTGCATCCCTTATGTTTATGTTTTATCTCTAATGAGGGGTTGAAAGTTGTCCAAATCATTTTATTTAAGAAATCATATTAGTATCGAAACAATATAATCTTTTATCATATTTTGGCACTAATTATGCAAAGAGAAAAAACTGAAGACTGAACAAAAAACCTTTTTGGTGAACTCAGCCAGACCCAGCCTGTTTCTACTCTTAAGCAAACATAACTTAAAGCAATTAAGTGTTCACAGTTACTTTCCATTCCTTAAATCACATTCTTTACCTTAGTGATTCGACTTCTGAACAAGCTGTCCCGTTGAATTGGAGGAACGCCGCATTTCAGCAACCTATAAAGCCATTATGTTACATACAAACATGATTCAATTCAGTTAACTTGATACACTCATATATGATTTTATTTGCTCAAGTTTTCGTTGCACCGGAACACTTGGATAACGGGCATAAACATTTTTCGACCCATTTATTGATGAATGGGTGGGTTGATTTGGGTTATGGTATATTGAAGCCAACCAGGCAAAACTAAAAATACTAGCAAGAAAAGGATACGGGTCACAAGGCACCCAAAGTGTAAATACGATACAAAAACTCATAAACCTTTTTCTTAAAAGTAGATTATCATTGAACTAACATAAATCTAATTAAAAACGAGAAAAACTAGGACAGGAAGTGTTTCGTGTGGACCCGGCCCGTTTCGACATATAAAAAAGATTACGCGTTTTGACCCAACCCAAGCCGCCTCCAGTAGAACGAATGGACTGACCATCAATTATTACCTTCATTAAGAGGATCAAGGATGCAACCCAAATAGTGCTATCTGGAGGTCTGGCCAAAATACCCTTTATCCAAGCACAACCTACATTCTTAAAGTTAAAAAGGTATATAACAAGCATCATCAACATTCATATCTCACCTCCGATGCATCTTTCACAGGTGATTCATCTGAATCAGATTCCCATAAAAATCCATTTTCCACTTCACTATCAAGATCTTTCTTCACTGTTTCTGATTGGGAGATCACGTGTGCTACATATTTGTCTGCAATAATATAACAACAATCAGGTAACAGTTAAATTTCTAAGAAAACAAATTTGATAATTTGAAATTGTTACCAGCTAGGCTGCGAAGGGCATTTTCAGCAGCCTGTTGTTGTGCATCTTTCCGGGTCTTACCCATCCCAACGCCTACTTTCTCACCAGTGAATAACACCTGCATCATTCATCCATTAGCAAATGCTACAAGCAACTGCTAAAAGTCATCTGTATTTTTGTGGGAATATAAATAAGGCCACCCAAGTATAATTCTGTTTCGATTATGTCATCTTGCAATTTTCCAGCAAGTTTGTTGGCGGAATCAGCATAAACAAAACCAGATTGATACTTGGGTGATCTCTAAAATTTGTTTTAGTGAAATCTTATGAATATTTGGGAAGGCGTATGCGTACATTATCCCTTTTCTTTAAGCATCATTATGCAAGATTATCATATATACAAGTTAAGCTACAAACTAAAAATAACAGTGTACCCTGCTCACCTCATAAGAGAACGGCCAATCCCTGCTAGAGCTCAAGATGGATCTATATTCAACCTATAAATAAATAAAAAAACATAAAGATGTAATGAATAACCAGAAATAAAAGTGTGTTTTTTAACTGGATCTATATTCAACCTATAAATAAATAAAAAGCATACCTTAGAACCACATCTTTGTCCTATTTCCTGCAGCACTCCTACCGATAAAGATGGTTGTAGCAGGTTCGAATTCCCACTATCAGTGGGCCCCCTTTTGTTATTAAAAAATGGTGGATTATGTGGTACACCTACATCTTTCACAAAATTGAAAAAGAAATACCTTAATCAGTATTACAAGACTATGGATCTTTAAAACTAGTATTAACATGTAGGAAACTGAGCAGAATAAAAAAAGTTATACTAACTTCTCCAACATTAGCCTAGCATACAATCAAAAACATTTCTCCAATATATAATTTATAATAATCCTCATAATATACTTATAAATTAGCCTTGGTGTTGGACAAAATATATGGTCCTCGTTTAAATACCTGATGGCTGACCTGCTTGATGGAAATTCTTCTTTTGCAATCCATATCCATGGAATACCTGAATATATAATGTCAAAACCAGATGAGTAAACACATTAACTATCTACTTCAAAAATGGATTAAAAATGTGTTTGCAGGTGGACCCAACCATTTCAACCCGCACTTAAAATTCTCTCGTTTTGACCCGTTACCCAACATGAATACTTTGAAGTAGATAGCATTGCCCAAATGGATGCAGGTGTCATGAACATTCAGTAAAGTAATCAGCTAAATCATCAACTTTATGACAATATGATAGGGCCGATAGTCCGATACTTAAGCCCACCGTAAGAAAGAGTCCACCATATAAGCCCACATGGGATTCCACTCTAAAACCAATTGGCAATATGTAGGCATCAATTTCTTACATTATCCAATGTGGGACATGGGTTTGCACTGTAAACACAATATTTAGTAAAGTTGATAACATTTAATACCTCATCATTCTTTGGTTCTGATATGAGTGGTTGAATCCCTGCAGAGAAAGAACTAGCTGTACCATGAGACAGGGGATGATAACCAGCTCGCTGTCTGCTTGCTATCTCAGGTCCTTGGATAGGGCCCAGTAAGCTAGGTTCTGTAATATAATCAAATAGATTATATTAGAACAATATACACCATAAATAAAAACTTTTGTGTGTGGAAAGAGATGTTTTATGAGTACATACTATCAGAAGGCATCATCGATCTGAAAGATGGTGGACCGTAGATACTTGCAGTTGGAACTAACGGCTGGGATCTCTCAGATTTTAGGTCAACATTTCTAGCAACCTAAATAGAGTGAAAACAGAAAGAACTGAAATTTATCTTTGAAGAATTTAGCTCCACAAATAAATTTTCATTATGTAAACCTTTGGAGAGCCTACCTGCTGATTCAGTCTTTGAGTAACTTCAGGACCATTCATTCCATCTGCCATTGGGGCACTTGTATTACCATTTGGTACAAAACTAGCATCCTGATTAAAAAAAAACTTCAGATAATAAGCAGGAGTTTAATTTAGAAAATTATAAATCCCAAAATCAGTAAGTTCCTTATTTGCTCACCTCTGACATAAGATAGTTGCAAACATCTGGTGCAGGTGGTAGATTCAAAACTTCATCTTCATGAAAGTGTTCAGAAACTCTCCTTATAAGATTCTCATCAAATTCTCTGGAAAGCACAGCATAATTAAGTAAAGTATTCTTGATGTGTATATAAATAAAATAATACATTGTTTAAACATTATATTGTTCTCATAATCTCATATAAAGCCATCTTACTTAAAGAAACCACCTCTAACGTTGCATGCAACATTCCTTGCTACACAAAGAACTGGAACAGCGCTTGCCGTCTATCAACATAAAATCATATCAGTAAACTAACATGCAAAATCAAATGAAGAAAGTGAAGATTGTAATTTTAGGATACCTCTGCTTGTGGAGCATAATAAGGAGTGAAAGCAGGTACCACATGAACTCGAGGTTGATCCTTTTCTTCCCAAACCTTTAACCTATCATCAATCACCATGGCCATCCTTGGATGACAATTCCTATCTTGGAAGACATTCAGCAAAGACTTGCGTGCACCTACGCAAAAATAAAACCTAGAAATTTAGGGGATTGCAGATAATATAGTGAATATACTATTTTTTGTAGTTCTGATGTCATTGCAAGTAATATATGTTACAAAATGAACGATCAGACAAATGAGATATGGAGTCAAAACACCAAGAATGGGAAAAAAAGTCAACTGCACAACAAGCATGGAGCTATGCACCCTCCAGCAAAAGGTCAACAATAGAAAGATAAAAGTAGCAAGGATTATACGTGTATTGAGGGAGTGATTGGTACGGGAATGGGGATGGATTTGGTTTAGGTTCAAATAGAGATATGTATGGTTATCCTAAAATGTTTGGGTTTGGGACTTTAGGTATTCCTAGAATGCAGAGAGAGAGACAGAGACAGAGAGATTTGTTTTACAAAACACCAGCTTTCAGAGGGTTTTAACTTTTACTAAGACCCTTGTTTCATGGCTTTTCAGAAAAAAACCCATCACCTTAAAGCAAAGAGCACTTGTCACTTTCATCCCCATTCCTACCCTAATATACGTTTCTTAGTAAAAGAAGTTTGCCTGATTTGACGCATACAACACGAGTCAACAGTTGCTTGGGACCAATTAGGTGGGCCCCAGGGTCTAACAACCTCCACATCTCCAAGGCATAATCTCTTTCAGCCATAGTGCACACAAAAACTTCAAATCTTTTGCGTCCTTTTGCAATCAAATAGCTTCTTAAATCCTCCCATGCAGGCCGTAATCTCACAAGCACACTGGTATCACGAATCTGTATGTGCAAACAAATTACGATTATAATCAACAAAAGCTTGTGAACACATGTGACATCTGTGACATTTGAGTGGTTTTGAGGAAAATAGTACTTGTGGAAGCACATCAACACAAGGCAAGGCAAGCCCTATGTAGGTAAGGTCCAACCAACAGGCCCTAACCTTTTTATCCCTAGTGTGTCTCTCATTCCCCACAAGTACTATTCCTTTTGTGTAAACATGCAGATATCACTTCCCTATTTATGATAATAACAATAACAAGAAGAAAATACCGAAAGAACAGAAAAGCAAACAATTAATAGCTAATTTACCAAATTGCTAAACCTTGATAACATGATTAACAAGTTGTTAAACCTTTAATTATTACTACCCTCTTTCAAAATCCATTAGTACCTTCAGAAATATCACAATCCAGAACAAGCAAGAAACATAGTAATCCTCATAGATGGAACATGTCCTCTCATTTTCACAGTTAACTGGTCCAAGATAATGTTAGTAGGCCATTTTACTTAACAGGTATTGATACTATTTGCAACCCTAGAAAGAAATGTGTCTTAAAAGTAAAGAGATCAAGTGGTATATGACAAAAATAGTGATGGTGTCATCAGCTAATCACATGGAACCAGACCAGAGACAGTGTGTGAAAATTTAGTGAAAAGCAAAATATCATATAACACTTTTCTAGATTTGATTACAAAACAAGGGTGCAAAGAAAAGATGCTTAAAATGATTCATATCGTCCACGGTTATTCGTTCATAGGTGCGCCCAGCAAGCTAGGACCATAATTACAAAGCAGGGAAAGCAACAAGAACTCTGTTTTCACATATTCCTTAAGCAATTCATATAAAGACGAAAAAAAATCAAGGACTTAATTACTCACATGTCCTAAGTGGGAAATCAATAATGTTGGACACAAAATCTGATTTCAACTTATGTATATGCGATCAAGTTAATGATATTGCAAGATCTCATAAAATCTGTTTCAGCCAAACCCTTTAACTCCTACTAAGACGAATCTCAATCATTACAAATTCGTCTGTAGCCATATAAGTTTCTAAAAAAGATTTTGCTAGGCATTGCTAATTCTTCCATAACCGGTTACAACTCAAAATCACTTCACTTTATTTACAAAAAGACAAATAATAATCACTGCAATTTCATCTTTAACCACATTAGATTCTGAAACATATTGCTAGGCATGCCAATGCTACCAGAACATAGTGAATTATTCAGGGATCAAGTTTCAATCTTTGGTCTTAAACAATATGTAAATCTCAGGTTCTCCAACTTTAGCTTTGCAGACAAACTGCTAAATGGGAAATATCTCGATAGTTCTAGGCTCTAGTAATAGTTATGAACACACATGTATGTATATCTTTAGCAATGAACATGTCTAATATACAGCACTAAAGACACAACATTTCATCAAACAAATACACTGAAGCAGTTTGTGTTCTAACCTCTGGATTAATACGGGTTAAGACTACATTTTTTTCCGGCAATCTTATAACCGGCCGCTGAACACGCTCATTACCAGCGGCATTCACAGGAACATCCTCCAGTTTCACATTATACGTCTGCCCACTATCCGTAACCACATCATTCTCAGCATACTGCTTCAACAACGCCCGATCCTCCACATATCTCTTAAGCTCAGAAGTCATCCCAGAAACACGAACAGGATCGGACTCCTGCCCAATCCAACCAGTCAAAACCTCAATCCTATCTTCAAAGGACCTCATCGTATTCGCAACAATAAGCGTCTCATCAAGATCAAACACGATAGAAAGACACCTCATGTTCAACATCCCTAAACAAGCATTGTACAACCGAGACGGAACCAAACAACACCAGAAACACGGAAACCGTTTTAATTTACTCGGCATTGCCACTAAATGCACCTCTTCATCTCCAATCACCACCACAGCCGTCTGAAACCGGATATAATATATATATTCAATATTTTGTATGAAAAGAGTAACTAAAGAACGAATTGTTTTTTACCTTTAGTTCGTAGAAACAAGCGGCGTGGAGATCGAGAAGCGGTTGTTTAACGGGTGAAGATGATTCGAGCTTGCAACGAACGGGAAGCGATGAGATTGCTAAGAGAACTGAGAGAGGGGGGCATCTTTCACTGAGCTGGGAGAAATGATGAATACGAATCTCGTTGTTTGGGAAGTGGAAAGTCTTATCCGCGGTAGGAATAACATCCAATTCGCCCAAACAAGCTTCTCCATGGTAAACCACAGATTTATTAAACCCTAAACGACTCATTTATTTAAGGGAAAAGCATCAAATTGCGATAATATTATATGGAAAAACGTGAAGATCAAACAAGAAATGTAACGGAAATTAACGAGAATGATGGGAAGAATTGAAGTAGACTTCACTCTCGCTTTGCTTTCTTTCTTACAAGCCCTCCCTCTTTCTATCTATCTTTCTTTCTTTCTTTCTTTCTTTCTATGTAGTGTTTCCAAATGAAGCGTTTGTGGGGGGTTTATATAGAGGGGGTGTTGATATTCGGGCTTGAAGTTGGTTTTATTTACGGAAATACCAAAGAATTTTTTTGTTGTCAAGATGCAAGACGGGTCATGAATGCTTTTCGCGACGGGGTTTGTCTTTCAGCCGTTCGATTTTACTAAGATTTTGGTTTTTTTTAGTAATTCTAGTTTCACTGAGTCGTGTGGTATACACATACCAATATTACGATTTTGATCTACTAGTTTTTATAGATTACAAGTTTAGAATAATAGTTTGTGGGAACTTAATACTAATGGTTTTTAAATTGGATGAACTTTAAAACTTCTTTTTTATTTCAGTGACGATTACCACCGTGACACCCCAACAATGTATCTAAGTTGGAATTGCTTGAAAACACGCAATATGTGGGTTTTGCACCGTGGTTTGGTCGTTGTAGTGACACCACCACTATGGCATACCCTCGGTAACATCAGCTTCCCAGAAACATTAGTTTTCAGTGTCAACCATCTTTCTAAGAGGAATTTAAGTCTTTCTTTTTTGGAAACAAAATGATATAAAAGTTAATTGGCATTCGTCAATCGTCACAAGGACTAAACTTGTTACGTTTTGACAAACTATTGGTCTAAACCTATAATTTATAGAGCTTAGGAACTAAAACTGTGATATAGCCACGATATAAGGACCATTTATATTCTATCATTTTTTTATACGGACAACTATGTTTCTCTCATTGTATTATGTATTCCGTGTATATTTTTCTCCTAATATTATGTATTCCGTGTATATTTTCTTATTTTTTTTTTTTTTGAACGGCAAAGTATCATACATTTTTTGGGTGAGGGATACCTTACACCCCCCCATTCCGGGGTGGCCCGTAGCCCCACTCCGGCCAGACGTGAGTGTCTGAACAGTGCCCCAGCTGGCATCAGAGCGTTGCCGGCGTTCACCCGGAAACCCCACAGATACCTTGCCCTCAAGAGAGCGTGACGAGTTGATAGCACACCAGCGAACTGGGAGTCGAACTCGGGTACCATGGGTAAAACCGGGGCTGCCTCACTTTGATGGGAACGGGGTTCGAACCGGCGCCTCTTACAAGGAAACCAGCCTACCATGGGTAAAACCGTGTATATTTTCTTATAGCATTATGTGTTTCGCATATCTTATAAGTATGTTATGTCACTCTCTATCACGGGTCACTATGAGGTATCACTATAGTTTTGTTATTTAATATAGAGTTAATTACATAGTTAGTCCCTGTGGTTTGCCCAAAGTAACATACTTAGGTACTAATAGTTTAAAATCACATTCTAGGGTATTAACTTTTCATTTTGTAACGTTTAGAGGTATTAGTGTTATTTGTAGGTTTAAAATCACATTCTGTTAGTACCTAAGTATGTTATTTTATGCAAACCGCAAGGACTAACTATGTTAATACTCTAGAAGTTAATACCTCCAAACGTTACAAAATGAATAGTTAATACCCTAGAATGTGATTTTAAACTATTAGTACCTAAGTATGTTATTTTGTGCAAACCACAAGGACTAACTATGTAATTAACTCTTTAATATATTTTTTTAATTTTAATTTAGTTCAATTTATAACGTGGATGAAATATCATGCTAAAAGGAGATAATTAGGGGTGTAAACGAGACAAGCTATTCAAAATCGGCTCAAAAAAATCTCAAAACGAGCCAAGCTTAAATAAGCTTGAGCTTAAAAAACAAAGCTCAAATCAAGCCTAACAAAATTTTAGAAGAGAAAGCCTAAATTATATTACATAAAAAAGGTATTGCATTAAATTATACATGGAAATTATTTATCCGAAAATTTCCCTTTCTCACTTGAATGGAAAATGTTTTTTTTTAATTGCGTACGTTTAGGATGTCGCTAACCGGGTTAGTATTTAGTATGTTAGTATCACCAAGTTAGTATTAAATCATTCATGTCTGAATTTGAACCCAAGACCTTTAAAATAAGCCAAGCCTCTCACCCTCTCCTTAACCAATAACCACTAGGCAAACAGATCATGAAAGAGAAAAATGTTAGGGGCTGTTTGGTAGCCTCTGAATGGTCATTAAGAGGCTACCTCTTAATGGAACCATTAAGAATTTTACCAATGAGAAGGTCGAAGAATGTGATATGTGATGATTTACCATTCAGAGGCTACCTCTTAACCATTCAGACTTGAGGTTACCTCTTATTTATTCAGAGGTTTTAAACCATTAAGATGTAGTATCTGAATGGTCATTAAGAGGCTACCAAACAACCCCTTAGTATCACGAAAACAAAATACTAATGATGGCAAAATGGAAAGTCAGTGTAATGGGAAAGTGGGTTGGCGTCAACGAGTGATTTTTAATCAAAACGAACCACGTTGGGTGGCGTTTACTTCTTTATCCATTTTTTAAAAGAAAATGCAAATATTAATGTACAAATATAAAAGTGAAAAATGAAAAAGCGAAAACACATTTTTTTTTTTTTGTTAAAATCAAAACGAACACATGCAGCCATGGTTATCATTAACAACAAACAAACAAACAACCTGCCCATTTATTCTCTTTCTAAAAACCCATGAAAGAAAGAAAGAAAGAAAGAAGAGTAAGAAACGAGATTCAATATAACAATCGAATTAAATAGAAAAGGGGAACTTGTCAATGAAATGTAAAGAAATTGCAATGTTCAAAGCTGAAAGCGAATTTGCTTGAAATCACCAAACTGGACACCAAAAATCCAGTTTTGGTTAAGCTAGTGTTCGATTGATAACTAAAACATGAGCAAAGTCAATAATATGCTGAAAAATAACATTTGAGAGTGCAGTGCTCACTGGGCTGTTAAAATATACCAACGGTTACAAAGGCTAAAGTATACACTAGTTACTACTAGTATGGGTTATTTGGTTTAAACCGCATACTGGGGGTTGAATGAACAGTGGTGATCTCGAGAGAGAAAAAACATAAAAATACCGCATATTAAGCTTTTTTTTAATTAACAAACACAAATTTATTCTAAAAAAAAAACAATTTAGATAATAATTATTAGATAAAAACACAAACATGGACAAGGTGATGAAAATAACAAAAAAGGTTAATAAATCTTTATTTAAAACCATGTAAAAGTGTTACATGTCTAAATTTATTATAGCTAGTGTGATTTTCCGCGCTACGCGGCGGGAATTCAATCAGTATCTGTTTGGTTCCTTACAGTAACAACACATGTTAGAGAAACTAAAAAAGAAAACCAAAAAAAGTTTAAGTCGTTTTTAACATTGATCAGCGGTAAAGAAAATAGCTACAGTAGATTGCAGACGATCTCAAACTTACAATTACAATTTATATAATTGTATTATTAAATTTAGTATTTATCATGGTATCATCAACTTTATGTTTTACATTACATTTTTCATAAAAGGGAATTGGGGGGTAAACTCAAGAAAGTTTTGGGCTGCAATGCTTGTCCCGGCCCATTGACTTTATTCCTAAGTTGGACACTTGGACATGTATTTGTTGGGCCAGTGAAGTATGAAAGGAATGCTATTATTCATGCCGTTGCGGCAACCGGTTAGTGGTTATTTTTAACCGTAGGTTAGTAATCGGTTATAAATGTTTAGTATAATAACCGGTTATTAACCGATTTTTTTAAACCGGTTTTTTAACCGATGGACTAGTTAACCGAAAAAATAACCGAAAAAATAACCGAAAAATTCAAAAAAAAAGCAAAAAAAACCGGTTAATAACCGGTTAATTAACCGAACCGGTTAAAGTAATTAACCGGACCAGTTAAAAAAATAACCGGTTAAAGTAATAACCGGTTAAAGCATTAACCGGTTAAAGTCAAAAAGTCAAATTAACCGGTATAACTGGTTAACCGAATCGGTTATTAAAATTAACCGGTTTGTGCACCTCTACCGTTGCCTTCTTACAGTAAAAAATGACATTTCTTTTTCTTTAAAGATCATTTGAATTGTGATAATAAGTACCATTAATGTAATTTTCTTGAGATAATTAAACCGGTCATAATTTTGTGTTAGTTAAAAATTTTCAGGTAAGTCAATACATATATAATACTCCCTCCGTCCCATTTAAAGTGTTACATTTTGAATTTTCAAAGTCTTTATGTATAAACTTTGACCTTAAATAATTTTGTTTGTGTTAGATAATACTTGATGAAAGTTATATGATTTGAGTGTGTTTTACACGTGTTTTTATCGGGTTAATTTTCATCAAGTTTTATATAAAAAAAAAATATATAATTATAGTCAAAGTTTATAAATAAAGACTTTGAAAATTCAAAATAAGACATATTTAATGGGACGGAGGTAGTAATAAACAATAGTTTATTTGCCAAGACAATGTTGTAATTTGATAATATAGCGTCATTAGATTTACGACAAAACAAACTCATGCTAACATATGAGATAAAAAGGTTAGGATAATCAATGGAAATGGAAAAACACAATCACGAGCAAGCAGCGCGCATGAAAGACCATACTCAGATTAAAATCAGTACAACACTTAGCCATCCTCAGACGTTCGACGCAAGCTTTGTAAGCGCAACCGCGAGGATGCCAGCTAAGGATAGTACATTCAGTACAAGTGACATAACATGCAGCCAATCAGAAAACACCAGGCTGTGATCATTCAACCACAACGATAAGCAATTGTGGGGGAGACCAGAAGTACAAAAGGACAGTGACGTGTAACCAATCAGGTTGCGCCATTTACTGCTCCATGATCTCCGCTCACAGCTGATGACAAACTCGACATCAAAGACAAATCTCAGGCCACATGACTCCAATCACCGCGCGCCAGCACCTTGACCCTCTGCACACACTAACGGTCATGTCAGACGGGACAAACGGGATATTCCTTGTTGGAGACGTCAAGCCCAATGCCCATCAGCCTATCTCTTTCCCGACACTGTTCGACTATAAATAGAGTGCTTCACCTCCAAGCTTAAGGACCGCTTCTCTCACTTTCTCACTTTCTCACTCTTTACACACACTTGTTTATCCTCAAACGACTTCTTATTCTTACGTCGGAGGGTGGTTACAAGGAGAACCCCGATCTCTCCTCCTTGTAACGAGTTTCACGGTGTTGTTCGTTTTTGGAGGATCGTGGTTTAGATCATTCAAGCCATCAGTCGAGGAAAGAAAGAAGATTAACCATTCTTCACGAGATTGTTCCAACAAGCTTGACCATTGTGTTAACTTGGTGTTTCTTCATTGGCGCCCACCGATTTTTCCTTTCTACTTATCATCTTTTTCTTTCCTTTACTTGATTCACCGCCATGGCTGATTAGGGACCACCTTTTTACATCTCGGTTCAAGCTCTCAACAACTACCGTTTCAAACAACTCACATGTACAAACCCCACACGTTTACGAGTACACCGAAAGGAACTTCACGGACGGTGGGGTAACACATGCACATGGTAGTGTTGAGCGCACCGCACAACACAATACCCCAACAACCCAGCATGTGAACCCCTCTGCTCAAATCATGTCATTACTGTCAGAAGGGGAGACTCTCGCTTCATGGTTTCATGAAATCCCAAGTTGCACCGAACGCAACACAATCTATCCACAACTGTGCGCGCACCTCTGCAAGTGCAAAAATCAGTTATTGGAGAACAATAAAAAATAATGGAGAGCACCTCTACTCTAAGAATTCGAACTTGTGACAATGGAGAGACAGTGGTTTAAGACTCTGGGGGTGTGGAGGGGCTTGGGTTGGGGGCATTGCTAAGAATGCATATATACATAAAACTACTTTGAATAAAAAAATTATATGAGATGTATAAAAGAGTAAAATTTAAAGTCGTTTTCATATATGAGTCATATAAAATAAAATAGAGTAAACTGCAATTTTACCCCCTGGGGTTTATGCCAATTGGCACTCTGACCCCCTCTAACGAAATAATTACAATTTTACCCCCCAACGTTGGTGTTATGTCGCACATTTACCCCCTGGTGTCAAATCCTATGGTTATCTTTAAATGGTCAAAGGGGGTCAAAGGGCAAAAATGTAATTTTACCTTAATATTACCTTATATAATACTATTACCCTGTACTATTACTCCCAACTACAATCTTACCCCCAAGCTTTGTCGACCACACTCCCCCACTCCTTCTTCCTCATTGACGGCGACCACACCCATCGGCGATCCTTCCTAAGCTTGTCCACCGGAGAATGTAACACCCCAAAACCTGAATGTTTATATTTGCCGTGTGTTCCTATATGACTTAGTATGAAATAAATAACTAGGCTATTTAACCTAGTTAAGTGTGTGGTTAAAAGTATTAAATGACGAAAATTGTACCAATTATGTCTTAGTGGCTAACACAAGGGACTAAAGTGGGTTAAAAATGAAAGATGAATTAATATATGAAAAGTTGCACACACACAAACACACACTTCGTGTGTTTAAGAATGAGCAGGAGACTCCCATGGAGCCAAGAACCCTAACTTCATCATTTTCATCAAATTGAAAGGCTAAATGATGCTTAAATCCATAACCGAGCATGGATTAATGATCACCTTCACAAGGGGATCATAAGGTATGTCTTAAAGTTAGATTGGTGATTATGCACGAAGTGGGTTATGTTGTAAATCGTGAATTGGTATGAAATTGAGTATGAGGATATGTTAGAATCATCATATAGAACATGGGTTATGCATGATTTAGGTTAATTTGATGCTTAGAGGTGAAACCCATTAGTTATGGTGAGAATGATGACTTGAATCATCATCCATGTCTAATTCTTGTTGAATGTTGATGTATTATGTGAGTAATATGGATTCTTGTTAGAGGAATTGAAATAAATATGATGATAATATGTTTGAATGTTTATGTGTGAATGATATATGTTAATTAGTAGGAGGATTTGATGAATTATGTGTGAGATTAGAATAATGCGCATGAATTAGTTGTACAATATGCTTAGGAGATAGTAAACTCACCAAATGTATGATGGAATTATGAGGTAATTGAGACTAGATCACTTGTAAGTGATTAACAAAGTAGTTATGAAGTGGGTTTTAGATAATGTGATGTAAAATGATGATTTACTTATGTTAATGATGTTTGGAATCATACATGTGTGTGAATGTTTAAAGAAATCGGATAAGAAAGGATAGATTAGCATGTTATGAGGATGGATGATAAATTCCATACAAGATCCGTGTGATAAAAGGGTTGCGACGAATGATGAATAAACTAACTATCATAAGAATGATATATGATAGTTGATGCTTGGTAAGCAGCAAGGAAGCTTTGGGAAAGAAGCGGGTCAAACGGGACTTATGCGCACTGGAAGCATATTTGGATGTGGGGTAAGTAAAGCTTACACCCCTTTTCATAGAATATCTAACCGTTGTATTGATTACGAACATGGTAAGTAAATATGTGAAGTATGATGTTCCGACAAGTATTTGATACGGGTCGAAATATGTGGGTATGATAAGAAATTAAGGTTGATGTTTAAAAAGGGTAAAAAGGGTATTATGGTAATTCTGGTTACAAGTTAACGAAGAAATAAGTTACATGGATGGGTTAATGAATAATTAAAACCCCACAAGGGTAAAATGGACATTTATATTTAGCGGGTCAAATGGTGGAAATGTCACCATTTGGCGTTATCGACTAATGAATTGTTTTGTCAAGTATTATGAATTCACATAATGAATAGCGAAAGGATTTCGTTGATATCATCTAACAATTTGGTGGATGAAGTATTAAACGGATCTTAGCTTTGATCCGAGCAAGGTATGTGTGATTAGAGTTGTAATTAAGTGGTAGGATTGGTTAAATATGCAATGAAGTTCTTTGTTGTAAAGGATGGAGTAAAGTTGGCAAAAACGCCCATGATAGGTATATAGGGCAATCGACCTTAAAAGTCATTTGGAAACAAGCTAATCGATTAGAGTAATGTTTTGGTCAAGTGTGAAAGTGAAGAGTATGGTGTTGTATGTCATAGACCATTTAATGCGTAAATACCCATAACGGGTCAAAATAAGCTTTTTAGCGGAAATGGGTTAAGAGGATGCAAAACATCCAAGAATTTAATCTTTTACGATAAACAACGTTGAAATTATAAGGCTCATGAGAAATTGAGGTCAAATAAATAGATTATTTGATAAATGCATGAACGGGTCAAAATTTTGTAAAAAGGTGATAGCTTAAAAGTCTAGAATTTTGTTAATCCGGATGTCGGGTGTTAACTCCATGTGATGGAGAATTAAATTACGATCACGTAGGAAAAAGAATCTGGTAAAATGGATAAAAAACGAGAAAGTTATGCTCGTTTCCGTAAAACTGAGTTATGCTGGGAATATGCAGCAACAGATGCGAACATTCTGTTAAAAAGGGGGGTGGAGCGACGCGACGGTGAAGGCCATAGGCCATTGCGCGACGCCACGGGCTCCAGAATATTGAAAAAATTATATTTTATTTGTATATGCAACGCGAACCCGTTTAGACTGTTTTTAAACGCTTATATACTAAGTATGATTAATTTATTTCATGTTTTAGGAAAGGTAGGTATGTATGTGTGTATGTATTTACGCAAGTAGGTATATATGAGCGTATACAAGTATGTAGTCATGTATGAAGGTATGTACGTATGTAAATATCTGAGCGTGCACGTATGCAATCAGGTATGCATGGATTTTTGCGAGTTTTCAATACTATACAGTATTGACGTTATTAATAAGTGTGCCTTGCGAACAAGTGTAATGCAGGTACATTAAGGAAGTCTCACCAGAGATCATATACTCAGATGGGATGCTTAATTGTAAAGAGATTAAAGGAATGAAACGTAAAACGAGGTTGAGTCTTGATCATGTTTATAATGTATGCTAATGTTGCGAATGTATGTGGTGAGTGCAGGTAGTGCGAATCACGGAGGATCATCACGAGGAGTAGAGATCGAGGATCGGGTCATAGGATAGATTATACGGGAACGTTGGTGTATGTAATATAGCAGACATAAGTTATGTTTTTATATAGTAGTGAGTTGAGTGACGAATTTATGTGTAAGAGTTATTTTTAAAAAATGAAATTTTAAGTAACTCAAAGTATTTTATAATGAAAGAAATTTATGGCATGAAATTCCGCTGCGACTTTTTGTCTAATACCTTTTAGGGTCTTACAGAGAATGAGCCAATCAGAGCTGTTGAAGACTTTTGTTGGAGCTGTTGTTGTTGTACTCAAGTTCGCAGTTTGGTGCGGCAGTTGCGGGTGAAGTGACCGTAACAGTCGCAATTGTTGCAATAGCGACAATCAGCTTCAACTGGATGATGATAGGTGCACGTGTAACACTGAGGATGAGTTCCAGTGTAGGCACGTTTTGGAAGTAGTGGAACTGATTGAAGAGGTTCTGGTTGTAGCAGTTCGGTTGTTGATGAGTTCGAGCTTGAGATCTTTCGTTTGCGGCTGGGTTTGTCGATGTCTTGTGATGAGATGTCTTCTTTGGAGGATTCGTCTGAGGACTCACTTGCAGAATCGTTGACAGAATCGTCGGAAGAATCGTCAGAAGAATTGATGACGATTGCTTGATGAGCTTGTTTGACAGGATTCTTGGAAAAGAACCCGTCCAAGACTCTTTTGTCGTTGATTTCTGCGGATAAGCGGTGGGTCTCTTCGATGGTAGTAGGCCTTGCAGCTTCGACAAAATCGCCCACACATTCAGGCAAGTCGCGAATGTACTTCGTTATGGCTTTTTCTGAAGTGTTGACTTGACTTGGGCAGATTGTGCTAAGCAGTTTGAACCTTGCGGTGTAGCCAGTATTGTCACCTTTGACTTGTTTGATCTCCCAAAATTCGTTTTCCAACTTCTGGACTTCGTGGGGAGGGCAGTACTCTTCCTTCATGAGCTCTTTCAACTCATTCCAGGAGAGAGTATAGGCTGTGATGCGTGTGAAGTGTTATATATATTAGGTGTATATTTTAAGCCCCTTTAACACTTATTTTTAGTGTAACACCTCGAAAATTCACGTCCTATAATGTGTTGACACGTGTCATAAAGTCAAACGTGTGAAAGAAATATTATGGAAGGACTAAAGTTGACAAACATGGAAAGTATGTAAATATACGTATTCTAAGTGTCAACTGTGAATAAATATAACGTACATTAACCCTACACGATGCTCATACCTTCAAACGAATAAATCATGGATCATACGAAGCTAAAAGTGAGTGATTTCAAACTACAGGGACCAAATGTGTCAACATGTTTAATTTATACCTCTGAGTGACCTTTTGACAAACCCGAAGCTTTGTAAATATTAATTATGCTCACGAGAATGCCCCATAAAAATTTCATAAAGTTTCGTTAACGTATGAGAAAGTTATGATTAAATTCGTGTGCGAAGTGTTAAAGCGTAAACGTTGGAAGTTAGGACTTTTCGGGTGAAAATGAAGTTACCCGGGGACTTGGCAAAGTGGGTATATGTTTTAAGGCCTTACTAGATCAATTATAAGGATTTACCATGCATAAAACAAGTGCCTATTCGAGTTTTGAAGAGCCAAGGACTGAATCGCAAATGAAATCAAAAATGCTGATCTGCAGGTGCTCGCGCCACGCGAGGGGTCCCTCGCGCCACGCGAGGGGTGCCCAGAACCGTGAAAAAAGGCTGCTGTCTCCTAAAGCCTATATGCGCGACCTTTACCCGTTTTCCACTTCTCCTGGCCCCTAAAACACCCCCTAAGCCTCTAGGACACCTGTTGATCGATTGTGGGAGCTTGTAGACTTGTTTGTCAAGCACTTATGGTGAGTGAAACCACTATATAAGGCACTTCAATGTCACAAACATTCTCACACCTTCTCCTGCATTTGTGGATCATTTCTGGAGCTTTCAAGCAGCCTCAAGTGATCAATCTCGTGCATAGGACTCTTGTAAGTCTGCTAGTTCTTGTTTGTTTTAGTTAATTAGCTAAAAGTCAAACCGTCGTAATTACGGTTTGACTTCGAGATTAGTCAATAATGGCTCAGTCATATCTCGAATTAAAAGTAGTTATGAGTTGGTATTTAAGTGGGTAATAAAATCTCAAAAGGGTTTCCCCTGATCACCACTCTAACCAGGTCTAATGTCGGGTCAAACTTTTAATTAAAAAGTCAACATAATGCTTAAAATGTCATTTATGCATAATTAGCTATCTAGAACATATATAACCTGTTTGATCATTGTTATAACTTAGTAATTAGTGTAAGAACATGTCCAAACCTGTTCAACCCGACTATTTCCTGTTTAGACCCGGTTCGGAACCGAAAGTCACATAGTTTGACTTTCACTTTGACTTTCAGTTCTGACCCGTTTAGGCATGTTTTAGAAATGCCTCAGAGCTTTAATTGGACTAGGTTACATGTTAGAACAACCCTCTGTGATTATACACCTCGGTTCATTAGTTATCCAATTAATATGCATGTTTCCGTTAATTGCTCATATGTTGACCGTTATGCCCTTATTACCTTAAAACGTGAATTATGAAAATGTAAAAGTGTAGAAACCTTTGTTATTGATATATAGACTTGCATGCAAAGTTTGACATCAGTTTGACTTGTAGATTAAGAGTTATGCTCATTATCGCAAAACTAATGCTTTATGTTAATAAAATGGCGTAATTAGCGTATAGCCTAGTTAAGCATACTTTTTGGTATCAAATATTTTACCCACTGATGTAATATATTATTTTGGGATTTTTAAAGATTTTTAATTAATTTTAGGCTGAGCATAACTCGTAGTCGTAGGCTTAATTCGGTAATTGTAGGTTTTGCCCTTACGGGCCATAAAATGAGTTTTACACATCTAAACGACTCCAAACCTTTTGCTACTGATTAGTTATGATAAATAAATTATTTTAAGCCTTCTGGAAATATAAAAATATCAGATTTAAGTATCGAACCCGGTAATGGCCTTTAATCGCCTTATTTAGCGTTTTTAGCGCATAGTATGTTTTAAAATCATATTGGACATACCCGGGTTGATACCTACTGATATAAGAGGCAAATTACAATATTTTAACAGTAAGCAAAGGTTGATAAACTCAGACTTCAGTTTTGAGCTTTTCGGCTTATGTGAAATTACCAAAATACCCCTACGGGGCCTAGTTTGGTTAAAAATGATAAGTTTCACATACATGCTTTAACCTACTGATGTAACTTAGCAAATTGAGTATATTTGCTGACTACATCAGACCTGTAACTCAGGTTGTCACTTAAACTCTTTTATAAACTTTTAAATGACCAAACTACCCCTACGGGGCCTAGTTTGTGTTTAAACACGTTTCGGGCATAACGAAAGACACCTTACTGATGTCACAACATATTAGAGACATAATTAACTTAGGAAACCTGTATATAGCTCTCATGACTACCCGTCACGCTTATTACGCGTACGGTTCGGTTTATGTAACAAGTTTACATAAATTAGCCGAAACGGGTCAAACCTTAACGGTTTTATCTCAAAATCCAGAATGTGAACAATAAACCCATATTAAAAAAGTCTTCAAACTTGTCGGATCTAAATCACATTCTATCCGGTCTTCGCTTAATTGTGCGTACGAACCGTATCTTGAAACTAGCCGGTCTAAGCTTAAGCTTAATAAAAGACCCGTTAGAATTCTAATAGGTTATTATAAACCTTCATTCCAGATTAGGAGAACCAGTAAAAGCTACGTGCATTTTGCTTGTTGTGATAAATACTTATTCAGGGAAATACTTTTAACTTATTTTCCCTATACGGGCTTGGGTTACGGTACATAGCGTACCGCTTGATCGGGCATCAAATCTCCACGCTTAGTGGGTAGTTGAATAATTTGATTGGCTCGTTTTAAACAGTCTTGTTTACTTTACAGCATTTGGGGGGTTAATGACCATGTCCCGGATATCCTTGGCATCATCTTACGAGATGGCCGCGACCTGAGCACGGGGTGTAGGCGTACACCGTCCGTGTATAACTCAATGATGTGGTGTGTCTATTGATCTTTAACCCGGACTAGATTCGGGCTACTGAACGCATAAGTAACATGTAATTCGTTCACAAGATTATAATATTAAATAATTCTCCCAAGTTAAATAAAAATGTTTATGCCATGTGCATCCAAACCAATTTTCAATTATTTTCCAAAATGAGTCAGTTGAATGTATTTACCAGTGTAAACTGACGTATTTTCCCAAAAAGACTGAATGCAGGTACTAAACGAAATTTGGCTGGATTGTCTCCTAAGCATCAATAAAAGTCTCGCAAGCTTAGGATGCCAGAAGTCTGTTGAACCATAAATGTTATTTTGTTTCGATCCGTTCTGTGGATAAACACCGGATATTGTGACTTTGATTACAATAAATAAATTCGGTTGTATCTTATTTTTAAATTGCTTCCGCTGTGCATTATTATATTGTGTTGTTTGACTATTACGTTGCCAACCACGTCACGATACTCCCCCACCGGGCCCACCGGTGACACGTGGAAATCGGGGTGTGACATTTAGCCAAGTTTTAAATTTATAAAACACGATATTTCACTAACACTAAACACACATATGGGCAAGTGCACCCATCGTGAGCGTAGTATAGTGTTGGTAAGATACCGAGGTCGTCCAAGGACACAAGAGCTTTTAGTACCGGTTTATCCTCAACGTCTAATCAAAATAAAAAGTTTAGAAAAATGTTTTAAACTAAAAAAATAAAAACTAACTAAAAATGCTGAAAAGGAAAATAAAAAGAAAAACAGATAGACAAGATGAATCACTTGGCTCCGACTCGTATCTAGTGTAACCTTTGATTATTTCCGCACTTTTGCACTATTTTAAGAGATTATCTTAGTTATTGTAGTAGGCCCCTCTGTTGAAGGTGACGTTACCCTCACCCCAGTAGTTTGAGTCAGCAAGGGTACAAT
Source organism: Helianthus tuberosus (assembly GCA_030545235.1). Classification (NCBI taxonomy): domain Eukaryota; kingdom Viridiplantae; phylum Streptophyta; class Magnoliopsida; order Asterales; family Asteraceae; genus Helianthus; species Helianthus tuberosus. The sequence continues at coordinate 1,070,223 of CM060438.1, read as the reverse complement.
CCTAAAAGGGTGGATTATTGGAAGATAATTAATTAAGTTATTAATGCAAATTATGGTAGGCCCCTCTTTTGGAGGTGACGTTACCCTCGACTAAGTAGTCTGAGTCAGCAGGGATACAGTCCTAAATAGCCGGGTTATAGTATTAATAGTAGTTAACTTATGAGGGGATCAAAGAGTTTGGACCCCCGCCATCCAATACCGTTAAGTATTGAAGGAGGTTCTACTAAATTTGACCCAGGTCCATTGCAGGACCTCTAAACGCTGAACAATGGCAAGACCTTTACCAAACCGTTCCCTTAACCCCCGACCAGGTAGCCAACATACCTCCATATAGACCGTGGAGATATGAATGGTGAAAATCTTTTATTTTATATAGACAGTAAAATAATGCCAAGACACCACGGACAAACGATAAGGAAAGATCACCTTCAACATAAGCAACTAGTTATTAAAGTCATTAATACAAAACCAAGTAAAAAGTGCGAAAAGATTAGAAATAAAAAGTATTACACTAGACACTTTGTCTTCACCAAGTGATGTAAGAGACTTAGGCAAACATGGCCTTGATCGTCAAGAACTCTTACGATCAATCTTGGATCCCGAGATGACTCACACACTCTACGATGGACAATGGATGATGGTGGTGGATGATGGTGTTATGGTGGTGGTGGGTGGTGGGTGAAGTGTGAGAGAGGTGGTGTGCCAAGGGATGGTTTGAGCTTAAGCCAAGCACTCCTATTTATAGGCTGAACAGAAGCTCGGGCACGGCCCCGTGTCCACATCCTTCTCTTTCTTCATTTATTGCAGCTTGTCTTATTAGTTGACCACGCCCCGGTGTCCGCTGAGCACGACCCCGTGTGCAGAAGAATCTTTGTACTATGAAGATTTGCCTAGATTGTGCGAATCTTATAGTTGACCACGGCCCCGTGTCCGCTGAGCACGGCCCCGTGGTGGGCAATAGAAGCTTCTACCATTTTGTCTTTTCTGCTGACACTTGGGCACGCCCCCGTGCTGGATGAGCACGGGGCGTGTTCAGTCCTCTGTTGTCTTGTTTTGCTTGGGAAGATGCTGTCGTGGGGTCGGGCATGTCACGTCTTGTTCCTTTTCTTGTATTTATGTTAGATTTTGATGTCTTTTTGCTTCTTTTGTTAATTTGAGCTCATTTAATCCTGAAAATACAAAAGGAAGACAAAAGCACACTTTTTCCAACATTAGTACTAAAAAAGGGTTAGTTTTATGCCACAATTGATGTAATTTATATGTTGCATTTTGCACACATCAAATACCCCCACACTTGAATCTTTGCTTGTCCTCAAGCAAAACTCTTTAATATGTGGCTATTACACTCCCAAATGGAATGGGTAGAAAAGAAGGTTTTTGAGCTTGTCATAGAGTGTCGGGATGTCCAAGATTCTTTATTTTGTTTTATTTTTATTTATTTACAATCCTATTCGTCATGATTTATTTAAAACTTTTCATAAGATAAGTTACTTATTAGGTCATAACATGCCTTTGTAAAATTCTATTTATATACAAGTTCACATACCTCACGGGGATCACTCAACACTCGGCCGAAAATGTATTTTTGTGGATCACTCGAGAGCGGCATGGAACTTACTCCTACCATAGGCTTGCCAAGCAATCAATCCTCCTCCTTTTTAACTTATATACCTTTGTAAATATCAAGAGGACTTTGTGGGTGAAGGGTTAGGCTTGGGTTAAAAGTAGGTGGTTGGGTTGGTGGTTAGTGGTTAGTTGAAAAGGGCGAAAAACGTAACAAGCGTCGGTTTTCGTATGACTTTCTATTTTATTTTTATGAAGCTATTTTTCAAACAAAGTCATTTTTGATAAACTTGTTTGTTTATTTGCTTTTGCTTCATAATCAACATTTTTTTTAAGAAAGTCATATGAGAAACCGAGCTAGTTACTAAAACAAAGGGTTAAAAATGAAAAAGGTTTTGGTGGGTAAAAATGGTGTTTGTTTGGGTTATGAAATGAAAAAGTTTAGGCTCAAAGGGGCTTACTAGGGGGATTTTGGGTAGGTGGGAAAAAAAGAAAAAATAATGGTGTAGAAATAAAAAGGGTTAGTCCTAATGCCTCCATCATTTACTTACTCGGGTTTAAGTTGGTAAGGACCGGGAATGTATCGTCATGGCAAGTTCTAGAGTCGTAAGAACCAAGCGGCTATTCACACAAGAAACGAAAAATGAGCATTTAGTTTAAAGATATGTAATTGTATGCTCAATAAAGGCTCAAAACTCACTTTTGTGGGAATGGGTTTTTATGTGATCAAGTATATATAATTAAATTTGGGTTGGTTTATTTCCACATCCCCTATAATCTTATTTTCACATCCCTATATCTATACGGGCCGTATAAAATGATACGGGCCGTATAGAATGTTTATGCACAGAATTTTATGCGGTGGAATGTTTTTTTTGTTTTTATATGTATACGGGACGTATACTTATATACTGGCCGTATACATATTTGCATAATTTTGTTTCGAAGGTTTGCCAAGGGTTTTTAGTTTTGAAATATGTATACGGGCCGTATAATTTTATACGGCCCGTATAGCCCGTATAGAAAAGTTAACTTTTTTGTTGCAACCAGGAAACCGTTTAATAAATTTTTGTATTTAAAATAGTGTTGTATATATCGGATTATGTTACGAGTTTGTAGTTAAACGTATTTATTATGTTTAATAAGTTTCCTCTTTGTAAAACGATAAATATGTATAGAAAAGTTAATTTTTTGTTGCAATCGGGAAACCGTTTAATAAGTTTTATAAATTTTAAAATAGTATTGTATATATCGGATTATGTTACGAGTTTGTAGTTTAACGTATTTATTATGTTTAATAAGTTTTCTATTTGTAAAACGATAAATATGTATAGAAAAGTTAATTTTTGTTGCAATCGGGAAACCATTTAATAAGTTTTATAAATTTTAAAATAGTATTGTATATATCGGATTATGTTACGAGTTTCTAGTTAAACGTATTTATAATGTTTAGTAAGTTTCCACTATGTAAAACGATAAATATGTGATATGATTATGATAAACTATGACAACAATTATTAAACAAACAACATAACATCTAAACAAAAGATTAATATTTATGGGTTAGGATCAAATACAAAGGATAAAATAAATAAGAAGTGTAAGAAGGATTCTAGTCCATTGATCTTAGATTTGAAGGGTTGAGATTGGTTGTAGGGAAAAAAAAGATAATAGAAGGGCATAAAAGGAATCATATATTTATGGATTTTCTCTCTCCACATGCAAGGCACATGCCAATTCCCCCATCGATTTAAAACGTCCATAACTTTTTCATACGACATTTTTTTTCAAAAACAATTTCACCATAATAACGAACGTTTTTTTATCTTTAATATGAGTACCATATTATCATATAAAAATAAAATAAAATTTTTCATTTTTACTGGGTTTTTTGGCATTGTGTTAAAGGTTCAGGTCATTGTGTCTTTTAACTGGGTTTTGGTCAGTAGAGTTTCTATACATTGTGTTATTATCAAAACCTATAACACAACGTTAATTTGAGTTCTATCCATTGCGTTTTTATAAAAACCTGTAACACAATATATGACACAATGAAGATTTTGTTATATCTGGGTTTTCTATAAATTGTGTTATTAGTTCAGGTCATTGTATTTAATATGTTATTCAATGTGTTTTAATATATTGTCCATTGTGTTGTAATAAATTTGTTCAATTTTTTTATTATCTTGTTCATTGTGTTTTAGTTTGTTATGTATTGTGTTTTTAGTTTGTTTTTCATTGTGTCTTCATTTGCTCTCCATTGTGTCTTTTATCTGCTGTCATTAATTGTGTCTTTTATCTGTTGTCATCAATTGTGTTTTTATTTAGTCTGATTCTTATTGTGTTATATGTTATCGCCATTGTGTTATACGTTATGGTCATTGTGTTTTAGTATGTTGTCCATTGTGTCTTTATCTGTTGTCATTGATTGTGTTTTTATTCTAATTTACATTGTGTTTTACATCATGTCCATTGTGTAATATGTTATTCATTGTGTTTTAATATGTTGTCCATTGTGGTTTAATAATTTGTTCAATTTTTTATTATCTTGTTCATTGTGTTTTAGTTTGTTATGTATTGTGTTTTTAGTTTGTTTTTTTATTGTGTCTTCATCTACTCTCCATTGTGTCTTTTATTTGATGTCATTAATTGTGTCTTTTATCTGTTGTCATCAATTGTGTTTTTATTTAGTCTGATTTTTATTGTGTTATACGTTATGTTCATTGTGTTTTAGTATGTTGTCCATTGTGTCTTTATCTGTTGTCATTGATTGTGTTTTTAATCTAATTTACATTGTGTTTTACATCATGTCCATTGTGTAATATGTTATTCATTGTGTTTTAATATGTTGTCCATTGTGGTTTAATAATTTGTTCAATTTTTTTATTATCTTGTTCATTGTGTTTTAGTTTGTTAAGTATTGTGTTTTTAGTTTGTTTTTCATTGTGTCTTCATCTGCTCTCCATTGTGTCTTTTATTTGCTGTCATTAATTGTGTCTTTTATCTGTTGTCATCAATTGTGTTTTTATTTAGTCTGATTCTTATTGTGTTATATGTTATCGTCATTGTGTTATACGTTATGTTCATTGTGTTTTAGTATGTTGTCCATTGTGTCTTTATCTGTTGTCATTGATTGTGCTTTTAATCTAATTTACATTGTGTTTTACATCACGTCCATTGTGTAATATGCAACTGGGTTTTTGAAATTTTTTTGAAAAATATAACAATATGGTACTCATATTAAAGATAAAAAAACGCTCGATTTTATGGTATAATTTTTTTTTAAAAACAAATGATGTATAAAAAAGTTACGGACGTTTAAAAGTTAGGGGTAATAGCATGTGACTTGCATGTGCATATTTTTTTTACTCTTGTAGACAAAATTACCCTTTCCATTTAATTACTCATAGGACACTTGTCACTCTCTGGTGCCTTCTTACCCTTCTTATTTTTAAATCTTTTGTATTATAACTCAACCCAATATTTATAATGTTTTACATCTAAAAAAAAAAGATAAACTTTTACAAAGTTTCAAACGTAAAATAACAAAAAAAAATAATACAATAAGCAGCTACGGCGGTGGTGATGGTGGTGGTGCAGCGCCAGCTCGTGGAGGTAGGGGCGCGACAGAATGCATAGCCACAATCACCTCGACCATCCACTGTACATCATCTCTCACTGCAGCTAAATCCCCTCTGACTGCAGCTAAATCCCCTCTGACTGCAGCTACAGCCGACTCGACCTGAACGAGTCTCTCCTCCACCCCCGGTGGAGGCATCACACGCTGTCTCACGCTGCGTCGAACGTACGGGCGATCACCCCGTAACTCCTCCTCAACTACCTGTGATCGATCGGCAGCATGAACGACCCCCTCTCCGTCGCCTCCCTCTCCGTCGCCTCCCTCTCCCACGCCCTCGCCCTCGTCTCCCTCTCCCTCGTCTCCCTCCTCATCACCACCCTCTCCACGGGGTCCCTCACCCATACCATAAGCCCAAACCAGCTGCCCTCCCTTGACCTCGCGAGCCAAAACCATCGATAGGGCTGTGTCCCTCCCAACCCTGTCAAGCTGGCGTGTCTGCGTCATATCCCTTGCCACCTGCGGGGTCAGGAGGCGCAAGTAACCCTTCGCCAGACGGGTGACGAAGGCCCCACAGCTGATGTGGGAAGAGGTACGCTTAAAAGCGTACTCGGCGAGATATGCGGCCAACTTGTACGCCAAGTTGGCCCTCCCGCCGGTAAGTAAGTCGTGCAAGAAAAATAGGTCACTTTGGGTGACCCATTCCCTGCTATCATGACGACCGGCGATCGTCACGGCGATACACCGATGTAGGTATCGGTGTAACGGGTCGTAAAGATCAGTCGCCCGTGCCTTCGGGGATCGCTGTCTCGATTTCGCGAACTCCCCGAACCCAATAGTCTTCCAATACGGCCACAACACGTCAGTGGACGTGCTGACTGGCGCATCAAAAAATGCGCGTGACCTTGAGTCATCCGCTGAGTACAGACCCAAGGCAACAGCGAACTGAGGAAGTGTCATCCTCTGAGGCGTGCCACAAATAGTAAAAGTTACGGCGTCTGTCGTCAAAAAATGCTGAAAACCCCCACCCCGGGTGTCCGTAAATGTAAAGGTAGATAAAAACTCTAAAGTAATCTCCCTGTGGGCCCGCTCTGCGGCGGCATCAAATAAGCGGTCCCACGGGGAGTTAGCTGGCATGAGCTCCCGGACCCGACCAATCGCTCCAATATCTGTCAAAAACTGAAAATCAATGGTCCGAGGCGCATCCAGCACCATCTCCCGTAATTTGCCCAAAATCCTATAGGCAACCGTACCTCGGGGGATATCTCTAACAAACTGCCCCGTCTCAGTAAAATCGGGCACAATCTCCTCCTCCTGTCCACGTCCACGTCCCCGTACGCGTCCACGTCCACGGTCCCGACCCTGACCCTGACCTCGACCTCTACGGGCCGCAGCAGCTGCTGATGACTCAGCCATATCGTCTGTAACAAATAACAATTACAACTTAGCAATCACTATACGATTATCGTTAACGTATTATACGAATACTGTTCTTGTATACGAACGTACTGTACATATGATATACGCTCGTACAATGTTTGAAGATTCAACAAGGATACGACCGTATACATTATATACGAGCGTATTATGTTTGAATATTCAAACGTTATACGATCGTATATAAATATACGAGCGTATATTGTTTGAATATTCAAACATTATACGAGCGTATATAATGTATACGATCGTATAACCTTTGAATATTCAAGTGTATACGATCGTATAAATTGTATACGATCGTATATTTTTTGAATATTCAAACACTATACGATCGTATACAATTTATACGACCGTATAGACATAATAATCATTTACAATTTCCTGTTTCAATTTTTTTTTTCAAATTGAATTATACAATCGTAATCGTTACGCCTATCTACGCTTTACTATACAAGACCATAATCTAACATGTTACGTAATTTAAAAGTTCACTATACGAAAACGTACCGTATAGGAAGAACGTGAAGAAAACGCCAAAAACGCCGAAGAACGCTGTCCAAGAACGATCCGAGAGAATTTTTGGTTGAAAGTTGAGGCCGTATGGTGGAAATGAGGTCGTATAAAACTTATACGACCTTTTTTTTTGTATACGGGCCGTATAAAAGTATACGACCCGTATATAGTGATTTAATTTATTTTAATTATGTCGTATACTTAATATACGATCACAGTATACGAGGCGTATATTTTTATACGGCCCGTATACAATTCAGTTTTTTTCATTTTTTTTTCAATTACTATATGCGGAACTGACGAAAATACGGTCGTTATGCGTTAACGTTGATTCGTTTAAACGTTTTTTCAAATTCAATTTCAACAAGTTGCCAAAACATTTATATAATGTGTATGTTTATCATTGCAAATTGTCAAAACATGCAAATTGATTCGTTTAAACATTTTTTCAAGTTCAATCTCAAAAAGTTGCCAAAACATTTATATAACGTGTATGTTGATCATTACAAATTGTCAAAACATGCAAATAACATTTTATATTCATAGGCCACCTAAATCTATGTAATCCCTGGTCCTATATTCATCAACGATCGTATTATATTGGTCAATACGTTCCTTGTAATAGTGATACCAACTTTCTGCTGGCGTATTCCGTGTCGGTTGTCGCCAGTATCCTGATGGGGTTGGCATTGGATATTCCCCTTCTAATCTGACGTGAATAAAATGGTTCCTGTGTACATGTACAAGCGCGACTGTTCGATGCGGAATACTTTCTTCGGCTGTTCTGAACATGGGAAAAAATGAAGCACAACCAAGGTCACTTAATAAGAGACAAATGACATTCCACCGGTTTGCTATCAGAAGCCCCGTGAATGGCATTTGTAGCCACTTATGTCGAGGTGCTCCGTCTATATGGTCTTTTGACCAAACTAATGACTCCAGAACTTCTTGATACTGAGGTCCATTTATACTTTTCCATAATTCGTCGAACCGGTTGCACTCATCATGAAGCTGCTCCCGTATGAACAGCCACTGATACTCTTTAAGCGATAAGCCGACCGCTATAGATCGAAACCCACAATTACCATCACCCTGCACATTTTGTATGTGACTGAGGTGTGGATAGAAGCACGGTGGAATGAACTTTTTGAAGTGCGTGAACATATTAACTTGTCCGACAGGCAGCAAAGGTAAGTGTGGTGGCTCTTCCTTTGATTTTGCGACCTTCTTTTTCGTTTTCGAATTCTTAGCCCCTTTCGCAATCTCACCGAAGAACATAGGTGTTTCAGTACAATAACTTTGTGACTCGACAAACGAGCTGTGCCTGGTAGGTTCGATATTTGACTCTTGTGTGCCAAACTCATCTTGTGTGCGAAACCCATCTTTTGAATCACTATACTGGTCCTGCGTTGTTAAAAAGCTGTGTCTTGAAGGCTCCGTAAACGAATCATCCTTCCTTTGTTGCTGAGCTTTCAAAGTTGGACGACCCCGTGTGTTTTTTTGCACAACTGGTTGTTTAAGCTTTGTCTTATTGAGTTGTACCAACTCCTTCATCTTTTGAATAAAGTTTTTCCTGAGTTCTCTCGGCTGAGCACTTAAATGTTGTTTGAGAAGCGCAAATTCGCCGTCTAAGTCGAAAGAGTCCACCTTGCTCGGTTCCACTATGGAGTCCAAAATTAACTTTCTCCAAAAAGGGTCTATCACCTCCAACGGGATCATTTGACCTAAGGAACATATCAACAAACAACATAAAACGTCAATAAGATTTTGCGTGATGAAAGGGTATGATTATAAAATGTGGTTGGTCGAATAATGTATAACCATTCGTTATATACGCATCCAACCGACACGCGCACGGCAACCCACTGCTTGTATACAAACGACACGCGCATGTACGGTTATATAACTTTAATTTTTCTATTTCATTTACTTCGTCTGATATCACCTCTAGGCAGGCACGTGAAACCTTCTTTAGTAGGAGATTAAATATTGGTTTGTTATGATGACCCAATGTTCGGCTCCTGCTTGTTTCAATGCTGCCTTTGATTTCTGTCACCTGGTTTCTTATGAGCTTATCGATAAGTGGTACCACTTTCTCCAGGGTGTAATTAGAGTCGCCTAGGTACTGCTTCAAAAGGGCATGTTGACCCTCTGCCCTGTTCGTTGTACGTTGACCGAAGTTCAAATGTTGGTCGCTCCAGAACGAAACAAACCGGTCTCTATATGGTTGTAACCAGATTGAATCCAAATAGTTCATAATCTCTGTAATCAAAGTCAAGTGCAGTTAAGACAATTCAAATAAATACGATTATTAAACAAAAATTATATAAAACTTACCGTCGGTTTTTTTTCGTGGCAAGTTTGATCGTATTCGCTCGTACCAGTAGTTGTAGTCATGATCGGTCGTTGATTGAATTAGCTCGCCCCACTTGAAAAGAAACCTCGTCCATTTATCCTCTGTTTTAAAGCTTTTCCTGCAATGTTTGAATATGTTTTGCTGTATGTGCCACCCACACAATGAATGTCTAGCCCTGGGAAACACGGTTGCACATGCGTTCATTAGGGCACGATCTCTATCCGTTACTACAACACGGGGTTCCATAACACTGTCTAATGAGTGTTTCAACCTCTGTAGAACCCATGTGAAGTTTTCCTGTTTCTCGTGGCTTACGAACGCATGAGCAATGCAAAACGACATCAACGTTGATGTAACACCGATAATCTGGACTAGAGGCATTTTGTACCGATTCGTCTTGTAGGTGGCGTCTATAAGCAACACATGCGGGAAAGCGCGCCACAACATGTTCGACTCCGGGTGGATGAAGAAAACATCCTCGACCCGTTCGCCGTTTTGAGATGTTCTATGGTAAAAAACAAACCCAACCTTCTTCAACCGGTCAAAAAGTATCTGCATTGGAGTCTCGCCGACTTGTTCCATTCGACCCAATTTGGCTCGAGCGTTGTATATGGTGTTTCTTGTTGAGACATTATGGGGGTTCTGTTCTTTAATGGCAGCAAGAATGTCTCGTGGTTTGATGTTCTGATGCGTCATTTGCTCCACCGTCCTCTCTTCCGATGGAGTCAGCCTCATTAGGGACGGATGACCCTCTGGATACAGAAATGGTTCGTGGTTATGTTTACCTTCCTCAACCCTTAGATCCCAGTAACCTAACCTCTTTCTGTATGTCCCGACCAGTTGGAACTTGCAACCGGTTTTCCTAGTCCCGCTGTGTCTGAACGTCGTTGTTGATTTATAATTGCCGGCACAATCGCACGTAAGCCAAATTTTTACCGGCTGACAATTATGGGGTTTATCGTAGATGATGCGTTTGGTGACGAGGGCGTAGCCATTTACGCGTCCGACGTCTCTACACCAGTCTATCAATTCATCCATGCTAGTGAATTTCTAACGGAAACACTTATATGTGTCAATTAATGATTAACTCAAATGATTAACCCAGGTTTAGTTTTAGTATAAACGGGTTCGGGTCAGTTTCAGCTTGAACCTGCGAACCCGTTTGGATTAACGGGTCGGGTTCGGGTCAACATTGGTCGGGATGGCGGGTTGACCCGTTACACATTTATACTATATTATATATTTTTTACAATATATATAAATTAACGGGTTGGTTTTTTTTTTTTTTACACCAAACTTGTGGTGTAAAAAACTACCCCCTCGGCCTTTTTTTAAAATTTTTTTTTTACGAATGTGTTGTAAAAAAAAAATTGGTCAACCGCGGTCCCCTATATATATATATATATATATGTATATATATATTTGTGTTTTTTAAGTAAATTTTAACTTTAATATATTAATTTTAGAAAAAAATAAAAAAATTCGCCTTTAATGGGTCGTGTTTGGGTCAACCCATGAAACTTCAGGTCGTGTTCGGGTTCTTATATATGATACGATTTTCGAGTTCGGGTCGGGTTCGGGTTTGTGTAAAAACAACATCAAACGTAAAAACACTAAAATAGTTAACATACAACAAATAAACGTGTAATTAAATGTTATACCTCCTTGTTTTGAAACTCAGTACATTCCTCTTCAGCATTTGGACCCTCGGGCGGTCCACAACTTATGGGAGAAGAATGAGAACTATCAGTCGGCGGTCGAACACTAACAGGAGGGGCTTCAAAATTAACCGGGTGTTGCGATGGATAATAACCAGCATAATTAGGCTGAATGTCATCCAAACCCCAAGTATCCTGACCTGAACCAGACGCAAAAATGGGATCGAACGGAGCATTCAGATCAAACATGCCCGCTTTGTTATCTTCATTCCCCTGATTCGCCTCGTTACCAAACACATTAAAAATGTCACCCCAACCCGACATTATAACCTAAATAATTTGAATACAGAGAAAAATAGAAGAAACGAATAGAAGTTGAATGAAAATGAATGAAATTAGTGTCGTTTATATAGAGAATTTTACGGAATATTACATCGTTTCAAATGATTAACACGCGAATCGAGGAATCTAACGTCTAATCACATAACTTGCACGAGATTCGAGGAATATAACATCGAATCGGAGAATCTTACGTCTAATCACACGTGAATCGAGTAATAATATGTCGCGTCAAATAGTAATAAAATAATAAAAAAACGAAAATCATTGTATACGGGTCGTATACATATATACGAGCCGTATATTTAAAACGTCGTATAATATATATACGACCACAGTATCATCTTATTCTCACATGGTTGATACGGGCCGTATAAGGTTATACGGGCCGTATAACCTTATACGGCCCGTATCAACCATGTGAGAATAAGATGATACCATGTGGATTTAATAGGACCCTTAAATTTTAACTAAGTTTGTCATGCCTTTTCATAATTTTCTTATGTTGGTTCTTTTTATCACGACGCTATCGGTTGTAAATTCGTAAAAATATAACCTTTTTAGAACTTGAAATTCCCGAGTTAAACTTAGACAAGTAAAAAATGAAAATTTTTGAAAAAATTTGTGGTGATTAGCGGTTCCAATAGAGTTTTGTGTAAGGCTTGTATTTAGGACTTGCAAGATTCAAGGTTTTAGCATCCCCCCCCCCACACTTAAATTACACATTGTCCTCAATGTGTCCCAAAAATAAGTTTTTAGGTTGATTGAATGTGTAAAAAGCAAAAAAATTGTGTTACTGGGCGCTGAACACGGCCCCGTGTTGTCCGGGCACGACCCCGTGTTCAAGTGCCAGTAACAAAATTAAAACAAGAGAAACAGAAGCCTGGACACGGGGTCGTGTTGAGTGAACACGGCCCGTGTCCAGTTACCTGAACTGGGTCTTTTTCTGCAGACTGTGCAGCACGGGGCCCTGTTGGGCGGACACTGCCCATGCCGAGCTTACTGTAAACGAAGAAATTTGTCGGACGGTTCTGTTTTTCCTGTATGGGGTGTTGGTTCAAGTTTCCCTTGTATCCTTTGCCATCTCAAGTGTGTTTTATTCATTTCAACACCACCCAAACACCAAATTAACTAAAACCATCATTCATTAATCATAGAGAAAATTACATAATAGTCCTAAAAATGAAAAATAAAGCAGAAAATAAAGATAAAAAGTCCTAATGTTAAATAGGTCAAGTGATCCGTAAAATCTTCCTAAGGAGCCCTACTTCTACAATAAGAACCAAAATTCCGGAAATAGATCTCCGGTCTAGAATCCTTGTAGAACTCCAAGCCGAACGGTGCCTTTTAGATGTTGCTAGAGCCATTCTTCTATCTCCCTTGGGAGAAGGGAGGCGACTTCATGTTCCTCAACATCTTGTGGAGGAGGAGTGACACCAATCGGAACCCCTTGTAGTATGTCTCGAGGAGGCTCCTGATGTAGGGCGTACCATTCGGCCGGAATGATGACTTCCGGTACCACATTCCATGCCCTTTGGGTGATAATCGGTACCAAAGGAGGAGATGCGAGAATGTTCAACCTTTGGTGTAAAAGGTTGACCTCCCGGAGACATCCTTCTAGTCCCACCGTCAAATGATTAATGCGGTCGACCAATGCCTCTTCCACACTTGTTACTTCATCAAGGGCTTCTCTTAAGGCGTAAACATAGTTTATAAGAGAATCCTCAACCGTAGATGATCTTCTCCCCTGCCGGTTGTTCCTGGAATACTACGAAGAGTTTCCGCTTGTTCTGCTTGCCATTCTGAGAAAACATGCCGAAAAGAGTTCAATTTTATGGGTCCAGTACTTTGGACACGGCCCCGTGTTCAGTGAACACGGCCCCGTGTTCAGATATTTGCAGGATTTATGAACAAGGAATCTTGGGGTTTCAAATTGTTTTTATGATTTTTGAAGCATTTTTGAACTTAAACAACTTAAAACATTGTTATAGAACTTATTTTTAACAAGATTCCATGAACAAAAATCTAACAAACATCTCAATAAGGCTTGAAACTATGGAAGGTTCAAGCTTTAATGGAAGTATGAGGAAAATTGAAGAAGATGATAGTGGATAAAAGAGAAAAGGACAAGAAGATAGTTGAGAAACTTCTTTTAGAAAATACCTAGGAAGGTATGTGAGAATATTCCTCAAATCTCTGTCCCTGGAATGGTTCAAATATGCAGGATTCTTGGCTGCATTTATAGAAAACGACAGTACGTTGCGCACGGCCCCGTGTCGGCTGGACACGGCCCCGTGTGCAGATGGAATCCTGACACATTTTCGTCCGCATTCTGACAAAATCAGAAGGGAATCTTTGGGTGGACACGGGGGCGTGCTGACCTGGACACGGCCCCGTGTCTAGAAGCTGTCTTAAGGAATTCGTCTATTTTCAAGGAACTTTCCCGGATCGGGCGGTTCCTTACTGGATGGAACAACCCCAAAGTGCCTAAGATACCTTAATTGTTCTAGATTTAGACGAGAACGCAAGAGGTTGTCGGTGAGGGTGATTCCTATGCTATATGTAGGTGGACAAGTCCAACCCTTTTCCGGGCTCTCGTTAAAGAAGGTGTATGTCGAATCGCTCAGGTCTATGTATGCATCGAACGAAGTCGATGGGGAGTCCTTCACGGCACAATCGACACAGGGACGACTATCGCTCAAGTCCTCACTAGAGTTAGGAGTATCTTCGGAAACAACGAAGTTGTTTGAATGCGTTTCCAACCCTTCTTCTTGGTTATCGTCTTGGAAAAGATTATTGAAATCTTTCCTAAGTTCTTTTAACCAATTAATAATTAGATCTTCTAGTTGAAATAATTCATCAAGAAGCATTTCTCCTAGAATATCCGGTTGGGCGCATTCGAGGGAGAGATAGGGATTATTTTTACTTTCGCCCCTCTTAAGGATACCAGGAAATGATGGGTCTATATAGTGGGGTTTATAATTTAGAAAAAAACATTCTAATTCTTTATGGTTACCACCACATAATTGACACCACATAGTACCATAAGAGTGCCGAAAGTAAAAAGTATCAGTATCACTCATGTTTGTGTCAGAAATTACCAACCGTCGGGATCTTACGGTTCTGTTTTCAGTAACTGAAACCTGGGCACGGGGGCGTGTTGAGTGGGTACGGTCCCGTGTTCAGCTTACTGTCTGACTTAAAACAGGATTGCCAGTTCCAATGATTGGCACGGGGCGTGTTCAGCGGGCACGACCCGTGCTGAGTTCTGCAGAAGCTGAAAAATTAAGAAAAATCCTAAAAAAAAATGAAAAATAAGAAAAACGATTAGGCCGTTGATTCCTAACTTTCTTAAAATCCTTGTGTCCCCGGCAACGGCGCCAAAAACTTAATGCATGTGAAGTGTTATATATATTAAGTGTATATTTTAAGCCCCTTTAACACTTATTTTTAGCTAAGTTTTAAATTTATAAAACACGATATTTCACTAACACTAAACACACATATGGGCAAGTGCACCCATCGTGAGTGTAGTATAGTGTTGGTAAGATACCGAGGTCGTCCAAGGACACAAGAGCTTTTAGTACCGGTTTATCCTCAACGTCTAATCAAAATAAAAAGTTTAGAAAAATGTTTTAAACTAAAAAAATAAAAACTAACTAAAAATGCTGAAAAGGAAAATAAAAAGAAAAACAGATAGACAAGATGAATCACTTGGCTCCGACTCGTATCTAGTGTAACCTTTGATTATTTCCGCACTTTTGCACTATTTTAAGAGATTATCTTAGTTATTGTAGTAGGCCCCTCTTTTGAAGGTGACGTTACCCTCACCCAGTAGTTTGAGTCAGCAAGGATACAATCCTAAAAGGGTGGATTATTGGAAGATAATTAATTAAGTTATTAATGCAAATTATGGTAGGCCCCTCTTTTGGAGGTGACGTTACCCTCGACTAAGTAGTCTGAGTCAGCAGGGATACAGTCCTAAATAGCCGGGTTATAGTATTAATAGTAGTTAACTTATGAGGGGATCAAAGAGTTTGGACCCCCGCCATCTAACACCGTTAAGTATTGAAGGAGGTCCTACTAAATTTCACCCAGGTCCATTGCAGGACCTCTAAACGCTGAACAATGAAAAGACCTTTACCAAACCGTTCCCTTAACCCCCGACCAGGTAGCCAACATACCTCCATATAGACCGTGGAGATATGAATGGTGAAAATCTTTTATTTTATATAGACAGTAAAATAATGCCAAGACACCACGGACAAACGATAAGGAAAGATCACCTTCAACATAAGCAACTAGTTATTAAAGTCATTAATACAAAACTAAGTAAAAAGTGCGAAAAGATTAGAAATAAAAATTATTACACTAGACACTTTGTCTTCACCAAGTGATGTAAGAGACTTAGGCAAACATGGCCTTGATCGTCAAGAACTCTTACGATCAATCTTGGATCCCGAGATGACTCACACACTCTACAATGGACAATGGATGATGGTGGTGGATGATGGTGTTATGGTGGTGGTGGGTGGTGGGTGAAGTGTGAGAGAGGTGGTGTGACAAGGGATGGTTTGAGCTTAAGCCAAGCACTCCTATTTATAGGCTGAACAGAAGCTCGGGCACGGCCCCGTGTCCACATCCTTCTCTTTCTTCATTTATTGCAGCTTGTCTTATTAGTTGACCACGCCCCGGTGTCCGCTGAGCACGACCCCGTGTGCAGAAGAATCTTTGTACTATGAAGATTTGCCTAGATTGTGCGAATCTTATAGTTGACCACGGCCCCGTGTCCGCTGAGCACGTCCCCGTGGTGGGCAATAGAAGCTTCTACCACTTTGTCTTTTCTGCTGACACTTGGGCACGCCCCCGTGCTGGATGAGCACGGGGCGTGTTCAGTCCTCTGTTGTCTTGTTTTGCTTGGGAAGATGCTGTCGTGGGGTCGGGCATGTCACGTCTTGTTCCTTTTCTTGTATTTATGTTAGATTTTGATGTCTTTTTGCTTCTTTTGTTAATTTGAGCTCATTTAATCCTGAAAATACAAAAGGAAGACAAAAGCACACTTTTTCCAACATTAGTACTAAAAAGGGTTAGTTTTATGCCACAGTTGATGTAATTTATATGTTGCATTTTGCACACATCAGGCTGCGTGAATCCCACGTTTGTTGCGTTCGGCGGTCCACTAGTCGAGTGCACGCAATTGAAATACTCCGTTAGCCCAAGTTATTTGAAAATGCTCGGGGCACCCACTCTGACGAAGGGTCACCTCGACAGAATCAAACCACTGGAGTAGCTGAGAGACACCTCCTTCACCCGTGAAGACCATCGAGTCACAGGCTTTGAAGTGTTTGTATAGGAAAGTGGATTGCGGCGCTGCTGTCTTAACGTCTTCCGAAGTTCGAGAGTTGCTAAGAGAGTACACTTGAGTGACAATCTGAGGAATGACTTTGGCCACTTCCCTGACCACAAGTGAAGCAATCCTCTTTTCGTCCCTTCGTCGTCTCCTGGCTGACATTCTCGAAGCAGATTTGTTGAAAGGCATCTAGACAGAGATAGAGAGAGACTTGGAGTGAGATTCGATCAAAATGATTTTGAGTTTTTTTTTGCGATGCGATTTGAGCGCGGTTAAAACTTGTTGCAGGTAGTATAGTAATACGTATTCACATAGGAGCCACCTAGGAGACACAAGATTCCTAAGTTCTCACACAAGTGTTTCATTTGTATATATATAAATAGTTGTAGTTTATACTTATACACATACATGTTGGTGTAGAATGTGCGAGGACGCGTTGAAGAAAGGAAGCGAGGGCGAGAAATTAGACATTAGTTTTGTTGCGATCATTCGGTTTTCGTTCTAGATTGCGATGGTTGTGCGAGTTGTGCATTCATAAAGCGGGGAGCGAAAATCGGTAAATCGAGAAATCGTTAAAGCATAAAAATTCAATTTGTAAACACGTAAGCGTAAATAAGTTTAACAAGCGTAAAACCGGCGAACTATAGGCTAGAAAATTCGGTAGGATGCCCTGGGTGTTTAGGCGTCGACTACCCAAAGTCATCCAACTATACCTTACGAGTTCATGCACGTGCGTTGACCTAGTAGACTATGCTTCCACTGGGATGCAGCTCATGGCATTCGTCCTTCTATTCATCACACGGCTCGAGTCATTTGGTATAGCCGAGTCTTTGGTGAGAGCTTTTCGAAAACCATTCAGGGAGTGAAACGGGTTATTAAGGTATGGGTCTCACCTCTGACTTAACAACTTCGTTCCCAACTGTGGTTGTGCTCATCGAAATAAATTCGAGAGTTCCACTAGATTGAAAGGAGATTTCCGTCGAGATATGGATGTCACTCCTGGCTCGACAGAAGTTTCTCGTGCTAGAATAATGCGCAGAGTGAGCGACCTATCGAGAGTTCCTGGTTGTCACACCTCATCTCGACACGATCACTCGTTGATGTAATGCGAGTATCGTAAAACATGTGTATTGTGTTAGCCTTATGAAAGGCAAGCAGTATTAAGCCTTTGGAATGGCTTTGCTTGTGCGAAGTTGTAGTACGCGATGTTCGCACAAGGATGTAGTTTTAGCGAGTTCGAATGAGAGCAGTAAATAGGCCCATTCAAATCCCACTGGGTTCGCACGAAGTCAGCCCGTTGGTACTTAGACTATAGACTAGGTCATTGCTAAGACTTCAACCCGGACTAGGTCGAATGTCTTACCTAATTCCCTATAGTTATGGCTCTGATACCAATCTGTCACACCCCAACCGATGGCGGAATCATCGGGGCGCGGCACTAGGCGAATCAGATTGCTCAGGAGAATCCATAACAACTATTTTGCGACAATAATTAATGCGTTCATTATCCCATACTAATAAACAATAATAATCACATACGTCGTCACGGATTACATGTTCTCTCGAACAATACAAATCCGACAACCTAGATTTTAGTTGAGTTTCTAGACTTCCTAGCTTGGTTTGAAATAGCCTGCGATCTAACCTGCAACATACGTTAAAATAATGTCAATACAAAAGTATTGGCGAGTATACAGGTTTGATATGTAATAGCATAATAGATTAAAAGTGCTGCGAATTCCTACATACATAAACGGGATACACGACATATATACTCACAAAACCGATACTACCAGCTAAGTCCTCGATGCTCGAATACGCGATGGCAAACTAGACCCCGTCGGGCGCAATAATACTATACTAGTCATGGTGGGACGTCTCGAGTATAAGTCCTAGCACATATGTAACTAGCATCACGTATAACTATGCAAGTAAGTCATTCGCAAGTGATAAATAGTTTAAGCATTTGATATGATTTGATTCGATAGCAACGTATGTTACACCCAAAAGTGCAAAAGCAAAAAGGGTTCAAGTATACTCACAGTGCGTGTTCAGCAAGTAAACACGGCTTGATTGGATGGATTGAGAGCGTGTCTGATATTAGCCTGAGTACAAATTGATAGCGTAAGCGTTGAACAGTGCGTTAAGAGGTGGAGGTTGAACCAAGTGTCGGGTGGTAATCCGATCGGGTGGCAATCCGATCGGATGGTCACTCGATCGGATGTCAATCCGTTCAGGTGGTAATCCGGTCGGATGGCCACTCGGTCGGATTGACACTCATTGAGAATGATGTGTTTGTGTATGATGGCTTGTCCTTTGAAGTTTTCGTTGTAGCATTTTGAAAACAGGGAGGTATCTCTACCCTTCAGGTCGTTCGATCGAACGGCGGTTCGATCGGGCGGCGATCCGATCAGTAGGACACCAAGTGGGGGACAAGTAGGATTGTCACTCGATCGGGTGGCAATCCGATCGGGTGGTAATCCGTTAGAAATTGAACATGTTGAAAATTGTTTAAGTGTTGAAGTTCCAAACATCACATGGTCGGGTGGTCGCTCGATCGGATGGCAATCCGATCGGGCGGCAATCCGTTCGATGTTCAAACTCTTGAAAGTTTGAAATAAAATTTAAGTGTAGGGCCAAGTGCAAGCCGATCGAGCGGCTGTCCGATTGGGCGGCAATCCGATTGGGTGGTAGCCCGATCGGACGGCAGTCCGTTCCGATGGCCTGATCGTCTTGATACTTGGTAGTTTTGATAGGTTTGCGGTGTTGATCGAGACGGGGTGATAACGTGCTAACCAACAGAGACCCCATCGTGACCCAAGTGACCCGTTCGGACAGGAATCACCCTGGCCCGACCAGTTAACCTGTTCGAGACGGTTGTCCATGTTTAACCCAAAATCAGTAGTCTCTCTGATAGAAACCAGATCTTGAACCGACATGTCACTAGAAGGAGTAGAAGGTCAGAACGAGCTCCGATTCTATCGGTTTCGAGTACATTGAGTGTAAAAGAGTTGAAAGAAGGTTGGAAAACCATCTTTCAATCCTTTTAACCATGAAAATGTTTAGATTACGCGAAAACTTTGTTTAATCTTATGGAAATCCTTCAGATCTGAGTTATTCATGGTGGAATGATGCCAAAACTTGAAGTTCATATGAACTTCATGATGACATCACCCTAGAACACCTCAAATCCGTTGATTTCACGGTTAAAAGTTGAGATTCAAAAGAGAGAAAGGTGGAGGAGTGCGTGTAGATCATAGAAGTACAAGATTTAGGTTGAAAACTTACAAGAATCGCGAGAAATCGAGAGAAAAGAGCCGCAAAGCGTGCTGGTCGAGTGGAAGCTGTCACATCACTGTTCAAGTGATGTGACAAGGGCTATTTATAGGTGAAGAGGAGAGGAGGCGATATAGTGTCACGGATCGGGTGGGTCACCGATCGGGTGGCTGTCCGATCGGGTGGCAACCCGATCGGGTGACCGTCCGATCGAGCTGTCACTCGATCGAGTGGTTCCGATGGTCAACGTTTCGGCGTTTCGTTTCGATCGTTAAGCGTTGCGATAGTTTGGTTACACATTTTCATATATATATTTATTATAATTAATCACAGAAGGTCGTATATACGTATCCACACTTTCAAATGTACGGTGCGATAATCGAGTTGCGCGTGATTACGGGTGCGCTTTCGAGTTTGCGATGCGTTGTGCCACAATGACTGACGGGGTACCACTCGCTCGTATTGTCATCATCATCACGATGACCGATGGGGTAGTACTTACGCGAAAAGTCATCGTTAGCATTAATGTTTGCGTCGTGACACATCACGGCTATCGAGGAGGGTAGGATAGGTCCTCACTCAATGACATCGTGAGTGTTAGTGTATGCGATGTGATGCGTTATAGCGATAAAATTTGCGAAATATGCGAATATACTGTGAAATAGCGATGTATGCGATATAGTTACAGTATGATCCGAATCTCTGGTGCTAGGCATAACGAGTGTAGCGAGTTGTAACAACGCACGAACGTGCGGGTTGTTACAGTAAATATGTGAGCGTGCACGTATGCAATCAGGTATGCATGGATTTTTGCGAGTTTTCAATACTATACAGTATTGACGTTATTAATAAGTGTGCCTTGCGAACAAGTGTAACGCATGTACATTAAGGAAGTCTCACCAGAGATCATATACTCAGATGGGATGCTTAATTGTAAAGAGATTAAAGGAATGAAACGTAAAACGAGGTTGAGTCTTGATCATGTTTATAATGTTTGCTAATGTTGTGAATGTATGTGGTGAGTGCAGGTAGTGCGAATCACGAATGATCATCACGAGGAGTAGAGATCAAGGATCGGGTCATAGGATAGATTATACGGAAACGTTGGTGTATGTAATATAGCAGACATAAGTTATGTTTTTATATAGTAGTGAGTTGAGTGACGAATTTATGTGTAAGAGTTATTTTTTAAAAATGAAATTTTAAGTAAGCCAAAGTATTTTATAATGAAGGAAATTTATGGCATGAAATTCCGCTGCGACTTTTTGTCTAATACGTTTTAGGGTCTTACAGAGAATGAGCCAATCAGAGGACACATTGCTTCTTGTTGGTGCACTTAGTGTCTGTTAACTTTGTCTTATTCAAGTCTTTTGTTTAGATAGGTTTGAATGAACACACAACAGGGTCTTAATTAGGTTTAGTTTGAGTTTAGGGAAGGGTTTTCGCTTGAAAGGATGTCATGGCTTGTTGAAGCGAAACCTTATCATCATCAACTTACAGTTTCGCTTCAAGCTAGTCTCAAGCGAAACCCTATGGGTTGTCTGTCTCAAGCGAAACCTCCTAGGTCTATATATAGTGGTGTGTGTGATTCATTTGAAGCGAACTAGTTGTGTGTGTAAGGGAAGGTGCTGCCGGATTTGCTTCAGAATATCTTGTAAAAGCACGGAAATTAATCAGAAAAGATAGATTAAAGTGAAACTAGCTGTTGTGACTTCTTTTACGTTGTTTCCGCCTTCGTATCTGAAGATGAACATCCTTAACTGACGTTTCAAGGTCGTAAATCGGTCCAACAAAGTGGTATCAGAGCTCAGGACGAGGAGTTCATACCATAGCAGCTTGATATTACCTGATTCTCTATTTTCTACTCACTTCTTTTCATATTTTTCTGATCTGAACGAGTTTTATTGGTTGAAATGGTCTGAATTTCACATATTTTGTGTAAAACATAGTTTTAACAAAGCCTACAGAAATTCCTGAAGAAGATCTTATCGACAAATTGTTCGATTCATTGCCTGACGAGATGGATTGGAGATATTATGCGCTGATGCTGAAGAATACCATCAAAGAACCAGAAAAGTTGACATTAGATTTGCTGATTGAAAAACTCGAGAGTCACGAGTTGGAACTGAAGAAGACATACAAAGTCAATCACTCATCTTACCAGCAGAATTTGGATTTGTACTATCCAAAGAGCATGATGCCAAAAGCAACTTCTCCAAAGACTGCATTTTCTGCTGAGAATATGTCCACAGCAAGTAAAGAAAATCAAAGCAGTGGAAATCACAGTGGTTATCACAGTGGATCTTCATCATCTGCAAGTCATTCTGATGCAAAGAATCGTTTTCAATGCAACATTTCAATAGACTTGAAGAATGCTTAGAATTTTGATGAGGAGTCAGCCAAACAACAGATGATCTTTCTAGCATCTGTGTTGGAATCGTATGAAGGGTTAGTAGCTGGGAAGATAGGCAATACCAACCTAACAAAAGAAGATTATGACCAGATAGATCCTGAAGAAATGGAACTAATCGATATTCGTTGGGCTTTGGCTAGTGCTGTTCGTCGAGCACAACGTTTCATGGAAATTACCGGCAGGAAGACAATTGGTGGTCCATCTACCAAGCTGGGGTTTGATAAATCCAAGGTGACATGCTTCAAGTGTAAGCAGAAAGGTCACTTCAAACGAGAATGCGGAAATGCTTATGCTGATGAGTCAGAGAATCCTTTCAGAGATGATTACTACAAGAAGGCAATTTATCACCAGAATAAATCTGAGCCGCCTAGATTGAAGCAGGTTGAAGACAACAAAGAGAAATCTAGAGCTCTTGCAGTGATTTACGATGATGAGGGGTATGATTGGAGTCAAGAGGTTCTACCGGAAGAAGATGCAGTTGGTTACGCATTCATGGCGAAAAACGACGAACCTATTCCATGGAAAGACGATAGAACTGAAGAGCAGAAGTATAGATACAGAAAAATGATTGCTGAAAACAAAATAATTAGAATATCTCGTATCTATCTTGAAGCGAGGAGAGCAAATAGATGGGATCCGGATAGAGAGTGTTATCTTGATGAATATGGAAATATTGCGATTGATGACAAAACGCTTGATATTGAAGCCATAATTCAGCAGTACAAAGAAGATGATGAGTACTGGCAAAACAAATGGTGGGGAACTCCAACCGAGAAAATGAAAGAAGAAGAGAAAGAGAAAGATCGAGAAAGCAAAGAAGATTGATACCAGCATTATCGATACAACGCAGGAGTTGACTGCTGAGAACTTGGGAAAAATGGCTGACAAAGTGCTGGCTGCTAAGGCATTTGAGGTAGATTCTAACTCCGTGTCTGAGTCAAAAAGCCAGGTCAGTTCAGATGTGTCAACAAATGCGTCAGGTAAGAAAATTGATGGTAATGCTGATTGCAAAAACTGCAACAAAGAGTGCAAATTTTGTGGCACAGTCACGTATCTCAACGGTAAGAAAGTTGATGATCTGACAGCAAAAGTCAGAAGCGTTGAGAATCAAAGTCTTGATCGTGACAAGATGGTTAAAGCTTCAACTGAACGGATAAAAGAGTTAACTAGTAAAATTGAAAATGATAAAATTGATCATGACAAAATTAAACAAGAAAATGAAAAGTTAATTCTTGAAAACCGTCAGATTTCTGAAAAATTTGAAAAACTCAAAAGCACAATGAAAGATTGTGATGATCGAAATGGTAAAACTTTTAAAGAAAATGAACATCTAAAAGCTGTGCTTAGAGTAAAAGAAGAATCAATCAACAAACAACTGGATGAAATCGCTAAACTGAAACTTAAATTTCAAGAGGCTGAAATTGAAAATGAGCGAATCCAGTTGAAGCTTAACAGTTACAGCTCCGCAAGCTTTGTGTTGCAACACATTATTCCCAAACCCATCGGGAAAGACAAAGCGGGCGAAGATGTGTATTCTGATGGAACTGGGGTGGGTTTTCATCAAGTACCACCACCTGTTCTTGATAACTACACGAAAAAGCAATCTGGGTTGGTTGAAATTGAGGAAGAAAGTGAAGTTAAACTTCCGGAGAACATTGATGTCATGTTCACATCTTCCAATGACGATAGTGTCCAAAATAATATTGTAAAAGGTGTTGTTGAAAATGTGTTAAAAATGGATAGTGACACTACTGAGGAAGATGGGTGTTTCCTGGACAAGTACATTCAGAAACCAAAATCCAAAAACAACTTAAGTGATGAATCGGGTCTTGTTATGTACAAGATGGCTGGATCTGATAAGTTGTATTCAGATTCTGAGTTTCCGATTGAGAATGTTAATGTGAAAAAATTGACAAATGTTTTCAAATTAGTTGAAGTTGAGTTGTCAGAAGTGAATAATCTGAGTCAAACAAAGAGAAAAATGAGTTTTGAGAAAGATAAATCATATCACAAGAAATCGGTTAATTCATCACGTTTTTATAATAACAATCAGAATATCTGATCGGGTGGTTATCAGGGTGGTAGGAATTATCAGAGAAGAAATGTTCCAAACAAGAGGTTTGCTCAAAAGAAAGTGTTTGTAAATAGTTCGAGTTCACTTGCTGATGAAGAAAAAGTGATTTTTTCAAAATCAAATGAAGAGTTCTTTGAGAAAAGAGCTTCACAGTTTCAGTCTGAAGGCACAAGTCGAGTTGTTGATACTCGAACATGTTTCAGATGTAATCAAGTTGGTCACATTGCACGAAAGTGTACTAATGTGAAGCCTAAGACTGAAACTGTGAAGATTCAACAGAAGAAAGTTGACATGAAGGGTAAAGCACCAATAGTTGTTGAGAAAAAGAATGTGAAAAATGACAATATCAAAGTGAAAAATGAACCTGTAAAGAAAGTGGTAACTAAAAACGACAAGTTTTATAAACAGGTTGCTTTATCTCAACAAGTTTGGAAGCAAAAAACAGAGATGAAAATTTCAACTTTTGAAGTGAAAAATGCTGAAGAATCAATTTCGGTTGATTATGATGCAAATTTTCCACCTCTTAAGGCTGAAAATTTCAAAATTCAAATTGCGAAAGTCAAGGTTACACCTAAGGCTGATGAAGCCTGGGTGGACACCATGTTCGAATAAGCAGTTTGAATTGCCGGAGCTTCCTGGATCGCGAAGCATGAATCGGCATCTTTATTAAAGTTAGTTAAGTCAAAGTTTGTTTTTGTGCAGGATCTTCCACAACTTGTATCCAGATGGATTATGGATAGTGGAGCATCTCGACATATGACAGGGAAGACTGCGTTGCTATATGATGTGAGAAACATTAATGGTGGTTATGTAGGTTTTGCTGGTCATGAAGGTGGTAGGATTATTGGTGAAGGAACATTATCCAACGGGATTGTGACGTTTGAGAGAGTTAACTTCATTACTGAGCTGGAGAACAATTTGCTTAGTATCTCGCAGATTTGTGACAATATGTATACTACTCACTTCACTAATAAAGATTGTTTGATCTTGAAACCAGGATTTGTTATCCCTGAAGAATGGATTATCATGCGGGCACCTAGAGTGAATGATTTATATGTGTTGGATATGACTGTAGCAACTACAACTACTGGTCAAGCACATTGTTTTGTGTCCAGAGCAACTGAGAAAGAATCGAGATTGTGGCATCGCAAGATGGGGCATATTCACCTAAGGAAGATGAATCACTTGGTGCACAATGATTTGGTTCTTGGAGTTCATGTCAAAGGATTTCATCTGGAAGGGGAGTGCATTAGCTGTGTTAAAGGCAAGCAGAAGAAAAAGTCACACCCTACAAAGCAAGTCAATTCAGTTTCGAGACCTTTGGAAAGACTTCACATGGATTTATTTGGTCCTGTGAATGTCAAAAGCATTACAGGAGATTACTACTATTTGGTCGTTACTGATGATTATTCCAGATTTTCGTGGGTTTCTTTCTTGAAGACGAAAGATGAGACATTTGACAGTTTGATGGCGTTGTTCAGAAAAATTGAGAATCTGTACCAAAGGCGTATTAAAAGAATTCGTAGTGATAATGGTACTGAATTCAAGAACAGTAAGATGGAAGAATTTTGTGATGAAAGAGGTATATTGCATGAGTTTAGTGCTCCGTACACTCCGCAGCAGAATGGAGTCGCAGAACACAAAAATCGGACACTAATCGAGACAGCTAGAACTATGCTCGCAGATTCAAAGTTACCGATAAATTTTTGAGCTGAAGCTGTTTCTGCCGCATGCTATACGCTCAACAGGGTTCTCACTGTCAAGAAGTTCAACAAAACATGTTTTGAGTTAATCAATAATCGTAAACCGAATTTGAAGTATCTAGAACCGTTCGGGTCACCCTGTACAGTTATAGAGCCTCATGGAAAGTTTGGTCCGAAGAGCATTGAGGGAATATTTGTTGGTTATGCAAATCCGATGCGACGTGTCTTCGTTCCAAGTGAGAAGCGGATTATTGAAGCTGCAAATGTTGAATGTCAAGGTTATACTATGCCGCCACAGAATCCTGGTGATTCATGGCGTTATCATTATGACAAACTTTGGGATTCGTTTGGCATGAGAGAAGAATCAGAGGATGATGAAGATTTCTTTGATGAGTTGGACATTTTGCGTGAATATGAGTCACAGTTAAGGTTCCCAGCTGAGTATTCTAGAAGACCATGGGAAACTTCAAATGATGATGAAGCAGGTCCAAGTAATGCTGGTGAACATGATGATGTCCAACAGAATGAAGTTGCTCAGGATAATCAGTCGGTTCAGAATGATAATCAAGAAACTGAAAACATGCCAGTTTTTTATCATGGTGATTCAGATTCTGAGGGGTAGCAAATTCAGATTTCAAGTCAAACAAACCAAGTTGGTGAACAAGATGCAGAGCAGAATGTTACTAATCTGGAGGGAAATGTAGATGTTCCAAGCGAAGTGATGCTGCGAACTTTTTCATATCATCCAGAGGAGTTGATCATAGGATAATTGCAGACAGGCGTTCGCACTCGAAATCAGATTGATAAAGGGCTTACATGTTTTTATACAAAAGTTGCTCCTTTGCAAACTGAATTCTCATTGAGTTGTTTTATCTCGCAGGTTGAACCAAGAACTTACAAAGAGGCGCTTACTGAAGACTCTTGGGTCAATGCAATGCAGGAGGAACTTAGTCAATTCGAAAAATTGGGAGTGTGGAAGTTAGTGGATTTGCCGGATGGTCAAAGAAAGATTAACACCAAGTGGGTGTTTAAGTGTAAGAGAGACGATAGAGGAGTTGTTATACGGAACAAAGCTCGACTCGTTGTTCAGGGATTTAGTCAACAAGAGGGAATTAATTTTACAGAAGTCTATGCTCTTGTAGCACGACTAGAGGCAATCAGAATTTTCCTTGCATTTGCGTCTTGGAAGAACTTCAAAGTTTATCAGTTAGATGTTAAATCGGCTTTTCTCTATGGGAAGGTTAAAGAGGAGGTTTATGTCGGTCAGCCGCCGGGCTTTACCGATCCAATCCACAAAAACAAGGTCTACTTATTAGACAAAGCGCTGTATGGTTTACACCAGGCCCCGAGAGCTTGGTACGAGACTTTGTCTCAACACCTACTAGCTAACAAGTTCATTCGTGGAAAAGTGGATGCCACTCTCTTCACTAAAGAGGTCGAGGGTCATCTTCTGATAGTTCAGATTTATGTGGACGATATAATCTTTGGGTCGACAAATGAAAATCTATGCAAAGATTTTGAATCAGTGATGAAGCAAAAGTTCGAAATGTCATCAATGGGGGAGATGAAATTCTTTCTGGGTTTACAAGTTGAACAACTTCCTGAGGGAATTTTCATTCATCAGTCAAAGTACGTTCATGATATTCTAGAGAAATTTGGGATGTCAAGTTCTACTCCAGCTGCTACCCCACTTGCAACAAAACATGGGATTCACTCAGATCTCACCGGAGACAGGGCTGATGAAACGTTTTTTCGTTCCATGACAGGTTCTTTAATGTACCTAACTGCTTCACGTCCTGATATCATGTACCCAACGTGCCTCGCAGCAAGATTTCAATCTAACCCGAGAGCTTCGCATATGATCATTGTGAAGAGGATATTACGCTACCTGAAAGGAACTCCTTCATTGGGGTTGTGGTATCCTAGGAAAGGCGACTTTACGCTCGAAGGGTATTCCGATTCGGATTTCGGATGCTGCAAAGTCAATTCAAAATCAACAACTGCAGGATGCCAGTTCTTTGGTCCTAGATTGGTTACCTGGCAGTGTAAGAAACAAACGTCTGTGGCGCTATCTACATGTGAAGCGGAATATGTTTCTGCTAGCAGTTGCTGCTCTCAGATCCTGTGGATACAGCAACAGATGCGCGACTACGGTTTGCGGTTTCTTAACACACCTCTTTTTGTTGATAATGAGGCCGCAATAAATATAACAAAGAATCCAGTACATCACGCTAAAACTAAACACATAGAAATTCGTCATCACTTTATTCGTGATTGTTTTGAGAAAAAGTTGATACGAATTGAGAAAATCCACACTGACGAACAGAAAGCTGATTTACATACCAAAGCTTTTGATAAAAATCGGTTTAAATATTTGTTAAAACTGAATGGTATGAAGCTTCTTTCGGTGTCGGATGGAATTGTGGGCGTTGATGAGAGTACTGTTGCGGATGAAGACGAGAAACAATCTGCAATGGTTTGTCGATTTTTTACCTGTTTTGGTATTTAGGGGGAGTAGATAGATGTATATAGTTTATTTTTCAGAAAATACAAAAACAGTAAAAAATGCAAAAATACAAAAACATGATAAAATCTGAAAAAGAGCTTGTGTTTATAGGGAAAATGATAGTACATCGGCTAGACTACTACAGTATGCTAAAGATTTGTAAAGTTTAAATGAGTTAAACTGTCTCACTGATGATGTGTCGATAGGTTTTCGCACATTTAGTAGATTTATTTGGGATATAAACCAAAAATTTCAAACTTGTGAAATTCGTGGGGAACACTACTTGGATATATAGGTAACCCCTGAAATCTCGTTTGAAAGGTCTCGTAATCTGATATACTAGGTCTTTATACTCAATGATGTCTGGGGTATTATTCCGGGACTTCTGCTGAACGGTAGTTCTGACCTAGTCATTGGATAATATTTTCTGCAATGCTTGAAACATAGCATAAAACCTCAGCATGCCGATGAAACAATAAAATTGATAGTCGCTGCTGTTGTAGCTAAAAGATCCTCTAAAAGGGACATACCGTAAAGTCGAAGCAGATATCTCTCTGCGTATACGGAAGTATCGACCTGAGATCCCTCGGCCCTCGTGATGTGTGTAAAATGCAACATATAAATTACATCAAATGAGGCATAAAACTAACCCTTTTTAAGTACTAATATTGGAAAAAGAGTGTTTTTGTCTTCCTTTTGTATTTTCAGGATTAAATGAGCTCAAAAACACAAAAGAAGCAAAAAGACAGCTAAATCCAACATAAATACAAGGAAAGGAACATAAGTGGACTGCCCGACCCCTCAACGGCATCTTCCCAAGCAAAATAGAGAAGGCAGAAGACTGAACATGCCCCGTGCTCAGCCAGCACGGGGCCGTGCCCAAGAAGCAGCAGAAAAGACAAACCTATAGAAGCTTCTATTGCCCACCACGGGCCGTGTCCAGCGAGCACGGGGGCGTGTCGAAAGTACAGCAGGCGCATTAATTGTAATTGCGAATTACAATTAATGAAGATAGAGATTGTCAGACAGGCACGGGGCCGTGCCCAGCGGACACGGGGCCGTGCCCAGCCCTCTGTTCAGCCTATAAATAGGAGTGCTTGGTTTCATTTCAACTCATCCCTTGGCACACCACCTCTCTCACACTTCATCCACCACCCACCACCATCACAACACCATCATCCACCACCATCATCCATTGTCCATCGTAGAGTGTGTGAGTCGTCTCGGGATCCAAGA
Organism: Helianthus tuberosus; assembly: GCA_030545235.1. Taxonomy (NCBI): domain Eukaryota; kingdom Viridiplantae; phylum Streptophyta; class Magnoliopsida; order Asterales; family Asteraceae; genus Helianthus; species Helianthus tuberosus. The sequence goes on along the minus strand of CM060438.1, from coordinate 1,040,219 downwards.
TTGATCGTAAGAGTTCTTGACAATCAAGGCCATGTTTGCCTAAGTCTCTTACATCACTTGGTGAAGACAAAGTGTCTAGTATAATACTTTTTTTTCTAATCTTTTGCACTTTTTATTTGGTTTTGTATTAATGACTTTAATAACTAGTTACTTATGTTGAAGGTGATCTTTCCTTATCGTTTGTCCGTGGTGTCTTGGCATTATTTTACTGTCTATATAAAATAAAAGATTTTCACCATTCATATCTCCACGGTCTATATGGAGGTATGTTGGCTACCTGGTCGGGGGTTAAGGGAACGGTTTGGTAAAGGTCTTGCCATTGTTCAGCGTTTAGAGGTCCTGCAATGGACCTGGGTCAAATTTAGTAGGACCTCCTTCAATGCTTCACGGTATTGGATGGCGGGGGTCCAAACTCTTTGATCCCCTCATAAGTTAACTACTATTAATACTATAACCCGGCTATTTAGGACTGTATCCCTGCTGACTCAGACTACTTAGCCGAGGGTAACGTCACCGCCAAAAGCGGGGCCTACCATAATACTGCATTAATAACTTAATTCATTATCTTCCAATAATCCACCCTTTTAGGATTGTATCCTTGCTGACTCAAACTACTGGGGTGAGGGTAACGTCACCTTCAAAAGAGGGGCCTACTACAATAACTAAGATAATCTCTTAATTATGTGCAAAAGTGCGGAAATAATCAAAGGTTATACTAGATACGAGTCGGAACCAAGTGATTCATCTTGTCTATCTGTTTTTATTTTATTTTTATTTTCAGCATTTTAGTTAGTTTTTATTTTTCTTAGTTTAAAACATTTTTCTAAACTTTTTATTTTGATTAGACGTTGAGGATAAACCGGTACTAAAAGCTCTTGTGTCCTTGGACGACCTCGGTATCTTGCCAACACTATACTACGCTCACGATGGGTGCACTTGCCCATATGTGTGTTTAGTGTTAGTAAAATATCGTGTTTTATAAATTTAAAACTTGGCTAAAAATAAGTGTTAAAGGGGCTTAAAATATACACCTAATATATATAACACTTCACACGCATCACCTCGCATACCTAATTTATATACAGATATCATTGTAGTATACTTACCTGTAAGACTGATTATTGGGATTCTGGATACGGGAGTATATTCAAGAGGTGGGACACATGAATGAGCTAGTTCATAAGACATCTAATTTGTATCCTGAATAATTTGAAATTTGTGTGAGAATTTAAGATGGATCAGTATATCGACAATCGAGGTGAATTGTTTAATTCTGAGTATGTAATCACAGCTTAATGGTACTTGTGATTTGTCTGAAAAGCTGATATGATTCCCTGACATGCTCGTCAAAAATATGTTTGTATATAGTTTACTTTGTTTACTTTCTGAAATTTAAGTTTTCTGCATTTCATTTCTTAGTTTAGAACACTTTATAAAATCCAAAAAGATTTTATTTCTGCTTTATTTTAGACAAACCAAAGTGGAGAGTTGATTGTTGGATTCTCAGATGATTGAAGCAGATGCAGGAGGTTTTGGACTGAAGAATGAGGAGAGCTTATCTTGATGGAGTTTGATTTTTTGGAAAGTCAAAAACAAGTTCATTAAATTGATACTTGTTATTTTCAGAAAATGTGTAAATTGTTGTTTTCAAAATCAGTTTGTTTCGTCAAATGATCAACCAAGGTCATTAAATTGGACTTGGTAGATTAATTGAGTAATCAGGGTCATTAACTTGGACCTGAATACTTAAGTGGATTGCTATAACTGATTGAGTTTGTGATTTATTGTTGGAAAGATAGTTTGTAATGATTGATGTTTGAGACACAGGTTTTGGACTTCATTATTCCCATGGAAGCTAAAGGTTAAAGCTTGAACCAGATCAAGAGCTCAGATTCTAGCATATCGAGAGGGGGAGTCTGTGAAAGGGGGAGTCTGGATCAACGGTCAAAGGGAAGTCTGAAGATGGAGCTAGGACAAGATTGTGAACCTGTGAAGATAGAATGTTTATGATGAAAAGACAGAGTTGGAGATTGTTAAAGACAAAGACTTGAAGCCGAAGACTTCGTCAACATCCAAGGGGGAGTCTGTTGGTGCACTTAGTGTCTGTTAACTTTGTCTTATTCAAGTCTTTTGTTTAGATAGGTTTGAATGAACACACAACAGGGTCTTAATTAGGTTTAGTTTGAGTTTAGGGAAGGGTTTTCGCTTGAAAGGATGTCATGGCTTGTTGAAGCGAAACCTTATCATCATCAACTTACAGTTTCGCTTCAAGCTAGTCTCAAGCGAAACCCTATGGGTTGTCTGTCTCAAGCGAAACCTCCTAGGTCTATATATAGTGGTGTGTGTGATTCATTTGAAGCGAACTGGTTGTGTGTGTAAGGGAAGGTGCTGCCGGATTTGCTTCAGAATACATTGTAATAGCACGTAAATCAATCAGAAAAAATAGATTAAAAGGAAAATAGCTGCTGTGACTTCTTTTACGTTGATTCCGCCTTCGTATCTGAAGATGAATGTCCTTAACTGACGTTTCGAGGTCGTAAATCGGTCCAACACTTCTACCTCCACCGGCAGAGCCGATCCCCCTGTCCACACCACCGGCGATGCCCCTGTCCACCGTCAATCCACCTGTCCACAGGCGATCCTCCCTGTTCTCGCATTTGTCAGGTAAAATCGAACAAGTATTGTGATTGTGGTTAATGAACAAGTAATCTCATGTTACAGAACAAGTAATCTCAGGTTAAAAATTAGGGGTTATTGAACTTGGGTTTTTGAAAAAAACAGGGGTTATTGAACATAGATCTTTCTGTGTTTGCAGTGGACATGAGGATTCGTGTTTCACTAGGATCGATTGTGGTGTCCTTGGTTGTCAAAATGCGAGGCCGCTCTTTCCCGCACTTCCAGTTTCCCCCTCAGCCAGAAATGGTTGCGTAGTTGAACTGTAATATATTAGGATGTTTTGTGTAATATGTAGGTTAAGTTAAGTTAAACATGCATTTTGTGTATATATCATGATCCTTGGTTATGACAAGGTAGTATGCAACAATGTAGTAGGACTAATGATCTTTAACAATGATCCTTATTTATCTATGCTTACTGTTGAATGCCTATTGTTCTGCATAATGTGCCTATAATGTGCCTAGTTATAAGAACAGCAGATTGATCAGCAGATCTGTAATTTCTACATAAGTCTTGTTAATCAGTTGTTAGGGCAGTTGTTTGCTGTTATTTTTATAATTTCTGTTAATCAGTTGTTTGCTGTTAATCAGTTGTTTGCTGTTAGGGCATAAGTCCTGTTAATCAGATTGATCAGCAGCTTTGTAATTTCTGCATAGTGTCATTTTTGTAATAAGTTTGTTAATTAGTTGTTAGGGCAGTTGTTTGCTGTTATTTTTGTAATTTATGTTAATCAGTTGTTTGCTGTTATGGCATAAGTCCTGTTAATCAGATTGATCAGCAGATCTGTAATTTCTGCATAGTGTCATTTTTGTAATAAGTTTGTTAATCAGTTGTTAGGGCAGTTGTTTGCTGTTATTAGCTGCTGCAAATCAGTATATAAGGAGAGATTGGGCAGTTGTTTGCTGTCAACAACCTGTTTAAACTCATTTTGTTTCATAACCTGTATCAACTGATTTTGTTTAAGCATTAACCTGTTGTCAACAACCTGTTTAAACTGTTTGCTGTTATTAGCTGCTGCTGCTAATAGTCATAACAGCAGCAACCATAAGAGAAGGGTCTGATAGGTGTGTTTAAACTGATTTTGATCATGCGTATGTGTTAAATCAGATTTTGTTAATTACAATGTCTGAATGTGAGTGTGCTTAATCAGATTTATTGTTAGTTACAATTTTGGCAGCCAAACATTACAATTTTGAGTGTGCAGCCAAACATGGAGCCAAATGCCAAATGTCTGAGTGTACAATTTTGATTTTGTGAAGTGTTTAATCAGATTTCTTGTTAATTTCCATGTGTAGCTGACTTTGGCTGGTCAAACTTTTTTGGCGGGAAGGGTTTTGGAAGCTGCAGGGGTAATATTGTTTCTTACAACAAAGTATAGGGGTAATAAGAAATGACAGTTTAGTAATTTACCAGTGGGGAATAATTATGCGACATAACAAGAATGTTGGGGGGTAATATTAAAGGGTAAGATAGTTATTTCACATTAAAGTTAACAGACCTGTTAACATAATTGACACCAGGGGGTAAATGTGCGACATAACACCAACGTTGTGGGGTAAAATTGCAATTATTTCGTTAAATGAGGTCAGAGTGCCAATTGAGCTAAACCTCGGGGGTAAAATTGCAGTTTAGTCTAATCTCTTACATTGATGGTTAAACTTTGGACATAATATGTAACTCAACAAAATTTGATTTTTATCGTACAAAGTAATAATTGGAAGAATATGAGCCACAAGGTAGCATCCACGTGGTCCACTAAGATATGAAACAACCGGATAAGATAGATAAGGCCTAAACAATGTGAACCATCAGATGGATTCACCCTCATCATCCAACGCTCCCAATGATTTCACTTATCTCATCCCTTCACACTCTCAAACTCTATACATCACCTTACCAGTCACCACACTCTCTCATTACTCACATCTCCTCTAACAATAACAATGGCATCTTCCACCGCCTCATCGTTCGTCGGAGTCCGTCTCCCGGACCTACTCTCCAACTCCGGTCGGGTCACAGCCCGGTTCGGCTTCGGAAAGAAAGCACCAGCGGCCCCTAAAAAGGCAAGAAAAACCCTTACATCAGACCGCCCGTTATGGTACCCAGGAGCAAAAGCACCGGAGTATCTTGACGGAAGTTTGGTGGGAGACTACGGGTTTGACCCCTTCGGATTGGGGAAACCGGCGGAGTATTTGCAGTTTGATTTGGACTCCTTGGACCAGAACTTGGCCAAGAATGTTGCCGGTGATGTCATCGGAACCCGGTTCGAGAGTGCGGATGTGAAGTCGACTCCGTTCCAGCCGTACAGTGAGGTCTTTGGATTGCAGAGGTTTAGGGAGTGCGAGCTCATTCATGGGCGGTGGGCTATGTTGGCTACGCTCGGTGCTCTCACCGTTGAGTCCGTCACCGGCGTTACATGGCAAGATGCCGGCAAGGTACTCTCTATATATATTTCATATCATATCATTTCTTTACTTTCATTTCATTGTGTATAACTAACTATAACATGCATTTTTTTATTGGAAGAAAAACCTTAAGTAGTTTGTTTTTTTAAATTGAGGTAATTACTGTTTTCGTCCCTGTTTTCGTCCATATGGTTTGTCAAAAATCACTATTTCAGTCCATTAGTTTAAAAATTGCGATTTCAGTCCCTGTGGTTTCACTTTCATAACAATTTCAGTCCACTTCGTAACCATTTCAGTCCCTGTACTAACAGAATAAATGGATTGAAATGGTTACGAAAGTGAAACCACAGGGACTGAAATCACAATTTTTAAACTAATGGTCTGAAATAGTGATTTTTTACAAACCATAGGGACGAAAATAGTAATTAACTCTTTTAAATTTGTTATAAACTTTTTTTTTATAGTTAGTTTTTTCGTTTAAATTTGTTATAAACATTTTTTTGCTATTTGAAATAAAAGAAAGATATATGGATATGAACTATGAAGTGATCGGCTGAGTTTGCTTTTCAAAAATGTTTTTTTTTTTATAAAAGAATGGAAAATGTACATATTTTAACAAAACATGTTATTAATTAATTGCTTTTTGGGTGTTAATTAGGTGGAACTAATTGATGGATCATCTTACCTTGGACAACCACTTCCATTTTCAATCACCACTTTGATCTGGATCGAGGTTTTGGTGATCGGGTACATCGAATTTCAAAGGAATGCTGAACTTGAACCCGAAAAGAGGTTGTACCCTGGTGGCCCATTCGATCCATTGAACTTGGCCAGCGACCCTGAGAAGAAGGCGATCCTCCAATTGGCAGAGATCAAGCATGCTCGTCTTGCCATGGTGGCATTCCTCGGGTTTGCTGTCCAGGCAGCGGCAACTGGAAAGGGTCCACTCAACAACTGGGTTACACATTTGAGCGACCCACTTCACACCACCATCCTTGACACCTTCGGCTTCTTCTCTTAAACCGTTTTTGGCCATTGCTTTTATATATCTTGTAAAGTATGTAACCTTTTGGCAAAGAAAGCGCACGATATAATATATGTACAATGCTTTTTATGTCATTTGTATGGATTGAGATTTGAGACCTAACAATGTACATGCATGTTGTTGCTAGATTTATCTTTCGAATCTAATAACGATCTTAATTTGATTTAGCTTTAATAATCTTCACAGGAACTGGAGTGCTTAGAGCCTCCAGCAACTAGCCCCGACTGCTAATCGTTAGCCTTAATTGTTAAACCAAGTTTAATAGAGAGCTCTAGAGTAATTTATGTAATTAGTTAACAGTTATGTTTAGTGTCTGGTATGCATTTGTGATTTGTGTGTCAGTTTGTAACGTCATTAACATACCGAGTAGCTTACAGACACGAGCGTTAATTTTATACCTACAAAAGTGTAGATTTTATAGCCTTGGGTATGTCAATTGATACATATATGTGTTAATATGATTAACTTTTATAAAATATGGAATATTATATGAAGAATAATTTGGAATATGTATACAGATGATTTAAATCTCAAGTAAAGATCTACATATTAAAGAACAAACAAGTGATTTGCTTGCATTGTCAATCCTTACGATTCTCATATTATATGAACACAAAGTAGTAGTAGTAGTGCCTTTATTAACAAAAACAAGAGGATGTTGCTAAGGAGAAATGAACACAAACAAAGTAGTAGTAGTAGTAGTGCCTTTATCAACAAAAACAAGAGGATGTTGCTAAGGAGAAATGGTTTACTGAGGGTTTGGTGGACGGCTGTTAGCAGCCGAGACTCTGGAACCCCACTCCAGTAACTCTTTGCTGGTATCGTCCTTGTGAGCCATCACTTCGATGAAGCATAAACAATCCTTTTTAGCTCCACTTGCTGTCTCTATTGCCTCAATCAGATCTTCTTCACAAAACACCTTTGTTGTCCAACACTTACCCTCCCCGTTGTGGATTGCATCAACGAATGCAGTGTAGTTCCAGTTTTTTATCACATTGTAAGGCCCATCATGGATCTCTACTTCAATAGTGTAACCGCCATTGTTTATCAGGAAGATGATGTTTTTCTGCCCGCATCTCAGCATTGTCGACACGTCTTGGGCTGTAACCTGGAAGCTGCCATCACCAATGCATGCGATCACTCGCTTATCAGTTGCAGCCTGTGCATACCCAAGAGTAGCCCCAACTGACCACCCAATCGACCCATATTGCATCTGGAATTCATACCTACAACACGCCCACAAACGTTAAAACTAATATAAAAAAAACAAAAAGAAACACCATGTGTAAAAGTAAAGTCAACTAATGCTTACCCACATCCTTTTGGCAATTTTAGCTTCTGGCAATTGAACCAAGAATCCCCTGTTTCTGCAATCACAGCTGTGTCACCAGACAACATCTTTTGTATGTGTTCAAACAGTACATTAACCCTTAATGGCTCCCGAGGGGCACATTTCAGAGGATGCCCTTCAGGGACATATATCCGATGGTAGTTTTCATACGCAGTTGTGTTTTTCTTAAGCCTTTTCCCTAGAGCTTCTAAGAAATCCTTCATCAGAACACAACCAAAAGTCGGTCCGTTTCCAACTACCACCCGATCCGGTTGAACAATCAGTGCTTTCTCTTTCTTTAGAAGGAGAGAGTAACCTACAGAGCTGTAATCGTTGAATATGGGCCCAGCAAAGATATAAGCATCTGCTGATTCAACAATTTCTGCACAGAATGCTGTGCTTACAGCACCCCAGTATGTTCCAATGAAATGGGGATGGTGCTCGGGGACTAGCCCTTTCCCTGCTGGTGTCACCGCCAGAGCGTATCCAGAAGTGTCTGCCAATTCAACAAACGCCTGGCACGCTTGTGCAACTCGTAGTTTCGGTCCACCCACCATTACAGGCTTTACTGCCTTGTTCAAGAACTCTGCTGCCGCCTCAACAGCTGCTTCCAAACCCATCTTATTACTCATCCTACACAATCAAAACAACAAAGCCTATAAGTTCAAAGCATAAGGAAACGAAGCACTACTATTGCATATAGATCGATGTTAAAAACTCTGCAGGATGTTTGTAGATCATACTTGGGGGCTAGAGAAAATGGAACCGGTTCTCGAGCGAAAGTAGGATGAGGGATTGCAGGCAAATTACAGCCAATGCTGATATAAACAGGTTTGCTCTCTTTCAGAGCAGTTGAAACCGCAGTATCGATCAGTTCATGTGCATCTTCCAAGTTATTCACCACAGCCTGCATGTATAAAAATAGCAACAATTTAACCAAAAGCTTCCAATTTCTATAAATTTTGTCCTGAGGCTATCAGCACAAGTTTATATATCAAGTTATAACTGTTTACACATATATTTGTCAGCTGTATAATCATATTGTGACGCTAAATAATACCGATAAGTCGATCTTCAGCTAATTAATGTGTGTGCACTAGTGTATGTTGATATTAATTATATTAAAATTGTGTATTCATCTATCAAAATGAATCTCATGTGAACATTCCAATCAACTAAGCTTCTTTTTCACAGAAACACCTATGGCAGATCTGAGGAATAATCAATAGTTAAAACCATACATTTAAACATCAGAAATCTCCTGAGTCTCTATTCTTCCAGCACAGGCTAATTAAGCTTCTATGGTTATGTTAAATAATAATGTTAAGTCGATCTTAATCTTAAACTAATTAATAATATATTATATGTACGCAGTGTATGTAGATATATTATTTATTTATATTAAACTTGTGTATATCTTAATCGAAATGAATGTGATGTGAAGTGTAAAGCTTATTCACAGAAACAGCTATGGCAGATCTGAGGAATTCAGTAGTATAATCGAATGGTTAAATAATAGTTAAGTTAAGTCGATCATCAGCTAATTAACATGTGTGCAGTGTATGCTGATATATAACTTGTGTGTTTCTAATTCTCTATCGAAATGAAATGAATGTCATATAAACAGTGAACTAATTAACTATATCATCAACTAAGCTTATTCACAGAAACAGCTATGGCAGATCTGAGGATTAATTCAACAGTGTATCGATTGATTCGAGACCTATACCTGATAGCAAGTAACCGTCTGAAAACAACGAAGCTCCTGGCTGAAATCCGGCAATCCGATGGTATGATGAAGAATTCTGTTAGTTCCGTAATCATTAGAGTTGGGCCCGCCAACAATACATATGAGAGGAAGATTCTCACTGTAGGCACCAGCAATGGCGTTGAGAACACTGAGTCCGCCAACGGTGAAGGTGACGACACAAGCACCGACGCCACGAGACCTAGCGTAACCGTCAGCAGCGTAACCGGCGTTGAGCTCGTTGCAGCAGCCGACGAGTTTGAGGCCGGGCTCAGCAATGAGGTGATCGAGCAAAGTTAGGTTAAAGTCGCCTGGTACGGAGAAGACGTCGGAGACGCCGATCTGCACGAGGCGGCGAGCGAGGTGGCGGCCGAGTGTGGCTTCGGCGGAGTTGAATGAGACGGCGGAGGACTGTATGCAAGTAGCACCGTTGATTTGGGGAGGGCAGCCGATGTTGCCGTTAGGAGTAGCGGCAGCTTCTAGAGAACCGACTTTAGTATCCATGATTTTGACTGAATGAGAATTTTGATTTGATTGAATTTAGTGTGTTGGAAATTGATGATGAATTGCAGTGTATATAAATAGTGTGTGTGAGTGTGAGAGAATACCAGGGGCGGTTTTACGTGTGTGTTGGACCGTTGTCTGAATACAAGGGACTTTTTTTTTGAAGGGTGACTTTCAATATGTACCTGACCATTGGTCACCGGGTTCCCGTCTAGGACGGTTACCCGTCAGCCCAGCTTTCGCAGACGCGATGTTCTATCGGGCCCCGGCTGCCGCTCTGACTGACCTTCGCCCGGAAACCATACTGCCCCCACACTAGAGACTCGCTGGGGTAACAGCTGGGTAAAACCGGGTTGCCCTCAAGACCGCACCATGCCTCGGTAGGATACGGTCTATCATTGGGACGTCCCCCCCCCCTAAGACCACGAGTGGGAGTCGAACCGGTGACCTCCCAAAGGAGGAGCCGGCCCAACATACCCAATGGGAACCACTGGGCCACGGAGGGAGGATTCTGAATACAAGGGACTAGTATTTAAAAAAAAAAAAACAAGGGACTAGTATTTTTTCTGTTATAATATAATATGGATGGGCAGGCAGGCAGGCAGCTGTAGTACAACACATCTTTGTTAATCATGGCCCATTTTTATCCACGAAAATCAACTTTCACTTTTCGTTTTCCATCAATAAATAGATATCGAATTTTGGCTTGTGATATGGATGGACACAAAGGTGCGTGTTTCGCAAGCTATGTGGACAATCTTAATGAAAACATGCTATGTGGAACATCAAGGAGAAAAGATGACCACCATACAAGTCTTTCTGCGAAACGCTGGCTTTAAAAATTCAAAAGATGTTAAATAAACGATTAGAATCACCTGTAAAACACCCCGGGAAATCTGTAACTCTCCTTTTAGAATAAAGTTGTACATTTTTTACCATGAGTAATAAAACATGACAACAAACACTAGGCCACCAAATCTGTACGTATTAGGGGGTAGAGGTGGTTATCACTCATCACTCACTCACAACTTCCAATCAAGTTCCGCAACGTCATCGAGGTTTATTCTATCACTGGTGATGGATTTTAGTGGAAATGTCCATTACTCACAACACCCAACAATAAACACTCACATTCCCTCACATTCTTCCATTCTTCACACGTGATACATTCAACGCGTTATCAAATTGACGCGTTATCAAATCGAGTGGCGATGGTGTTTGGGATTGTTTCACGCGTTATATGTTTCCATCACGGGGTAAATGTCCTCCACCCCAGATCACCTTATATATCAAGTTAAAATCCAAAAAAATAACATTATGAAGATATGATATATCATTATGAAGATACTCTTGTAATTTTAGCAAGTTAAAATCCAAAAAAACATCCGTAAATCACATGGTAGAAAGTTAGTTTATTAGTTTTTTTTTACCATAATCACAAACATAACATGATTTTATGTTTATTTTGTTAAATGAATTAACGAACACAAACGAGCTTTTCATTAGTTCATTTATGCTCGTGAATGTTCAGTAATTATAAATTGTATATTCATGCATATTTATAATTAAATATATAAATTATCTTAATAGTATAACCATACCTAAATGAATCAACATCAAAAATTATATAAGAAAGTGAATATTTTTGTATAGTTTTAACTTTAATATTCTCATAATGCCGATATCGTACAAGACAAAGTTGTCGTTAAAAAAATCAATGCAACGACTCAAAAAAGAGTTTTTTATTTTCTAAGTTTTATGTTTTCATTAATATACACATAAATCATATATGCAATAGAATGAGACAAAAAAAAAAAAAAAAACATATAAAATATTCGTTTAACAACAACAACATATAAAATATATATTTTGGTAGGGAAAGCGGGTTTGAGCAAAAACAAATCGGTGGATTCCACTAGAATGGAAAACAACTCATGGTCTTGTATAAGAACACCGAATCAAAATTAAAGTGTAAAACATATCTTGGCATCAACTAACAGCATGGATCAATATCATAGTTTAATTACAGTCTTTTTGAAATAATTTCATTTGAATAACCAACTTGATTATACCTTTTTTTTTAATTTAAACCAGATCACATTAATTTCCAATTATATCGCAGGGGTGAAAAAAACGACTAACTGATAAAACGGACTTAAACATCAACCTTTAAAAGCTTAACAATAACATCTAATTTTAGAACAATTAGTCAAGTTCAAATGTATGTTTGTTGCAAACATGACGAAAATAATAAACAAAAAGTATTCAAGGCTTCTTACAAATGACCAGCAAGCTCGGTATTTTTTTCATATCAAAAGCTAATACGGTTTGGCTTTGGCAATACCTCATTTTAAAACCAAACCACACCGAACCCGCCTTCAAGCTTGTTTGAATGTTTGGTTTTGGTTATACCTTGTTTGAAAACTAGACAAAAGATCAAATACAAATAGCTTTAACGTACAAAACGTACGAACTGAAGATTTTGCTGAAAAAACGCGATGACATTTTCGTAATTATTAGTAATTATCAAAATTACGCTACGAATGATCATCTAGAGTAATTTTGATCTTGTAGAGTAATTTTGTAAAATCCTTTTGTAGAGTAATTTTGATCTTGTAGGTTAATTATCAAAATTACTCTACAAGTGTATCAAAATTACTCTGCATCAAAATTACTCTACAAGTGTATCAACATTACTCTGCAAGTTTATCAAACAACACACAATTCAAAATTACTCTACAAAATCATTTGTAGAGTAATTATCATACTCTACAAAATTACCATACAATATCATTTCTAGAGTAATTATGACACTCTACAAAATTACTCTATAAGATCAAAATTACCCCATAAGAGCATTTTATAAAATAACTCTACAAGATAAAAATTTCTCTACGGGATCATTTGTAGAGTAATTTTGATAATTACTCTACGAGTAAATAATTACAAAAATGCAACCGCGTTTTTTTTTTTTTTTGCTTTTTCATGCATTTCGTACGTTTTATACGATAAAACACTTTATACGTGAACTTTACTCTTAAAAACTAAACCGCCTTCAGGATTGTTTGAATGTTTGTTAGTGGATTTATTATGTCCAGACTCACGACTTTGGGGTAAAAGTTCTAGGCCCACATAAATATGGTTACATATATACTTTTGCCAAAAGTTTTAAAGACAAGCACTGGTTTAGGTCAAAACATTTCAAGCCCAATGTAAAACCTAAAACCAACCCATAAACGAACCCAACACATAAGGGCGTAGCTTTGTGGGGGCGGAAGGGGGCGGCCGACCCCCCCCCCCCCCCGAACTTTTCGCTCAGTAGTGGAGAGTATGTAGTTTTCGTATAGAAATTTTTGGGTATATACGTTTTTTACCCCCCGGTTTTATAGAAATTTTTGGTATATACATTTTCGACCCCCCCCCCCCCCCCCCGGTGGAAAATCTCAAACTTCGCCATTGCCAACACATACGTAAAACCAAAAAGCCGAAACCGGTTGATCTCCTAATACTGCAAAATCAAAACTTGGTTTTGGTTCATTTTAACTCAAAAATCAACCCATGCACACCTCTTGTGTTGTAATCAGGAAATTAAACCTTAGCCAGTTGGATTGGCAAAGCAGTGTGTACAAGTTAAATTGTGTTCAAGAAAGATTTAGTTTACAATTGACGCACTCTCTTTCTCTCATCAGACCTCTTCCTGCTGCAGAATCAAGATTTGATTCAGTTTGTTGTTTCATCCATTGCTACTTATTACCTAACAATAAGTATTATTGTAATATATTTGATTTATCTTTTCATTATTGTGTATCTCCTAAATTATAGGAGTGCTTGTTGTAATATTTTATTATAAATACATATCCCCCTCATTCAATTGATAAGGTCAAAACATTATAACTCTTATATGGTATCAGCCATATCCCTCCTTCTCCTCTCCCTCTCGCAACCCTAACCTTCTTGCCGTCTACTTGTTCTTCTTTTTTTTCGATCCTGTTATCATCGATGGCTTCCCCATCCGCCCCCTCTGAAACACTTTTCTCCATGACAGCCTTTAACCACATGTTGCACATGAAACTTTCTTCCTCTAATTACCTAGTATGGCGAGAACAGATGCTATTAGTTCTCGACTTTCATAAGCTATTGGCCAATGTCTCCACCGATGCTTCCCCGCCTCCAGCCTTGATTACTGTTGATGGCAAATCCTCTCTGATTCCTGATGCAGCTGCTTGGGCTAATAAAGATCAAAAAACGGTTCTCTTGATTAAATCCTCTCTCACAGAGGAAGCTGCTGCAGAAGTTCTTGGTCTCAAAGGTGCTCATGACATCTGGACTGCCCTCAAAAAGGCCTACACCAATGCTTCGGTTGAGTGTATTCATTCGTTACGTGACTCCCTCTGTTTGATTAAAAAGGGTACGTCAGTGGTTACCGAATATTCTCATCGCTTTAAAACTTTATGTGATCAACTTGGAGCTATTGGTCATCCTGTTGACGAGATGCATCACTTACATTGGTACCTTTGTGGTCTTGGTCCGGCTTATGAAGTTTATTCCACCACCAATCGCACGACATGAACTTGTCCATCGTTCCGTGATCTTGTGGCTCAACCCGAGAGTCAGGAGTTATTTATCAAATTATTACATGGTTCTGACACCTCTGCCGTAGCCTTCAATGCGCAACAGTCTCATGGTTCTGGTCGTGGCTCTTATTCTGGCAGCCGTGGGTTTTCGCGTGGACATGGACTAGGATAGCAGCAGCGTCGACCACCACACTATTAGCTTTGTTGTACAAATGGTTGCTATGCAAACGTTTGCCTCAGCTTATAACAACTCTCCCAAAACCATTAAAAATACTCCTATACGTCCTAAAATACACCCCGTATACGAAAAACAGACCTAAAATACCTTTATATTAATAAAAATCAAATAAAAACAAAAATTTAAGGCTCTCGCGGGGCGCAGCCCAGTTAAGCCAAGGAGTCGCGGGCCGCGACCCAGTGACACCAGGCCGCACCTGGTTCAGCCACGTGTCCCTGGCGTGTTAAGTCTAGGCCGTTGATTCACCATAGCTAGGGCCTACCCTAGTTCTCTCGCGGGCCACGAGAGAGATAGAAGCGGCAGTTGCGGGCCGCGAGCCGCCCAAATTCCAGCCTATATAAGGAGTGGTCGAGTTCAGTTAGAATTCGTTCAAAATCTTTCTTTCTCTCTCAACTATTATCAGCTAAAACTCTTGGGTATTATACCCCTAAAAAGCGAAGCTCTGCCTCGTTGTAAGTATTATAACCCCCGGTTACGTATTAGTTACTTTGCCTGATTGATCTAGAGCTCTGTAACGCATGTCAAGGCTCTGCCTGACTCAGTCGTTGGAGTTCTGTCTCAGGGGGTATGGCTAATGTAAATTGGGTTATCTTACTAACACGTGCGCATTGTTTAATTTTAATAGATTATAACCAGGAAGTCACCAGAAAGCAGTAGTATTATCTAAAACATCAATGTGAGTCATTCTCTTTTTAGAGTTAATTGCCAAAATCGCCCCTGAGGTTTGGGCACTGATGTGTGTAAAATGCAACATATAAATTACATCAAATGAGGCATAAAACTAACCCTTTTTTAGTACTAATATTGGAAAAAGAGTGTTTTTGTCTTCCTTTTGTATTTTCAGGATTAAATGAGCTCAAAAATGCAAAAGAAGCAAAAAGACAGCTAAATCCAACATAAATACAAGAAAAGGAACATTAGAGGATTGCCCGAACCCTCAACGACACCTTCCAAAGCAAAAAAGAGAAAACAGAAGGCTGAACACGCCCCGTGCTCAGCCAGCACGGGGCCGTGCCCAAGAAGCAGCAGAAAAGACAAACCTATAGAAGCTTCTATTGCCCACCACGGGCCGTGCTCAGCGGACACGGGGGCGTGCCGAAAGTACAGCAGGCGCATTAATTGTAATTGCGAATTACAATTAATGAAGAGAGAGAGTGTCAGACAGGCACGGGGCCGTGCCCAGCGAACACGGGGCCGTGCCCAGGCCTCTGTTCAGCCTATAAATAGGAGTGCTTGGTTTCATTGCAACTCATCCCTTGGCACACCACCTCTCTCACACTTCATCCACCACCCACCACCATCACAACACCATCATCCACCACCATCATCCATTGTCCATCATAGAGTGTGTGAGTCGTCTCGGGATCCAAGATTGATCGTAAGAGTTCTTGACAATCAAGGCCATGTTTGCCTAAGTCTCTTACATCACTTGGTGAAGACAAAGTGTCTAGTATAATACTTTTTATTTCTAATCTTTTGCACTTTTTATTTGGTTTTGTATTAATGACTTTAATAACTAGTTACTTATGTTGAAGGTGATCTTTCCTTATCGTTTGTCCGTGGTGTCTTGGCATTATTTTACTGTCTATATAAAATAAAGGATTTTCACCATTCATATCTCCACGGTCTATATGGAGGTATGTTGGCTACCTGGTCGGGGGTTAAGGGAACGGTTTGGTAAAGGTCTTGCCATTGTTCAGCGTTTAGAGGTCCTGCAATGGACCTGGGTCAAATTTAGTAGGACCTCCTTCAATACTTCACGGTATTGGATGGCGGGGGTCCAAACTCTTTGATCCCCTCATAAGTTAACTACTATTAATACTATAACCCGGCTATTTAGGACTGTATCCCTGCTGACTCAGACTACTTAGTCGAGGGTAACGTCACCGCCAAAAGCGGGGCCTACCACAATACTGCATTAATAACTTAATTCATTATCTTCCAATAATCCACCCCTTTAGGATTGTATCCCTGCTGACTCAAACTACTGGGGTGAGGGTAACGTCACCTTCAAAAGAGGGGCCTACTACAATAACTAAGATAATCTCTTAATTATGTGCAAAAGTGCGGAAATAATCAAAGGTTATACTAGATACGAGTCGGAACCAAGTGATTCATCTTGTCTATCTGTTTTTATTTTATTTTTATTTTCAGCATTTTAGTTAGTTTTTATTTTTCTTAGTTTAAAACATTTTTCTAAACTTTTATTTTGGTTAGACGTTGAGGATAAACCGGTACTAAAAGCTCTTGTGTCCTTGGACGACCTCGGTATCTTACCAACGCTATACTACACTCAACGATGGGTGCACTGGCCCATATGTGTGTTTAGTGTTAGTGAAATATCGTGTTTTATAAATTTAAAACTTGGCTAAAATAAGTGTTAAAAAGGGCTTAAAATATACACCTAAAATATATAACACTTTCACGCACATCAGGCACATTTGCCATTTTCGTCCAAAATGAACTTTTTGTACCATTTTGCCCCTCACGTTTGTAACTTGTTGCCATTTTCATCCAAATGCCTAACCAAGTTACTTTATACCGTCTAATTGGGTATTTTTGAAATTTCTCAATTATAAGGGGGTAATTTGTAAATTATCTTTTAGATGTTATATCAGTCATTTATAACATACCTTCTTCATAAAACTCATTTACATATAGACATAAAAAACCCTAGTTTCAACGAATCGGTTTAGGAATGGGCAGAAAGGCAGTGAGTTTTACTTTACTTCATTGTGATGGTTGAATTCTTATGTTGAACTAGTAAATTTGTTGTATAAGACTATACCCTCCCTGATGTAGTTCATGATGGAAAAATCTATATACACTTACTAATGATTACATCACAGAGTATCACTAGAGAATAAATATCAGCAAATACTATAAACAATTATCAGAAAAATCAATTAGTGCCGAATGTAAACTAGATTAGGATGAAAACCAACAATGTTAACGACACGAGTTCATCATCATATCCTCCATCTACCTAACTCTTTCTCTCAGGCAATTCATCAAACAGTATCAATGCAATATCATGTTATCAACCAACGAAACAATTACATGCTTGTAAAGCTAAACACCAGATATCTGAAAATCAAATGGACTTTAAAACGTCAAAAGAAAGTCAAACAACCGAATTTAACGAATACGCATGGATAATAGACCTAGGCCGTCGGGTCCTCCAACGGGTACCTACAACCAAGGATGGCGTAACCACCCAAATCTTGGTTGGAGAGATCCCGGCAATAGTAGTAACCAACAAAATCAACGAACTAATTTTCAACAACCGCAAAATTTTCCTCAACAACAAGGTGGAAGAGAAAGGCTTGAAGATACTGTATCTCGCCTCATCTCTGACACTGAAAAGAAAAACTCGGATCGATTTCAACAATTGGAATCAAATTTCAGAAATCAACAAGCTAGCATACAAAACGTTGAAAAACAATTAAATCAGCTAGCTCAAAATTTCTCCGAGAGACCACAAGGCGCATTACCCAGTAATACCGAAACGAACCCAAAAGCACAAGTACATCTCATCACATTAAGGAATCGAACCGTGGGTCCCGAGGATGCTCCATCGTCGCCAAATGAAAGAAGCCATTCTAGTCAGCCTGTGACTCCTCCTGCGCCAGAAAAAGCTTCTACACCAAATCAAGGGCCCACCAAGACTCCTCCAATCCCGTACCCCGGTAGGTTAAATCGTCAAAAGACCGATGAGCAATTCGCAAAGTTCGAAAGCTTACTAAAACAATTGCATGTCAATATTCCTTTTATTGAGGTCCTAACCCAAATGCCTAAATATGCAAAATTCATGAGGGATTTCCTCACTCACAAAAAGAAAATTGAATCATTGCAATTAGTTAACTTAGGCGAAGAATGCTCAGCTCTAGTACTCAACAAACTTCCACAAAAGAAAATCGATCCCGGGAGCTTCACAATCCCTTGTTCGATTGGGAAGTCCCCCGTCCGAAATGCTTTAGCCGATCTTGGAGCTAGCATCAATCTCATGCCCACATCAATGTTCAAGCGACTCGGCCTAGGAACAACAAGCCCCACAAAGATGAGCATACAACTCGCCGACAGGTCCGTCAAGTTCCCACATGGTGTCGCCGAAAATCTGCTAGTCAAGGTTGACAAATTCGTCTTTCCAACCGACTTTGTCATCCTAGACATGGAAGAAGACACCGAGGTCCCCCTCATCCTCGGGAGGCCATTCCTAGCCACCGCCCAAGCATTGGTGGATATGAATGAGGGAACTCTAACATTGAAGTTTGGGAATGAGGAGGTGAAATTTGAATGTGGAAAGCGAGTAGAGGAAGAAGATCCGGTCAACTACATGAAGGTCATAGACTCAAGTTTGGATGACGCTCTCCGACGGTGTAACATGTGATGCAACACATCCCACTTGGGTAGCATATGACCAGGCTTTGGGTCTAGCCAAGGACCCTTATAAACGTGGCGCACCATGGAGGCATTCCACGGAACTATCCTTAGTTTAATTTAGATTAATTTTTATGTTTTCTAGTTAGTTTAATTTTCAGGAATAAAACACACTCATGGTGGTAAAGGATGAAAAGGGGAACGAGAAAAATGATCCCATGCACAAGAACGAGGCAACCCGACAAATTTCTCCCTTTCAGAAGGTTCAACACGGGCCGTGCCCAACCAACACGGCCCCGTGTCGGACCACCTGCAGAAAACGCCCAGTACAGGTAACTGGACACGGGCCGTGTTCACCCAACACGCCCCCGTGTCCAGACTTCTGTTCCTCTTATTTCAATTTTGTTACTGGCACTTAAACACGGGGCCGTGCCCGGATAACACGGGGCCGTGTTCAGTGCCCAGTAACACAAATTTTTGCTTTTTAAACACTATTTTACACATCTAATCAACCTAAAAATTTATTTTTGGGACACATTGAGGACAATGTGTAATTTAAGTGTGGGGGGGATGCTAAAACCTTGAATTTTGCAAGTCCTAAATACAAGCCTTACACAAAACTCTATTGGAACCGCTAATCACCCCAAATTTTTTCAAAAATTTCATTTTTTTTTTACTTGTCTAGGTTTAACTCGGGAAATTCAAGCTCTCAAAAAGGTTATATTTTTACAAATTTACAACCGATAGCGTAGTGATAAAAAGAACCAACATAAGAAAATTATGAAAAGGCATGACAAACTTATTTAAAATTTGATTATATATACTTGATCACATAAAAACCCATTCCCACAAAAGTGAGTTTTGAGCCTTTATTGAGCACTCAATTTCATACCATTTGACTAAATGCTCATTTTTCGTTTCTTGTGTGAATAGCCGCTTAGTTCTTACGACTCTAGAACTTGCCATGACAATACATTCCCGGTCCTTATCAACTTAAACCCGAGTAAGTACATGATGGAGGCATTAGGACTAACCCTTTTTCATTTCTACACCATTATTTTTCTTTTTTTTTTTCACCACCTACCCAAAAAAATCCCCCTAGTTAGCCCCTTTGAGCCTAAACCTTTTCGTTTCATCACCCAAAACAAAAACCCTTTCACCCACCAAAACCTTTTTCATTTTTAACCCTTTATTTTAGTAACAAGTTCGGTTCTTCGAAAAAAAAAAAAATGAAGCAAAAAGAAAATAAACAAACAAAGTAATCAAAAATAACTTTGTTTGAATAAAAGCTTCATCAAAAATAAAAAAATTGCAAAAATACGAAAACCGACACTTGTTACGCTTTTTAGCCCTTTTTCTACTAACCACTAACCCAACCACCTACCTTTAACCCTAGCCAACCCTTAACCCACAAAGTCCTCTTGATATCTACAAAGGTATAAAAGTTAAAAAGGAGGAGGATTGATTTCTTGGCAAGCCTATGGTAGGAATAAGTTCCATGCCGCTCTCGAGTGATTCACTAAAAATACACCTTCGGCCGAGTGTGAGTGATTTCCCCGCGAGGTATGTGAACTTGTATATAAATAGAATTTTAAAAAGGCATGTTATGCCCAAATAAGTAATTTCTTTTATGAACAGTTCTAAATAAATCATTACGAATAGGAGTGTAAATAAATAAAAATAAAACCCAAAAAGATCTTGGAAATCCCGACACTCTATGACAAGCCCAAAACCTTCTCTTCTACCTATTCCATTTGGGAGTGTAAGCCAAATATTAAAGAGTTTTGCTTGAGGACAAGCAAAAGTTCAAGTGTGGGGGTATTTGATGTGTGTAAAATGCAACATATAAATTACATCAAATGAGGCATAAAACTAACCCTTTTTTAGTACTAATATTGGAAAAAGAGTGTTTTTGTCTTCCTTTTGTATTTTCAGGATTAAATGAGCTCAAAAATGCAAAAGAAGCAAAAAGACAGCTAAATCCAACATAAATACAAGAAAAGGAACATTAGAGGATTGCCCGAACCCTCAACGGCACCTTCCAAAGCAAAAAAGAGAAAACAGAAGGCTGAACACGCCCCGTGCTCAGCCAGCACGGGGCCGTGCCCAAGAAGCAACAGAAAAGACAAACCTATAGAAGCTTCTATTGCCCACCACGGGCCGTGCTCAGCGGACACGGGGGCGTGCCGAAAGTACAGCAGGCGCATTAATTGTAATTGCGAATTACAATTAATGAAGAGAGAGAGTGTCAGACAGGCACGGGGCCGTGCCCAGCGAACACGGGGCCGTGCCCAGGCCTCTGTTCAGCCTATAAATAGGAGTGCTTGGTTTCATTGCAACTCATCCCTTGGCACACCACCTCTCTCACACTTCATCCACCACCCACCACCATCACAACACCATCATCCACCACCATCATCCATTGTCCATCATAGAGTGTGTGAGTCGTCTCGGGATCCAAGATTGATCGTAAGAGTTCTTGACAATCAAGGCCATGTTTGCCTAAGTCTCTTACATCACTTGGTGAAGACAAAGTGTCTAGTATAATACTTTTTATTTCTAATCTTTTGCACTTTTTATTTGGTTTTGTATTAATGACTTTAATAACTAGTTACTTATGTTGAAGGTGATCTTTCCTTATCGTTTGTCCGTGGTGTCTTGGCATTATTTTACTGTCTATATAAAATAAAGGATTTTCACCATTCATATCTCCACGGTCTATATGGAGGTATGTTGGCTACCTGGTCGGGGGTTAAGGGAACGGTTTGGTAAAGGTCTTGCCATTGTTCAGCGTTTAGAGGTCCTGCAATGGACCTGGGTCAAATTTAGTAGGACCTCCTTCAATACTTCACGGTATTGGATGGCGGGGGTCCAAACTCTTTGATCCCCTCATAAGTTAACTACTATTAATACTATAACCCGGCTATTTAGGACTGTATCCCTGCTGACTCAGACTACTTAGTCGAGGGTAACGTCACCGCCAAAAGCGGGGCCTACCACAATACTGCATTAATAACTTAATTCATTATCTTCCAATAATCCACCCCTTTAGGATTGTATCCCTGCTGACTCAAACTACTGGGGTGAGGGTAACGTCACCTTCAAAAGAGGGGCCTACTACAATAACTAAGATAATCTCTTAATTATGTGCAAAAGTGCGGAAATAATCAAAGGTTATACTAGATACGAGTCGAAACCAAGTGATTCATCTTGTCTATCTGTTTTTATTTTATTTTTATTTTCAGCATTTTAGTTAGTTTTTATTTTTCTTAGTTTAAAACATTTTTCTAAACTTTTATTTTGGTTAGACGTTGAGGATAAACCGGTACTAAAAGCTCTTGTGTCCTTGGACGACCTCGGTATCTTACCAACGCTATACTACACTCAACGATGGGTGCACTTGCCCATATGTGTGTTTAGTGTTAGTGAAATATCGTGTTTTATAAATTTAAAACTTGGCTAAAATAAGTGTTAAAAAGGGCTTAAAATATACACCTAAAATATATAACACTTTCACGCACATCAGGCACATTTGCCATTTTCGTCCAAAATGAACTTTTTGTACCATTTTGCCCCTCACGTTTGTAACTTGTTGCCATTTTCATCCAAATGCCTAACCAAGTTACTTTATACCGTCTAATTGGGTATTTTTGAAATTTCTCAATTATAAGGGGGTAATTTGTAAATTATCTTTTAGATGTTATATCAGTCATTTATAACATACCTTCTTCATAAAACTCATTTACATATAGACATAAAAAACCCTAGTTTCAACGAATCGGTTTAGGAATGGGCAGAAAGGCAGTGAGTTTTACTTTACTTCATTGTGATGGTTGAATTCTTATGTTGAACTAGTAAATTTGTTGTATAAGACTATACCCTCCCTGATGTAGTTCATGATGGAAAAATCTATATACACTTACTAATGATTACATCACAGAGTATCACTAGAGAATAAATATCAGCAAATACTATAAACAATTATCAGAAAAATCAATTAGTGCCGAATGTAAACTAGATTAGGATGAAAACCAACAATGTTAACGACACGAGTTCATCATCATATCCTCCATCTACCTAACTCTTTCTCTCAGGCAATTCATCAAACAGTATCAATGCAATATCAAGTTATCAACCAACGAAACAATTACATGCTTGTAAAGCTAAACACCAGATATCTGAAAATCAAATGGACTTTAAAACGTCAAAAGAAAGTCAAACAACCGAATTTAACGAATACGCATTATCAAATAGGAGTAGAAACTGATGGGTATTGCCAGAATCGAAGCACGCTTCAATCTTTTACTGAAATTAACGAGAACCCATGAGAAAATATCTAGAAGATAATTTACAAGTTACCCCCTTATAATTGAGAAATTTCGAAAATACCCAATCAGACGGT
Source organism: Helianthus tuberosus (assembly GCA_030545235.1). Classification (NCBI taxonomy): domain Eukaryota; kingdom Viridiplantae; phylum Streptophyta; class Magnoliopsida; order Asterales; family Asteraceae; genus Helianthus; species Helianthus tuberosus. The sequence continues at coordinate 1,016,918 of CM060438.1, read as the reverse complement.
ATAAAGTAACTTGGTTAGGCATTTAGATGAAAATGGCAACAAGTTACAAACGCGAGGGCCAAATGGTACAAAAAGTTCATTTTGGAAGAAAATGGCAAATGTGCCCAAACCTCAGGGGCGATTTTGGCAATTAACTCCTCTTTTTATAACAAACTATTTTTACAAAATCTCAATTGTTTTAAAGTATAATTAACAGTGATTGAGTCTATGTATTCTACAATTACTATCGGTATGTTGGGATTTTGTATACAGTACTTGTTACTACACTGTGAGTAGTAACATGGCAACAAGTCAGGATTGACAGTACTGTGGGTGGTAATTGGGTAGATATAAACATTGTAATCGCTCTCAATACTATGCAAATTATAAAAGCTTGTTTTGATTGAACTGGGAAGCACTCGGCAGTATTTCTTGCTGATAAAACTTTTTAAAACGCGTTTCAGGTAACAAAATATGAAAGCCAAATAGAAGCCAGCTGGAGAGCACTGAAGGCTTGGAAAAGTGGCTATAAAAGTTACCTAAATAAGAAAGAAGTTTTATTTCAATAAATTAGGGTTTATCCCTATAAACATATTGTAATGGAAACTTGGGTTTTTCCCATGTATTTATTATTTATAAAAGTGTGGTGTTTTAACTCTGATAAACTATTTCCTAACTACGGTCCTGATGTTAATTTCCGCTGCCAAATTAATAAACACCAATACCACTGACATTGTCCTCGCGGCCGCCCACTCTCGGGGTAAGGGTCGGGGGTTGCGACAGAGAGTGGTATCAGAGCTACAGCCACTGTTTTAAGCCACAGAAGTGTTCTGATAACACCAAGATTTTATCAGTTGTGTTAGGAAATAATCTATGTGATTATGTGTATATATGTATATTATTGTTTTGTGTTATTTGACAATCTGTTAGTTTACAGTATGAGTGAGCAAGGTACGTCTGACGCCTATCGTCACCTAGCTAGTTATCCCAATAGTGAAGGAACTTCCTCACAGCCTACTCCTTCGGGGTATTCTGCTGATACAGAAGAAGGAATCTTCATCTTTAAGGCGCAATCCGAAGAACCATTCCCTTCGAAAAAGAGAGGATGGTTCAGTCGGGGAGCACATGAGAGGAGAAAGCGAATGAGAAAATTGCAACTACAAAGAGCGTTAGCAGCAGCCAATAGGGAAGTGAACGCCCATACACAAGAAATAGTGAATAGACGGTTGGCAAACTTTCATATAATAGCCACCACTGCAGCAAATCCAAACCTAGATCAGATAATTGCACCACAACCATTGCCACTATTCCCAACCAAACCAATGGAGATAGAACTTACCCAAGGAAACCAATTTTCCATACCGGCATTTGACCCTAACGAAATACCTAGAATCCCAACACCTAATCCTCTAGCTTATGATCCATGCGAAGATGACAATAGAGAATATCAGGAACTCTATCCACAGGGAGAACTGATACCAAACCCCATAGTACAGTATACCAACCTTAATCCTTTAGATCCATATTGGAATGCCGATCAGTATGTTCAGGAAATATTAAACAACCCGTACCCATATAGAGAACCTATACCTCAGTACCCTGACCTAGTACCCGCACCATTGCCATCCACGAGTGAAGAAAATGTGCAGGAACTCCGCACATTTGGCGAGGAATTAGTGGAAAAAGGAGAGAGGATAAAACAGATAGGGGAAAAGCTTGTGTGGAAATACGACGAGCGAGAAATGCAGTTTTGGATGAATAACTCATAATATATATATATATATATATATATAGGAATGGGATCAGGAGAGAACAATTTGAAGTGTGAAAACAGTGAGAACGATTTTCAGCCAAAGGATCTTTGTGATTTGTGGTTAAGATGATGCGGTGACATTGTTGTAAATAATGGGAACCTTATAAGTACCAGGAGGGGTAAAATTGGAAGATCTAAACAAGGGTGCACATGCTAATCCCATGCCATTTTCCCCCATCATATTTAAACGCCAATAACTTTTTTATACGTGATTATTTTTCTAAAAAAATTACACCATAAAACTCAGCGTTTTTTTATCTTTCCAACGAGTATACTATTGATATACTTTTCGAAAAAAAATGAAATGAGTTTTATGGCGTTTTTCTGAACTGTGTGTTTTATGGCGTTTTAGACTAGTTATTTTTATAATGTTTTTCTGAACTATTTGTTTTTATGGCGTTTTAACTAGGTATTTTCATGGCGTTTTTCTGAACTGAGTGTTTTATGGCGTTTTAAACTGAGTTTTTCTTGGCGTTTTTTCTGAACTGAGTGTTTTATGGCGTTTTAACTCGGTATTTTCATGGCGTTTTTTTTCTGAATTTGGTGTTTTTATGGCGTTTTATTTGAACACCCAGTTCATGTGTGTTGGTTTTTTGACAATATTACCCCTTAGTGTAATTTAGCATCAATGCCACATGTCAACTCCAAAATCGTTCTCACACTTTTCACCGTTCTCTCTAAATTCTGACCCTATATATATATATATATATATATATATATATATATATATATATATAAATGTGTGTAGTTTGAATAAAAATCAAATCAACTAAAATAGATAACCTAATATCTATCGATGCATAACTAGTAGTGTGTTTAAATTCCCGTTGTAGATTGTAATATATATATATATATATATATATATATATATATGTGAAAAAGAGTAAAAGTCGCAATGCTCGACGATTTTGATCAAATTGTTTGCGTGATTGTTTGCATTAAATCTTATTCTTTGATATTAATACTTGATAAATGTTTAAAATCCAGATGGACAACAAAGTAAATCAGGAAAACCAGAATAATGATAATAATGGAAACCAATTAGATAACAGTGTCATCCAACATATAGTGGCACAAGGAATCATAGATGCTATGCCATATATCATCAAGACTGTTAAGGAAGCATAAAATAATAAAATTAACAGTGGAAGTAAACGACCACCTACTGAACCCAGTCACAGCGTGAATAATGGACCGCTACTCCAATTACCTATTCCAAAAAGAAGAAGAACCATGTCATATGGTTGTTCTTACAAAGAATTCTGGTCTTGCAAACCAATAGAATTCTCTGACAATGAAGGAGCCATTGCAGCCCTATGTTGGATAGAAAAGACAGAAGCAGTCTTAAAAATAAGCAAATGCAGATGAAGATAAAATTTTGTTTGCTTCTAATCTTTTTAAGAATGCAGCCTTAGAATGGTGGAATACTATTCTGCAGTCTAGAAGAAGTGACAAAGTTTATAATATGGAATGAACTGATTTTAAGAACATAGTTGAAAGGAAATTTTGACCTCCTCATGAAAAAGAACAAATCGCTAATAAGTTCTTAAATCTTAAAATGACTGGAGTAGACAGCAAGGGTTACACTACCATATTCTTCGAATATGCTAGGATAGTGCCAACCCTAGCCTCACCAGAACCAGTGTTAATGTAACAACCCGCACATTCGTGCCTGTTACTCTCGTTACACTCGTTACGCCTAGCACCAGAGATTCAGATCATAATGTAACCACATCGCTTACAACGCTATTTCGCATAAATTCGCATACTTTCGCACGCTATATCGCATATCACAACGCATACACTAATGCTCACGATGACATCGCGTGGATAGTTAAGCTACTCCCATCGATCGCCGTGATGCAACGCAATCACGTTAACGACACCATCGCGTGAGTAACTTAAGCGGTCCCCATCGATCGTCGTGATACGTCACAACGCTAACGCTAAAACACAATTATTTACGCTATGACCTGTTATATATGTAATAATAATAATAGTGGAATTGTTGAAACTATCAAAACGCGCACTCGCAAGCACGCGCAACTCAATCTATCGCACTTAATACAACGCTATTGGTATCGCTAAAACGCTTAATGCGTCCACAATGCTTAACGCAACAAAACACGTTGAACGAAACGGAAGTCGGAAAACCAACTCGCAGGAGCCCTCCGATCGAAGGACCATTCGACCGAATGGTCATCCGACCAAATGACCATCCGATCGGATGGCCGTCCGATCGAAAGGTCCTCCGATCGAGTCACTCCCCACCGCCTTCTCACCTCTCACACTATAAATACCTCTCATGTCACCTCATTGTTCGTTGATGTGACATTCCCCTCCGACCAATGCACTCTCAAGATATTTTCTCTCGATTCCTCGCGATTCTTGTAAGTTTTCAACTCAAATCTTGTACTTCTTTGATCTACACACACTTTCTCATCATTTTCACCATCAAATCTTAACTTTTCACCATGAAATCTACCGATTTGGGCTGTTTTAGGATGATGTCATCATGGGTTCTCATGAACTACAAAGTGTGACCTCATTCCACCAAGAACAACTCAGATCTAAGAGATTTCAACATGTTTTAACACTGATTTCACCTAAATCTAAACATTTTCAAACCAATTTAAACTTTTTTCAACTCTTTTACACTCTTGCACTCAAAACCGATAGAAACGGAGCTCATTCGGGCCTTTTACTTGTTCTATAGTAAAGAGTTGGTCTGAGAACGGATTTCTACCGAAGAGATGACTGACTTAACAGGTTAAACATGAATAACCGTCAAGAACAGTTTACTGATCGGACGGGGTGATTCACATCCGATCGGATGACTTTGACTTGGTGGAGTTCCCGTTGTTTGACACGTTGTCGTACCATCTCGGGAAAACCGCAAACTTTCTAAACTTAATAATTTCCAAGTTTAAAAAACGAACAAGTTACTGAATGGACTGCCGTCCGATCGGATAGCCATCTAATCGAACGACAATCCGATCGGACGACTTGTGGTCTTTCAACACTTGAACAAAATTTCAAAACATAACAGTTTCCAAAGAATTGTCATCCGATCAGATGACCATCCGATCGAATGACTAATCTAACAGGAGACTTGGTTTTGTGAAATGTCTCACTTGGACCGATTGCCATCCGACCGAACGACTATCCGGCCGGATGACCGTTCGACCGGACGACCTGAAAGGTAGAGATACTTCTCATTTTATAAAATGCTACAACGAAAACTTCAAAGTCACATCATACATAAACACATCCATCCCAAACGAATGACAAACCGACCGAATGGCCATCCGACCGGATGACCATCCGTTCGGATTGTCATCCGATCGGATGACCCCTCGTCACTCACTCCCCACTCGTCACCGTTTAGCGCACTGTTCATCACTTATGCTATCGTTCTGTAATCAGGCTTACTCTAGCCCTCCCTTCAATCCAATCACAGATCGTGTTTAGTAGTTACCATCTACTGTGAGTATACTCGAACCCTTTTTGCTTTACGCACTTTTGGGTGTTACATACGTTACTTATTCAAATCACAATCGACACACAACGCAAACACTTTTATACGCTGACCGTTATTGCATGTCATACGTGTAACAACCGGCACATTCGTGCGTTGTTACTACTCGATACTCTCGTTATGCCTAGCACCAGAGATTCAGATCATAATGTATCTATACCGCTTATATCGCTATCTCGCAGTATTTTCGCATATTACGCATACCTTATCGCTATCACATCACATTGCACTTGCTGACAGCCACGATGATGTCGAGTGAGGACCAATTCTACCCTCCTTGATAGCCGTGATGCATCACAATGCAACGCAATACTCGAATTTGTATTGTTTGAGAAAACATGAATTCTGTGACAGCATGTGTGATTGTATTTGTTTATTAGTATGGGATAATGAACACATTAAATATTGTCGCAATTTAGTTGTTATGGATTCTCTTGAGCAATCTGATTCGCCTAGTGCCGCGCCCTGATGATTCCGCCATCGGTTGGGGTGTGACAATACGTGTTACTCGATGAATGCTTGTATGTTATGTTTACACAGTGATTGTTGCCTGACACCTTAGCAACGATAGTACTATAGTTTGGACTCAGCACCTGTCGTGGACGGGGGCTGCTAAGGGCATTTCTTCACGTATCACAGTGGTGATATGTGTCGCGCACTCTACAACTCGCAGTCACGTCTGTGCATATTTCATTGTCGATAACCTACTTGCTTCGCATTATTACGTGTTACATGCTGGTTATGCGTAAACCGCTTTCGCAATCTATTATACTATTAAACTTGTATGCTCACCTTTACACTATGTGTATTGACTTTATTTTAACGTATGTGACAGGTGTTTAGAATGTTGTGCTTTACCTTGATTTTGTGGAATCAAGCTAGGAGCGAGTATAGAAACAAATTTAATAAATTCTGAGTTGTCGAAACAATTTATCTGTCTATGAGATATTATGTCTGTATTAACTGATTTGCTAAGTATGTTATGGTATGGGACGTAACTTTAAATATTTGGTAAAATTAGTTGTTATGGATTTCTCTTGGACAATCTGTTTCGCTCAGAGCCTCACCCCGATGTTTCTGCCATCGGTTGGGGTGTGACAGTTAATCTCCCGTTACATCTAGGGATTAATTAGTGAAATCAGACATGTAATCAAGGCAGCTAGACCACAAACTATAGAAGAAGCTGTAGAATTACCCAATACCTTGATTGACGAATTGGTACGTACGCAAGAGGAAAACCAGAGAAAGAACCTAGCCCAAAAACTTACCCAGGAATTTCGCTACGGTAATTCCAACCGTGGGAAAGGTACAGGTTCTACTTCTGCACCTTACTATAACTACTGCAAGAAGAAGCATTTGGGAACATGTTCCATATACTGCAACTTCTGTAAAATGTCTGGACACAAAGAAGAAGACTGCAGGAAGAAACCCAGCAATAAGCTATGCTTCAGCTGTGGAGAGACTGGGCATATCAAACCGAACTGTCCGAAACTGGCTCCAGCAACAAACAACAAGACTACTAAGAATGCTAGAGCATTTGTTCAGACAGCTGAAGAAGCCAAGATGATTCCGGATGTGATTGCCGGTACGTTTTTAGTTAATGATATTTTTACTAAAGTATTATATGACTCTGGTGCGAACCAAAGTTTTATTAATACTTCGTTCTGCAAACTTCTCAATCAACCATTAACTAAACTTCAACAAGAATGTCTGGTAGAAACGGCAAATGGAGAATCCATTAAGATCACTGAAATCTTGCAGGGAGCAATAAATCAAGAATAGAAATTTTAAACCACAATTTTATTGCTAACCTTTATCCAATGAATCTGGCTGGATTTGATATCGTATTAGGAATGGATTGGTTAGTAGCCAATCATGCCAATATTCTATGTGATCAAAAGTCAATACAAGTAAGTTCACCAAAGGGTAAAAAGATCACAATTAAAAGAGATAAGCCAACTAGGTCCACAACATTCATCTCTATAATGAAAACAATAAGTTATGCAAGAAAAGGATAACTAGTATATATGATTTCCATAATCATTAACACTAAAGGAAAAGAATTGAAAGATATTTCCGTAGTATCTAAATTCTCAGATGTTTTCCCAGAAGAGCTACCGGGACTACCGCCGGATAGAGAGGTTGAATTCAGAATTCACCTATTACCAGGGACCGCACCGATTGCCAAGTCACCTTACCGTTTAGCACCAACAGAAATGCAAGAACTGAAGAAACAGTTGGACGACCTTCTGGAGAAAGGTTTCATACAGCCTAGTTCATCGCCATGGGGAGCACCAATCTTGTTTGCCAAGAAGAAGGACGGATCGATGCGTATGTGCATTGATTACCGAGAATTGAACAAGGTCACGATTAAAAATGGGTACCCACTACCGAGAATTGATGATCTGTTTGATCCACTGCAAGGAGCTCGATTTTTTTCTAAGATCGATTTACGCTTAGGATATCATCAATTGAAAGTACAGGAAGAGGACATTCCTAAAACCGCTTTCAGGACAAGATATGGTCATTATGGATTTACAGTCATGCCATTTGGTTTAACCAATGCCCCAGTCGCATTTATAGACATGATGAACAGAATATGTAAACCATATCTGGATAAATTCATAATTGTTTTTATAGATGATATTCTAATTTACTCTAAGAGTAAGGAAGAACATGCAGCGCATCTGCATACACTTTTAACATTGTTGAGAAAGGAAAAGCTATATGCTAAATTCTCAAAATGTGAATTTTGGTTACAAGAAGTGCAATTCCTTGGACACCTGGTTATTCATGAAGGAATTCATGTGGATCCCACAAAATCGAGGCGATTACTAAATGGAAAGTCCCTGAATCACCGACGGAGGTGAGAAGTTTTCTTGGACTAGCAGGTTATTATGGACGTTTTATTCAAGATTTTTCTCGAATAGCCATTCCTTTAACAAAACTGACTTGCAAATCAGTTAAGTTTGAATGGGGACCAAAACAGGAAGAAGCTTTTAGAATTCTTAAGCAAAAGTTAACCAACGCACCTATACTCGCACTACCAGAAGGAACTGAAGACTTTATAGTCTATTGTGATGCGTCTAAGTTAGGTTATGGATGTGTGTTGATGCAACGTCAAAAGGTTATAGCCTATGCCTCTAGACAACTTAAGAATCATGAAGAGAATTATATAACCCATGATCTAGAGTTAAGAGCCACAATTTTCACCCTTAAAATTTGGAGGCACTATCTTTATGGTAGCAAGTTTACTATTTTCACCGATCATAAGAGTCTAAGATATGTTTTCGGGCAAAAGGAATTAAATATGAGACAGAGACGTTGGATGGAAATTCTCAGTGATTATGATTGTAATATCCAGTACCATGCAGGAAAGGCTAATGTAGTAACTGATGCTTTAAGTCGAAAGTATCATGAAAAGCCAAGAAGAGTATGTTCTCTCAAATTAAATCTGCAACTAGATTTAAATGAGCAAATTAGAGAAGTACAGGAATCAGTAATCAAGGACGACACTGAAAAATTAAAGGGAATGATTAAGGAATTAGAACAAGGAACAAATGGAATTTGGATATTTCATAAGAAAAGAATGTGGATACCAAAATAGGGAAACCTACGCCACCGAATTTTAGAAGAAGCTCATAAGTCTAAATATACGATACATCCTGGTAATGATAAAATGTATCAAGACTTAAGAAAGAATTTCCGGTGGATAGGAATGAAAAAGGATATATCAACCTATGTTTCCAAGTGTCTAACATGTTCACAGGTTAAAGGCGAACATCAGAAACCCTCAGGTTTATTGCAGCAACTAGAAATGCCGATATGGAAATGGGAATTGATAACAATGGACTTTGTTACCAAATTACCCAAGACACGAAAAGGTAATGATACAATCTGGGTGATTGTAGACAGATTAACCAAGTCTGCTCATTTCTTACCAATGAAGGAAACTTTCAGCATGGAACAATTAGCCAAGTTATATGTAAATGAAATAGTTTTATTACATGGAATTCCTTTATCTATTGTTTCTGATAGAGATAGCCGTTTTAGTTCTCATTTTTGGACTAGTTTCCGAAAAGCAATGGGAACCAAGTTAAATCTAAGCACTGCTTATCATCCTCAAACGGATGGACAAAGCGAAAGGACAATTCAGACAATAGAAGATATGCTTAGAGCTTGTGTAATTGATTTCGGAGGAAATTGGGACGACCATTTACCATTAATAGATTTTTCCTACAATAACAGCTACCATACTAGTATCAATGCTGCACCATTTGAAGCGATTTATGGACGAAAGTGCCGAACTCCAGTCTGTTGGGCAGAAATTGGAGAAAAGCAACTGTCTAGACCAGAGATAGTACAGGAAACAATGGACAAGATTATTCAAGTCAAAGAAAGACTAAAAGCAGCACGCGATCGCCAAAAGAGTTATGCTGATAACAGGCGAAAACCGTTGGAATTTCAAGTAGGAGATAAGGTATTATTAAAAGTTTCTCCATGGAAAGGAGTGGTTAGATTCATAAAGAGGGGGAAGCTAAGCCCCAGATATGTTGGACCTTTTGAGATTATTAAAAGAACAGGAACAGTAGCTTACCAGCTACAACTGGTAGAGGAAATGGCAGGAATACATGATGTATTTCATGTATGTAATCTCAAGAAATGTCTAGCAGATGAATCATTAATGGTACCTCTTAAGAACATAGAGGTAAATGAGAAGCTTAAGTTTATAGAGAAACACGTTCAAATTGAAGACCGAAAGATTAAGAATCTCAAACACAAGAGATTAGTTCTAGTCAAAGTGAAATGGGATTCCAAGAGAGGACCAGAGTACACTTGGGAGCTCGAATCAGAGATGCAAAGTAAATATCCACACCTGTTCTAGTAGACCTCAAGGACGAGAACTAAAACAAGGTGGGTAGGATATAACAACTCTCCCAAAACCATTAAATTACTCCTATACGTCCTAAAATACACCCCGTATACGAAAACGTACCTAAAATACCTTTATATTAATAAAAATCAAATAAAAACAAAAATTTAAGGCTCTCGCGGGGCGCGACCCAGTTAAGCCAAGGAGTAGCGGGTTGCGACCCAGTGACCCCAGGCCACACCCGATTCAGCCACGTGTCCCTAGCGTGTTAAGTCTAGGTCGTTGATTCACCATAGCTAGGGCCTACCCTAGTTCTCTCGCGGGCCGCGAGAGAGATAGAAACGGCAGTCGCGGGCTGCGAGCCACCCAAATTCCAGCCTATACAAGGAGTGGTCGAGCTCAGTTAGAATTCGTTCAAATCCTTTCTTTCTCTCTCAACTATTATAAGCTAAAACTCTCGGGTATTATACCCCTAAAAAGCAAAGCTCTGCCTCGTTGTAAGTATTATAACCCCCGGTTACGTATTAATTACTATGCCCGATTGATCTAGAGCTCCGTAACGTATGTCAAGGCTCTGCCTGACTCAGTTGTTGGAGTTCTGTCTCGGGGGTATGGCTAATGTAAATTGGGTTATCTTACTAATACATGTGCATTGTTTAATTTTAATAGATTATAACCAGGAAGTCACCAGAAAGCAGAAGTATTATCTAAAACAACAATGTGAGTCATTCTTTTTTTATAACAAACTGTGTTTACAAAACCTCAATTGTTTTGAAGTATAATTAACAGTGATTGAGTCTATGTATTCTACAATTACTGTCGGTATGTTGGGGTTTTGTATACAGTACTTGTTACTACACTGTGAGTAGTAGCATAACCACAAGTCAGGATTGACAGTACCGTGGGTGGTAATTGAGTAGATATAAACATTGTAATCGCTCTCAATACTGTGCAAATTATAAAAGCTTATTTTTATTAAACTTGGATGCACTCGCCAGTATTTTTTGCTGATAAAACTTTTTAAAACGCGTTTCAGGTAACAAAATGTGAAAGCCAAATAGAAGCCAGCTGGAGAGCACTGAAGGCTTGGAAAAGTTGCTATAAAAGTTACCTAAATAAGAAAGGAGTTTTATTTCAATAAATTAGGGTTTATCCCTATAAACATATTGTAATGGAAACTTGGGTTTTTCCCATGTATTTATTATTTATAAAAGTGTGGTGTTTTAACTCTGATAAACTATTTCCTAACTACGGTCCTGATGTTAATTTCCACTGCCAAATTAATAAACACCGATACCATTGATACTGTCCTCGCGGCTGCCCGCTCCAGGGGTTGGGGTCGAGGGTTGCGACACAGCTTCATTCGTTTGCGTCTCAAGCTCCTTCAGACGAGTCCTTAGCCAAAGTCTTTCATGCTCAATGTCATGTAACAGATGATTCTCCTGATTGGCGCGCTGACTCAGGTGCCACAGATTACATGGTTCCTCCTACAGATACGGTCCACAATTCCACTCCTTACAAAGGTAAAAATTGTGTTGTTTTTGGTAATGGTAAGACACTTCCTATCTCACACACAGGGACGTCTATAGTAGCTCGCAATATTACTCTCCGTAATGTTCTCGTGGTTCCTGGTCTTACGAAGAAGCTATTGTCTATAAATGTAAGACCCTATTACCTTTAATCTTAAAACGACACAGCGGAAAATATGAGTCATAAAATTTCTTTCCTTGTCAGTCATACAGCTTATTAATAAGCCATTCGAATGGACTTAATCTAAATCTTTTACAACATTCATTTATATTCGAGAAAATTATATTACAAATGATTTCAAGCATGTGATCACATCCCCGTACAATCCTTGGTCAATGACTCGATCCCCGTTGCTTTGTTCATCATGACGATTCGATTATCTGCAGTCACCATAAATAACCAACATGTTAATAATTGGTGACATCATGAAATTTTAAATGAACACATAATAACCAATAATTACATAGCCATCTATTGTTGTATAAAGTTCCCAAATGATGTTTCTCGGATTCATTCCTTACACTGAGCCTCAACTCCTTGAGAGACCAACACTTACGTACCTGCATTTCTTAATTTCATTCTCAATAACAAAACAATTAGCAACACATACCTTCCAACGTATTGAAGATTTACATCCTCGCATAAAGACATAACATTGATCTATTATCATTTGGGCACATCGAGCGGGAATTCTTCCATGTATCCACCAAAATATATACACGTCCCATTCCTACATCTTGCGTTAGCAACGAAACCTAACCTTCACACTCTACTACTAAATATCATCATACATGCATATCCGTTATATCCACTTATTCACATTCAATTGTTTTACCTTAGTCATGCGTAACAATAAATAATTCATCCATACTTATGCTACCCATAGACCCATATCATTCACTTACATTCAAAACCAACTTAAACAATTGTTATGAGGCCTTGAAAAACCATTCTAAACGAGTTCCATGTCCAAAATAATAAAATCGAACAATTGCCAACAACAGAGTCTCTCGCGGGCGCGAGAGCCTTGGCTGACTTCCTCGCGGGGTGCGACAGCCTCCACCGTAAGCTACGGTAGCTGCCGTAGCCTACGGTGGCCTTAAATGTGGCTACGGTGAGAAGGGACTGCCCTACAGTGGATGAATGCGCTTTAGCACCTACCGTAGCCTACGGTGGGCACCGTAAGCTACGATGGTGCCCAGCTCAGCCTTCATTTTTAATACCAAAACTTTCATAACTCAACCATTTCGCATCCATATCACTCAAAACTTGTTTCTATTTGTCCGTAATACATATCCTTACATTATTAACTAAAAATCTTTACCCCGGTTCCTTAATCTTTACGAATTTCATTATTGCTACAAGTCTTATGCACATTTATGCGACCTGTTTAGTTCCACCAATTTACCTTCGTATTAGTTAACTACTTTCATTCCACTAAAATGATACTTATCTTAGTACTCTCAATTATTACATAACCTCACATGATTTCGCCATATTCATAAATATCAAAATTCTTATACATACTAAGAAGTGAGTCGGAATCACTTACCTTTAGCATCCACGTTCATGCTTGCCTCATTGTTTCCTCTTGACTCGTTAGCCATCCATAGAGTCAATTTCCAAGATCTCCATCCTTACATATCATTGCGTTCATTACATGGTTAGTATATGTGAGCATACACACAAACAATCATTTCCTTTTTCATTCATACATTATTTGGCTTTGATTAGTCAATTGCCGCATATACAAGACATATACTAACAACCTCTTCATTTCCAAATCTACACAGCTCAATGATCATCATTCTCAACACAATAATCATCTAGTACATAGCACATTAACTTTCCATTCTAACAAACACATTCAAGAGCCAACACGTGATATTCGTACATTGTTGACTTTAAAAAGTCAACTACCCTTTTTATATACTTTCAAATTATGAACATAAATCCATCTTAAAATGGTAGACAATAGTATTAACATCATACGCATTTCATACTCACATGGTAATACACATACCGCATGATCACCTAGTTATGCGCACAAATAATCATATAGTCAATTCTACATATGTTAATTCTTCATTATCCTACGGATTGACCACCACATTCAAAGTTGGTCCATTTTCATAACTCTACCATCAATACTTGCTAGTGAGTTCACACGCTTCGTATTTAGTACATGATCATTTACTAGTTATGTTCAAACACTTAATCCCATATACGGTGTTCATCACACACTCAAAGCATGTAGTACAACCTTCTAATGCATGTTTCTTACCATATCATCTTATCAAACTAACTTCCCACTTGTAATCCATCTAAAACACATTTCTTATGCTATTTCTATTATCTTCTACATCATTATCACATTCTACATATTTTATCCATTGTTAGCATACAATTTCACTTATCATTTTCACCTAAGCATTTCATCAAACACTTGGTGTGCATACCACTTTCTAAGCACATAGTACAAGTAATTTAAGCATATTCTTCCCATATTCACCTCATGAACCATTTTATTCAAGCAAGATCACATTGTCATCAATTCTACATCATGTTACTGTCAAAACCTACCACATAACATCTTGTGTATCAACATAATCAAAATTATCAACATACACATGTTCATGATAATCATTCTCATACTCATAAACATGGGTTTCATTCTAAATCACTAAGATAACTAAAATTCAACCATGATTCAACTTAAACATGATAACATTAGCAAGCATTCATCCTAATTTAGATCAAACTCACATATTCATCAACACCCACTTCATGGTTGTTCACCCAAACTGAGAATTAAAACATACCTTGGCTAAAGCTTGCTTAGATAATCACTATTAAGGTTCATGCAAGTCCGATTTCAGCCAAAAATCCATCCAATTTATCGATTAGTGTTTGAGAGGGGCTTCCCCCTTTCTTCTTCTTCTCTGATCGAACACCCACACACGCCCAGGTGTGTGTTTGGGGTTTTTAATTTTTATATTTATATTTTATCTTTCCATTCATTCCAAATTAACCCCTCATGTTTGTTACTTGTTCATAATTGACCCAATTTCATTTCCTTATTTGTTTTGACTAACTATTTAACTAGGTTAAATAGCCTAGCCATTTTGTTTTATGTTTTACATAGAAAACATACTAACGAATATAAAAATTCAGATTTTGGGGCGTTACAATAAGCAAGTTAACTAAAGATCATCCGGTTGATGTTTTATTCTCGGCTTCTTATTTTCATATTCAGGATCGGGCAAGCAAGTTGGTACTAGCTGAAGGCATCTGTGATGATGGAGTGTACGTGCTCAAGGACTCCCCACAAGCTTTTGTTGCCTCTCTTGGACGTTCCAATAAAGCCTCTTACGAGTTGTGGCATGCTCGTTTAGGACATGTTGCTTTTAGTATTATTTCTTTATTGAATAAGTTAGGCCTTTTAAATGTTACTTCGTTGTTACCAAAACCTATACTTTGCACTCCTTTTCAACTTGCAAAAGGACAACGATTATCTTTTGAGGTTAATTTAAAACGTGCTTCTGCACCATTGGATTTGATTCATTGTGATTTGTTGGGTCCTGCGCCTATTTGTTCTAAAGATGGTTATCGTTATTATGTTGCATTTATTGATAATTTTTCACGGTTTACATGGTTATATCCTCTTAAATCAAAAACAGATTTCTATTCTGTTTTGCTAGTTTTTCTCAATCTTGTTCAGACACAGTGCTCTCGAAAGGTTAGGATTTTTTAAAGTGATGGAGGAACTGAGTTTGTTAATCACACGGGTCGCAAAATTTTTGAGGACAATGGTACTTTTCATCGTTTTTCATGTCCTTACACGCCTCAGCAAAATGGATGTGCTGAAAGGAAAGATCGACACATTGTGGAAACCGGCTTGGCAATGTTATTTAATGCTCATATTCCTGCCACTTATTGGGTTGATGCGTTCACATCTGCGACATATATTATCAACCGTCTACCGACTCCTTTATTGGACAATGAATCGCCCTACAAGTTGTTATTTCAGCAACATCCACAATATGATAATTTTTGCACTTATGGCTGTTAGGTGTTTCCTTATCTTCGTGATTACAACAAGCATACACTTGAACCTCAGAGCTAACTTTGTTTCTTCATTGGATATAGTTTTTTAAGTACTTTTGGTTGTGTCCACATTGGTTCTCATAGTTCTCGCAATAAACCACACTTCATTGTACTCTACCACTCATCTCCGGTCACAACCACCGAACACCACCATTACCGTCCGTCGATAACCGCTTGCAACCACCGTCGTACACCATCCCCACCACCGGAGGGATTCTTTTTGAATGTAGATGGTGATGCAACTGTCTGACGATGACGATGTTGATGGTCCAAATAACAGAGATGGTGGTTTTAGAAAGGGGGATTTCTTGAAATGTAAAGGAAGCGTAACAAAGATACTGGGTTTTAGAAAATAAAAGGTTTCTTGATAAATAATTGTGAGTGGGTTGGTCGATTTAGTCAGACAGTTGCATGTTGTTGTTTTATTTCATTCTCTGTACATTCTTGATCGATTTATTTCATTTGATAAATAGTTTATAATTTGCAGGTTTTTGTTTATCTTTGATGAAGGAAAATTAGTGCTAGAATTAAATCGAGGTGTATTATTAGAGTTGTGTGATTTGAATTGAAGTCGGTATCAAAAAAGTCTATTATCAAAGAAAATGAAATTGTTGTGTTAATTGGGTTTGTGTATGTGTATTAGGGAAGATGATGATGGAGGCATTGATGCTGCAAAGAAGATGATGGAGATGGTGGAGCTATATTAATTTAATTTATTAATAAAAAAGAGAGGGTTGAAATGACAATAATACCTTCACATGCATTGCAGGGTGTTAACTAAGAAATCTAACAGTGTTAGTGTTAAAAGTTGATCCTGTAGCTTTGTTTTTTATTGAACATTTGTCAAAGATATGATATTTTTCTTTCAAAACATCTATTAGATATTTAATTGATGTTCTTTCTTGATACAAACATAAAGTCAGTTTACAAAAATCACTTACGTTTCCTTAATTGATCAAAATTGGCTTGAATTAATAATAATTGACCCTCACTAGATATAACGATGTATCTAAGTTATATAATGACAAATTAAATGTACTTTTTATTTCGATTTTGTATATTATCACTATATGCATTATTTTAGACTCTTTTAAGATCGCTTTATTTATTTCTTTCTATTCTCAAGAGTCTCGAGTTTTAAGAAATTATCTATTGTTCTTCGTGAACATGTAACGGTATTCTAGATTCTTCTTTTAAGTTTCTTGTCTTCGAGACCAATCTAGAATTTTCTGAACATTCAAAGTCTCACTATTTGCATTTTATTTTAAGGGTATGACGATGTAGAGTTGGCTAACCTGACATAAAGCCTTACTAAATTTTGATTGTTAAATCAGATCCTTGAGTGATTTGTTCACGTACAAGCAAACTATTCATTTTTACAACATACTAATTTTGAAGTAGTGGTTTTTTTCATCTTGGTTTCAATGTAAGTTTCATTTAAAACGAAGTTGCGTAAGATAATGTACAAATCATTTAAGCATGGACGGATAAGTCGATACAACTTTTTAGTTAGTTATTTTTTCTACGATAATGTTTTATGCTTTGACCTAGATTTTTCGATTTAATTGCCATAAGACACATGCATACATAGTTGGCTAATGTTTTTATGTCTATTCTTTTTATTTTTCAATTTAACAATAAATAAATACTTGTTAATTTATTTATCTTTGCGCAAAATAATAATAATAATAATAATAATCTGTTGTTATGTTTAGGATAGAATAGAATAGAATGAAAAAATATGATATTGTTGACAAATGTCGAGTAGAAAATAAAGCTACGATTACATAAAAAGGCTTACGTGTCCTTCATAGACGATTTCCCTCTAGCTAGGGTTTCTCCATCTGTCAGTTTTTTCTGCAGCCTCCAGTGGACAACCGATACATATACCTCATCCATCATCCACCCCTTCACTTTCACTTTCACCGGTGAAAATGTCCACCAAATCTCGAAGAGCATCCAACTCAAACGTAACCGACTTCGAGGACTTCTTCCAGGGCTGGCTCGTCCGCCAGGAGCAGCTTCGCTCCACTCTACGAACAGTTAGTACTCATACCGATGAAGACTTGAGAGATCTCATCGCTCATATTCTGGCGCATTACCAGCAGTACTACGAGGAGAAATCGCGGATCGCCAACCATGACGTGTCGCTAGTGTTCTCGCCGCCCTGGTTTTCGTGTTTCGAGCAGAGTTTTTTCTGGATTGCTGGGTTTAAGCCAGGGTTGGCGTTTCGGATAGTTTCGGCTTCGGTTTCGGATATGAGTGAGGAACAAGTGGAGCGGATGGACCGGCTGAGGGCGGAGACGAAGGAGGAGGAGCGGCGGTTGGAGAATGAGATGGCCAGGATTCAGGAGAGCGTGGCGGCTCCGCCGATTGTGGAGATAACGAGGAGAGGGGATAATCCGTTAGTGGATGGGGCGTATGATGAAATGGAAGCGGCGGTGGAGGCGCTGAGAAGGGAAATGGAGGTGGTGGTAGGGCATGCGGATATGTTGAGGACTAGGACGGCGGAGAGAGTGGTGGAGATATTGTCGCCCCTGCAGAACATCAAGTTTTTTGCTGCGGTGACCGAGTTGCAGCTCAAGATAAGGGTTTGGGGATGGCAGATTGAAGGAGAAAGTCGACGATGTCCAGATGTGTGCACCATGTAACGTTTTTAGGATTACTTTTCAATCTATTTTACTTCTTATATAATATATATGTGTGTGTGCTGCATGTATGTGTCAATTAAAGGAGTAGTAGAGGTGGATGCCCATACTCCACGTTCTGTTTCTTTCCATGTTTGGCTTTGGCTTTGGCTTTAGTAGTCGTTAGCTAAGCCTATTATATAATAGGCCAGCCATAGGCTTTCATTATGTTTTAGGCAGTTTCCCTTCTTAATTTCACTCACCTCTTCTTCTTGGCCATTTGAGTACTCGGTGTAGAAGGCGTCCATGTAAGCGGATGAGGATGGGTCTATAGTGAATGGACCAGGTTGTGGAGGATGTGCCTAAATATATATGTATATGTGTGTGGTGGGGGACGTCGAGACCTGCTACAGGAAGCCCGTCTACCATTGAAGACGGTGACGGGCCTGAGGGGGTGGGGAGGTGTCCGGCGCCGGAAGACGATAGGCAGGGGACGACCCCCATACCGTCAAGACTTATCTGGACCATAACACGATGACTCCATATGATGCCACCTGGAACCTTGTAAGCCATATTAAAATATTATTATTAGAAGTTGGTGGTGAGTTGAACGGTAGCTTTTTTTGAATGAATGGTTTTGTTCTTTTTTTCTTTTCCTTTTTTTTATCTTTCCAAAAGCATATTTGTATAATTATATTTATTTGTGTTTTTGAGGAAAAGAGAATGGAAATGCATATTTAGTGAGTATGCATCTTGTAATCGGTTAGTTGATGAATGGTTAGATTTTTGTTAAAAAAAATGAAAGCACCAAGAATTACTTGTAATCTAAATGTGTTTGTAGCGCTAATGATTTTGTATTTACATAGTATAGTTTCTTGATGTATGATTTTTTGCATCTCTTAGGGGACGTGGCGCCTCGTTATGGGGTAATTGACTACACGTTATAAGCGTGGAATGCAATTCATTTTTTTAATGATTTTGATAGTATGTAGTGAGTGATGGACGTCAGGGCCGGACCTATAGTATAATTAACCTATTCTTGGGCCTAGGGCCTCCACTTAAAAAAAATTAATATGCTAACTATTAATATTAGTGCAAACTTATTGTTTAAGATTTGTTTGATTTATTACTACAAACTTATTGTTTAAGATTTGTTTGATTCCTTATACAAGCAAACTACTATGTGTTAAATTGTCTTAGATTTTTGTTTGGTTTCAAACACACATAAATGAGTATTATTTATAATAACCAAAGAAGAAAAAAAGGGTCTCAAAATTTCATTTCGCCTTGGGCCTCCAAAAAGCTTGGAACGGTCCTGATGGACATTTCCACTAAAATCCATCACTAGAGATGGAATAATGCTCGATGACATGGCGGAAATTGATTGGATGTTGTGAGTGATGAGTGAGTGGTGAGTGATGAGCGCCTCTACCCTTCTTAAAATACAAGTTATGATGAGTTTATGAAGTTGGCAGCCACCAACGGAATGAATTAGTTGATCGATGTGCAACATATTGCAATACTTGTGTATTGATGATCAAGGGCTATGATTAGTTTACTAGTGTTCATAATCAAGAGGTTGTTCACTAATGAACCTAACCATATATATATAAGATGAGTTTCTCTACAAAATATGTTTATTTCCTACAAAGTATAGGAAGCGTTCTCGACCATTGGATAAGTATGTTTAATGGTTGAGACTATCTTGGTGGCATTTTGGTCATATGAATGTCTTAAAAATAGAATGATTTAATTAATTGGGGTAAATGTGTCATTTAACTTGTTTTAAATAAGGAAATAAATGTAATACCATAAACCTCTCTACCTTTTTCACAAGTCCCCCTACCTTCGTAAAGAAACACAACGTCAAAATAACATATTGTGAATCATAAAATATAACACATCGTGTAGAAATCCAGGGGGATCCAGCTAAAATTGAGGTTATCATGAATTGGCAAGAGCCGAAGACGCCCACCGAGATTCGTAGCTTCTTGAGTCTAGCAGGATATTATAGGCATTTTATCGAAAACTTCTCAAGGATTGATGCACCCCTAACTTCATTAACGCGTAAGAATATTAAGTTTGACTGGGGTCCTAAGCAGCAGGAATCCTTTGACATTCTTAAGCAGAAGTTGAGCACTGCACCTGTGTTGACATCGCCTGATGGAATAGAGGAATTTGTAGTATATTGTGACACATCACACACCGGTATGGGAAATGTGCTTATGCAGAAAGGCGTTATTACCTATGCTTCTCGACAATTAAAGGTGCACGAGAAGAATTACACTACCCACGATTTGGATTTGGGTGCCGTTGTATTTGCATTAAAGCTATGAAGGCATTATTTGTATGGGACTAAGTGTGTGATTTATTCTGATCACAAGAGCCTCCAGCATCTGTTCAATCAAAAGGATCTGAACATGAGATAGTGTCGATGGATGGAGACACTGAATGATTATGATTGTGAAATCCGATACCCTCCAGGTAAGGCGAATGTGGTCGCCGACGCTTTGAACAGAAAGGAAATGGTTAAGCCCATTGGGATCAATGCCAAGAGCATTGAGTTGAGAAGCAGCCTGAATGAAAGATTGCTAGCTGCTCAGAAAGAAGCCGTATTAGAAGCCAACTATCCAAATGAAAAGTTGGGAGTAACTGCAGAGCAGTTATCATGTGGCAAGGATGGAATCCTAAGATTGAATGGATGGATATGGGTTCCAATTTATGGAGGACTCAGGGAAGTTATTCTTCAGGAAGCCCATAGTTCCAAGTATTCTGTTCATCCTAGAAGTGACAAGATGTATCAGGACTAAAAGGCCAATTACTGGTGGATAGGTTTGAAGAAATCTATAGCCACTTATGTGGCCAAATGTTTGACGTGCGCGCAAGTTATAGCAGAACACCAGAAACCGTCAGGTTTGCTACAACTGCCTGAACTTCCTACCTGTAAGTGGGAAATGGTAATTATGGATTTCATCACAAAGTTACCAAAAAAAAACAAAGCGAGGAAATGATACTATTTGGGTTATAGTGGATAGACTGACTAAGTCAGCCTACTTCTTACCTATTAAGGAAACACACAGCTCAGATAAGTTAGCTCAGCTGTACGTGGACGAGATTGTATTTCTCCACGGAGTGCCAGTGTCTATCATCTCTGATAGGGAAACGAGATATACATCGCGTTTTTGGAAAAGCTTTTAGCAATCCCTAGGCACTCGATTAAACTTCAGCACAGCATATCATCCTCAGACGGATGGCCAAAGCGAGCGTACGATTCAAACACTCGAAGATATGCTACGATCTTGTGTTATTGACTTAGGAGGAAGTTGGGATGATTATCTTCCATTAATAGAATTTTCATATAATAATAGCTATCATTCCAACATTCAAGCTGCACCTTTTGAAGCTTTGTATGGAAGAAAGTGCAGAACGCCCGTTGTTGGGCAGAAGTTGGAGATGTCCAACTAACAGGACCTGATATATTCCTGGAGACGATAGACAAGATTGTACAGATAAGATATCATCTCAAAGCTGCCAGAGATAGGCAGAAAAGCTACGCAGATAAAAGGCGTAAACCTCTGAAATTCGAGGTAGGTGACAAAGTGTTACTAAAGGTATCACCCTGGAAGGGAGTAATGCGATTTGGTAAGAAAGGCAAGATACATAGGACCATTCGAGATCATCGAATGTGTTGGAACAGTGGCATATAAGTTAAACCTGCCAAAAGAGCTCAGTGGTATTCATAATGTGTTCCACATCTGCAATCTGAAGAAATGACTAGCTGATGAATCACTAGTCATACCACATAAAGATATGCATATAGATGAGAGCTTGAAGTTTGTCGAAAAACCTTTGTCGATCAAGGATCGACAGGTTAAGAAGCTTCGAAAGAAGCACGTGCCTATTGTAAAGGTTAAATGGGATGCCCGTAGAGGTCCCGAGTACACGTGGGAGGTAGAGTCCACAATGAAAGAAAAGTTCCCTCATTTATTTCAGTAAATCTCGAGGTCGAGATTTCTTTTAAGGGGGTGAGGATGTAACACCTCGTAAAATCACGACCAATATAATATCAACACGTGTCATGGACTTTAAACGTGTAAAGAATTGATTTAAAGGGACTAAAGTTGACAAACAAAGAAAGTATGTGGTAAAAGGATTCAAAGTGTCAACATTGGATAATTATACCTATTCATCGACCCTACACGATGTTTATACCCTTAAACGAATGAATTATGAAGCGTATGAAGCCGTTTGTGAAAGAAAGTGAAAGTTAACAAACCGCAAGGGTTAAAGGTGTCAACATGTTTAATTTGCACCTCTGAGGGACCATTTAATGAACCCGAAGCTTTGTAACAATTAATTATGCTCACTAGAATAAGTGATAAAATTTCACTAGGTTTCGTTATCGTATGAGAAAGTTATGCTAACATTCGTATGTGAGGGGTTAAAAGAGTCAACGTTGAAATTTAAGGCTTTTCGGGTGATCGTAAAACTAACCGGGGACTTAACAAAGTTTGGTTATGACTTGGAGCCCTTAAAAGTCAAATTAGAGGGTTAAAAGTGCAAAATAACAAGTTAAAATCAAGATTTGAAGGACCAGGGACCTAAATTGCAATTATGTCAAACTTGGTAACCTGATGGGGGAGCCATACCGGCCGCGTAGACCTTATGTAGGTCTTACGCGGGCCGCCTAAAACCTGCCAGCATCGAAAATGCATGGTGGGTGCCTGTTCAGCAGGTTAAACCGACTTTAAAGTCTGGTTTTCGATTCTAGGGGCTTGTTTGATGGTTTATATTGGCATAGGGACACATGTGATGATCAGGAATCATCTCATAGACTTGTTTGGCATGATCTTGATCAATTAAAATCCCTATATAAAGAGTCCTAGTTGCAACATTGTTGCATACACTTGAAAAATCATTCTAACTCAATTGCTGGAGTCTCCTGGAGCTCAAGACCATTCCCTAAGGATCATTAGTCGTACTTAGGACCCTTGTAAGCTTCCGTAACCTCCTAAGCTCCGTTTTTATTAGTTTAATGGCCCAAAGTCAAACCGTCGTAATTAAGGTTTGACTTAGTGATTAATCACTAATGGTCCAGTCAATTCTCGAATTGAGAGTAGCTTTGAGTTGGTAATTATGTGGGTAATAAACCCTTAAAAGGGCACTATCTGATTCCCACTCTAACTATGTCAATTGTCGGGTCAAACTTAATTATAAAAAGTCAACAGAAAGCTAATTTTCAAATAAACGCATAATTAACAATATATAAGCCATGAAACCAGTTTTAACACTTGTATAACTTGGTAATTAATATAAGAACATGTCTAAGCATGTTCAACCCGGCAATTTTCAGTTTTAGCTCGGTTCGGAACCGAAAGTGGCAAAAGTAGACTTTTTCTTTGACTTTCAGTTCTGACCCAATGTAGCATATTTTAGAAATGCCTTAGAGCTTTATTAGGACCAGGTTACATGTTAGTATGACCCTCGGTGATTATACAACTTGGTTCATTATTTATCTGATTCATTTGCATGTTTCCGTTATATGCTTAAATGTTGACCATTATGCCCTTTTGATCATAAAACGATATTTTTGAAAACGTGAAAGAATGGAAACCTTTATTACTGATTTATAAACTTTCCCTTAAAATTTGACATCAGTTTGAAGTCTAGATTAGGAGTTATGCTCAATAGCGTAATTAGAAAGCATTTTATTAATTAAACGGCATAATTAGCATATAGCCTATTTAAACCCAAATTTTGATACCAAACTTTTTACCCATTGATATAAAATAATATTTTGGGATTTTTGAAGATTTTTATTTATTTTTAGGCTGAGCATAACATAGGGTTCTAGCTTTGATTCGGTAATTGTCGGTTTTGCTCTTTTGGCCTATAAAATGAGTTTTACATAACATTTTGATACCAAACCTTTTGCTACTGATTTTATATGATAAATAAAATATTTTAATCCTTTTGGAATAATAAAAATATCAGCTTTTCTTATAAAACCCGGAAATCGCTTAAAACCGCCTTTTTACGCGTTTTAAACGCATAGTATGAGTTAAAACTATTTTAAACATATAAGACTCAATACCTACTGATGTTTTTAGTAAATGTTTATACTTTAACATTAAGCAAAAGTTTTAAACTCAGATTTCCAGATTTGACCTTTAAAGCTTATGTGAAATTACCAAAATGCCCATTCGATGCATAGTTTGGTTATAAATAATAAATTTCACATATATGCAATACCCTACTGATATAACTTATTAATTTAAGTATTTTTACTAATTATATCAGACCTGAAACTCAGATTAATATTTAAACTCTTTTATAACCTTTAAATTGACCAAAATACCCATTCGGGGCATAATTTGAGTTTAAATCCATTTTGGGCATAATGGAAGGTATCCTACTGATATCACAACATGTTTAAGGCATATTAACTTAGGAAACCTGTATATGACTCTTATGGTTAACCGTTACGCATTTTTCGCGTTCTGTATATGACTCTTATGGTTAACCAAAACGGGTCAAACCTTATCATTTTGTCTCAAAATCCAGAATGTGTTTAGTTTACCCATATTATACAAGTATACAAACTTGTCGGGTAAAAAAAAACGTTCTAATCCGGTCTTCGTTTAATCGTGCGTTATGAACCGTATAGCTTCCTTTAAAACTAATCGGTCTAAGTTTAGGCTTAATTAAGACCTGTTAGGAATCTAATAAGTTATTAAAAACCTTCGTTCCAGATTTAGGAGCCCAGTAAAAGCTATCTGCAATTGCTGATTGAATACGGTTGAGATAAATTGAATAATTTGCTCAGGTAAATACTTTTAACTTATTTTCCCTATACGGGCTTGGGATACGGTATTATAATAATACCGCTTGGTCGGGTATGTAGTAGTTTAAATCGTATTGTGATTAATATATTTACATAACCCATTTTAATCTGTTTTATTTGGTATATGGCCCTTGGGGGGTTAATGCTCATGTCCCAGATATCCTTGGCATCATTCATTGAAATGGCCACGACTTAAGCACGGGGTGTAGGCATACACCTGACAGCTGCATATGTAAAAACTGGTAACCCACTTTAAGGAATCAACCTTGTGGGCATTATACCTGTGGCATGTCAGTTAATCTTGTCCGGCTCTTCTAACCGGTCCTGACGGACGACAAATAAGTAAAACTGTATACAAGATTATTTTTAATAATTATCCCAAAGATATTTTTATTGCCTTGTGCATTCAAATCAATTTTCTTAAACTCTTTTCAAAATGAGTCGGTTATAACCAGTGTAAACTGACGTATTTTCCCAAAAAGGCTAAGTGCAGGTACTAAACGGAATAGGTTGGCTACTCCTAGCATCACTAAAGATTCTTGCAAGCTTAGGTGTTATAATCTGTTGAACAATGATCCTATTTATCTTTGATCCGCCTGTGGATCCTTTACAGTCCGTTTGTAATACTTTGATATTACTTTTTATTCGGTTTGTAATGTGATTCATCTTTTGCTTTCGCTGTGCATTAAATTGTGTTGTTTGACTATGATGATATCAACTACGTCATGATACTCCCCACCGGTAATACGTGGAAATATCGGGGTGTGACAGGTTGGTATCAGAGCCAACATTGAGTGAATTAAACACTAGCCTTTTGTGTTTAATCTCAATGACACAGTAGCACATTCCTTGACCTTCTGAGTCTAGACTTAACATAGGAATACTCTCATCCCTATTCAGAAAACTATTGCTTTCGATTTTATATATTTCTTTAATATGTCGCCAAGCAAAGAAGCCGTAATGGAAATTCTTCCCATCCGAAGCATAGAAATGCCAAGCTTTGTACCGCGGCTAGGATAAAAGTGCAACCAAGGAGAAAACATTCAGAAATAAAGTGAAGAAGAAACTCCTTTTGCTGAAGTTCGTTTCCTTAGTAAGTCCTTATAAGGGCATACTTATCTTTCAGTCCCTTCATGGACAACATTATTTCTTTCAAGCCCCGTTTAGGGCAATTCAGTACCTCTTTTAAAATCATTGGAATGTTTTATCTAAATTTCATTTATATCATTATATATGAATATAATATATGAAATAAATTAAAATATCATTCCTTTTTTTGTAAATGATCGGCCAGTATAAATATATATATTAAAAAGAATCTTAAAGGGTATAACCTAGCTTGAATGTCATTAGAGACCTAGCTATGATGGTAAAACCTGTTTAAAAGAGATTCAGATCCTTGTTAACATCTGAAAACATGTTAATACTCCTGACAACAGTGATGCGATAAAATCACACTTGTCATCTTTATATGGGGAATTTCCAAACCCCCTTATTTAGCATAAATGATCAATATGAATCATGGCTAATAAACGTCGAACATGATATACACATCAAAACACCCATTTGGGATGTATACCTACGGGCAAAGATGTATTCAAGACAAAGATAGTTTTATTTCATAACTTCCTGCCAAAAGGAAATGAACTATGAAATTTTTCCGATCCAAAGGATCATTGATTATGCTTTAAATTATCCTTGTGACAAGGCCTTTGTGCTATCTAAAAAGTCCTTTAAAACAAGCCTTTACGCTATACAAAATGTTTGTACGACATTGACAGTTGTGACTTATGTCCCATGTCTAATAAAAATGAAGGATTAGATTCCGTTTAAACGCCAAAGATGGTTTATTTAAAAACCTAGGCAAAACATAATCAAAATAAATTTTATACTATCTATTGGCGTATATGGTTTATTTACACCATGGCTATTTAATTATCAAATTCGACGATTCACTATATAATTAAACAAATTATTATTACATGGGTTGTAGCCTTCAAAGCTTCACCATGGTTGACTCATGTGAAGCTCACAATCATCCAGTTGATCAGAATGATAACGCAAGACTGAACTTAACGAGCACTGAGTTACAGGCTATGTTAGATACAGCCGTAAACAAAGCCGTGGACCGAGTATTAAAGGATCATAAGTGAAAGTGCGATAATACCCCTAATAAGGGTTACAAGAAGGGTAAGACCGGTTCAAACTATAACCAGTCCAAGCCAAATGAGGCAAAACCCAAATGTAAAACATGCGGGAAGCAGCACTTCGAAAAATGTTTCCATAAGCAGATCATGGGATGTGGCATCTGTAAGAAGACAGATCACAAAACTCATGAATGCAAGGACTTGAAAGACGCCACATGCTATGGTTGTGGCGAGAAAGGACATATAAGGACTCGCTGCCTAAAGAAGGCGACTAAAGGGAAAGGCACTTTAGATTCACAAGCTAAGCCTTGTGGAATTTGTAATAAGGAAGGGCATAAAAATATGGAGTGCCAAGACATAAAGGACGCAACCTGCTATGGTTGCAATGAAATAGGGCACATCAAAACTAATTGCCCAAATAAAACCAAGAAGCCTGAAGATGCTAAGAAGGGAAATGCCTGAACTACCTGATGAATACCGGAGGCAGTACATATTAATAATATCATCAGGTACATTCCTTATCATATATCAATGATAATTTCTGCTAAGTGTCCTGTTTTTAATACATGCAATAATCAGTCTTACATAGACCATAAGCTTAGCAAACTTTTAATGATACTAGTAAGAACTCTAGATACTAAGTAAGGTAAGACCTACCAATGAAACCATGGAGACTATCTCTTCTATTCTCGACAGTAATCCTTCTGAAAAATCTAAGAGTACTCTTTCTTCGAATAGAGTACGATAATATATGTTATTTTAATTATTTTCTCATTGATTTCTATCAACCGCGAGTGCCAACTATGTTTGATAAAAGTGCCATATGAGAATTGGCGTAACCTAGTGTGTCCCATAGATTGCTTCCATGCCTGATCAGTATGGAGGTTTAATGCATGGAACCACTAAGATATACCAATGATCATATAGTACTAAAGTCAGCAAATGGTATTCAAAGAAGATATCCAGAATGGATTTTTCCAAGTAAATGTCCCTGATTAAGGAATCTGTGGATTCGTAACGTAAATGCATCACTTATCTGACACAGGCAATGACAGATGAACTGGAGCCTGAGATTTGGAAAATCTCTGTAACCTCCTTGAGTCTTGATTATCTTCTCCAAGGACTACCATGTTTACCTCCTGAAAAACAAGTGGAGTTAAGATTAACATCCCGCTTAGGGCTGCAGTATTATGAAATCTCCATGTTGATTAGTACGACCAATTATGGAATAATCGAAACCCAGATTAAGTAAGTTTTAAGATAAAGATTCATAAGGCCTAATTCAATATTCTGAAAGTTCCAGTATTATTAATTAAGAAAGACGGTTCATTTTGCTTATGCATTGATTACCGCAACCCTATTTAGGCAACAATTAAGAATCACCATCAGCTGCTGTCACACCCCGATATTTCCATATATTACCGGTGGGCCCGGTGGGGGTATCGTGATGTAGTTGATATCATCATGGTCAAACATAGACATAATAGCACAGCGGAAGTCTTGGAATATAAATTATTATTACAAACTCAAATGTCTAAAAATATCAAAGTATTTATTATAGACGAGTCTGTAATATCAAATCTACAGGAGGATCATTACAGAATGTATAAAATGAAGTTCAGCAGACTTTAAGGCATCCTTAAGGATTTGCAAGATCCTCTATTTCGACACCGAGCAATCCCCCAGCCTATTACGAGTAGTACCTGCCACTTAGTCTTTGGAAAATACGTCAGTTTTCACTGGTAAATACAATTAACTGACTCATTTGAAAAGAGTTTATGAAAATTGATTTAAGCGCACAAGGCACAAACCATTTATAACTTGGGACAATCTTTAATAAAATCTTGTATGCAGTTTTACATGTTTGTCATACATATGGGGCCGGTTTGGAAGCCGGTCATGATTAACCGACTCACCACTTATAAAACCCACAGAGGAGTTATCCCCAACTTGTGGGTAATTTAATATTTAGCATTTGCATCTGTCAGGTGTATGCCTACACCCCGTGCATAGGTCGTGGCCATTAATAACTTAAATGAGCCGAGGATATCCAGTACACGGTCGTTAACCCCCAATGTTTATGTTATCAAACAAAACAGATTAAAACGGGTTATGCAGATTTATTAAATCACAATCCGATTAAATAATCTCATACCCGACCAATCGGTATAAATATACCGTATCCCAAGCCCGTATAAGGGAAAATAAGTTAAAAGTATTTACCTGAGCTAATACTTGATTCACAGCAAAATAACTCAGCCGTATCCAATCTATCTAAATGCAGGTAGCTTTTACCGGGTGGCTCTAGTCTGGAGTGATGGTAATATATAACCAATTTAGAATGCTAACGGTCTTATTTGAGTCGTAGACTTAGACCTGCTAGCTTATAATATCTAGAACGGTACAATACGCTAGATTAAGCGATGACCGGAATAGAATGTAACTCGGACCCAACAAGTACAAGGACTTGTATAATATGGGTACACAAAGTACATTCTGGATTTTGAAGTAAAAACAATAAGGTTAAACCCGTTTCAGCCAACTTACATAAACTAGTTACGTAAGTCTAACCGTACGCGTATAAGAGATAACGAGTAACCGGATGAGTCATGAACAAGTTACATATGCCAATACACTTTAAACAAGTTAGAATATCAGTGGGATATCAACTTGTATGCCCGTTTAGGTTTTAAAATCAAATTATGACCCGAAAGGGCGTTTTGGTCATTTTATGACGTATAAAAGGAACTTGGGTACAATCTGATGTTACGATCATAAACATTCTTTTAAAACACTTCATTTATGATATAATATCAGTATGATATCAAACATATGTGTGTATCTCAGTTTAAAACCAAACTATGCTCCATAGGGGCATTTTGGTAATTTCACACATAGTTTTGAAGGCTAATTTGGGAATCTGAGTTTATAACATATACCTACTGTAAAAATATATTTAAAATGATTTATAAAATCAGTAGGTATCAAGTCTTGGTTGGTAGTTATGGTTTAAAACTGTAACACCTCGAAAATTCACGTCCTATAATGTGTTGACACGTGTCATATGTTTGAATGTGTGAAAGAATGTTATAAAAGGACTAAAGTTGACAATCATGAAAAGTATGAGAATATACGAGTTCCAAGTGTCAACAGTGAATAAATATATCATACATTAACCCTACATGATGTTTATACCCTTAGACGAATAAATCATGGATCATACGAAGCTAATTGTGAAAGAAAGTGAGAGATTACAAACTACAGGGGTTAAATGTGTCAACATGTTTAAGTTATACCTCTGAGTGACCTTTTAGCAAACCCGAAGCTTTGTAATGGTTAATTATGCTCACTAGAATACATGATAAAAATTTCACCAAGTTTCGTTATCGTATGAGAAAGTTATGATCAAATTCGTATGCAAGGGGTTAAAGCGTTAACATTGAAAATTGTGACTTTTTGGGTAATAACCGAGTGGCCAAGGACTTAGAAAAGTGGGTACAAGTCCTAAAGCCCTTGTAGGTAAATAAGAAGGGGCCAAAATGCAAAGAATAAGTTTAATTGACTCTTCGAAAGGCCAAGGGACATATGCAAAAACTTGAAAATGTAAATAACCTGATCAGAAGGCCCATGCGGGCCGCGTAAGACATGCCAAGACCTTACGCGGGCCGCGTCAGGACATCAGATGCAGAAATGACTGACAGCAGCCTATTTATGCCTTGTAACAGACTTAAATCGAATTTTACACTTCATGGGCGACCCCTAAGTGCCTCCTAGGACCTTAGGGACATGTGTTGATGATCAGGAACCATGGATAGTGTTGTGTGTCAACCATCCAAGGTGATTAAACCCATATAAATAGCACCAAAGTTGCAACATTTTGATCATTCCTTCAAACATCATTTCTGATCATTTTTGGAGCACAAGTGCAGTCCCCAAGCATCCCTAATCATAATTAGGACTTCGGTAAGTACCCATAACCTCCCTTAATCGCATTTTACTTAGTTTATAGCTTAAAAGTCAAACCGTCGTAATTACGGTTTGACTTAACGATTAATCACTATCGGTCCAGCGATTAGTCGATGTAAAGGTAGTTATAAGTTGGTAATTATGTGGGCAATAAACCCTTAAAAGGGCACCCACTGATTCCCATCCTAACTAGATCGTTTGTCGGGTCAAACTTAATCCGAAAAAGTCAACAGAATCATAAAGCGCATAATTAGCAATCTAGAAGGCGTGCAACCTGTTTGATCATTAATATAACTTGGTAATTAGTGTAAGAACATGTCTAAACATGTTCAACCCGACAATTTCCTGTTTAGACCCGGTTCGGAACCGAAAGTCGCATAGTTTGACTTTTACTTTGACTTTCAGTTCTGACCCGTTATGGTATGTTTTAGAAATGCCTTAGAGCTTCATTTGGACCAGGTTACATGCTAGTATAACCCTCTGTGATTATACACCATGGTTCGTTAGTTAACCGATTAATACGCATGATTCCGTTAATTGCTCATATGTTGACCATTATGCCCTTATTACCTTAAAACATGATTTTTGGAAATGTAAAAGAGTAGAAACTTTAATTACTGATATATAAACTTGCATACAAAATTTGACATCAGTTTGAGGTGTAGGTTAAGAGTTATGCTCGTTAGCGTAAAATTAAAGCTTTATGTTAATAAAACGGCGTAATTAGCGTATAGCCTAGTTAAGCCTACTTTTAAATACCAAAATCTTTACCCACTGATTTAAAATATTATTTTGGGGTTTTTAAATTTTTTTAATTAATTTTAGGATGAGCATAACTAATAGTCGTAGGCTTAATCCGGTAAATGTCGGTTTTGCCCTTACGGGCCATAAAATGAGTTTTACATATCTAAACGACTCCAAACCTTTTGCTACTGATCACATATGATAAATAAATTATTTTAAGCCTTCTGGAAATATAAAAATATCAGATTTATGTATCGAACCCGGAAATGGCTTCTAATCGCCTTTTTAAGCGTTTTTAACGCATAGTATGTACTAAAACTATTTTTAAACATACAAGGGTGATACCTACTGATATTAGAGGCAAATTATAATGTTTTAACAGTAAGCAAAATTTGTTTAACTCAGACTTTAGTTTTGAGCTTCTTGACTTATGTGAAATTACCAAAATACCCCTACGGGGCATAGTTTGGTTATAATTAGTAAATTTCACATATATACTTTATCCTACTGTTATAAGTTAGTAAAATAAGTATTTTTTGCTGATTACATCAGACCTGTAACTCAGATAAATACTTAAACTCTTTTATAACCTTTTAAATGACCAAACTACCCCTACAGGGCAAAGTTTGTGTTTAAATACGTTCCGGGCATAATGAAAGACATCTTACTGATGTCACAACATATTTGAGGCATAAATTAACTTAGGAAACCTGTATATAGCTCTCATGAATACCCGTCACGCTTATTACGCGTACGGTTCGGGTTTATGTAACAAGTTTACATAAATCAGCCGAAACGGGTCAAACCTTATTGGTTTTATCTCAAATTCCAGAATGTGTATGAAATACCCATATAAGACAAGTCTCTGAACATGTCGGGTTTAAATCACATTCTATTCCTGTCTTCGCTTAATCGTGCGTACGAACCGTATCTTCCTGTAAGACTAACAGGTCTAAGCTTAGGCTTAATTAAAGACCCGTTAGCATTCTAATTAGTTATTTATACCATCATTCCAGACTAGAGCCTTCCGGTAAATGGTACCTACGCTTACTTAAGTGAATACGGCTGAGTTATTAAATTCTTGCTATTTAAGACAGGAGCTAGCTCAGGTAAATACTCTTAACTTATTTTCCCTATTACGGGCTTGGGATACGGTAATATAAATACCGCATGGTCAGGTATGGGATTCAAAGACCAATAAGTCGGGAAATCCAAATAACCTGTTTTTAATTCGTATTGCTTGACTGAAACATTGGGGATTAATGCGACCGTGTCCTGGATATCCTTGACTCATTAAATGCAATGGCCACGACCTAAGCACGGGGTGTAGGCATACACCTGACAGATGCTATATGCTTATTAATTAATTATACCCAATAAGGGATTCCCAATAAGGGAATAGTGGTGTGTCGGTTAATCATGAACCGGCATAGAACCGGCCCCCGTATGTAGAGCAAGTTATGTAAAATTGATAACATTAAATATAGTTTGTCCCAAGTATACAAATGAAAAAGATTAATTTTTGCCTTGTGCATTTTAATCAAAGTGTCAAAATATCTTCGTGCCTTGTGCACCTAAACAAATTTTCTTAAACTCTTTTCAAATGAGTCGGTTGAGTGTATTTACCAGTGAAAACTGACGTATTTTCAAAAGTCTAAGTGACAGGTATAAGTACGTAATAGGCTGGAAGCGGCTCAGGACGTTAATAAGGAATCTTGCAAGTTCTAGGCATCTAAAGTCTGTTGAACAATATTTATGTTTTAAGATCCGCCTGTGGATCCTTTACTTTCCGTTGTAATACTTGGATATTACTTTTTTATTCGGATTGTAATATATTTATCTTTTGCTTCCGCTGTGCATTTATATATATTGTGTTGTTTGACTATGATGATATCAACCACGTCACGATACTCCCCACCGGGCCCACCGGTGACACGTGGAAAGTCGGGGTGTGACAAAAACCATACTACGCGCCGAAACGGCGTTTAAGTCGTTAAATGACGATGTATGCGATCTTTTAGGAAAACTGATATTATGGTCAGGTTTATATGACCAAAATATGTTATTTAATATGATATATCAGTAGTAAAAAGCTTTCGTATGATAATCATGCTTTTAAACCATTTTAGGTGCCAAAAGGGCGTTATCGTCATTTGAAGACATAATTCAAGAACTTGTGCGTAAACTCAGTTTATAATCTGAATTGATATCCAAATTATCCCAATTAAGATATTAAATCTGTGACAACTCGAATTTCCGACATTCTTTATTCGCATTTAATGCACGTTGACTTTGACTATATGGTTGTGTTATGATAAAACCTAGTGTGTTTGCTTGATTATGTGTTTGATTGTATAACATGTCGTGAAACATAAACTGCTTAACATAGGAAGAGTCCGACGAAACACAAGTGTGTTTCGCCATAATTAAGCTCGACGAAACAAATTATGTTTCGCCCAATACGACTCGACGAAACAAGCTGTTTCGCCGGCCCAGATTCGCCGAAGCCCATTACGGGCCCAGAACGTTAAATCGTGTTTATTAGCGTGCAACGACCTTAGTTTCACATCTTTGGCAAAAGTTGAAACCCTAGAACCTCCTCTGTGTGTGTCGGCAGTTCTGAATACTCCCGAACGATCAAAACCATCTTTAACATTATCTCGGTTAGTAATCCTATGTGTCTTGATTGATCTTTCATCCATGTATGTGTTTGTGTATCATGTGTTTCTGCTTTGATGATGTATATTGTATTGATACATGCTAAATATTAGGGTTCTTGTTATGAAGATGATGATATGGATTTCGATATGAATATTGTAGTCGGATATAAATGGTTTTATGCGAAAATTAATATGATTGAATACTCGGTTCTGGATGTTGTGATTAGGATCTGATTCTGAATGCAAGTTAGCATCTTGATAGGGTTTGATGAGGTGATATTGTAATCGATATGTTGTATACGTAAGCTAGGGTTCATGCTAGACGTTAAAGTGGTCCGATGATTTATGCTAAGATGATGTTACAATGATTCTGTGTTGAATGATTTCTGCATGATTGATAATATTGATGTCGGCTGTTAGTGATGATTAGGGTTTCTCATTACGTAATTGATTATTTGACGTAACAGATTCTTTGACGTAACTGTTACTTGGCGAATCAAATCTGTGACGAATCAAAATGCTATTGACGAAACAGAGGTAACGACGAAACAGGATGTGTTTCGTCGAGACCTCAACGACGAATCAAATGGTAGACGAAACAGGGGTGTTTCGTCGAAGGGACTTATGGCGAAACAGGGGTGTTTCGCCAAATGGGTAATCAGCACAGTAATCTGTTTACTTTTCTGTTAAGTGTTAACCTGGTTAGTTAACTGCTGTTATGTGTCACCATCTTGTGTACGATCTCAAATACGTGCTACGTGCTTATCAACTGTGTACTTATACGTGAACACAAACTGATCTCACATACGTGCATACTATAGGACGTGATTGACTTATTTGCGAGCACATAACCTAGCATACCGAGCAAACCAAGGTGAGTTCACACAAGCCAAGGCATGGGGTTCCCAGGGGGGAATGGGGATTTGATGATTACTGTACGTACATAGATAACAGAACCTACTGCTAGACTAGTAACACTTATTGAACGATCTTCGCACACCCGCCAAGGACATTGGCCGCGATATTATGACTGACTTCGCACACCTGCCAAGGACATTGGCCGCGAACTAAATTTACAACATCTTCGCACACCTGCCTAGAGAGGCCGCGATACAAACAAACCTAGTCTAGAAAAACTTGGGGAAAGACCTTCCCCAACATCTTCGCATACCTGCCTGGAGGGCCGCGATGGAAACTAATACGATACATTGTAACGAACGAACATACTACTACTCACGCTATACTATTACTGAACTATTAACTGTGAACTCGCTCAACTAGTTGTTGACTCTCTCTTACATGCCTTGCAGGACCTTAGGTACATATGGAGCTTGCACAGGGAGGAGCAGGTCGTTGTGGGATACGGATCGTAGACGATATTTGAACTTATAACTTACTTTGGGTTTTCATTATTATGCTTCCGCTACTTAAACAATGTTTGGTTATGAACATCAGTCATGTCAAGATGAATTACATTTTCCTACTTTTACACTTAAATACTATGTTTGATATGATTGATGGCTTGATCCTGGTCAGTCACGCCTCCAAGCGGTGATACTCCGCGTGTGGATTTTGGGGGTGTGACAGATTGGTATCAGAGCCATTGGTTATAGAGAACTTGGTTTTAATAAAGGGAAAACGATTTTGTTAAAACCAGACTATAACCAGAACAGTGCTCTCAACGATCCACAACGACGCTTCGCTCCACGTGCAAGGCTCAACACCATAAGTATTACTATTCATGTTACATTACCTACATGCTAGAACTACATAGACCTTTGCTCGTGGTATGCTTAGATCACAGAACTTGCTATATGTTATTGCTTGAGAATACTCGTGTGCTCACTCTCTTCTGTCATCGCACAATTCGCGAACCTATCTCACTTACGTTATCTTTACTATGAAGATCATGTCTGGACGTATCAACATGACTCAGGACCAGTTGACGGCCCTCATTAACGAACGAGTTACTGCGGCAGTTGCAGCCGCACAAGCAGGAGGTATACCCTGCAGTTACAACTCACACTAGGATCCTTAGATCCTACATTCCTAAATCAACTCTCGTGTTTAAACTTGTCCTAATTCTTTTACACAACAGGTCAAGCACCTGTTTGCACTTTCAAGACTTTCATGGACTGTCTTCCATCCACTTTCAGCGGCACTGAAGGAGCCGTAGGTCTCCTGCACTGGTTTGAAAAGATAGAGTCTGTGTTTGAGATGTGTGAATGCCCTGAGGCACGCAGGGTGAAATATGCTACCGGTACCCTCGAGGGTTTAGCCCTCACATGGTGGAAAGCACAGGTCCAAATACTGGGGTTGGTTGCTGCTAACGCCACCCCATGGAACAATTTCAAAGAGATGATCAAGGAGGAATACTGCAGTCGAGATGATATTCATAAGCTGGAAGTCGAGTTTTTCAACCTCAAGATGACGGGGTCTGAGATTGAAGCGTATACCAAAAGGTCGAATGAGCTTGCGTTACTGTGTCCTACTCTGGTGGACAAACGTATCGAACTTTATCTTAAGGGTCTGGTGCCAGAGATCCAAAGTCATGTGACTTCAGCAAATCATGCCACTTATCAGCAGGTTGTTCAGTTGGCTCACCGTCTCACTGATCAGGCGGTGGAGCAAAACCGGTTGCCCAAACGCATCAACGCTACCCCTACAGCTACCACTTCAGTTACCCCTGCTACTCCCAGCGACAATAAGAGGAAATGGGAGGGGGATTTTAGCAAGGGTTCAGCTACTGTTCAGTCTTAAGCTCAGCAACGCAAAACAAATGACCACCAGAGTCCGAATCAGCAATCATCAGGTAGTCAAGGGCAGAGTGGCTATCGGGGAATTCACCCATGGTGTAGAAGGTGCAACAAACACCACAGTGGAAGATGCCGCAGGGAACAGTGTCAAAGATGCCTCAAGATGGGTCATGAGGCTAAGGATTGTAGAAGCGCACGGCCAGCAAATCAGAACCAGCAACAACAACCACCTGCTCCACGAAACCAGCCTCAGCAGCAGCATGGAAACAGGGGATGCTACCAGTGTGGGGCTGAAGGTCATTACAAGCGGGATTGCCCTCAGTTAAACCAGAACCAGAACAATAACAACAACAACAACCAGGGCAACGGGAACAACAACAACGGTGGGAACAATAACAACAATGGTGCTAGAGGCCGTATGTTTGTGATCGGTCAGGGTGATGCCAGGAATGATCCCAACGTGGTTATGGGTAAGTTTCTTCTTGACGACTTTTATGTTACTGTACTATTTGATTCTGGTGCGGATACAAGTTACATGTCTCTAAAAGCTAGTGAAATGTTAAAACGTGCACCAACTCTCCTAAATACCAAACATGTCGTAGAGTTAGCTAACGGTAAAAGCCTAGAGGCCACGCACATAGTTTAAGGGTTAATCACCTACCTAACTATGGTCTTATACCCACATTCAATTTGATCAGTGGCTGGACCATTAGAGTTTAAACCGAAAGTCAAAGTTATTTTACGATACTTGACTTTTCGGTTTGTAAAACTATGAAACTGAACTAATGAAAGGGCTTAAGACACTTACATGAGTCCTAGCTATCTTTTCTACAAGAATATAAGTCCCAATCAGATCAGGAGCTCCAGAATTGTGAGTAGAGAAGTTGGAATGATAAATGGAAATTGAAATGAATGGATACATCAACTATTTATAGGTTTTGGGGGATTTTAGAGATCATTCCAGGTGTTAGAGGAGTTCCTAGGATGATGACAAGTGCCTAAATACGTGTCCTAAGTCGGTTTGCAGCCCCTAGTTTCGAATACATTGAGATAAGTGGTTTGATTGGGCTGCAAGCAAATTTTTCGTCACTGGCACTTGCTTACGGACCGTAAGGTCCTTGGCATACGGTCCGTAAGGACCTGGTCAGCAAACATGAAGTTTCAATAGTTGGCAGTTTTGGCCCCTGAATGCGTATCGTTGAGTTTTGGCACATCTAACACCCGTTAACCCCATTTCTAAGCTCTATAAGGAAGTTAAAGTATATTTAACTTCAACCATGCTCAAAAACATGTCGGATGTCGGTTCGTTTGGTCGTACGGTCACGTTGTTTGTCTAATTACGACGAAACACGAACGGACGCGAAATACGATCCAAATTACGCGACGAGTGGAATTTTATCAAGCCAAACCCTAAAATAAAATATTTTAGTGCTTACATAAATTTTTGGGTGCCCGGGTATATTCAGAATGTTAGATATGCGCGAAAGTGCAAACATGTGCACTTTTTGACACTTTTAGTCCCTGCATGACTTAAAAGTTTATTTTTGCGCATCAAACACCTATAATCCAATATCCAAGCTATATAAAGAATAAATAGGGTATGTTTATCTCATGGTCATATTCCGGAAGGTCCGTTATCATACGAATCGACCTACTTTTGCAGTTTGACGCAATTAGTCCTTTAATCGCACAAAGTGGCGCAAAATGTCGTTTACTGACATCCAAGCCTTCCATGGCCCATAATGGGCATTCCCAAGCATATACTTAAACATTACTATGCTCCCGTTCACTTAATTGGTCACCGAAAGGCGTAGATTCAAAAGTTGACACTTTAAGTCCCTCTATTGCGCATCTCATCATTTAATAGCATTGAAGACTTATCTAATCCATATTAAGCATTCTTGAAAGTATTATTAAACATCAAGATGCTTTGGTTTCGCTAAAAGGTTATTCAGAGGTATAATTAAATATATTGACACTTTTAGTCCCTCTAACTTACAAAGTTGCGCGTAACTTCACTTATTAGCATAAAAGCTTTGAATGGCCAATATTAGGCATTCCCGAGAATATAATCAATCATTATGAAGTTCTCAATTTATTAAAAGGTCACTCAGAGGTAAGGATTAACATGTTGACACTTTTAACCCTTCGTTGCGCAAACTTCCACATAGTTACGCAAACGGCTCCTCTCATCCAACAAGTGGCTCGTTTGAGAGTACGGACACCGTATAAGGTCACTCAGAGGCCTAGTTTAGGCATGTTGACACTTTCAGTCCTTCTATAATCAAAGTTTTTGATTTTTAATGAAATTAGTCCCTCGCAGTCAACGTTTGACTTTATTAGGGTTCATTACACGTGTCAACACATCATTGGACACGATTTTACGAGGTGTTACAGCTGCCCAGGATCGTCGAGTTGTTTGACTGGCTGTAAGGATTAGCTATTCCTTAATATTGGTTTTAAACTGAAGTTGGAAAGATTACTCCACCTTAAATAAGCTCTCTTGTAACTAATAGTTAGTATGTAAGTATCAAGGTTGCTCCTTTGCAGACCTTGTATAAATGGAAAGTTAAACATCTGTTGTTAGACAGAAGATTGGTAAGTCCAATTATCAGGATCTGAAAGTTGCCTTGGAAACAACGAATAAGATCATACAAATCCATAATCGTCTGAAAGTTTCCAGTAATCGGCGGAAAAATTTCGGATTGATGAAAGTCGCAACCCTCTTAAGACCTTAATAAGGAATAAGGTTCAATTGAAAGTATCGCCCTAAGAAGGGTGTGCTGAAATTTTTATACAACGGGCTAGTTAAGCTCTGGATATATAGCATCATTTGAGGGATCGAATACATCAAAGGTCAATAGCCTATAAGCTAAAACCTATTTAAGGAGCTTAGTGGAGCTCGCAATATGACCCACACTAGTGATTTAAGGATATGTTTCGCCGATAAGTCGAGACGCGATATCACATAATGATAGGCAGATTAATGAAAATTTATGGTTTCATGAGAAACCAGTATCAAATAAGGATCGACAACATATTCGACCAACTCCAAAGGGCAAGCTTCTCTAAAAAAATCGATTTGAGAACAAGGTATCATCAACTCAAGGTTTGAACTGAAAATGTACCTAAGACAACATTTAGAACAAGATATGGATATTGTCAGTTCTTAGGGATGCCTTTCGGACTCACTAATGCACCAGCAACATTCATGGATTTCATGAATCGCGTTTGCAAACCCTACTTGGACAAGTTGTCATTGTCTTCATTGATGACATTCTTATTTATGCAAAGAACCAGGCTGATCATGAGAAGCACCTTCGTTGTACTCTTAATCTGCTTCAGCAAGAAAAGCTCTACGCCAAGTTTTCAAAATGTGAGTTTTGGCTTCATGAAGTCCAATTTCTTGGACACGTGGTTAGTAAGTGTGGTATCCAGGGGGATCCCGCTAAAATTGAGGTTATCATGAATTGGCAAGAGCCGAAGACGCCCACCGAGATTCGTAGCTTCTTGAGTCTAGCAGGATATTATAGGCATTTTATCGAAAACTTCTCAAGGATTGCTGCACCCCTAACTTCGTTAACGCGTAAGAATATTAAGTTTGACTGGGGTCCTAAGCAGCAGGAATCCTTTGACATTCTTAAGCAGAAGTTGAGCAATGCACCTGTGTTGACATCGCCTGATGGAATAGAGGAACTTGTAGTATACTGCGACGCATCACACACCGGTATGGGAAGTGTGCTTATGCAGAAAGGCAAGGTTATTGCCTATGCTTCTCGACAATTAAAGGTGCACGAGAAGAATTACACCACCCACGATTTGGATTTGGGTGCCGTTGTATTTGCATTAAATCTATGGAGGCATTATTTGTATGGGACTAAGTGTGTGATCTATTCTGATCACAAGAGCCTCCAGCATCTGTTCAATCAAAAGGATCTGAACATGAGATAGTGTCGATGGATGGAGACACTGAATGATTATGATTGTGAAATCTGATACCCTCCAGGTAAGGCGAATGTGGTCTTCGACGCTTTGAACAGAAAGGAAAGGGTTAAGCCCATTGGGATCAATGCCAAGAGCATTGAGTTGAGAAGCAGCCTGAATGAAAGATTGCTAGCCGCTCAGAAAGAAGCCGTATTAGAAGCCAACTATCCAAATGAAAAGTTGGGAGTAACTGCAGAGCAGTTATCATATGGCAAGGATGGAATCCTAAGATTGAATGGACGGATATGGGTTCCAATTTATGGAGGACTCAGGGAAGTTATTCTTCAGGAAGCCCATAGTTCCAAGTATTCTGTTCATCCTGGAAGTGACAAGATGTATCAGGACTAAAAGGCCAATTACTGGTGGATAGGTTTGAAGAAATATATAGCCACTTATGTGGCCAAATGTTTGACGTGCGCGCAAGTTATAGCAGAACACCAGAAACCGTCAGGTTTGCTACAACTGCCTGAACTTCCCACCTGGAAGTGGGAAATGGTAATTATGGATTTCATCACAAAGTTACCAAAAAAAACAAAGCGAGAAAATGATACTATTTGGGTTATAGTGGATAGACTGACTAAGTCAGCCCACTTCTTACCTATTAAGGAAACACACAGCTCAAATAAGTTAGCTCAGCTGTACGTGGACGAGATTGTATCTCTCCACGGAGTGCCAGTGTCTATCATCTCTGATAGGGAAACGAGATATACATCGCGTTTTTGGAAAAGCTTTCAGCAATCCCTAGGCGCTCGATTAAACTTCAGTACAGCATATCATCCTCAGACGGATGGCCAAAGCAAGCGTACGATTCAAACACTCGAAGATATGCTACGATCTTGTGTTATTGACTTAGGAGGAAGTTGGGATGATTATCTTCCATTAATAGAATTTTCATATAATAATAGCTATCAATCCAACATTCAAGCTGCACCTTTTGAAGCTTTGTATGGAAGAAAACGCCCGTTGTTGGGCAGAAGTTGGAGTTGTCCAACTAACAAGACCTGATATATTCCTGGAGACGACAGACAAGAATGTACAGATAAGAGATCGTCTCCAAGCTGCCAGAGATGGGGGAGCCATACCAGCAAATTAGAGGGTTAAAAGTGCAAAATAACAAGTTAAAATCAAGATTTGAAGGACCAGGGACCTAAATTGCAATTCTGTCAAACTTGGTAACCTGATGGGGGAGCCATACCGGCCGCGTAGACCTTATGTAGGTCTTACGCGGGCCGCCTAAAACCTGCCAGCATCGAAAATGCATGGCAGGTGCCTGTTCAGCAGGTTAAACCGACTTTAAAGTCTGGTTTTCGATTCTAGGGGCTTGTTTGATGGTTTATATTGGCCTAGGGACACATGTGATGATCAGGAATCATCTCATAGACTTGTTTGGCATGATCTTGATCAATTAAAATCCCTATATAAAGAGTCCTAGTTGCAACATTGTTACATACACTAGAAAAATCATTCTAACTCAATTGCTGGAGTCTCCTGGAGCTCAAGACCATTCCCTAAGGATCATTAGTCGTACTTAGGACCCTTGTAAGCTTCCTTAACCTCCTAAGCTCCGTTTTTATTAGTTTAATGGCCCAAAGTCAAACCGTCGTAATTAAGGTTTGACTTAGTGATTAATCACTAATGGTCCAGTCAATTCTTGAATTGAGAGTAGCTTTGAGTTGGTAATTATGTGGATAATAAACCCTTAAAAT
Source organism: Helianthus tuberosus (assembly GCA_030545235.1). Classification (NCBI taxonomy): domain Eukaryota; kingdom Viridiplantae; phylum Streptophyta; class Magnoliopsida; order Asterales; family Asteraceae; genus Helianthus; species Helianthus tuberosus. The sequence continues at coordinate 973,644 of CM060438.1, read as the reverse complement.
GGCACTCTCTGATTCCCACTCTAACTAGGTCAATTGTCGGGTCAAACTTAATTATAAAAAGTAAACAGAAAGCTAATTTTCAAATAAACGCATAATTAACAATATAGAAGCCATGAAACCTGTTTTAACACTTGTATAACTTGGTAATTAATATAAGAACATGTCTAAGCATGTTCAACCCGACAATTTTCAGTTTTAGCTCGGTTCAGAACTGAAAGTCGCAAAAGTAGACTTTTGCTTTGACTTTCAGTTCTGACCCAATGTAGCATATTTTAGAAATTCCTTAGAGCTTTATTAGGACCAGGTTACATGTTAGTATAACCCTCAGTGATTATACAACTTAGTTCATTAGTTATCCGATTCATTTGCATGTTTCCGTTATATGCTTAAATGTTGACCATTATTCCCCTTTGACAATAAAACGATATTTTTGAAAACGTGAAAGAATAGAAACATTTATTACTGATTTATAAACTTGCCCTTAAAATTTGACATCAGTTTGAGGTCTAGATTAGGAGTTATGCTCAATAGCGTAATTAGAAAGCTTTTTATTAATTAAACGACATAATTAGCATATAGCCTATTTAAACCCAAATTTTGATACCAAAATTTTTACCCACTGATATAAAATAATATTTTGTGATTTTTGAAAAATTTTATTTATTTTTAGGCTGAGCATAACATAGGGTTCTAGCTTTGATTCGGTAATTGTCGGTTTTGCCCTTTTGGCCTATAAAATGAGTTTTACATAACATTTTGGTACCAAACCTTTTGCTACTGATTTTATATGATAAATAAAATATTTTAAGCCTTCTGGAATAATAAAAATATCAGCTTTTCTTATAAAACCCGAAAATCGCTTAAAACCGCCTTTTTACGCGTTTTAAACGCATAGTATGAGTTAAAACTATTTTAAACATATAAGACTCAGTACCTACTGATGTTTTTAGTAAATTTTTATACTTTAACAGTAAGCAAAATTTGTAAACTCATATTTCCATATTTGACCTTTAAAGCTTATGTGAAATTACCAAAATGCCCCTTCGGTGCATAGTTTGGTTATAAATAATAAATTTCACATATATGCAATACCCTACTGATATAACTTATTAAATTAAGTATTTTTACTAATTATATCAGACCTGAAATTCAGATTAATATTTAAACTCTTTTATAACCTTTAAAATGACCAAAATACCCCTTCGGGGCATAATTTGAGTTTAAATCCATTTTGGGCATAATGGAAGGTATCCTACTGATATCACAACTTGTTTAAGGCATATTAACTTAGGAAACCTGTATATGACTATTATGGTTAACCGTTACGTATTTTTCGCGTTCGGTTTATGTAACTAGTTTACATAGATTGACCAAAACGGGTCAAACCTTATCATTTTGTCTCAAACCTCACTTGTTAAAGCACATGGAATATACATGTAATTTGTAGAAGTTTAGGATTAAAGATGTTACTTAGACAAACCACATGAACTATTTGGTCATTTTACTCAAAAGTAAAATCATGTCTTATACTCAATCATATATCGTCGGGCATACTTGCTGGTATTGGATATACCCATTAGTTTGCTAAAAATTACCAACTGAAATTTGTGAATACGTTGCTTAATTTATTATTATTTTATTAACTAAAGATATTATAAATAACTATGTCGTTGAGCAGAGGGGGAATAGCTAACACATCGTCATCGATAATGTCGTCTAGTAGTGCGAACGGCTGAAAGTCGTCCAAATCGCTGTCAGATGCAGACTCGTTGTCTGATGTAATAACCTGAACCTCCGGCACAACCTCGTCATCAGATACTAACTCCATTGGGTCTACGTCGTCGTACACATTGCTACCCTCAGATGAAGACATTGTAACCTGGTAAATAAGTTGTTCGACATATGTATTAATGATTAATTGTTACTTTACATTTATACACGAAATGTATGATTCACATAATGTTCATTTTAAGTTATCCTAATTGAGTCGTGTGGATTAACTTAAGGTTTCATGTCTACCATTTTCGAGGCTAAGACGCTTAATGTCCTTTCTTGATTTATATGAGGTGAATTCTTGTTGTAATGGACCATGAAAAATGTTTATGCAAATGAAACCCTTTTGTTTATGTTTAAATGGTTTTCTGAGAGATCCCTAGTGATTGTAGACTTAGACTCGAGAAAGAATCCTGGTTCATTACAATCGATGCTTTGATACCAACCTGTCACACCCGCTCATAGTGGAAGCGCGAGGTGTGATCTGATCGGTTTTCATTGCATAATATCGAAATAAGTGAACATACTATATGAATAAAACATGCTCCAATGCCATTACATAGTTGTTTCAAAAGAACACACAAGAGTTTAAGTGTATCAGTTACAAACCATTAACGGAAAGGTAAATTGTCTTAGTTTCATACAACAGAACGAAAGTTTTAAACTACTAAGGTTTAGACCACTATATTGCCGCAAAGAGGCGGTATATAATAGGCAAACCCTCCAAAAGATGGCTTGGAGTTCTGATAGTTATATCCTTGTCTGACATGGTCCATTAATTCCCTGAAATACATGTTAAGTTGAAAACATCAACAAAAGTTGGCGAGTTCATGCAGTTTAGTTGTAAAAGATGTATTTGTAAAATTTATGAAGTAGTATGTAAAGCATCAATGAAATCGTTGATCATTAATGTTTTGCAAGGACATTAATATATGTGACGAAAAAGGAAGCAATCCAAACCTAGACGATTTTATGTCGACTACTATCGACTGGGACACAAACGCACTCTTCTGTATGGGTCCACGACCAAGAGTGGGGCTGGCCGAAACCCATTAGAGCTAACCCCTTGTACCTAGGTCCAAACTGGATTAATGGTGCTTAGTTGTATAACCCTATTCGCACATGATCTAAGGTGTTTCATTCCATGACTTAAAATACAATTGAACATGTATTTTCCCCGATAGTTGTAACGTTGTAAAGCATTTAAAATGAATAGAGGACATGAACTCACAGAATTGCGTTCGTGAATTGTAAGTACTGTGATCTCACGTGTGGTCGTCTTGAATAGTGTCACGACCTACAAACGTCCTATATTTGTTAGACACTTCGGTCTTTGTAATGACTCATGTACAAGACTTTTATCTTCAATATGTGTTAAGACTTGTATGTATTTGTTATTTGTTGAACTGTGTCTTAGATGTATTAATTGATAACTGTTTAGTATATATATTTCGCCAAATATATATATATTCTTGTATCTTGTTGTAACACCTCGTAAATTTCATGTCCAATATAATATCGACACGTGTCATGGGCTTAAAACGTGTAAAAGATTACTTATGAGGGACTAAAGTTGACAAACGAAGGATCTACGTGCGTAAAAGGATTCAAAGTGTCAACAATGGATAATTATACCTTTTAATAACCCTACACGATGTTTATACCCTTAAACGAATGAATTATGGATCATACGAAGCCAATTGTGAAAGAAAGTGAGAGATTACAAACTACAGGGGTTAAATGTGTCAACATGTTTAATTTATACCTCTGAGTGACCTTTTAGCAAACCCGAAGCTTTGTAACGATTAATTATACTCACTATAATGAGTGATAAAAATTTCACAAGGTTTCGATAAAGTATGAGAAAGTTATGATAACATTCGTATATGAGGGGTTAAAAGCGTTAACGTTGAAATTTAAGGTTTTTCGGGTGATCATAAAACTAACCAAGGACTTAATGAAGTTTGGTTATGCCTTGGAGCCCTTAAAAGTTAACTTGGAGGGTTAAAAATGCAAGAAATAAAGTTAAAACCACGTTTAAAAGGATAAGGGGCCAAAATGCAAAACTTGAAACTTGTTTTAACTTGTTCTGTGCCCCCATACCGGCCGCGTAGACCATGTATGGGTCTTACGCGAGCCGTGTGACCTTCTGCAGCGACAGAAACACAGACAGATGCCTGTAAAGGCTGTGTAACCGACTTAGATGGCTTGTTTTACATACCAGGGGCTACCCCAATGGTATTTCATGCACTAGGGACACTTGTATTGATCAGGGATCATGCATTGTAACACCTCAGAAATTCTTGTCCAATAAAATAAAGACACGTGTCATGTTATGCAAACGTGTTGTAAATACGGATCCAGATAAAGATGTACGGTAGGATTTAAAAACGTCGACATGTTAATTTATACCTCTGAGCGACCTATTAATAAATCCCTAACCAGGATATATTTTATCAACATCTGAATTATGGGTATAAATCTGGCCATTCAAAATAATGAATTTATTTTATAACTCTAGACATGGATCCTATGCAAATTCTTGGTGTTTCCGTCAATTTAAACTTCCCACAAAGTGCCAAAGTGTGTAAGTGCATGCCTAGACATGCAATGGCTGAAAACATGGTCCCTATTCTGATTAAAGTGCATGAGATTCGAAGATGTAAGTGTTGCATGGTCAAAGCCTGAATAAAAACAAACTTTTGTTCCCTGGCGAAGGCTTGCGCACCTCAACATCCGGAACGTTGCGGTGCGCAAGGCTGCTTACGGACCTCAACACCCAGACCGTTGAGGTGCGTAAGGTTCCTGAAGAAAAACAAAGTTTTGTCCTCTGGTGACTGCTTACGGACCTCAACATCCAGAGCGCTGCGGTGCGTAAGGCATACAGCTGGGCAATTTCAGGACAGATGCTTGTTAAAACGTTACACCGCCTCTTTTAGGTGGTATTCGAAATTCAGGGGCTCTCTAGGTGGTTTTTAGCATCCTAGGTCCACCTGGAATGATCTTATAACATCACTAGACTATTTTGGCATGATCCTAAGCTCTTGGGGTTCACTATATAAAAAGATGAAAGTTGCAACTTTTGGGCATTTGCATTTGCAACATTCACAACTTACTTTCTGGAGCTCTCTGGTCAGCAAGCAATCTTCCTAGTGGTCCCTAATCATAATTAGGACATTTGTAAGTAGCCTTAACCCTTTCTAATTTAGTTTAGCTTAGTTAATTAGCTAAAAGTCAAACCATCGTAATTAAGGTTTGACTTTGTGATTAATTAATATGTGCTCAGTCTAATCACGAATTAAAAGAATCTTTAAGTAGGTATTTATATGGGTAATAAACCCTTAAAGGGGTACTTCCAGATTCCCACTCTAACTATGTTAATTGTCGAGTCAAAGCTTACTTTAAAAAGTCAACAGAATGTTTAATTTCAAATTAAAGCATAATTAGCAATGTTGGATACTTGCAACCTGTTTAATTATTAATATAACTTGGTAATTAATGTAAGAACATGTCCCAACATGTTCAACTCGACAATTTTCAGTTTAGGCTCGGTTTGGACCCGAAAGTCGCATAGTTTGACCTCTGCTTTGACTTTCAGTTCTGACCCGTTTAAGCATTGTTTAGAAATGCCTTAGAGCCTTAGTTGGACCAGGTTTCATACTAGTGTAACCCCCTGAGGTCACACAACTTGGTTCATTAGTTATCCGATTCATATGCATGTTTCCGTTAAACGCTTAAATTGTTGACTATTATGCCCTTTTGACTATAAAACGTGATTTTTGAAAAAGTAAAAGAGTAGAAACCTTAGTTACTGATTTATAAACTTGCACCTAAAATTTGACATCAGTTTGAGGTCTAGATTAAGAGATATGCTCATTAGCGTAAATTAAAAGATTTATGTTAATTAAACGGCGTAATTTGAAAGATTTATGTTATAGCCTAGTTAAACCCACTTTTTGATATCAAAATTTTTACCCACTGATATAATATAATATTTTGGGATTTTTGAAGATGTTTATTTAATTTTTGGCTGATCATAACATAGGTCTTTAAGTTTGATTCGGTTAATGCCGGTTTTGCCCTTTTTAGCCATAAAATGAGTTTTACAAATCCCTTTGACCCCAAACCTTTTTCTACTGATTTTATTTGATAAATAAAATATTTTGAGCTTTCTGGAATTATAAAAATATCAGCTTTCCTTTGAAAACCCGGAAATGGCTCCAAATCGCCTTTTTAAGCGTTTTTAACGCATAGTATGTACTAAAACAATATTAAACATATAAGGTTGATACCTACTGATATTTTTAGTATATTTTTATATAATAACAGTAAGTAAAAGTTTATAAACTCAGGTTTCCAGTTTTGGCCTTTTAAGCCTAAGTGAAATTACCAAAATACCCCTAAGGTGCATAGTTTGGTTTTAAATGATAAATTTCACATATAGGTCATACCCTACTGTTATAACTTATTAAATTAAGTGTATTTACTGTATAAATCAGACCTGTAACTCAGATTTCTAATTAAACTCTTTTATAATCTTTTAAATGACCAAAATGCCCTTTTAAGGCATAAATTGTGTTTAAATCCGTTTTGGGCATAATAGAAGATACCTTACTGATATCACAACATGTTTAAGGCATATTAACTCAGGGAACTTGCATATGACTCTTATGGTTACCCGTGACGCCCTTTTCGCGTTCGGTTCGATTTATGTAACTAGTTTGCATAAATTGACCGAAACGGGTCAAACCTTATCATCTTTGTCTCAAAATCCAGAATGTATTTAGTATACCCATATTATACAAGTATTCAAACTTGTCGGGTCTAAATCACATTCTATCCGGTCTTCGCTTAATCGTGCGTTTGAACCGTATCGTCCTTAAAAGCTAACCGGTCTAAGCTTAGGCTTAAATAAAGACCCGTTAGAAATCTAATAGGTTATTATAAACCTTTGTTCCAGAATAGAAGAACCAGTAAAAGCTACCTTCACTCGCTAATTGTGATTTATACTTACAAAGGTAAATACTTTTAACTTATTTTCCCTATAGGGGCTTGGGGTACGGTATATAAAATACCGCTTGGTCCGGCATTGAATCTTTAATCGAATAGAGGTTAAATCATTGATATGCTACGTTTTGAAATGTTTTGTTTGCTTAAAGCCTTTGGGGGGTTAATGACCATGTCCCGGATATCCTTGGCATCATCTTACGAGATGGCCACGACCTAAGCACGGGGTGTAGACGTACACCCGTCAGTGCCTAACCAAATAATGTGGTGTGTCTATTAATCTTTAACCCGGTCTACGGATCGGGCTAGTGAACGCATAAGTAACATGTAATTCACTTACAAGATTATATTCATATAATTATCCCAAGTTATAAAATGTTTTTGTGCCACGTGCATTCAAATCAATTTTTAAACCTTTTCAAAACGAGTCAGTTAAATTGTATTTACCAGTGTAAACTGACGTATTTTCCAAAAGGTTAAGTGCAGGTACTACTCGTACTAGGCTGGCTTTCTTCTAGCGTCCACAATAAGTCTCGCAAGCTTGGATGTCAATAAAACTGTTGAACAATATCTGCTTTTATTTTGATCCGCCTGTGGATCCGTTTCAACTATTCGTGATATTTAATATTACATTTTATTAAAGTTGAAATGAATCTATTTTTGCTTCCGCTGTGCATTTATATAATTGTGTTGTTTGACTTATGATGATATCAACTACGTCACGATACTCCCCACCGGGCCCACCGGTGATACGTGGAAAATAGGGGTGTGACAGGTTGGTATCAGAGCCAGCTCTGAGTGAATTAAACACTTGCCTTTTGTGTTTAATCTCAGTTACACAATTGCACATTCCTCGATTCTCGAGTCTAGACAAAGAACTTAGGAATTATCCAAATTTGTTTTACTTCTAACTTGTCTTATATATATCTTTTGTTGTATCACTTGTTTGTTTTTTACAGGTTGACAAAATGCCACCACGGATGAGAGGAAGAGGAAGAGGAAAAGGGCCACTCGTCGCCCCAAATGACCATGAAGCCGGACCTTCGCACCGGCGAACACCATCTGATCCCCACAACCCAGATCCTCAAGATCTCTGGAGGACTCTTATTGAGCCAGCTAAGCGCTCAGTTTCACTGAGTACCTCCCCTTCTATTCCACACTCCTTTGGGCCTCATCCCGATAATGAGCCCCACAACTCTCACCAATCCTACATACCTCTTCAAGGACATAACTCACCCTTCGACCACCTATCACCTGTATTCCAGGGCCAGTTCAACCCTGCCGATTACCTTGGAGAACCAGTGGGTTTTAACCCACTTGGACCCGAATATCACTTTTCCGGTGGCAACGCGATGGATATAGATGAAGATATCGAACCTTCAATGCCACTGATGTGTGTAAAATGCAACATATAAATTACATCAAATAAGGCATAAAACTAACCCTTTTTTAGTACTAATGTTGGAAAAAGTATGTTTTTGTCTTCCTTTTGAATTTACAGGGTCAAATGAGCTTAAACGAACAAAAGGAACAAAAATACAGCCAAAACCAACATAAATACAAAGAAAAGGAAGAAACGTGGCATGCCCGACCCCTCGACAACAACTCCCAAAGCAAAAACAAGAAGAAAGCTGAGCATGGGGCTGTGCCCAGCCCGAAACGGGGCGTGCCCAGCCCGACACGGGGCGTGCCCAGCTCGACACGGGGCGTGCCCAGCTCAGCACGAGGCCGTGTCCAGAATGGTCAGCCCTGGCACAAAAGACAAACCAGTAGAAGCTTCTATTGCCCACCACGGGGCCGTGCCCAGCGGACACGGGGGCGTGGCGAAAGTACAGCAGGCGCATTAATTGTAATTGCGAATTACAATTAATGAAGAGAGAGAGTGTCAGACGGACACGGGGGCATGCCCAGCGGACACGGGGGCGTGTGGAGCTAATAAAGACAAACTGTATTAATGAAGAAAGAGAAAAGGGTGGACACGGGGCCGTGTCCAGGCTTCTGTACAGGCTATAAATAGGAGTGCTTGGCTCAAGCTCAAACCATCCCTTGGCACACCACCTCTCTCACACTTCATCCACCACCCACCACCATCACAACACCATCATCCACCACCATCATCCATTGTCCATCGTAGAGTGTGTGAGTCATCTCGGGATCCAAGATTGATTGTAAGAGTTCTTGACAATCAAGGCCATGTTTGCCTAAGTCTCTTACATCACTTGGTGAAGACAAAGTGTCTAGTATAATACTTTTTATTTCTAATCTTTTGCACTTTTTATTTTGTTTTGTATTAATGACTTTAATAACTAGTTACTTATGTTGAAGGTGCTCTTTCCTTATCGTTTGTCCGTGGTGTCTTGGCATTATTTTACTGTCTATATAAAATAAAGGATTTTCACCATTCATATCTCCACGGTCTATATGGAGGTATGTTGGCTACCTGGTCGGGGGTTAAGGGAACGGTTTGGTAAAGGTCTTGCCATTGTTCAGCGTTTAGAGGTCCTGCAATGGACCTGGGTCAAAATTAGTAGGACCTCCTTCAATACTTCACGGTATTGGATGGCGGGGGTCCAAACTCTTTGACCCCCTCATAAGTTAACTACTATTAATACTATAACCCGGCTACTTAGGACTGTATCCCTGCTGACTCAGACTACTTAGCCGAGGGTAACGTCACCGCCAAAAGCGGGGCCTACCACAATACTGCATTAATAACTTAATTCATTATCTTCCAATAATCCACCCTTTTAGGATTGTATCCTTGCTGACTCAAACTACTAGGGTGAGGGTAACGTCACCTTCAAAAGAGGGGCCTACTACAATAACTAAGATAATCTCTTAATTATGTGCAAAAGTGCGGAAATAATCAAAGGTTATACTAGATACGAGTCGGAACCAAGTGATTCATCTTGTCTATCTGTTTTTCTTTTATTTTTATTTTTCAGCATTTTAGTTAGTTTTATTTTTCTTAGTTTAAAACATTTTTCTAAAACTTTTATTTTTGATTAGACGTTGAGGATAAACCGGTACTAAAAGCTCTTGTGTCCTTGGACGACCTCGGTATCTTACCAACACTATACTACGCTCAACGATGGGTGCACTTGCCCATATGTGTGTTTAGTGTTAGTGAAATATCGTGTTTTATAAATTTAAAACTTGGCTAAAATAAGTGTTAAAAAGGGCTTAAAATATACACCTAATATATATAACACTTCGCACGCATCAAGTTTTTGGCGCCGTTGCCGGGGACACAAGGATTTTAGGAAAGCTTAAAATCGACGGCCTAATCAGTTTTTCAAAACCTTTTCAAAACGGGCCCACATTTTTCTGCATTTTAGTTTAGTTTTGCATTTACAGTAGGTTAAACACGGGCCGTGCTCACTGAACACGCCCCGTGCTCAACTAGATCAGTAAATTTAATTAAAACGCCCAGATACAGATCCTGAACACGGGGCCGTGTCCACTGAACACGGGGCCGTGTCCAGCCTCTGTTTCCGTTTTTATTTTGTTTTCTGATCTCGAGACTCGGTTGTGGTCTGCTGAGTGATTCTTATGGATCAATACTCAGGAGGTTACAACTACACCTATGAGGAGGATGATTATAGGGGTAATTATTGCACTAATTGTCGTAACTTACGCTCGGTTCAAAATAATCACTCATATCAACCATCCAATTCATACACCTACTATGAGGAGCCCAGGTACGAGCCATCAACTTCATACACATCCTATGAAGACCAAAGGTATGAACCTCCTCCCTCATACTCATATTTTGATGAACCAAGGTATGAGCCTTCATACTCATACTTTGAGGAACCAAGATATGAGCCACCACCTTCATATGCTTATTATGAGGAACCATGGCGTGAACAGCCCACCTCATATGAGTATTATGAAGAACAAAATTACGACCCTTATCCATCATATGCTTACAATGAAGAACAATGGTGTGAACCATCTACTTCATATGGGTATTATGAGGAACAAAGGATCGAACAACCGGATTCAAGCTTAGAAAATCCCGATTCTTTTTCTATAACCGAAGTAACCGATAGGATATTAGAACACATAAGAGTTATCGATCGATGTATAAAAGAAGCTCGCGCAAGGGAAGAGGAGTCCCGCGCAAGAGAAGAACTAAAAAAGGAAGAGATAACTGAAAATGTAAAAATGGAAGAACAAATAAGTGAAAAACCTACACATGAGTTAAACAACGAAAAAGGTGAGTCCGACAACGTTAAAATTCAAGAAGAGTCTAATTTTGAAAAAATTGATCTCTTGTCACCTTCTTTTGAAAATCATTGTTTAGTACCCACTCATGCTAAGTTTTTAAAAGAGTTAAACACTAACACTAAAATTGACGAAACGATAAGTGTTAAGTTAACTAATGATCAAACGTCGCTAATAAAAGAGGACCCATTTGAAATTAACATTACACCGGTTCCATGTTTCTTTCAAAACTCGTTTATTAGTAATGTCACAATCGATAAAGATCTTTGTGTTAACATAATGCCTAACTACATTTTCGAAAAATTAAGTATTAGTGATTTTTCTCCACTTCAAATACCCATTTTTCTATCCAATCGGCAAGTAATAAAATCAATCGGTATAGTTGAAGATGTCTTGGTTCAAACAAATCAAATGGTAATCCCGACCGACTTTGTCATCCTCGATGACGCTCCTCTAGTGTTGGGGCGACCATTTGTAAAAACTCACGAAGCTTTGAAAAACCGGAAGTTCAACAATCTACCTCTTTAATTAGGGGCATTTAAAAAGAGTGTCGATCTTGAGTGATCAATGAAATATCCATTCGGCAATGACGACCCCCTAATTGAAGATGAGCCAGAACCACCTGATAAAGTGGGTCTAGCCAAGGACCCTTATAAACGTGGCGCACCACGGAGGCATTCCGCGGAACTATCCGTAGTTTTAGTTTAGATTAACTTTTATGTTTTCTAGTTTAGTTTTAATTTTCAGGAATAAAACACACTCGGGATGGTGAAGGATGATAAGGGAAGCTTGAACCAACACCCCATACACAAAAACAGAGCCCCCCGATGATTTTTCTTCATTACAGCAAGTTCAGCACGGGGCCGTGCTCACCCTAACACGCCCCGTGCCCAAGGTTCTGTAGAAAATGCCCAGTTCAGGTACCTGGACACGGGGCCGTGCTCACTGGACACGCCCCCGTGCCCAGCCTTCTGTTTACTTTTGGTACTGGCAGTCTGGACACTGGGCCGTGCTCAGCCAACACCACCCCGTGTTCAGCTACCCAGTACCATAAAATCTTGTTTTTAACCCATTTTTACACATTTAATCAGCCTAAAAACTTATTTTTGGGACACATTGAGGACAATGTGTAATTTAAGTATGGGGGGGATGCTAAAACCTTGAATCTTGCAAGTCCTAAATACAAGCCTTACACAAAACTCTATTGGAATCGCTAATCACCCCAAATTTTTTCAAAAATTTTCATTTTTTTTTACTTGTCTAGGTTTAATTTGGGAATTTTAAAATTCTAAAAAGGTTATATTTTTACAAATTTACAACCGATAACGTCGTGATAAAAAGAACCAACATAAGAAAATTATGAAAAGGCATGACAAGCTTAGTTAAAATTTAATTATATATACTTGATCACATAAAACCCCATTCCCACAAAAGTGAGTTTTGAGCCTTTATTGAGCATACAAATATATACCTTTAAATTAAATGCTCATCTTTCGTTTCTTGTGTGAATAGCCGCTTGGTTCTTACGACTCTAGAACTTGCCATGACGATACATTCCCGGTCCTTACCAACTTAAACCCGAGTAAGTAAATGATAGAGGCATTAGGACTAACCCTTTTTATTTCTACACCATTATTTTTCTTTTTTTTTTCTTACCACCTACCCAAAATCCCCCTAGTTAACCCCTTTGAGCCTAAACCTTTTCATTTCATAACCCAAAACAAAAACCCTTTCACCCACCAAAACCTTTTTATTTCTAACCCTTTGTTTTAGTAACAAGCTCGGTTTTTCTTATGACTTTCAAAAAAAAAAAAAAAAGATGATGATGATGAAGCAAAAGAGAAATAAACAAACAAGTTTATCAAAAATAACTTTGTTTGAATAGTGGCTTCATCAAAATAAAAAAAAAATAAAAAAAAGGTCTTACGAAAACCGATGCTTTTTACGCCTTTCGCCCTTTTACTAACCACTAACCCAACCACCTACCTTTAACCCAAGCCTAACCCTTAACCCACAAAGTCCTCTTGATATTTACAAAGGTATATAAGTTAAAAAGGAGGAGGATTGATTGCTTGGCAAGCCTATGGTAGGAGTAAGTTTCATGCCGCTCTCGAGTGTTTCACAAAAATACATCTTCGGCCGAGTGTTGAGTGATTCCCCGTGAGGTATGTGAACTTGTATATAAATAAAATTTTAAAGAGGCATGTTATGCCCAAATAAGTAATCTCTCTTATGAAAAGTTCAAAATAAATCATAACGAATAAGATTGTAAATAACATAAAAATAAAGCCTAATAAAGAATCTTGGATTCCCGGCACTCTATGACAAGCCCAAAAACCTTCTCTTCTACCAATTCCATTTGGGAGTGTAAAGCCACATTATAAAGAGTTTTGCTTGAGGACAAGCAAAGATTCAAGTGTGGGGGTATTTGATGTGTGTAAAATGCAACATATAAATTACATCAAATAAGGCATAAAACTAACCCTTTTTTAGTACTAATGTTGGAAAAAGTATGTTTTTGTCTTCCTTTTGAATTTACAGGGTCAAATGAGCTTAAACGAACAAAAGGAACAAAAATACAGCCAAAACCAACATAAATACAAAGAAAAGGAAGAAACGTGGCATGCCCGACCCCTCGACAACAACTCCCAAAGCAAAAACAAGAAGAAAGCTGAGCATGGGGCTGTGCCCAGCTGAGCATGGGGCTATGCCCAGCCCGACACGGGGCGTGCCCAGCCCGACACGGGGCGTGCCCAGCCCGACACGGGGCGTGCCCAGCTCAGCACGGGGCCGTGTCCAGAATGGTCAGCCCTGGCACAAAAGACAAACCTGTAGAAGCTTCTATTGCCCACCACGGGGCCGTGCCCAGCGGACACGGGGGCGTGGCGAAAGTACAGCAGGCGCATTAATTGTAATTGCGAATTACAATTAATGAAGAGAGAGAGTGTCAGACGGACACGGGGACGTGCCCAGCGGACACGGGGGCGTGTGGAGCTAATAAAGACAAACTGTATTAATGAAGAAAGAGAAAAGGGTGGACACGGGGCCGTGTCCAGCGGACACGGGGCCGTGTCCAGGCTTCTGTACAGGCTATAAATAGGAGTGCTTGGCTCAAGCTCAAACCATCCCTTGGCACACCACCTCTCTCACACTTCATCCACCACCCACCACCATCACAACACCATCATCCACCACCATCATCCATTGTCCATCGTAGAGTGTGTGAGTCGTCTCGGGATCCAAGATTGATTGTAAGAATTCTTGACAATCAAGGCCATGTTTGCCTAAGTCTCTTACATCACTTGGTGAAGACAAAGTGTCTAGTATAATACTTTTTATTTCTAATCTTTTGCACTTTTTATTTGGTTTTGTATTAATGACTTTAATAACTAGTTACTTATGTTGAAGGTGCTCTTTCCTTATCGTTTGTCCGTGGTGTCTTGGCATTATTTTACTGTCTATATAAAATAAAGGATTTTCACCATTCATATTTCCACGGTCTATATGGAGGTATGTTGGCTACCTGGTCGGCGGTTAAGGGAACGGTTTTGTAAAGGTCTTGCCATTGTTCAGCGTTTAGAGGTCCTGCAATGGACCTAGGTCAAAATTAGTAGGACCTCCTTCAATACTTCACGGTATTGGATGGCGGGGGTCCAAACTCTTTGACCCCCTCATAAGTTAACTACTATTAATACTATAACCCGGCTACTTAGGACTGTATCCCTGCTGACTCAGACTACTTAGCCGAGGGTAACGTCACCGCCAAAAGCGGGGCCTACCACAATACTGCATTAATAACTTAATTCATTATCTTCCAATAATCCACCCTTTTAGGATTGTATCCTTGCTGACTCAAAATACTAGGGTGAGGGTAACGTCACCTTCAAAAGAGGGGCCTACTACAATAACTAAGATAATCTCTTAATTATGTGCAAAAATGCGGAAATAATCAAAGGTTATACTAGATACGAGTCGGAACCAAGTGATTCATCTTGTCTATCTGTTTTTCTTTTATTTTTATTTTTCAGCATTTTAGTTAGTTTTATTTTTCTTAGTTTAAAACATTTTTCTAAAACTTTTATTTTTGATTAGACGTTGAGGATAAACCGGTACTAAAAGCTCTTGTGTCCTTGGACGACCTCGGTATCTTACCAACACTATACTACGCTCAACGATGGGTGTACTTGCCCATATGTGTGTTTAGTGTTAGTGAAATATCGTGTTTTATAAATTTAAAACTTGGCTAAAATAAGTGTTAAAAAGGGCTTAAAATATACACCTAATATATATAACACTTCGCACGCATCAGCCACCATCCGGAACTCCTAACCACCCCATTGTAATTTCAGATGGGTCACCGTTTGTGGGATCACCTTAAAATGGTCCCGACAGTTATGAAGAGAGATTCAGACTGTGTGATTGGGCGTTTACTCCCAGTCACCATAGCTCTCCATTGCACCACCAGCAGCAGCCACAACAGCAGCCACAGCAGCAGCAGAATCCTTCCTAGGACTCCCGACTTGTCGCGGTCACTCCGCCGTCAGCACCACCTCAGCTTCAGCCTCCCTCGCCCCCGAGGCGAAGGAGAATGACCGTGCGAATATCCGCACGAGGGGGAGTGCGCATCAGCACCCCTCCACTTTTAAGTGGCAGCCGATACTCGCCAGTCCACGAAGAGCCAGAGATGGGAGAATCTTCGCTCCCCATCTGAGAAGTGAATTCTGCGCCAGTCGCGCCACAACCACCACTGGGTTTTGGAGACCCAACTCCTACTTACACTTGTGTGGCGGCGTGCAATCCCTTCGAGCAGCCGATCCACACAAATTACAACTTTGCAGAGGATCCCTACTGGGTAGCTGCGAACTCTCTCCAGCCGGAAGGTCCCTATGGAGGTCCCTGGACTACGGGACACCCGACCTATGGATACCCATCATATGGGTATCAGCAACCGCCGCCTCCTCGACCTCCGCATTATCAGCAACCACCGCAGACACCGGTGATGTCACCGCCATAATTTCAAGAAATCCTTCAAGGGATAAATGAGGTGCGACAAGAGGTGCGGCATGAATTGCGGGATGAACGTAGGCATAACTGAGGCATGTTCAAGAAAATGGTGGATTTGATCAAGGGAAAAAGCAAGAAGGATCACTAAATCCTTTGTTTGTTTGTTTATTTTAGTATTGTAATCATGTCCCTGTGAGGACATTTATTTCTGTACTCTGCCCCTGCGTGGGCATATTTTCCTTTATGTTCAGCCCCTGCGTGGGCATGTTATTTGTGTAAAAGTCCCGTTTAGGGCAGTTTGTACTTGTTTAAATTTTGTTTGGAATGGTTAATTCAAGTTTTTCATTTAAATTATGTGCATGAATATAATATATGAATAAATAGAAAATAGCATTTATTATTTACCATTTTAATAAAATAATAAGAATCTTGAAAGGTAAAACCTAGCTTTTTATGTTATCATAAAATTTAGCCAATATGGTAAAACCTGTTTTAAAAAGATTCAAATCCCTGTTAACATCTGCAAACATGTTAGCATTCTCGACTAATGTGATCCGCAAAATCACACATGTCACCCTTTTATTAAATTATTCAAATTCCTTATTATTTCTGGTACTTTAAACCATCACCCAAGTTAATGGGATCATCTGATTTCCCACTAGCAGTGGTTTTATCAGTAGTTGATGTAGGGAGTGTACTCCAAACATTAACCACTGATGCCCCTTTTTCTTGGTACTGGGGTCTTCTTCCTTCAACACTTGACAACCTTTTGATGTTGCCAGTAGGATAAATAAATCCACTGGTGGTTGGCAGAGGTGCTATGTAAGGAATTGCCTCCAAGGAAGTCTTATTAATGTAACCACTGTCCAACTGTAAACCAGTGGGTTCAACAGTTGTAGTGGCTGCTTCACTTGGACTACCACCAAGAGTTACTTGTAACTCAAGGGGTGTAACCTCCTCAGGTTGTGTTGGTGGGTTAGCAAAGATTGATACATCAGACCTAGTCAGTTGTTGAGGTATATTCTCATTGATAGGTGAGTGAGAAGGACTGGTTAGTGCCTGGTTCAAATCAATTGCATCCAACAGCAGTTTAGTTGGTGGGGGAATTGTGGATGTGATGGGTGGTGTAGAAAGTGGATTTGCCCCGGGTATTGAGCTGTGGATGATAGAAACAAGTGTTTCCAGAGCATCATGATGTGGAGACCCTATTTGTACAACCTGTTCTTTTTGTGAAGAAGCAGGAGGAGTTTCAGTTATTGGTTGAGATATTTGTACCAACTGTTGTGAGGAAGAAGCAGCAGTGGTTTCTTGTGACTTTTGTGTTGTCACAGACATTTGCTCTGGTATCTCATCCTCCAGAGTTGCCTTTTTGATTGGTTTGGGGGGTTTTTGAGTTTTTCTTTTTGTAGGCTTTTTGGTGATTGTAGGTGTGGGTTTCAAAACAGTTGGTCGGCTGCTTTGATCACCTTGAGCAGTGGGCTCAGCAGCAGATACCTGAGGAGCAGTTGTAACTGCTAAAATCTGCTCAGGCACCTCTGCTTGTGTTTTGCAAGGTGCTAACATTCTTGAAAAAGTTTCAGTTGTTAAACTGTTTATTTGAGTAGAATCACCTTGGTTTATTGCAGCTAAATCATTCTTACTGAATTTCTTTTCAAAATAGTAACTTCAAAACCTTGGAAACAGTAAGAATGATTTTGTTTCAACATTATTAACCAAATCTTTAAAAATTTCCCGAGAATAGTTAAAATTTTCTTCTTGAAGAATTGCATATCCCAGATTTTGAATCTTTAAAGGGATTTCATTGAAAGAAGTGGTTTTATTTGAAACACATAGTAGGAGGGTATGAAATAAAAATCTGGTTGCAGAAGGAAAATAACCTTTTTGTAAGGTAAGTTTCTTCATCATTGTGGCTTCATACCCTCTTTCAATGAAGTTAGTTTGTAACTCGTTTTTAGTGAAAGAAATTTTACCTTCCTGATCATCGAGTTGAAAGACCTCTGAAATGGATTGTGGCGTGATTTGGATAGCTTTACCCTTTATAGAAGAGTGTATGGTGGTTGCAATGTCTCCTTGTTTTTCAAGGGTTGCATTCTTCCAAAACCCCCTTTGGGTCTCCAAATCGATTGGTGCATCGACGGTGAACAAAGTTTTGTACTTTGATTTTGCCATGGTGTCAATGATGGAATCGAAAACATTGGTGGTTTCTGGTTTTGTGAGAAGACCCAGGAGATTGTGAGATGGTTTATATGGGATTTCAGTGGAGATTGCCTTTTTAGAGGTTGTTTTCGATGATGATTTGGAAGTGGGTTTTGTGGAAGGCTTCGATTTTGTCATTTTTGAAGAGAATGATCGAAGAAATTTGTGAAAGATGAGATGAAAAACTGCTTTGAGAAAAGAATTTTTAGGAATTCAATTCGACAGTAAAACCCTGTTTTGGTGGTGAGTGGGGGATTTTATAGGGAAGGAAGTGAATGCTGATGTGCCAGCCGTTACAAAAAGTCTGACCACTATGTACTGCCCACGTGACAACCCCTGGTGAAAGTGAAGGACAGTACTTTTATGAAAGTGACTGATGAAAGCAGTGGTAGTAGAGCAGTGGATGATTTTCACTATCAGTGGATAGCATATCAGTGGATAAAACACTGCTTTTGAACAACATAGTTTATCAAAGGAATGAGAGAACAGGGGTTGACTTTCAGCAGTGGACAGGCTTTTGAAGTAGAGCAGACTTTTGAACAATCAGTGGTTAATGGCAGACTTTTAAGGATTTTAATGAAAATTTCATTTTTAGCTATTTTTAAGGATGGATTTTGATTTTCTGAAAACATTTTGATGCTTTTATGCATAGAAAAACAAGATTTTGCTTGTTATTCCATGTTTAGCATCCCAATTCTAGAGACCAAGCTTTCAAAAGTGGCTGTATCAAGTGCTTTTGTGAGCACATCTGCCAACTGGTCTTTAGTTGGGACATGATGCAGAGAAATCAAACCTTTTTCATAGCAATCCCTCACAAAGTGATGTCTGATGTCGATGTGTTTGGTGGTTGAATGGGAAACTGGATTTTTGATGATATTTTCTGCTGCCTGGCTGTCCAACATGAGTGGTGTCTTTAAGGCAGTGATACCAAAATCCAGCAACTGATTTTGAAGCCACAGGAGTTGGGCTGTACAGCTTGCAGCAGCAATGTATTCAGCCTCAGCAGTGGATGTTGAAACTGCTGCTTGCTTTTTGCTTTGCCAAGAGACCAAGCAATCACCTAGAAACTGGCACCCTCCTGATGTGGACTTCCTTGTGGTGTTACATCCAGCAAAGTCACTGTCTGAAAAGCCTGAAAGCTTGATATTCCCATTAGCTGGATACCAGATACCAAGTGTGGGAGCACCTTTTATGTATCTGGAGATCCTTTTTACAGCAATGAGATTTGATTTTCTGGGAGCTGATTGACTTCTTGCACAGACACATGTTGCAAACATGATGTCTGGTCTAGATGCAGTTAGGTACAATAAAGACCCAATCATGCTTCTATAAAGTGTTTGGTCAATCAGCTCATCTTTTTCATCAGACATGACCAGCTTATTTGTTGCCATGGGTGTGCTGCATGGTTTACAATCATTCATATCAAATTTGGTCAAAAATTCTTTAGCATATTTGCTTTGATGAATGAAAGTTCCATTTTGCATTTGCTGAACTTGGAGACCAAGAAAGCATTGCAGCTTACCCATTGCACTCATTTCAAACTCAGCTGTCATGAGTTCTCTAAACTCTTCACACATTGAGTTACATGTGCTTCCAAAAATAATGTCATCCACATAAATCTGGACAATCATTAAATCATTCCCTCTCCATTTTAAAAACAGTGTTTTATCAATGGTACCTCTTTTGAAACCATTTGAGAGTAGGAAGTTGGAAAGAGTTTCATACCAGGCCCTTGGTGCTTGTTTCAAGCCATACAAGGCTTTGTTTAGCCTGTAGACATGATCTGGATAAAATGGATCCTCAAAACCTGGAGGTTGACAAACATACACCTCTTCTTGAATTGTACCATAGAGGAAAGCACTTTTGATATCCATTTGAAACACCTTCATATTGTGGTTGACAGCAAAGGCCAGGAACAGTCTAATGGCTTCCAATCTTGCAACAGGGGCAAATGTTTCATCATAATCAATCCCCTCTTCCTGTCTGTAACCTTGAACCACAAGCCTGGCTTTATTCTTGACAACAATACCCCTTTCATCAGTTTTGTTCTTGAAGACCCACTTTGTGCCAATGGGACTAACCTCTTCTGGCAGTGGTACAATCTCCCATACTTGTTGTCTTTTAAACTGTTGGAGTTCCTCTTGCATGGCTTATACCCAGCTGTTGTCTTTCAGTGCCTCTTGGTACTTGACTGGCTGATGGAGTGATAGAAAACCAGCAAAAAGACAAATGTTTTGGGTTTGGCTTCTTGTGAGCACCCCTTCATTTATGTTGCCAATGATTTGATCAGGTGGATGAGATCTCAAGAAGATTAAATCTCCTTGGTATGGTATGATGGAATTTGTTGGTGAAGGCTGCAAATGTGTATCATCTGAGCTAACCACTACTGGGGACTTTGATGATCCAGCAGTGGCTTCAAAAGGTGGTGGAATAGAAGGTAATGGAGTGGACATCTGCTAACTTTTATCCACTGTTTGAGGACTTTTGTCAGCAGTGTTTGAGGATGTGGAAGCAGTGGTGGATGGGCTACTTTGGTCAACAACTGTTGAGGTAGCAGTGGTTGAGCTTTGACAACTGTTTTGAACAACTGGTGCTTTTCCCTTTGTGGTAGACCTTTGAGGGATGATGATTTCATACCCATAGTCTGGTGTTGTATCCTCTGATGGACCTGCACTGTTAGTCTTGACAACAGTATTTTCAAAAGTAAATTTTTCAAGATCAAACAGATCTGCAGGGTTTGCTGGGATTTTCATTGATGAAAGTTCATTGAACTTAACATTCAAAGTCTCCTCCACTGCCTTGGTCCGTGTATTGAACACTTTGTAGGCCTTGGCAGTGGTTGAGTATCCCAGATGATAACCACAATCAATTTTGGCTGCAAATTTTGAAATGGAATCTTTTAAGTTCAAAATAAAGCATGGGCAGCCAAACACCTTGAAATATGAGATCAGTGGTTTGATTTTATACAGAATTTCATAAGCAGTCTTTTTGTGCCTGGGGTTTATTAAAACTCTGTTCTGGACATAGCAAGCAGTGTTTACTGCCTCTGCCCAGAAAGTTAATGGCAAACCTGAATCTGCAAGCATGGTTCTGGCAGCCTCAATCAAAGTTCTGTTCTTCCTTTCCACTACCCATTTTGCTCTGGTGTTCTAGGGATGTTGTACTGCCTTACAATCCCTTTCTTCACACAGAAGGCATCCAACTCCTTATTTTTGAATTCTGTGCCATTGTCACTCCTGAAGCTTTTCACTGGAAGGTCAAATTGCTTTTCAACCTGTGTCACAAAGTCTTGCAAAATGCCTGCAGTCTCATCTTTTGAGTGTAAAAAGAAAGTCCATGTAAACCTAGAAAAGTCATCAACAATAACCAAACAATATCTTTTCTTCTTGAGACTCATGACTTGAACTGGGCCAAACAAATCCATGTGTAGCATTCGCAAACACTGGGTTGTTTTGGACTCTTCAATGGACTTGTAAGAACTTTTATGTTGTTTTCCTTTTAAACAGGAAATGCAATGTTCAGAGCATGAAAACAATTTTTGTGGTAGGCCTCTCACCAAACCATTTTTTGAAATTTCAGTGATTGTCTTAAGATTTGTGTGCCCCAGCCTTCTGTGCCAAAGTTCTGTCTCTTTGTTAGAGGCAGCTGAGAACAGACAGGCATCAGCTCTGGGACACACTTTTGACATATCAACAACATAAACATTGCCACTTCTTTGAGCAAAAAGTTTTGTTTGACCAGTTTTGATTATTGCTTCAATCTTTTTGACCATTTCTGGTCCAACAATCTTTTGTGAAGAATGACCCAAGCCCTTTGTCACTCATTTGGGACACACTTAAAAGATTGAATTTTAGATTGTCTATCAGATTGACATTTTCAAATTTTACATTTCCAGACTGCACTGTACCAGACCCCAGAACTTTCCCTTTACTATTATTTCCAAAGGATATATCACCCCCTCCAGGGATTTTAAAGTCTTTGAGGAGGGTTTTACATCCTGTCATGTGCCTGGAGCCTCCACTATCTACATACCAAAGACTATTAAAGCATGCAGAAGCTCCCTGCACATGAAGTAAAAGGATTAGTTCATTAAGGTCTCCAAAGCCAGCAGGGCTTTGGATGTGGTCTCAACAGTGTCTGGGATGGATGCAGAATGATGGACAGTGGTTAGGTCAGGGGTTTGGACTGTTTTAGGACCGTGTTTCTCTAACCACTGTTATGGGTCCTGACCAATCACCTGCTGGTAACCAAAAGGATGCCTGTTCACTCTGGGTTTAGAGGGCCTTTTGTAGGTCTCATAAACGTGTGGAATCCTTTGGTAAGGCTGTTTTTCCTTGCCTTTTCTAAATTGATTGGCAGGGGGTGCATCAGTAACCTGAACATCTCTTTTGACAGATGTTTGGTTCAGTTGTTTTGTGACAGCTGTTTGAACTGGCACAAACAGTGGTTGTTTCTTGGTGAATTTGACAGATGTTGATGATGATGATGGACTCAAGGATGTTTTAGCAATGTACTCATTCTTTTTCACATCAAAGTTTTTGAGATACACACATGCTTGAGTTTTGTGGTTTATTTTACCACAAACAATGCAACTTTCAGCTGAAACAATGACACTTGTTCTGTTTAAATCATAAGCTTTTAAGTGGAAACAATCTTTTGTTAGATGATTCATTTTCTCACAGAACTCACAAAACAAGTTATCAATTTTTTCTTTCTTCTTTCTCTTTTCAGACTCCTTTGCAGCAGAGGTTTTAACCACTGCTGGGATGTCCTTGAGAGGTATGACTTTAGCTTTTGGAGCTTTAACACCATCAGTTGATGTAAAGTCCATTGGCTTGAAATTTTCAAGAATATCACACTCATCAGACCATTTTGGTTTAAACTGATAGTCTTCAAGTTCCTCAAAAGTAGAGGATCCCATTGGTCTGTCAAGTGTGATTTTGTTACCAAGTTTGTCAGTGATTTTCACTTCTTGGCCATTCTTGTTTGTGGGTATGAACTCAGTTGTTACATCAATGGTTTGAACAAATTTTGCAAAAGCAGTGGTTTCATCATCATGTTTTCTATAACCAACACCAAATTTCACATTGCTTTTTATCTGTTTTTCAAGCATAACCTCATACCCTTTGCATGATTCCACCCATCTCTCACAAGTGATCTGGGTGGACTCTAACTCCTTTTTGCAAACTTGGTATTTTTCTACCATAGTTTGGAGTTGTGTTTTGGTTATGCTTTGTTCTTCTTTCAAACTGCTGATCTCTTTTTCCTTTTCAGTCAATTTGTTTTTAAGTTCTTTTAAAGATCTTTCAAATTTGACTTCATCAGTTAAGATTTTATCCCGAAGGTTTTCATTCACCTCTTTGATGTTAGCAAAAGAAATAATGCAATTGTCAGAACATAGTTTTTCTAGAACTTGAGGAGATACCTTGGCAGCATCCATTGATGTGTGTAAAATGCAACATATAAATTACATCAAATGAGGCATAAAACTAACCCTTTTTAAGTACTAATATTGGAAAAAGAGTGTTTTTGTCTTCCTTTTGTATTTTCAGGATTAAATGAGCTCAAAAACACAAAAGAAGCAAAAAGACAGCTAATTCCAACATAAATACAAGGAAAGGAACATTAGTGGACTGCCCGACCCCTCAACGGCACCTTCCAAAGCAAAATAGAGAAGTCAGAAGACTGAACACGCCCCGTGCTC
The DNA here is from genome assembly GCA_030545235.1 of Helianthus tuberosus. Classification (NCBI taxonomy): domain Eukaryota; kingdom Viridiplantae; phylum Streptophyta; class Magnoliopsida; order Asterales; family Asteraceae; genus Helianthus; species Helianthus tuberosus. The sequence continues at coordinate 949,730 of CM060438.1, read as the reverse complement.
AGCCAGCACGGGGCCGTGCCCAAGAAGCAACAGAAAAGACAAACCTATAGAAGCTTCTATTGCCCACCACGGGGCCGTGCCCAGCGGACACGGGGGCGTGTCGAAAGTACAACAGGCGCATTAATTGTAATTGCGAATTACAATTAATGAGGAGAGAGAGTGTCAGACAGGCACGGGGTGCCCAGCGGACACGGGGCCGTGCCCAGCTCTCTGTTCAGCCTATAAATAAGAGTGCTTGGATTCATTTCAACTCATCCCTTGGCACACCACCTCTCTCACACTTCATCCACCACCCACCACCATCACAACACCATCATCCACCACCATCATCCATTGTCCATCGTAGAGTGTGTGAGTCGTCTCGGGATCCAAGATTGATCGTAAGAGTTCTTGACAATCAAGGCCATGTTTGCCTAAGTCTCTTACATCACTTGGTGAAGACAAAGTGTCTAGTATAATACTTGTTATTTCTAATCTTTTGCACTTTTTATTTGGTTTTGTATTAATGACTTTAATAACTAGTTACTTATGTTGAAGGTGATCTTTCCTTATCGTTTGTCCGTGGTGTCTTGGCATTATTTTACTGTCTATATAAAATAAAGGATTTTCACCATTCATATCTCCACGGTCTATATGGAGGTATGTTGGCTACCTGGTCGGGGGTTAAGGGAACGGTTTGGTAAAGGTCTTGCCATTGTTCAGCGTTTAGAGGTCCTGCAATGGACCTGGGCCAAATTTAGTAGGACCTCCTTCAATACTTCACGGTATTGGATAGCGGGGGTCCAAACTCTTTGACCCCCTCATAAGTTAACTACTATTAATACTATAACCCGGCTATTTAGGACTGTATCCCTGCTGACTCAGACTACTTAGCCGAGGGTAACGTCACCGCCAAAAGCGGGGCCTACCACAATACTGCATTAATAACTTAATTCATTATCTTCCAATAATCCACCCTTTTAGGATTGTATCCTTGCTGACTCAAACTACTGGGGTGAGGGTAACGTCACCTTCAAAAGAGGGGCCTACTACAATAACTAAGATAATCTCTTAATTATGTGCAAAAGTGCGGAAATAATCAAAGGTTATACTAGATACGAGTCGGAACCAAGTGATTCATCTTGTCTATCTGTTTTTATTTTATTTTTATTTTCAGCATTTTAGTTAGTTTTTATCTTTTCTTAGTTTAAAACATTTTTTTCTAAACTTTTATTTTGGTTAGACGTTGAGGATAAACCGGTATTAAAAGCTCTTGTGTCCTTGGACGACCTCGGTATCTTACCAACGCTATACTACGCTCACGATGGGTGCACTTGCCCATATGTGTGTTTAGTGTTAGTAAAATATCGTGTTTTATAAATTTAAAACTTGGCTAAAATAAGGGTTAAAAAGAGCTTAAAATATACACCTAATATATATAACACTTCACACGCATCAAGTTTTTGGCGCCGCTGCCGGGGACACAAGGATTTTAAGAAAGTTAGGAATCAACGGCCTAATCATCTTTTATTTTTCTTTTTATTTTTTTTAGGATTTTCTTAGTTTTTCAGCTTCTGCAGAGCTCAGCACGGGTCGTGCCCGCTGAACACGCCCCTGTGCTCAATCATTGGAACTGGCAATCCTGTTTTACGTCAGACAGCAAGCTGAACACGGGGCCGTGCCCACTCAACACGCCCCCGTGCCCAAGTTTCAGTTACTGAAAACAGAACCGTAAGATCTCAGCGGTTGGTAATTTCTGACATAAACATGAGTGATAGTAATTGTTTTTACTTTCGGCACTCTTATGGTACGTTGTGTCAATTATGTGGTGGCAAACATGAAGAAGTAGAATGCTACTTTCTGAATTATAGGCCCCACTACATGGACCCACCGACTTCTTACAACCTTAAGAGGGGCGAAAGTAAAAATAAGCACTATTTCTCCCTCGAATGCGCCCAGCCAGATATTCTAGGGGAAATGCTCCTTGATGAGTTATTTCAACTAGAAAAACTAATTCTGAATTGGTTAAAAGAGCTTAGGAAGGATTTTATTAATCCACCCCAAGACGATGACCATGACGAAATGCTGGAACCGCATTCCAACAACCTCGTTGCTCCCGAAAATGCCTTAGTACCTAGCAGAGACTTGGACGATAGTCGTCCCTGTGTCGATTGTGCCGTGAAGGACTCTCCATCGACTTCGTTCGGTGCATACATAGACCTGAGCGATTCGGCATACACCTTCTTTAACAAGAGCCCGGGAAAGGGTTGGACTTGTCCACCTAAAATGAAAATAGGAATTACCCTCACCGACAACCTCTTGCGTTCTCGCCTTAGTCTAGGACAATTAAGGTATCTTAGGCACTTTGGGGTTGTTCCAACCAGTCAGGAGCCACCCGATACTAACAAGTTCCTTAAAAAACTAGACAACTTCATAAAACAGTCCCTCGACACGGGGCCGTGTCCAGCCAACACGCCCCCGTGTCCATCAAAAGATTCCATTCTGATCAGTACGTCAGAATACGGACAAACTGTGTCAGAACTCCACCTGCACACGGGGCCGTGTCCACTGGGCACGGGGCCGTGTCCAGGATGTTGTCGTTTTCTATAAATGCAGCCAAGAATTCTGCACATTTGGACCAACTTGGGGCAGAGATTTGTAGGAATCTTCTCTCAAACTATCCTAGGTAACTCTAAAAGAAGGTTCCAACAACCCATCTTGTCCTTTCCTCTTTTAGCCATTTCCTTCTTCTCCATCTTTCTTCAAAGAACTACCATTAAAAGTTTGAATTCTTCAAACTTTGTGGTAAGGATTAATGAGTTTTGTTCAAGGAATATTGGTAAAAACATGTTATGTAACATTGTTTTAAGTTATTAGCAACTAAAAAGACCCCACAAGTTCAGAAAATAACTTAAAGATCCAAATTTCCTTGCTCCAAAATTCTGAAGAAAGATGAACACGGGGTCGTGCTCATTGAGCACGGGGCCGTGTCCGGTAACTGTTTCATTTAAATAAACTTTTTCAGTTTATTTTTCGTAGAATGTCAAGTGAAAACAGCGAAACATCTTCTGTGCATTCGTCAAACAGCCGAAGAGGTAGAAGACCCTCCATTGAAGCTACACGTGTGCACTATGTGATAGCATTAAGGGAGGCTCTCGACGAAATGACTTCAGTAGAGGAGGTCCTAATCGACCGTATTAACGATCTTACGATGGGACTTGAAAGCAGCTTCCAAGAAATTAACCTCTTGCACCAGAGGTTAAATATTCTTGTAGCACCCCCAATGGAACCAGTCCTTCCTCAGCAGGACTGGAACCTGGCACTCGGAATCAACAACCCTACCGGGTGGGAAGACTTTCCGGCGGAACCTCCCATGGAACACCAACAAGAGATCCCGGTGGAAGTTGAAACTCCTCAAACTAATGCCAATGAGCCTTCTTTTCTCCTTCCAAGGGAGGTGGAAGAATGGCTCGCCGACATTTGAGGAGAACCGCACGCGGAAGAAGGAGTTCAAAAAGGCCTTGTTTAACCAAGATTAGTTACTTCTTGGAAATTTTGCTAATTAAAATAAAGTAAAGGCTAGGACTCCATGGTTTATTATTTCCTTGTTTTATCTAGTTTAATTTAGGATTATGTAAGTTCTCTCTATGATGAAATGAAATGATGGTTTTGAAGTTTGGATGGTTTTTAAGGAATAAAACACACTCATGGTGGTAAAGGATGAAAAGGGGAACGAGAAAAATGAACTCATGCACAAGAACAAGGCAACCCGACAATTCTCTCCATTTCAGAAGGTTCAACACGGGCCGTGCCCAACCAACACGGCCCCGTGCTGAACCACCTGCAGAAAACGCCCAGTTCAGGTAACTGGACACGGGCCGTGTTCACCCAACACGCCCCCCGTGTCCAGACTTCTGTTTCTCTTGTTTTAATTTTGTTACTGGCACTTGAACACGGGGCCGTGCCCGGACAACACGGGGCCGTGTTCAGCGCCCAGTAACAGAAAATTTTTGCTTTTTACACCATTTTACACATCTAATCAACCTAAAAATTTATTTTTGGGACACATTGAGGACAATGTGTAATTTAAGTGGGGGGGGGGGAGGATGCTAAAACCTTGAATTTTGCAAGTCCTAAATACAAGCCTTACACAAAACTCTATTGGAACCGCTAATCACCCCAAATTTTTTTCAAAAAAATTCATTTTTTTATTTGTCTAGGTTTAACTCGAGAAATTCACGTTCTCAAAAAGGTTATATTTTTACAAATTTACAACTGATAGCGTAGTGATAAAAAGAACCAACATAAGAAAATTATGAAAAGGCATGGCAAACTTAGTTAAAATTTGATTATATATACTTGATCACATAAAAACCCATTCCCACAAAAGTGAGTTTTGAGCCTTTATTGAGCACAATTACATATCATTAAAACTAAATGCTCATTTTTCGTTTCTTGTGTGAATAGCCGCTTGGTTCTTACGACTCTAGAACTTGCCATGACGATACATTCCCGGTCCTTATCAACTTAAACCCGAGTAAGTAAATGATGGAGGCATTAGGACTAACCCCTTTTTATTTCTACACCATTATTTTTTCTTTTTCTTTTACCACCTACCCAAAAAATCCCCCTAGTTAACCTCTTTGAGCCTAAACCTTTTCATTTCATCACCCAAACCAAAAACCCTTTTACCCACCAAAACTTTTTTTTTAACCCTTTGTTTTAGTAACAAGTTCGGTTTTTCGTATGAAAAAAAAATGTGTTGATGATGAAGCAAAAAAAATAAATAAATAAATAAACAAACAAGTTCGTCAAAAATAACTTTGTTTGAATAAAAGCTTCATCAAAATAAAAATTGCAAAAATAGAAAATCTTACGAAAACCGACACTTGTTACGTTTTTTCACCCTTTTTCTACTAACCACTAACCACTATCCCAACCACCTACCTTTAACCCAAGCCTAACCCTTAACCCACAAAGTCCTCTTGATATTTACAAAGGTATAAAAGTTAAAAAGGAGGAGGATTGATTGCTTGGCAAGCTTATGGTAGGAATAAATTCCATGCCGCTCTCGAGTGATTCACTAAAAATACACCTTCGGCCGAGTGTGAGTGATTTCTCCCGTGAGGTATGTGAACTTGTATATAAATGGAATTTTAAAAAGGCATGTTATGCCCAAATAAAGAATTTCTCCTATGAAAAGTTCTACATAAATCATTACGAATAGGATTGTAAATAAATAAAGATAAAACCCAAAAAGATCTTGGATTCCCGACACTCTACGACAAGCCCAAAACCTTCTCTTCTACCTATTCCATTTGGGAGTGTAAGCCACATATTAAAGAGTTTTGCTTGAGGACAAGCAAAAGTTCAAGTGTGGGGGTATTTGATGTGTGTAAAATGCAACATATAAATTACATCAAATGAGGCATAAAACTAACCCTTTTTAAGTACTAATATTGGAAAAAGAGTGTTTTTGTCTTCCTTTTGTATTTTCAGGATTAAATGAGCTCAAAAACACAAAAGAAGCAAAAAGACAGCTAATTCCAACATAAATACAAGGAAAGGAACATTAGTGGACTGCCCGACCCCTCAACAGCACCTTCCAAAGCAAAATAGAGAAGTCAGAAGACTGAACACGCCCCGTGCTCAGCCAGCACGGGGCCGTGCCCAAGAAGCAGCAGAAAAGACAAACCTATAGAAGCTTCTATTGCCCACCACGGGGCCGTGCCCAGCGGACACGGGGGCATGTCGAAAGTACAGCAGGCGCATTAATTGTAATTGCGAATTACAATTAATGAGGAGAGAGAGTGTCAGACAGGCACGGGGCCGTGCCCAGCTCTTTGTTCAGCCTATAAATAGGAGTGCTTGGATTCATTTCAACTCATCCCTTGGCACACCACCTCTCTCACACTTCATCCACCACCACCCACCACCATCACAACACCATCATCCACCACCATCATCCATTGTCCATCGTAGAGTGTGTGAGTCGTCTCGGGATCCAAGATTGATCGTAAGAGTTCTTGACAATCAAGGCCATGTTTGCCTAAGTATCTTACATCACTTGGTGAAGACAAAGTGTCTAGTATAATACTTGTTATTTCTAATCTTTTGCACTTTTTATTTGGTTTTGTATTAATGACTTTAATAACTAGTTACTTATGTTGAAGGTGATCTTTCCTTATCGTTTGTCCGTGGTGTCTTGGCATTATTTTACTGTCTATATAAAATAAAGGATTTTCACCATTCATATCTCCACGGTCTATATGGAGGTATGTTGGCTACCTGGTCGGGGGTTAAGGGAACAGTTTGGTAAAGGTCTTGCCACTGTTCAGCGTTTAGAGGTCCTGCAATGGACCTGGGTCAAATTTAGTAGGACCTCCTTCAATACTTCACGGTATTGGATGGCGGGGGTCCAAACTCTTTGACTCCCTCATAAGTTAACTACTATTAATACTATAACCCGACTATTTAGGACTGTATCCCTGCTGACTCAGACTACTTAGCCGAGGGTAACGTCACCGCCAAAAGCGGGGCCTACCACAATACTGCATTAATAACTTAATTCATTATCTTCCAATAATCCACCCTTTTAGGATTGTATCCTTGCTGACTCAAACTACTGGGGTGAGGGTAACGTCACCTTCTAAAGAGGGGCCTACTACAATAACTAAGAGAATCTCTTAATTATGTGCAAAAGTGCGGAAATAATCAAAGGTTATACTAGATACGAGTCGGAACCAAGTGATTCATCTTGTCTATCTGTTTTTATTTTATTTTTATTTTCAGCATTTTAGTTAGTTTTTATCTTTTCTTAGTTTAAAACATTTTTTTCTAAACTTTTATTTTGGTTAGACGTTGAGGATAAACCGGTATTAAAAGCTCTTGTGTCCTTGGACGACCTCGGTATCTTACCAACGCTATACTACGCTCACGATGGGTGCACTTGCCCATATGTGTGTTTAGTGTTAGTAAAATATCGTGTTTTATAAATTTAAAACTTGGCTAAAATAAGTGTTAAAAAGGGCTTAAAATATACACCTAATATATATAACACTTCACACGCATCACCATCATTGCACAATCACATTGATGATTCTCTTCATCATCAGCTCTCACCTTCTTTTCACCAGCCTTTTCTTCCTTCTCTTCTTCTTTTTCTTCTTCGGACCATGGATCTGTCATTGGTTTAATCAGGGTACCTGAACTTTCTTCCAACAGTAGTTCACCAGCCATAGCAGTAACCACTGCTTCAGTCACCTCATCCACTGTTTCAATGCTCAGCTGTTCCTCTTCAGTTTCAACCCCCTCCTGTATTGACTCTAATGCCATCAAACAAAATTCATTATAAGAAGAATCATTAGAAGCATAGAGTGCAAAATTTTCATCACTAAGGTCTTCAGGCATACTGCTCCAGTCAACAAACCCTTGAGTGAAAAAGCTTTGTTGATCTGGTTGTACTGCTGCTGGAGCAGTGGTTTGAGGTGCAGCCTGCACTTGTGCCTGGGGAGCAGGGGTTTGAACATATTGGATCTGTGGAACAGCAGTTTGGACATAGTGCACTGGCATAGGGGCAGCAGCATAGTGAGCAGTGTTCACTTGAGCTACTGGGGTATACTGGGCATAGTGCACAGTGCCTTGATTTTGAGGTCTAGGATTTGAGCTAGGGTGAGTGATTATGGGACCACTAGTTTGACTTCTGCATTCCCTAGCGAAATGTCCCAACCTATTACACTTGTAGCACTTGATTTTCGATTTATCCAACCCAACCCTTAGATTCCCATGCAAACCTGGGAATTTTCGCCCTGTTCTTTTGTAAAATTTGCTAGTTCTAACACTTAGTAAAGCCAGTTGGTGCAGGATGTCCATTTCTTCTAAATCAGTGGGATCAAAATGTTGTAAGTCATTTAGTTCAAAACTTAGATTGTCTGACATCTGGTTTTCATTTGCAGTGAATGCATAACTTGCAGAGTGAGGATCAGGGTTGTTAAAGTTTGCATCAGCAGTTATGTCAATGAAGTGATCAAAACCCTGATCTTTACTACTGCTCCCAGATTCTTCTTAACCCAGAAGAGCAGTGTTACCGAATGTATAATCATCAACGGTTTTTCCTGACTCTTGTAACTTCCTTTTCTGGTTCAACTCCCTTTCATAGGTCAGGAGTCGACCATGAAGTTGGGTCAAGGTCAGATCCTTGAACTCAGGTGAGTTTCGGGTGACAAAAGCTATGGTGTCCCATTTTTCTGGCAGTGACCTAAGGAACCTGCTATTTTGAGTTGAGTTTGTAAAAGTGGTATTAACAAGCCTCAGTTCACTGATGAGACAACTGAAACGCTCAAATTGTTGCGTCAGTGATTCACCTCTAACATGACAAAATGTTTCATACTGTTGGTTCAGGATTTCCCTATTGTTTTCTATGACTTCTTCGGTTCCCCCAAACTGTTCCTTAAGTGCGTCCCATAACTCTTTGGCACTGTTACAGTGTAACAGTCCAGCATATATCTCATTGGGCAGCGCTGATGCTATGATGCTAAACGCTTTAGCATCTAGTTCGAACTTTAGATAGTCGGTTTCGGTATAATTTTCAACTGGTTTTGGAATGAACTTTTTAGCATCTTCAGCGCTTGGCACTGTGGGAACATGGGGACCAAAGACAACAGACCTCCAACAACTTGTGCTTTGTTGAGCGAGGATGTGACTCATTTCTTTTTAGCATAGGTGGTTTAAAAAGAGAGCCAATGTTGTTTTTATCATCCTGAGATTGTGACGTCATTCTTGTTGTTTTATAGACACTGATAAATCAACTTTAATGGTGATTAATCCTTGCTCTGTTTTTCAACGAACGAACAAACGATCAGTATCAACTGTTATGAGCCGAACTATTTATGTCAAAATGATTGTTAAATCAAATTTGACTGTACAGGCTCTGATACCAATTGTTGGATCTGAGTTTGTTTCTGATTGTATTTTGTGTTTGTAATTAAAATGAAAATGGATGAGTGTGCAGCGGAATTATGATGAAAACAAACTTTGCATACAATCAAACGAGAGTAATACTTTGATCAAACATCTTTTCACAATGAATCGGAAGATTGAATTTATTTCAATAACGATTACAATGATTGATGAATGAATGCAAACTCCCCCTCAGCCAGAGCTCAGTTGTTTGTTCGTGCAAAGAAGACAATGATGCAAAAGAGCTAATAGAACAGTACAAAGTACTGATCTATTTATAGGCACTTGCAAACCACTGAGCATCTTAGCTGACGTCACCATGAAAGTGACATCTAACCTCCTAACAAACTCTAACCTCTGATCTATACAAACACTGCTATGTTAACCACTGCTATTACATTACTTTACAAGACAGACTATAGATCAGCTGCTGCAACTTTCCACTGCTGTGAACCCAGCAGTACTTGTCCGGATCAGCAGTGCTTGACTCAAGGCAGTAGATAGAATCAGCAGGGCTTTAGTCTTTCACCAGGTCTTTACTTGAGCAGCAGTTGTAGGTCAGCACTTTGTAAGATCAGCAGATAGGAGGTCAGCAGATATGAAATCGCTTTCAAGGGGAGAGATTTGTATGTAATCATCTGCTTATTCTTGATCCACTGTTCTGATCCAGTTTTGGCTTTAATTATCTGTTCCTCTGATAGGGTTCAATCCCAACACGCAAAATCACACATGTCACCCTTTTATTAAATTATTCAAATTCCTTATTATTATTTAAACATCTGATTGTGATGTAATGTCTGCGGGCTATAACTAATGTCATATAAAACAAAAGGCAGCCGTAGTTTATAGACTCCCTGCCAAGAAAAGGATTGATTTTTATTTATTCAAACTTTAATCCTATAAGATCTAAATTTATAATTTAGAATTGTCCACGTGACTAGGCCTATTGTGCCAATATTTTATTTCATTCTGGGATAGGGTTGCTAACAAAAAGTCCTGAATGAAATTACTTATAAATTAACTAGTATAACTCTTTAATTACCATGGTTAATTATCAAGATGACAGACATATTATATTCCTTAAATGAATCATCGTCATCATCTTGTGTAGCAGTTCAACTACATGGCTGAATCTGACGAGGTCAACAGTCAACCCAAGGAAAATCATGACACCACCAGGATCAATATAACTGGTGCAGAACTCCAAACGTTGATTGATAACGCCGTCACTAGAGCCATAGAGAGGCAATATAGTGAATCGGGTAGTACTCGAAGCAGGACCCGATCAGCACCCCATTCTAAGCCAAAAACACATTCTGAGGCTCATAGTAAGTCACCCTCTAAGATAGAGAAGCCAAAGAAGGATGATGAGGATCATCACTCCTCGAACCAACACAGTGTCCCGTCAAGGAAGGTCGAGCTTAGGCAGGATCCGCATGGTAAGTCCTGTACGTATAAATACTTCGTCTCATGTAAACCCAGAGACTTTACTGGGGAGAAAGGAGCGGTTGACTGCATGACCTGGTTGGACGAAATGGACACAGTAGTTGACATCAGCGGATGTGCTGAAAGGGACGTAGTGAAATATGTATCCCAATCGTTCAAGGGAGAGGCATTGGCATAGTGGAAGTCTCTCATTCAAGCTGCCGGAAAGATCCCACTCTACAACTTGTCATGGGATCAGTTCGTTGCTCTCATTAAGGAGAATTATTGCCCGCAGCACGAAGTTGAAAGAATCGAATCAGATTTCTTATCATTGGTGATGAAGAATTTAGATTGTCAGGCCTACCTCACCAGTTTCAATACCCTGTCCAGGCTGGTTCCGTACTTGGTAACCCCTGAACCTAAAAGGATTGCTCACTTCATCAGGGGTTTAGCCCCAGAAATTAAAGCCAGTGTTAAGGCATCAAGGCCTGCAACCTTCAGATCAGCAGCTGATCTATCTCTATCTCTTACCTTGGACGTAGTCAGGTTGAGATCGCTTAGGAATTCAGACGAAAGTAAGAGGAAGCGTGAGGACGATACCTCACGAAGATCAGATAAGAAACACCGAGGAAATAACGACCACAAGAAAGGGTCGGGGCCTAAGAAGGACGGGCAACAATCAGGGGATAAGCCCAAATGTAAGGTTTGCAAGAAGAACCATTTTGGGAAGTGTCGACTTGAGTCGAAATCCCAGCCTCAGCCGAGGCCCTGTGGGATTTGCAAATCTTCAGAACATAAGACTCTGGAATGCAAGAAGCTAAAGGACGCAACCTGCTACGGTTGCAATGAAAAAGGGCACATTAAGTCCAATTGCCCAAAGATCATCAAGAAAACCGAGGATGGGAAAAAGACCAATGCTAGGGTCTTCAAGATGGATGCAAAGGAAGCGATTCAAGATGACAACGTGATTATAGGTACTTTTCTCGTAAATGATGTTTTTGCTAGAGTATTGTTTGATTCTGGAGCAGATAAGTCTTTTGTGGATAATAAGTTTTGTGAGTTGTTGAAATTGCCTGTAAAAGCCTTAAGTGTGAAATATGAGGTGGAATTAGCTGATGGAACCATAGAAACCGCCTCAACTGTGTTAGATGGGTGTGTTATATCCATTAGGAATCACTCTTTTCCTTTGTCCTTACTTCCCTTTAAGCTAGCCGGTTTTGATATAGTGATAGGTATGGATTGGTTATCGCATAACCAAGCCCAGATTGTGTGCAACAGAAAGCAAGTGGTAGTCAGAACTCCGTCTGGTGAGTCACTTACCATTCAGGGGGATACCCAGCATGGATTGCCTGAGCAAGTGTCCATACTCAAGGCATCTAGATGCTTGAAGAAGGGTTGTGTCATTTATATGGCACAGGTTACTATTGATATGCAGAAACCCAAGATTGAAGACATCCCTGTCATTTCGGAATATCCTGAAGTTTTCCGTGAAGAACTACCTGGCTTACCACCAGATAGGCAAGTAGAATTCCGAATTGACATCATCCCTGGTGCTGCACCAGTAGCAAGAGCGCCTTATAGGTTAGCACCAACAAAGATGAAGGAGTTAAGGACACAATTAGATGATCTGTTAGCCAAAGGTTTTATTAGACCTAGTTCGTCTCCTTGGGGAGCGCCGATCTTGTTTGTCAAGAAGAAGGATGGGTCGATGCGTCTATGCATCGATTACCGTGAGCTTAATAAAGTCACTATCAAGAATAGGTATCCTTTGCCCAGGATCGACGACCTGTTCGATCAACTTCAGGGGTCAAGTTACTTTTCTAAGATCGATTTGAGGTCAAGCTATCATCAGTTGAAGGTTAAAAATGAAGATGTGCACAAGACAGCATTTAGGACTCGTTATGGTCATTACGAGTTCCTAGTGATGCCTTTTGGGCTCATTAATGCACCGGCCACATTCATGGATCTCATGAATCGCGTCTGCAAGCCTTACTTAGATAAATTTTTCATCGTCTTCATTGACGACATTCTCATTTACTCGAAGAACCAAGCTGACCACGAGAAACACCTTCGTTGTATTCTTAAACTTCTACATCATGAGAAACTCTACGCCAAATTTTCGAAGTGCAAATTTTGGCTTCGAGAAGTCCAATTCCTTGGACATGTGGTAAGTGAGCGTGGTATCCAAGTGGATCCCGCTAAGGTAGAAGCAGTTATGAATTGGCAAGAGCCAAAAACACCTACTGAGATTCGTAGCTTCCTGGGCTTAGCAGGATATTATAGGCGTTTCATCAAAAATTTCTCAAGGATTGCTGACGGGTGGTCCACGGGACAACCCTTAAGTGTGTTAAAAGATAAGTTAATCCCCCATTTGATCATTTAATTGTCTTGAATTAGATGACTACGTTTGCTTGTGTTTCAGGTACATTTGGGGCTTAAAAGTGTGGAAATTAAGCTTCGAATAGGCACGACTTGATTGGAGGATTGAAGATGGAGCATAAATGAAGAAAATATTTTTTTGAATTGAAGAATTAAGATGATAGGATTATAGAGGACGAAATTAAGAGAACGTGGGCGAAAACGGCGAAGAAAACGGAGTTGAAACGAGAAAGTTATGCTGAAAACAAAATTGCATGCTGAAGCCACCATAACTTACGGTGGTACTGTAATTTACGGTAGAGTCAGCGAGGAAAAGTGTAACTGCTCTATTTTATGATGTTTTATTGTGTCTTTTCAAATCCAATCATGGTGGACGGTTTTGGGGGAGTTTAGGGGCGATTTTTGGCTATCTTCTTGTGTTCTTGAGTGGTCTAAACATGAGGACTTTGTTTTGGATTCGAATGAACAAAGGTTTGATTGTGATGATGATTCACTACACTATGAGCGGCTAGGTTTGCTTGGTGATCATCCCGAATGTAAGGTTTACTTGTGACAATTATGTTTTGTTCTTTAATTTCTGGAATAATAGACTTTGCATGTGTTGTTTAGTTTATTATGGTGTTTGAATGGTTGTTTGTAAATTGTTAATGTGTGTTTGATCATAGTTCTAAACCATACGTTCTTGGTGCCGTTGGCAATCGAGATATCATGGGAGGGATTAGGGTTGGATATATGTTGATTGGTCATCGGGTAACAACCTCGCGTTCTAGGAATCCGAGTACTTAGTTCCCTTTCATCACAAACAAGTGATCTTACATGAACCATGTCTATGTGGTTCTTTCCAGTTGAACATGAACATTGGTTGTCACTTAAAACCTGAAACTTGGGATGATCGCTACCTTCTTATCCTGTTACAAAACTTAACTTTGATTTGTAATCTAATTTAGTTCAGTTAGACAATTAAAACCAAACAACCAAATCCGTGAATTTACTTGTCTTGCAATTTAGTTAACATTAGTCATTTAGATAACCATTGAGATAGCACATATACCACAAACTCCCTGTGTTCGATACCCACTTACCGCTAGCTATCTAGTTGTAATTGGATTAAATTTGATTGTGACCACGACATCACGTCAAATTTTGGCGCCGTTGCCGGGGAGTAGTGCGCAACGTGTGTTATTTTCTTTCTTTTTAAGTTTGTTATTTTTCTGGTTTACGCTGGGTGTGTTAGTGTGCAGGTATTGACAGGTGCATGCGTACTAGGAGCTCTCACAAGCTATCACCTTTGGCATTTGATCCGGAAATGAGTTACCAAGAGGAGTACGATTACGGTGATTATTATGATGAATATTCCCAACTTTCATATGAAGGCCCTCAGATGTACGATCAAGACTATTATCATGCTCAGTATACATTTGATCAGTATGGTTATGAATGTGTAACTCAACAACCTACTTTGCACTATCAGTCACATAAATCTGAAAGTCTTGACGAGATGATGAGAAAGAGACACATGGTTCATGTTGAAAAAGAATTAACAAAACCTCATTTGTCAATGGAAGAACGAGTAGAACTTTTGGAATGGAAATATGATTTGTTACCAAAAGAGGTGAAAGAGATGAGGCCAGGGACGTCGATAGTGGAAAAACGTCAAGCAAAACAACACTGGATATATGTGCAGATTGAACAAATGACACCTATGGGTGATGTAGAAGAAAAGGTTGTGAGTCCTCCCGAACTTGATACTGAATTATTAGGGCCAAATGAGGAATATACAATTGAAATTATTGTGGAGGAACCACCTATGGAGAGCAAAGTTGAGGGCCTTTTACTTGATGAACCAATCAAAGTTGATTACAACTCTCCGGCTGTGGTGGTTATGGAAACCAAGAGTGTTAAGGATGCATGTTTAGAAACTAGGAATGTGGCACTTCATGATGTGGAAGATTTCATTCATAAGTTATGTTTATGGGAGAGTTTGGATTTGTTGGGCACAGAAAACGAAGTAGTGAAGTGGAGAGTAAACTACCGAGCATTTGTTGGAAATTCGGTAGGAAAATGTGGATTTAAAGAATTTTGCAAAGAAAGATGGGACGTGACAAAGCACACACACTATAGAAGAATCAAACACCGTGCTTACATCAGCAACGAAAAAGGTAAATGTGCATTAAGACCACCTTGAGACATATCAGGTACGGTCGGGCTGAAGACCTAAACTTTAGCGCTGCTTGGGAGGCAACCCAAGGTGTTTTTAGATAAGTGTGGGGAAGATGTGCGGAGAGTTGTGTGAAGGTGATGATAGGAAGTCGGATTATCTACAACATCTGTTGTGTCAAACTTCACCAGGTCAATGTACTCTTTCCTTAGTCTTGTTATGTTCTTTAGTATTAACATATTGGTATTAGTTGTTAAAAAAAATTTTGGGATTTGAGAGTATTAGCGAAAGCTAATGTTTTTGGTTAGAAGCGATCTTTCCCTCAAAACCATACATTGGGACAATGTATCCCAAGTGTGGGGATGAGGGGAATTTTTTTGAGAATTTTAAAAATTTTTGTGAAGCCAAGCGAAAATTGTCAAAATTTGAAAACTTGGTATTGTTCCACTTGACACACCGACACCCATTTCTAGTCCTTTATTGGTGAGAGTTTGAGCCACATTTGATTATTAATGATGCTTTCTTTGTTTTGAGTGGCGGTGTGTTTATTGTGTTAATATAACTTGTGTACGAATTCTTGTTAAATCCTAGAGTTAGCATGCTTTTGAAAATGATAGGGGACTTTTAGGTAGCCTCGTCTAGATGTGTGAGAGTGTGGGATTGGTGGGTTGGACCTCATACTTTACATATATGAGCTTGGTATTGTGAGGGGTGGGGGTTTGGTCTTTAGAAAGCCATGTTTGAGCCTTATACCATTCGGTTGTGACCCAAACCTACTTCCTACAAAATTTTACCTATTGAGATGACCCGATTTAGGAGATTTAGTATGTAGTATTGATGTTCTTGTATATATTGTTGAGTTTGATGTGTTAAAAAAATGAAAAAAAAGAAAAAAAAAAGAGAAAGAGAAAAATATGAAAAAAAAAAGTATTTAGTTCCAATAGTAGTTGAGAATGTTGAAGAAGTTGTATATATATTTGATGGTTGCTTTGTTTAGTGGTAGAAATAAAAACCGGGTCAAATCAATTAGCTCTCGCATATATATTCCACCATTTTTCTACCTTTGCACCTAGCCCCGTTACAACCCGTAAGTCCTTTTGATTCATAAGCATGCTAAATACTTAATAGGAGGAGACTTGATTTTTATACAAGCTTATTGTCGCACAAACACACACACGCATTGTGTGGTTTAGCATTATGTGCTAATATTTCTTGTCACCGAGAGTTATTGTGAGGGGTGTGTCTTGTGGTATGATTGAAAGTTAGTAAAAGGACGATACGTTTTAGCTTGGTTTGCATGTTGATCGCTTGTGGTTTTGAAATAGTTTTTGAATGGGTTGCTTGGGGCAAGCAACGGTTAAGTGTGGGGATGTGACGGGTGGTCCACGGGACAACCCTTAAGTGTGTTAAAAGATAAGTTACTCCCTCATTTGATCATTTAATTGTCTTGAATTAGATGACTACGTTTGCTTGTGTTTCAGGTACATTTGGGGCTTAAAAGTGTGGAATTTAAGCTTCGAATAGGCGCGACTTGATTGGAGGATTGAAGATGGAGCATAAATGAAGAAAATATTTTTTTGGAGTTGATTGGAGGACGAAATTACGAGAACGTGGGCGAAAACGGCGAAGAAAACGGAGTTGAAACGAGAAAGTTATGCTGAAAACAAAATTTCATGCTGAAGCCACCATAACTTACGGTGGTACCGTAATTTACGGTAGTGTCAGCAAGGAAAAGTGTAACTGCCCTATTTTATGATGTTTTATTGTGTCTTTTCAAATCCAATCATGGTGGACGGTTTTGGGGGAGTTTAGGGGCGATTTTTGGCTATCTTCTTGTGTTCTTGAGTGGTCTAAACATGAGGACTTTGTTTTGGATTCGAATGAACAAAGGTTTGATTGTGATGATGATTCACTACACTATGAGCGGCTAGGTTTGCTTGGTGATCATCCCGAATGTAAGGTTTACTTGTGACAATTATGTTTTGTTCTTTAATTTATGGAATAATAGACTTTGCATGTGTTGTTTAGTTTATTATGGTGTTTGAATGGTTGTTTGTAAATTGTTAATGTGTGTTTGATCATAGTTCTAAACCATACGTTCTTGGTGCCGTTGGCAATCGAGATATCATGGGAGGGATTAGGGTTGGATATATGTTGATTGGTCATCGGGTAACAACCTCGCGTTCTAGGAATCCGAGTACTTAGTTCCCTTTCATCACAAACAAGTGATCTTACATGAACCATGTCTATGTGGTTCTTTCCAGTTGAACATGAACATTGGTTGTCACTTAAAACCTGAAACTTGGGATGATCGCTACCTTCTTATCCTGTTACAAAACTTAACTTTGATTTGTAATCTAATTTAGTTCAGTTAGACAATTAAAACCAAACAACCAAATCCGTGAATTTACTTGTCTTGCAATTTAGTTAACATTAGTCATTTAGATAACCATTGAGATAGCACATATTCCACAAACTCCCTGTGTTCGATACCCACTTACCGCTAGCTATCTAGTTGTAATTGGATTAAATTTGATTGTGACCACGACATCACGTCAATTGCTGCGCCTCTAACTTCGTTGACACGTAAGAAGGTTAAGTTTGATTGGGGCCCTAAGCAGCAGGAATCCTTTGACATTCTTAAGAAAAAATTGAGCAATGCACCGGTGTTAAAATTGCCTGATGGTATAGAAGAATTTGTGGTATATTGTGATGCATCACACACTGGTATGGGCTGTGTACTCATGCAGAAAGGCAAAGTTATTGCCTACGTTTCACGACAACTAAAGGTGCACGAGAAGAACTACACCACCCATGACTTGGAGCTGGGTGCCGTTGTATTTGCCCTAAAACTATGGAGGCATTACTTGTATGGAACCAAGTGTGTGATCTATTCAGATCACAAGAGCCTTCAACACTTGTTCAATCAGAAGGACTTGAACATGAGGCAGCGACGCTGGATGGAAACTCTAAATGATTATGATTGTGAGATAAGATACCATCCAGGCAAGGCAAATGTAGTTGTTGATGCCTTAAGCAGAAAAGAAAGAGTGAAGCCGATAAGAATCAATGCCAAGCGCATTGAAATAAGGAATAGTTTGAACGAAAGGGTGTTAGCTGCACAGAAGGAAGCTGTGTTGGAAGCTAACTATCCTGAAGAAAATCTAGGAGTAACTGAGGAGCAGTTATCCTATGACATGGACGGAATGCTAAGATTGAATGGAGGAATATGGGTTCCAGTTTATGGAGGACTTCGAGATGTTATCCTCCAGGAAGCCCACAGTTCCAAATATTCCGTTCATCCTGGAGCTGATAAGATGTACCAGGACCTAAAGGCAAACTACTGGTGGATAGGCTTGAAAAAGTCTGTAGCTGCTTATGTAGCTAAATGTCTGACGTGTGCGCAAGTCAAAGCTGAGCACCAGAAGCCGTCAGGTTTGTTACAACAGCCTGAACTTCCCACATGGAAGTGGGAAATGGTGATAATGGATTTCATCACCAAATTGCCAAAGACAAGGAAGGGAAACGATACTATATGGGTCATAGTAGATAGACTGACCAAGTCAGCACATTTTCTTCCCATTAAGGAAACTTACAGCTCTGACATGTTAGCTCAATTGTACGTAGATAAAATTGTAGCTCTGCATGGCGTACCAGTGTCAATTATCTCTGATAGAGATACAAGGTACACCTCTCATTTTTTGGAAAAGTTTCCAACAGTCTTTGGGCACGCGCTTAAATTTTAGTACGGCTTACCATCCACAGACGGACGGACAGAGTGAGCGTACCATCCAAACGCTGGAAGACATGCTTCGAGCATGTGTGATTGATTTAGGTGGCAGTTGGGATAACCACCTACCATTAATCGAGTTCTCCTATAATAATAGCTACCATACTAGTATTAAGGCTGCGCCTTTTGAGGCATATATGGTAGAAAATGCAGAACACCTATCTGTTGGGCAGAAGTAGGAGAAGTTCAATTATCATGACCCGATTTGGTCTTTGAAACAACGGATAAGATTGTCCAGATTCGCGATCGCCTGAAAGCTGCCAGGGATATGCAGAAAAGTTATGCGGATCCAAAGCGTAAATCTTTTCACTTCGAAGTAGGTGACAAAGTGTTGCTTAAAGTATCACCCTGGAAGGGAGTGATGCGATTTGGTAAGAAAGGCAAGTTAAGCCCAAGATACATAGGACCTTTCGAGGTTATCGAACGTGTCGGGTCAGTTGTCTATAAGCTAAACTTGCCTGAGGAGCTCAGTGCTATCCACAATGTTTTTCACATCTGCAATCTGAAGAGATGTCTAGCTGATGACTCACTGGTCATACCGCATACAGATGTGCATATAGATGAGAGCCTGAAATTTGTGGAAAAACCATTGTCGATTGAGGATCGACAGGTAAAGAAGCTTCGAAGGAAGCATGTGCCTATTGTTAAGGTCAAATGGGATGCCCGTAGAGGTCCCGAATATACTTGGGAGGTAGAGTCTACCATGAAGGAAAAATACCCTCATTTGTTCCAGTAAATCTCGAGGTCGAGATTTCTTTTAAGGGGGTGAGGATGTAACACCTCGGAAATTCTTGTCCAATAAAATAAAGACACGTGTCATGTTATGCAAACGTGTTGTAAATACGGATCCAGATAAAGATGTACGGTAGGATTTAAAAACGTCGACATGTTAATTTATACCTCTGAGCGACCTATTAATAAATCCCTAACCAAGATATATTTTATCAACATCTGAATTATGGGTATAAATCTGGCCATTCAAAATAATGAATTTATTTTATAACTCTAGACATGGATCCTATGCAAATTCTTGGTGTTTCCGTCAATTTAAACTTCCCACAAAGTGCCAAAGTGTGTAAGTGCATGCCTAGACATGCAATGGCTGAAAACATGGTCCCTATTCTGATTAAAGTGCATGAGATTCGGAGATGTAAGTATTGCATGGTCAAAGCCTGAATAAAAACAAACTTTTGTTCCCTGGCGAAGGCTTGCGCACCTCAACATCCGGAACGTTGCGGTGCGCAAGGCTGCTTACAGACCTCAACACCCAGAACGTTGAGGTGCGTAAGGTTCCTGAAGAAAAACAAAGTTTTGTCCTCTGGTGACTGCTTACGGACCTCAACATCCAGAGCGCTGCGGTGCGCAAGACTGCTTACGCACCTCAACACCCATATTGTTGCGGTGCGTAAGGCATACAACTGGGCGATTTCAGGACAGATGCCTGTTAAAACGGTTACACCGCCTCTTTTAGGTGGTATTCGAAACTCAGGGGCTCTCTAGGTGGTTTTTAGCATCCTAGGTCCACCTGGAATGATCTTATAACATCACTAGACTATTTTGGCATGATCCTAAGCTCTTGGGGTTCACTATATAAGAAGATGAAAGTTGCAACTTTTGGGCATTTGCATTTGCAACATTCACAACTTACTTTCTGGAGCTCTCTGGTCAGCAAGCAATCTTCCTAGTGGTACCTAATCATAATTAGGACATTTGTAAGTAGCCTTAACCCTTTCTAATTTAGTTTAGCTTAGTTAATTAGCTAAAAGTCAAACCATCGTAATTAAGGTTTGACTTCGTGATTAATTAATATTTGCTCAGTCTAATCACGAATTAAAAGTATCTTTAAGTAGGTATTTATATGGGTAATAAACCCTTAAAAGGGTACTTCCAGATTCCCACTCTAACTATGTTAATTGTCGAGTCAAAGCTTACTTTAAAAAGTCAACAGAATGTTTAATTTCAAATTAAAGCATAATTAGCAATGTAGGATACTTGCAACCTATTTAATTATTAATATAACTTGGTAATTAATGTAAGAACATGTCCCAACATGTTCAACTCGACAATTTTCAGTTTAGGCTCGTTTGGACCCGAAAGTCGCATAGTTTGACCTCTGCTTTGACTTTCAGTTCTGACCCGTTTAAGCATTGTTTAGAAATGCCTTAGAGCCTTAGTTGGACCAGGTTTCATACTAGTGTAACCCCCTGAGGTCACACAACTTGGTTCATTAGTTATCCAATTCATATGCATGTTTCCGTTAAACGCTTAAATTGTTGACTATTATGCCCTTTTGACTATAAAACGTGATTTTTGAAAAAGTAAAAGAGTAGAAACCTTGGTTACTGATTTATAAACTTGCACCTAAAATTTGACATCAGTTTGAGGTCTAGATTAAGAGATATGCTCATTAGCGTAAATTGAAATATTTATGTTAATTAAACGGCGTAATTAGCGTATAGCCTAGTTAAACCCACTTTTTGATATCAAACTTTTTACCCACTGATATAATATAATATTTTGGGATTTTTGAAGATTTTATTTAATTTTTGGCTGATCATAACATAGGTCTTTAAGTTTGATTCGGTTAATGCCGGTTTTGCCCCTTTTAGCCATAAAATGAGTTTTACAAATCCCTTTGACCCCAAACCTTTTTCTACTGATTTTATTTGATAAATAAAATATTTTGAGCTTTCTGGAATTATAAAAATATCAGCTTTCCTTTGAAAACCCGGAAATGGCTCCAAATGGCATTTTTAAGCGTTTTTAACGCATAGTATGTACTAAAACAATATTAAACATATAAGGTTGATACCTACTGATATTTTTAGTATATTTTTATATAATAACATTAAGGAAAATTTTATAAACTCAGGTTTCCAGTTTTGGTGTAACACCTCGAAAATTCACGTCCTATAATGAGTAGACACGTGTCAAATGTTTAAACGTGTGAAAGAATATTATAGAAGGACCAAAGTTGACAATCATGGAAAGTATGTGAATATACGTATTCTAAATGTCAACAGTGAATAAATATATTGTATATTAACCCTACAAGATGCTCATACCTTCAAACGAGTAAATCATAGATCATACGAAGCAAAAAGTGAGAGATTACAAACTACAGGGGCTAAATGTGTCAACATGTTTAAGTTATACCTCTGAGTGACCTTTTGACAAACCTGAAGCTTTGTAACGGTTAATTATGCTCACTAGAATGCACGATTAAAATTTCATAAAGTTTCGTTATCGTATGAGAAAGTTATGATCAAATTCGTGTACGAGGGGTTAAAGCGTAAACGTTGAAAGTTAGGACTTTTCGGGTAACAATTAAGTTAACCGGGGACTTAACAAAGTGGGTATATGTTTTAAAGCCCTTATAGATCAATTATGAGGGTTTACAATGCAAGAAAACAAGTTCCTAATCGAATTTTGAAGAGCCAAGGATCAAATTGCAAGAAATCAAAAAGGTGATCAGGGAGGGCCTAGCGCGACGCGAGGGAGGCCTAGCGTCACGCTAGGGGTCCCCAGCTCAGAATTAAATGGGTTTTGCCTGTTGAAGTGCAATCTGCCCGATTCCAATCGATTTTCCACATCTCTTGGCCCCTAAAAACACCCCCTAAGCATCTAGGACACATGTGGGAAGGTTGTGGTGTGTGCTAGACCTTGTTGTCAACACCTTGTGGTGATTGAATCCACTATAAAAGGCCACAAGTGTTCAACATTTTCTTCACACCTTCATCTGCATTTGAGGACCACTTCTGGAGCTCAACTTCCTCTCAAGTGTTCCCTAATCAAGCTTAGGACTTCAGTAAGTGTTCTAATCCTTTCTAAATTGAGTTTAGCTTAGTTAATTAGCTAAAAGTCAAACCGTCGTAATTACGGTTTGACTTCGAGATTAGTCAACAATGGCTCAGTCATATCTCGAATTAAAAGTAGTTATAAGTTGGTATTTATGTGGGTAATAAAACCCCAAAAGGGTTTCCCCTGATCACCACTCTAACTAGTTCAAATGTCGGGTCAAACATGTAATTAAAAAGTCAACAGGAAGTCTAAAATGCCATTTATACATGATTATCATTGTAGATCATATACAACCTGTTGGATCATTGTTATAACTTGGTAATAAGTGTAAGAACATGTCTAGACATGCTCAACCCGACAATTTCCTGTTTAGACCCGGTTCGGAACCGAAAGTCACATAGTTTGACTTTCACTTTGACTTTCAGTTCTGACCCGTTTGGGCATGTATTAGAAATGCCTCAGAGCTTTAATTGGACTAGGTTACATGTTAGAATAACCCTCTGTGATTATGCACATCGGTTCATTAGTTATCCAATTAATATGCATGTTTCCGTTAATTGCTCATATGTTGACCGTTATGCCCTTATTACCTTAAAACGTGATTTTTGGAAAAGTAAAAGAGTAGAAACCTTATATTCTGATATATAAACTTGTATGCAAAATTTGACATCAGTTCGACGTGTAGATTAAGAGTTATGCTCATTATCGCAAAATGAATGCTTTATGTTAATAAAATGGCGTAATTAGCGTATAGCCTAGTTAAGCCTACTTTTTGGTATCAAACTTAATACCCACTGATGTATTATATTATTTTGGGATTTTTAAAGATTTTTAATTAATTTTAGGCTGAGCATAACTAGTAGTCGTAGGCTTAATCCGGTAATTGTCGGTTTTGCCCTTACGGGCCATAAAATGAGTTTTACATGTCTAAACGACTCCAAACCTTTTGCTACTGATCACATATGATAAATAAATTATTTTAAGCCTTCTGGAAATATAAAAATATCAGATTTAAGTATCGAACCCGGAAATGGCCTTTAATCGCCTTATTAAGCGTTCTTAGCGCAAAGTATGTATTAAAATTATATTGGACATACCCGGGTTGATACCTACTGATATATGAGGCAAATTATAATATTTTAACAGTAAGCAAAGGTTGATAAACTCAGACTTCAGTCTTGAGCTTTTCGGCTTAGGTGAAATTACCAAAATACCCCTACGGGGCATAGTTTGGTTAAAAATAATAAATTTCACATACATGCTTTAACCTACTGATATAAATTAGCAAATTGAGTATATTTGCTGATTACATCAGACCTATAACTCAGATTGTTACTTAAACTCTTTTATAAACTTTTAAATGACCAAACTACCCATACGGGGCCTAGTTTGTGTTTAAACACGTTTCGGGAATAATGAAAGACATCTTACTGATGTCACAACATAATTGAGACATAATTATCTTAGAAAACCTATATATAGCTCTCACGAACACCCGTCACGCTTATCACGCGTACGGCTCGGTTTATGTAACAAGTTTACATAAATTAGCCGAAACAAGTCATACCTTCACGGTTTTAATCTCAAAATCCAGAATGTGAATAATAAACCCATATTAAACAAGTCTTCAAACTTGTCGGGTCTAAATCACATTCAATCCGGTCTTCGCTTAATCGTACGTACGTACCGTATCTTTGAAACTAGCCGGTCTAAGCTTAAGCTTAATTAAAGACCCGTTAGGATTCTAATAGGTTATTATAAAACCTTTGTTCCAGATTAGGAGGACCAGTAAAAGCTACTTGCAATTTTGCTTATTGTGATTATTACATTGCTCAGGTAAATACTTTGAACTTATTTTCCCTATACGGGCTTGGGTTACGGTATATAGTATACCGCTTGATCGGGCATCAAATCTCCACCGTTAAAGTGGGTAGTTGAATAATTTGATCGGCTCGTTTAAACAGTCTTGTTACTTAAAGCCTTTGGGGGGTTAATGACCATGTCCCGGATATCCTCGGCATCATCTTACGAGATGGCCACGACCTGAGCACGGGGTGTAGGCGTACACCTGTCAGTGTATAACTCTATGATGTGGTGTGTCTATTGATCTTTAACCCGGCAAGATCCGGGCTACTGAACGCACAAGGAACATGTAATTCGTTAACAAGATTATAATATTAAATAATTCTCCCAAGTTAAAAAGGTTAATCTTGCCTCTGTGCATTTTAATCAAATTATAAAACATTTATGTCATGTGCATCCAAACCAATTTTAAATCTTTTTCAAAATGAGTCGGTTAATTGTATTTACCAGTGTAAACTGACGTATTTTCCAAAAAAGGCTAAATGCAGGTACTATACGAAATTGGCTGGATATTTCTCCTTAGCATCAATAGAAGTCTCGCAAGCTTAAGATGCCTAAAAGTCTGTTGAACTATTGTTTCCATTTTTTTGTTCGATCCTTCTGTGGATAAACTTCCGGATATTGTGACAGTTGATATTACAATAATAAATTCGGTTGTATTATATTTTCAATTGCTTCCGCTGTGCATATTAATATTGTGTTGTTTGACTATTATGTTGCCAACCATGACGTCACGATACTCCCCACCGGGCCCACCGGTGACACGTGGAAATTCGGGGTGTGACAGGTTGGTATCAGAGCCAACATTGAGTGAATTAGACACTAACCCTTAGTGTTTAATCTCAATGACACAGTAGCACATTCCTTGACCTTCTGAGTCTAGACTTAACATAGGATTATTCTCAATCCTAATCTAGAAATTTTTACTTCCAAATTTTTATTGGATACGTCGCCAAGCGAAGAAGCCGTAATAGGAGTTCTCCACACCCGGAGCCATGAGATGCTGAGCTTCGTACCGCGGCTAGAATGAAAAGAGCATCCAAGGAGAAAGCATTCAGAAATAAAATGAAGAAGAAACTCCTTTTGTTGAAGATCGTTTCCTTAATAGTCCTATATAAGGACATAATTATCTTTCAGTCCCTCCGAGGACATATTATTCCTTTTAAGTCCCGCTTAGGGCAACTCTGTATTTTTATTTTCATATAATGGATTGACTAAATTTAAAATTTTCATCCTAAACATGAAAAATGAAATAAATGAAAAATAACATTTCTTTATAAGATCTACCATTATAATAAAATGGCAAAATCTAAAAAGGGCAAGACCTAGCCTCGTGTCATATTAAGACCCGGCCAAGATGGCAGTTCCTCAAATTAGATTCAGATCCTTATTAACATTTCTTTTATAAGATCTACCATTATAATAAAATGACAAAATCTAAAAAGGGCAAGACCTAGCCTCGTGTCATATTAAGACCCGGCCAAGATGGCAGTTCCTCAAATTAGATTCAGATCCTTATTAACATTTCTTTTATAAGATCTACCATTATAATAAAATGGCGAAATCTAAAAAGGACAAGACCTAGCCACGTGTCATTTTAAGACCGGGCCAAGATGGTAGTTCCATAATTAGATTCAGATCCATATTAACACCTCAATTTAAAATTTTTCTGCATTAATTAAATTAAGAATCTTAAGTGTGAAACCTAGCCTTCGGGTCAATTATAAGACCGGGCCAAGATGGTAAGACCTGTTAAAAAGATTCAAACCATTAATTAAGAATCTTAAGTGTGAAACCTAGCCTTCGGGTCAATTATAAGACCGGGCCAAGATGGTAAGACCTGTTTAAAAGATTCAAATCCCTGTTAACATCTTAAAACATGTTAACACTCCTGGCAGATGTGATTCATTTAAAATCACACACGTTATTATTATATAAGGATCTTTCAAAAGATTCCTAACCCAGTTTAATGATCTCTGAATCCTGGGTTTACATCATCAATTAAGATGATCATATTTTAACCATACGTGGTAACATAATGCCTACGGGCCCTGCTCATTTCCATATGAGCCAAAAGACAGTGGTAGCGATGACTCCCTGTCAGATAAAGGTAATGAACTAGGTTCAAACCTCAAATGCTTTGATTCTCTGAAATCCTAGCATATAATTTATAATTGTCCTTGTGACTAGGCCTATTGTGCCAATATACTTTCATGCTTTGATTCTCTGAAATCACAGCTTAAAATTTATAATTGTCCTTGTGACTAGGCCTATTGTGCCAATATACTTTCATGCTTTGATTCTCTGAAATCATAGCTTAAAATTTATAATTGTCCTTGTGACTAGGCCTATCGTGCCAATATACTTTCATGCTTTGATTCTCTGAAATCATAAGCTTATAATTTATAAATGTCCATGTGACCAGGCCATTGGGTGCCACTAATAAAACCGTTAATGTTTTATAATTAGGATAAATTATAATAGAAATCCTAAACCTATATGATTAATAAATTAACCAAATATGGTCTCTGTTTACCATGGTTAATGAATTTCCCCTAAGGGGCAATTCCGTAATAAACATCCCTTAGAAGGGAAGTGCCTACGGGCTATAGTTAAGGTCCTCTGAGACTAAAGACAGTGGTAGCCTGCAGCTCCCTGTCAGGAAAAGGTAATGAACTTTGATTCAAACCTTAATGCCGCGATTCTCTGAAATCATGGCTTATAAATTTAACTTGTCTACGCGACTAGGCCATTTGTGCTATTATTAACTTATGAATTAGGATTTATGATAAAAATCCTGAATAAAATAAATATCCTTCCTTCCCTGTCAGTATGCATTTTAAAAGGGAATCTTAAAGGTGAAACCTAGCCTACGCGGCCAAGATGGTGAAACCTACTCAAGGGATTCAGATCCTTGTTAACACCTAAGAACGTGTTAGCACTCTTGACAAATGTGGTTCGAGAAAATCACAACAGTCATCATTATATTGGATTCTTCCAATTCTCTTATCTAGCCTAGTGATTTAGAAATCATTGCTTATATCATCCTATAAGATGATCATATTATAAACATCCGTTAGTGATGAAGTGCCTACGGGCTAAACTTGTTGTCCGATAAGACAACGACAGTGGTGGTCTTTGATCTCCTGTCTAAAATATTGGACTATGTCCAAACATAATAGTCTATATGATCAATGCAATCATGACTAATATCATCTAATACGATGATAATATTATTTAACACCCCTTCGTGATGTTTTGCCTACGGGCTATAATATATTGTCCATTTGAGACATTGACATTGTTATCTTTATGATTCCTTGTCTGAGGTGGTGAGCTATGCTCAAGCCAAAATAGTCAATATGATTAATGCAATCATGACTTATATCTTCTAATAGGATGAACCTATTATAAACATCCACTAGTGATGTTTCGCCTATGGGCCATATTATATTGTCCGTGTGTGACAAAGACATTGTGATCTTTACGATTCCCTGTCCCAGGTAGTGAGCTATGCTCAAGCCTAATAGTCTATATGATCAATGCGATCATGACAAAAATCATCAATACGATGATTAAAAATTTTAACATCCTTAATGATGTTTTGCCTAAGAGCTATATTATATTGTCCAATTGAGACAAGGCAATTGTAATCTTTTGTGATTCTTTGCCCAAGGGGGTGAGCTATACTCAAATCCCATAGTCTATACTATCATTATGATCCTGACTAGTATCATCAGTATGATGATCACAATATTAACATCCCTCATGATGAAATGCCTACGGGCTATACTTTATTCTAGTGTCGGTAAGACAAAGATAGTAGTGATCTTTATGATCTCCTGTTCAAAATGGTGTGATTATACCCAAACCTAATAGTCAATATGATCGATGTGATCATGACTAATATCATTAGATACGATGGTTATATATAAACATCCATTAGTGATGCTGATTTGGCTTACCTTTCTGCCAAATGAATCGTCTTTCAAAGACGATGACAGTTGTAGTCTATGACTCCCTGTCCAAAGGTGAAGAACCACGTTCAAACCTTGAAGCCCTAATCTAATAAAATTGCGGCTAATAAATTAAGGTCCTTGGTGATAGACCATCGAGTTATGATTTAAGTCATTCATGACAAGCCTATGTGCTATAATTTGTCATTCGTGACAAGCTAACATACTAAATGTTAACATTCCTAGTGACATGCCTTTGTGCCAGATTTGATAAATGTCCTTATGACAAGGCCGTTTGTGCCATATCTAAATGACCTTTGCGACAAGGCCTTCGTGCCGTATAATCATTTATGTCCTTCATGACTGGGCTTTATGCCATATCTTTATACCTCCATCGAGACAGGCTTCTATGCCATATATGTATATATATAATAAAAGTCTTGTAGGACTAGCCTTTGAGCTATTTATAATCGTCCTTGTGACAAAGACAGTTGTGACATTATGGTCCCCTGTCAAGCAGGTATCGGACTCACTCCAAACCTTAAATGCCATTGATAGTCCTTTTGTGACCTAAGCTAAATGTAATAGATATACATTAAAAAAAAACATTCATTAAGAATGTTCAGAACGGAATAGTCCATACGGATTATGAATGCCGTGGCTAATCTAAGTCAGGTCATCAGGATGATGACTAATAATTGTTAAATCTTGGTGATTAGTACCAAGTTTCGAGTATCGAAAACTCGGATGAGGTAGACGACAGTCGCAATACTATTAATGCGACGAAAGTTAACAAAACTACAAACGTAAACCTCAATATTAATGGAGTTAATCTCCAGGTTGTGGTTGACGCAGCAGTTGGAAGGACCATAGAAAAGGTCATGAAACAATCCAAAGAGCCGAATGCTTCTCACTCTAATTTTCATTCAAAATCCTGTTCAATTTCTCATGAGAAGAGTTTTGTTCACACTTCGTATACGAAGGATGAACCAAAGGAGGAAGATAACTCCCAGAAATCTAAGAAAAAGAGCAAGAACAGGCTTAATAAAAAGCAACGAAAAATGGTGGAACCGGCCGTCCCCGGAATCGAACCTGGGTCTAGGCCACACCCTTTCGCGCGCCTAGCCAACCGAGCTAGGTGCCTAGTTTGTGAAATTTCCATTTTTGGTTAAATATAAGCACATGTACAATAACTTCCTCACTTCTTACTATAAGTCACCTACTTATCATCCTTATGTAGACTAAGTATTAGAATCCAAGAATTTACCTTTATGTTTTAGTTACTCTTGGCTTGCTTATGATTGACTAAACACTGGTAAGGCTAAGGGAAGAAATGCCTGAACTCACCTGACGAACGCCAAGAGGCAGTTCATGATGTCATCAAGTACATCCCTTATCATTTACCAATGATAATTTCTGCTAAGCATCCTGATTTAATACAGGCAATAATAAATCTTCATAGACCATAAGCTTAGCAAACTTTTATATTATCCACAAGGTATAAATTACCAAGGAAACCATAGTAACCGATTCTTCTCGTATCGGCAAGAAAAACCTTTCGAAAAATCCAAGAGTACTCTTTCTTCGCATAGAGTACGACAACATATGTTATTTTAATTATTTTTCCCATTGTTTTTCTATCGCCTACGAATGCCAAACTATGTTTGATAAAGTGCCATATGAGGATTGGCGTGTCCTAGTGTGTCCCATAGATTGCTTCCATGCCTGATCAGTATGGAGGTTTAATACATGGAACCCCTAAGATATCCCAATGATCATATTGTACTAAATTCGACTAGTAGTATTCAAAGAAGATATCCAGAATGGAATTGTCCAAGTAAATGTTCCCGATTAAGGAATTCGTGGACTTATAACATAAATGTGTCACTTATTTGACACGAGCAATGTTGGATGAACTGGAGCCTGAGATATGGAAAATCTCTATAGCCTCCTTGCGTCTTGATTATCTAATCATAGGTTTTCCCTGCTTACATCCTGGAAGGCATGGTAGAATTAAGATTTGTATCCCGCCGTGGGCTGGAGTATTGTGAAAACTCCATATTGATTATGGAATAATCGAAACCTTGATTAAGTAGGTTTTAAGACATAGGCTCATATAGCCTGACTCAACATTCTGAGGGTTTTATGTTATTAAATAAGAAAGACGGTTCATATTGCTTATGCATACATGCCGCAACCCTAATTAGGCAATGATTAAGAATTGCCATCAGCTACCCAGGATCTAAGGGCAAACTATTGGTGGATAGGCTCGAAGAAGTCTGTGGCCACCTATGTAGCTAAATGCTTGACATGTGCGCAAGTCAAAGCCGAGCATCAGAAACCATCAGGTTTGCTACAACAGCCTGAACTTCCTACGTGGAAGTGGGAAATGGTAACTATGGATTTTATTAACAAGTTACCCAAGACAAGGAAAGGAAATGATACAATATGGGTTATAGTTGATGGACTGACTAAGTCAGCTCATTTCCTACCCATCAAGGAGACTTATAGCTCCGACATGTTAGCCCAATTATACGTTGATAAGATTGTAGCCTTACATGGCATACCTGTGTCTATAATCTCTGATCGAGATACAAGATACACGTCACCTTTTGGAGAAGTTTCCAACAATCTTTGGGCACACGTTTGAATTTTAGTACGGCTTATCATCCTCAGACTGACGGTCAGAGTGAGCGTACTATTCAAACGTTGGAAGACATGCTACGTGCATGTGCGATCGATTTGGGTGGTAGTTGGGATAAGAACCTATCATTAATCGAATTCTCCTACAACAATAGCTACCATACCAGCATTAAGGCTGCGCCTTTTGAGGCATTATACGGTAGAAAGTGTAGATCGCCAGTTTGTTGGGCGGAAGTTGGAGATGTCCAATTATCAGGACCAGAGATTGTGTTCGAAACGACGGACAAGATTGTCCAGATTCGAGACCGTCTCAAAGCTGCCCGAGACAGGCAGAAGAGTTACGCTGATCCTAGGCGTAAAGATTTTCACTTCGAAGTAGGTGACAAAGTCCTACTTAAAGTATCACCGTGGAAAGGAGTTATGCGGTTTGGTAAGAAAGGCAAGCTAAGCCCGAGATACATAGGACCTTTCGAGGTTATCGAGTATGTCGGGTCAGTTGCCTATAAGCTAAACTTACCAGAAGAGCTCAGTGGAATTCACAACGTGTTCCACATCTGCAATCTGAAAAAGTGTTTCGCTGACGAATCACTGGTGATACCGCATACAGATGTGCATATAGATGAGAGCTTGAAATTTGTGGAAAAACCTTTGTCGATTGAAGATCGACAGGTGAAGAAGCTTCAAAGGAAGCATGTACCTATTGTAAAGGTCAAATGGGATGCCCGTAGAGGTCCCGAATACACGTGGGAAGTTGAATCCACGATGAAAGAAAAGTACCCTTACTTATTTCAGTAAATCTCGGGTCGAGATTTATTTTAAGGGGGTGAGGATGTAACACCTCGAAAATTCACGTCCTATAATGAGTAGACACGTGTCAAATGTTTAAACGTGTGAAAGAATATTATAGAAGGACCAAAGTTGACAATCATGGAAAGTATGTGAATATACGTATTCTAAATGTCAACAGTGAATAAATATATTGTATATTAACCCTACAAGATGCTCATACCTTCAAACGAGTAAATCAAGGATCATACGAAGCTAAAAGTGAGAAATTACAAACTACAGGGGCTAAATGTGTCAACATGTTTAAGTTATACCTCTGAGTGACCTTTTGACAAACCCTAAGCTTTGTAACGGTTAACTATGCTCACTAGAATGCACGATTAAAATTTCATAAAGTTTCGTTATCGTATGAGAAAGTTATGATCAAATTCGTGTACGAGGGGTTAAAGCGTAAACGTTGAAAGTTAGGACTTTTCGGGTAACAATTAAGTTAACCGGGGACTTAACAAAGTGGGTATATGTTTTAAAGCCCTTATAGATCAATTATGAGGGTTTACAATGCAAGAAAACAAGTTCCTAATCGAATTTTGAAGAGCCAAGGATCAAATTGCAAGAAATCAAAAAGGTGATCAGGGAGGGCCTAGCGCGACGCGAGGGAGGCCTAGCGTCACGCTAGGGGTCCCCAGCTCAGAATTAAATGGGTTTTGCCTGCTGAAGTGCAATCTGCCCGATTCCAATCGATTTTCCACATCTCTTGGCCCCTAAAAACACCCCCTAAGCATCTAGGACACATGTGGGAAGGTTGTGGTGTGTGCTAGACCTTGTTGTCAACACCTTGTGGTGATTGAATCCACTATAAAAGGCCACAAGTGTTCAACATTTTCTTCACACCTTCATCTGCATTTGAGGACCACTTCTGGAGCTCAACTTCCTCTCAAGTATTCCCTAATCAAGCTTAGGACTTCGGTAAGTGTTCTAATCCTTTCTAAATTGAGTTTAGCTTAGTTAATTAGCTAAAAGTCAAACCGTCGTAATTACGGTTTGACTTCGAGATTAGTCAACAATGGCTCAGTCATATCTCGAATTAAAAGTAGTTATAAGTTGGTATTTATGTGGGTAATAAAACCCCAAAAGGGTTTCCCCTGATCACCACTCTAACTAGTTCAAATGTCGGGTCAAACATGTAATTAAAAAGTCAACAGGAAGTCTAAAATGCCATTTATACATGATTATCATTGTAGATCATATACAACCTGTTGGATCATTGTTATAACTTGGTAATAAGTGTAAGAACATGTCTAGACATGCTCAACCCGACAATTTCCTGTTTAGACCCGGTTCGGAACCGAAAGTCACATAGTTTGACTTTCACTTTGACTTTCAGTTCTGACCCGTTTGGGCATGTATTAGAAATGCCTCAGAGCTTTAATTGGACTAGGTTACATGTTAGAATAACCCTCTGTGATTATGCACATCGGTTCATTAGTTATCCAATTAATATGCATGTTTCCGTTAATTGCTCATATGTTGACCGTTATGCCCTTATTACCTTAAAACGTGATTTTTGGAAAAGTAAAAGAGTAGAAACCTTATATTCTGATATATAAACTTGTATGCAAAATTTGACATCAGTTCGACGTGTAGATTAAGAGTTATGCTCATTATCGCAAAATGAATGCTTTATGTTAATAAAATGGCGTAATTAGCGTATAGCCTAGTTAAGCCTACTTTTTGGTATCAAAATTAATACCCACTGATGTATTATATTATTTTGGGATTTTTAAAGATTTTTAATTAATTTTAGGCTGAGCATAACTAGTAGTCGTAGGCTTAATCCGGTAATTGTCGGTTTTGCCCTTACGGGCCATAAAATGAGTTTTACATGTCTAAACGACTCCAAACCTTTTGCTACTGATCACATATGATAAATAAATTATTTTAAGCCTTCTGGAAATATAAAAATATCAGATTTAAGTATCGAACCCGGAAATGGCCTTTAATCGCCTTATTAAGCGTTCTTAGCGCAAAGTATGTATTAAAATTATATTGGACATACCCGGGTTGATACCTACTGATATATGAGGCAAATTATAATATTTTAACAGTAAGCAAAGGTTGATAAACTCAGACTTCAGTCTTGAGCTTTTCGGCTTAGGTGAAATTACCAAAATACCCCTACGGGGCATAGTTTGGTTAAAAATAATAAATTTCACATACATGCTTTAACCTACTGATATAAATTAGCAAATTGAGTATATTTGCTGATTACATCAGACCTATAACTCAGATTGTTACTTAAACTCTTTTATAAACTTTTAAATGACCAAACTACCCCTACGGGGCATAGTTTGTGTTTAAACACGTTTCGGGCATAATGAAAGACATCTTACTGATATCACAACATAATTGAGACATAATTAACTTAGAAAAACTGTATATAGCTCTCACAAATACCCGTCACGCTTATCACGCGTACGGCTCGGTTTATGTAACAAGTTTACATAAATTAGCCGAAACAAGTCAAACCTTCACGGTTTTAATCTCAAAATCCAGAATGTGAATAATAAACCCATATTAAACAAGTCTTCAAACTTGTCGGGTCTAAATCACATTCAATCCGGTCTTCGCTTAATCGTGCGTACGTACCGTATCTTTGAAACTAGCCGGTCTAAGCTTAAGCTTAATTAAAGACCCGTTAGGATTCTAATAGGTTATTATAAAACCTTCTTTCCAGATTAGGAGGACCAGTAAAAGCTACTTGCAATTTTGCTTATTGTGATTATTACATTGCTCAGGTAAATACTTTTAACTTATTTTCCCTATACGGGCTTGGGTTACGGTATATAGTATACCGCTTGATCGGGCATCAAATCTCCACCGTTAAAGTGGGTAGTTGAATAATTTGATCGGCTCGTTTAAACAGTCTTGTTACTTAAAGCCTTTGGGGGGTTAATGACCATGTCCCGGATATCCTCGGCATCATCTTACGAGATGGCCACGACCTGAGCACGGGGTGTAGGCGTACACCTGTCAGTGTATAACTCTATGATGTGGTGTGTCTATTGATCTTTAACCCGGACAAGATCCGGGCTACTGAACGCACAAGGAACATGTAATTCGTTAACAAGATTATAATATTAAATAATTCTCCCAAGTTAAAAAGGTTAATCTTGCCTCTGTGCATTTTAATCAAATTATAAAACATTTATGCCATGTGCATCCAAACCAATTTTAAATCTTTTTCAAAATGAGTCGGTTAATTGTATTTACCAGTGTAAACTGACGTATTTTCCAAAAAGGCTAAATGCAGGTACTATACGAAATTGGCTGGATATTTCTCCTTAGCATCAATAGAAGTCTCGCAAGCTTAAGATGCCTAAAAGTCTGTTGAACTATTGTTTCCATTTTTTTTGTTCGATCCTTCTGTGGATAAACTTCCGGATATTGTGACAGTTGATATTACAATAATAAATTCGGTTGTATTATATTTTCAATTGCTTCCGCTGTGCATATTAATATTGTGTTGTTTGACTATTATGTTGCCAACCATGACGTCACGATACTCCCCATCGGGCCCACCGGTGACACGTGGAAATTCGGGGTGTGACATTTGGCTTTTTAAGCCTAAGTGAAATTACCAAAATACCCCTAAGGTGCATAGTTTGGTTTTAAATGATAAATTTCACATATAGGTCATACCCTACTGTTATAACTTATTAAATTAAGTGTATTTACTGTATAAATCAGACCTGTAACTCAGATTTCTAATTAAACTCTTTTATAATCTTTTAAATGACCAAAATGCCCTTTTGAGGCATAAATTGTGTTTAAATCCGTTTTGGGCATAATAGAAGATACCTTACTGATATCACAACATGTTTAAGGCATATTAACTCAGGGAACTTGCATATGACTCTTATGGTTACCCGTGACGCCCTTTTCGCGTTCGGTTCGGTTTATGTAACTAGTTTGCATAAATTGACCGAAACGGGTCAAACCTTATCATCTTTGTCTCAAAATCCAGAATGTATTTAGTATACCCATATTATACAAGTATTCAAACTTGTCGGGTCTAAATCACATTCTATCCGGTCTTCGCTTAATCGTGCGTTTGAACCGTATCGTCCTTAAAAGCTAACCGGTCTAAGCTTAGGCTTAAATAAAGACCCCTTAGAAATCTAATAGGTTATTATAAACCTTTGTTCCAGAATAGAAGAACCAGTAAAAGCTACCTTCACTTGCTAATTGTGATTTATACTTACAAAGGTAAATACTTTTAACTTATTTTCCCTATACGGGCTTGGGGTACGGTATATAAAATACCGCTTGGTCCGGCATTGAATCTTTAATCGAATAGAGGTTAAATCATTGATATGCTACGTTTTGAAATGTTTTGTTTGCTTAAAGCCTTTGTGGGGTTAATGACCATGTCCCGGATATCCTTGGCATCATCTTACGAGATGGCCACGACCTAATCACGGGGTGTAGGCGTACACCCGTCAGTGCCTAACCAAATAATGTGGTGTGTCTATTAATCTTTAACCCAGTCTACGGATCGGGCTACTGAACGCATAAGTAACATGTAATTCACTTACAAGATTATATTCATATAATTATCCCAAGTTATAAAATGTTTTTGTGCGACGTGCATTCAAATCAATTTTAAAACCTTTTCAAAATGAGTCAGTTAAATTGTATTTACCAATGTAAACTGACGTATTTTCCAAAAGGTTAAGTGCATGTACTACTCGTACTAGGCTGGCTGTCTTCTAGCGTCCACAATAAGTCTCGCAAGCTTGGATGTCAATAAAATTGTTGAACAATATCTGCTTTTATTTTGATCCGCCTGTGGATCCGTTTCAACTATTCGTGATATTTAATATTACATTTTATTAAAGTTGAAATGAATCTATTTTTGCTTCCGCTGTGCATTTATATAATTGTGTTGTTTGACTTATGATGATATCAACTACGTCACGATACTCCCCACCGGGCCCACCGGTGATACGTGGAAAATAGGGGTGTGACATGCATAGACTTATTTGGAAGGATCTTGTTGCATCTAATTTCATATATAAGCTCCCCTTTGTTGCAACATTGGACTTGCACATTCAAAAATCATTCAAGGCATTTTCTGGAGCTTCTCTGGTCTTCTTCAAGTTTCCTTAGGATCCATAATCGTGCTTAGGACTACTGTAAGCTTCCTTAACCTTTCTTAATTCAGTTTTACTTAGTTTAATAGCCTAAAGTCAAACCATCATAATTAAGGTTTGACTTCGTGATTAATCATATTGTCCAGTCAAATCTCGAATTGAAAGTACCTATGAGCATGGTTGTAAAAATCCCGACTAGTCTCCGATTAGTCGCCGATTAATCACTAATCAGAGGTTCACCGATTAATGGCCGATTAGGCAGTCAATGGCGGTCCTATTCTGGCCAAATTTTGGCTAGATGTCGGGCAAATTTTGACCAAACCATATAAATTCCTTCCAGTTACTTAAAAAATGGGTTAATGAGGGGTTAAAACATGTCTACTTTAAAAAAACTACATATAAAAATGCGTGTGTATGTATGTAACTAAAAATTACATATAAAAATCTCAATCCGATTAATTCCGATTAATCCCTATTAATCCCGATTAATCGCTAGTCGGTACCCCACCGCCCGACTAGCGCCTAGAGATTCTTACAACACTGCCTATGAGTTGGTAATTATGTGGGTAATAAACCCTTAAAAGGGTACTCTCTGATTCCCACTCAAACTAGGTCAATTGTCGGGTCAAAGTTAATTATAAAAAGTCAACAAAAAGCTAATTTTCAAATAAACACATAATTAGCAATGTAGAAGCCATGCAACCTGTTTTATCATTAATATAACTCGGTAATTAATGTAAGAACATATCTAAACATGTTCAACCCGACAATTTTCAGTTTAAGCTCGGTTCGGAACCGAAAGTCGCATAAGCGGACTTTTGCTTTGACTTTCAGTTCTGACCCATTAGAGCATAGTTTAGAAATGACTTAGAGCTTTATTAGGACCAGGTTACATATTAGTATAACCCTCTGTGATTATACAACTTGGTTCATTAGTTATCCGATTCATATGCATGTTTCCGTTATATGCCTAAATGTTGACCGTTATGCCCTTTTGACCTTAAAATGATATTTTTGAAAATGTGAAAGAAAAGAAACATTTATTACAGAAATATAAACATGTTCCTAAATTTTCACATCAGTTTGAGGTCTAGATTAGGAGTTATGCTCAATAGCGTAATTAGAAAGCTTTTTATTAATTAATCGGCGTAATTAGCATATAGCCTATTTAAACCCAAATTTTTATACCAAACTTTTTACCTACTGATATAAATAATATTTTGGGATTTTTGAAGATTTTTATTTATTTTTAGGTTGAGCATAACATAGGGTTCTAGCTTTAAATCGGTAATTGTCAGTTTTGCCCTTTTGGCCTATAAAGTGAGTTTTACATAACATTTGATACCAAACTTTTTGCTACTGATTTTATATGATAAATAAAACATTTTAAGCCTTCTGAAATGATAAAGATATCAGCTTTTCTTATAAAACCCGGAAAATCGCTTAAAATCGCCTTTTACGCGTTTTTAACGCATAGTATAAGTTAAAACTATTTTTAACATATAAGGTTTGATACCTACTGATATTTTTAGTAAATTTTTATATTTTAACAATAAGCAAAAGTTTTAAACTCGGATTTCTAGATTTGACCTTTTAAGCTTATGTGAAATTACCAAAATGCCCCTACGGTGCATAGTTTGGTTATAAATAATAAATTTCACATATATGCAATACCCTACTGATATAAACTATTAAATTAAGTATTTTTGCTGATTATATCAGACCTGAAACTCAGATTTATATTTAAACTCTTTTTAAAGCTTTAAAATGACCAAAATACCCATACGGGGCATAATTTGAGTTTAAATTTATTTTGGGCATAATGGAAGGTATCCTACTGATATCACAACATATTTAAGGCATATTAACTTAGGAAACCTGTTCATGACTCTTTTGGTTACCCGTTACGCACTTTTCGCGTTCGGATCGGTTTATGTAACTAGTTTGCATATATTAGCCGAATCGGGTCAAACCTTATCATCTTATTCTCGAAATCCAGAATGTGTTTAGTTTACCCATATTAAACAAGTATACAAGCTTGTCGGGTCTAAACCACATTCTAACCCGGTCTTCGCTTAATCTTGCGTTTTGAACCGTATCTTCCTTTAAAACTAACCGGTCTAAGTCTAGGCTTAATTAAGACCCGTTAGGAATCTAATAGGTTATTGAAAACCTTCATTCCAGATTAGGAGCCCGGTAAAAGCTACGTGCACTTGCTGTTTGTGATTTATACTTGCTCAGGTAAATACCTTTAACTTATTTTCCCTATACGGGCTGGGGATACGGTATTATAATAATACCGTTTGGTCGGGCTGGGGATACGGTATTAAATCGGATTGTGATTAATGTATTTACATAACCTGTTTTAATCTGTATTATTTGGTGTATGGCCTTTGGGGGTTAAATGACCATGTCCCGGATATCCTTGGCATTATTCATGAAATGGCCACGACCTAAGCACGGGGTGTAGGCATACACCTGACAGTTGCATTATGTAAAAACTTCTAATCCACTTAAAGGAATCAACCTTGTGGGCATTATACCTGCGGCGTGTCAGTTAATCTTGTCCGGCTCTTCTAACCGGCCCTAAAGGACGACAAATAAGTAAAACTGTATACAATATTTTTTTTAAATAATTGTCCCAAATTATAAAAGATATTTTGTGCGTTGTGCATACCAATTTTCTTAAACTCTTTTCAAAATGAGTCAGTTAATTGTATTTACCAGTGTAAACTAACGTATTTTCCAAAAAGGCTAAGTGCAGGTACAAGATGAAATAGGCTGGCTACTCCTGGCATCATTAATCAAGTCTTGCAAGCTTTAGATGTTAAAGTCTGTTGAACAATGATCTTTTTATCTTTTGATCCGCCTGTGGATCCTTTACAGTCCGGTTGTAATACTTTGATATTACTATTTATTCGGTTGTAATGTGATTCATCTTTTGCTTCCGCTGTGCATTTAAATTGTATTGTTTGACTATGACGATATCAACTACGTCACGATACTCCCCACCGGGCCCACCGGTAATACGTGAAAATAACGGGGTGTGACACTTGTGAGTTGTATCGTACTCGTATAATTGTGTTTTCACCAAGTGTTAGGTGATGTGAGTGTGTATATCGTTGTACGTATAGGAATACGTATATCCGCGTGTTCATTATATGTGATCTTGTATTCTTAGAATATATATAATCTATACTTGGTAAAAGGTATAAAAATCATCTTAAAAATAATCTATTTTTAAGACTAGTTCTAAAAATATAATTTTAGTATTTCACCAAATTAATATATTTTAGATGTTAGGAAATATATATATATATATATATATATATATATATATATATATATATCTTTATATTTTCCAAAAACAATAACCATGTAATATATTTTGTGTACTTGTAAAAATATATATGGTTACTTGTTCGGTTTAGAAAACGTAGTTTACCAAGTCTTTGATATATTACATATTATAGTCCGAAATACTTATATAGTCCGTTTATTTGTCCGTAAATCCGATTTTTCCATAAGTTGTATCCGAATATTCGGATCGTCCGTAATTTTCTTTTAAGGTGTATTTATATGTAGTCTTGTAAGAGTTTAGTTGTAATGTGTCTTGTGTTTATTTGTACCATTGTATTCAAGTTCCTAACTTTCATATATATAACTAATACAATCAAATAACACATAGCACATAAGTTGTTAAGATCACTAAATATATATTTTCTCAAAAATATATATTTATATCTAGTTTTGCTTTTATAAAAACCACTCTTTCAAATCTTTTTATTCTAGTAAAGATTTTGTCAAAAATGATAGTTTTTATAACATATGATTTCTAAGAAAAATTGGCCATGTTTCCTTTGAAATATGGACTTTGCCATGTTTAGTAAAAACACATCTTTTTCTTTTCAAAATCACCAACAATTTACTCATCTTATTTCTAAGCAAAAGCACATGAGATTTGTAACATAAACTTAACAAGATGAACTCATAATCATGTAGGGTTTTAGTATGATCTTTATATATGTTTACTAGTTCAAAAATCATACTTTACTTCTAGTTTTATCAAACTTTTATACAAAACCCATCTTGTATGTTTCTTTTTATAAATCTTGTAAAGCATTATTTTTAGTGAAAAACCTTATACACTTTAATAATATCAAAGATTTTGATAATCCATTAAACATTATGTTTAACATAACCCTTTTAACACTTTCATGTACACTTGTTAGATCATGTTTTTAAACATCATCTAACAAGTTTTTCATATGATATTCATCATAACTAGATCAAATATGCAAGTAATAAGCTTTAAATCATAACATAAACAATCTTTTATATCATGATTTTTAGTTTGCTTCTTTGTATTTTCAACTTATTCTTGTATGATTCTTTAAGTTATATCTTGTTCTTTAACAATATATATATAAACAAGTATGAAAAAGAGATTAGAAGGCTCACTTCTAGCACTTGTGGCTAGGGATGATCTAGATGATGATAAAAGCAAAGAAAAAGGATGATCTTGATGTTTGAAAGCTCTTGAATGGAAGGAAATGCTTGCTTCAACTTGTGGTTGCTTTAGATCCTCCTAAGTTCCATGAAAATCCATCTTGATCATCAAGGAAAAGGCTTAAAAGTGAAGGTGTTTGATGGGTGTTCTTGGCTAAAATGGTGATGAAGGTTGATAGAGTCTGTGTGTGAAACGTATGGTGTAAAATGTGAGATGAAATGGTTAGAAATCAAGTTCACAAAGTGTTATCATCCACCAACAACATCAACTTGCAAATGAAAGGTAAATATCTAAGATATTTTACCAAGTGGGCAAGGGGGGTCCCACATGAGATCGGCCGAGATGGGGGGGTGTCTCATGTTGTGAATTGTTTAACTTGTTTAAAGTGTTAGTTTTGGTAGAAAATTGTTAGAAAAGCTTAGATGTTTTAGGGATTTCAGTGTTTCAATGTGTTAAGTGATCATTACTAGCCTTAAATGACTCAAATAATGTTAGATGGTTACTAAAAAAAATTTAGATATCGTTCGGATATTCGTTTGGCGTTGGTTCCGTCAGTCGTTAATTGAATGCTAAGCTTGTGTAAGTTGTGGGAATTGATGTAATTCTTGGTTTAGATGATACCCCCAAGGTATTCTCATATGAATTCTAGGTTAAACAACACTTTTATACATTGCATAAAACTTACAATGCTGATTTCTGCTGAAAAGTGTTGAAATTGTGACTTTTAGTGCTTTTCGGGCAGTTTTTAGTGTTATCGGACTTCGGGAAGGCATTAAACCAAACCCTTGCATTCCTAGTTAGGGTTTAATGTATATTTGATGTTGGACTTTCGTCTGAGTCCTAAATATGTCATTAAGATGGTTTCTGCGGATCCTGCGTTTCTGTCAGCACACTAGTCTACTAAGTGTTATTCTAATTGTTTCGATGCATTGTTTAAACTGTTTCAAATGTAATCAATAAAAATGAATCATGTGCATCATAAATAAGTATTCCATGAGTATTCTAAGTGTATGTTATGAAATATGCAATTCGGATGTTCAAAACACATAACTGTATAGCTAAAAATGAGTAATTTAAATGTACGAAAGTTATCGGAAAATGGCAGTTGCCACAATTTACAATATACATTATACACGAAAATAAAAGAATTGTTGTTTGGTAAATGGATCTAATTGTATTAGTGAGTAGGCTGTATAATTAATACAATTAACTTGTGAAAATTGAAATGGATACTATGGTTAAATTATGATGATATCCCCCTATAAGTTGGTTTTCTCTAAAACGTGAACAAAATGCACTAGTATACGTTGCTGATTTTAGAAGCGAGGGGTATTTTTGTTTATTTACACATGCAAAATACAACACCTATACACACACACACACACATATATATATAGGGTCAGGATTTAGAGAAAACGATGAAAAGTGTGAGAACGGTGAGAACGCTTATGGGTCGTCCGATCAAAACAATCCATGGACTAGATTGCGCGGTGACGTTTTCGTATATAACATCAATTTTATTATGTGGGACGCGCTTCATTAAGGGTAAAAGGGTCTTTTACCGCTCATATTCAAAACGCCATCAAATGATAAAACGCCATACAAAAAAATAAAACGCCATTAAAAGCAAAACGCCAAAAATTAGTGATAAAACGCGTTGGATATTACAGGAAGATGGAACAACACGGTAACTGAATTTCAGTTATTAACATTTATTAGAAGAAATTCCCTCCTAAATTACGCGCCAAAACATCATTATATAAACGAGGTAAAACACATAACTTCCATAATCAGTTCAATCTATCCATTTCTACAAAAAACATCTTTAACCAAAACGCCAAAAATGGCAACAATCGTTTCCTGGAGATACACTCTGGCAATCAGGCGATTCGTCCTTCGTTTTGACAACAGAAGGATGGTGTATGTTAAGACGGTCAGGGGAATTCTGAAGATGGAGGAAGAGATACAGAGGGAAATCTTATCCCTTGGCATCGCTCTAGACAACGAATGCCATGAAACACATATGCTTATGAAAGCATTAACCAGGAAATTTGGACCAATCAAAGCAGATGTGAAGCCGGACCCTGTCATGACATCATGGCGTTTTGATGATGAAACAGACATGGTGACGGTTACATACGACAACGGAGAACAGGAAGTATACTGGCTAGAAAACATCATGACAAAGCAGCGACTGAGTTTCATGGAAGAATTGTATAACGCCACTTGTACCAACACAGAAATAGACTCAAAATTGGAGTTAATGCAAGACATGTTCAAGTGGAGGCTTCAGAATCTTCAGGAACAAGAAGTTGATGAAGGTGAAGGTGATGACATGGATAAAGATCCAGATGAAGACTCCGAGGAGGAAGAAGATGACGCAAGTGATGGATACTTTTCGGATAAAGTACCTTCTGACGAAGGCTTTTAATTTTTTTTCCTCTTTTTTTTCTTCTATGTAATCTTTTTTTAAGAT
This sequence comes from Helianthus tuberosus, assembly GCA_030545235.1. Lineage (NCBI taxonomy): Eukaryota > Viridiplantae > Streptophyta > Magnoliopsida > Asterales > Asteraceae > Helianthus > Helianthus tuberosus. Next base: position 905,853 of record CM060438.1, on the reverse strand, counting down.
AATTAAATGATATATTTCTATCTTTATTAGCAAAATGCCAAAAAAATACTAAAAATGGTTAACCCTTACAAAACGCCAAAAATAACAAAAAATATTTTTCCTGCTTAATATTTTATTTACTCCGTTATTGTATTTTGTCATCTTGGTCTGCATAACGCCATTTAAAAAAAGTCAAACATAGAAGATGGGACGTCTATAACCTATAAAACTGATAAAAGTTGATCAATACAGTAAATACAAAAACAGTAACTGAAAAGACAGTTACTTTATTACTATCATTTATTACAATAAAAAGTCATGCCTAAACTACGCGCCAAAAAACTCGTATAAGAGAGGGGTCTATACACAATGAAATTAATCACACCCAGAAAACACAAACGCCATATCCTCTAGAAACCACTCACTTTTAAACACCACAGATGGCAAAGCTTTCACTGAAATGGATTCTTCTTCTGAGGGGGTTATCTCAATAATATTTTGCTGAATGAGATGAATAAATATTCAAGAAAAGAGACTGATGACAGTGATATGCCATCATGTGAGCTTTGTTGTTGATGATTATAGGCATGGAATAAAGGGATCAACACAAGTGCAAAATGCTATTTTGGACTCCATTATTACAAATAGCATCAAGCAAGAGTTGATCTTTAATGACATGCCACCAAACAAGAATATCACACCAAAAAACAGGTTGCCACTAAGCAGCTTCTTCTGAAAAGACGGGGTTTATGAAGGAAAGTTGGCATCTAGCTAAAGTATTCAAAAAAGGTTCAAAACGCCAAAAACAAATTCAAGAAGGAAGAGGCTGATGACAGTGAAGATTCGGAAGAAAAATTAGATTACCATTTTTTATTATTTTTGTTTTCATTTTAAATTGTTTTGATATCAAGTTATATATTGTTTTGTTATCTAATTCTCTATAAATAAAATACATTATTATATAAAACGCCAAAAACTACAAACAACAAAACGCTAGTAGTATGAAAACTGGGAGAACTCCTGCTGGCAAAGCACCTTGTAAAGGGTATTAAACGCCAAAAAATTCACTAAACGCCAAAAAAAACTGGTCTTATTGTAATCTTATGCAAATATTAATGACTCGTAGTGGATTATTATACAAAACGCCACAAACGCCAAAAAAAATAACCAGAAAACGCTATAACGCCAAAAAATTATATATGTCACAAAAACAATTAATTCAAAGCCAAAAACTTTAATAAATACAATTAACGCAAAAAAAAAACTTAAACGTCAGAAAATATTATACCGCGTTGGGAAAATAAAAGAAGAATGAAAAGACAAAAAAACCCCATCTGCTCTTCTCTATGCCGCGGGACACGTGTTGGGCCAGGATGCGTTCTCACACTTTTAAACGTTTTCTCCTGATCTCGTTTCTATATATATGTGGGTACAAAGGGATTATCATTTATAATTATGATGTTGGAATAGTATACTTGCATACTTTTAATGGTAAGACAACACAATTATAAGTTTTAAAATATATTACAAAACTAATATTTAATGAAAAAAGACCATAGTAAATTCCCTATTTTACACTCCTAACATCAAGTAACCTACAAATTTTTATTAGCCATTAACCATTAACCCCCTCCCCCCCCCCCCCCCCCCCCCCCCACACACACACACACCACACACACACACTTTTTTTGTGAATTTAAAAACACTCGTCACGAATAATTTTATTAATTTTCTTAATCTTAAAATAAGTTTAAAATATAAAAAATGGTACAAATATTTCTTGCAATAATTTTGTAATGAATCATATACCCCCCCCCCCCCCCCCCCCCCACACACACACCCCTCACACACACACCCTTTCTTTTTCCATGTATTTAAAAACACTCGTCACGAATAATTTTATTAATTTTCTTAATCTTAAAATAAGTTTAAAATATAAAAAATGGTACAAATATTTCTTGCAATAATTTTAAATTTTGTAATGAACCATATATATACCCCCACCTCACACACACCCTTTCTTTTTTCCTGTATTTAAATACACTCGTCACAAATAATTTTATTAATTTTCTTAATCTTAAAATAAGTTTAAAATATTAAAAAAATGGTACAAATATTTCTTGCCCATGTTTTCACGTTTTCGTTGCACTTGGCTTGAGCCGCATCCGAAACACGATATGTTAACCTCAAATTTATAGGATTTCATTGCCCATGTTTTCATTGGACATGATTATCTCTCACCTCTTAGTGAACATGACGTTTGTTTGTTGGTCTCAAGAATTTCATGTATCTTATTAGGCTAGAGGGTATGGTGATGGTCCTCCATTCGAGGATGGTCCGCCACGTAAGCGCCACATAGGATGGGCATGAGGATGAGGCAAAGAGGATGAAGGTATGGAAATAGGGGATGATCCTAAAATATATATTATATATTGTATGTATATATGGTCTGTGAGGGAGTTTTGTCCTTATTTGGACCGTCCTGGACGGCGAGCAGAAGACGGAAAGGACGAGACGGAGGGGGGGGGGGGGGCGAGGTGGAGGGAGGAACGGTGACGGTAGGGGACGGTCCAAAGCCGATCCCCATACCGTATAGCCTTATGACTTGGCCATCTATATAATATATTATTATATTATATATTCTAGATGAAAGTAATTCAACGAAGATCGATCACAAAGACGCTTACGTCTTTATATTAAATGTCACATTCATAGACTTAATTAATATTGGAAACGAATTAGGCTATATATCTATAGAAATTATTTTATCCATAGGACAAATATTTATTAGTATCCTTGGACCTAGTTCTTTTGGATTTTCAAGGGCCACCTTGTCACTTTCAGTTCAATGTTGAGGTCGAATGCATTATATATTCCATTCTATTCTATAATCTATAATAATACACATGATATATATTTTTTGAACGGCAGGGATGTTATTAATCAAAATTAGGCTAGCAAGAAACTACTTTACAAGACCATCAAAATCTTAGGGGAAACTAAATTGAAATTATACCACCTTTTCCAATCCGGATTAGGAATTTTAGACTTATGTTTAATCCAAATATCGGTGGACTTGATTTCCTCGCCAACCTTTGCAATAGACATCCTTTGGTCATTGAAAACTTTGTTGTTTCGATCCCTCCAAATATGCCAAGTCGTGATCATTCTCACCACCAAGATAAGTAGAGAGATGTTACACGCTTTCAAAGATCGAGGAGTTTTGAGAGTGAGTTAAAAGATGCAATGGGAAGCTTGCACCAAGACCATCTGTAAGACCACACAAGTTTATATCTTTCTAGCTAAGGAATGGGAAATCCTTCTCCCGTTCCATGAATCCAATTTGCATTTCATCCCTAGCAAAGTTGCAAGACAACAAGTTATGGTTAGCATTTTCAGCAGCGCCCTCACGTAATGGACATACCTGGTGGTCGACATATACACCCTCTTTACCATCGTTTAAACACCACAAGGGTGCTTCATATACACCCTCTTTACCATCGTTTTACACCACAAAGATGGCATTAGAAACTCACTGGTTGCGAAGCTTCGTAATCCTAAGCTGCAAACTGCCCACTCGTGTTGTATCCCAAACCTGCTCTCACATGAACATGGTTACCATACGTTCGTGCATATGTCTTTAAACAACACACAGTCAAACCCCCAATCGCACCAAAAGTGGATCATCCATCAAACCCAACACTAATGAAACCAAAATTTTTGGTTATACCATCAATTGGGTCGCCCACGACCCATTTGGACTTGCAAACCCGAACCGAGTCTCCCATGCATGTAAACATCACCTCCATGTAAACCCTAGCCATCCAGACCAACAACCCCATAGCCAAACCCGGTCCAAGCTGACACGAGTCGGTTTCGAGTGCCTGAGGCCGAAAGCTCCTAGACGACTCCTCTACGCGATCGCGAAATGACCTAAACGTTGATAGGGTTCTACGACCCCGAACGGTCCAACCTGGCTCATCACTCACCCACCGAACCACCCAATCGTCATCGCCGTGATCCTTACCACCCCCCACCGCCACCGCCTTCGTCCTACATCGCCACTGACACCACTGATTACACACTAGCGACCACCATAATGGTGTTGCGTCCTTCGTCGACCACCCTATCACCCCCTCGATCACAACCACAACCAACACCGCCACTCCCATCAACCCCTAAGATTCTAAAAACACAAAATTAATATAACCATAATTATGCGAATAGTGATCTAAAAGCAACACGATAAATCCCCTCGTCGCGTCTCCTCCTCTTTCCCGCTCTCTCTCTCTCTCTACACCGTGAACCTAGGGTTTGATTTGGTGATTAAATCATAATATCCAAAGCTCACCAATTAAACTCTTTAAAATAATGACAATTGGGTCCCTCCAAGTCCTTCTGACCATGATAATCGTGGTCCTAATCATTAATTGTCTCGTGACTTAAAATCTTGTCTAATAAATCGTCAAAACATCTTGTTGGTGAAAAATTGGGATGTTATGGTTGGACATTAAAACAGTCGTCTGGATGGTTCTCCGGTTTAACGGTCCTAAGCTTAACAAGTAGAAGCTCAACATTTGAAGCTTAGAAGAGCACATCTCAAAGATCGAAGCTTAACAACATAAAGCTCGATAGTTGAAGTTTACAAACCGAAGATTAATAAATTGAAGCTTAACTAAACACACATCCTCATACTGAAGCTCATCATGCTAAAAGCTCAATGAAGCAACACCGGATGCAAAAAAGGCACAAAAAACAATAAAGAATGTGAGTTCAGTATTTTGTGGCTACATCATACTAGATTGGGGCTTATGACGCAGTTAAAAGAATGCATTAGTGGTCTATTGGCAAAGACAATACCTTTAAACATCTTATGAGAGAGAGATTTTGGGTTAAGTCCTACAGACAGAGAGACGAGAGAAAAAAAAAAGAAATTTGTAGTTAAAAAAATTAAGAAACTAAGAATAAGATATTTAGAGTATAGTACAGGCGGGCGAAATATAAAAAAAGAAAAAGGAAATTGTCGTCCTCCCTGACTGAAGCTTTGTTCAAATTCTCCGTGCCGTTCTGGCCCCACTTAAACTTAAACTTTCTTTCTTTCTTTCTTTCTTTCCGGACAACAAACAAACGCAGACTTTCTTTCTCCAACACCAACAAATCAATACATTCCCTTTCCCCTTTCTCTCTCTCTCTCTCTCTCTCTCTCTTAGATGGAACCCTAGCTATTTGCTATCATGGGAAACTGCTGCAGATCTCCGGCGGCCGTCGCCAGGGAGGACGTCAAACCATCAAACAACGATCACAACTACAAGAAGGATAAGCCTGCCGTCACTGTTCTCAACGATGTTTCAAAGGAGGAGAACATAGAGGATAAGTATATGGTGGACAGGGAGCTAGGGCGAGGTGAGTTCGGAGTTACATACCTTTGTATAGATCGGACCACCAGAGAATTACTAGCTTGCAAGTCCATCTCCAAGCGGAAGCTGCGAACAGCTGTGGATGTGGAGGATGTGCGCCGAGAAGTCGCCATCATGAAGCACTTGCCCCAGAATTCCAGTATTGTGACGTTGAGAGAGGCTTGTGAGGATGAGAATGCTGTGCATTTGGTCATGGAGTTGTGTGAGGGCGGGGAGCTCTTCGATCGGATCGTTGCCAGGGGGCATTATACCGAGCGTGCCGCTGCTGCCGTTGCCAGGACTATGGTGGAGGTTGTGCAGCTGTGTCATAAGCATGGAGTGATTCATAGGGATTTGAAACCTGAGAACTTTCTGTTTGCTAACAAGAAGGAGAATTCGCCTCTTAAAGCCATTGATTTTGGCCTCTCTATTTTCTTCAAGCCAGGTAGTAGTAACTAGATTAGGAGGAGCAGCAGCAGGAGCTTTCAGATTTTGCCATTAGCTATATATAATATGTTGTGTTTGCTTATGATGCTTCTTCTGTAGGTGTTGTTGGATTGTATGACAACTTCTCATTATTATTATTATTAATTAAACAAGTTATTAATAAGCACTAGTAGTAACGTGCGTAATGCTTTCCATCATTGATAAATTGGATATAGGAGGAAGTTATTAATCTCGTGTTTTGTTGTATCGGACTATAATAATGAAGAACCATGTCCAACGTGATGCCTATTATACAATTATTGTTAGATAGAATACCTCTAACGTGATGTAGGTTTATACAACAATGCTGCTTCTTAACAGGACCCATGTATTTACCATTTCTATTGTTTATTAGGAGGATGCTTCTAGAATGAGATTTTAATTCGGTTTTATGAGGTCAATAAGTCACTGTTCTGAGATGGCTTTATTGTTTGGGATATCTTAAAAGTCAGCCTTTCTTTTGGACAGAACAAATGGAAGCCTAATGAGTTGAATGTTACCAGTTTTAAGATGGATTTAATGTTTCGTGACTCTGTAAATTGAACAACTTACGTCATTGTCGATGAGGCTTAGGAAAACAGTATGTAACTTATGTTAATTTTGTAAGATGACTATACGATAGAAGACACTAGTCTAAGCTGAATTGTTTTCTGTCAGTGTGCTACTTTTAACCTCTGGTGGAATGTTTGAAGTTATCTTTGTTTGTAACCACTGAATTTTGACACTGCTGATTGAGCTGTATTTGGTTGTAATACTTATCTGTTTACTACATAAAATATGGTACCATGTTGATCAATTATCACTTGCTTGAACCTCTTTATTGATTACCTTGTTAATTTAGGCGAGAAGTTCTCTGAAATAGTTGGAAGCCCTTATTACATGGCCCCAGAGGTGCTTAAGCGTAGTTATGGACCAGAGATTGATATATGGAGTGCAGGAGTTATTCTTTACATTTTATTATGTGGCGTTCCTCCATTCTGGGCAGGTACTTCTTTTTTCCCTAGATGATTAATATATTTCTCTGTATATAAAATATATGAACTTTTGTTGTATACACTTCCTTTTTTCTGTTTTCCTTTCATGGTACAAGTTAATTAAACTTTGTTATTCTTCCAAACAGTCTAAGTTATAATAATTCTTTTTGCTTTGCAATGCAGAATCTGAACAAGGTGTTGCACAGGCTATTCTTCGTGGGCAAATAGATTTCAAACGTGAACCATGGCCCAGTGTTTCTGAAGGTGCCAAGAGTCTTGTACGCCAGATGTTAGAGCCAGATCCAAAGCTTCGACTTACGGCTACGCAAGTACTTGGTATAATTCTTGTTGAAACTTAATTGCATTATTTTTAATGTTTTTGGTGAACTTTTCACATGTTCATATAATGGAGTTTATGACAGTGAAAGAATATGGACTTATGAATGTTTAATTTCAAGACTTTGTTTATTCTATAATGCTGTTTGATGTGTATGATGCAGAACATCCTTGGCTCCAAAATGCTAAGAAGGCTCCAAATGTACCCCTTGGTGATGTTGTCAAGTCAAGATTAAAGCAGTTCTCGTTGATGAATCGATTCAAGAGAAAGGCTCTAAGGGTTGGCTCAATGATTCTTTTCTCCATACATATCAGATACATGTGTATTAATCTCTACTTGTGATGTTTTAGGTTATTGCTGATTTCTTATCTGATGATGAAGTTGAAGACATCAAGGAAATGTTCAAAAAGATTGATACAGATGACGATGGTATTATTACTACCGAAGAGCTGAAAAGTGGACTTAAAAAGTTGAATACAGCGCTTGCAGAGTCTGAATTACAGCTGCTTATTGAAGCTGTGAGCCTAATTAACTGCTTGCTTCTTACTTTACTTTTCTCGTAGTTTAATTATCCATGTTTACCAATTGTAAAGTGAATCGGTTCATAAATGGAGGTGTTTTCTCATGGTTACAGGTGGATACTAACGGGAAAGGTAGTCTGGATTATGGGGAATTTGTGGCGGTGTCACTCCACCTTAGAAAGATGGCAAACGATGAGCATTTACACAAGGCTTTCTCATACTTTGACAAAGACAGTAGTGGCTACATAGAGCCACACGAGCTTCAGGGTGCATTAATGGAAGATGGAGATGAAGATATTTCTAATATTGCAAATGATATCTTCCAAGAAGTCGACACAGATAAGGTGAGGGTATTTCCGTCATTAAGCATGTTTGTTACACAACGAGTTTTGTGAACATTATTCTTGTATTGGGCGATGCAGGATGGTAAAATTAGCTATGAGGAGTTTGCTGCTATGATGAAAACAGGAACTGATTGGAGAAAGGCGTCTAGACATTATTCAAGAGGACGATTCAACAACTTGAGTGTAAAGCTGATGAAAGATGGTTCTCTGAATCTGGGGAATGATGAATGAGTAATTATGGCTTGAATTTCTTTTGTAATTATGTTATAGGTCCTTCCTTCCTTGTGTTTGGTTTGATTAGATTCGGATGTGAGCCCCATATGGTTTGGTGGATCCTGGGCGTGTTTGGTGGATCTTCTAAAATTGTCAGTGATTGTGATTCAATATAATTCTTGCCAGTCAGTTACGTTGTTGTATTGTGTTGTGTTGTATCGTAGGTGTTAATATGTTTGTCTAGTCCATAAAATTGTAGTATATTTTTGAGTTGGTAAAGGAGAGGGTGGACATAATCCAACAGTCCCTCCATCCTGGAGCATGGGTATTGATCATGTCTAGCTTGTTACAAATTTGGCAAATCAGACTTCCGGTAAGGCTTTAGTGATTACATTGTCTAACCGGTTTCTGGTGCTAACATAAGTAGTGATCATCCTGTCTTCAAGCTTATGACAATATACTTCAAGTCTTCAATGTGGCTGGCTCTTTAAAATACCGGGTTACTAGCAATGTGAATAAAGGACGAAGCTGTTGATTTTAGATAAAGATGGTAAACCTACCGTTTATTGTTGTATACAAAGCAAACTAAATGATAATTAAATATCAAATAAAAATATAATGAAGTAATCAAATAATAAAAGAAAAAAAAGCTAATCTTAGGTAAACTTTTTTAGTTACAAAACTTATAAAATAGTAATAAAGATAAAATAAAAAATATATGTGAATTTGAATGATAAGTGGTCATGTCACGAGTTTTTTTTGGAGAAATGGTGTTGATTGGTTATGTGTTTTGGAGATTGGTGTGGTATTGAATTAAATATGGAGAATGGTGGTTACGCTTGTAATACAAGCGTATTGTCAGAAAAGTTATCTATTGCGCTTGTAGTACAAGCATATTACGTTTAAAACCAATATCCCAGCCAGAGAATGTTGCATCTCGCCGAAGAAGATGCAGTAGAGTCGCCGGAGAAATTACTGTCACCGGAAGATGCAGCAGAGTCGCCGGAGAAGATGCAGCACGCTTGTACATATCGCCGGAGAAGATGTAGCAGAGTAGACGGAGAAATTTCTTGACACCGGAATTCCTGGTTAGGCCGGAGGTAGCCGAAGAAGATGACCGGAAATGTAAAAGTTGTGATACGCTTGTTGAAGCAGCAAGTTGTTCAATTTTCAGATAATACGCTTCTTGTACATTCTCCAAAATTAATTCAATCTTATACCATTCTCCAAAACACGTAACCAATCCACACCATTTCTCCACAAAAACCTATAGCATTTTCATTTAATAAACATCATATATTTATTACAGAGCTCGCCACCAGCCACCGGAAGAGATACTGTCTTCATTCTAACTGCTCTAGAAGATTTTTTTGAAGGGTAAAGCTATATAATTTTTTTTTTCATTGGATATATAGGTTTTAACATAAAACTTGGCTGGCCTGAAGGTCTGACCCTCCTATGGTTCCGCCCTTGTGAATCATAACCATCTCTTTTCATTTTCATTACCATTGTTTTATTACCTCAACTACTTATACGTAGTTTCAATCATATCACAGACAGCTATCTTAGTTATTTGTACGCTTCTCACACGTTAAGAATTAAGATATAATTAACACTTGGATAGGCAAGTGAAATTATACCAGCATATCAAACATGTATGAGGTAATTATGTTTTTGAAACTTGCATCCCCTATCAGTCAAAAAAGACTTTACATTTTAGCCTCGTACATTTGAAGTTATGCTACAAGAAACAAGATTGTTGAAAGTCCATCCAATTGCACGTCTTCACTTCAGCAACCTGCAGTAGAAATGAAAACTCTTGTTTAATGCCATTATGAATAAACAGGTTTATATGTTCAAAACTGTCAGGAATAGCAAATGAACACCACTAGTTTTTGCCTCTTTAACCATATACACAAACCAAAATTCTGAGGATTTTATTTCATCTAGTTTTGTTAAATTATTTCTAATGATAACAGTAAACTTTTCAAGTAGCATACCACGTCAGCTGCTACTTGATTCTTTTAGTTCCTCAGCTGCCACATCTTTCCCTGAATTGCCCGTGTCTACTGTTTGTGACTGAGCCTGCGACTGTGTTTGTGACTGGGCCTGCGATTGTGTTTGTGACTGAGCCTGCGACTGTGTTTGTGACTGGGCCTGCGACTGTGTATGTGACTGGGCTGGAGACTGTGTATGAGACTGGGCCTGAGACACGGTCTGTGATTGGGCCTGAGACTGTGTGGTTTGCCCCTGACTCTCAGTTTGAGAGTCCTGTTGTATTCCAAGAACCGCCAGTATGGACCTGAAAAATAACAAGCCGTTTCCAGAGTGAAAGACTGAAAAGCGAGGGAAACAAAAACTTAATGGGAAATATGGACTGGGGTAACATGGCAACTCTGAAACTTTTGTCCAATTTTTAAATAATATTTGTGTGCTAAAATCCAATTACAACAATTGAATCATATAAATTGTTAAAATAAAATGGTTTAAGAAGTTTTATGCATAAAAAATTGACACAGCACGACTTTGATCCATTTGAGAGAGAAAACATAACATGAATCGACCCGTTTATAAGTAAACAGGTCCAAACTTGACCTTGGAAGTGATGTACGATTGTCTGGTTGGCTTGCATAGGAAGCCAAGGGAGCCTTGAGTACGGGCTGTTTATTCAATGCTATTTCCAGCTGTGCAGGAGGAAGCTAAAAAAACAGCCAGAAAAACATCATGAGACAAAATAACCATGTCAGCAGAAGAGAATTAATAGAGGACTGACCTGAAGTAGAACGGTGAAAGATTGAGGCTTTGTTAGCTGAGCACATTTTAAGAATCCTACCCACAGCTTTTGGTTTTTCCAAATCTGATATAGAATCTCTATTATCATACAACTTCTAAATGTACCAGTACCACCAATCTATTTAAACATTTCATTTCTCACCTGCTTGCTCACAAGACGAGATAGAATCTCCATAATAAAATCAACCTGTATTGTCAGATATGTCGTCATAAAAGTAGAATAATAATCTTGAGATTGAAAATACTTGCAATCATATATAAAATAACCTACTTTAGCTAATGTTTATGTGATTATTAGGGGTATTTGATACTAGCTGCAACGAAACAGTTTATTAAAGGGTATATACATACCCAAATTTATCTGTTACTACCTTAAATAATCAGAATTTTCAAAATGGTCAACACCTTAAAGACGGTTGGTACTCATATCAAGCACCAGCCACATTTTATGTTATCTGGATTAATAAAAAAAGTTTTCTAGAGCCAGGGGTCTTAGTGGGAGCAGCCTCCCCAGACCCTACCAATAGCCCTGCTCTGCTATGAGTGGATGCGGTTATTTGTTTACTCATCTCAACCACCAGATTTTATTACACTGGATTCTGAATGCTCAATACCACAATCATTTTCAGAAAGCAAATTCAAAGGCCTTGCAAAATCAAATGCTTACCAGGGCGGGAAATGCACCAATTGTCTGTAATACTGTCCGCATGAACAGCATTGGCAGAGGTATTTGCTCCACCTGATCAACCACCCATTTATCAGAAAATTTCGTTATGTTATATGGGTTACAATTCAAACAATAAAAAGCAGCTCAAACGATATAAAACATCATCAAAAGCACACTTAAAACAACATCATCAAAAGCACACTCACAAGCTCCTAAATATCGCTATTCAAACATAAGTTTGGTTATACATCTTCGAGTATTGATTATTAACAAAATCAAAAACAAGTGCCGGAAGGTCAGCCATTTTGTAGTTGGTTAAAGGTTGAACTTGAACGTACCAGCTGATTTAAAACTTTTGCTAGAACTTGTTGCGTAAATATCTGTCGTTGCTGAAAGCAAGTGTTGCATGCATCTGTAACCTTCTTGAGGGGAATCCCATCTTTGTCAGGATCAATGCCATGGATAGCAATCAGCACTTCAGCTGGAGTAAGACCTGCACCACCCTCAGATGATTCCTGAGTTTCAAACACATCTCAGTACAACTTATGCATCACCACCCATAGCAGCTCAAAATAGGTCATTTCAGTACCCGATTTTTTAACAGAAAAAACAAGATCAATCGGTGAGCCAAATTACCTGCAAGGTACGGGCAAGTGCAGCCTGAAACTTATCTAGTGGAAGATTTACAAAACAAGAAAACATCTGAAGAACCTGGGTAAACACATGTTAACAATATTACTACAACTTTCACTTTCATTTTGAAAGAATAAATGGGTCACAAGATTTAGAAACCAAAAGTTCACTCGGTAAGGCACAAAACATAGCAAGTAAAATCAACATAGATGAATAACTTTGGGTGTTTGGGTAAAACAGAAATTTTCAATTAATTATGGTAAAATAATCACATATGGAGAAGCAGGTTAAAAAACCTCATCTTTCGGCAGGAACGGTAATACTGGAATAAGAATCTCAGCATCCTGTTAAGTGATAGAACGTAAAAAGATCAGCGTGAAAACAGGTTTATATTTACCATGCAGATAACAAACATTATACCTTTAATTTTGTGTCATATAACTTTTTAATGGTAGCTATCAACTCAGGAGAAGGAATTGCCCCATCTGTTAGTGTTCGTACAACCTATAAAAAAAAATAAAAAAACTTGGAAAAAAAATATTCACCATTTTTATGAGAATAATAGAATATATGAAAGCATAAAAGACCTGCATCAGAAGGTTCTCACTTCCAGCAGGTGGGTCTGCAATAATTTCAAGAAGCTGAGATGATGAGCCAATTGTGCGAACTAGTTTCGGGATTTGGACACTAATTGCCTGCACAAAATACCAATCTTAACACCAGCATACTTGCTTTATGTTTTGAAATTCATAAACGAAATTGGTACACTCCATTTTACTGAACCTGCTTTGCAGCTTTTGACATGTTCTTGTAGACAACTAACAGTTGACGGAAAAGAGAATGTTTCTGTAACTCAGAGATAATGAATAATTAACGAAACTTAATCTTAGAAATCATATTATGCAGAGAATTATATATTCGTATACCTTTGTACAAAGGGCAAAATATAGCGACATGCATCGTTGTGCATCGGTTACCGAGGAGGATGGAATGTTTTCAGATGTACCCTCAGAGGAACCATCCTTTGTGTTGGCAGTTACTGACTCAGTCAAAGGTTTTTCCATCTGTGTGTCCTACGTTTATAGATGACAAGAAAAATATAAAGTTCCATATCTAATACTTGAGTTCATCATTATGTTTAAAGTGTTAAGCCACACCATGGCTAATTCAGTAGTGGAGCCATCATCAACCGAAGTATCAGCATTCATTGCAGATAATAGCATATCCTTTGCAAAATCTTCAATTTGCTGAGAAATGGAGGGCATAGGATAAAGCTTGTTTGCCACCTGAAGATTGGACATTCAATCAAAATTTGGAAAAAAAAAACCTTAAACTTGTTCAGGTGATAATCAATAATAATTGACAATATACCAAACGTATGGCCTTCGTTTGTACTTCCTCCAAGTGATGCACTGCACTCTATTTAAAAATCCCAGAATGATCAGTAGGGTAAAACACTTGCTAAACCTAGCTTGCCTATTCATTATTGAGGCTTTAGCTTTCATATGTTTTCATAAATAAAAACTTGTATTTCATAAGTATGTAAGAATACCTGTAAAGCAATTTTTAAGCAGGCATCTCTAGTAGGCGGTCTATGCAGAATTAAGCTCCAAACGATGCTAAGACCTTGATGCACTCTATCTCCACTGTGCACTTCCTCACTGTTTCCAGGAACACACAACCACTCTAATAATTTAACAACTGATTTTGGCAGGTATGGAACTTCGTTTAGCAATCTACTCAAAGATTTGTCAGAGGGTGGGAAAGAATCTCTGAGTGCTTCTGCCTGCAATAAGAATTTTGTTCAAAGAAAGCAGTTTATACTACCACAGAGAAACAGAGAAAATTTACAAACCACTTTGAGAAGAAACATTTCATAAACAGAAGTTGCTGTTGTTGAAGAAAAGAAGTCATGGTCTGCTTCTGCTTCTCCAAATAATCTATAGAGGACACGCAAGGTTAACTCATGCCCCTGAAAGAATAAGTCACTCGCGTCAATTTAAAATTCAAGTATGTATAAATTTAACAATCTTATATACTAAAATTGGTTGGGTTGGGCTCAGTCAAAATTAGTTTGGATAAAGAGAGAGAGAGAGAGAGAGACATGAAGATATGAGCAAAAGGCAAACTGTTCAGGAAGAAATCTTATTGTGTTCGGTTCTTTATCAGATTGATCTAGCATAGCAAAGTAAATAATTCTGTTTCTGTAAGAGCTAAGAACATTATTCCATAACAATTGCCTACATGAACGCTCTATAAATTATTAAATTAGTTCCAAGTTTTGGACTAATAACTAACAGTTATCACTAAAAGGCAAAAAGAAATAAAATATCAGAGAAAGACCACTGTAAACAAAAAGGATATATTCAGGTTCATTAAGTTAAACCTATTAAATCCATATATAGAATCGATGGGGATTTTATAAATTACTACTGCTATGTTCTCAAACTGGAGTACTTGTTCTAGAGTATAATGTAATGCCATTGTTTTACAGCAAATTAGCAGTCCTTAAGAGTTGATGGTTGAAAGCAATTCCTTATTATTCACAAACATAACATTCATATTAATTATAGATGGAGTTCGAAGATGACCTCATGATTTGTATAATCTGAGAGTATGTGTGTTTGAAGAAATCTCCAAGGGTCCAACTCCAAAGGAAACTGCTACAGCATGCAACAAATCAGGATCATAACCAACTAAACTATATTATCACAGAATTTATTAAAAATATTACCTCAACTCCTAAATAGGAAAGTAAAGAAAAACGAAGCTCTGAACCACCAGCAACTGCTATATGTTTATAGGCTTCAATGATGCGTATAAAGGCTGATTTCTGTATGTGATCCTTCTGTTCATCAGTGAGATTAACAACAGGTGCAGACATTTTTGGCAGGACAACTTTAGATGTTAACTGAAGAGAAGTTAATGTTGAGGAATTGTTGCTATTTGTTTCTGCTTTTGGACTAAGTTCCTCAGATCTGTCTGTAGACATAGACACCGAAGGAACTATATCCATTTTGGTAATTTGGTCTTGACTATTTTCTTCCAAGTCAACTGGTGACATGTCCATTTTGGTAATTTCAGGCATTCCATCATTCTTGGCTGATGATTCTAGACCAGGTATGCCATCCTCAAGTTCGCCTATATCTATATCTTCAGATGGAGTACCTAAGCCAGCAATCGGTATAGATGGTGGTATATTAAGAGAAACAGGTGGGCCGGAAGGTACCAAGCCCTGATTGGTGGTAGAATCTGCTACATCATCACTGTCTTTTGTGTCAGGCTGTTCACCCTCCATTTCAGGTTCCTGTAGTATTCTTCCAATGTAATTATACAAAAATAAGATACAATAGTATTGTAAAGTTACTATACCTCATCATTGTGTGTCTCAAAATCAGAATGTGTGACTTGAGGTTTGGTGGATTTTGATAATATGTCTGTCAAATATGCAGACAGATTAGCACTGCCAGCTGTAGCAGGGTAGGACTCGGTGTTTTCAGCCTCTTCTATAGGGCGAACTGGAGGAAGATTTGGCATGTTGGCCATGACTACTTGAGCAAGTAAATCGGCTGAAATACTACTAATAAGAATTTCTAGCATTGCTGCAGACTGTTCGCCCTGTGCAACCAATGAACTGAACATAGAAATAAGCTGCTGCACAGGCCCACTCTCTACATTCTGTTTGCTTGAGGACTTCCCCTTCAACTCCTCATTCGGTTTCACACGCTTTCCAGGTACATCATCATCTTTATTAACATCCTGTACTTCAGGCCTTTTCCTAACCGCACTGGAATGCACAGCATCACATGATTCTATGGAAGGTTTTATATCCTGAAATTTATCATCATACAAGAATACTTTTTAACTGCACAGCTGTATGCCTTGTGCATAACGTAAAGATAAGTTTTGAATTTGACCCATTAAATAAATTAAACCTAAAACCGGTCCACATTTTAATAGATACTAATAATGAGATTAGGTACCTGTGTGGTCGATGAATTACCCCTAAGAACTTGCTGAAGAGCTTCTTCAGCCAAATCACCAGCTTTCATTTCCCTAAGTGATCCAACTAAACGATCTCGCCACTACAAAAATAGAGCATAGTTCAAGGCCAGTACAAAAAGAGAAAAATTAGTAAACTAGAAAGCATTTCCTTGTTTTATCTATTGATGTTAAACAACTGATTCAAGTTCAAATGCCAAAAAAAAAAGAACAAATGTAGTTCTGTAACGTAAGTAATAATTGAACTAATCACACTTGATCAATAAGATCATACATCACAACCAAGCAAGTTATAAACATCTGAACCATTCCATATTTAACTAAGTTCTTAAATTTACCCGTATGAGATGTTGCAGGTTGAGTATAACACAATAACGCATATCAACCCAATTCAAGATGAAGTGTCAATAATCACCATCTCTAGATAATACTAAATGTGTTAATATACACACACTAAAGCATCCTTCTAAATATGAGTGTTTCAGGATAAACTCACAACAAAACTAACTAAATAAAAAACATAACCACCAAATCTAAGTTGTAGGGGAAAACTTTTGCTACGCTAAAGTTCTAATTCATAACACACTTAACTAAGTGTTAAATTGAAAGAAAGGAGAAAATACTCTAGAAACAAGGGCATCCACTCAAAGCACAAAGAGATGTAAACAAAATTAAGGGAGTTGCATATGTATATAGACAGATGGCAATGACATGAAACAGGGCAAGAATGTGGAAATGTTACCGGTACAGCACCCGGGTGCGTGCATTTTAAGCAGGTGAGAAAAGCATTTTTTAAAGCATGATGAACCCCGGAAACATGACCAGCTTTCACAGCAGAAGTTGATGGATCCAACCCAAGTAAAACCGGAAGAATACGGCCATAAAATGCAGGCCTTTTCTTAGCGATTTCTGAAAGACTACAAAAATGCATGATAGTAAATCAATTAGTTAAAGTGAAGAAAATTACAGAAGTATAGCATATGTATGTATGTATGATGAACATCCAATACCTCTTAATTAACACAATAACAACCATATTGCTGAGTGACTTGACTGCTGGATATCTTAGCTGGTCAAGCAACAAACCGAGATTCTTGCTGGCTTCGACTGATAAATCAGCAACATTAAGTATGGGATGGCCCCCACGAAGCCATGCTATGTTAAATTCATCTGCCACACAATCCATCAGACATAGCCACACGAAAGATGAAAAAAAAAAACAAGTAGGAATTTATAAAAGAAAAAGACCTCTAGAAGTGTGATCTTCAGGTGGTTCAGTAGAAGCACTAGGATCAGCTGTATATAAAAGAGTGACTGCTTCAACGAATTTGAGTGCAAGCAACTGTCTGCCATCGCTGAGAGGCTGGTGGTTAAAGAAAATTAGAGTGCAGCAGAAAGATTATGTTATGGGTGAGAATGGTGGTGGTTACCTACCTGGTATGCCATGGAATAAATTTCATCTTTAAGCTTCAACATCCATAACCATGATGACTGGAGAGAATCATGGAGGTCACTTGAATATAGGCCCTGAAAGATAGAGACAGCCAGCTAGCTATGATGAGTAGAGCATAGCATAGCATAGGATGTCAAGTAATATATATATAATGAATTAAACCTGAATAGCAGTTTTGATAAGAGAGCGTCGGAATAAAGTGATTCCACAAGTGATGGCCTGTCTAGCAACGGCAGGTGTAGCATCTCTTAAGAGAGTTAACAAGAGAGGTACAATATCAGGGAATAAATCCGTGTTATTGAACCCAACATCGCCAGCGATCCTACATACAATCAATGAATTAGCAACAGGTAGACCTGCCCTGGATTTCCTAGCCCTAAAATGCAGGGCAAAAGGCATTCATTCTATTCTAATATCTATCTAGCAGAAACTTCAATGTGAAAGAAATATAATAAATGAAGGAAGGAAGGAAGGAGGCGCGCTGACTCTGCAAGGAATCTGCGAACGGGGCTGGAGCGGTCGGTGTGAAGATCGAGAAGCTGAGGGAACAAGTGTGAGAGGAGGTGAGGGTCGAGATGTTTTAGCTTGCGTAAGTTGTCCAGCTTGGAAGGGACATCGCTGGAGAATTTGGCGGAGTGAATGAGCCCGGAATACTTCTCCATCGAAATCATTCCCACCATCTTCTTCTTCTTCCAAGGGACATAATAGAGGAGGAGGGTTAGCTGCTGACTGAATCTCGATTTCAACAGCTACAAACAAACTCAACACTCTTCTCTTACTTTCTAGGGTTGCTCCTGCTCGTAAAATTCATTCCACATTTTAACGAGACATGTATGTGTTATATTATAAAGTTTTTTTTTTTTCAGTCAAATGATTATGTTTCATTCCACACGAAAAGGGACAATTACAAAGTAATGACAGGTAGTCGGGCAATTATAAAGTTACTAATAATAAAATGTATAATATAATGGGTTAATTACACAAAAGTTGTCTTTGCCTCGTCTAAAAAAATTTAAAGTTGTGATATGTTTCAAAATATATCGACACGTATTTTACATTAATAAAAATCATATAAATAAATATTGATATCAGTACTAATGTTATCCAGCAAATATTGCTTCAGTTTGTTACAATATTGGTACAATGTCGTCACCTAATATAGCTTAGGATACCAAAAACATACCTTAAAGCTCCGGGGTTTCACTGCACCGGTACCGAGATAACATAAAACGAAAAATTAGTAAAAACACAAATCAAAGTATCAAGTATGGCCTTAAAATGAAAGTCCAATTTCATAAATAGAATGTTTGAAAAAACACTCTAATTCTTCTAATGTTCTTAGGAGCAGGGATATTATCTAACTCTTGATAGTATTTTTCATCCAAACAAAAGAATTAGCTTTAATCTTTTCTACAATTCTCCCCGGCTTCTTTGTGATCTCACTAATATCTTGTTATATCTAACTTTTCGTAGAACCACAATACACCGAAACAATTGATTGATTATTGTTATTTTTTTACACCTTGATCCCTTGAAAGTTCTTTGATGATTGAAGTTTTGTGTTGACAACATGTTGGGTAATTTAGAAAGCTCGGAATGATGACATTTTTGCTAGGAAGAGAATAGCGGTTGATAAAATTTTCGGGGAACTACAATCCTTGGCGTTCACATGGGTCAAACATAGATTAAGGGGTGCGCTCACAGATTTGGAGAGTTGTGTAAAATTTTAGTTTCTAATCTATAATTTAAAGTATCTGTGTTTTTGTATGCTCAAACTTGGGTAATTATCAAAGGGGGTGGCTATATGTTGCTAACACCTCACTGGTAGCATCCGCCTGTAAAGTTTTGTGGTGATGAATAAAAGTACTTTGTCGTTCAAAAAAGAGAATGGGGAATTTCGTGATGGTAACAATAGTTGTTTGCATTTATATCTTCAATTTGTGAACTACCAACACCGTGATCACAAAAGCCAGACCTATTTCCCCAAATTTCTCCATACTTATGATCCCCGCAACCGCCAGGCTTGCCACCACGCTATATACACGATCTCACTTTGTCCATTGTGACTTGCTATTTATATACTTTGTCTTCTTCGTTATTCTTTTTGCAATATTTTACTACCAAGGCCACCAAGACAAGAAGTTATTCGTTTATATGTTATCAAATCTGGAAAATACAAGTTATCGGAGATGCTAGTGAAAATGTTATCTAGAGCCAAGTGCTTTGGAGCGCCTTACACCTTTTAAAATCAAGCTTGATAGAGAAAGTAATGTAGTTAAACTTTGAGTATGCGCGCAAATTTTGATCAAGTTTTTTTTCGTACGACTGTTAGCAAAAGTGCATTGCTCTGGGTGCCGTTGTTTGTGGTTTGGTGTAACACCCCGAAAACGGGTTTGGGTAATTAAACCCCCGTTAATACTAAAGAGCGGGTAAAATACCGTTATCGGTAAAGGTTCACCTGGAGATTAATAGGATTTAAATAAATAAGCTTAATAATAAATAAAAAGAGAGCAAACGACTTGAGAATACAAAGTTTATAAAAAGGGACCCGAGTTAACGGGTTATAACTCCCGGAACTAACTAAGTAAACTAGGAATAATCAACCTAGTTAGTTAAAAGTCTCGTAATGATATGTGAGTGGATTAAAAACACCTAAAGTAAGAACCTGATAATAATAGAGGGGCCAAAGGTGTTAAAAAGCAAACTAGTTTTAGATTAAAACAAAAAATAAATTCCAGACACACACTTGTGTGTGGATCGTACAGAACACAGGAGGGGGCGACCAAGCTTACCCTCAAACCCTAGCTCACCCAAATCTGCCAAATTGAAGGATCAGATATGTTCCAAATCGAAATCCAATCATAGAATAGTGATATCCTCTGTGAAGGGATCATAAGGTATGTAAATTTCATAGAAAATTTCCATCTAAATTTCTGGATGTACATAAGAAATTCGAAATTGATGTTGCATGATTGTGGTATGGATGATATTGAAGTGAAATAGTGTTTAGGAGTAAACCCTAGACAAGTATATATTGAAATCATGCATAGCTCAAGTAAATTCAGATTTTGTTGATGCTAAATTCATGTATGAGATGTTTTTAGGGTTTTGATTGCTAAAAAATAGTGTTATGATGTCAAGAACATGCTTTAATTGAAAGCTGAATTCAAACAGCTCCTGATCAGAATTTACAGCCGACTTGTATTGGCTATAACATGGACAAAACATGACAAAAACGTGTGTTTCTTGAGTCTAAAACGTAATTCCAGGAAATATCTTTAAAACCCCACTGGAATCGCATTTTTTCAACGAAAATAGAGCGTTTTATGAATTTTTCCGTATCGAAGGTTCAAGCTGCGTTTTCTGGCAGAATTTGCAGCCCATTACGAATGTCATAACTCAATTTAGAAATTTAGTTACGATCTCAAATTTTTACTGTAGATAGTTTTAAGCGATTAAAAGAATCACCAATTGGAATTTCGTCAATCGGATAAACCAGGAATTTTAAATGAATTTTCCATAAGCTGCAGTCAGAAGTGACGAATCCGATTGCACCTTAGTAAATGAATTTTTACGAATTTTTGTTAAAGAGTTAGATCTTGAAATTTTAACACAAGGCCTAACCCTCCGAGAGATACGCCACATAAAAAAATCACAATTTTTGAAGACTTGTAAATAGGTTAAACAAGTCACCAAAAACAACCCATTTTCAGTGATATGAAATGCCTAAATGGAATCGCGGTCTACTTGGTTGTGTGTAAAACGTGATTATATTAAGTGTTCAGATGAATGCATAGAAATGTGTAAGGTGAAAGATCATATTAAATTATGGTTAATCTAACCACCTTTTGAACATTGGATAATAGTTTGGCG
The DNA here is from genome assembly GCA_030545235.1 of Helianthus tuberosus. Classification (NCBI taxonomy): domain Eukaryota; kingdom Viridiplantae; phylum Streptophyta; class Magnoliopsida; order Asterales; family Asteraceae; genus Helianthus; species Helianthus tuberosus. Next base: position 884,182 of record CM060438.1, on the reverse strand, counting down.
CTTAACAAGCTAGGTGGAAGCTTGTGGATGAAGCGGGTCAAACGGAGCGAGTATGGAAAGAAAAGTGTGGCATGGATGCAAGGTAAGTGAATCTTACACCCTTTTATCTTAGAATGCGTAATGATTATAAAGGTTATGAAAATTATAAGCTAATATTTGAAATGTGATGTTCCGACGTAAATTGAAATGGGTCGGAATAAGCGAAATTGATGAAAACCATAATGAATGGTAAAAAGGGGTAATATTGGGCATATAGGCCAAACGGGTCGAATGGTGGTGACAACACCATTTGAAAATATCGACTAATGTGGTTGCAAGTTTTATGTTAACAGGGGCGATTAGCTATTTGGATAATTGCATCGCCATAGATTATGGGATTATTTTAGCGGTATGTTAAAACGGGTCAATACTTGACCCGAGCCAGGTACGCATATTTTAAATTATAGTTAGAAGTAATATTTTGGTCAAAAACTAGTGAAAGCCCTTCGACGTAGAATGAGGAAATGAAATTGACCAAAATGCCTAAGAACGCTAAACCGGGTAAACGGTCCTTATGAGCCGTTTAAGAATTTGTATTATGATCATGTAGATTATGCATAGTAAGGGGAAAGGTTTATACTTAAAGGTTTAAATCTTTGAAACGGGTCAAAATAATTATGCGCATAGATTGAGTACTAGCCGCATAATTTATAAAAGTTACAAACCCGAACTAAAGATTTTGAGTTAAACATGTTGATGTATGCTTGACGGTTATTTAGAAACAATGTGGTAATTTCTAAACTTAAATGGGTCAATTGTGTTGAATTCGAATATAAAGCCGAGGGCTTAAAATCTAAAAAATTGGTTATCCGGACGTCAGGTTTTAACTCCATGTGATGGAGGATTAAATTACATTCGCGTAGGAAAAAGAATCATGTAAAACGGATTAGTAAAATGAAAGTTATGCGCATTTTAGTGCATAACAAGTTAAATTATTTGAGCTGGGTCTGTACAGCAACAAACAAACAACAAACAACATTCTGGAAAAAAAACTAGGCCGTCGCGCTACGCGACGGCGAAGCTGTTTAGGTGTCGCGTGACGCGACTAGGGTCACGGCCCGCGAAGGTTTTTTTCCCCTTCTTCGCCGCGCCCCGCGAGGGCTGATATTGCTGGCAATTTGTTTAATTTTGTTTGTTTGACCCATATAACTTGTTTAAACTTGTTAATTAACTATCAAAACTAACTTCTAATTTGGTTTTGATCATAGGTGATTACCAAGAGTGCCCGGATGAAGATCAAGCTCGATGAAGGACCGAACACGATAAAGTTAAAAGCTTTCGCACGGTGTTTCGTTGTAACTCTTAAACAACGAACTCAAATTCATTACGATGTATATAAACTTTTATTTGTAAAAGTTTTAAATTAACCGTATTTTTAAAGTACATGTAATTATAACTACATGTTTATTGTCGTAAACTATACGAAAACCTTAAAATAATAACAAGGGTGTTACAAGTTGGTAATCAGAGCTCAAGGTTAAAAGAATAAAGTGTTCGGTTCGAGGCTTGATCGCAAATCCGGTAAGTACATGTATGTTAATGGTTTAGCATGCTAAAGTGTTGTAAACAACACATAGGGTTATCGCGTAATACACGCTACCCCAATTAAAATGATTGATACAGTTAATGAAACAACGTGCATTGACACATATAGCAGAAAGCCTCGTATTATAATACAGGCGATAATTGATGTCGACATTACTAACCTTTATAAATGTTTTAATTGAAGGAGACTCGCATCTGAAGATGACGAGAATTGAATGAATTGCGGGTATGACGGAGGAACGGTCCGAGGTATGACAAGTAGAGCATACTCATCAAGGACTTAAATCGCGTAGCGTTCGCGAACATGATTAACGGCAAGAGAAGCCCGTTAGGGCAAGCATTACCAGGTGCACATTTTAGATTTAATTGCACAAATAGCAATATGCAACAAATATGTAGAGGATGATTGATGCATGTGTAAATTAAGAGCTTGGAAAACCTGAATAGAACACCTATCCAGGATATTGGTTCCAAGAGAAATAAATAGAGGCGTTACTTACATGGGGTGTAATATGAAAATTATAAAAGGTTATGTATATCGGGTGTTGATCATTTACTCTGGCCAAGTAAGTAGTGAAACACTTGGTACCATGAACTTTTATGATGGACATACTTACATCCGATGCAGTAAGGACGGGGAGAATGGGACAAATTAAAAAGTACCCAAATGAAATAAATGAACAAAATACTTGATAATGATGTAAACGCACAGCCGGGTGACGGAAGCATATTACATTAGAATAATGAGCCCAAGAGAAGGGACAAATATCAAGGTAAATGATGTTATAAATAAATGACCTAAGGGAAATTCATGAAAATAAGTCATCTTGGATGAAAGAGCCATGGTTGACAAAATGGGCAAGTAAAACCAAAGTATAGATGACCCGCCGAATCATAAAAACAAAGGTATTGCCCACACGAAAAAGATAATCAAGGTTGTTAACTTTAGTCATAGTAAATCAAGGATAACGATGATAATCGTCACTCATAATTAATAAGGCCGCCAATGGTGGTCACGTAAAGAATAAAAGACATGGTCGAATAAAAGCGACGGATTTCGCTAAGACAACCAAGTAAATCGAAACGAAATCTTAATGCATACCAGAAGGGTTTCAATGATAATGACTCCGGTAAAATACCCGATAGATGGGTAGAATTTTGAAAGTATGCGTAAACCAAGAGACGGGAACGCGAAATAGGAAGTCGAAAGACTCGAGTTATGAGTCATGACTAAAAGACGATGAGAAATTTGCAAACATAAATTTTGATAACTACGTCCAACTATTTTAAGATTGGACGGGTCGAATAAAGAATGAAGTTTGACCTTCACAAGTGATGAAAATTCACATGAACAAGTCGAATGAGTTAGATTAAGAATAACGCTTGGTAACGTAGTCAGGAAAAACGCAAATTTTTGAAACAAGAATGTTAAAAACATTAAGATAAGGAACCTGGGTAACGGGTCGTAAAGAAGTATAGGTAAGAACCGAGTAACGGTAAGCGTAGAACAAACCGACGTGTAAATGACGGGAGAAGTCATAGAGTCGGAAGAATAATTCGAAAGAAAATAAAAATAGCCTTAGACTACGGACAAGGTCAATGATATACAAAAGCGAAAATAAATGATACTAAACATAAAAAGGGAGTACCTTGACGCTATAGACATATATATACACAATTGCATAAAGACTCGAATAAAAGATGATCGTAGGATCATCACAACCCATGGGATTATAAATAATGTTAAGGCCTACAGGACCAAAAAGAACCTGCGGGTCAATTGAGTTAAGTGTGGGAACTAATTTTAATTCCACGCATTAACTAATATCGGGAATGAATAAATCCATAGACTTAAAATTTCTAGAAATAATGAAAGGATATAAGACAAGGTGAAAAGAAAACGCTAAACTAAAATTTAGTTTTAGTAAGAAACAACGTTTTAACAAATATAGGTATTATGAGAAGAAATTAGGAAAAGGTTAATATAAACCTTAACATGGCGTGACGCGATCACGGCCAGGGAAAGTAATGTGAAGTATAATCACATTATAGCCCGAGTAATGGGTATAATGTAACTGGACTAATAAGTCCAGTTAGTGAGACTGATTAAAGGTCAAAAAAAATTCTAATGTAAGAATTGGAGTAATACGCTATTCATTGCGAGATTAGTGTGGGATAAGCATACCTAATAAATTCATATGACCAAACGGTCAAAGAACGACACGGTCAAGTATATAAAACAAAGGTAAACATGCACAAACGGAAATGATGGCCCATGAGGCTTTGTTAACGAAGAGTATTGATCGCCTATATTAAACGATCATAAGACAACACAAATGAAGTGTCGGAAAGTCAAATCGAGCAAAGGCACGATTAAAAGAGAAAGCTATAAGGTATGTGACTATATGCTTATGAGAATTATGTTAATAACATTTATCGAATTATCTTAAATAATTTAGATGAAATTCAAGAAATGCGGTTTGCTCGTACGCAATGAATTTCGTATAACTGAACCGAAGGAATGAATTCGAAAACGAAAGAATGGTTGTTAAAAGTGAAAGATTTCACTAAAATATCCAAGCGAATTAAATTAACGGATTCATGAAGAATTTGATAGTCTAACAGCGATGGATTTCGCTAAGTTAACCAAACTAATTGAAAATAACGAAATTTCGTTATTTTGAGTTTCATTATTTCGCATAAAAATACGCAGATGTTATTAATCAAAAAGGTATTACCATACTTTTCGGGTAACACCAACAAAGGTTAAAGCATGAGTAATGCTTAAAAAAGGGGGGGGGGGGTTACTCGGTTTAAGAGTATTGGTTATAAAACTCAATAGACTGTGTAAGAAAGGTTTCGGGGACGAAACCTCTTTATGGGGGGTAGACTTGTAACACCCCGAAAACAGGTTTGGGTAATTAAACCCCGTTAATACTAAAGAGCGGGTAAAATACCGTTAGCGGTAAAGGTTTACCCGGAGATTAATAGGATTTAAATAAATAAGCTTAATAATAAATAAAAAGAGAGCAAACGACTTGAGAATACAAAGTTTATAAAAAGGGACCCGATTTAAAGGGACATAAATAAACGGGTTATAACTCCCGGAACTAACTAAGTAAACTAGGAATAATCAACCTAGTTAGTTAAAAGTCTCGTAATGATATGTGAGTGGATTAAAAACACCTAAAGTAAGAACCTGATAATAATAGAGGGGCCAAAGGTGTTAAAAAGAAAACTAGTTTTAGATTAAAACAAAAAATAAATTCCAGACACACACTTGTGTGTGTGGATCGTACAGAACACAGGAGGGGGCGACCAAGCTTACCCTCAAACCCATGCTCACCCAAATCTGCCAAATTGAAGGATCAAATTTGTTCCAAATCGAAATCCAATTATAGAATAGTGATCTCCTCTATGAAGGAATCATAAGGTATGTAAATTTCATAGAAAATTTCCATCTAAATTTCTGGATGTACATAAGAAATTCGAAATTGATGTTGCATGATTGTGGTATGGATGATATTGAAGTGAAATAGTGTTTAGGAGTAAACCCTAGACAAGTATATATTGAAATCATGCCTAGCTCAAGTAAATTCAGATTTTGTTGATGCTAAATTCATGTATGAGATGTTTTTAGGGTTTTGATTGCTAAAAAATAGTGTTATGATGTCAAGAACATGCTTTAATTGAAAGCTGAATTCAAACAGCTCCTGATCAGAATTTACAGCCGACTTGTATTGGCTGGAACATGGACAAAACATGACAAAAACATGTGTTTCTTAAGTCTAAAATGTAATTCCAGGAAATATCTTTAAAACCCCACTGAAATCGTATTGTTTTGACGAAAATTGAGCGTTTTATGAATTTTTCCGTATCGAAGGTTCAAGCTGCGTTTTCTGGCAGAATTTGCAGCCCACTACGAATGTCATAACTCAATTTAGGAATTTAGTTATGATCTCAAATTTTTACTGTAGATAGTTTTAAGCGATTAAAAGAATCGCCGATTGGAATTTTGTCAATCGGATAAACGAGGAATTTTAAATGAATTTTTCCATAAGCTGCAGTCAGAAGTGACGAATCTGATTGCAGCTTAGTAAATGAATTTTTACGAATTTTTAGTAAAGAGTTAGATCTTGAAATTTTAACACAAGGCCTATCCCTCCAAGAGGTACGCCACATAAAAAAATCATAATTTTTGAAGACTTGTAAACAGGTTAAACAAGTCACCAAAAACAACATATTTTTAGTGATATGAAATGCCTAAATGGAATCGTGGTCTACTTGGTTGTGTGTAAAACGTGATTATATTAAGTGTTCGGATGAATGCATAGAAATGCGTAAGGTGGAAGATCATATTAAATTATGGTTAATCTAACCACCTAGTGAACATTGGATAATAGTTTGGCGCTTAACAGGCTAGGTGGAAGCTTGTGGATGAAGCGGGTCAAACGGAGCGAGTATGGAAAGAAAAGTATGGCATAGATGCAAGGTAAGTGAATCTTACACCCTTTTATCTTAGAATGCGTAATGATTATAAAGGTTATGAAAATGATAAGCTAATATTTGAAATGTGATGTTCCGATGTAAATTGAAATGGGTCGGAATAAGCGAAAGTGATGAAAACCATAATGAATGGTAAAAAGGGGTAATATTTGGCATATAGGCCAAACGGGTCGAATGGTGGTGACAACACCATTTGACAATATCGACTAATGTGGTTGCAAGTTTTATGTTAACAGGAGTGATTAGCAATTTGGATAATTGCATCACCATAGATTATGGGATAATTTTAGCGGTATATTAAAACGGGTCAATACTTGACCCGAGCCAGGTACGCATATTTTAAATTATAGTTAGAAGTAATATCTTGGTCAAATACTAGTGAAAGCCCTTCGACGTAGAATGAGGAAATGAAATTGACCAAAATGCCCAAGAACGCTAAACCGGGTCAATACTTGACCCGGGCCAGGTACGCATATTTTAAATTATAGTTAGAAGTAATATTTTGGTCAAATACTAGTGAAAGCCCTTCGACGTAGAATGAGGAAATGAAATTGACCAAAATGCCCAAGAACGCTAAACCGGGTAAACGGTCCTTATGAGCCGTTTAAGAATTTGTATTATGATCATTTAGATTATGCATAGTAAGGGGAAAGGTTTATACTTAAAGGTTTAAATCTTCGAAACGGGTCAAAAGAATTATGCGCATAGAATGAGTACTAGCCGCATAATTTATAAAAGTTACAAACCCGAACTAAAGATTTTGAGTTAAACATGTTGATGTATGCTTGACGGTTATTTAGAAACAAGGTGGTGATTTCTAAACTTAAATGGGTCAATTGTGTTGAATTCGAATATAAAGCCGAGGGCTTAAAATCTAAAAAATTGGTTATCCAGACGTCAGGTTTTAACTCCATGTGATGGAGGATTAAATTACATTCGTGTAGGAAAAAGAATCATGTAAAACGGATTAGTAAAATGAAAGTTATGCGCATTTTAGTGCATAACAAGTTAAATTATTTGAGCTGGGTCTGTACAACAACAAACAAACAACATTCTGGAAAAAAAACTAGGCCGTCGCGCTACGCGACGGCGAAGCTGTTTAGGTGTCGCGTGACGCGACTAGGGTCACGGCCCGCGAAGGTTTTTTTCCCCTTCTTCGTCGCGCCCCGCGAGGGCTGATATTGCTGGCAAATTGTTTAATTTTGTTTGTTTGACCCATATAACTTGTTGAAACTTGTTAATTAACTATCAAAACTAACTTCTAAGTTAGTTTTGATCATAGGTGATTGCCAAGAGTGCCCGGATGAAGATCAAGCTCGATGAAGGACCGAACACGATAAAGTTAAAAGCTTCCGCACGGTGTTTCGGTGTAACTCTTTAACGACGAACTCAAATTCATTACGATGTATATAAACCTTTATTTGTAAAATTTTTAAATTAATCGTATTTTTAAAGTACATGTAATTATAGCTACATGTATATTGTCGTAAACTATACGAAACCCTTAAAATAATATCAAGGGTGTTACATTTGGTGTTGGGTATCTTGTATGGGTAGTATTCTCACTCTTTATTTGTTTTCATACAGGAAACGTTTTTTTGTTAATTGAATCTTCACACAAGTAGGTAAGACACATTGCAAATGCATTAGTTTACCAAAGTTATGACAAGTTAATTGTACTTTTAAGTTCCGTATACTTGCTATAGGAACCGATATATTTCTATGTTGTAAGCATATTTTGTGGTTATTGTCATGGTAAGAAGCAATGTGATATATGGTTTATGACAGTGTCACTCACTCACAAGTCGCAAACAAAGCGCATCCTTGGGTGGAAAAACAATAATTTAATAGAAAAAAAATACATAATAGGCATAAAAAGTAATGCCATTCCACAAGTATACTATAAAATCTAATATGATTTGGTTTGTTTGACTGTTTAACACATAGTGTCATCAATCATTTCGCAAGAGATTCTTAGTGCAGACTCGTATAAGTTATTGTGTAGATAACCCGGTATGCAAACAACTAGGTCAAAATAATACTTTTTGCAAAGTGAAACATCCACAATTAAAGTTATCATTGGTTATCAACAACCCTTAAACCTTTTGTACAACAAAAGAAATGAAGTTCAACCAAATGACATAGTGTAAAACCTGAAAGAGAAACCAAAATATTTCCAAAGCGTTCGCTTGAACCTCGTCTTTGTGTGTCCAAAGGCGGGCACACCTTTGTTTTCACTAAATAAAGAACCTTGTGCGCCTACCTCAGGCTACTACACCTCGCTTTGTGCACTTTCGACTACTATGGTTTTTAGGGTAGAACGTTGGAGTAAAAGGTTATACATATTAGATGCGTGTGGTATTAATGTCTATGTGGAGGGGGGTGTGTGTGGGGCTAACTGGCTATACAATGATATATTTATAAGTTTGCATATTTGACTAGAAATTAGTGTGGTTGTAGACTTTATAAACATTGTTACCTTTGAAATGTCTGGTATCAGATCGACCCACTCCATGTTTTTGCCCTCTAGTTTTGGGGTTTATTTAAAAAAAGGTTTAAATTTCTTATGCAATGCTGGTATGATTTAGCATTGACTTTCTTGTCAACAATCGAAAGAAAATGGTATCATATTACCATTGCCTAGTTCCAGTCACTCCCTTGTTAAATGAGGTTTTCATAAAGTTGGGATTCAACATCTAAGTGGTAATATATTGTGATTTATTTATAGTTGGTTGTATGATGGATGTTGTTTTGGTGTGATTTAGTTGTGCTCAATTGCATTATTTTCATACTACGCTCAAGCTATAACTGCCCAACAAATATTTGGTGGAACCCAAATACTTATACTACAAGTGAGTAACAACACAATTAATTCTACTTTGTGTTTTAGTCTCTCGTATCTTTTTTTTTTTGAACGACTAGTTTCTTTAATCCTCTGTTTTCTGTGGGACTTGAACCCAATACCTTCCCCTTCCCAACCTAGGTGTTTTAGTCTCTCATATCTAATTTATTGTTTGTTTTGGCAGGCCTAACCTTTGTGTATTAATTCTGTCGCCTTCCACTTTCCTTCATTTCTCAATCATAAAACAGTTGGCTAGCGGTTATATATAGGAGAAATGGGTGACTGGGATGGAGAAGAAAAAAAGCAAGTGACATGTTGCAGTTATCATCTTGAAGGGAAATATTTTGTATGTAATTTCCGTGCAGATATAGATAAGAGTAGGGTGTGTTATATTTTGAGAATTTTTAATGATGATTATTTATTTAGAAGCCTGCCTTACAAAAACAACAGTTGATTGAAGCGATATAAATTATTTTGTAAATAATTTGATAAGCAAATAATTGGATTGTGTCAGTGTCACAACATAAAGTAAAAGGCATTCTAGTTTTGTTGATGTGCACGTGCACATGCACGAGTTGTCGACCCCATTCCCATGCTCCTTGATTGCATTGTGTAGCCAAACCAAACCCCACTACTTGATAGCAACTAATCCATTCAAACACCAAATTTTGCCTTGTTCATATCCAAACACCCATTCACAGATTTTCTGATACCAACGAATTATTAAATTGTGGAATCTGCTGCACAAACAAACACTTTGTAACCCGGACCTTTGTTACAATCCCAACAGCCTATTGACATACAAGCTGGTTTCAAGCCATAGGTTTGGGATCGATTTGTAATCCTCTCTTTTAAAACCGGTTCGGTTCCTTTAAAGCCATAGTTTTTTTTTCATCGTCCACATGTCTTATTTGTAAAATATAATGTAAATTAAAGGAATATCAAAAGGTTGTTTATTTGATGAAACTAATGAGTACAAAGAGTTGCAGAATTGTTTTTGTTATTTGGCATCCATCAATCTTCGTCATAAAAACATTTATTGGTGTTCTATATTATTAGACAAATAATCTTTCAAATGTACTAAGTGTATGAATTATAATACAACTTATTGTTTAGCATTCTCACTATACAAGGAAATGTCAAAAAAGATCAAACGCTCAAATTCGTTGTTCTTCTAAAAAAATTCTACCAACACCTATACATCAAATTGTAAGTTCTTTTTATCATCCACATGTTTTATTTGTAAAATATAATATAAAACACGTAAAATAACAAAATACAAACATATTGCTTAACATGATACATTTAACATAATCGTGAATAGGGGTGCAAACGAGCCGAGTGGCTCGCGAGCTACTCGAGATCAGCTCGAGAAAAAGCTCGAAACGAGCCGAGCCTTATCGAGCCCGAGCCGAGCTTGAGCCTAAAATAAATCTCGTTTGCTTGTCGAGCCCGAGCTCGAGCCTCGCATGTGAAGCTCGTTAGGCTCGTCGAGCCTTATCGAGCCTTAGTGTAAACGAGCCGAGTCGAGCCGAGCTTATTCAAACGTGTTTACAAGCCGACCTCGAACCTAAAAATAAGCTTATTTAGTAAACGAGCCTGAGCCCGAGCTTCACTTATCGAGCTCGCGAGCCTAAAAAGTCTATTATTTATATTATTTTTATTTAATATATTAATTAATAGATAATAAACGAGCCGAGCCCGAGCCGAGCTCGAGCTTGAAAAAATACAAACGAGCCGAGCTCGAGCCTTGAAAACAAAGCTTGAATCGAGCCGAGCTCGAGCCCGATCTCACATAAGTTAATCGACACTAATACATACATGAACATGACATAATTAAGTGTGTCATGCATCAACACTAATACATACATGTTAACATTTAATAAGCGGCCACATGACAACTTTTTTTAAAGATATGACTTCCTTGTTATTATTTAGTACGTAAAGCTATATGTATTCAACCCATTTAATATATGGGGTTCTAACCTAGTGTGTGTATATTTACACATTGAACAACTAAATTTCACCTAAATTACACTTTGTCCATTTTTAAACCTAGGTCTTTCCTAGAGAAGCTTTGCCTCTTATTACTAGGCTACAACCCAAGTGGCTTAATGCTATATTTCTTTAATAAGTTATTCAATATGATATTTCCTAAATAGGGGTTTGGGCAGGAAAATATTTGTAAAATGAAATATGGTTGTAATACGTGTGTAAATTTGTAATTATTTGTTAGATGGTAGATTTAAATGGGTTTCATGTAAGTTCATAGAAGAAAAATGAAAAGGAACATTAATATGTAATCATAAATGTGAACATTATGATATGATATGACCGAATGTGTGTGCTGCTTTAATTTAAAAGAGTTAGCTAGTGCCGATTAAACACTAAGGTAGCGTTTAGTATGAAGGAATAGAAGGTGAAATGGAATGGATTATTCTGATGGAATAAAAAAAACATGTTTAGTTATTATGTGGTAATAGAATGGAACATTAAAAGGAATGTAACTATTTCCAAATATAACAATTTTCATTCCTTGGTAAGGAGGTGTTTTTCTTTCATTCCTTCAAAGAATGGAAAGAATTATTATTATTATTATTATTATTATTATTATTATTATATATCAAAATCTTTATTATTAATTTTTTACCATTAATATTATATATTATATAGACAGAGTAAAACGTAACTGCTGTGAGATAAAATCATGGCCGTCCAAATTATTCAACACTAAATCCCATCCGTATAAACTCTTAAAATAAACTGTAAAAGTGGTGGTTCAAAGAGGTTTAGCATTCTCTCTCCTAAATTGCGGTGGTTAACTGATCATGGTCACGTTCTTCGTCTTTCTCTTCCCCCTTTTCTCCACATTGCTACTGCAAGTGCGTACTACCTGCTTTATATTCTACCAAAGTTTCAGTATTTCTACTCTACCGAAAGGCAGTATAATCTCCCAAACGAGAACGACAAAAGTGTGTAGCAGCGACTGTCTAAACCCTACATCGATAATACCTGCACTATCAAGCTTAACTTCGTCAAACGAGGTATGATTTAACATTGTATCTCAATTTTTATATCGTGGATTTGGTGTTTAGAATCTTCTTATTCGATTTTCATGTCCGATTGTAGCAATAAAGTTTGAAAAACTTCTTAGTTAGCACACATATGAGTTTCGCATTGAGGATCCGGGTTCATGGTAAGACCAGTTAGGTCTTATAGGTGAGTGAATGAATCTGAGATGGATCTTCATTTATGTACAATTGATTATCGAACTTTGAAAGTTGAAACATTCATCTTTGTAATTATTCTTTATAAACTCTTCACCTCCTAAATCGTTCCTTTAATTATGAAGCCAGAGAATCATCTATTTGATTTACACCCAAATTAAAAAAAAAATAGGGTTCGTTTTTGTTTGGACAATGATCACTGTTGCTTCCAGACGCCATTGCTACTGTTGCTCCTCTATCTCAACTTCATGCTAACTTATTTATATTTTCGTTTTACCTTTAAGTTAGTTATTGGTTGATTTGTAAGGTTTTTTTTGTTTGTATATGGTAGTATTGAGTGACTTACAAGCAGGGAAGTAATCTGGTTAAATTGAGGGCATGGATGTGCTTCTTTTAATTTCTTATAGTTGGTAAATGTTTTGTTTCAATATATAAAGCTCAAATGCGAGGTTGTCTGCGAGAGGTTAGCCCATTTTATAAGTGTTCGTAGTGTACATGTGTGTCCTACTCCTTATATGTACAATTGTATTAGCATATGCATCTAATTAATTTTGGAACTGTGGATCTGATAATTAATGTTGTTTTATGCAAACTCAAATTGCTATATCATAAGAGAAGTAACATTTTCTGATATCCATACTTTGAGGTTATGTTTTCATATTATATCTCAATACATGTTAAGCATGTTGTCCTGGCTTCAATGGCTCTTAAAGTCCCTGGCGAGATTTTATTTGTATTTTGCAGTACCACTAGTGCCTATTTGCTGGTAACAGTTTTCTCCATTTTATACCCTTTAATCCTTTATACATTTTTATTTAGGTATTTAATGTTTATTAATTCAAATATATATCACTGAAATTTGATCAAATCTTTATCTTCATCTGCACAGATATCTCCTGCTACTTTTGACTTCTTTGCTACATGAATTCTATGACCATGAAATGGATGATCCAATATTTCATCCTTGTCTTGCAGATTGTGTGCATGATGTGTGTAAAATGCAACATATAAATTACATCAAATGAGGCATAAAACTAACCCTTTTTTAGTACTAATATTGGAAAAAGAGTGTTTTTGTCTTCCTTTTGTATTTTCAGGATTAAATGAGCTCAAAAACGCAAAAGAAGCAAAAAGACAGCTACATCCAACATAAATACAAGAAAAGGAACATTAGTGGATTGCCCGAACCCTCAACGGCACCTTCCAAAGCAAAATAGAGAAAGCAGAAGGCTGAACACGCCCCGTGCTCAGCCAGCACGGGGTCGTGCCCAAGAAGCAGCAGAAAAGACAAACCTATAGAAGCTTCTATTGCCCACCACGGGGGCCGTGCTCAGCGGACACGGGGGCGTGCCGAAAGTACTGCAGGCGCATTAATTGTAACTGCGAATTACAATTAATGAAGAGAGAGAGTGTCAGACAGGCACGGGGCCGTGCCCAGCGAACACGGGGCCGTGCCCAGGCCTCTGTTCAGCCTATAAATAGGAGTGCTTGGTTTCATTGCAACTCATCCCTTGGCACACCACCTCTCTCACACTTCATCCACCACCCACCACCATCACAACACCATCATCCACCACCATCATCCATTGTCCATCATAGAGTGTGTGAGTCGTCTCGGGATCCAAGATTGATCGTAAGAGTTCTTGACAATCAAGGCCATGTTTGCCTAAGTCTCTTACATCACTTGGTGAAGACAAAGTGTCTAGTATAATACTTTTTATTTCTAATCTTTTGCACTTTTTATTTGGTTTTGTATTAATGACTTTAATAACTAGTTACTTATGTTGAAGGTGATCTTTCCTTATCGTTTGTCCGTGGTGTCTTGGCATTATTTTACTGTCTATATAAAATAAAGGATTTTCACCATTCATATCTCCACGGTCTATATGGAGGTATGTTGGCTACCTGGTCGGGGGTTAAGGGAACGGTTTGGTAAAGGTCTTGCCATTGTTCAGCGTTTAGAGGTCCTGCAATGGACCTGGGTCAAATTTAGTAGGACCTCCTTCAATACTTCACGGTATTGGATGGCGGGGGTCCAAACTCTTTGATCCCCTCATAAGTTAACTACTATTAATACTATAACCCGGCTATTTAGGACTGTATCCCTGCTGACTCAGACTACTTAGTCGAGGGTAACGTCACCGCCAAAAGCGGGGCCTACCACAATACTGCATTAATAACTTAATTCATTATCTTCCAATAATCCACCCCTTTAGGATTGTATCCCTGCTGACTCAAACTACTGGGGTGAGGGTAACGTCACCTTCAAAAGAGGGGCCTACTACAATAACTAAGATAATCTCTTAATTATGTGCAAAAGTGCGGAAATAATCAAAGGTTATACTAGATACGAGTCGGAACCAAGTGATTCATCTTGTCTATCTGTTTTTATTTTATTTTTATTTTCAGCATTTTAGTTAGTTTTTATTTTTCTTAGTTTAAAACATTTTTTCTAAACTTTTATTTTGGTTAGACGTTGAGGATAAACCGGTACTAAAAGCTCTTGTGTCCTTGGACGACCTCGGTATCTTACCAACGCTATACTACACTCAACGATGGGTGCACTTGCCCATATGTGTGTTTAGTGTTAGTGAAATATCGTGTTTTATAAATTTAAAACTTGGCTAAAATAAGTGTTAAAAAGGGCTTAAAATATACACCTAAAATATACGACACTTCACACGCATCAAGTTTTTGGCGCCGTTGCCGGGGACACAAGGATTTTAAGAAAGTTAGGAATCAACGGCCTAATCATCTTTTATTTTTCTTTTTTATTTTTTTTAGGATTTTCTTAGTTTTTCAGCTTCTGCAGAGCTCAGCACGGGCCGTGCCCGGTCAGACACGGGCCGTGCCCAGCATCATCACTGGCAGTTTTTATTTTCTGAGTTACAGAGAGCTGAACACGGGGCCGTGTCGGTGCAACACGGGGTCGTGTCCAACTCCCAGTAACTGGGAATCCAGAAAACAATTACTGTATCTCTCAACACGGGCCGTGCTCACTGAGCACGGGGCCGTGGTAAACATTCTGACCAGCGTTCTTTTCTGTTTTTGTTGCAGGACTCGGAACCCAGGCGCCACATTTGAACCTCCTACGTAGTGCATGAGCTCCAGTTCTAGTAGAGACATAAAAGAACCCCTAGAAGAACCCGAGCGCTTTCTCAGAAAAAGACTAAAAGCTAAAAATCAAGAGAAAGCTTCGGGGGACCCACTTCCAATGGCGGACCAACGTACCCTCATGGATTACCTACGGCCTACCGTAGGCAATCTTGGCGCTGCTATCAATGCACCAAATGTCGAGGCCAACAACTTCGAACTTCGGCCGCATTTGATACAAATGCTCCAAAACTCCGCAACCTTCCACGGGCTCGCGGACGAGGATCCCCATCTACATATTACTAACTTTTTAGAAATATGTGATACCTTTCGGATCAATGGAGCATCAAATGACGCCATCCGCCTTCGAATGTTTCCTTTCTCACTAAAAGACCGAGCCAAGGCTTGGCTTAACACCCTCCCAGTTGGATCGGTAAACACCTGGGATGAACTCGCCCAAAAGTTTTTGTATAAGTATTTCCCTCCTGCTAAAACGGCTAAATTAATGACTGAAATTAATACATACTCACAAGAGGATGGGGAATCCTTATATGAAACTTGGGAAAGGTTCAAGGAGCTTCTAAGAAAGTGTCCTCACCATGGTCTAGCGGTATGGCAACAAGTATCCACTTTCTACAATGGATTGTTGCCACACACAAGATAAACACTTGATTCAAGCTCCGGGGGACTCTTAGGTAATCGTCGCCCAAATGAAATATATAACCAAATTGAGGAAATTGCTCAAACCAATTTTCAATGGCACACTCCCCGAGGTAATAAATCTATTGCCCCGGGCGCCCATAAGGTTGATGAAAGCACCTCTTTACAAGCCCAAATCGAGGCCCTCTCTTCAAAAATCAAAAGGCTAGAAATGACAAAAACGGCCTCGGTGATGGCTTGTGAAGGGTGTGGTGGGTCACATGAAAATTGGAGTTGTATGAAAGAATTAGATGAACAAACTGAAACGGTAAACTACATGGATAATAGACCTAGGCCGTCGGGTCCTCCAACGGGTACCTACAACCAAGGATGGCGTAACCACCCAAATCTTGGTTGGAGAGATCCCGGCAATAGTAGTAACCAACAAAATCAACGAACTAATTTTCAACAACCGCAAAATTTTCCTCAACAACAAGGTGGAAGAGAAAGGCTTGAAGATACTGTATCTCGCCTCATCTCTGACACTGAAAAGAAAAACTCGGATCGATTTCAACAATTGGAATCAAATTTCAGAAATCAACAAGCTAGCATTCAAAATGTTGAAAAACAATTAAATCAGCTAGCTCAAAATTTCTCCGAGAGACCGCAAGGCGCATTACCCAGTAATACCGAAACGAACCCAAAGGCACAAGTACATCTCATCACATTAAGAAATCGAACCGTGGGTCCCGAGGATGCTCCATTGTCGCCAAATGAAAGAAGCCATTCTAGTCAGCCTGTGACTCCTCCTGCGCCAGAAAAAGCTTCTACACCAAATCAAGGGCCCACCAAGACTCCTCCAATCCCGTACCCCGGTAGGTTAAATCGTCAAAAGACCGATGAGCAATTCGCAAAGTTCGAAAGCTTACTAAAACAATTGCATGTCAATATTCCTTTTATTGAGGTCCTAACCCAAATGCCTAAATATGCAAAATTCATGAGGGATTTCCTCACTCACAAAAAGAAAATTGAATCATTGCAATTAGTTAACTTAGGCGAAGAATGCTCAGCTCTAGAACTCAACAAACTTCCACAAAAGAAAATCGATCCCGGGAGCTTCACAATCCCTTGTTCGATTGGGACGTCCCCCGTCCGAAATGCTTTAGCCGATCTTGGAGCTAGCATCAACCTCATGCCCACATCAATGTTCAAGCGACTCGGCCTAGGAACAACAAGCCCCACAAAGATGAGCATACAACTCGCCGACAAGTCCGTCAAGTTCCCACATGGTGTCGCCGAAAATCTGCTAGTCAAGGTTGACAAATTCGTCTTTCCAACCGACTTTGTCATCCTAGACATGGAAGAAGACACCGAGGTCCCCCTCATCCTCGGGAGGCCATTCCTAGCCACCGCCCAAGCATTGGTGGATATGAATGACGGAACTCTAACATTGAAGTTTGGGAATGAGGAAGTAAAATTTGAATGTGGAAAGCGAGTAGAGGAAGAAGATCCGGTCAACTACATGAAGGTCATAGACTCAAGTTTGGATGACGCTCTCCGACGGTGTAACATGGGATGCAACACATCCCACTTGGGTAGCATATGACCAGGCTTTGGGTCTAGCCAAGGACCCTTATAAACGTGGCGCACCATGGAGGCATTCCACGGAACTATCCTTAGTTTAATTTAGATTAATTTTTATGTTTTCCAGTTAGTTTAATTTTCAGGAATAAAACACACTCATGGTGGTAAAGGATGAAAAGGGGAACGAGAAAAATGATCCCATGCACAAGAACGAGGCAACCCGACAGTTTTCTCCCTTTCAGAAGGTTCAACACGGGCCGTGCCCAACCAACACGGCCCCGTGTCGAACCACCTGCAGAAAACGCCCAGTACAGGTAACTGGACACGGGCCGTGTTCACCCAACACGCCCCCGTGTCCAGACTTCTGTTCCTCTTATTTCAATTTTGTTACTGGCACTTAAACACGGGGCCGTGCCCGGATAACACGGGGCCGTGTTCAGTGCCCAGTAACACAAATTTTTGCTTTTTAAACATTATTTTACACATCTAATCAACCTAAAAATTTATTTTTGGGACACATTGAGGACAATGTGTAATTTAAGTGTGGGGGGGATGCTAAAACCTTGAATTTTGCAAGTCCTAAATACAAGCCTTACACAAAACTCTATTGGAACCGCTAATCACCCCAAATTTTTTCAAAAATTTCAATTTTTTTTTTACTTGTCTAGGTTTAACTCGGGAAATTCAAGCTCTCAAAAAGGTTGTATTTTTTCAAATTTACAATCGATAGCGTAGTGATAAAAAGAACCAACATAAGAAAATTATGAAAAGGCATAACAAACTTATTTAAAATTTGATTATATATACTTGATCACATAAAAACCCATTCCCACAAAAGTGAGTTTTGAGCCTTTATTGAGCACACAATTTCATATCATTTGACTAAATGCTCATTTTTCGTTTCTTGTGTGAATAGCCGCTTGGTTCTTACGACTCTAGAACTTGCCATGACAATACATTCCCGGTCCTTATCAACTTAAACCCGAGTAAGTAAATGATAGAGGCATTAGGACTAACCCTTTTTCATTTCTACACCATTATTTTTCTTTTTTTTCACCACCTACCCAAAAAAAATCCCCCTAGTTAGCCCCTTTGAGCCTAAACATTTTCGTTTCATCACCCAAAACAAAACCCTTTCACCCACCAAAACCTTTTTCATTTTTAACCCTTTATTTTAGTAACAAGTTCGGTTCTTCGAAAAAAAAAAAAAATGAAGCAAAAAGAAAATAAACAAGCAAAGTAATCAAAAATAACTTTGTTTGAATAAAAGCTTCATCAAAAAAAAAAAAAAAAAAAAAAACGAAAACCGACACTTGTTACGCTTTTTAGCCCTTTTTCTACTAACCACTAACCCAACCACCTACCTTTAACCCTAGCCAACCCTTAACCCACAAAGTCCTCTTGATATCTACAAAGGTATAAAAGTTAAAAAGGAGGAGGATTGATTTCTTGGCAAGCCTATGGTGGGAATAAGTTCCATGCCGCTCTCTAGTGATTCACTAAAAATACACCTTCGGCCGAGTGTAAGTGATTTCCCCGCGA
Organism: Helianthus tuberosus; assembly: GCA_030545235.1. Lineage (NCBI taxonomy): Eukaryota > Viridiplantae > Streptophyta > Magnoliopsida > Asterales > Asteraceae > Helianthus > Helianthus tuberosus. Next base: position 865,165 of record CM060438.1, on the reverse strand, counting down.
GGTATGTGAACTTGTATATAAATAGAATTTTAAAAAAGGCATGTTATGCCCAAATAAGTAATTTCTTTTATGAACAGTTCTAAATAAATCATTACGAATAGGAGTGTAAATAAATAAAAATAAAACCCCAAAAAGATCTTGGAAATCCCGACACTCTATGACAAGCCCAAAACCTTCTCTTCTACCTATTCCATTTGGGAGTGTAAGCCAAATATTAAAGAGTTTTGCTTGAGGACAAGCAAAAGTTCAAGTGTGGGGGTATTTGATGTGTGTAAAATGCAACATATAAATTACATCAAATGAGGCATAAAACTAACCCTTTTTTAGTACTAATATTGGAAAAAGAGTGTTTTTGTCTTCCTTTTGTATTTTCAGGATTAAATGAGCTCAAAAACGCAAAAGAAGCAAAAAGACAGCTACATCCAACATAAATACAAGAAAAGGAACATTAGTGGATTGCCCGAACCCTCAACGGCACCTTCCAAAGCAAAATAGAGAAAGCAGAAGGCTGAACACGCCCCGTGCTCAGCCAGCACGGGGTCGTGCCCAAGAAGCAGCAGAAAAGACAAACCTATAGAAGCTTCTATTGCCCACCACGGGGGCCGTGCTCAGCGGACACGGGGGCGTGCCGAAAGTACTGCAGGCGCATTAATTGTAATTGCGAATTACAATTAATGAAGAGAGAGAGTGTCAGACAGGCACGGGGCCGTGCCCAGCGAACACGGGGCCGTGCCCAGGCCTCTGTTCAGCCTATAAATAGGAGTGCTTGGTTTCATTGCAACTCATCCCTTGGCACACCACCTCTCTCACACTTCATCCACCACCCACCACCATCACAACACCATCATCCACCACCATCATCCATTGTCCATCATAGAGTGTGTGAGTCGTCTCGGGATCCAAGATTGATCGTAAGAGTTCTTGACAATCAAGGCCATGTTTGCCTAAGTCTCTTACATCACTTGGTGAAGACAAAGTGTCTAGTATAATACTTTTTATTTCTAATCTTTTGCACTTTTTATTTGGTTTTGTATTAATGACTTTAATAACTAGTTACTTATGTTGAAGGTGATCTTTCCTTATCGTTTGTCCGTGGTGTCTTGGCATTATTTTACTGTCTATATAAAATAAAGGATTTTCACCATTCATATCTCCACGGTCTATATGGAGGTATGTTGGCTACCTGGTCGGGGGTTAAGGGAACGGTTTGGTAAAGGTCTTGCCATTGTTCAGCGTTTAGAGGTCCTGCAATGGACCTGGGTCAAATTTAGTAGGACCTCCTTCAATACTTCACGGTATTGGATGGCGGGGGTCCAAACTCTTTGATCCCCTCATAAGTTAACTACTATTAATACTATAACCCGGCTATTTAGGACTGTATCCCTGCTGACTCAGACTACTTAGTCGAGGGTAACGTCACCGCCAAAAGCGGGGCCTACCACAATACTGCATTAATAACTTAATTCATTATCTTCCAATAATCCACCCCTTTAGGATTGTATCCCTGCTGACTCAAACTACTGGGGTGAGGGTAACGTCACCTTCAAAAGAGGGGCCTACTACAATAACTAAGATAATCTCTTAATTATGTGCAAAAGTGCGGAAATAATCAAAGGTTATACTAGATACGAGTCGGAACCAAGTGATTCATCTTGTCTATCTGTTTTTATTTTATTTTTATTTTCAGCATTTTAGTTAGTTTTTATTTTTCTTAGTTTAAAACATTTTTTCTAAACTTTTATTTTGGTTAGACGTTGAGGATAAACCGGTACTAAAAGCTCTTGTGTCCTTGGACGACCTCGGTATCTTACCAACGCTATACTACACTCAACGATGGGTGCACTTGCCCATATGTGTGTTTAGTGTTAGTGAAATATCGTGTTTTATAAATTTAAAACTTGGCTAAAATAAGTGTTAAAAAGGGCTTAAAATATACACCTAAAATATACGACACTTCACACGCATCAGTGCAGGTTTCTATTCTTGATTTATATTTTGTTTAGATTTGAAGCACATATTGTCACACCCCAACCGATGACGGAATCATCGGGGCATGGCACTGAGCGAAACAGATTGTCCAGAAGTTTCCATAACAATTATCAATACCATTCAAATTAAAATAATACGTCCCATACCGTATCTTAAACAGTACAACAATTATTACAGACAAAAACTAGGCAAATATTCTGTTCCGTCAACTCAGATTTCAAAATAGAGCAATTGTTTATCTGCTTCTAGAGACCCTTAGTTTGACCACTACAGACAACTATTTGTTGGGCTCTAAAGCTTTATTCTAGCTTCAAATTCCTACCAAGTGTGCGTCCTAAGCACCTGTCACATACGTTAAAATAAAAGTCAATACATATAATGTAAAGGTGAGCATACAAGTTTGATATAGCATATAAAGTTCGAATTCGTTTACGCATAACCAGCACGTACACATAGTGAAATGAAGCACGTTAGTTATCGACACAGATCCATCGATACCAATGACTGCGGGTTGACTGCCCGAGGCAGTTCGCAATACATGATTACCACCGTAATCCATGCAAGTAAATGATCATTAACAACCCCCGTGTGAACGGGTGCTGAGTCCAAACTATAGTACTATCGTTGCTAAGGCAGGTAGACAGCATTCCATGTGTAAACATAACAAACAAGCATTCATAAGCCACGTATAACATGCATTAATGGTTAGCGTTCAAATAGCATTGAGTAGTGTGATTGTTGTAGTTTGAATATTCGTAACGTATGTAACACCCAAAAGTGCGTAAAGCAAAAAGGGTTCGAGTATACTCACAACGATTGATGGATTGAAGGGAGCGCTTAGCGAGTAACATTAGCCTGAATAGATTAGGTTGTATAACGATAAGTGAAACATAAAACGGAAAACAAGTGTTGGAGGGTCGGACAGCTGGTCGATCGGACGGTAGTTCGATCGGACGGCTGACCGTTCGGTTGACAGTCCGTTCGGTCCGCTGTCCGGTCGGTCGGTAGGCCAATCGGGTGGCTGTTCGAGTGGATTGTTTCTTCCTATAAGGTGAATGTGTTGGTGTATGATGGATTGAATTTTGAAATTTTCGTTGTAGCATTTGAAAATATTGAAGTACCTTTGCTTTTCAGGTCGGTCGATCGGACGACTGTTCGATCGGCCGGCAACCCGATCGGTTAGGCATTCAAATGAATTGCAATGTTTAGTCTTTGGATCGGACAAGTGTTCGATCGGACAGGTCAACTAGTCAAAGACCTTAAATGAAATGTAAAGTATGGTGCAATGGATCGGATAGTTGATCGATCGAATAACACAACTGCTGTTCGATCGGACAACAGGGTGTCACCTGATCGGACGGCTGCTCGATCGGGTGGCACTTCTAGTGCATTGAACACGTTGAAAAATCGATTAAGTATTGAAGCATAGTATCTCATGATCCGAAGAGTAATCCGATCGGACAGTAGTTCGATCGAACAACAGTTCGTTCAATACTAGTCTTCAAATTAGGTTAGTTGATTGTGTGGGACCATGTGTTAACCGATCGGCTGGCCGGTCGATCGACTGACTATCCGATCGGCTGGCTGTCCGTTCGGACATCAGTCCGATCGGTCAGCTTCCTGACTTGATCAGCCCTTTCCTCTAACACTTGGTTGTTCTGTTCGTTTGTCGTTTTATTGAGGTATTTTGACAACGGGTAGAACCATAGATCCCTCGTCCTTACTTGGTTCCCCTGGTCGGACAGGAATCACCCAAATCCGGTCGGTGGACTGTTCGGAATGTAGTTTAACGTTTAACCTATAGCCGGTTAACCTCGTAGGTAGAATCCGGATCTTGAGTCATACAACCACCGAAGTGATTTGTAAACCGACTCAGGGTCCGTTTCTATAGGTTTTGAAGTTATTGAGTGAAAAGGGTTGAAAGAAAGTTGGAAAATCCATCTTCCAATCCTTTTCACCGAGTATAAGTTTAGATCTTATGGAAGATCTTTGTTGTTTATGTGGAAATCGGATAGATCCAAGTCATTCTTGGTGGATTGAGACCAAATCATGAAGTTCTTCAAGAACCCATGATGACATCATCCTAGAACACTTGAATCTCGATGATTTCACGGTTAGAAGTTAAGATTTGAAAGATAGAAAGGTGTAGGAGTGTGTATAGACCAAGAAAGTACAAGAATTAGGACGAAAACTTACCGGAATCGAGAGGAATCTACGAAAAGATGAGCTGAGTGTGCTGGTCGGTCAGAGGTTTCCAAAAGTGGAAAGAATGACAATGACAGGGGTATTTATAGAATGCCAAATGGGGTAAGTGCTGGCCGATCAGCCAGGCAGCTCGATCGGACAGCAGTCCGTTCGGCTGGCTATTCGATCGGCTGGGAGCCTGATCGACCAGTCGCACTTTTCGAGTGTTTCGCGCACCGATTTCTGATATTTTGATTTCTATTGCGAGCGGTACGATACGATAGGGTTTCCTAATCAAATTATTTTCAGTCCCAAACACTCATATCTCGCATAATCTATTTTCCACCATTTATCACAGTTCGTTCACGATTCGAGTTCGATTGTAATTCGAGTTAGATTTCGAGTTTCGATTGAGTTTGCTTGATTATCACAACACAACATAATTAAACATGCACAGGTAACATGTAAGGCACACACACACGTATAATAATAAGCAAAAAATCGTAGCTCGAGTTGCGATTAGAAGTCGATTCGATTAGCATAGCTTGATTATTGATTAGTTAACTTTATCGCATTGTTACTTCCTATAATTCACAGTCGTAAGTCGATTGATTAACGATTAACACACATCTATTATTGTCATTAACAACACTTACTCCACATAATACGAATTAAATAAGGAAATTTCTACGAGTCAAGTTGCGCGAAATCGGTCGTTGACTTAGTCCTTGACTTTGACTTTGACTTATGAAAACACGGGGTGTTACAGCCTCCCCTTGTTTAGGGAATTTCGTCCCAAAATTAAGCTGAAAACTGTTCAACCGCCATGATTCACGTTTAAGGACTTTCTCTTTTTTAGACTTTCTCTTCAAATAATTGCGGGTACTTTGCCTTCATGTCGCTTTCGAGTTCCCAAGTGAACTCTACGCCTCGTTTGCCTTCCCATCGGACTTTCACGATAGGAATGCGAGAGCGTCTGAGCTGTTTGTTTGGCGGTCCAAGATTTCGACAGGATTTTCCACAAAGTGTAATGTTTCGTTCACTTGTAGATCATCTAGAGAAACGTGTAAGTCGTGGTTGGCTAGGTACTTTCGGAGGTTTGACACGTGGAAAGTCGGGTGGACATTACTAAGTTCCTCTGGTAATTCGAGTCTGTAGGCGACTTTTCCGATCCTTTCCAGAATCTTAAAAGGTCCAACATATCGAGGCGCGAGCTTTTCCTTCTTGCCGAATCGGACCACACCCTTCCAAGGTGATACCTTTAGGAGTACGTGGTCACCAACGTCAAATTCCTGGGGCTTGCGTTTCTTATCGGCGTAACTTTTCTGTCGATCCTGAGCTTTCACTAGGTTGTCTCAAATTTGGAAAATTTTGTCTGTCGTTTCTTGTAATAGCTCAGGACCGGTTAATTGCGAATGACCGATCTCGTGCCACACAATAGGCGATCGACATCTTCTTCCGTATAATGCCTCGAATGGTTCCATTTGGATACTAGAATCATAGCTGTTGTTATACGAGAATTCGACTAATGGTAGGTATTTATCCCAATTACCACCGAAGTCTAAGACACACGAACGGAGCATGTCTTCAAGAGTACGAATCGTTCTTTCAGTCTGACTGTCGGTTTGAGGGTGGAAAACGGTACTTAGATTAAGCGAGGTACCGAGTGCCATTTGAAATGTTTCCCACAGTCGCGAGGTAAACCGAGCATCACGATCAGAGATGATGTCGCGAGGTGTTCCATGATTACAAATGATCTCTTCGGTGTAGATTCGGGCTAATCGTTATACCTTATAGTCTTCTCGTATCGGCAAAAAGTGAGCTGATTTAGTCAAACGGTCGACCACAACCCAAATGCTGTCGTGACCTGATGACGTGTGCGGTAGCTTGGTTATAAAGTCCATGGCTATGCTCTCCCACTTCCACATGGGAATTGGTGGTTGTTCGAGTAAGCCAGAGGGTCTTTGATGTTCAGCCTTGACTCTAGCATAAGTTAGGCATTTTCTGACGTAGAGAGCGATATCTCTTTTCATACCCGGCCAACAGTACTTATAACGAAGGTCCTGGTACATTTTATCAGCATCGGGATGAATAGAATACCGGGATTTGTGGGCTTTGTCCATCAAGATTTGTCGCAAATCCGTTCGTTTGGGAATCCAAATTCGGTCTAGGAAGTGGAATATCCCATTTGATTTGCTCACAAGTTGGGCTCCATCGTGGTAGATTCTTTCTTCCTTCAGGGTGCGTTCGTTAAAACATGCATGTTGAGCGTCGCGGATGAGGGTTTCGAGATCCTGTTGGGCTTGAACATTACGAGTGCTAAGCAGATAACTCCGTTTGCTAAGTGCGTCGGCAACAACATTCGCCTTGCCTGGGTGATAACGGATCTCACAGTCGTAATCGTTGAGAAGTTCTACCCATCGGCGTTGACGCATATTAAGTTCCTTCTGATTAAAGATGTGTTGTAGGCTCCTATGATCGGTGAAGATCGTACACTTGGTACCATATAGGTAGTGCCGCCAAATCTTTAACGCAAAAACAACTGCGCCTAGCTCGAGATCATGGGTTGTATAGTTCTTCTCGTGGATTTTGAGCTGACGAGATGCGTAAGCTATGACCTTGTCCCGTTGCATGAGAACACAACAAAGACCAAGGTTGGAAGCATCACAGTAGACAATGAAATCATTGTTTCCGTCGGGCAATGTGAGAACAGGAGCGTTGCAAAGCATGTGCTTGAGAGTTTGAAAGGCAGTCTCTTGTTTAGTTCCCCAGACAAAAGGCTGATCCTTATGCGTAAGAGAGGTAAGCGGCACAGCAATCTTCGAGAATCCTTCGATAAATCGTCGATAGTAGCCCGCTAGTCCGAGAAAAGAGCGGACTTCAGACGGGTTCTTAGGCGTAACCCAACCCTTGACAGCTTCAATCTTCGCAGGGTCGACGTGAATGCCTTGACTATTTACAATGTGACCCAGAAACTGAACTTCCTCCAACCAGAATTCACACTTGGAGAACTTGGCATAGAGTTGGTTCCCCTGGAGTAACTCGAGAACCAAACGTAGATGTTGCGCATGTTCGGTCTTCGATTTGGAATAAATCAAGACATCGTCGATGAATACGATGACGAAATGGTCGAGATATGGTTTACACACGCGATTCATCAGATCCATGAAAACCGCTGGTGCGTTGGTTAAACCAAAAGGCATGACAACGAATTCGTAGTGACCGTATCGAGTACGAAACGCGGTTTTGGGTATATCCTCCTCTTGAATACGTAGCTGATGATATCCTGAACGTAGGTCGATCTTGGAGAAACACGTAGCGCCTTGTAGTTGATCAAACAAATCGTCGATGCGAGGTAGGGGATAGCGGTTCTTGATCGTTAACTTATTCAATTCCCGATAGTCGATGCACATCCGGAATGACCCGTCCTTCTTTTTGACGAAAAGGACCGGCGCGCCCCAAGGAGAGGTGCTCGGGCGAATGAAGCCTTTCTCAAGTAATTCCTGGAGTTGGGTTGAGAGTTCGCGCATTTCGGACGGCGCGAGTCGGTAAGGAGCTTTGGCAATAGGATTGGCTCCAGGAATGAGGTCGATACGGAAGTCGATATCACGACTTGGAGGTAGTCCGGGAAGATCCTCTGGAAAAACATTAGGAAATTCTCGAACCACAGGAACGTCTCTCACTTCCTTCTTCTCTTTCTTTTCCTTCTCCGCTACTACAATGTTAGCCAAGAAAGCCCTGTATTCCTTACGGAGATACTTGCTAGCTTGGACACATGACATAAGCTTGAGCCCCTTTGAAGTAGTATCACCGTATACACACAATAAGTCACCATTCCCGAGCGAGAATCGAATCATCTTGTCGAAGCATACAACTTCAGCATGGTTTTCTCGAAGAAAGTCCATGCCTACTATGACGTCAAAACTTCCAAGTTGCATCGGAATAAGATCAATTGGAAAGATGTGATTGTTGAGCTCGAGAATACAATCACGAAGAACAGAATTGACAGTGACGGTTCTTCCGGTAGCGACTTCAACATCGAATGTCGAGGAGAGTTGGGAGCGTTTACGACTAAGGAGTTTCTAAAAATTCGAACGACACAAAGCAGTTATCGGCTCCAGTATCAAACAAACATGAAGCATAAATACCATTCACAAGGAACGTACCATTGACCACGTTGTTGTCGGCCTGGGCTTGACGCACGTTGAGGTTGAAAGTTCTGGCGCGTGCGGCCTGTTGTTGCTGCTGCTGTTGTTGTTGCTGCTGTGGCTGCTGTTGCTGAGGCTCTTGTTTCACAACCCTGTTTGGGCACATGTTGGCGAAATGGTTCGGGTCGCCACATGCGAAGCAGGCTCTGGCTTTGACTGCGGGTGCCGGAGGAGCTTGTTGACCCTGTGGGGCAGTGAGCAGAGCTTGATGAGCAGGAGCTTGTCGGATGCGGCAGTTAGCGGTAAAATTGCCGTATACGTTGCAATGAGCACAAAAACGGCAAGCAATGGCAGTTGGATGGTGGTAGGTGCAAGTAGGGCAGAGCGGGTGTGGTCCAGTGTATGCACGTTTTGCAGGCGGTGCATTGGCCACATGAGCCGCTACTTGACGCTGTTGGGCAAGTACAGCTTGAATCGGTGCAGCAGTGATCGCACAGTTCTTGTTGCTGGAGCTGTTCTTTCTCTTGTTCTTCCTCTTGTTGCTTGATGAGGTGGGTTCAGCAGTTGGTGCGGTAGCGGTAGCTTAATGTAGATGCTTCGAAGTCTTATCCCAGACACCAACCTTAACCCACTTTTCGTTGATTTCAGCGGCCAGCAGATAAGTTTCCTCGATCGTCGTAGTCTTAGCCGCTTTCACGAAATCAACAACGCAGTCGGGCAGGGCCCGGATGTACTTCTTGATGGTCATGTCGGGAGTCTTAACTTGATCGGGACAGATAATGCTGAGCTGTTTGAAACGAGCAGTGAGACCAGCATTGTCACCGTCTTTTTGCTGTGTGTGCCAAAATTCATCTTCTAGCTTTTGACGTTCGTGAGGAGGGCATAATTCCTCTAGCATAACTTCCTTGAGCTCGTCCCACGACAGACCGTAGGCTGCATCGTTCCCTCGCTTGTTCCTCTCGGCCGTCCACCAGTCTAGTGCTCGGGACTGGAAAACGCCGGTAGCATTCAGAGTTCGAAGGTCATCAGGGCAACCACACTGTCGCAGAGTAACCTGAATGGAATCAAACCAGTGAAATAATGCAGTAGGGCCTCCTTCGCCAGTGAATTCTTTTGGCCCACAAGACTTGAATTACTTGAAGCTGAAAGGCCTTGCGGCAGCTTTGGGAGCGTCGGTTCTCGATTCCTCAGACGATTTGCTGGCATTCTCATAGACATCACTCACAGCCTTTGCTACGCTTTTAGCGATGATGGAAGCAAGACGTTTGTCTCTCTTTTCTTGACGAGAAAGTGCATGACGGGATCCAGACGACATTGTCTGCAACAGACATCGTCACAGGACTCAACACATTGTATTCGAATCTCACCCCACACGTCTACTAACTACTAAAGCTCAGGAACACGCAGATTTACGTAAACACATAATACATAGAGCACAATATCACATATACACATAAGCACGTAGAGCACATAATCACATAACGCCTAAGCACGTAGAGCACGTATTCACATAACGCCTAAGCATGTAGGGCATAGAAGCAACGAAGCACATACGCATTAAGTCACTAGAGGCAGTCAGAAAACAGAAACCTATCATTTACAGTTCGCAATTGTCCAAATATAGCGTTCGCGTTTGATATATCGAGTCGTGTAGTATAAGCGCAGCATAAAGTCGTCCATAAATTTAATGATTTGTTAACGATGTGTAGTGTGTTGTGTGAGTAGCGAAAACAAGGGCGCTAGATCGAACTAATGATACCTCAAAACGTTAACAATTAAGCACATAAAATTAGCGAATCATCAAGGTCAGCAATTGCGGCTCAGAATTAAAACACATAAAATTCGAGAGGTAGATTGTCTGCGGCTAGTAGACTTCGACTAACCAAAGCGATTCAATTATTCACAAGGATCCGTTGTGCACATTTGACCTTCAGGACTATGCTTCTGCCTCGATCCTTGGGCGTTTGGCACACATCCCGTTGGTCATATTGTGCTTCAGGTCGTTGGAGTCCGTCGAGACTTTGGTGGGAGTTTTGTAAAAGGTGCGGAACAAGTCGTCAAGGTTAGGGTTTCACCCCTGGCTCAACAACTTCGTCCCTGTTTTTGATAAAATAGAGGAAATTATTCATCAAAATATGGATTTCACTCCTGATTTGGTATAATTTCCCCCGTTCGTTACCGAAAAGAAAGAAGAAGTCGTTGATAAGTTGATAAAACAACATTAACTTAAGCAATTCAGTCGGGAGTTTGTGGTTTTTTTCACACCTAATCTCGACTCTATTGCCTACTTATTGAGTGTGGTGATAATGTAGCATAAACGAGAATAGCGAGGAATAAGCCCGTACATAATTCCTACTAGTTATGCACAAATCGGTCCGTCGGTTCCTAACTATAGACTAGGTTTCTAAGACATCGACCCGGACTAGGTCGAGTCTTGCCTAATTCCCTATAGTTATGGCTCTGATACCAATCTGTCACACCCCAACCGATGGCGGAATCATCGGGGCATGGCACTGAGCGAAACAGATTGTCCAGAAGTTTCCATAACAATTATCAATACCATTCAAATTAAAATAATACGTCCCATACCGTATCTTAAACAGTACAACAATTATTACAGACAAAAACTAGGCAAATATTCTATTCCGTCAACTCAGATTTCAAAATAGAGCAATTGTTTATCTACTTCTAGAGACCCTTAGTTTAACCACTACAGACAACTATTTGTTGGGCTCTAAAGCTTTATTCTAGCTTCAAATTCCTACCAAGTGTGCGTCCTAAGCACCTGTCACATACGTTAAAATAAAAGTCAATGCATATAATGTAAAGGTGAGCATACAAGTTTGATATAGCATATAAAGTTCGAATTCGTTTACACATAACCAGCACGTACACATAGTGAAATGAAGCACGTTAGTTATCGACACAGATCCATCGATACCAATGACTGCGGGTTGACTGCCCGAGGCAGTTCGCAATACATGATTACCACCGTAATCCATGCAAGTAAATGATCCTTAACAACCCCCGTGTGAACGGGTGCTGAGTCCAAACTATAGTACTATCGTTGCTAAGGCAGGTAGACAGCATTCCATGTGTAAACATAACAAACAAGCATTCATAAGCCACGTATAACATGCATTAATGGTTAGCGTTCAAATAGCATTGAGTAGTGTGATTGTTGTAGTTTGAATATTCGTAACGTATGTAACACCCAAAAGTGCGTAAAGCAAAAAGGGTTCGAGTATACTCACAGCGATTGATGGATTGAAGGGAGCGCTTAGCGAGTAACATTAGCCTGAATAGATTAGGTTGCATAACGATAAGTGAAACGTAAACGGAAAACAAGTGTTGGAGGGTCGGACAGCTGGTCGATCGGATGGTAGTTCGATCGGACGGCTGAGCGTTCGGTTGACAGTCCGTTCGGTCCACTGTCCGGTCGGTCGGTAGGCCGATCGGGTGGCTGTTCGAGTGGATTGTTTCTTCCTATAAGGTGAATGTGTTGGTGTATGATGGTTTGACTTTTGAAGTTTTCGTTGTAGCATTTGAAAATATTGAAGTACCTTTACTTTTCAGGTCGGTCGATCGGACGACTGTTCGATCGGCCGGCAACCCGATCGGTTAGGCATTCAAATGAATTGCAATGTTTAGTCTTTGGATTGGACAGGTGTTCGATCGGACATGTGTTCGATCGGACAGGTCAACTAGTCAAAGACCTTAAATGAAATGTAAAGTATGGTGCAATGGATCGGATAGTTGATCGATCGAATAACACAACTGCTGTTCGATCGGACAACAGGGTGTCACCTGATCGGATGGCTGCTCTATCGGGTGGCACTTCTAGTGCATTGAACACGTTGAAAAATCGATTAAGTGTTGAAGCATAGTATCTCATGATCCGAAGAGTAATCCGATCGGACAGTAGTTCGATCGAACAACAGTTCGTTCAATACTAGTCTTCAAATTAGGTTAGTTGATTGTGTGGGACCATGTGTTAACCGATCGGCTGGCCGGTCGATCGGCTGACTATCCGATCAGCTGGCTGTCCGTTCGGACAGCAGTCCGATCGGTCAGCTTCCTGACCTGATCAGCCCTTTCGTCTAACACTTGGTTGTTCCGTTCGTTTGTCGTTTTATTGAGGTATTTTGACAACGGGTAGAACCATAGATCCCTCGTCCTTACTTGGTTCCCCTGGTCGGACAGGAATCACCCAAATCCGGTCGATGGACTGTTCGGAATGGAGTTTAACGTTTAACCCGTAGCCGGTTAACCTTGTAGGTAGAATCCGGATCTTGAGTCATACAACCACCAAAGTGATTTGTAAACCGACTCAGGGTCCGTTTCTACAAGTTTTGAAGTTATTGAGTGAAAAGGGTTGAAAGAAAGTTGGAAAATCCATCTTCCAATCCTTTTCACCGAGTATAAGTTTAGATCTTATGGAAGATCTTTGTTGTTTATGTGGAAATCGGCTAGATCCAAGTCATTCTTGGTGGATTGAGACTAAATCATGAAGTTCTTCAAGAACCCATGATGACATCATCCTAGAACACTTGAATCTCGATGATTTCACGGTTAGAAGTTAAGATTTGAAAGATAGAAAGGTGTAGGAGTGTGTATAGACCAAGAAAGTACAAGAATTAGGACGAAAACTTACCGGAATCGAGAGGAATCTGCGAAAAGATGAGCTGAGCGTGCTGGTCGGTCAGAGGTTTCCAAAAGTGGAAAGAATGACAATGACATGGGTATTTATAGAATGCCAAATGGGGCAAGTGTTGGCCGATCGGCCAGGCAGCTCGATCGGACAGCAGTCCGTTCGGCTGGCTGTTCGATCGGCTGGGAGCCTGATTGATCAATCGCACTTTTCGAGTGTTTCGCGCGCCGATTTCTGATATTTCGATTTCTATTGCGAGCGGTACGATACGATAGGGTTTCCTAATCAAATTACTTTCAGTCCCAAACGCTCATATCTCGCATAATCTATTTTCCACCATTTATCACGGTTCGTTCACGATTCGAGTTCGATTGTAATTCGAGTTAGATTTCGAGTTTCGATTGAGTTTGCTTGATTATCACAACACAACATAATTAAACATGCACAGGTAACACGTAAGGCACACACACACGTATAATAATAAGCAAAAATTCGTAGCTCGAGTTGCGATTAGAAGTCGATTCGATTAGCATAGCTTGATTATTGATTAGTTAACTTTATCGCATTGTTACTTCCTATAATTCACAGTCGTAAGTCGATTGATTAACGATTAACACACATCGATTATTGTCATTAACAACACTTACTCCACATAATACGAATTAAATAAGGAAATTTCTACGAGTCAAGTTGCGCGAAATCGGTCGTTGACTTAGACCTTGACTTTGACTTTGACTTATGAAAACACGGGGTGTTACACATATTATCTTCATCTGCAGATGTATTACATGTTGTTGAGGTATAAGATTTTGCTAATCATAAATGGTGTGTGCATACATACATGTTCCAATGTGACATTTTACAAAAGAAAACATGATAATTGTTGTTTTGTGCACAATATTTGCAGGTATACTTTGAGTATATGAAAAGCTTTCGGGTTGAATTCTTCTAGAACGGGTGCATTATTGAAATTGGTTTAGGTGTGCGTGGAGAATTGCATTACCCACCTTACCTTGCAAAACATGGTTTGGAACTGGTCTCAGTGAATTTTTTCATTTGTATTTAAGCAAAATAATTTTTGGTCTCGGTTTGGAATATGGATGTTTGTTGGATATCTATGTTTTTATGTTTATTTTTTCATTTGTATTTAACCACAAACTACAAATATAAATAACAACCAGAAAAACAAACTACATACGTACCAAACTAGCTAAACATTGTTTAGCCCGATATGCCATATTGCCATTGATGTTGTTTCTATACAATTCCGACAAATAACTTATAACCACAAATATAAATAACAACAAGAAAAACACAAATCCCATAAATATTTTAATTCGAAAAAGTATTTAATTAAAGGAGGAAACCACTAAAGAAAGAAAGAAAAAAAAAAGCAGTAATTACAATTGCAAATATGCTATTAATTTACATTAATATATTCACCTGACCAGACCTGACCGTACCCAAAAAAATTATGGAATGAGGTGAAAGAAGGTTCACGGAAGTATCCGATTGTTAGGGACGGCCGACGGCGTTGTGTTTCCGGGAAGGACCGGAGGGAGGAAGTGGTGTTTTTCTTTTTGGCAAGAAGCCGAAAAAGTTGCCGGAAAAATGAGAGTTGGGATGATTTACTCGAAAAACATGATCGGTGCTTGTTCTTGAGCATTCAGTGTCATGATGAGCAACAATGAAGAAGAAGAAGACAGTGAAGAGCATGAGTGACCTCCTCCATCGAAGTAGATTCATCAGAGTTCTTCTCTAAAAACAACCTATACGTACCGTACCTACTATTGCATGTGTTAGAGAGAGAGAGTTATGCAAGATTGTGTTTATGAGATATATAAAGAGGGAGAGGTTCGTGTAATGGTCTCTCTTCCAAAAGTTTCTCTATTATTATTATTATATATAAAGAATACTTTGAAATAATAAAGTATTCAAAATATTCTTCAAGTGAACGAATGAAAAAGTTACCTGCCAGTTATACTTTTTAATAATTGTTAAGTGATAGAGATATATATTACGTACCTGTTAGACATGACAACATAGAGATGAAGTTCAATGCATCATTGTTTATTTGGTAGTTATTATTTATACAAGAGAGGTGATTGTCCATGCATTCAAACATTTATATATAAATTCATCATCGAATAATTAATATACTAATATTTATGATCGATGTGAAATAAAAGTATCAAACAGAAAGTATGTTTTTTGACCTATCCATGAATGATGGATGAACTTGATGATGTGTGGAAGAGAAAGTGAGTTGATTATGAATTCACCAGGAAACATGGGCACTTATCATTTTCGATCTCAGATTGTTATTTTTAATTTGTTTCCATTCCATATATGTATTAAACAAAAATCATAACTCAAAAGCCTCCTACTTTATATTCCAACATGGATTATATATAATTTGTATCAAAAGAATTGTTAAGTAAGGGGCTATTTGTTTACCTCAATGAGGCTTTTAATGGTTCAGATCTCTTACTGGTTCAACACTTAGACCGGAGGGTGTGGTATAAAGCCTCCAAGGGCTTTATCACGCCACATCAGATCAACCTAGGCGCCACGTTATATGGGGGGGCTTTAAAGCCCCTCCCTTTAACTTGCATGGTGTGGTATAAAGCCCCCTATTAAACAAAATTAAAAAAAAAGGCTTTATTGGTTGAAAATAGTTGGCCCCACCTGCACACACATTTAACTCTCGTTAACACACTGGCGAGCACATCATAGCGCCCCCCCCCCCCCCCCTCCCCCCCCCCCTCCCCCCCCCCCCCCTTTACTTTGCTCGGTGTGGTCTTTTGGCGCCCCGGGGCGCTATAGGGGCTGAGTTGGCGGGTGGCGTTAAGCCACACCCCCTGGCATTAATGGCTTAGACCTCTTACTAGTTCAACACTTAACCATTCAGAAGTTGCCAAACAGCCCATAAGTAAGTAAGAGTACTCCAAATTATGTTTGTTTCGAATTCATTCTCCTTCGGTTTTCCTGAATCAGCTTTCCCTTGATACCAACTATAGAATTTAGAACGTCGTCTAAAAGTTTTCAAGAAATTAAGCCTGTCCGCGATAAGATTCAAGTTATCCTGCTTTCATATCAAGTACGTATACAAACATGCATGTGATTATCCCTTCCTCTGAAACCTCATTAACAAAAAGTAAAGTTTATGGTGATCCATAACGTCACATCATGCATCGTCTGTCTTCACATCCCTCAACCCTCCTCGTCCCTACAAGTACAATAGAACAAATTAAAGATCAGAATTAAACAAGATAAAATCATCTGCAATAAACTAGTAATTAAAGAATTAGAAACTGCGCAACCAGACGTATACGGGCAAAATAAAGCAACACATTAGTAGTAAGGGAGGTTGTTATCAGGTTTTTGTCACTTTTAACAAGTGATAAGTGCTCTCCCTTAAAAAAAATGTAATTTCATTTTTCATTCTACTAGATGTTATATATCAATTTAATTATGGTTTGTATTAATTGTCCAATCAAAATGTGCGTATAAAGAAGTTGGATTCTTACCGGTTAAAACTACAGAAAACTTAATTAAAGATCCATGCCGGCATGCTATGCCATGCCATGAATCTATTATCAATCCTACCAAAAGTAAAAGTAAAATCATTACACTTAGGCTATAGGGTGTGGGGATCATGGTTGGGACATGATTTGCCACCTAGGAACATGAATGGAAGGCTACACCACCCCCTTGATTGATCCACCATGGTTTGCATGGATTAAACCATGGCAACCATGGTCCTCCTTTCCATTTTTCAACAAATCATTTCCTTTTTGTTTAGACTAAGATAATAAATAAGGGGCTAATGGTTTGGGTCATGACCATACCCTTAGAGTAGTGGTTTTGGATGGTGGATTAAAGATTAGTTACATGGCACTAACATAGAGGGTCATGATGGTCATGAGGGTCATGACCACACCCTATAGCCTTATTCTTCTCTCACTAATTATGTAAACAAAACAACTCTTTTTATTACTTGTTGTAGAAAAAAGTGTTCATATTTAGCATTTCCCTTTACCTAGCTAATTTCAGTTTTTAGGCAGGCTTGGCCTAACTAGCTTAATTAATTAACTGGCCATATATTACCGTTGAATGTTGATTTGGAGATGGGTTAAATTTCAACCGAACAGAATAACTTAATATAGTATAGTATATTATTTACCTATATGTTAAAAACAGGATCGTTACTTTCGGTTCAACACCGGTCTAGCACCATACCTGTATTTATTGATTTTTACCTTCAAATACCTTACCGTATTGTACCGAGCATTTTCGGTGCCGGTACCTAATTTCGATGATTTTCCGGATCGGTACTTTCGGTACCGTTACCGGTACCGAGCTAATCCATATTTTATCGTGTTAGCACCGTAATAACTGAACTGAAAACGACCGAATTTTCAACGTGCAGGACATGTGGGTCATATTATTATATATTAGGTTATTTAAAATCGTTTTTTTAGGACGGAGTGACTGCTTGCCGTTACTGACACGCGTTTTGCAGTCATTGGGTCCCCACCGCAATGTAGGACGTGTGGGTCCTATTATTATATATTAGGTTATTTAAAATTGTTTTTTTAGGACGGAGTGACTATCATTTTCAC
The DNA here is from genome assembly GCA_030545235.1 of Helianthus tuberosus. Classification (NCBI taxonomy): domain Eukaryota; kingdom Viridiplantae; phylum Streptophyta; class Magnoliopsida; order Asterales; family Asteraceae; genus Helianthus; species Helianthus tuberosus. The sequence continues at coordinate 847,568 of CM060438.1, read as the reverse complement.
GACATTTTTATTTATGTTTTGATATTCCGTATATGCTTGCCGTTACTGACTCGAGTTTTGCAGTCATTGGGTCCCCGCCGCAACGCTGGCGGAAAATGAACTAGTTATTATTAATTATACAAACAGAAGGATGTGACAAATGGAAGTGGGAGGTAGGGTTGGAAGATGGTGATTGTTTCTAAGACTTTATGTCATGGTCCCATGTTTTTTTACTTATTATTATTGAACCACTAAATGACTACATTTCATCAGGTAACTTTTTATAAACATTGAGAATAATGAAACTAGTGAGAGAGATGTCACGTTTTGGTTATGTAATCTAATCGCTTTATGTATCACATTCAAAACACAACTATTTCGTAGCATTTGTTTAGGGAAGAATCAGAGCTAATTATGCAACAGTTGAGCGTTTCTATCCAATCGGGCATCTTTTGTTGTTTCCACTACTTGAAGTGATTGTTACAAGGCCTTTATTATATTATACAATAGGCTTGGGTTGACCTAAAATGGATGTAGAATAAAGACACGGTAGAAGAAGGGACTCTAATAAAAGGCCCTTAATGAGCTTGATTCAACAACGGAGGTGGGCGAATGGTGATAGAGGTGACTCAAGGGTGTCAATGAAGAGGAGGGAGGGAGAGAAGGAGAGGTGATGACTAGTCATTCAAAAACCTAACCAAACTAGATGTTTAGGGTAAGTAGGGTATCGTATCCATGAGAAACATGTGGTTATTATTACACGTTTCGATTTACTATAAAAAGTAAAACACAAAGATAAAAACAATTAGGAATTAAACTAATTTAAACCTAAACTGCAATTAAATTAAGAAACATGAAACACAAAGCACATAAAAAGAACTAGAGAAGAAACAAGCAATCACATTTAGCACAATGTATAATCTGACTTAATTGCTTGCTACATTAGTCAGTTACATAGACATAACCTAGTTTATCAACTTTACATATTGAATAACCGATCGACGCTTCAAACGAACAATAAGTCTTTTAACGATTATGCCGAAACATTTGCTTGGTATGATGGGGAACTTATCAATTACCAGTTATCAGTTCCCTATCCGACACTATCTATCAAAATAGGTTGTTCTCTATTCAAAAAAGCAAATCGTTCAACTTGATAAATACATAAAATCACCAAAAATGTCTTAACTCTGAACAACTGATCAAAGAAAATTCATGTCTTGTGTGCATATAAATTAGATTGAATACAAAAGCAAAAGCAAAACCAAACCTTACACCCGGTTGTGATTAGAATAACTTTTTTTTTAACAGTAAACTTCATTAGAAAACCGGGCGAGCCCTCAAATTAAGGACCGCCACAAAAACCACGTACAACATATAAAGAGGATTACGACCCCATTCTTTCCATTCTATACTATTAAACTTAGATCTATTTTTAACCACAAGAACGACCAGGACTTCACCAACGCAATCGCCTCGACCACCTTCGGATTAGATCCTTGAAAAAAAAAATTCATTCCTCAACTTCCATAAGACCCAGCACGATATATACACAATACCTCTAATTATCTTTTGAGCCCATTTACTTCCTTGCGACTGATCCTGAATGTGCAGGAGATCATTAAAATCAAAAGCCAAAATCGGCCCAATTCTACACCAATGCCCCACTGCCGACCACACTCCACAAGCAAAAAAGCAATCTGTAAACAGATGCATCACATTTTCGGCTCCTGAATTACATAAAGAACACGAATCGTCTTGAATATTAACCCGTCTTCGGATCAACGCCCCTTTAGTCGGGATACGGTCCATCTCCGCTCTCCAAATAAATAAATTTACCTTATTCGGAATCCACGACTCCCATCTCATCGAATGTTCCCGCCGGACCTCATTACCCATCTTAATCCAATCTTTCACCGAAGCTACAGTCATCGGCTCGTTACCATCTTCACCCCAAAACCAGCGGTCTACCTCTTTAGTTAACATACTATTATTAAGAAGAAATTCGACGTCCTGCATCTCCGAAAACTCCTCAACAGTAGATAAGCCATGTTTCCATTCTGGCGAGAACCTCCACATGCCACTATCACATAACAACCTATCCGCCACGATGCATTGCTTATCCCGATCCAAGCAATAAAGCTTAGGCCACCTGTCTTTTAACACCGTCAAACCCACCCACCCACCGATCAGACCAGAACTTCACTGTCGACCCGTTCCCAACCTTAGCCGATAACAAGTCATTAAATGTCTTCCCGTTGACCACTCGTCTCTCCACCTCCTTAACCAAAGCATACCAGCAACCTTTGAACCGACGATTCATAGGTAAGAACGCCCACCTACCCCTCCCCCCATGCACCGCTTCCACAACTTTACGCCAGACACTATTCGATTGAATTTTAAATCTCCAAACCATTTGGCCAGCAGCGCGAAATTAACATCTATTAATTTCGTTATACCCAGCCCTCCATTCTTCTTAGACTTTGTCACTGAGACCCAAGCGACCCAACTCATTTTCTTACCATCACTGGAGCCAGCCCACAAAAAAATTCCTCATCAACCTTTCGATTTGATCAGTCACCTTGACAGGAGCTTTATAAAGCGATAAATAGTATACCGGTAAACTAGCAAGCACGGAATTAACCAAGATTAATCTCCCGCCCATCGATAACGTCTTGGCCTTCCAAGAAGCTAACTGACTTTTGATCGTGTCTATCACCGACTCCCAATGACAACTCTTATTCATGTTCGCCCCCACTTTAACCCCCAGATAATCAAAGGGGAACTCTCCAAGCCTGCAACCCAAGAAATTAGCCTTCTCCACCACCTCTTCATTGACTACCCCAATACCGAACAAAAAAGATTTCTTAATATTAATTTTTAATCCCGAACAAATATGATGTCACACCCCAACCGATGGCGGAAACATCGGGGCATGGCATTGAGCGAAACAGATTGTCCAGAAGTTTCCATAACAACTGTATTTACCAAATATTTAGAGCAACACGTCCCATACCATGTCATAAGTGATAATATAATTATTACAGACAAAATCTAGTCAAATAGTTCTGTTCCGACAACTCAGATTTATACAAAGATAGTTTATTTATTGGTTTCTAGGACCTCTTTTCCTAGCTTAGATTTCATCACAGCACAGAGAGCATCCTAGACCTTTCCTTGCCTCAAGTTCACAGCAAGCTAAGCATATAAACAACTTAAGCACCTGTCACATACGTTAAAGTAACAGTCAATACACATAGTGTAAATGTGAGCATACAAGTTTGATATAATATTAGAGTTCGAAATTGATTACGCATAACCAGCACGTACGCATAGAGAAATGAAGCACGTTAGTTATCGACATAGATCTATCGATACCAATGACTGCGGGTTGACTGCCCGAGGCAGTTCACGATACATGATTACCATCGTAATCCATGCAAGTAATTGTCCTTTACAACCCCCGAGTGAACGGGTGCTGAGTCCAAACTATGGTACTATCATTGCTAAGGCAGGTAGACAGCATTCCATGTGTAAACATAACAAACAAGCATTCATTAAGTCACGTATAACATGCAAGAATGGTTAGCGTTTAAATAGTATTGAGTAGTGTGTTCGATGTGATTTCAATATTCGTAACGTATGTAACACCCAAAAGTGCATAAGGCAAAAAGGGATCGAGTATACTCACAGCGATTGATGGATTGAAGGGAGCGCTAGGGAGTAGGGTTAGCCTGAACAGATTGATAGCATAACGATAAGCGACGCGTAAAATGATGCAAGGTACAAGTGAGTCGGACAACAGTTCGATCGGATGGTAATCCGATCGGACGGCCAGTCGTGCGGTTGGTAGTCCGTTCGGACGGTCATCCGGTCGGATGACTGTTCGAGTGGATTGTTTCTTCCTTTGAGAAGGATGTGTTTGTGTATGATGGCTTGACTTTTGAAGTTTTCGTTGTAATAGTTTGAAAACAGAGAAGTATCTCTATCCTTCAGGTCGGTCAATCGGACGGTCGTTCGATCGGACGGCAACCCGTTCGGTTGGGCACTTTAGTGAGAACAAGTTCACAGCAGGGTGTCACTCGATCGGACGGTCGTTCGGTCAGGTGGCATCCTTGGTGCATTGAACATGTTGAAAATTGTTTAAGTGTAAATTTAAATGAATCAAGATGCAACCCGATCGGACGGTGGGTCGAGCGGATGGCAACCCGGTCGGACAGTAGTCCGGTCGGATGACAACTCGTCCCAACGACTTGATCGTGCTGTTACTTTAACTTGCTTGAAGTGTTGTAACTTGAGCGAGACATTGTGGTGACTGGTTTAAACAATGGGAACCCCATCCCGTCCCCAATGACCTGACCGAACAGGAATCACCCTAGTCTGACAGTGCACGGTCCGAGACCGTTGTTCATGTCCAATCCGAAATCACTATCTCTCGGATGGGACTTGGATCTAGCACTGATACATCACTAAGAATGAGCAGACGATCAGTATTAGCTTCGGTTCCATCGGGTTTGAGTGTATTGAGTGTAAAAGAGTTGAAAGAAAGTTAGGGAAATCATCTTTCAATCCCTTTTACCATGAATATGTTTAGATCTATGAAAGATCTTTGATTATTCATGTGGAAATCCTTCGGATTCAAGTTGTTTTTGGTGGATTGAGGCCAAAACATGAAGTTCTTCAAGAACACATGATGACATCATCCTAGAGCACCTCGAATCTTGATGATTTCGCGGTTAAAAGTTAAGATTCAAAAGATAGAAAGGTGTAGGAGTGCGTGTAGATTAAGGAAGTACAAGATTTAGGACGAGATCTTACCGGAATTGAGAGAAATCGAAGAAAAGGTGGGGAGCATGAGCTGGTCGGACGTCAGTTGCCAAAAGTAGAAAGTTTGAAAGTGACAAGGGGTATTTATACGATTCCCAAAATGGAAAGGGCTGGTCGGTCGGATGGCATCTCGCCCGGGTGGCAGTCCGGCCGGGTGGCTGTTCGGTCGGCTGGCACCTGGTTCGAGTGCTCGGCGCGACGAGTTTTGCCATTTCGATTAGCGTGTAGCGCGTTGCGATGTGATTCGAGTGAGCGATGCGATAGAGTTGCTTATCAAATTACTTTTAATCCCAACTACTATATCTAACATACAATCATCCTTATTTCGTATTCGTTTGGCGTTGCGATTCGATTGCGATTGAATTCGATTGCGTTTCGATTAATTACCACACATAACATAAATAAACATGCACAAGTAACACATAAGGCACACACACACGTATAATCATAACCAAATGCGTAATTCGAGTTGCGAGTTCGATTGCGATTCGATGTTGATTAAATTAGATTGATCAGCGTTTAGTTGACTTTATCGCATTGTTACTTCCTACAGTTCACAGTCGTACGTCGATTAAATAGCGAATAACACACGTCGATTACTGCGATTATTGACACTTACTCCACATAATTCAACTAAAGTTAAACACAAAAGAAATTCACTATCAGTCAAGTCGCGCGATCGGTCGTTCACTTTGACCTCGACTTTGACTTTGGCTTTCGAAACACGGGGTGTTACATATGAAACACCCTTAATAACCTCGCCGTTTTCTCGATGTTGTCTCTCGACCATTCCCCCAAAATCACCGCATCATCTGCGTAAAGCAAATGAGAAATAGAAAGGTTTCCGCAAAATGATCTAAGATCCTTTAACTCCCCCAAATCACAAGCCTTTCTGATTAAACACGAGAATGCCTCCATGACAATAAGAAACAGAAACGGGGACAAAGGGTCCCCCTGTCTAACCCCCTTCTGGCACTGAAACTCAAACGTGGGAGACCCGTTGACTAACACGGTCGATCTCGAAGAACTAAGAATCCCTTTAATCCAAAGGCACCATCTGTTTGGGAACCCCGTTTGACTCATTACCGACAAAAGGAAACCCCAATTCACGTTATCATAAGCCTTTTCGAAGTCAATTTTCAGCAAAAATCCTTGTCTCTCTGTCTTCTTTATCCACCCGTATAATTCATTAATAATTAGCGGACCATCCAAAATAAATCTATCTTTAAGAAAAGCCGTCTGCGTCTCCGATATAATCTTCCCCATCGTCTCCTTCACTCTAGATGCAAGAACTTTCGAAATAATTTTGCTAATTACTCCCACAAGTGTGATTGGCCTATAGTCCTTTAACCCGACCGGAGAAGTAATCTTCGGAATTAACGTTATAAACGATGTACTACAACCTCTACTAATCTCTCCCGTCTCAAAAAAACTACTGAACATCTTGACAAAATCGTCTTCTAAAACATTCCAAAAGTGCTTTATAAATTTAAAATTAAAACCGTCTGGCCCTGGAGCTCTATCTGAACCGCAGTCAAAGACCGCCTCCCTTATCTTCTCTTTAGTGAAAGCCCAAACCAGTCTTCTAGCATCCTCATGTGGAACTACCTTAAAACTATCACAAAGAAACTCCGGTCTTCTCACATACTTCTCAGAAAAATGATTCCTGAAAAATTTTAAAACTTCTCTTTTGACCAGACTAGGCTTTGTAATCCATTGACCATCCACATCAAGACCTGGAATATCATTTGCCGCTTTCCTCCCATTCACCACCCTATGGAAACAAGCCGAGTTATCATCCCCCTTCGAAGCCCATCTAACCCGAGATTTCTGTTGCAAATCTCTACATTTCCACTGCTCAATTTGAATCACACCTTTCTTACATTCCTCCCAAATCCACAACTCCTCTTCCTCCAACTCCCTATCCTCCATTATCCTCTCTAATCTTTGTATTTCGCTTTTATAGTTTTCTAATTCCTCCCCTTCTTTTTGTAGTTCCTCAACCCACCAATTCCTAATCGCCTCCCGAACACTTTTTAATTTACCGGATATAACAACATCCGGTCACCCCTCAACCGAGTAGTTTAAAAGTAGAGAAATCTAACACGTCAACAAAAAAAAAAATAAAAAAAAAATTTATTCCACGTTGATTAGTTAAACTTCGAATTGACCCGTGTCGCTCTCCTCAAATTTGTAGTTTACACTTTCCAGCTTTGGTTCCTGTAGTCTCCAAAGGGAAATGCCCCCCGCCCCTAGAACAACAACCGAAATTGAATTCCTTTTAAAAACTGCTGTGTCGTTACTCGTTCTGTTATTTATCATTTTAGAATCCAAACTATTGGCCCATTAATTAGACCACTCTTTTTCTTTTTATAATTGTCATTCTCATTTTCTTTTCTTCGATCGTTAGCAGCCCAACACTCCAAACTACTGGCCCAAAACTAGTGTGCAATAGCGCACATCAAAATCAAATCAAGAGGGAGAAGGAGAGTAAAGAGAGTGCAAGTTCTTATAATAAATTTTCACTAAACATAACTGATAATTTATTTCTTCGTTTAATCATATGTCAGTTTCAACCAAAAAAAAAAAGATCCAGTTTTTAAATTTTCTAGGAGTTGTCTACATTTTTATAATATGTACAAGTTCTTATAAATTTTCTAGTATGCTATAAACGTATTTTCCAGTATTTATTTATTTATTACATAACTTGTGTTGCCACTTAAATCATCCAATTCGAAATCATCCATTTTATTAATTTAGGAACTGGTTACTAATCTATGACTTTGTAAATCAATTTTATGACTAAACCGATCTTGTCTCATAACCAGGGGGGCATGAGCACTCAAGTTTGTCTGCATGAATACAAATGCCATTTCGCCCACATATTCCATGAATATTGCATGGCTGTGAAATAGCCTGCGATGAAATTAACCATAGTCCGCTCGAATCGTTCAAGCTATAGAGCCTGAGATTGCCATCAGAGTCGATGGTTAGCCTCCTTTGAATCCCCAAACCCATGTCTGTAGCAGTAACAGTCAACCGATCGCTGGAATTGAAGACACCCAGATTGTTGAAGGCTGCAGTTCTGCTACTGTTGTAAGAGGTTCTTCCAAAAGCAAAAACATTAAAACTGGGATCAGGACTAGGCCAGTATACACTTGAGATTTCTGGACCGTCATAAATCAGTGTTAAAACATTGATACTGTTAAAGCTCAAACCAAAATACCCAGATTCAAGACTTCCTTTTCTCAAAGCAGATATCAAGATTTTGGTCTTTGTTAGTGTTTGAGTAGGCAAAAGAGTATCAGTTGGATGATCAAAGCTTTGCCAAATAATCTGGCCTTTTTGGTTCATCAATACCAGATTACCTGTGTTAAGCAGCACTGCTCTATTTGCATCCGTCGGTGTTGTGTTGGTCTGCCAAACGATCGTGCCATCCACGTCGGTCAAAACCATGGCTCCTTTTCTCGAAAACGTTAGCTTTGAGCCATGTCCGTTGACGGGTGTGTGTTGCGGTTAGCAGACCAAACAACAATGCGGTCTTTGGAGTGCGTGAGCCAGATTGCAAACCACTAGGCATTGGTTTGGAAGCCATAGAAGCCACACGTGAAAGAGTTATCTGCAGAAATTATGACGTGTGAATTGTGATCTTTCACAGATATAGAGGAGCCTCTTTGAAGATGATCGCGAGTTGCATTCTTTGAAGTTGAAGATCTCGTCAAGGAACACAAGAGTAAAGTATGAGTATAACTTAATTATGTCAACGCATGAAGAACGTTCCTTTGCATTTATTAATGATCTGTTGCAACTCTTTTGTCAAATTTAATGTTAAATGTTGCCTTGCCAAGTTTGAATGGGATAACTTGGAAGCATTTTGGTCTATATTTCGTTTTCGTGTTTTCACCTATCCAATTCATCGTTTCTTTTATTATTATTTTCATTTTCAAGGTTTATGACATACTTGATTCCAGCAGTATTATTTGAAGTCATGATGCTTTATGTTTCATTGATTCTTTATGACCGATAAAACCAATTATGGTTAAGTTAGCAACTCCGTACTGAAGTTGAACAATAAGATTGAAGGCAACAGTCAGGTATAGATGTTTTAATTCTACAGTATTTATACAATCGTAGTAGACGCATATTCACGTCACAAGATACAAATTAAAAAAAATGGACTTTAAAGTGTGTTTTCTCCCAAAAAGAATAAGCTAAAAAATTTGGTCTCAAGTGAAGTGAAGTGATATGTTAGGTTTACTTGGTCCTCTTCTTGGCTTCGCTATAGAGGATCACTCCCAACACAGTCAGCAAATATCCTAGCATCCCTGTTACCGACACTGGATTCTTGAATATCAGTATTGACACCACAACAGCAACCGCCCCTTTAGCATTTCCAAGCACCTGCAATTTCACACAAACATCTTCATAACTGATACTATAGACATCTGGAATGTAAAACATACAGAATTGTATCCATACCTGGAGTGTCAAAGCGCTTGTGTGCTTAGTAACCAAGAAATTGGTCAAGTTTACACAATACGCCATTGCAGAATTGAAGAGCAGATACCAAACCACATTGACATCTTTTCGAGCAAGAGCTATGGTGATGCCAACCACATTGTCTTCCATCAACAATGTTGCTGGAAGCAATATCACAACTGCTACTGGCGCCATGTACAACAATAGGTTCATGGAATTCAGTTTTTCCCTATTATTATTATCCAACACAGTTAAGGTCAATCACAACTTACAAACCTAAAGGAGGAGGAGGAGGAGGGATTTACCCGTCTGAGGACAATAATATCCCTTGAAGCACTGACTTTAATGCTCTTGCAGCTGTAGCACCGATACACATGATAAAACCAAATAAATGGAAACTTGGTTCACCCTGCAGCCATACAAGAGATGTTAATCACAAACTGGACCAAAATGCACATGTTCTTCCAGAATGATAATCACAAACTCTAGAGACTGGACCAAAATGAAAAGCTATAGGTATATTCATTTTTTTTAAATTTATTTATGTAGTGGAATAAGGAAGAAACAACAAGAAGATGATGCTGTGGTGTGGAGTAGCATTAGCAGAAAACTGTTTCAAAAACCAGACACTGTAAGCTCATAAAGGAAGTCACCCACCCACCCTCCTAAAGAAAAACTCTAGTAGAACAGAAAAGCTAAAAAAAGACTTGAAACTTATGAGAACATAGATGGGCAGGGCAGGGCATATAAATGTATGATTACTACTCAGACAATTATTACCATATTCACTTTACAAATAATGTTAACTGCAGTGCTAAATAAATCAAGAAGAGAAATGTTAGTTACCCCGCTGGCAATGACAACACCGGTGACGACAGGCACCAGAGTCAAATAGGTCAACCAAGCCTCCCTCTTAACGGTCATAATATAAGCAAAGACAGCAGTAAAAAAAGGAGTGGTGGCTCCAACCGCCTGCGTGAAGGAGACGGGCAGATACCTAAGCGAGACGTTGCCACTGACCACCGACGCACAAAACACTAAGCTAAGCACCGAGATCTTCATAAACTGAGCCCTAGACCTAATAGTCTGCAAGGGCACCGTCTTCATCCAAACGATGGCAATGTAACTGAGCAAGGAACAAGCAGTCATGTGGCACATGGTCAGAAAGATCGGGTACTTGAATCCGTAGTTGCTTAGCAGGTACTTGTTCAGAAGGAGTACTCCGATGTTGGATGCGTACCATGACGACACAAGCCCGATCGTGAACCACTGCCCCGTGCCCGTGCCTGCCTTCATCTGCTGCAATCTATCTATCTATCTAGGGTTGTTTAACTAACATAGGGTTTTTTAGTGAAATTGGGAGCCCAAGAGATTGCAGATCTGAAAGGGATTTAATGGGAAGAAGGAAGGAAGGAAGGAAGGAAGGAAGGAAGTGGGGGAAAAACACGGCAGGCACAATGGAAAAGAAAGAATTTTTTGCCGGCTGGATGACTGGGTTTTCAATTTTTTTTAAAGAGGGCCCATGCCAGTTGTATTTTGCATTTACACCCCTATGGTTTTAGTAACCTTCTCAAAGTTGATGCTACCTTTTGTTGTTGCATATACATAAATAACTAGCCTAGCGCCTTACTTTTATTTCTCTCGGAATGTTTTCGTATTAACCTTTTTTTAAACGTATACTTCATTAATGAAACGGCCGACTCAAATCGAGCCGACAACAAACAAACAAGAAAAATTACATATTTACAAAGGAGCATCACTCTCCCCAATCAATCCCTTTGAATTTCGATCTATTCGTATTAACCCTTGAACTACTTCTCTTAATGTTTTATGTTTGATGAGTATTTATTAACAGGGTTCCTCAGAATCTGTCACAAATTTGGCAATTAGAAATAAATGGGCCCGTCAATGAGTACTAGATCAATTGATTTAGAAGGAGGTAACCATACGGTCTTTAATGAGGAGGTTATGGGTTGGACTCTTACTTTGTTTAATATTTTTCAGGATTTTTACCACAATGTGTCTTTGGGTGTGAGTTTCCTCTTATATGGTGGGCAGGCCTGGTCACCAACGTTGTCTGTGTTCACAGGGCGTTGGTGGTCTTTCGCCAATAGGTATGCTCGAGCTTGTATAGTATTTGTTGGTCATTAAAAAAAAGAAATAAATGAGCACCTATAAAATTCGATAACTCATGTATAAAAAATCAATAATACCACAATAAGTGTGATAAATAATAAACAAAATAAATGTATTGTTTAGACCCCATGGGTTAGAATGAGAATTGGTTTTTTAATATGGACCTAAACTAAATGGAATAAGTTATAGAGTTTAAAATATATTAGGTTTTAACTTTTAAATGTAATTATATGCTTTGTTTTTTCAAACAAAAAAAAATCTATATCATATATTTAAAAAATGGGTCTCATGGGTGAGTGGGCGATGGGCAGTCGCCAGTGACGGACCCAATATTTTTTTTCCATCATGGTCCCATTTTTTCGTTGTTAAGATTTTTCACAACCAAACGTTTGAATTTTCGGGTCGATCGTTCGGGTCGTGGCAAGGGACATAGCAAAATATAGTATCATAATAATAATATATGACCATTGCTTATTAGAGAGTAGGTAGCCTATTCATCATCATCATCATCATACTCAGTATATCCCACCAATAGCAAAGCTAAGGTAGGGTCTGAGGAGGGTGAGATGTAGGTAGCCTATTCACATACCACATATTGTTGCAATGTGTCACTACATGTAAAAGATAGAGAGTTCAACTTAAACTAAGATTAATAAACTCGTTTCATGAAAACTTTTGCAAACATATAAACATGTGATTAAATAATGTAGATTTTTGTCATTTTGAATACAGAGTTAACTTGTTCATTTTTATTTTTAACTTTTTGACATCCATCCGATTCATAATTAAACACGAAAATGAAGAACCATTTAATGGACATGCAAATACTACATTATCAAATAGTGATGATTAACGGGTTGCTTGGATGTGTTAAGTAAAATGGCATATCATCGACTTAATTAGTTGCACCCTAAAACAAACAACTACCTCTACCTAGACATCACCATTACTTAAAATAACTTCAAAATTTTGTTAAGTTTTTTTTTTAATGACATTGTACATTAAAAGCATTCAAAGGATTTCAATTTATCCATTTAAAGAAGGAAACTAGAGTGTTAGTGGTTTGTTGCGTGATGTATTTGTTTGTTTTGTTATATTCTACTTGAGTACACTGGTTGTAATTCAGATATAAAAAAAAACCAAGAAACAGTACTTACCAGAGTTGAACCAGAATCTGTTTGCTAGGAAACAAGGAGATTTACCACCAGAGCAGTCATACTTTTATCATTATGAGGTCAAATTAATTTTTCTTATAGGGTCCTTGAAAAATTAAACATACCAAATCTACTAAATTTTAAAAAACATTGGGGTCCGGAAACCTCGATTCACTCATGGGGCAACCCTATCTATTAGAAAGTGTTAGACATCAATAATAATTTGTCAAAACAATATGTTACCTTCCCGTGTGTGACTAGCATACACTTTTTCATATTTTTTGGTTATTGATGGCTTGCTAATAGTATTTATTAAGTACCTTCGTGTTATGTTGTTTAGATTCAATGAGGAGCACTCTGTGTTTCTATCTTACTTTTCATGTTAACTAGTTTTTTTTTTTATTTCGCGCGTTGCGGCGAGACCGAGCAAATGATAATGTAAAACAAACGTGATTCGAAAATAAAACATGTTGTCTAGAAAGTCAAACTATTAGAACGGTTTAGTTTTTTTTATCATTGTACCGTTTTGTGATACCAAATAAATACTTTATTTTGAGTACAACTTCGTTTTTAACAAAACTTATAATGGAATGTTGAGTGGAAAAATTAAGCACAAGTACGTACTTAAGTTTTTAGAAAAAAGTTATATACATAAATTATTAAAGAAGTATCAAATTAATTGATAAATTAATATATATTCTAAATAAAGAAAAAAATTATTAAAAAAGGAAAAGGAAATGTACGGTTTTAGAAAGAGAAAAAAATTAAAAATATGTTATTAAAAACAAATATAATAATAAACTATTTTAATATACTAAATAAAAATAATAATAAAAAGCTATATATTGTTATAAAAATAAAGTTACTATATAACTAGGTGATGCCCCACCCGCGTTGCGGGGCGATGACCGAATAATCCTCAACCAATTTAAAAAACAGTACTATAGTTTTGCTACAAATAAAAAGTAAAAAGAGTGTTAGGCAGCTCTTTGACACGATTTTTAGCTGAGGGCAAAGTCATATTTTTATTTTTACTTGGGGGAAAAATCAATTTTTTCTCCGAGGGTAAAATCCTAATTTTTAGCTAGGGAAAACCATATTTTTATTTTGCACTTGGGGCAAAAACGTAAATTTGAATTAAGGGTGATATCGTAATTTTGAACCGAAGGGAAATTCGTAAATTTTAGCTGGGGGCAAAAGCATAAATTTATTTTTAACTGGGGGCAAATGCGTAATTTTAAATTGTGGCCAAAAACGTAATCAATTTGAACCGAGGGCAAAATTGAGAAATTTAGCTGGGAGCAAAAGCGTCATTTTATTTTGAACTGGGGGCAAATACGTAATTTTAAACCGATGGCAAAATCGTAATTTTAAAGTGGAGATAAAATCATAAATTAATTAGGCCAATAGGGGAGTGGCAGGTTGAACCGAGGGCAAAATTGAGAAATTTAGCTGGGAGCAAAAGCGTCATTTTATTTTGAACTGGGGACAAATATGTAATTTTTAACCGATGACAAAATCGTAATTTTGAAACGGAGATAAAATCATAAATTAATTAGGCCAATAGGGGAGTGCCAGTCAGGCACCGTTCCCTTACCAACCATGTTAACCAATAGAGGCCAACAACTATTGGTGCCGACACTGTATTTTGTAGATGTTGAAAATATTTGGTTTCGGAGTTGGGGGAACCATATATAAAGATCCCATGTGATCAATAGAGAAATAATATACAGCAAGTAACTTTTATGTATGGTAACACCAGTTAATTCTAGGGGTGAGCAAGAAAACCGAAATAACCGAACCGTAACCGAATAATCGAAATAACTGAACCGAAACAAAAACCGACGGTCCGGTTTTCGGATTTTTAATAACCGAAAATTTCGGTTCGGTTTTCGGATAAACGTTTTCAATAACCGAAAAAAACCGAACCGAACCGATAAGTTACAATCCATATATTTTTATGTTTAAGTTTAAATTGTTTAAGTGTTTAACCCAATGCTAGTAGAAAATGTTAATTTTATTCTTGAATGTAAAGTGTTTATAATAAAAACATTATAACTGAAATGATTTATTATTACCTATAAGATATAACAAAATTTAATATAAAAATTAAATTTAATAAAACTTTGAAGAAACATAAAAATATATTAGAAGGTTAGGTTTATGTAAACAATACTAATTAAAGAGGTGAACTATAATAACTTAAATATAAACATATAAAAAGATTGTTATAATATAAATTATACTTTTTATTTTTTGAATCTTACATAATTTTGTTTCAAAAACCGAAATAACCGAAAAACTGAACCGACGTAAAAACCGAAAAACCGAAACCGAAAAAAACCGAAACCGAACGGTTTTTAAAACCCAAAAAACGACATTTCGGTTTCGGTTTTGATTTTACCCAAAAACCGAACCGAACCGAACCGAACCGTGCACACCCCTAGTTAATTCTGTGAAGGATGTATTGATGAGGGTGTGACTAAATGAATATAGAAAAGTAAGGGGTACTAACTGTAACTTGTAATAAAGGATTTTAAAATCAAACCGACAGACAGACAGACAGACAGAATTCAACCTGGGCAAAGGAGAAAGTAAAGGGGTGCAAGTTGAAAGTCCAGCCAAATCATTTATGGAAATGTAACTGAAAATAGATTAGATAAACACAACACAAAGTGGGGCGGGGCCCATTGATAGACTAAACTGGTTTATTTGCATTCACCATCCAACGCTTGCGATTATACCAAACCGCATATATTAATTAACTAGCTTATATCCCGTGTGACACACGGGTTTAAAAAAGTTACATTTAAAAAATATTAATAAATATGATGTATGATTTTTAAAAAATTAAAATAACATGAAACCAAGTAATTTAAAATAGTAATGTTTTGACACTTGTTAGTTCCATTTTTCATTTTCTATTTTATGAACACAAGTTTTAGTTTAGTAAATTGTTCAGGAAATAGAAGTCGACATATCCATTTTTTTAAATGTTCCTATGAAATTTTTATTTAGAGTATGAAGTAACAGAAATTAATGCTAATTTAAAATAAAATAATAAGAATAAGTAAATAACAAACTAAGTAATTTGACATGAACGTGTAAAAAAAATTATAAAATTACATTACAAATTTCTAAAAACTTCTTTGTATACAACATTTGATGTTGTATTTGAAGATTACCATCACTATCTAGAATAACAACTTTGAGGCCATCTCGTCTTGTAACTCTTGATAATGCGACGTACAATTGACCATGCTCAAATTTGGGAAACCATCTACGGAGAACATTGGCTTGCATTGTTGTTCCCTGTAACATAAAAAATAAAAAATGAAAATTAAAAACTATGAATAAAACATGAACACGAAATTGACGAATCCAAATAACAACCTATATAACCATCGACCAATTAATATCCAATTGAAATGAATGGCAGCACATGGTTGTGTTACAAGCACGTTAACACACATTAGACATCCTTCTGAGTTATAATTCAGTTAAAACAGAGCTAAATTTAGTTAAGTGAACCCAAAATGGGTTACTCTTTTAAGTGGCCGATTGAATTAATCATCTAAATATTCTCCCTGCCCACCCTTCATAGTTTGTTGCGTGGAGACAAATCTAAGCTGAGCCAACAACCACCCTACCAGTATTGTTAAATTAGTTCCAACTATGAATGGTTTCTTTCATATAACATAAACTCGGGTGCATAGTAGAATGTGATATGACAATTTTATAGATAAAAACGCCAGTCGGTTTCTTGGCTTCAAATAAGAGTAACGATGACACTATACAGCTATCTTACTACAAAGGGTAGTTTATTATATACAAAATCATTGATGCAGATTTTGGTCTAGAAAGTCATCATTATTCAAGAGTTTTTTTTATCATCTATCTGTAATATATTTATAATGTGTAATTTATTAAGTAAAAAAAAGGAAGTAACTTTATCAAAAGATGCTAAATAACAATCAAAATGTAAGAAAAAAAAAGCTACTGAATGAGTGTGTTATTAAGACATTTAAAAAAATTAATTAGTGTTTTCGTACTCGTAGTTGGGAGTCCCTATATTTTTTATGTTTTCCATTTCTTGGAAGTTCAGTCACCTAAACTAACACCATTATATTTTGTTTTTAAATCAAAGGGTATTACCGTCACTTTATCTTAGATATAAGCTAACAATGAACACTTTCAATCATCTGAACCAATATTCATGTTAACATCTTATAAAACAATAATTTCGTCACGTTAACAGCTTATAAAACAATAATTCCGTGGACATCATTCAGAGTTATTAGTATGAAGAAGACTAAAATGGACCCTATAGCAATACACTTTAAAGACAACAAATACATGAACAGACTCCGCAACAGAGTAAACTGCCTAAATACTCAAGAACCGTAGACCTTATTAAGATTGATTCGCCTACACAATACATACTAAGACACTTAAAAACAAAGTCAGGATGTGAACTTTAAAGAAAAGTCATGACAACAGGCTTTAACATGAAGGACAAACTACATAGTCAACCGAGCCCGCAACAGGTTATCCTTTAAATAGGTTTAAAATAATAGAATAACTAAACAATGAGAAATATTAAGAAAATAGATTTGAAACATATACCTCTTCATTAACAACAATCATTTCGATTGAGTAAAACTGTTCTGGATTGTTATACATGGGCTGCTTCCATAACCGAAGTATACGAACCTTCACAGTGTAATCACGATGAGCCAAATCCAAATCCTTCAAATAGGTGATGTTGCTGTATCATAAAATATATGGTTAGTAGTATTAATTATAAAATATGGTATGAATGACTAAATTATTAAATGCAAAGTTATTGGAGATGTACCCGTGCTCCATGAGTTCAGTGTTAGTTTGTGTTGGACAGGTAAAATGCAAGAATGTAATTTTAAGTTGCTGAAATATGAGGGAGGTGGTAGTGGTTATAAATAGTTGGAGAAGAAACAAAACAACAAATCTATTTGAGGGTATATGAAAGTAAACAGAAAAAATCAGCTTTCTTGGTTAGATAGTTGAATACATAAAATGTGAGACAATTTGAAATACTGCATTTGTCTTTACAGTTGACCTATATTATGTTTAAAATGTATCTTGATAGGTCTAAAAGTTGTTTCGTTGCAAAAAGTAACCTTACACATTTATGTGTAAGGTCAAAATGTAGAGAGAAGACCTTTGAGAAGGTCAAATGAAATTCTATATGAAAAGAAAAAAAAGACAGGGAAGAAAAAGACAGGGTTTGTTTTTTGGTTTTTACAACATTTTATATTATAGGAATGCTGAAAAGTTAAAAACGTGAACAGTATTTTTTGGGATGAGGTTTATTACCTTGTTGATGCAAAGTCATATTTATTAAATAACTATTTGAAATAAGCATACATAATTCATGAATATCAGTTTCAAAAAGTTAAAGAAATGTTTATTAAAGATATTAAACAAACATATATAAGTTGAAAGAATCATAGAGTTTAGTTTTCTTTTTTAATGTGGTAAAACAATTTATTTTGTAACCAAGTTGACGTTTGAACCAAGTCACAAAAATTGGTATACAGTTAGTCAGTTAGGTTATCCTTACGGCTGAAAAGAATTGAAAAGTTTACCTCGAATATACAGTCCATCAAAATAGGAGAGAGAAACCTAAACAAAATGCGGATGCTGAAGCCGGTGTTTGTTAGGCTCGATCCAGACCTTTGTGCGATCAGGACTGCATTGAATCTGATCCTTCCATATCCGAGACATGTGGCGGATCTCCGTCTTTGAAACAACCTCCATTCAAACTGTTAACACACAAAAATTTGTATAAAGTTGGTTATCAAAACTAAAACGAAAATAAAAATAAAAATCTACACTAAAAGATTCATACATGAAGCCAAGAGATGAACATATAACCAAGTTTCAGCCAAGTGTGGGTCGGGTGGGTTTCGCTGACGTGTCAAAACGGGTTTAGGTCAATGTGGGTTTATAAGCAAAGTGAGCTCGGGTAAAAGGGGGTCGTTTAAAAACAATCTCACTTAAGTTCGGGTCAAAACGGGATAAAGCTAAAATATTGTTTTACAAAAAATTCCAACCTAAGTTTACACAATACTTTTTTATGGTGGCAAGTTGTGGCGATGGGTTCGGTATCACCTACTTTGACATGATATCTACCAATTTAACTAAATGCTCTTACAATAAAATCTAATGTTTTAGCTAAAGTACATAACGTAAAATGTAAATAAAGAAAATGGGTTTGTTGGCCGAGATTTGTGATGTCGTTATTAATAAAATTCGGCCAAATATAGCTTTGTAAACACGAAAAGATTATGTACCGTGCCAAATTTGGCTCAAAACCGATTTAACCTGGTGTATCGAGCGGTTCAACGGGTGTACCGGGCGGTTTAACCGGTTCTACCGGATGGTTCAAGCGGTACAACCGGCCGGTTTGAACCGGTTTTTAAAACATTGGTTTGACGTCAAGCTGTTTAAATTAAGAATAAAAAAAATATTATAAGGTCAAAAGGATATTTTTCCTTGAGGGTTGCAGTAAACCAATGTTGGTCATACATGTTCCTTTCTCCATGTTGAGTCACAAATACCATGTGGCTAAGTTCAAAACGCCATATAAATATTACCCACTCATTCTGTTATCTGTACCAGTTTCACCTGAAATAACAAAATAAGAGAGAAGAACAAAGGTGACGTTAAAAATATGTACATACATCGCAAGGCTGATGACGAATTTTCAAAATGAAAATATTAGTCAACTCCGGTCAAATACATGCTAAGAACATCTCCTTACTTCATAGCCAAGTTTCCCAACAATATTTCTCACAAGCTGAAAATGGTTTGGGGTTCCCTGCAGCAGCGCAGAAAACGAATTAATACGAATGCTAGGTTGAACGTATCCTCTTTGATAATAAACAAACTAAACCTCATCTTCCAGATAGAAGCTTATAAGTTTTTCAACTGCATATTCCCCTGCAGATATGAATATTAATGTCAAGTTTTTTGCAACTAACAGATCCAATGCTAATATGTAAAATGAGATTAAAAAAAAAAGTTACATAAGTAATTCTATGTTTACCTACGATAATTGGTAGCAAATAACCTCCATCACAATCACAAGAATTCTTAAGAAACATGGTGGGACTTCGAAACTGGCTAAGAAGTTCTGGTCCAATAATACAAACTAACAACACAACAATTAGAGTTCAAGAATACAACATCATACCTAAATAAAACTAACAAAACGCACAAATCTGATGCAATTAAATCGGCTGGGTTTCGCCGTTTCCCTGACGAGACAAAACGGGTTCAGGTCAGTGTGGGTTTATGAGCAAAGTGAGCTCGGGTAAAAGGGGGTCGTTTTAAAAACTACCGGATGGTTCAAGCGGTACAACTGACCAGTTTGAACCGGTGTTTAAAACATTGGTTTGACATCAAGCTGTTTAAATTAAGAATAAAAAAATATATTATAAGGTCAAAAGGATATTTTTCCTTGAGGGTTGCAGTAAACCAATGTTGGTCATTTCATCCAGCATAGGTGACCTAAGGAACCTACTTGATTTGCATATGGATAATCAGTTATCAGGTCCATCTCCTGATGTTGTTTAGCATGCTTCAAAGGCTACTTTTAAGTTACAAAATTATACTCATATATGATAAATAAATTCAGCAAATTATATAAATTATTATATTCATAGATGATAAATAAATTAGCCATATAAATGAAATACTTGTACGTCTAGGAGCCCCAATTATCTAAATTATACTCATATATAATAATAATTCAGCAACCTCTAACTTGAAACTACAGTGGCTAAAACAGACCAGATTAGGCATACAAATTAGATAACCAAATTAGGCATACAAATTAAATATGTGTACGTCTAGAAACCCTAATTATCTAAATCATGCTCTTCTATGCTAGATAACATCACCAGATTCTAATAAAAACTATGAGACTAAAAACACATCAAATTAGGTATATAACTATATATAACACGAAATACATTTTATCGAACAATTGAAAAGCATACCAGCGGAGAATCAGAGGCGATATGTCCGGCATCGATTTAGGTAGATCTCGAACATCGATTGTGTGGAAACCTTAGAGAAAATATCTTATATGTGGAACATAAGATTGCAACGATTTTACCCCAAATAAATCGAAATCAATCAACAGAAATCGAACCTCCAAATAGCTATTAGATTGCGATGAAGCTGATGAAGAGTAAAAAAAAAAGTAGATGTTTGATGTAGGAGAAGACATTTTACAATCGATTAAGAACAAAGTAGAGAAGAAAGAGAGAGAAACGGCTGAAACTTTGGGGGAGATGATTAGGGTTAGAAGAATACATGGAGGCGTGGATAGGCTAAATAATGAACACGTTAGCAAATGAAATAAGAGGCTGACACGTGTTTGAGATGAATGTGGAGGGGACAGGTGTCCCAACCTTTGTTCTTTTATTATATATAAAGATTCATTCGACTTGGATGGAATCACATTCGATGTCTTTACCTGCTATCCTTATGTAACTTCATGGTTTTTTTTATATATTAATAAAAAACTAAAAAAAAAGTTATTTAATAATACGAATCTATAAAGAAATGTTGTTAGAAAATTAGGTAAAATAAAGCCACCTAAAGAGGTAACACTAACAAATGATCTTCTAACTTATTGAAAAAAATGTTTACTCTGGCAAAGAAAATACCTTAAAAAAACCAGGACAAAAGATCAAACATGGGAGCGAGTCACCAAAACAAAACAATGATTTCAGGTTTCAAATAGCGACACCCTTCTGAAGGATTCAAGGATATCAACTACTCAAAATTGAAAGTGATAATTTTATTCATGCTTCAACGCTTCTTAAATAGCAATACAGACTCCAACGAACTTAAACAACGGTAACCTCACAATAAGGAGATAGAACCGGACACACGACTGATAATCAAAGACTAGGTACCCAACTGAATAACAAAAGACCCGGAACAAACTAAGACTTACCCACAGTGGGCTGACCCAAAAAACAGACATAGGCTATAACAGCCCATTTATTAAAACAAACAAATAAAACCCAACAAATTCCTCCCCTTAAACAGAACTGCATTTAAGCAATCTGTTTAATCTCTTGTACTCCAATCTTGTTTCTGATTTGAACATAAGCATCCAACTTTAGAGGTTTTGTCATACCATCAGCCAATTGTTCTTCGGTTCTGCAAAACTCAAGCTGCATAATCTCTTGATTCACCAAGTCTCTAAGATAGTGAAAACACACATCTATGTGTTTGGTCCATCGGTGCATCACTGGATTTTTAGACAGTTTAATTGTTGAGCTATTATCACACATAATGCTGATTGCTCCACCAGGTTTCTCTTCAAGATCTTCAAACAAGCCCTTTAACCAAACACAATGACAGGCACACCCCGTGGCTGCTACATATTCTGCTTCCGTCGAGGACAAAGTCACCACATCCTGTTTTCTAGAACACCAGCAAATAGCAGCCCCGCTGAATAAACACACATATCCAGATGTACATCTACGATCCTCCTTGTCTCTAGCATAGTCACTGTCCGTGTAGACTTGAAGCTTTGCACTCGGACATCTTTGATAAAGTAGACCAAAATTGTAAGTTCCTCTTATGTACCTTAACACTCGTTTCGCAGCCTCCATGTGTTCTTCTCTTGGATTTGACATAAATCGTGAGATTAGACTAACCACATACATGATATCTGGACGTGTTACCGTTAGATACATGAGACTCCCTACTAGTCTTTTGTATAAAGTGGCATCCACTTCCTCCCCTACTCCAGATTTTTTTTTAAGACAACCCCTGGAACAATCGGATTTTTTACTGAATTTGCATCCCACATGTTGAAACGTTTCAGCACTTCTTGAGCATACTGCCTTTGACATAGAGAAATACCAGCTGAACTTTGTTGTACCTCTACTCCAAGGAAATACCTCATTTCTCCAAGGTCAGTCATCTCGAACTCATGTTGCATAGATTTCTTGAAGCTTTCACACAACATTGAATCATTCCCTGCATAGATCAAGTCATCCACATACAAGCTCACCACAATTATTTTATTCCATACCTTCTTAATGAATAAGGTATGATCATAATTACTCTTCCTGAACCCTTCTCTTTTAAAATAATTCTCTATTCGGTTGAACCAAGCTCTTGGAGCTTGCTTCAAACCATATAGAGCCTTGTTCAGCCTATAAACTTTACTTTCCTCCCCTTCTTTGACAAACCCTTGAGGTTGGTACACGTGCACAGTTTCTTTAAGTTCCCCATGAAGGAACGCGCTCTTAACATCTAGCTGAAACACCTTCCAGTTTCTCTGGGCTGCCACTGCTAACATGGTTCGAATAGTATCCCACCGAGCTACTGGAGCAAACACTTCGGTGTAATCTACCCCTTTCTGTTGCGCATATCCCTTTACTACCAATCTTGCCTTAAACTTGTCTACTTTCCCTTTTTCGTCCAAATTTGTCTTAAACACCCATTTAACCCCTATCGGCTTGACTCCAGCAGGTGCTTCTACCAATTCCCAAGTGTTGTTTTGTTCAATGGCTGCAATTTCATTCTTCATCGCCTTAATCCATTTCTCCTCTTTGCAAGCCTCTTCATAAGTTAGAGGATCATCAAGAGAGCTGTATAAAGCAAAGCCTACCTCGTCGTCAAACTCAGAATAATAATCTTCCATCCAAATGGGTCGCTTTCTATTCCGGGTAGAAGGCTCTGCTACATCAGCTTGTGCAGGCTGATCATTGGGCTGGTCACCAGCAGGTTCAGTTGAAGTTCCTGCATTATCAGCTGCATTTATTGCATCAGGGGAAATCATACCTTCAACTTGTGCATCTGATGAAGCTGACTGGTTTGAACTGTTGGGAGAGTGACTTAATGATGAATCTTCAGCTTCACCAGGTGTTTCATTCGCCATTACACTGACTTCTTCTTCTTCAACAATTAATTCTCCACCGTTATCTTCGTTGGCTCCCCATTCCCATTTTCTTCCCTCATCAAACACCACATCACGACTAATAACAATCCTTTTATCAATAGGGTCATATAGACGGTAGGCCTTGGATTCCTGACTGACCCCGAGAAAGACACACTTATGGCTCCGAGGATCAAGCTTGGTTCTTAGTTGTGCAGGTATGTGAGCATACACCACACAACCAAAAATCCTAAAATGCTCTACAGTAGGCTTAACACCAGTCCACATCTCCTCTGGGACTTTATCATCTAAGCTTCTACTGATGCATCTATTCAAAATATGACAAGCCCACCTAACAGCTTCTGGCCAAAAATACTTGGGCATTGATGTCTCCGTCAAGAGACATCGAACCGTATTCATAATGGTTCGATTTCGACGTTCAGCCACTCCGTTTTGTTGAGGAGTATAGGCTGCTGTCAGTTGTCTCTTGATACCGTGTGACTCACAAAATGCCTTAAATGCATGTGAAGTGAATTCCCCTCCCCTGTCACTTCTTAGGCATTTAATTTTCATTCCAGTTTCATTTTCTACCAAATTCTTGAAACTTTTAAACACATTAAAGGTTTCTCCTTTCTGAGACAAGAAATAACACCAAGTCTTTCGTGTATAATCATCAATAAAAACAAGCACATACCGTTTGCCACTTTGAGAGGCTGGACTGATTGGCCCACACAGGTCTGTATGAACCAGTTGTAATCGGTAAGTAGCACGCCAATCACTCTTCTTTGGTATTGCTAACCTTTGTTGCTTACCAACTGCGCATGTCTCACATACTTCGTATTTCTCCGCAACTGTAGGTAGTCCATTTACCATCTTCCTATATTGCATTGTTCTTATTGCCTTATGGTTCACGTGGCCAAACCTTCTGTGCCAGATCTGAGTTTGCTGATCTTCACTCACTTGAAAGCATTTATTAGTTGAAGGCAGACTTATTTCACCAACCACTGGAAACATTCGATTCTTTGACATTTTTGAGGTGATTATCAGTCCCCTTGTTGGGTGAATGACTTTGCATATACCCCCTTGAATGACAAAGGCTAATGCCTTGTCTTGCAATTGACCTATACTAATGAGATTAGAAGTTAATTGAGGCACATAGTATACGTTTGTAATAACCTGTGTGATCCCTTCCACAGTGAGTCGAATGTCACCCATGCCCTTCACTTCCAATCTTAGATCATTGCCAAGTCGTACTGTGTGATTGTAGCTCTCATCCAGGTGAATGAACCATTCCCGTCTCCCTGACATATGATTAGAGCAAGCTGAATCCAGAAACCACATATGCTCTCTTTTTGGCCTTCCAAATTCCACCGATGTCATCAGCACCAAGCTTTCTTTCTCATACTTTTCGATGTCAACTGAAGCCATCAAAAGGAGTTCTTCATTCTCCTCATATTCTGCATAGTTAACTGCTTTTTCTCCACTGGGACATTCATATTGGAAATGTCCCTTTTGATGACATTTGTAACATTCCACCAGGGATTTGTCGAACTGAGAACGGCCCCGGCCTCGTCCTCTACCTCTATTAAAGCCTCCTCGTCCTCTGCCTCTGCCACGTCCGTTGCTTGAATCAGTTTCCACCTTTAAAACTTGTTCTTCAGGCACTTTACCTATTAACTTCTGCTCGTGAACCAATAGAGAACTTTGAAGTTCATCAACTGATAATTTATCAGTATCCTTGGATTCTTCAATGGAACAGACTACAAAATTGAAGCTGATTGTCAACGATCGGAGGATTTTCTCGACTATCTTCACATCCGGCATGTCCTCTCCGCAATTCCTCATATTATTTGCCACGATCATCACTCGATTGAAGTATTCTGTCACGCCTTCCCCTTCCTTCATTTCTAGGGTTTCAAACTCACGCCTGAGCCGCTGCAATTGGGCTCTCTTGACCCTAGCATTGCCGTGATACTTCAATTTCATGGCATCCCAGATTGCTTTTGCCGATTCTTTCTGAGTAATTGTCTTGATTATTTTCTTATCAATCGATTGAAACAAATAATTTCTTGCTTTCAGATCCTTCAGCCTCATCACATCCAAATTTGTCCTCTGAGTGGGCGTCAATTGCTCCCCTGCGTTGGGTTCCTTGAACCCTTGTTCGATTACCACCCAATATTCCTTCGATCGGAGCAGCGTCTCCATAACTAAGCTCCAATGATCATAGTCTCCGTCGAATCGAGGAACATTAGGGGTTTGAAAAACGGGGTTTTCTTCTGCCATTGACCTCACTATACTCTCACAAATTGAGCACCCAAGTTGTGCTCTGATACCACTTGAAGGATTCAAGGATATCAACTACTCAAAATTGAAAGTGATAATTTTATTCATGCTTCAACGCTTCTTAAATAGCAATACAGACTCCAACGAACTTAAACAACGGTAACCTCACAATAAGGAGATAGAACCGGACACACGACTGATAATCAAAGACTAGGTACCCAACTGAATAACAAAAGAGCCGGAACAAACTAAGACTTACCCACAGTGGGCTGACCCAAAAAACAGACATAGGCTATAACAGCCCATTTATTAAAACAAACAAATAAAACCCAACACCTTCAAGCTTTAAAGTGTCGGTGCAACAATCACATCCTACGCCACGCCACGCACACCAATTTACTTTCGTATTTAGTGTGTGCATTCCGTTTTTGAAGAAAAATTCACTTCACTCCACTTAATTATTTACCATGCCCTTTGTTTTTCCAATTTTCATCCATATTATCATTTTCACATACCCTTTTAGTAGCTTTCAAATAAGAGGTAGTTAGGACGTTACAATATTCACTTTGATTTTGATTTGTATAAGCCTATAAGGTGTCTATCTATTAGTCCTTAATAATAATATATACACGTGATGATGAAAATGGTAGAAAAATATTTACAAGTATTTCCACCCATAACTCTCCTTTCTTCTTCTTCTCCATCTGTAACTTTCCTTTCATTCTTCTTTAAATCTTGATTACCATTTGTTCATAACGGTTGGTACACAAATCGAAACCCATTTTGGAGATCAAATTCGTAAGCCACCACAAAAATTGGGGATAAGTTTGGTATACTTAATTTGTTGTTATAGTTTACACTATAATTAGGCCGGTCTTATACGTTTTCAAGGGTCCCAAATTTTTAAAAACATTTTATATAGTATACGTGTATCACTATATTAGACCCTAATAAACTAATGAAAAACCACATTTATTGCAAGGCCAAACAGGGCCCAATTCCAACTCCCAGCAATATGCGGTTCATCTTTAAATTAGATCACCATCGTCAATGTCGCTAACTGTAACTCTGCGTGCACTGATTCTACTTAATGGTGTCACTGATTAGGGAGAAATTAGAGGTGAAATTAAGGGAAATTCATGGTGACTTAACGCTAATCCAGGTTCACTTAGGGCTTTAAAAACGTTGAACCAATCATCATCATCATCATCATCATCATCATCATACTCAGTAAATCCCACCAATAGCAAAGCAAAGGTAGGGTCTGAGGAGGGTAAGATGTAGACAGTCTTACCTCTACCCCGTAGGAATAGAGAGGCTGCTTCCAGTGAGACCCCCAGCTCGATAGTAGTTTTGCATCAAGCCTTGGACATAAGGCACATAACACTCGGCAATCGGGACAAAGACCGATTAGTGCATGTACCCTTTTGTCTTTCAGCTATCAACGCCACCACATGATGCATGATTAACCGTCCTGACTATTATTTATCTCTCTTACAAAACCTTAAATCATTGATTTAGCGTAATTTATATTTATGGTTGAGTAGTTAGCATTCTCATTATGTTCAATCTGGCTTGTTAACTTGTATTATACATAAATATTAACTAGGACCACCACTTATATCACTACTTTATCAGTATTCGCTCGTGAGAAAAAAAACGAGTGTATATACTATTGCAGCTACGCGTTAGTATGTATAAGTAATGATCACTCTGTGTAGTCTAACTTTATCGATTTTATCTGTTACAAAAATAGCTATACAGTTGCACGTCTCTCCTTTATCTATCACTTACTTACTTGTGTTAAACAAAGTTATACGTATCTAGTTTTCTAATATAGGTAATTATATAGTCAATATGAATCCTAGCAAACCTGCGAGAGACGTTTAAGCTTAAACAAATCCGCAGTTTGCAACTCTAGAAACACCATGACGAGGGATTATAAATACGATGTGTTTAAATAGAGACTAACTATGGTTATAAAACTTAGTAAACAAGAAAACATTAATGAGATCTAATAAAAAGTTATATGGCCCATGGCCGATTGGCCGGTCCATAACCTCTAATGTCTTCAATCTTTATTAGCCCAATAACGTGTCTTTAATTAGCCAAGCCCAAAACCGAGGTTCAAACCTTCACAAACCCAACAAAGAGTTTACGTGGTTCTAGAAGACATATTTGTGGCTCCTAGCTGAACTGATATTTGAGCATGATATGAGACTGGTACTTGTTCAAAAAAAAAATTAAAGAATGGTCATCTCTAATTGTTTTGATAAAGTAAATTTGTAACATTGTCTAGGTTAAGTGTTTTCGCTAGTGGATTATATATATGTATATGGGGGGATGTGGGTTGCGAAAGCACTACATACAAATTTGAAGTGGTAAGCTGACTCTTTGACGTGCACTACCAAAATGATGCATATCCTGTATTTCAACACGTTTATATTTGTTGTCACTTAGTGCTCCTATTAATTAATTTTCTAAAACGTGTAGATTTAACATATAAAATAATAAACTAAAATATAGAGAAAAAATCAAGTAGAATATAAATGGAAGGTCGGTCGGTGTCTAAGATGATAATATAAAATAGAGTCAAAGATTGACAACAAGCTTTCACATTAATCAAAGGAATAATAAAATTGAATGAATAAAAAACTGTAGGAGGCACATACATGGTGTATGTATGTATATTTAAGGTGGAAAGAATTCACTCACTAGTACAAGAAGAAGCAAAATGAGTTTCCAAATTACATCCCTAATGCTGTTTGTGTCATTCCTTTTTGGGGTAATAACAACAAGATCAGCCCCCCCATGTCTGGATGACCAGAAAGACTTGCTACTGGCGCTAAAAAACCACCTCACCTTTGACTCTTCACTCTCAACCAAGCTTCTTGGGTGGAACCAAAGTGTCGAATGTTGTGCTTGGGGCGGTGTGGCCTGTGACGAAGCTGGTCATGTCACTCGCCTTGATCTTAGTCACGAAAGCATACATGGTCGGATTCCCTCTTCCCAAAATGACTGGGAAGGTCTCAACCGTCTCGAGTATCTTAGCATGGCTTACAACTCCTTAACCGGGGAGCTACCCAAGTCTTTGCTGACCTTGCCATCACTTGACGACTTAGACCTTTCCTACAACAGATTGTCTGGTCAACTTATAGACGTTGTTCAACCGCGGCGCCTGCGCAATCTGGATCCGAGTAACAACAGATTTGAAGGCCCAATACCTGGTTTCATCTTCAAACTTGCAGCCCTTTCCACTCTAAAACTTTCTGCAAATAAATTCAGTGGCAGGCTGGAGCTAGACAAGTTTGGAAAGTTGACTGACCTTTATGCTCTTGATCTTTCCTATAACCATCTTACTGTTAGTGTAAGTGCAAACTTTTCGTTACTCTCTAAACTAAACTCAATTATGCTAGCTTCATGCAACATGAAAGAGGTTCCTGATCTCAAGAACCAGTCAAGGCTGCTGATGCTGGATCTTTCTGACAATCACCTAAGTGGTGAAATACCCAACTGGATATGGGAAGTTGGCAACGGCTATCTTCGGTTTCTGAATTTGTCACACAATAAGTTTTCAGGTCTACAAAAGCCCTACACTTTTCCTTTTCTACTTGATGTTCTTGATCTGCATTCTAATCGCCTTGAAGGAGATATCCCGGTCCCTCCAAGAAGAGTTTATATTCTGGACTACTCCAACAACAACTTCAAATCTTCCATTCCTGTTGATTTTGGCAATGTCCTCAGATCAACCTTATTCTTTTCGGTCTCCAACAATAAGCTGGTTGGAGGAATTCCTGAGTCCATACGCAATGCCACTTCCCTGCGGGCGCTTAACTTATCACGCAATGCCCTTACAGGTCCAATACCACCGTTGATTGGAAACTTGAAAGACCTGCGGTCCTTGGATCTTTCGGTCAACTTGTTAAGTGGGAGCATCCCAGAGGAGCTTACAAATCTTACACAACTTTCATTACTGAACCTTTCTTATAATCATCTTTCTGGAAGGATCCCAAAGTTTCAAACATCTACAGAGTTGTCCTTTGAGGGAAATGAAGGGCTATGTGGTCCCCCTTTGAACAAGAGTTGTGGTTAGTGGTGGTTATGTAACTACCAATATGTATACTGGCCAATGCTGATTGTGATCATTGATACCAAAACATGATAAATAAAAACATCAGCTTATCTATCACTTGCAGAGTTACAGCAATGTCTAGATGTGAATTAAGCGTTTTTTTATATTTAAAATAGTGAATCTTTTATATTTGTGATAAAACAATTCGTAAGTTTTTTTTTTTTTTTCAACGGCTAATTTTTCCTCTTAAATACTTACACCTTCTAAGGATTGAACCTTGATCTCTCCACAAGAGATAATTCCTCTTAACCACTAGGCTATAGCCTAAGTGGCAAGTCATAAGCCCTTTTAAGTTTTAACCCAACACTAGCTTGTCGAAATGCAATAATTCATTAATTTGTCTTTTAGACCGTTTCTCAAAGTTAGTGAAACTGAAATCATAAAATGAGAATGGTGTTGAGTTTTTAAATTTAAACTGTTGTAACCCGCAAGTAAATAGTGATGGATCAAAATATTTGGGCTTGAAATAATCATCAAAGGTGCTTTAGGACTCGTGAATACAGCCTATTGGGCCAGAAGCTTTATTATTGTGATAAAACAAGTCATAAGCCCTTATAAGTTATAACCCAACACTTGTAGAAATGGGACAATTCATTTCTAGACCGTTTCTCAAAGATAAGATAAATTGTTTTCATAAAATGAGAATGGTGTTGAAATTATATATTTAAACTGTTGTGAAGCCCAAAAGTAATGGATCAAAATATACTTGGGCTTGAAATTATCATCAAAGGAGGCCAGGAGCAATAGCATTTGCATTGGCATTGCCCCCATTGTATTTGTAGATGTGGTGGTGTTAGGATCCAAGATGCGACGCGTAGAATGGTATTAGTTTTTTTTTTTTTTTTTTTTTTTTTTTTTTTTTTTTTGCAAATTTATCCTACAAAATCTTTTAAATCTAGGAATGTTAGAAAGACACAATGGATCGTAAATATAACACAACACTGAAAAATATAACACAATGACGCACAAAAGTAAGCCAATATGGCGCGCTTGTATAGGTTCACTAATGACGCACGCGCGTACGCACCATGGTGGCGCAATCATGTGGGCTTGCGCGCAAGGGAGTAGAAACGACACCCACACACTGGCGTGCCAGTTCCTGCTCACGCGTGATTCGCAGAAGCTTCGCAGACTTCAGTAACAGAGCAATTTCGAATCTGTAGTTGAAACAAACGAGTCAAGGGGATTTGACTTAGAATTAAGTGACGAATTAAAGGGCATTGTAGACGTTTAACGTAGTTTAATTTTCTCATTTAATTCGGTTTTTGTTGTTTCAACTCATCTACAATATTAATAACAGTTGAAGACCTACTGAAGAATGCACCAGAAACCACAACAGCATATGAAAAGAATTTATGCAACTTTCTTAACTTCCTTCTTCCTAATCTCAATGTATTCTTCGGGTCCTCGAGCAAACTCCGGCAGTACTATTGCTCCGGTTGTTGTACCATGGGAAACAAAATAAGTTCTATTGGGAGACTCGAAATTTATATTAAGGGCACTATGTTAAATACAATCCTTAGCCAAAGACGCTCTGTTTCATCTATTTTTCGTGTTTTTCCTGTTTATTTCAGTTGTAAAAGTATTGTGTTTTCCTGCTTTCTTTATTTTTTGTATTGTAATCTTTAATAAAATTGTTTTATTTTATTTATATGTGAATGGTTATAATTGTTATCTTCGTTGTGATAGTAAGTCAACGTCTTCGAAATGGATGTGAGAAAAAATAGGAGAAGATAAGAAGAAAACGGGTAGACTGTAATAAATTGGTTTGAAACAAAATAATAAGAAGTTTTGTAACGATACTCAGCTAATTGTTTGCCACTCATATGGGACCATGTGGATGCATTTTGGTCCATAAATATTTGCATAATGATGCTTTTACGATTTGCATTTGTATCATTTCACGAGAAACAAGACTTAACAAAAATAATTTGAGTGTTAATGAAAGACGGAATGTTTAAAAAAAGATAATGCGTGTCATGTCCTATTGTTTCTCACACACATACATTGCTCAACCAACCCTTCACGTCTTATCTTTAAACGTTTTCATCACACTTGTCGATACTTGTTTATTATTAAATATATATACATCTAACGGCTGGGAGTTCATGCGTGACCTTGACTATCAAACACAGCATGTTTTTTTTGGAAGGTGACTTTCTATACTGGACCTATTGGTCACCGGGTTCATGTCGAAGACAATCCCCCGTTAGCCTCGCACTTTCGAACGCGATGTTCGATCGGGCCCCGGCCGGCGCGCAAGCTGACTTCCGCCCGGAAACCGTAGTGTCCCCACACGAGAGACTCGCTGGGGTAACAGCTGGGTAAAACCGGGTTACCCTTAAGACTGCACCATGCCTCGGTAGGATACGATCCATCATTGGGACGTCCCACCCCCCGTATGCAACACCCGGGGATCGAACCGGCGACCTCCAAGGAGGAAGCCGGTCCAACCCAAACCACAAGGGAATTGCCAAGCGAGCTAGGGGGCATACATAATTGAATTAATATATATATAGGGAGGAGCTCATGCGAGAACCACCATTATCAGGGGCGGATCTAGTAAGGAAACACCGGGTTCCCAGGAACCCAGTCTTTTTGGAAAAAAAACGTTTTTTTGTAGTGTAAATCTTGTATGATTTGGAAAAAAACGTTTTTTTTGTAGTGTAAACCTTGTATGATTTGGAAAAAGGAACCAAGTGATTTCTCCGGCTGGATCCGCCACTGACCATTATTGTGAGAACCGCGAGAACCAATGTGAACACAACCTAAAATAGCTAAAAAAACCTAACCCCCCCCCCCCCCCCCCCCCAAAAAAAAAAAAAATAAACCTAACCCCCCCCCCCACCCCAAGCTAAAATGCTAAAACCTAAACCCCCAAAAAACCTAAAAAAATCTAAAAAAAAAAAAAAATCTAAATTTTTTTTAAAAATATTTTTTATGTTAAAATCGCTACTTTTAGAAGCAAAAAAAAATTTTAAATTTTTTTTTTTTGGCTTCGAAAAGTAGCGATTTTTTTATAAAAAATATTAAAAAAAAAATTGTGTGATTTTTAGCTATTTTTAGACATTTTTGGTTGTGTTCACATTGATTCTCGCGGTTCTCGCAATAAGAGGTGGTTCTCGCATGATCTTCTCCCTATATATATATATATATATATATATATATATATATATATATATATATATATATATAGAGGCCGGTTATCATACAAATAACCTAATCGTACATTATGTACGCTTCATCCACAACCGTCAGATCATCTCATTTAAACAGCGTGTTTTACTATTAAATTTATCAAATTAAAATTAATAAAAAGAAACCGCCAAGGTTAAAATCGTCAAATGCGAGATCAAAACCATTGATAATCAGCAAACAAAAACCTCAAAATCATAACGTAAGATTCTAAAATCAAAACCGAAATCGAAATTATAACAATTAATCAAAAATCGATCGATTCCTATTCACCAAATCCTTCTGTGAAAAATGAAATTCTGATGAATTTAGAAATTCTGAACTAACACAAATCGATGGACATGTTTGTGAACTTCTGATGAATTTATAAATCGAAATTATAACAATTAATCAAGAAGATGATACAGGTTGTGATATCATGTGCGAATTCATGGACAATGCAAATGCGATTTCAATTAAAAAAAAATCCTTTCAAATTTCATATAGTGTGCGAATTCATAACAATGTACATGCGATTTCGGTAAAAAGTTAAGTATTCCTTAAAATTTCATATAGTGTGCGAATTCATGATAAATCATTGCGATTTCAGTAAAATGTTAAGTTTTCTTTGAGATTTTATATAGTGTGCGAATTTGTATCCATTCAAATGCGATTTCGAATAAAAACAGTGCAAAACAATTAAAAATAGCTTTCTCCTAAAAATGCAAAAAAAAATAATAATAAATAAATAAATAAATAACTAAAAAAACAAAGTACGAATCTTAAAAACTAAAAATAGTAGTATTATATATAAAAAATACTTAATTTATGACCGATGTGACTGTAATTTGACATGTAATGATCAATTTTACAATAAATACTAGAGAACTTACCACTAGGGCTGTTCATAAAGCTCGCGACTCGTAGCTCGGCTCGTAGCTCGCTCGAAAGAAGCTCGAGAAAAACTAGCTAAAAAAACTCAATTTGGGATGACGTGAACCAAGCTGGCTTATTTTGTAACCAAGCCCAGCTCGAGCTAAGCTCGGCTCGGCCCATGGCTCGGCTCGTTGGCTCGTTCTTAGGCTCGTTTAACTCCGACGTAAAGCTCAAGCCAAGTTTAACCGCCTGAATTAATTTCAAGCTTGAGCTCGACCCCACCCTGGCTCGACTCGGCTCGACTCGTTTACAGCCCTACTTACCACCCTACCTATATAATAATTTCACTATATTAATATAAAAAACCTAGATATAACTACCTTCCATATTAAGACATAGAAGACAAAGAAAATACACACACAAAAACACAGACCAACAAAAATGGTATCTGAAGATATAGAAAAAATCAAAAACATTGCAATCAAAGAGCTATTGTCAACTCGCACGTTGACAGAATTAAGCACTGATGTCACCTCTTCTCATCTGATTCTTGATGTGCAAGGCAAAATTCTTGAACAAATCAAGAAAAATCAAGAAGTATGGGAAAAGCTTGTTAGACCCGTCAACACGTTTAACCTTAAAACGACGCAGCGGAATTTCGAATCTGAAAATTTCTTTCATGACATACATCTTGACATTCTAAAAATTCATTTTATAATATAAGAACATAACTTATCGACACTAAATTACATATTTAAACATTCCCGTACAATTCGTCTTGTGACTCGATCTTCGATCTCTACTCCTTAGTAATCCTCATGGCTTGTACTACCTGCGCTCACCACATAAAATTCATAACGTTAGTACGTATCATAAGCATACAAGATTTGTTCACGTTTACTTTTCATTTTCATTTCATTAACTCTTTACATCCCGGCTTTCCCTCTGATCATACGATCCGTAGTGAGACTTCCTTGGTATTCCTGTGTTACACTTCATCACCAGGCACGCTGTTATTATCGTTAGTACTCAATTTCATTGAATGCATGCGTACATACTTTCATACAACCTATACATACACTTACGATCACACATAGCAACATACATACCTATGTACCTACATACATACGTACGTGCATACCTAAATACATCCATTCACACATACATACATACATACTTACATACCTACATACATACATACATACATACCTACATACATACATACATACATACAAACATACATACATACTTACATACATACGTACATACTTATTCCATACCTTCTCACAACTTACAAACGTGCATACCTTCGTACATACTCACTTGACTACATATACATACTATCTACATACCCCCTTACATACATACATTTATACTTATACAACATACATACGTATGTATACACCTACATGCATACCTACATTTATATTTTCAATCACCCATTGCAATATACCCGACTCATACTTGCCTACTCATATACGTCTTTATATATATCCTTACGTACTCGCTTACACACTATAATCTTACATACATTCGCGCATACACGCTTACATACACTTCTACATACGTGTATAGAAATATACAACATCCATACATACCTATCCACACATACGCTTACCCTAATGGTCACAAAACATGAGTTAAATTAGTCATACGCAACTTAAAACGCGTTTAAACGAGTCCCCAAGCCAAAACTGAGCAAACGAGCAACTTTCGCCAACCAGGGGGGGCTCGCGTGATGCCAAGGGCCCTGGCGTCACGCTAGGCCCCTGTTTTGGCAGAACATGTGCAGCAACTTGCTGCATATTCCCAGCACGATCCCGTTTCACGGAAACGAGCATAACTCTCTCGTTTTTGACCCGTTTTGCCCGATTCTTTTTCCTACACGTCCGTAATTTAATTCTCCATCTATTGGAACTAGAATCCAACGTCCGACTTAATAAAATTTCAGACTTTTAACTCTTCGGCTTATTACCCTCTTACCAAATTTTGACCCGTCATGCATACATCAACATAACTTGTTCGTTTTACCATAACCTCTTATAAACATAATAATATCAGTGACGTCTATCATAATTTACTAAATTCTTGGGTGTCTTGCATCCTCTTAACACCTTATCGTTCATATGCTTATTTTGACCCGTTAAGGGTATTCGCGCATTAATTGGTCTATGACTAACCAAACCATCATCCCCACTTCCATACTTGTCCAAAACATTACACTAATCGAATAACTTGTTTCTAAACTACTTTTAAGATCGTTTACCCCAAAATACCCATCAAGGGCATTTTGGTCAACTTTCATCCCATCATTTACGACGAAGGACTTTAACACATTTTTGACCTCGAACATCATGTTTAATTAATTAAAACACCTTATTACTTAATCGAACTAAGAAGTGATTACAGAAATCACTTACCTTATGCGTCCGTGCTCGTATCCGATTCCTTGCCTTTTCTTGACCCGTTAGCCTTTCATGCTTGAGTCCGTCTTGACATGATTCCTATACTCTCTTTTCATCAAGATCACGCTCTTATTAGCATATGCATTCGTACATGATAACAATCATATCAATCACATATTTCACACTTAACTTTCATTAATCATTTCTAACAAACATAACTCATATAATCATATCCGTATACGTTTAAACTCATGTAACTCATCATGTCATTGCATTTAACACGGATTGCTATAACATGTACCATACGACTTCTCATCAACCTACATTTACGACAACGAGTCAAATCATGTTTCTTATACTTAGTTGACTTTCAAAAGTCAACTATTAACCATACTTAACTATCGACTTATCATCATATACCCGTAACATCATAATCGACTATACGGACGACACTATATACATTTCATCATACACTTGATGTGAGTACTACCTTTTAAGCATAACGTACAACTATTTCATGCACAATTCTTCTAAACTCATACATAATCCATCAAAACCAACTACTAATCATCATGTATCATTCCCAAATAAACATCAAACATATCATCATCACATTTCTCCTAATTCTTCTAACAAGTATTCATCATACCCACATAATACATCAATCTTTCAACAAGACTCGAACATGGGAGGTGATTCTAGTCATCATCTTCACCCTAACTAACGGGTTTCACCTCTAATCATCAATTTAACGCAAACCATACATAACCCATGTTCTATACGAGGATTCTAACCCTTGTACATGATCAATTTCATATTAACTCACGGATTAGAACATAACCCACTTCACCCATGATCACCAATCTTAGATTTAAAACATACCTCATGATCCTCTCGTGTTGGTGATCATTATTCCATGCTCGGTTATGGATTTAGGCTTCATCTTGCCTTTCGATTTGAGCATAAAGAAGATTTAGGGTTTGAGGCTCCATGGGAGCCTCCTGATCTTTCTCGAACACACACGATGTGTGTGTTTATGTGTGTGTTGATTTCTTTTTAATTAGTAAATCAACTTTCATTTGTTCCACTTTAGCCCCTCGGGTTTACCTTTAAAACATAACTGACACTACCTTCATCATTTAATACTTTTGACCATACCCTTAACTAGGTTAAATAGCCTAGTTATTTATTTCCTGACGTGTCACATAAGAACATACAACAAATATTAACATTCAGATTTTGGGGCGTTACAAGTCTACCACCCTTAAACAAGGTTTCGTCCCTGAAACCTTTCTCACTTTCATCGAACACACATTATCTTTTCTTCCAGTCCATCCATACGACCACTAGCCCATACTTTCCTGATCATTCTTTCCTATTTCATTTTCATTTTCATTTACTTGACCTGTCAAAAACTGGTTAATACACATACTCTTCCGTCCTTTAATATGGTCCATTCTTAATGGATCTAATATCTCCATCTCACCTCTAAAAATTTACATTCTCTACATACTCTGTATAACATTTAACTTTTGTTTTGTTACCACCACAAAACTACTATTTCATAGTCACACCTACGTGCTTAACTCCAACGTTAACCTTACTCTACGTTTTCTACAGTTACGTATACCTTGCATACCTTTATATTATCTTTAAATCATTTCGTTCATTTCACATTACTATTGCTTTCACTTCATGCATTACTTAATTCACGTGTATAAATAGTTCATATCTCTCCAATCATGAGTTAAACATTTTACTAACCTCTTTTTCATTTCCCAAACCACGATCCGCAACCCAGATCGATCATCTTCTCCTCGAGTACTAGCCGTACTGGCCAGGTTTCATTCCTTCGTGTAATGAGCTTCCGCTCGTGCACGTCCTTTCACCAATACGATTGGTTTCATCACATCAATAGTTCCAACATTATCATCAACAACATCGGCG
Source organism: Helianthus tuberosus (assembly GCA_030545235.1). NCBI lineage: Eukaryota > Viridiplantae > Streptophyta > Magnoliopsida > Asterales > Asteraceae > Helianthus > Helianthus tuberosus. The sequence goes on along the minus strand of CM060438.1, from coordinate 809,222 downwards.
GTTAACATATGTCATTCAAACATTCATTACACTAGGTGATTACTCACCTATAACTCTTCTACAATTTCCTACGTGCCTGCTATAACGTGCCACACATTCTATTTCTTACATACAATCCTTTCATTCAATTAATCATTTCGCCAACTGAAGTACACGCTCGTACTCCCTTCCATTCATGCTTACTTGCGAAGACCTTATTACATCGTTTCAATATTTCTTACTAAGCTTACCATTCCCGCCCATACTCAAGTTATTGTCCGGGTCACAGCCCGTCATCATTCTGACTTCTAAGAGTCAATTACTAACACATCTAACACGTAACTTATACAAAACTTCGTCTATTATACTATCACTTTTTTTTACTTTATACTTATTTCTATGACCCGTTCGACTCAATCATGGTCAAACTGTCGACATCTTCTTAGGCGGATTAATTTCATCTTTTTATATTTTTGAATCCGTCTCACGGATTCAGACGCATCATTCATGCTTTTTCATTCATTGAATCCGCCTTACGGATTCAAACATTACATTCACGCCTTTCATCCTTGAATCCGTCTCGCGGATTCAAACATATCATCCATGCCTTTCATCCTTGAATCCGTCTCACGGATTCAAACATATCATCCATGCCTTTCATCCTTGAATCCGTCTCGCGGATTCAAACATATCATCCATGCCTTTCATCCTTGAATCCGTCTCACGGATTCAAACATTGCATTCATACCTTTCATTCCCTGAATCCGTCTTACGGATTCAAACATATTATTCATATCTCGTTGATCCGCACTTAATCACGGATTCAACATTCTTCATTCTTATCAGGCATGTTTTTCCTTCTTACATAGTACTCTCAATTTCCCGAGAGTCTTACTTCCCATTTCACCCACACGCCCGCCTGCTACCCAACTCTACCGGACATACCTGTAACAATTATCATGATCTCACGAACGTCATACGTTTCTCGTGTACTGGCCAGGTACACAATCCACATAGTAGTTTCGTGCCTTCATGTAATTGTCACCTTATGTCCGTAGACTTAGGTTTCGGCGCGTATATCGTTTCCAATACTTCATTACTATACAATCATTGTCTTTTATTTTAAAATTTTCCTTCCCTTAATGAATTTTACCATTACTTACACCCACATATTAAATTCACGTACCTGGGCTCATTTGCCTATTTGTCTTATTACCTCTTTGCCTGCCTTAGTATTCATCCTAGACTGCATTCATGGATCATCCTCATCCAACACTTATGCTTACCTTGCACATACAAAACCGTCAGTTTCTTTATACGTATACATAAATACATAAATACATACTTTCATCAGCCTTTACCTTTGGATCTTGATCGAGTCTTAGATTGTACGGTTTTCTTATCTCAAGAGCACACAAGTTTGAGTTCAAGTACTTACCTTCTCGTACTTGATTCCCTCAAACCAGGGCTCTGATACCAACTTGTTAGACCCGTCAACACGTTTAACCTTAAAACGACGCAGCGGAATTTCGAGTCTGAAAATTTCTTTCATGACATACATCTTGACATTCTAAAAATTCATTTTATAATATAAGAACATAACTTATCGACACTAAATTACATATTTAAACATTCCCGTACAATCCGTCTTGTGACTCGATCTTCGATCTCTACTCCTTAGTAATCCTCATGGCTTGTACTACCTGCGCTCACCACATAAAATTCATAACGTTAGTACGTATCATAAGCATACAAGATTTGTTCACGTTTACTTTTCATTTCATTAACTCTTTACATCCCGGCTTTCCCTCTGATCATACGATCCGTAGTGAGACTTCCTTGGTATTCCTGCGTTACACTTCATCACCAGGCACGATGTTATTATCGTTAGTACTCAATTTCATTGAATGCATGCGTACATACTTTCATACAACCTATACATACACTTACGATCACACATAGCAACATACATACCTATGTACCTACATACATACGTACGTGCATACCTAAATACATCCATTCACACATACATACATACATACTTACATACCTACATACATACATACATACATACATACATACCTACATACATACATACATACATACAAACATACAAACATACATACATACTTACATACATACGTACATACTTATTCCATACCTTCTCACAACTTACAAACGTGCATACCTTCGTACATACTCACTTGACTACATATACATACTATCTACATACCCCCTTACATACATACATTTATACTTATACAACATACATACGTATACACCTACATGCATACCTACATTTATATTTTCAATCACCCATTGCAATATACCCGACTCATACTTGCCTACTCATATACGTCTTCATATATATCCTTACGTACTCGCTTACACACTATAATCTTACATACATTCGCGCATACACACTTACATACACTTCTACATACGTGTATAGAAATATACAACATCCATACATACCTATCCACACATACGCTTACCCTAATGGTCATAAAACATGAGTTAAATTAGTCATACGCAACTTGAAACGCGTTTAAACGAGTTCCCAAGCCAAAACTGAGCAAACGAGCAACTTTCGCCAACCACGGGGGGCTCGCGTGACGCCAAGGGCCCTGGCGTCACGCTAGGCCCCTGTTTTGGCAGAACATGTGCAGCAACTTGCTGCATATTCCCAGCACGATCCCGTTTCATGGAAACGAGCATAACTCTCTCGTTTTTGACCCGTTTTGCCCGATTCTTTTTCCTACACGTCCGTAATTTAATTCTCCATCTATTGGAACTAGAATCCAACGTCCGACTTAATAAAATTTCAGACTTTTAACTCTTCGGCTTATTACCCTCTTACCAAATTTTGACCCGTCATGCATACATCAACATAACTTGTTCGCTTTACCATAACCTCTTATAAACATAATAATATCAGTGACGTCTATCATAATTTACTAAATTCTTGGGTGTCTTGCATCCTCTTAACACCTTATCGTTCATATGCTTATTTTGACCCGTTAATGGTATTCGCGCATTAATTGGTCTATGACTAACCAAACCATCATCCCCACTTCCATACTTGTCCAAAACATTACACTAATCGAATAACTTGTTTCTAAACTACTTTTAAGATCGTTTACCCCAAAATACCCATCAAGGGCATTTTGGTCAACTTTCATCCCATCATTTACGACGAAGGACTTTAACACATTTTTGACCTCGAACATCATGTATAATTAATTAAAACACCTTATTACTTAATCGAACTAAGAAGTGATTACAGAAATCACTTACCTTATGCGTCCGTGCTCGTATCCGATTCCTCGCCTTTTCTTGACCCGTTAGCCTTTCATGCTTGAGTCCGTCTTGACATGATTCCTATACTCTCTTTTCATCAAGATCACGCTCTTATTAGCATATGCATTCGTACATGATAACAATCATATCAATCACATATTTCACACTTAACTTTCATTAATCATTTCTAACAAACATAACTCATATAATCATATCCGTATACGTTTAAACTCATGTAACTCATCATGTCATTGCATTTAACACGGATTGCTATAACATGTACCATACGACTTCCCATCAACCTACATTTACGACAACGAGTCAAATCATGTTTCTTATACTTAGTTGACTTTCAAAAGTCAACTATTAACCATACTTAACTATCGACTTATCATCATATACCCGTAACATCATAATCGACTATACGGACGACACTATATACATTTCATCATACACTTGATGTGAGTACTACCTTTTAAGCATAACGTACAACTATTTCATGCACAATTCTTCTAAACTCATACATAACCCATCAAAACCAACTACTAATCATCATGTATCATTCCCAAATAAACATCAAACATATCATCATCACATTTCTCCTAATTCTTCTAACAAGTATTCATCATACCCACATAATACATCAATCTTTCAACAAGACTCGAACATGGGAGGTGATTCTAGTCATCATCTTCACCCTAACTAACGGGTTTCACCTCTAATCATCAATTTAACGCAAACCATACATAACCCATGTTCTATACGAGGATTCTAACCCTTGTACATGATCAATTTCATATTAACTCACGGATTAGAACATAACCCACTTCACCCATGATCACCAATCTTAGATTTAAAACATACCTCATGATCCTCTCGTGTTGGTGATCATTAATCCATGCTCGGTTATGGATTTAGGCTTCATCTTGCCTTCCGATTTGAGCATAAAGAAGATTTAGGGTTTGAGGCTCCATGGGAGCCTCCTGATCTTTCTCGAACACACACGATGTGTGTGTTTATGTGTGTGTTGATTTCTTTTTAATTAGTAAATCAACTTTCATTTGTTCCACTTTAGCCCCTCGGGTTTACCTTTAAAACATAACTGACACTACCTTCATCATTTAATACTTTTGACCATACCCTTAACTAGGTTAAATAGCCTAGTTATTTATTTCCTGACGTGTCACATAAGAACATACAACAAATATTTACATTCAGATTTTGGGGCGTTACAAAGCTACTTCAAGAACCACCATCAACCTTCAAAGACAGAGCTTTGGATCACATAAAAGAGCAATCTTGAGCTGATGGCTTGGCCTTCTCTTTCCTGACAGATGCTCTGAACACTGTGAAGGAGAAGATGGAGTTCAGCTCTTCTGAACGTGACAAAATATTTACTCCAAGTAACTAAAAAACTCTTTTTAATCGTTTTTGTAGTAATGGCTGTGTTAGACAATAACTATTATTATATTTTTGGTACATATTTTTGAACATATTATGTTATCTCTTAATATTAAATCGCATGAATGATATAGCCATCATTGCCACATAACAAAAAACAAGATAACTAACAAATCGCATGTAATAAAAGTAAAATCGCATGTAAAAATTTATATAAACTGCTGATTATAAAATCGCATGTTTAAAAACTATAATCGCATGAAAACTGATATAAACAGATGAATATAAAAAAGCGCAAGTGTTTCGTATAAATTCGCATGTCCATTTAGAAAAAAACTATTCATCCTCATCATCTTCTGAAACTTCCTCCCACTGATCTTCTTCTTCAGATCCATCATCACTACTGTAATCTTCAAACTCATCTTCCTCTTTATCATCTTCAACCTCATTGTCTTTGTCTCTAGCAACATTTTCGATCTGGATGCCCTTCTTCTTCTTTTTTTGCTGTTTACCTTGTAGTTTGGCTTTCAGCTCCTCGCAAGTCCGAATGTCATGACCTTTTTCATCACATACGCTACATGTCCTTCACCTTTTCCCCTTGCGGCTGATCATTTGTTCTTTCTTAGATTTAATCATTTTATGCGAGCCGCGACCTTTGTTTCTTATACCAGTCGGCACACGGACAGTAGGAGGAACATTAGTTACTGGTTGTTGATAACCAATCAACTTTGAAAATCGGTCAAATTTTGGATCAAGTTGCTTGGTTATTCGACTCTGATCAACTCTCTCTTTCAGCTGCATCATTTGATCCCTGACTAAAACAAGTTGATCAAGGTCGGAAATCAAATTAGTAACCAAATACTCCCCTGTGTGGATGATTTCACGAGCAATCCGTTTAGCCTTGTGTTGCACATCCTTGCCACCCACATTTAGATTGTACTTCACATTTAACTCATTCGGAACAACATCCTTCGTCCATCTCTTCATAACATATTTGTTTGGTATTTCTTTAACACCAAACATCTTGAAAAGAAAATAAATGTGTTTGCATAGCAGCCCATACTGCTTAAAACGCAAACAACTACACTGTGCAGTTACATCATCTTCAAGATTCTTGAACCACGCCTAGGAAAAACCAATATATATATAGTAACAATTAAAATCGCATGTATAACATAACAATTCCGCATGCCTAAAAAATCATGCAAATGAATAAATTTTGAAAATCGCATGATAAAAAACAAAATCGCATATTGCAAGATGATAATTCTGAAAAAAAAGAAATTCGCATATATGTTATCAACAAATCGCATGTGTTAAATAAATATGCTATAATACCTCCAATAAACCATTTCCATGGGTTTTAAAGTCCTTCAACATTTTCCTGATCTGTGGACCCTCTACTTTGGTGTCCATCGGCAGACATTCAGAAATTGTACCACAAATCTCTATTTGTTGATCAAAGAATATAGACTTGGTGAATCTCTTAGCAGCATCTTCTTCTAAAGAAGTTCCGGTCAAATCAGCAGGCTCAGTATATCTTGAAATATGATCATTCTTTCTATGATTAAAACGTTGGACATCCATTGCACCGTCGAAATGATTCATAAACTCTACGAGAATGAGTTGTGAATTAGACACCTGGCAGAAAAAATGGTTCTCACTCTCTGATCTTGAGGTTGTTCTCATAAGTCCCGACATTGGCTCGTGTCGGTAAAAAGCCAGAATCCACATGGATCTCATCACAAACATATCATCGATCCATTTGTTTTCTGTGAGACCAAACTCAATCATCACCAACTTCCACTGTCTCTCGAATTCTTCGGGTTCAATAGAATCAGTCCATACAATGTCGCACATCCTCCTTTTAAACTCATCGTTATTGCACAACTCGTGTCCAACCTATGACAATAAATGCTTTTTATATCAACCTATAACAAAAATATATAATATACAAAAAAATAACACTAACAGAAGACAATATAGCATACTATACCTTATCTGCCACTTTTTTCATTATGTGCCACATGCACAATCTGTGTCTGCTGACAGGGAAAACCTCCTCAATAGCCTGTTTCATAGCAGGGTCTTGATCAGTCACTACAACCTTTGGCTGCTGACCAAATGACTTTAAAAATGAATTCAGAAGCCATTTATATGATTCAATGCTCTCCGATGCCAACAACCCAGCTCCAAATGTTACATTTCGACAGTGGTTGTCAATACAGTGAACGGGACAAACACCATCTTGTACCTGCACAACACATGCGAAAATACGTTGAAAACATGCGAATTACAAAAAACCACATGCGAAAACAAAAGTATAACATGCGATATAGTCAACACCAATTTTACACATGCGATATAATAGCTCATGAAGACATATAACATGCGAAAATAGTAAAAAAAAACATGTTTGTCTTCAAACACTAACCTGTTTGTCTTGAAAGTTGCATCAAAGGATATCACATCCCCAAATTCCATATAGTTAAGCTTGCATAAACCATCAGCCCAGAACAAACCAGTTAAACGTTTGCCATCATCAACAGAATATTCGAACGAATAATCAGCCAAATACTGTTTTTTGTCAGTCATCCTATTAATCACCATGTCAGCATCATATTCTCCTATATAGCTGTTAATTCGCTTCCTAAAATTTTTGCAATCATCAACCGTGGCACCAACGTTCTCGAAACCACCATAACGTTTCCTCATTATATGGAAAGCTTTGACAGGACCAAGGTTTAAAGTGCGTAGTTCCCAAACCAACTCCTCCTGGACATCTGACAATTGTCTGTAAGCTGGCAGCATGTGAATATCATCTTGACAAACAAACTTATGATTATGACCATCAACAAATCTCTTTACTGTATATAATCTACCATCCACAGTGCAAATCATAAGTTGAGCTTTGCATCCAGTTCTAATAGTCCCCCTGTTCCTTGTTTTGAATTGCTTTTTTGACTTCGAACGATCGTCAATACACAGTGGCTTATGTCCCTCTTTAGAACAAACAAAATACTTAGTTTTGATTATACCACCACTGTGTACTTCACCACCTTTCCGAATAGAAAAACCAGCTAACTTAGCATATGATTGGTAAAACGCATATGCTTGTTCAATAGAGATAAATTGCATTCCAACCACAGGTGTAGCTGATGCTTGAACCTCCGGAGTGTAAACCCTTTCATCTAAATGAATCAAATCAGAAAAATAAAAAATATGCGAAATCTATGAAGAAAACATGCAAAATTGATGATTTTGATTAATCTGATTTATCTATGCGATTTAATATACCATAGCATGCGGAATACTTAAGGAAAAAAAAACATCAAATGCGAATTGAAAGACTAATAACATGCGAATTTGTACATGTTGCTTTCATGTCAAAAATATACTGAACATTCAAACTTCAAAAACAGTTACAACAATGTAAAATCAAAGGAGCGATTAAACAAAATTCAGGTATACGAACATTTTAGAGATCTGAATTAACATAATTACCATTAAAACAATCGTTTAGAGCACTTGAACTTGCAATTGGATTTTAATTTGCAGATGGCGGATTTAAAACATCCTCAATAGAAACTCTCTGATATGCAGATAATTGAGCATGATCACCGATAGGTCGACTTTCTTCAACATCAACATTTGCACGTCCAGTGCTGCTTTGTGGATCCATCGAATAAAAAAACAACTGAATAAAACCCTAACACAGAAGAACGATAACTGCAAATTGAGAATTATGAAAAATTTGAAATTGATTCGAATGATAAATACCGGGATATTAGTGTAACGAACTTCTCGCTCGCTGATTGAATGAAGAGACGAATTTACCCTCAGATGATTGAATTGATTGTCTCATTTAACCTTATATATTAAAAAACCAATCAGGACACGTGTATGGCTATTATGTTCGCGTATATAATGTACGATAAGGTAATTTGTACCGTACTCTTTACCTATATATATATATATATATATATATATATATATCATGTTTTAACGGAATATTAATGGATGTTTGAGGTATAAAATATGAATCACAACTTATCATCCAATTCATGATCACATTTTCAAAAATGGTTTATTTGGCTCTTTGTTATATAATGTTTCTCATATGAACTTACATCATATGTGGATGTATAATCGGGATGAAATAAGAATGACAATTAAATGGTAAAATTATGAAACATGGTACGTTATGTCAATATATATATATTGAGCATGTCATGTGGTAAATTGTTAAACTGTCTTTTTATCTTAATCTATTCCATGACTGTTATTAACATACTGGACTTTATGAAGCTTTCCATCTAATTAAATCCTTTGTTAATTCTATCGCGAATTAGGTTTCAGATGTATTAAAATACACCTTCAACTATAATTTAATTTAATTTAATTTTATGGTCTCAATGGAAAAAGGGATTGTTTGATCGATCTGTGTTTTGATTTGTTGGTGGTGAACAGTAAATTGGGATCGACTATCGTACGGTATACAAGGTGTCTTTGTTTTGCGTTTTGCTCACTTAGCTTGACATCCACTTTCACATATATACTTTATTTTGGTAAACTAACTCCTTCATGTACAATAAATACATAAGATACAAAAGAATAACGAATCAAACCCTTACTTAAAAGTTATGGTAAGGTATTGGTGCACAATTTTATGTACAACGACTACATCGATCTAACCAATAAATTATAACTCAACTTGTATATGCTACGTTGATGGTACAATCTGATACAACTAAGGGCAGGTGGGGCGCTACGTGATGATCCGTTGTTTGTGGCTCACCACGCGTGGAACACCGCCGCCACTCATGGTGACCACGCGTGGTGGTGATAACGCGTGGTGAGGATGATGTTACCGTTGAACGTTGGGTGACCGTTGGGACGAGAAAAAAAAATTAAACACTATATATATACCATCCACACAAATACATATTTCACCCACACAAATACATAATTTTATACCACTTTCTTGCATAAAAATGGAATTTCCTACCGATTCGTTTCTGCTAGACACCGATAGCTCTACGTCTTCCGACGATGACACGCTTGATTTTTTCAAGAAGGCATATAACGAACTTGAAGGTTTGAGCCGTCCAAAGAAGAAAATGGTGGATCGTGATCGTATATATGCCAACAAAGTGTTAATGAACGATTATTTTGTGGAGAATCCGGTCTACAATGCCGAAACGTTTAGAAATCGGTTTCGCTTGCCAAAAAAAATTATTTTTAAAGATTGTAGCAGACATCGAAGCAAGCGAATAATGGTTTCAAGAACGTTACGACGGGGAGGGGCAAACGAAGTTTCACGCCGATACAAAAATGCACATCCGCCATTCGCCAACTAGCAACAGGTAACCCTCCCGATCAATTTTATGAATACTTAGCTATGTCGGCAAGAACTTCATGTGAATGTTTGCAATTCTTTTGTAACGCAATCATTAAATTGTATGCCAATGAGTTTCTATGTAAACCAACGAGACACGACATCGCACGTATTTACGCCGTGCATGAGGCTAGATGGCATTTTCCAGGGATGCTCGGTAGCATCGATTGTACACATATCGAATGGAGAAATTGTCCAAGAGAGTTGCGAGGGGCGTATGTTAGGGGTGATGTCAAAAGACCGACCATGTAACACCCGTTCTTATAAATTAAGGTTTAACGTATCATTTACGAAAAACAATCATGTAATTAAGATTACATATGCATTGGAAATTACGGGTTTATTAAAACTTTTTACAATTTAAAAGTATACAACATATCATGTGTACGTTCGTCGTTTAACATAATAACGATACATAGTGCGGAAGCTTATTTCGTGATCGTGTTCGGTTCTTGCTCGTCGCTTGATCTTCATCCGTGCACTCTTGGCATTCACCTATGATCAAAACCAACTTAAAAGTTAGTTTTGATAGTCAAATATTAAGTTCAAACAAGTACAGGGGTTAAAATGACAAAAATATTAAAAATTTTCAGAGTTAGGGGGCTTCGCGTGACGCCAATGGCCTAGGCGTCACGCCTAGCCCTGTTTTTCACAGCCTGTTGCCTTCAGCTGATGCTGTACATACCCAGCACGACCTGATTTCACGGAAACGGCCATAACTTCTTCGTTATTGATCCGTTTTACCCGATTCTTTTTCCTACGCGTCCGTAATTTAATCATCCATCTTATGGAGTTAAAATCCTACATCCAACATAAGAAATTTTGAGACTTCTAAGCCTTCGAATCGTTACCTTTTTACCGAATTTTAACCCGTTTATGCATTTTATCAAACAAACGTATTTATTTGATTCCTATATCTCATACACTTCTTCAAATTAATGTTACCTACTATATTAGGTTCTAATCATAGGTTTATTACACAATTTAAACCCGTTTTCGCTCGTATGCTTATTTTGACCCGTTAAGGGTATTTAAGCACTTTAAAGCTTGAAATCGCTTTCATTCATTTCTAGCATCTTATTCCTACATTTCTTATCAAGTAATCTTCAACTACAACTCTTTGTGTGTTGGATTTCAATGTGTATATCTATATGTTCCGAGTTTTACCCTTCGGATTGTTATTTTACGGCAAGACTCAAATAGAGCTATTTGACTAACGTATTACATCTTTCAACTTCTACACTTATTCTAAGTATTTATTTAATCATGAAACTCGTTTCCAAACAACCTTTAAGGGTTGTTTGTTCAATTTAACCTACAAGGGAATTTTGGTCATTCTTTTACGACAAAGGACTTTCAGATACTTGTTTGACCCAAAAATTCGATGTTTTAACTATAACCTTGTTTTGAAGCCATTATGTTTCTAAAACACTACAATTATAACTTGAATTATTTGGTTTATCTTTAAGATAACCAAATATCCAATTTGACCTTGTTTAACTCTTAGAAAACCTCAAGTTCTACATGATGAATTGAATCATTATACATATCTGGCTCGGATCAATATATTGACCCGTTTCAATACCTTGACTTAGTAGCCGCTAAGCAATAGCGATGTGCGTATCCATTTGATATTTATTCCTATAAACATGTAACTCGACAAACCATTAGTCGATATTGTCAAAGGGTGATAATTTCACCTTTTGACCCGTTTATTTACCTAGTGATCTTCGTCACTTCCACTAAATGCCAATTTCATGTATTATGCTAATTTAAAGTCTACTAACGAAAATACGAAATCAAGCATAATGTAACGGAACCGTAGTTACGTACCTTTTAAGCATCCTTTCCAAACGCGTATTTCCACCGGCTTGTCCATTTGACGATCCGGATTCCTCGCCTAAAGAGTTCAATTCGCAATCCGTTTAGAACCCTTTTTCAATCATGTATCGCATAATTCGCTAAATCGTTACAATCATGTGTTTTAACTTTAAATTTCAATTTTAAGCCTTCTTTGAGGCATTTTCACAAACACTTAGCATGTCAGATTTCTACATAATCTAAACCAAGTTCATGACTTGAGTTTATCACCCCAATTAACTTCAATTAGACTATATACACATATTTTAACATCAACAATTCAGAGATTTCCGCATAATTTCAGTTTACACTAGAACAAGGGTTTAAATCCTAGTGTTTATCAAGCTCTACTAACTTATTAATCACCCACTATGGTGATTTTGATCCTTACAATTATCATGCAAGAATTTTGACAAGAAATCATCTAGGGTTTGTCCCTAAACCTTATATCACTTCCAACTTCGTATTTACAACACATAATTAAGCTCAACACTCAATTTCAATCACATGCAAGAATTTGGGTTGAATCAAAGTGACCAAATTCGACATACCTTACGATCCTCTTGACAAGGTGATCACGATTCTATGTTCAGATTTTGATTTCAACTCGATTTGGGCCTTCAATTTGAGAATTTAGTAGAAGTTAGGGTTCTGGGGGTGAGGGTGAGGGTGTCGCCCTCTCCTGTTCTTGATCGACCAGACATCTCAAATGAGATGTTTGGTTTTGTTTTTAATTAAAACCAATAATATAAGTTTCAATTTTAACAACATTGGCCCTTCCACTTTTGTTTGACATATAGTTTTGGTTGTTTTAACCCTATTTCAAGTTATTTCTAGACTTGTAGTTAACTAGGGTATAATTTTCCTAGTTATTCATCTTGTTCAAAAACCCGTTTTATTTTAAGTCCCGTTAAATCTCGGGCCTTTTTATATACTTTGCTTTCTCAAAGTATTTCCTATCATTTTAATAAATATTAGATTTATTTATTTAAATCCTAATACTCACCGGGTTAATTTTACCACTAACGGTATTTTACCCGTTTTTACTATTAACGAGGTTTGATTACCAAACTCGTTTTCGGGGTGTTACAGACCATCATACTTGAAGCAGTGACGTCGAATGATTTATGGTTTTGACATTCATATTTTAGTGTTCCTGGTTCAAACAACGACATCAATATTTTGTACACATCTCCGTTGTTTCAAAGCGTAACAGATGGTACCGCACCCTCCTGTCCATTTTTTGTTAACGGGGGATATTATAGACGAGGCTATTTTCTTGTGGATGGTATCCACCCATCATGGTCTGTTTTTGTGAAAGCTCTTTCATTTCTTGTCGAGGTTAAAGAAAAGACATTCAAGAAGTTGCAAGAATCGGCAAGAAAAGATGTTAAAAGGGCTTTTGGTGTTTTAAAGGGTAGATGGGGCATACTTAACCGACCGGCTTGTGCAATGAATAGAAAAAACAATCCATAGCATAGTATATGCTAATAAAAGAAGATGGACGTGCAATATCTCCAGATTGGGTGCCGGATCCTTCTACATAAGTTATTTTTCTCGAAAATGTCCAACACGACTTGCACAATGAAGAAATTCACTTTCGGTCAGGGGCGATGCTTTGAAGGGGCCGGGAGGGGCGCCCGACCCCCGAGCTTTTCGGCCGGTAGTGTTATATATGTAGTTTTCGTATAGAAATTTTTGGGTATATATGTTTTCGACCCCCCGGTTCTATAGAAATTTTTGGGTATATACGTTTTCGACCCCCCGTAAAAAATTTCAAGCTTCGCCACTGCTTTCGGTTGAGATATGATTTACTTGAACTTGTAGGTTCTTTAGGTTTGGAATTTCCGGATTCGGACGAGGAGTAGGTTTTCTTTATGTATCTTTTTATTTTTATTTGTTTTCTTTAAGTTGTAACCGAAAATATGTCTAGAAATATTGTTTTTTATTTAAATGAAATTATTCTTGTTAATTTATTATTTGAAAAAAAAAATAAAAAAAAATCCATCACTAGTGATAGAATCAAGTTCAATGATGTGTTGGAACATGAATGAGTGTGATAAATGATGAAAAGTATATGTCACTGATCCAAATTTCCCGTTTAAAAAACAACATAGTTATGAAATTTATAACAAATGAATTGAAGATAAAAGTGACAATCCCAATAATATTCATTCCCATGTATATATTTCATAAATAACAGGGGGTACTTATGGGAAAATATACACTTCAGATTACACACACTAGTACTTAAATTTACTTGTATGGGAACCCTTTGTATAAAGTTACACTTATATTTATGTGATACTACTGTATTATTAATATTGAATATATTATATTATAATATTTTAATATACACATATAATTATGTCAAGGCCAGTTCCAATCATTGGCGAAACATAGTGGGAGCGGGATGGGGCGGCCGACCCCCCGAACTTTTCGCTCAGTAGTGGAGAGTATGTAGTTTTCGTATAGAAATTTTTGGGTATATACGTTTACGACCCCCGGTTCGGAAATCTCAAGCTTCGCCACTGGTTCCAATACAGATATTTTTTGTGTGATAAGGCTGGATGGTATGGAAGAGGCTCATCCTTGGAGGATGACCCTCCATGTCAGCCCCACGTAGGATGGGACAAAGGGGATGAAAATAAAAAAAAATGGAGGATGGGCCTAAAATATATATATGAGTTGTATGTATGTGTGTGTTAGAAGAAGGAGGTGATGGTTTTGTCTTGTAGCGAGAGTCTCAAACGTCTTAAGGGTGTCGATTTGGACGACGCCCGGTCGCCCGGGAGGGGGGGGGGGATTGTGTTGCCGCCGGCGACTGGCATGAACGGGCTGGGGACAAACCCCACACCATCAAGCCTAAGTGCAGGTAGCAATTAGGTGGCTAAAACCGTACATGAGTGGTTTTAGTTGTCTTGGGGTATTAATTTCCTCCATTTATATACACATGTTATACAACATATAACAAAAGATATCATCACTTTGTAAAATAGTATATCAGTATCACACAATGCATTACATCTTAAAAGCAATTTATTTAAACTATACTAATATTATACTCATATTAGAAGGAATAAAATTATTGATTATTGTATGATTTAAAAAACAGTAACAAAGCATGTAATAGTTAATCAAATTTTTAAAAATTGGTGAAACTAGGATTTCATGAAAAAGTTATCCGGAATGGGCGAATCTCCCTTCAACCTCTTACAATTAATAATAAAATTGTCACCATGTCAATCTTAACCTATATATGTGTTTAATCAAAGGTCCATATTGAGATATGTAAAGGCTATGCTAAGATTATACAAAAATTATTTAAAAAATATAAACAACTAAAATTTAAAAAAGTTTAAGAAAGCTAATTTCAAGTTTAGTTAAAAGCCATTAAGTTGTAGTCAACTAATAATCGATCTCACCGGTTTTGTAGAAATAGTTATTCAACACTAACAAAAGAAGTCAATTCAATTGTAGGCCTAAATATATGTTTTGAATAAGTCAAAAAGTTAAAGACTTGAATTGTATTTGAAAAGAGTTTAAGATTTAGTTAACAAAAAATGTTATTGTATATGAAAAGTATATGAAAAGAGCTTAAGATTTATAACAAAAAATATTATTGTATATGAAAAGTATATGAAAAGAGTTTAAGATTTATAACAAAAAATATTATTGTATATGAAAAGAGTTTAAGATTAATTAGTTAACAAAAATTATTAATACTAAGATAGGGATACATATAAACACTCGAATTATTTAGTTAAATATTGTTATCCATATCCCCTACTTGTGGCCTAGTGGTAGGAGGTTTGGGTTTTCCAATGGAGACTTAAGTTCAATCCCACTTGTGTGTCATATTGGGGTGGATATATGCAATGAAGAATTTGGACTAGGCCTTGTGTGAGGTTGTCAGTTCGATTCCCGAGCCTAACCGGGTTTTCATCCCACCGTGTGTTACGCCAGAGAGTTCTGTTGCTTTTGTAAAAAAAAAAAAATTGTTATCCATATTTATCAAATTCCATGTTCGTATAAATAAAGGTTTGTTAGGGCCTTATTATAAAAAAATAAGAGAGAAGCGGACGAAAAGAAAATTGCCGTTTGGAAATTCTGTTTTGTTTCAGAAATCTATAAATATGGCCGGAGGACAACATATTTGGTAGCCACATGGAGTCTGTATTTTTCTTTTTAGCAAAAAAGAAAAAACCCTAATAAGTTACCGGTGGTTTTTAGTCCGACACTTTTGCAGTTTTGTTTCCCAAGTTTTCTGTGGTAGTAGTTATTCTATGTCAACCGCTGCACACCGCCGCCGTCTACCGGACTTGATGTCTGCAGTCGACCCAAATCGTTGTCAATGCAGCAGCAGCAGCGGCGGCTACTTGACGGTTAAATGTTTAGGGGCATGTTGCCACCACCACAACAACTACTACTACTTTTTGTTAAGGAAGTTGGAGAAACGACGAGGGAAAACTAGTCTTTTGGGGTTTGTTGTAATTATTATTTGTGTGGTGGTTTTGTGTAAGCTTGCATATATGGCCGGGTGTCGTATGGCTGAAGCGGAGAGTAACAACAACTCCAGAATGATGTTCATCTTGAAGCGTCATTCTATCAACGCTCAGAGACTATTATCATCTTCTTCCATCAAACTAAAATATTATCCACATCCTAATCCATATCCTACTGTACGTATTTTCTTTCTTTCATTCCTTTTCTTTTTTTAACTTCATATATTAGAAAAACAAAACTCATGCTTTAAAAATTCAGGTTTTTGATATTAATTTTCTTTAATTTATTTACATGTATATCCAATATTTAAAGAATGTCAGTAAGAGAGATTTTATTCGTCGTCATTTAAATATATGATCATCAGATGTTTGTTTATTTATTTTATTTTATATATGTTGTTCTATAAGTATAAATAATAAATACATTAATTAAGAACAAGGAGTGGGAAGCAACTATGAAATGCAGATTCTTCTTAGAATTTTGACTTTTGACCAACAACCCTTGTAGATATAGAGGTTTTTTTTTCCTTCTATGTCTGACTTTGCAATTACCTTTTTACCCTCGCATTGTATTTAGATGGTTCCTAGAATATTAATGATGATTAATTTAAGTGTTGGATGCAATCTTTGTTTAGCGTAATGTGTTGTGATGTCTTGTTTGTTTCCCACAGGTTGAAGAAATTTGGATGAAACCAAACAGCAGTGATTATTATCAATGCATTGTTAGACCAAGGAACCGAATAAGTTAGTCGATCTTGTTTTTGTTATTACATATTATAAGCTACCGACCGAATCATCAGTACCTGATGCCCTTATCTATTTTTTTTATAGAGACAAGCTCAAGGACAAACGGGTATATTCTTGTGCATGCCAATGGTGGATTGAATCAGATGAGAACCGGGGTGAGTACGTCATCATTTTGGATTAAACACCTCTTAGCTGAAAAGAATTATAAAATTTATCTTAATTTGTTTGGATTTATACATTTAACGTATCCGAACTTCAAAATGTCTCATGGCAGATATGTGACATGGTTGCCATTGCTAAGATCATGAATGCGACCCTTGTTCTTCCTTCTCTTGATCATCAATCCTTTTGGACCGATCCGAGGTATGCCTTTTTGCACTTTTTAGGTATTGCCCATGTATAATTGTTCCTGGACAGAGCCTTAAATGGCCATTTGTTAGGCATCATGTGCATTCCTTACCAAATATAATTGCAATGTTTTCTAGTGCTATAAAGGTAACAAGTTAAAAAAAAATTCTGAAAATGTTGCAATGTTTTCTAGTGCCATAAAGGTAACAAGTTAATTTTAAACTTTCTATTTTTTTCTAATAAACATTTTGAAGGGAGAAACAAATTAGAACTTTATGCAGTGATTATATGGACAATAACGTCTTCGTTTTTGCAGTGATTTTAAGGACATTTTCGACTGGAGACATTTTATGGATGTTTTAAAAGAAGATATTGAGATTCTAGAGTCTTTACCACCAGAATTAATGAGTAAAAAACCACATCTTAAGGCTCCTATTTCATGGTCAAAGGTATGTGTACGTACAATCTTTAAATCTGAAAGGATAAATAAAGAAAAATATTTTGTTTGACGCTGGTGAATGCAGGCTAGTTACTATAGAGGGGAGATGTCTTTACTGTTGAAGAAACACAAAGTAATTAAGTTTACGCATACGGATTCAAGACTTGTCAACAATGGAGTCGCTCCCTCTTTTCAAAAGCTTAGGTGTCGAGCCAACTATGAGGCCCTTCGTTACTCTCAGGAGATTCAAGAGCTAGGAAAAAAGTTGATTGATAGACTTAGGAGCAGAGGAGAACCTTATATTGCTCTTCATTTAAGGTAATCTTACTTCATCTGTCACTAATGTTAAGCCCAAACTTATTACAATGCAATCACAAAAATCTAGGAACAACATTAGTCAAGTTATACAGTAAGATCAGTTATGTTATTTTATCTCCTTTGCAAAACTTTTAATGGAAGTGCAGTCTGTTTGACTTTGAAAGTCAACCATTCGAATGCAATTATTAGTCAGTGTTTTGAGATAAATCTCTATGCCCATTTTGATGAAATATGATTAGTGTATTTACTCGAATTCCTAGAAGGTTAAATTTGATGATGGCTATGAATTCCATGGAGGTCAGATTGCGGTTCTTGAAAGTTAAAAAACTTGACTTGCAGATATGAGAAAGACATGCTTGCATTCACAGGGTGCAGCCACAACTTGACAGTAGATGAAGCAGAGGAGCTAAGAGCCATGAGATATGGTGTGAAGCATTGGAAAGAAAAGGAAATAAACAGCCAAGAAAGGAGACAACAAGGGGGATGCCCTATGTCCCCCAGAGAAGCTGCTTTCTTCCTTAAAGCCATGGGGTACCCTCCAACCGCCCAAATTTACAT
The DNA here is from genome assembly GCA_030545235.1 of Helianthus tuberosus. Classification (NCBI taxonomy): domain Eukaryota; kingdom Viridiplantae; phylum Streptophyta; class Magnoliopsida; order Asterales; family Asteraceae; genus Helianthus; species Helianthus tuberosus. The sequence goes on along the minus strand of CM060438.1, from coordinate 790,369 downwards.
AGTCGCAGGTGAAATATATGGCGATACAAGCATGGATGCCTTTCAGAAGGAGTACTCAAACGTGTTTTCTCATACCACACTCATGACACAAGAGGAACTAGACTCGTTTAAGCAGTATCAAAATCGTCTTGCCGCAGTTGATCATATTGTTGCCCTTGAGAGTGATGTTTTTGTTTATACGTATGATGGGAATATGGCAAAGGTGGTCCAAGGGCATAGGAAGTTTGAAGGCTTCCGTAAGACCATCAGCCCTAATAGGTAGTTAATTAAGTTTTTCTTAAACTATTAGAAATATAACCCAAAAATGCACATTATTTAATCATTTGCATGTGTTGTGTTGAATTCAGGCAACAATTTGTTAAGTTGATAGATCGGTTGGACAATGGAGTGATAACATGGGACACGTTTAGTTCTCAAGTCAAGAGCAACCATATGGACCGGTTAGGAGCACCACATGAGAGGAAGGTCCGTGACTCTCCAAGAGTAGAAGAGAACTTCTATGCAAACCCGTATCCTGGGTGCATTTGCAGCAACAGTCCACATGTCGACGGAAGACCAAGCCAAAGAGTATCATTTTCATCACAAAAATAGGCATTTAAGATTTAGCGCTTGTATAGCATACACAAAGGATCTTGCTTGACCACAGGACAAGACGAATATCTACTTCATATTTTAGGGCCTCTTATTAAGTCATTGATTTTAGAACATGGGGGTGGGTGTATTTAGCTTTTATACATTCAGATATATCTATATCTGCAATTATATTTCACATGATACAGAAAGATGATGTTAGATGTTTCTCACATGACACCATCATGTGCATTTGGATCTTGATTGTATCAGGCAACTGATCACCATTTTTAACGCTTATGTTTGTACTTTAGTGGCTGACCGGCGCAATTATCTTTTTTTTTTTTTTTTTTTTTTTTTTTTTTTTTTTTATGTATGTCTACTTAGGCATCACCAAGGTTATAGTTACAAGGTATACAAACAACTCTCACGTGTTAAAATAATGTATACATATTTTGAAAATTATAGGATAATGAAAACATGTAAGGTATTATGTATTATTACTATACTATTGATATACTGAAATTGAATGAGAATAATTACTAAGAGATTTTAATTAAATCATACACTCTTAACTTTGGTAATGGTTTACAACAAACATTAGCTATTATACATTCTCTAACACTCCCCTTAGTTTGAGCGGGATGAAATCGACCGCTCAGAGTACCAAAGCGGAAAACAATACATATGTAAGTCTAATAAGAACAAACAATCTTGAAAAAAAAAACATAAAGTAGCAAAAAAAAAAAAAGTTATGTGGCGGCAAGAGGCACGATTAGGGATGCAAATGAGCTCGAGCTACTTGAGCTCGGCTAACAAAAGCTTGAACGAGCCGAGCTTATTATATGTAAGTATAATAAGAACATACAATCTTGAAAAAAATACATAAAGTAGCGAAAAAAACGTTCTGTGGCGGTGAAGAAACACTAATTCAATGCTAGGTTAGACTCAGCCGGTGCGTCTCGTAACAAGGGTCAATCTCTATTCTTTCCTTGCCAAACTCCTTAGTCTTTACGTAGAACCCTACAAAACGAAGAAACATTGGTGAACTCGTTACATGGAGGAGAGGTTGGGGGTTCTCCTTGTAACCACCCTCCGGCGTGAGAATAAGTGTTCGCTTTGAAGAATAAAATATGTGTATCGAGTGAGAGAGTAAGAGAATCGACCCTTAAACCTGGAGATGAAGCCCTCTATTTATAGCCGAAGATTTGTGGAGGAGAAGGAAGGCGCCAGCTGGTCATTTGTCAACTGTCCAATCGTGGGGAATATCCATTTTGTCCCTCTGACATGACAAGGCCCTTATTCTGTACTAGGGCTGACGTGGCGCATGGTTTTTCCTTCCACCTTAGCGTCCTTTAGTACTTTCTGTCGGATTGTTCCTGGTTGTCCTTTGGAGATCTCGCGACTGGTTCTAACATCCGATGATTGGTGCCACGTTGTGTCCTTTCCTTATCTGTCGGGAATATTCTTTCTGCGTCGTCAGTGATGACTCACCTCTGTCTCCAGGTGTGTCCCTCGTCCTTCTAGATCATTCTGGATGACGAGGTCAGGTCACAAGAGTTGTATGGTCTCACGTATGCGCGTTCGTGCATACTAGTTAAGACCATACCCCTTAATGTCCCCCCAATCCAGTGTTGCTTCTAGACGAGTGTGTAGGTTGGATGGAGCTCTAGACTTATAAGACGTTCTCATGATAGGACTAGGTGAGACATGCCTTTTAAATTTATCGTATTTGGAGAAGTGAATTCAGTGATCCAAATCTGCATATGAAAGATGGCGTGCAGAGATGCGTTATATCGGCGTATGGGAGGACATCGTACTAAGATGAGCCATATCGGTGTATGGGAACAATGCGTACTCAACTGCCTAAAAACGGCGCATGGGAGCATGGCATACTCAACTAAGTAAAAATGGCGCATGGGAACATGGCGTACTCAAGTGAGTTGGAACAGTGCATGGGGGCATGGCATACTCAACTAAGTTAAACCGGCGCCTGGGAACATGGATTTAGGTTTCTTCTAAGATTGGAGGTTTCTGCTGAGCACGTGGGCTCATGGTTAGTGGGATTGATAGCGACCTCTATCACTGTAGCATTGAAGGGTGAGATGGTTGTCGCATTGGGCAGTGCATCAGTCACTTTTGCAGGGGATGATAGGCATTTGGCCGCTACGCGCCCTAAAGTGGCGTCTTTTAAGTTTCTCCAGCCTGATGTGTCGCTCACCTATTGGAGAAGGCTCCCCACTTGTCGGTAGTGTTCCCTATCGCATTAAATGTGATGGGTATAAATACTGGAGGCTCTTCCTTCTTAGAGAAAAATCATCCATTTTCTATCTTTTGAATTCTTTCTTAATATCATCTCTATTTCTTTCATCCTAATCTTAAAACTTATTTCTTCAGTCAACTTCATAGAAACTAGTGGGTTCTCGTAAAGGAAAGAAGTCGAAGGAACCGTTGAGAGCAGACCAAGCGGTTATCAACCGGAAGGAAGATGAGTTCCAGCAGATCTGTTAGAACTTCCAGTTTCCGGCGAGTTGGGGTGTGACGCTCCCTTCTCTTGGTAGTACGGCGTTAGATGCCCCTCCTGGGTATATGACCTTATATGTCGCCTTTTTTAAGGAGGGTAATTTCCGACTACCCATTACGAAGTTTGTTTGAGACTTTTTTACTAGGTATAGGCTTCATATTTCTCAGATCAGCCATGTGGGAATGCCCCAGATTACTCATTTTGAGTTTATTTGCCGAGTGCAAAACTTGATTCCGACGGTTGAGATGTTCAACGTCTTCTACTATGTCTCCGTCACTGCTGGATTCTACTCATTTAACTCTAGTACTGGGAATGTTCTTCCATGTAGTAGAGACCCTCCCAAGAGTCTGCATGATTGGAAACACAAGTTTATTTATATATGTCGTGGTGTGATTCCTATTGATATGCATTTCCGAAGGCCGAATGAAAAGGTGCCTAAGGAACCGGTGATCGAGTTTGCTGATCAACAATGGTACAAAACCTTCGTTGGGCGACCAACTCCTATGCTCCAACTTGATGAAGCAGCGCTTGTGGCTGCTGGGATGAGTATGTTATGGGCGCCCAAGAACCCAAGACATGCTCCTGCCTATGGATATAAGGGAAAATGTAAGAGTTTTTGAGTTTATAACTTCCTTTGTACTTGTATATAATTGTGTTGATTTGAGATATGATCTGGTTTGCAGCATATAGTTTGATGAATGCTTTGAACCCCAAAGTTTGTGGGGAGATGGCTGCCAGGATACACCCTGAAGGAGAGCTTCCGTGGCTGGAGCAAATAAAAGGTTACTTCCATCATCCTACAGAGGAGAGTTTAGCGGCGTATACCCCAGCACGCACAGGTGCCAACCCTCCAGTCTTTGAAAGACCAAAAACTATCATGTCCCCCACAAGGGAGGAGACTATTCTCCTCTTAAGTGAGGAGTCCATTGCTTCACCTGATGAGCTTGTGCATCGATCATGCTCAACCTGTGCAGGTGTTGACGTTGATCATGTTGGTGGATCTGGGACGACCAAGAATGCGGAGCATGTGGTCACGGCTCATGAGTCAGTTGCTAAAGAGTTAGCTCAGCTCAGGAAGAGCCTGAGGTTCCAGTTCAACCGGGCGCGTAGACCGGTAAGCAAACTTCCAGTCAAAGATATCTGGATTATGTTGTTGTTTCTGACACCCTGCCTGGCCTGTACATAGGTGTTAGGCGTGCTGAAAAGGAACCTGACGAAGATCAAGTCACAATCACATAAATCATGGAGAAGGAAAGAAAAGAGTTGGCTGATGCCAAAGGTAAGCTAGATACTGAGGTAACCCTTAATATTTCGGAGAAGAAAAGACGATTAATGAGTCAACCTGAGGGCTCGGCTCCATCCGAAAGTGAAGTTAACCTTTCTATTTTCACATGGAAAAAATCAACCAATAAATTGGAGGTGATGTTCACAGCCTTGGATGGAAAGAAAGGTATTGTATTGTATTTATACTTGGTGAAAGTTTCGTAGTTGATTATTTATTGTCGTGATTGTGATACATGGTTGTGTGCGTAGGGTCGGCGACTGCGTCGGCGCAAAGGCCACATAAAATAACCATTCAGTGTCCTAAGGCCACCGTGTCAGACATTCCGATGATTTCTGGCCCAGAATCACCACCTGTTGTGCCTTTATTTGTTTCTCCACCTGGTGAACCTGTTATCCCATAAAATGTTAAGGGCAAAGGGTTGGAAAACGCACCAGAGACTGCTCATGCTGCAAAAGTAACGAATAGAACTCTTCCTGGACTGAATATTCGTGAAAAGGTAGATGGTTTAGAGACTGATGTTGAGTATAGTGAGACGATCCCCCCAAGAGTCACGAAGTTCACATGACGTGCGCCGTTCGCGGGCGACATGGAGGGACGTGGTCATTCTGGTGAGCAAGGTGGTAGTGGGGCGGTAAGGAAAGAGGCTGGCGAGTCTTGGATGGAACACAATCCTACTTGTGATAAATTACCACACGTCTCGAATTGGTCACTTGTCCAAGGTTCCAGAATGGAAAATTTGGACAATTGTCCGGAGTTTTACTTAATGTCTATGCCACCCGCTGAACGATTGTATCAAAAGCGTAGGGAGCATTGGCGGTTATTTGATGCTCACGTGCATCACGCTATTAACATGCTCTCCACTACTCAAGAGATTGTTCGAGAGTGGAAATGGATGGGTGAACAAATTGTTGTGTTTGAAGAGCCACAATTAGGGGTGCAAATGAGCCGAGCTACTCAAGCTCGGCTAAAAAAAGCTTGAACGAGTTGAGCTTAAATGAGCTCGAACCCGAGCCTAAAAACAAGCTCATTTAATAAACGAGCCTGAGATTCTCTTATCGAGCTCGAGCCTAAACGAGCCTACTATTTACATAATTTTTTATTAATATACTAAATATAAATTTAAATAATAATAATAATTAATATTTATAAAATTATGAAAAAATAACTACATTATATATAAAATAATAATTATGATAATTTATATAAACTAATTAGTAAATAATGAACGAGTCGAGCCTCAGCTTAAAAACTTACATACGAGATCGGGCTCGAGCTTTCATAAGTTAAAAACGAGTCGAGTTCGGCCCGACTCATTTGAACCCCTAGGCACAATATTAGGGCTATACCTGTGCTGACACAACGAAGGCATGGTGACGTTGATTATATACGTTTAGAGACTAAAAAAATCTTTATACACAAGCATGCATTAATTAGGAATATCGGTCCGGTCCGCAGTGTTTAGCGAGATAAATATAGTCTGGTTTAATGTGACCAGTTATTAGGCTCGAGGGTGTGGGGGCGCCACCCAAGCCAGTTGGGCTTCTATAGCGCCCCACAGCGCTATCCGACCACACCCCCGGCGCTATGTCGGGGCGCCATACAACCTTGGCCAAGTTGATAACGGGCTGGAAACGCATTGAACGAGGAAGAATGGTCAAAATGACCGTTGTCAAACGGTCGATTATTTAAAAAAAACTTTTCTTATTTTATTATATATATTAACCTATCCTAAACTAAAAAACTCACCAATCACAACCAAAACACACACCAATCACAACTAAAACACATACCAATCACAACTAAAAAATGTCTTCTTCGAGCTCCTCATCCGACGGTGTTCTTGACGATATGGTTATCGCCATGACGCAGGAGGCGATTAATTATTTGTGAGAAGAAGCCGAATCCTCTGCATCGCGTACCAGACAACCGCCGATTGAACGAAATCGGTTAGCTGCTCATGAACGTCTAGTGCACGATTACTTTTGTGAAACTCCTTTGTGCGATGATGTTCAGTTTAAGCGTAGGTTTCGTATGAGCCGACGACTATTCGTTAAAATTTCCAATGATCTTGCGGGCGAATCCCTTTTTTTCACGCAAAGGGTAAGTGGAAGTCGCAAAGTTGGTTTCTCTGGACTACAAACGTGTACAACAGCAATTAGACAACTAGCCTACAGCACATCGAGTGATGCGTGGGATGAGTATTTAAGGATGTTGTCAAGAATGTGTCATGAGTCTCTTGAAAATTTTTGTGAATGTAATTTTTATTAACACTAGTATTTATTATTTTTATTTACGTCGTTATTATTTTTTTAATTAGCAATAATTTATTAGGTGTAATCTTTCTGTACGGGAGACGATATTTGAGGATGCCAACCGCAGCCGACGTTCCACTTCTATACGAGGCCCATCAGCGCTTAGATGGGTTTCCTGGAATGTTGGGAAGTCTTGATTGCATGCACTGGGAATGGGGGGCATGTCCAACCGCTTGGAAAGGGCAACATCATCGTGGTGACCACGATGGTCCTACCCTAATATTACAAGCGGTCGCTTCTCAAGATTTATGGATTTGGCATGCGTACGTTGGCATGGCTGGTACGAACAATGACATTGCAGTTTTAATGTCCTCAAATCTATTCGATGATGTCATAGACAGTGTTGCCTCAGATACTTCATTCTTTGCAAACGACGTACAGTATAAGTATGGCTACTATCTCACAGACGGTATGAGAAACGTAAAATGAGAAACGTCATGTATACGTGTATCATTTTGCATAACATGATATTGGAGGACTCGGGTAGAGCGTTTTGTGGAGAAAGCTATGATGAAAGTATCCAACCGATGAACGAAGATATCCAAGCGAAGATACGGGCTAGGCACACACACTATAACCTTCGAGCCGATCTGACAGAGCACCTATGGTTTTATCGTGAACAAGGAGGAGTCGACACAGACGACGAGTAGAGTTTCTATTTTTTTAATGAAATTATGTAGTGTTTTTATTTTTTTAATGAAATTATGTAGTGTTTTTATTTTTTTAATGAAATTATGTTTTGTTTTTATTTTCTAGTTAAAAAAATAAATATTTAAATAAATAAATAATTAGGTAATCATGACATGGGGCTCCATCCATACCCTCCAATTTAAAGGGGGCATGATAAAGCCCCATGGGGCTCCAACCATACCCTATAGCCTTAGAGCATCCCCAATAAGGGGTGTTTTTTGATATTTTTATTGTGCCAAGGTGGCATTGCCCCACCAATCACACACATTTTCTCTCTTGCCCCATATTATCATCTAAAAACAACACTCTCTCTCCTCTTTCCTCCTTCCCTCTCACAACACCTTTCTCTCTCCTCAAATACATGTTTTTTCCCTACATACACCACCACACCTTCTCTCCTCCACCTCACACCCTCTCTCATCCACCTCACCTTTTCTCTCTCCTTAGGCCATCCGTAGTCATAAAGCCCCTTGTGGGGCGTTATGCGACACGTGTCGTGCCACGTCACACAGGGGCTTTATGGGGCGTTATATCACTAGAGTTCGGAGTCATAAAGCCCATATCCATCATTACCTAACTATTAATTTTCAATTTTATTAATTAATTATAAAAACCTAACTATTTTGTGATTGGTCAGAATTTGAAAATGAAAGCCCATGGCGCCGCTATCTCCATCGCGCCTGTCACCAAATTCTCCCCCATAGCGCCGCCCGTCGCGGTGTGCAGGGCGCTATGGGGCGTGATATTTGAAAAATCTGGGCTGATAGCGTCCCACTACACAGGCTCTTAAAAACATCAACATACGTCCTATTGTGGATGCTCTTAGGTTGTTTTGGGTTTTTGTTTTCTAGAAACATGTGAATATCTATTATAGGGTTGTCGTTTTGGAGTAAGGTGTGAGAGTGTATGGCTAAAGTGGTTCTAATGAACATTGTAACATGATAAAATAAGGTTTCATGCACTTGAATTCTGGTATATGTTGTATCAATGAGGGACAACAAAGATGATAAATATTGAATAAGTCGTTTCTAAACATATAAGATTAGTTGTATTAAACTTGTAATTCATCTTAATTATACGAACTTACAGCTACGTCTTTTGGTGTATCATATTTAAAAAAGTTAGCATCTTACACACCCTATAAATATAATCCTAAATTTACATTTATGTGTGGCACGAGATTTGAACCCTCATACACATAAGTAAGGATGAGACAACCACACAGGAAAATAAACATCTTCTACACACCTTGATACCACTAACTACAAGTTGTCGACGAAAAAAGATACCTTTTGTTTTACATTTATTAATCTCATGCACCCATATAAGCATCCAAATACACCACAAAACCTTTTTCTATGTTGTATATGCAATGTTTTCAGGACCGGATCGGAGGTCGACCCGGTCGCCTTACGGGGTCAAAGGTCAGACCGGGGTCTCCAAAGATCCCTAAAACCTTCCTAAGATCCCTATGACACCCCCAAAGGTATAAAAACAAGATAAAAAATTAGTGATTAGTTAACGACGTGGTGACAGAACACACTAAGTGTTAAGTTGGGGGTGACGTGCGTGAAAGTGATAGTTGAGAGTGGCAGCGGCCAATAACCAATAGTGAGGGTGATAAAATCCAATAACCCTCTGTTTTATCGTTTATAGCTTAAAATATTAAAACCCTACTTATCTTATATGGCTCTCACAACATCCCTCATTTTACTATTTCAATTTTAGTTTGTGTTAAAGGCTGACAAACTTATAATTTTGTGCTAATCATGTTTCTGATAATCATGTCAACTGTGTTCAGATAATTATGTTAAGTGTTTACTTATTTTTTGTGGATTCGTCGTAATGTTTGTGATGAAAATGCATATTTGAATATTGTATTCATTTGTGTTCATAAACGTCGATTGTGTTCATTTATGTTCAGGAACATTTGTTAGAGTTCATTTGCGTTTGGTAAGTGTTCGTGAACAATTCACGAACATGTTCGTTTCCTTAATGAACGAACACGAACAAAAAACCTCGTTCGGTAAGCGTTCGTGAACAGTTTAAGAACAAGCTTGTTCCTTAACGAACGAACACGAACAAGACCTTTTTCGTGTTGGTTCAGTTCATTTACAACCCTAGCAACACCAGCAAGATTTGAGTCTGGGATAAGTATCCATGACACCAAAAACGTTGCACCTACATGATAACTAGACACTCCAAATATCTCCATGATAGCTCTTAGCTCTTGGTTGTTTATTTGATTTTTAATACTTGGTGCATAAAATCTTTTTGGATAGAGCTGGACCTGATTTCGTGTGGATGTCATTGTTTATCTCCTAACTAGGTTTTTACCCGGGATTGCTTCCCGGGCTCGGGAAACTTAGTTATATCAATTATTACTTGTTATTAATACAACCTCATTACATCAAGCATCTCATTGGATTCAACAACAATGTCTTCACATCACCGGATTAGATCATAAACCCATATTATAGATCAAACAAAAGCACAACAGGACCACATGAATAACATCATTTCCAATTTTACTTCAATGCACTTAAATGATCGGGTGATTTGGGATTTTGTAAAAATGTTTGTTCTTGTACTTCTTAACAAAATTATATAGAATTTAAGAAAACAAAACAATGACTTAAAGAACTATAGTTTAACACCCAATGTGATCGAGCAAACATATGTTCACCAAAAGTCAAACAGTTGTTGGCCAAAAGTGAAATAGATGTTCAACCAGATCCACTGTCTTCTTATATTTTAGGACTGTTTTCCTCTTCAAAGCACTCTTCAACCTAACATGGGTTTCCATGACCTGTTGACCTAAAGTCAAACAGATGTTAAAACCACTGTTTGAGTTATTCAAACGTCTGTTGAATACTAAATGAGATGTTGACCAAAAGTCAATCAGATGTTGACCAAAAGTCAAACGTAGTATACTGTCTTTAGTTCACATCTCCACATTGTTTCCGTTAGACATGGACCTAATAATTTACATGTACATATATAGTTTTAGAATCACAACTTCAAAACTAAACAAACAAGTCTAGTATCAGTTTCGAAAAGCAAACAACTACAACCCAAAAACTTGGTTCAATGTATCCTTCTGCATTTTCCTTCTTCAACCACGAACATTCATCCGAACATAAAAAGCTTTTTACCTTTCACAAAGTTAAGTGTAAATGCTTGACCTGGAGCCTTGCCTTTATCTCTCACAAACTTTCTCATTCCTTGCAGATAATATCTTGGTTGACCTCGAGATGAACCTATAGCAGCTTGAATATTCCAAACATCACCTGCCACGTCCACAATCTTCAAACCCATCTTACGATTCAGTCCAAAATCTTCAGCCTGTTTTTTAAAAAGCCGCTGTAACAAACAACGAACAATTCAATAAACAAAGAATTAACACATCTTTAAAATCTGACTAAAGTATTATATATTAGTAAACTCATCATCACAAACTTACAAAATGACCGTCCACACGGAAAGAAATAGGTACGATCTGATTATCTTCATTCCCAACAACCATACCACTTTCATTGACATTAACGATGTCATGTACAACTTCAGTATCTGAACTCAAGACAATCTCTTCTATCACCTTTTCTTTAACAACAGCACAAACCTCCGGTGGAAGCACTAAATCACAGGTAGCACAATTGAAAACCGTGATATGAAAAGTCTGAAGATCTATCATCTCAAAGACAATGAGATGATCAGCAGTTAATGACAACTCATTCTTTATCTCCTTCAATCCGGTAATTATGTAAAGTTCATTGTTGATATCTTCCATCCCTACAGACTAGTTCTGGTTTTCAGATCCTTTAATAAGAACTGGATATGAAGGAATAGTGTTTAACATCTTGTGATGAACAAAAGAACGATTAATACTCTACAATCAGAATAAAACACATTATATAGTACATTAGTAAAAATATATCAGAAAATTAAGTAAAAAAATAAAACACAACAATTAAACAACTGTATCTCCAAAAAATTACATGATGAATAATATTCGAAGTTACATACCACATAATCTTCGTTACCAGATGGTTTGTAGTAAAACTCTTCACAAGGAGCAAGAGCAATGTCTTGATAAAAATACAATATTCTGAAACTTTCTAATGCTTCTTCATAATGAAATATCAACCATGAATCTGAAGGTATTTTCAAACTGTCTACCAACTGACACCAACCATTATAAAAATAATATCTGCCATTGCTTAGAGGATAGATCTTGACTTTATAAACATTTCCAGTTGTGGTCCGGATCTTTGTATTTCCAATTGGATAATTAAACTGTTGTATCCAATTTTGATACTGTTTTGGCAAAATCTAAGCATAAATAAAAGAAACACGTTTATTGCTAAATATCATACCAAAAATTTAAAATTAAGTGTTAAACTAAGATCGGATAAAATTACTAACCAAACATTTCCTTTTACTGTTTTCAAGGTAACACGGAAATCCATAAATCATTCTCACATAAAACTATAACAGTATCAATCATATAGAATCAAAATCAATAACATTAAGAAACAAATGAATACAATCCATTAAGGTATGCAATACATCTAAATAAAAGATGATACAACTAACATATATCAAAATAACAATAGACAACATCAAAAAGGTGAGAATACATGTAATTTTTTATCATATCGAAATATATATATTTTTTACATCAAATCATATAATTAAAACTTAAAACCTACTTTTCCGATTAAGTACCACAAATAGACATGGAGGATCATCAGCTGAATAAATTGTATAGAAAAACAGGATAGTGACTTGTGTCTATTCCAAACAAAAACTTAAAAACAGTATACCAACTACTAATCAAAATAAGTTCAACTTTTCAAATACACATGAGAATACATCAGATAAAATCAGAAATTTATATTATACTTCAGAATAACAACGTTACATGAACAACTTTATAAACAACTTTACAAATAAACGTGACAATACATTAGTAAAGATTGAAATTTTATATCATACATCAGAATCACAACAACTTTATAAATAACTTTACAAATACAAATGAGAATACAACAGTAAAGATCGAAATTTTATATCATAAATCAGAATAAGATAAATACACGAGCAAAGTGAAATCCAATAAAATCAACAATGGATAAGACAAATGGTAGACACAGGAAATGCAGATAACTTTTTTTAGAATCATATATGTCTATCATAACATGCATAATAACTACGTAGTAATCGGATATACAAAAAATTAGGACTATCAGAAATTGTTCCAGTATAATCCGCAACAATAAACGCAATCATAACCAACAATGGATTGAAAAAAAACAGGGAGATACATGAATACACCACCGTCGATTACAACTTGTTCATTAAAATAGCAAGAACCATAATCGGCTATAGAATTCAAAACTAAAAGAATAAACATGAAAAAAATACAAAACAAATCAGATTATTTAACAATACCTTTATTATTATACAAGATGATATTGATGAAGATCGGAAGAAATCGAAGAAGATGACAGAGTTTGTTGGAGAAAGTGTAGAAAGAAACGTGGAGAGAGAAACGAACCTAGATTTTGTGAGGATCTTTAAAAAGTTAGAAGTTTAAAAATATCCCATGTAACTGGGTTGGATCATCCCATTTAGTTTTTCGTCAACATCTGTTTGACTTTTGGTCAACAACTGTTTGAGTTTTGGTCAACATCTCATTTAGTATTCAACATAAATTTGAATAAGTCAATCAGTGGTTTGAAAATCTGTTTGACTTTTAGTCAACAGATGGATGGAAACCCATGTTAGATTGAACAGATGTTTAAACATCTGTTTAGACTTAAACATATGTTGGGGCTTAAACAAATGTTTGGCGTTCTATATCAGTTGTTTGGACTTAAACAGATGTTTGGATTTAAATAGATGTTTGGCCATAAACAGATGGTTGGCAATAAAGACATGTTTGGCCTTAAACAAATGTTTGAAGTTAAACAGATGTTTGCTCATAAAGAGATATTTGGCCTGAAACCAAACATCTTGTTGGATCTGAGTTTGTTTCTGATTGTATTTTGTGTTTGTAATTAAAATGAGAATGGATGAGTGTGCAGCGGAATTATGATGAAAACAAACTTTGCATACAATCAAACGAGAGTAATACTTTGATCAAACATCTTTTCACAATGAATCGGAAGATTGAATTTATTTCAATAACGATTACAATGATTGATGAATGAATGTAAACTCCCCCTCAGCCAGAGCTCAGTTGTTTGTTCGTGCAAAGAAGACGATGATGCAAAAGAGCTAATAGAACAGTACAAAGTACTGAACTATTTATAGGCACTTGCAAACCACTGAGCATCTTAGCTGACGTCACCATGAAAGTGACATCTAACCTCCTAACAAACTCTAACCTCTGATCTATACAAACACTGATGTACTAAATACTGCTATTACATTTCATTACATAAAAGACACTTAAACAGCTGCTGCATCCTTCCACTGCTGTGAACCCCGCAGTGCTTGTCCGGATCAGCAGTACTTGACTCAAGGCAGTAGATTGAATCAGCAGAGCTTTGGTCTTTCATCAGGTCTTTACTTGAACAGCAGTTGTAGGTCAGCACTTTGCAAGATCAGCAGATAGGAGGTCAGCAGATATGAAATCACTTTCAAGGGGAGAGATTTGTATGTAAACATCTGCTTATTCTGGATCCACTGCTCTGATCCAGTTTTGGCTTTAATTATCTGTTCCTCTGATAGGGTTCAATCCCAACAATCTCCCCCTGGAACAGATAATGCCAAAACTCTTCATTATTGTGGAAATCTTTATTGCCTCATCAACAGTTCCCTTATCTGACCTTTAAATTGTAGTTCAAAGTCTAGGGCATCTGTATCTTCATCATCCCTGCTAAGTGGAAGATCAAGGAGATCCTGCAAATCTTCAAGACTCAGGCCAAGAGCTTGTTCCCTTGATATTTTCTCCACTTCTCCACCAGACCTGAGCAAGGTCAATACGCAGGTCTGTTTGTCAGTTTCCCACTTTTGTATTTTTGAGCCTGGTGGGTTTCTTGGGAGATGTTTATTTGCAGAAGTATTTGGTGAGGCTGGCCTATTCAAAACTGGCTGAGCAGTACTTGCAGTTTGATCCAAACCAAGAGTTTCTATGATCATTTTCTTTATGCCTTCTTTTACAAGGTTATCTCCTTTTATCATCTCTTGGATGGTTTCACCTCTCAACTGTTTGTGTGCCCTTCTTTTATAGATGGCAGCACCAGTTGGAGCAGTGGCTCTCCTGATCTGCAGCTTTGTTGGTCTTTTTGAAACCTCTGCTTCAGGATAGTCAGGCTTTTGAGGAACATTTGGATCTTTCTTTCTTAGTTCCTCCAACCTTTTGTAGGTGATCCTGACCACATCTTCTTTCCATCTAGCAACTTGTCTTTTGTTTCCATATTCAGCAGCAACCAGTTCTTCTTTCATTTTTTTCAGTTCTACCTATTTGTCAGGTATATTCTTTCTAAACTTTGCCCAGACAGGAGGAGTGTGAGTGACTTTCCTTTTTATCATGTCTTGAATTCTTGCAGCTTCATTTTCAAGCTCAGGAACAGTCCACTCTTTGTACATGTATTTCTCTCCTTTGTACTTCTTGTGAGCCATGATGCTTTCAATGTAGTCTTTCTTCAAAGTTTCAGCTGCTCTTTCTGAAATTTGTTGACTGACATTTTTTGCAAATTGTTCTAGGGAACTGACTTGTGTGAGCAGATATTGATAATTTCTTGAAATTTCTTTGTCAGATTTCCCTTGTGTGTTTCTTTTTGAGATATCCTCTGCTTGCTTGGCCTTGATTTTCAAATATTCATCAACATTTTTAGGCCAGGGATATCCTTTTATTGATGGCAAACTCCTTTTGGCAGGGTCATCCTCATAGTAAAAAGATTTTATTTCTTCTCTAACAGCTGCTAGTTCAAGAGGAAATTGAACACCTGCAGGAGGTAAGGGCTTGTACATTTGAACTGAAGAGAGAGGAACAGGTTTTGGTATTGTGACAAGAGCTAAAGATTTTGAAGATGGTTGTGGTGGTGAAGTGTCATCATCTTTGAGAATTAGCCGTCTCCTCTTTGTTTGAGGAGGGGCTGATGATGTTTTGGATGGAATAGTGGTGGTGGATGTAGTGGCAGTGGTTTGTGATTGACTAACAGTTGTTGAAACAACTGGTGTTCCAACCACTGTTGTCATTACAGCAGATGTTGTAACAACTACTGTCTTCTGCTTTTTGGCAGGAGGTGATTTTGTTTTTGGTGGTAATGGTGGTAAAGCAGTGGATTTGGTGTATGTTGAAGTGGTGTGTGTTGAAGTGGGAGCAGATGTTGAAACCACTGAAGTACCAACAGTTGTTGATACAACAGGAGTTACAACAGCTGTTTTAGGTGGTGGTTTTGGAGCTGACTTTGAACGTCTGGTCGGAATAGATTTGGGTAGCCTTACTCTTCTTGTAGGCTTCTTCTTTTCATCAACAAGATTTTCATCATCTTTTGATCCTGAAGTACCCTGATCCGGATAATCCACCCTGGCTTTCCTTTTGGCCTCTCTATCCCTTTTTACACTTGCAACTGCTTCTGCCAGTGCATTTGTGGTCACATCAATTTTCTTGCTTCCATCTGGCAGAGGGATTTGTTTGGTCATGTTTGCATTTTCTGGTTCAATGTAGAGACCATCCTCTATTCCCTTCTTTTTCCACTCCTGAATTTTCTCCCCCTTTTTGGCATTATCTGGGGGAAGTTGATAAATGAAGCGAACTTTTGGAGGAGCAGTGCCAGTGGTGTGCAGGATCTGAGTTTTGAGAGCCTTTAGATCAGCCTGAGTGTTCTTGAACCTTGACTCCATTGCACTTCTCAGCTGTTGGACATGTTTTTCATGTTGCTGATCTGCTCTTTGTGCTTGTTGATGGAGAAAAGGTTGAAACAAATTCCAGATCTCATTTGTAGCAGGTGCCTGTTGTGGACCAGGTGCTTGAGATGGAACAGCAGTTGATTGTACCTTTTGTACTTGTAACAACTGTTGTAGCATATCTTTGAGTTCTGCAACAGAGTTATCAAGCTTTTCAATACGATCCGTCAATTTCTGGTATTTTAAACCATCACCCAATTTAATGGGATCATCCGATTTCCCACTAACAGTGGTTTTATCAGTAGTTGAGGTAGGGAGTGTACTCCAAACATTAACCACTGATGCCCCTTTTTCTTGGTACTGGGGTCTTCTCCCTTCAACACTTGACAACCTTTTGATGTTGCCAGTAGGATAAATAAATCCAC
The DNA here is from genome assembly GCA_030545235.1 of Helianthus tuberosus. Taxonomy (NCBI): domain Eukaryota; kingdom Viridiplantae; phylum Streptophyta; class Magnoliopsida; order Asterales; family Asteraceae; genus Helianthus; species Helianthus tuberosus. The sequence goes on along the minus strand of CM060438.1, from coordinate 773,701 downwards.
TGGTGGTTGGCAGAGGTGCTATAAAAGGAATTGCCTCCAAGGAAGTCTTATTGATATAACCACTGTCCAACTGTAAACCAGTGGGTTCAACAGTTGTAGTGGCTGCTTCACTTGGACTACCACCAAGAGTTACTTGTAACTCAAGGGGTGTAACCTCCTCAGGTTGTGTTGGTGGGTTAGCAAAGATTGATTCATCAGACCCAGTCAGTTGTTGAGGTGTATTCTCATTGATAGGTGATTGAGAAGGACTGGTTAGTGCCTGGTTCAAATCAATTGCATCCAACAGCAGTTTAGTTGGTGGGGGAATTGTGGATGTGATAGGTGGTGTAGAAAGTGGATTTGCCCCGGGTATTGAGATGTGGATGATAGAAACAAGTGTTTCCAGAGCATCATGATGTGGAGACCCTATTTGTACAACCTGTTCTTTTTGTGAAGAAGCAGGAGGAGTTTCGGTTATGGGTTGAGATATTTGTACCAACTGCTGTGAGGAAGAAGCAGCAGTGGTTTCTTGTGACTTTTGTGTTGTCACAGGCATTTGCTCTGGTATCTTATCCTCCAGAGTTGCCTTTTTGATTGGTTTGGGGGGGTTTTGATTTTTCTTTTTGTGTGGCTTTTTGTGAATTGTAGGTGTGGGTTTCAAAACAGTTGGTCTGCTGCTTTGATCACCTTGAGCAGTGGGCTCAGCAGCAGATACCTGAGGAGCAGTTGTAACTGCTAAAATCTGCTCAGGCACCTCTGCTTGTGTTTTGCAAGGTGCTAACATTCTTGAAAAAGTTTCAGTTGTTAAACTGTTTATTTGAGTAGAATCACCTTGGTTTATTGCAGCTAAATCATCCTTACTGAATTTCTTTGCAAAATAGTAACTTAAAAACCTTGGAAACAGTAAGAATGATTTTGTTTCAACATTATTAACCAAATCTTTAAAAATTTCCCGAGAATAGTTAAAATTTTCTTCTTGAAGAATTGCATATCCCAGATTTTGAATCTTTAAAGGGATTTCATTGAAAGAAGTGGTTTTATTTGAAACACATAGTAGGAGGGTATGAAATAAAAATCTGGTTGCAGAAGGAAAATAACCTTTTTGTAAGGTAAGTTTCTTCATCATTGTGGCTTCATACCCTCTTTCAATGAAGTCAGTTTGCAACTCGTTTTTAGTGAAAGAAATTTTACCTTCTTGATCATCGAGTTGAAAGACCTCTGAAATGGATTGTGGCGTGATTTGGACAGCTTTACCCTTTATAGAAGAGTGTATGGTGGTTGCAATGTCTCCTTGTTTTTCAAGGGTTGCATTCTTCCAAAACTCCCTTTGGGTCTCCAAATAGATTGGTGCATCGACGGTGAACAAAGTTTTGTACTTTGATTTTGCCATGGTGTCAATGATGGAATCAAAAACATTGGTGGTTCCTGGTTTAGTGAGAAGACCCAGAAGATTGTGGGATGGTTTATATGGAATTTCAGTGGAAATTGCCTTTTGAGAGGCTGTTTTCGATGAAGATTTGGATGAGGGTTTTGAAGATAACTTCGATTTTGTCATTTTGAAGATGATGATCGAAGAAATTTGTGAAGAAATGAGATGAAAAACTGCTTTGAGAAGAGAATTTTTAAGAATTCAATTCGACAGTAAAACCCTGTTTTGGTGGTGAGTGGGGGATTTTATAGGAAAGGAAATGAATGCTGACGTGGCAGCCGTTACAAAAGGTCTGACCACTATGTACTGCCCACGTGACAACCCCTGGTGAAAGTGAAGGACAGTACTTTTGTGAAAGTGACTGATGAAGGCAGTGGTATGAAAGCAGTGGATGATTTTCACTATCAGTGGATAGCATATCAGTGGATAAGACACTGCTTTTGAACAACAGAGTTTATCAAAGGAATGAGAGAATAGGGGTTGACTTTCAGCAGTGGACAGACTTTTGAAGTAGAACAGACTTTTGAACAATCAGTGGTAATGGCAGACTTTTAAGGATTTTAATGAAAATTTCAATGTTAGCTATTTTTAAGGATGGATTTTTGATTTTCTGAAAACATTTTGTTGCTTTTATTCATAGAAAAGAAGATGTTGCTTGTTATTCCATGTTCAGCATCCCAATCCTAGAGACCAAGCTTTCAAAAGTGGCGGTATCAAGTGCTTTTGTGAGCACATCTGCCAGTTGGTCCTTAGTTGGGACATGATGCAGAGAAATCAAACCTTTTTCATAGCAATCCCTCACAAAGTGATGTCTGATGTCGATGTGTTTGGTGGTTGAATGGGAAACTGGATTTTTGATGATATTTTCTGCTGCCTGGCTGTCCAACATGAGTGGTGTCTTTAAGGCAGTGATACCAAAATCCAACAACTGATTTTGAAGCCACAGGAGTTGGGCTGTACAGCTTGCAGCAGCAATGTATTCAGCTTTAGCAGTGGATGTTGAAACAGCTGCTTGCTTTTTGCTTTGCCATGAAACTAAGCAATCACCTAGAAACTGGCACCCTCCTGATGTGGACTTCCTTGTAGTGTTACATCCAGCAAAGTCACTGTCTGAAAAGCCTGAAAGCTTGATATTCCCATTAGCTGGATACCAGATACCAAGTGTGGGAGCACCTTTTATGTATCTGAAGATCCTTTTTACAGCAATGAGATTTGATTTTCTGGGAGCTGATTGACTTCTTGCACAGACACCTGTTGCAAACATGATGTCTGGTCTAGATGCAGTTAGGTACAATAAAGACCCAATCATGCTTCTATAAAGTGTTTGGTCAATCAGCTCATCTTTTTCATCAGACATGACCAGCTTATTTGTTGCCATGGGTGTGCTGCATGGTTTACAATCATTCATATCAAATTTGGTCAAAAGTTCTTTAGCATATTTGCTTTGATGAATGAAAGTTCCATTTTGCATCTGCTGAACTTGGAGACCAAGAAAGCATTGCAGCTCACCCATTGCACTCATTTCAAACTCAGCTGTCATGAGTTCTCTAAACTCTTCACACATTGAGTTACATGTGCTTCCAAAAATAATGTCATCCACATAAATCTGGACAATCATTAAATCCTTCCCTCTCCATTTTAAAAACAGTGTTTTATCAATGGTACCTCTTTTGAAACCATTTGAGAGTAGGAAGTTGGAAAGAGTTTCATACCAGGCCCTTGGTGCTTGTTTCAAGCCATAGAAGGCTTTGTTTAGCCTGTAGACATGATCTGGATAAAATGGATCCTCAAAACCTGGAGGTTGACAAACATACACCTCTTCTTGAATTGTACCATAGAGGAAAGCACTTTTGATATCCATTTGAAACACCTTCATATTGTGGTTGACAGCAAAGGCCAGGAACAGTCTAATGGCTTCCAATCTTGCAACAGGGGTAAATGTTTCATCATAATCAATCCCCTCTTCCTGTCTGTAACCTTGAACCACAAGCCTGGCTTTATTCTTGACAACAATACCCCTTTCATCAGTTTTGTTCTTGAAGACCCACTTTGTGCCAATGGGAGTAACCTCTTCTGGCAGTGGTACAAGCTCCCATACTTGTTGTCTTTTAAACTGTTGGAGCTCCTCTTGCATGGCTTCTACCCAACTGTTGTCATTCAGTGCCTCTTGGTACTTGACTGGCTGATGGAGTGATAGAAAGCCAGCAAAAAGAAAAATGTTTTGGGTTTGGCTTCGTGTGAGCACCCCTTCATTTATGTTGCCAATGATTTGATCAGGTGGATGAGATTTCAAGAAGATTAAATCTCCTTGGTATGGTATGATGGCATTTGTTGGTGAAGGCTGTAAATGTGTATCATCTGAGCTAACCACTGCTGGGGACTTTGAGGATCCAGCAGTGGCTTCAAAAGGTGGTGGAATAGGAGGTAGTGAAGTGGACATCTGCTGACTTTTATCCACTGTTTGAGGACTTTTTTCAGCAGTGTTTGAGGATGTGGAAGCAGTGGTTGATGGGCTACTTTGGTCAACAACTGTTGAGGTAGCAGTGGTTGAGCTTTGACAACTGTTTTGAACAGCTGATGCTTTACCCTTTGTGGCAGACCTTTGAGGGATGATGATTTCATACCCATAGTCTGGTGTTGTATCCTCTGATGGACCTGCACTATTAGTCTTGACAGCAGTATTTTCAAAAGTGAATTTTTCAAGATCAAACAGATCTGCAGGATTTGCTGGGATTTTCATTGATGAAAGTTCATTGAACTTAACATTCAAAGTCTCCTCCACTGCCTTGGTCCGTGTATTGAACACTTTGTAGGCCTTGGCAGTGGTTGAGTATCCCAGATGATAACCACAATCAATTTTGGCTGCAAATTTTGAAATAGAATCTTTTAAGTTCAAAATAAAACATGGGCAGCCAAACACTTTGAAATATGAGATCAGTGGTTTGATTTTATACAGAATTTCATAAGCAGTCTTTTTGTGCCTGGGGTTTATTAAAACTCTGTTCTGAACATAGCAAGCAGTGTTTACTGCCCCTGCCCAGAAAGTTAATGGCAAACCTGAATCTGCAAGCATGGTTCTGGCAGCCTCAATCAAAGTTTTGTTCTTCCTTTCCACTACCCCATTTTGCTCTGGTGTTCTAGGGATGCTGTACTGCCTTACAATCCCTTTCTTCACACAGAAGGCATCCAACTCCTTATTTTTGAATTCTATGCCATTGTCACTCCTGAAGCTTTTCACTGGAAGGTCAAATTGCTTTTCAACCTGTGTTACAAAGTCTTGCAAAATGCCTGCAGTCTCATCTTTTGAGTGTAAAAAGAAAGTCCATGTAAACCTAGAAAAGTCATCAACAATAACCAAACAATATCTTTTCTTTTTGAGGCTCATGACTTGAACTGGGCCAAACAAATCCATGTGTAGCATTTGTAAACACTGGGTCGTTTTGGACTCTTCAATGGACTTGTAAGAACTTTTATGCTGTTTTCCTTTTAAACAGGAAATGCAATGTTCAGGGCATGAAAACAATTTTTGTGGTAGGCCTCTCACCAACCCATTTTTTGAAATTTCAGTAATTGTCTTAAGATTTGTGTGCCCTAGCCTTCTGTGCCAAAGTTCTGTCTCTTTGTTAGAGGCAGCTGAGAACAGACAGGCATCAGCTCTGGGACACTCTTTTGACATGTCAACAACATAAACATTGCCACTTCTTTGAGCAACAAGTTTAGTTTGACCAGTTTTGATTATTGCTTCAATCTTTTTGACCATTTCTAGTCCAATAATCCTACAACAATCTTTTGTGAAGAATGACCCAAACCCTTTGTCACTCATTTGTGATACACTCAGAAGGTTGAATTTTAGATTGTCTATCAGATTGACATTTTCAAATTTTACATTTCCAGATTGCACTGTACCAGACCCCAGAACTTTCCCTTTACTATTATTCCCAAAGGATATATCACCCCCTCCATGGATTTTAAAGTCTTTGAGGAGGGCTTTACATCCTGTCATGTGCCTGGAGCCTCCACTATCTACATACCAAAGACTATCAAAGCATGCAGAAGCTCCCTGCACATGAAGTAAAAGGATTAGTTCATTAAGGTCTCCAAAGCCAACAAGGCTTTGGATGGGGTTTCAACAGTGTCTGGGATGGATGCAGAATGATGGACAGTGGTTAAGTCAGGGTTTGGACTGTTTTAGGACAGTGTTTCTCTAACCACTGTTGTGGGTCTTGACCAATCATCTGCTGGTAACCAAAAGGATGCCTATTCACTTTAGGTTTAGAGGGCCTTTTGTAGGCCTCATAAACGTGTGGAATCCTTTGGTAAGACTGTTTTTCTTTGCCTTTTCTGAACTGATTGGCAGGGGGTGCATCAGTAACCTGAACATCTCTTTTGACAGATGTTTGGTTCAGCTGTTTTGTGACAGCTGTTTGAACTGGCACAAACAGTGGTTGTTTCTTGGTGAATTTGACAGATGTTGATGATGATGATGGACTCAAGGATGTTTTAGCAATGTACTCATTCTTTTTCACATCAAAGTTTTTGAGATACACACATGCTTGAGTTTTGTGGTTTGTTTTACCACAAACAATGCAACTTTCAGCTGAGACAATGACACTTGTTCTGTTTAAATCATAAGCTTTTAAGTGGAAACAATCTTTTGTTAGATGATTCCTTTTCTCACAAAATTCACAAAACAAGTTATCAATTTTTTCTTTCTTCTTTCTCTTTTCAGACTCCTTTGCAGCAGAGGTTTTAACCACTGCTGGGATGTCCTTGAGAGGTATGACTTTAGCTTTTGGAGCTTTAACACCACCAGTTGATGTAAAGTCCATTGGCTTTGAAATTTTCAAGAATATCACACTCATCAGACCATTTTGGTTTAAACTGATAATCTTCAAGTTCCTCAAAAGTAGAGGATCCCATTGGTCTGTCAAGTGTGATTTTGTTACCAAGTTTGTCAGTGATTTTCACTTCTTGACCATTCTTGTTTGTGGGTATGAACTCAGTGTTTACATCAGTGGTTTGAACAGATTTTCCAAAAGCAGTGTTTTCATCATCATGTTTTCTATAACCAACCCCAAATTTCACATTGCTTTTTATCTGTTTTTCAAGCATAACCTCATACCCTTTGCATGTTTCCACCCATCTCTCACATGTGATCTGGGTGGACTCTAACTCCTTTTTGCAAACTTGGTATTTTTCTACCATAGTTTGGAGTTGAGTTTTGGTTATGCTTTGTTCTTCTTTCAGACTGCTGATCTCTTTTTCTTTTTCAGTCAATTTGTTTTTAAATTCTTTTAAAGATCTTTCAAATTTGACTTCATCAGTTAAGATTTTATCCCGAAGGTTTTCATTCACCTCTTTGATGTTAGCAAAAGCAATAATGCAATTGTCAGAACACAGTTTTTCTAGAACTTGAGGAGATACCTTGGCAGCAGCCATCATTGCACAATCACATTGATGATTCTCTTCATCATCAGCTATCACCTTCTTTTCACCAGCCTTTTCTTCCTTCTTTTCTTCTTTGTCCTCTTCGGACCATGGGTCTGTCAGTGGTTCAATCAGGGTACCTGAACTTTCTCCCAACAGTAGTTCACCAGCCACAGCAGTAACCACTGCTTCAGTCACCTCATCCACTGTTTCAATACTCAGCTGTTCCTCTTCAGTTTTAACCCCCTCCTGTATTGACTCAAATGCCATCAAACAAAACTCATTATGAGAAGAATCATTAGAAGCATAGAGTGCAAAATTTTCATCACTAAGGTCTTCAGGCATACTGCTCCAGTCAACAAACCCTTGAGTGAAAAAACTTTGTTGATCTGGTTGTACTGCTGCTGGAGCAGTGGTTTGAGGTGCAGGCTGCACTTGTGCCTGGGGAACAGGGGTTTGAACATATTGGATCTGTGGAACAGTAGTTTGGACATAGTGCACTGGCACAGGGGCAGCAGCATAGTGAGCAGTGTTCACTTGAGCTGCTGGGGCATACTGGGCATAGTGCACAGTGCTTTGGTTTTGAGGTATAGGATTTGAGCTAGGATGAGTAATTATGGGACCAGTAGTTTGACTCCTACATTCCCTAGCAAAATGTCCCAACCTATTACACTTGTAGCACTTGATTTTCGATTTATCCAACCCAACCCTTAGATTCCCATGCAAACCTGGGAATTTTCGCCCTGTTCTTTTGTAAAATTTGCTAGTTCTAACACTTAGCAAAGCCAGTTGGTGTTGGATGTCCATTTCCTCTAAGTCAGTGGGATCAAAATGTTGCAAATCATTGAGTTCAAAGCATAAATTGTCTGACATCTGGTTTTCGTTTGCAGTGAATGCATAACTAGCAGAGTGAGGATCAGGGTTGTTAAAATTTGCCCCAGCAGTTATGTCAATGAAATGATCATAACCCTGATCCTTACCACTGCTCCCAGATTCTTCTTGACCCAGAAGAGCAGTGTTACCGAATGTATAATCATCAACGGCTTTTCCTGACTCTTGTAACTTCCTTTTCTGGTTCAACTCCCTTTCGTAGGTCAGGAGTCGACCATGGAGTTGGGTCAAGGTCAGATCCTTGAACTCAGGTGAATTTCGGGTGACAAAAGCTATGGTGTCCCATTTTTCTGGCAGTGACCTGAGGAACCTGCTATTTTGAGTTGAGTTTGTAAAAGTGGTATTAACAAGCCTCAGTTCACTGATGAGACAACTGAAACGCTCAAATTGTTGTGTCAGTGATTCACCTCTAACATGACAAAATGTTTCATACTGTTGGTTCAGGATTTCCCTATTGTTTTCTATGACTTCTTCGGTTCCCCCAAATTGTTCCTTAAGTGCGTCCCATAACTCTTTGGCACTGTTACAGTGTAACAGTCCAGCATATATCTCATTGGGCAGCGCTGATGCTATGATGCTAAAAGCTTTAGCATCTAGTTCGAACTTTTGATAGTCGGTTTCGGTATAATTTTCAACTGGTTTTGGAACGAACTTTTTAGCATCTTCAGCGCTTGGCACTGTGGGAACATGAGGACCAAAGACGACAGACCTCCAACATCCTGTGCTTTGTTGAGCGAGGATGTGACCCATCCTCCTCTGCCAGATGTTGTACTCATTTCCTTTTAGCATAGGTGGTTTAAAAAGCGAGCCGATGTTGTTTTTATCATCCTGAGATTGTGACGTCATTCTTGTTGTTTTACAGACACTGAGAAATCAACTTTAATGGTGATTAATCCTTGCTCTGTTTTTCAACAAACGAACAAACGATCAGTATCAACTGTTATGAGCTGAACTATTTACGTCAAAATGATTGTTAAATAAAATTTGACTGTCCAGGCTCTGATACCAATTGTTGGATCTGAGTTTGTTTCTGATTGTATTTTGTGTTTGTAATTAAAATGAGAATGGATGAGTGTGCAGCAGAATTATGATGAAAACAAACTTTGCATACAATCAAACGAGAGTAATACTTTGATCAAACATCTTTTCACAATGAATCGGAAGGTTGAATTTATTTCAATAATGATTACAATGATTGATGAATGAATGTAAACTCCCCCTCAGCTAGAGCTCAGTTGTTTGTTCGTGCAAAGAAGACGATGATGCAAAAGAGCTAATAGAACAGTACAAAGTACTGAACTATTTATAGGCACTTGCAAACCACTGAGCATCTTAGCTGACGTCACCATGAAAGTGACATCTAACCTCCTAACAAACTCTAACCTCTGATCTATACAAACACTGATGTACTAACTACTGCTATTACATTTCATTACATAAAAGACACTTAAACAGCTGTTGCATCCTTCCACTGCTGTGAACCCCGCAGTGCTTGTCCGGATCAGCAGTACTTGACTCAAGGCAGTAGATTGAATCAGCAGAGCTTTGGTCTTTCATTAGGTCTTTACTTGAACAGCAGTTATAGGTCAGCACTTTGCAAGATCAGCAGATAGGAGGTCAGCATATATGAAATCACTTTCAAGGGGAGAGATTTGTATGTAAACATCTGCTTATTCTGGATCCACTGCTCTGATCCAGTTTTGGCTTTAATTATTTGTTCCTCTGATAGGGTTCAATCCCAACACATCTGCTTAAGGTCAACATCTGTTTCACTATTCGCTAACATCTGTTTGACTTTTGGTCAACATTTGTTAACATATAAACACTGTTAACATAAATTACAAATACTTAGCTAATAGACGGCACACAATTAGCTAATAGACACCCTTAACAATTTGACCATATGATTTAATCGTGTGTTTTATCTTAGATGGGACAACTCGAAAAGAAAATTCACTAAAAGGATAACATATTAAACGGCTCAAAAAAAGCTCAAAGAGTATTTTACTGCAAATCAGGATTAAAAAACAATGCCAACAGTCAAGTCAACCATGTTTCTTTCACCTTTGACTTTCAAAGTTAATTCAGTTACTTACCAAATTCACAAATACATTAAATTTCTTATATAACCGCAAACATTAACACATCTAATGATCTTAACTCTGCTATAAACTATAAAACACAAACCCAAATATCACATTTCCCTTGAGAATCTTTATTGCCTCATCAATAATTCCCTGACTTGCCCTTTGAATTGTAATTCAAAGTCCAAGGAATCTGTATCATCCTCATCCCTGCACAGTGTAAGATCAAGGAGAGCTTGCATATCTTCAACACCCAGGCCCAGTGCTTGTTCCCTTGATATTTTCTTCACCTCACCACTGGATTTGATCAGAGTCAATACTTGGGTCTGTTTGTCAGATATCCACTTTAGTATTTTTGAATCCAGTGGGTTTCTTGGGAGAGGTTTTATCGATGATGAGTTTGGAGATGGTGGCCTGGTAATGACTGGCTAAGCAGTATTTGTAGTTTGTGTCAATTCAAGTTTTTCTCCTATCATCTGCTTAAGGCCTATTTTTACAACGTAATCCCCTGCTGCTTTATCTGCTTCTGTTTCTGCATCCATCTGCTTTTGTTTCCTTGTTTGGTAAAGGATGGCAGCAGGTGGAGCAGTGGATCTCCTGATTTGTAGCTTAGCTGGAACCACTGCTTCAGGGTAAACAGGCTTTTGTGGAACATTAGGATTTTTCTTTCTTAATTCTTCCAGGTTTTTGTAAGTGGCGAACACTTTATCCTCTTTCCACCTTGCCACTTGGTTCCTTAACCCTAAATTAGTTGTTATTAACTCTTCTTTCATTCTCTTCAGCTGCAGAGTCCTATCTGGTACATTTTTCTTAAACTTTGCCCAGATAGGAGGAGTCTGCTTCACTGATGGTCCATTCTTTGTACTGGTACTTTTCTCCCTTGTATGTTTTGTAAGCCATGATATTATCAAGATAATCTTTCCTCAAGGTTTCATCAGCTCTTTCTGATAAATTTTGACAGAGATCTTTTGAAAACTGCTCCAAAGTTTTGACTTGGGTTAGCAGATATTGGTAGTATGTTTGAATCTCTCTGTCAGATTTTCCTTCTGTATTTCTTTTGGAGATATCCTCTGCTTGTTGAGCCTTTAACTTCAAGTATTCTTCAATGTTATTAGGCCTTGGATATCCTTGAACAGATGCCAAGTTCCTTTTAGCAGGGTCATCTTCAGAGTAGAAGGATTTGATCTCCTCTCTAACTGCTTCCAGATCTAATGGATACTGCACTCCTGCAGGGAAAATGGCAGTGTTTGAATTTGAGACTTGTGCTGAATAGAGTGGAACAGGATTGGGAATGGTAACAAGGGACAGTGGTTGGGTTGATGTTTGTGGTGGTGAAGGGTCATCATTCAGAATTATCATTCTCCTTTTATGTTTTGGAGAGGTTGGTGGTGTTTGGTGGGTTGAGTGGTGGTGATTTGAGTGGTAGATGGTTGACTAACACTTGTTTAAACAACTGGTGTTTCAACCATTGTTACCATTACAACAGATGATGTGTCACCTGAAGTATTTTGCTTTTTGGTAGGTGGTGTTGGTGGTAACGAGGATGTTTTTGATGGTGATGTGATTTGTGGTAAGGCAGTGGATTGAGTGTGTGTTTAAGTGGTTGCAATTGTTGGTGTAACAGATGTTGAAACCACTGAAGTACCAACAGCTGTTGATACAACAGGTGTTTTAACATCTGCTCATTTGGAGGTTTGATGTGTTGAGCTTTTGGGAGGTGTGGATTTGGGTTCCCTCACTTTTCTAGTGGGCTGTTTTCTTTTAGGCTCAGGATTTTCTTCATTCTTGGGCTCAGAAACACCCTGCTCATCCTTCTCCATAAAACCTCTTTTATCCTGTTCCCACCTTGCTCTATCCTTTGCCTCCATATCCCTTTTTACCATTGCTTTTGCATCAGCAATGGCATTTGTGGTTACACCAACCTTTTTAGTACCATATGGCTTAGTTATGTCTGCAAGCATACTGGATTTGTCTGGTGCAATGTACAAACCATCTTCATATCCCTTTTTCTTTAGCTGCTTCATTTTCTCCCCCTTTTTGGCATCAGCTGGTGGTGGGTTGTCCACAAAGATGATAGTAGGAGGAGCAGAATTAGTGGTTTTCAGCAAGTGGGCCTTGATTGCCTTTATGTCTGCTTGTGTATCCATGAACCTAGCTTCCATCATATTTCTGATCTTTTGAACCTATATTTCATGTTGTTGATCAGCATATGCCCTTTGTTGGTGAAGTAGAGGTTGAAATAAACTCCAAAGATCAGTGGGAGTAGGACCAGATGATGGAGCAGATGTTGTATCTGGTGCAGCAGTGGGTGTTGCCTTTTGTGCTTGTAACAACTGTTGCAGTATTGACTTAATATTTGCAATAGATGTGTCCAATTTGTCAATCCTCTCCGTCAATTCCTTGTACATTAACCATCACCCAAGTTAATGGGATCATCTAATTTCCTACTGGCAGTGGTTGTATCAGCAGTTGACTTAGGGAAAGTTTCACAAAAGTCATCCACAGATGCCCCCTTTTCTTGGTACTGAGAACTTCTTTCCTCAGCAATTGGCATCCTTTTAATAGAACCAGTGGTTGAAAAAACACACTAGCGGATATCACAGTTGCTAGAGAGGAAATTGCCTTCAAGAAAGTCTTATTGATGAAACAACTGGCCAGGTGTAGATCAGTGGATCCATCACCTGTAGTTGCTGCTCCACTTGAACTACTAACAGGAAGTACTTGTACTTCCTGTAGTGTAACCTCCTCAGTTGTTGGTGGGTTAGCGATGATTGAGACACCAGACCCAGTCACTTGTTGAGGTATATTCTCATTAACAGGTGTTTGAGAAGAACTGGTTTGTGTCTGGGCTAAATCAACTGCATCCAACAAAAGTTTTGTTTGTGGGGGAATTTGAGAAGTGAGGATAGGTGTAGAAAGCGAATTTGCCCCGGGCAGTGGGCTGTGGATGATGGAATCAAGTGATTCCAGAGCATCATAATTTGGTGTCCCGTTTCTTACAACCTGTTCTTTTTTAGAAGAAACAGGAGGAGTTTGAGGCTCAGGTTGAGATATTTCTTCCAACTGCTGTGAGGAAGTAGCAGCAGTGGTTATTGGTGACTTTTGTGTTGTCACTGGGAGTTGCTCTGGGATCTCATCTTCCAGAGTTACCTTTGTTTTAGGTTTTGGGGGCTTTTGTGATTTTTACTGTTTTGGTCTTTTGGTGGTTTTAGGTGGGGGGTTTCACAACAGTTGTTTTGCTGCTGTCATCACCTTGAGCAGTGGGCTCAATAGCAGGTGCCTGAGGAGCAACGGTAGCTGCTGAAGTCTGCTCAGGAACCTCTGCTTGTGTTTTGGAAACTTTTGACAGCCTTGTAAAGGTTTCGGAAGTGAGGCTCTTTATTGAAAAAGGATTGCCCTGGATAAGCACATGGGCATTATCTTCTGAAAATTTCTTTTTAAAATAGTAACATAAAAACCTTGGAAAGAGCAAAAATGACTTTTTATTAACATTTGTAACAAGATAATTGAAGATTTCCTGGGAATAGTTAAAATTTTCACCATGTAAGATAGCATAACCCAGATATTGAATTTTCAATGGGATTTCATTGAAAGCAGTGGTCTTCTTTGAGACACACATCAATAGGGTATGAAACAAAAACCTTGTGGCAGGAGGAAACTGCCTTTTTCTAAAGTGTCTTTTTTCATTTCCTCTTCATAACCCCTTTGAATGAAAAACGTTTGATACTCTGCTTTAGGGAAAGATGTTTTACGTTGAAGATCATCGAGTTCAAAAACCTCCTGTAACACCTCGAAAATTCACGTCCTATAATGTGTTGACACGTGTCATAAAGTTTGAACGTGTGAAAGAATGTTATAAAAGGACTAAAGTTGACAAACATGGAAAGTATGAGATTTTACGGATTCTAAGTGTCAACAGTGAATAAATATACTTCATAATAACCCTACATGATGTTCATAACATCAAACGAATAAATCATGGATCATACGAAGCTAAAAGTGAGAGATTACAAACTACAGGGGTTAAATGTGTCAACATGTTAAAGATATACCTCTGAGTGACCTTTTGACAAACCCAAAGCTTTTTAAATATAAATTATGCTCACTAGAATGCACGATTAAAATTTCGTAAAGTTTCGTTATCGTATGAGAAAGTTATGATCAAATTCGTGTGTGAGGGGTTAAAGTGTTAACGTTGAAAGTTAAGGCTTTTCGGGTTAACCGGAAGTGTTCAGGGACTTGGCAAAGTGGGTATAAGTCCTAAAGCCCTTGTGGGTAAATATAAGGGGGTCAAAATGCAAGAAATAACCCTAGTTGCCCCTTCGTGAAGCCAAAGGTCAACTTGGAAAACAAAGAAAAATCAAAAATCTGATTTCGCAGGCTAGGCGGCCCGCGTGAGAATTGTCAAAGTGGGAGGCGGCCCGCGTGGCGACGTCAGATGCAGAAAAACAGGTAACAGCCTGTTAAACGCGATTTTAACCAATAAGGCCGGTATTTCTCACTTGTGAACGACCCCTAGGCACCCCTAAGCACTAGGGAACAAGTGTTGATCAGTTGTGGTGGGTTGTAGACCCCAAGTGTCAAAGAATTGTGGTGATTAAGGTGCTATATAAGGACATTATGTGCAACATTGTTCTTCACACATTAATCTGCATTTGTGATCAATTCTGGAGCTCTCAAGCAGGTCCAACTGATCATATCTAGTGCATAGGACTCTTGTAAGTCTACTAGTCCTTCTTTAATTGAGTTTAGCTTGTTTAATTAGCTAAAAGTCAAACCGTCGTAATTACGGTTTGACTTCGAGATTAGTCTATAATGGCTCAGTTATATCTCGAATTAAAAGTAATTATGAGTTGGTATTTATGTGGGTAATAAAACCTCAAAAGGGTTTCCCCTGATCACCACTCTAACCAGGTCAAAAGTCGGGTCAAACTTTTAAGTAAAAAGTCAACAGGATGCTTAAAATGTCATTTATGCATAATTAGCTATCTAGAACATATATAACCTGTTTGATCATTGTTATAACTTAGTAATAAGTGTAAGAACATGTCCGAACATGTTCAAGCCGACTATTTCCTGTTTTGACCCGGTTCGGAACCGAAAGTCACATAGTTTGACTTTCACTTTGACTTTCAGTTCTGACCCGTTTAGGTATGTTTTAGAAATGCCTCAGAGCTTAAATTGGATTAGGTTACATGTTAGAACAATCCTCTGTGATTATACACCTTGGTTCACTAGTTATCCAATTAATATGCAGATTTCCGTTAATTGCTCATATGTTGACCGTTATGCCCTTATTACCTTAAAACGTGATTTATGAAAATGTAAAAGTGTAGAAACCTTAGTTACTGATATATAAACTTGTATGCAAAGTTTGACATCAGTTTGACTTATAGATTAAGAGTTATGCTCAATATCGCAAATCTAATGCTTTGTGTTAATAAAATGGCGTAATTAGCGTACAGCCTAGTTAAGCCTACTTTTTGGTATCAAACTTTATACCCACTGATATAATATATTATTTTGGGATTTTTAAAGATTTTTAATTAATTTTAGGCTGAGCATAACTAGTAGTCGTAGGCTTAATCCGGTAATTGTCGGTTTTGCCCTTACGGGCCATAAAATGAGTTTTACTTATCAAAACGACTCCAAACCTTTTGCTACTGATCACATATGATAAATAATTTATTTTAAGCCTTCTGGAAATATAAAAATATCAGATTTAAGTATCAAACCCGGAAATGGCCTTTAATCGCCTTATTTAGCGTTTTTAACGCATAGTATGTTTTAAAATCATATTGAGCATACCCGGGTTGATACCTACTGATATATGAGGCAAATTATGATATTTTAACAGTAAGAAAAGGTTGATAAACTCAGACTTCAGTTTTGAGCTTTTCAGCTTATGTGAAATTACCAAAATGCCCCTTCGGTGCATAGTTTGGTTATAAGTGATAAATTTCACATATATGCTTAAGCCTACTGATATAACTTATCAAATTGAGTATGTTTTCTGTTTACATCAGATCTGTAACTCAGTTAAACATTTAAACTCTTTTGCAACCTTTAAAATGACCAAACTACCCCTACGGGGCATAGTTTGTGTTTAAATTAGTTCAGGGCATAACGAAAGACATCCTACTGATGTCACAACATATTTGGAGCATATTAACTTAGGAAACCTGTATATGGCTCTTGCGGATACCCGTTACGCATTTTACGCGTTCGGTTCGGTTTATGTAACAAGTTTACATAAATTAACCAACACGGGTCAAACCTTATCGGTTTCATCTCAAAAACCAGAATGTGAATAATAAACCCATATTAAACAAGTCTCTGAACTTGTCAGGTCTAAATCACATTCTATCCGGTCTTCGCTTAATCGTGCGTACGAACCGTATCTTTGAAACTAGCCGGTCTAAGCTTAAGCTTAATAAAAGACCCGTTAGTATTCTAATAGGTTATATTAAACCTTCGTTCCAGATTAGGAGAACCAGTAAAAGCTACGTGCATTTTGCTTATTGTGATTTATACTTTGCATCAGGTAAATACTTTTAACTTATTTTCCCTATACGGGCTTGGGTTACGGTACATAGCGTACCGCTTGATCGGGCATCAAATCTCCACGCTTAGTGGGTAGTTGAATAATTTGATCGGCTCGCTTTAAACAGTCTTGTTTACTTTACAGCCTTTGGGGGGTTAATGACCATGTCCCGGATATCCCTGGCATCATCTTACGAGATGGCCACGACCTGAGCACGGGGTGTAGGCGTACTCCCGTGTATAACTCATCGAAGTGGTGTGTTTATTGATCTTTAACCCGGACTAGATTCGGGCTACTGAACGCATAAGTAACATGTAATTCGTTCACAAGATTATAATATTAAATAATTCTCCCAAGTTAAAAACATTAATTTTGCCTCTGTGCATTTTTAATCAAATTATAAAAGATATTTTGTGCCACGTGCATCCAAATCAATTTTCTTAAACCATTTTCAAAATGAGTCAGTTGAATGTATTTACCAGTGTAAACTGACGTATTTTCCAAAAAGGCTAAATGCCGGTACTATACGAAATTGGCTGGATATTTCTCCTTAGCATCAGTAGAAGTCTCGCAAGCTTAAGATGCCTAAAAGTCTGTTGAACTATTGTTTCCATTTTATGTCCGATCCTTCTGTGGATAAACTTCCGAATATTGTGACAGTTGATATTACAATAATAAATTTGGTTGTATTATATCTTTTAAATTGCTTCCGCTGTGCATTATTATATTGTGTTGTTTGACTATTACGTTGCCAACCACGTCACGATACTCCCCCACCGGGCCCACCGGTGACACGTGGAAATCGGGGTGTGACAGGTTGGTATCAGAGCCAACACTGAGTGAATTAAACACTAACCTTTCGTGTTTAATCTCAGTTACACAATTGCACATATCTAAACTTCTGAGTCTAGACTTAACTTAGGAATATTCTCAATCCTAATCTTAAAATTTTTACTTTCAAATTTTTATTGGAAACGTCGCCAAGCGAAGAAGCCGTAATAGGAGTTCTCCACACCCGGAGCCCCGAGATGCTGAGCTTCGTACCGCGGCTAGAATGAAACGAGCACCCAAGGAGAAAGCATTCAGAGATAGAATGAAGAAGAAACTCCTTTTGTTGAAGATCGTTTCCTTAATAGTCCTTATAAGGACATAATTATCTGTCAGTCCCTCCGAGGACACATTATTCCTTTTAAGTCCCGCTAAGGGCAACTTTATACTTTTATTTTTATATAGTGGAATGATTAAGTTTAAACTTTCATTCTAAACAAGAATTTTTAAATAAATGTAAAATAACATTACTTTTATAAGATCTACCATTATAATAAAATGGCGAAGTCTAAAAAGGACGGGACCTAGCCACGTGTCATTTTAAGACCGGGCCAAGATGGTAGTTCCATAATTAGATTTAGATCCATATGAACACCTCAATTTAAAATTTTTCTGCGTTAATTATAAATTAAGAATCTTAAGTGTGAAACCTAGCCTTCGGGTCAATTATAAGACCGGGCCAAGATGGTAAGACCTGTTTAAAAGATTCAAATCCCTGTTAACATCTTAAAA
Source organism: Helianthus tuberosus (assembly GCA_030545235.1). NCBI lineage: Eukaryota > Viridiplantae > Streptophyta > Magnoliopsida > Asterales > Asteraceae > Helianthus > Helianthus tuberosus. The sequence continues at coordinate 755,787 of CM060438.1, read as the reverse complement.
CATGTTAACACTCCTGGAAGATGTGATTCATTAAAATCCCACACTTCATTTTATAAAGGATTCTTCAAAAGATTCCAAACCCAGTTTAATGATCTCTGAATCCTGGGTTTACATCATTAATTAAGATGATCATATTTTAACCATACGTGGTAACATAATGCCTACGGGCCCTGCTCATTTCCATATGAGCCAAAAGGCAGTGGTAGCGATGACTCCCTGTCAGATAAAGGTAATGAACTAGGTTCAAACCTCAAATGCTTTGATTCTCTGAAATCCTAGCATATAATTTATAATTGTCCTTGTGACTAGGCCTATTGTGCCAATATACTTTCATGCTTTGATTCTCTGAAATCATAGCTTAAAATTTATAAATGTCCTTGTGACTAGGCCTATTGTGCCAAGATACTGTCATGCTTTGATTCTCTGAAATCATAAGCTTATAATTTATAAATGTCCATGTGACCAGGCCATTGGGTGCCACCAATAAAACTATTAATGTTTTATAATTAGGATAAATTATAATAGAAATCCTAAATAAATATATGATTAATAAATTAACCAAATATGGTCTCTGTTTACCATGGTTAATGAATTTCCCTAAGGGGCAATTCAGTAATAAACTTCCCTTATAAGGGAAGTGCCTACGGGCAATAGTTAATGTCCTCTGAGACTGAAGACAGTGGCAGCCTACAGCTCCCTGTCAGGAAAAGGTAATGAACTTTGATTCAAACCTTAATGCCGCGATTCTCTGAACTCATGGCTTATAAATTTAACTCGTCTACGCGACTAGGCCATTTGTGCTATTATTAACTTATGAATTAGGATTTATGATAAAAATCCTGAATGAAAATAAATATCATTCCTTCCCTGTCAGTATGCAGTTTAAAAGGAAATCTTAAAGGTGAAACCTAGCCTACGCGACCAAGATGGTGAAACCTACTCAAGGGATTCAGATCCTTGTTAACACTTAGAAATGTGTTAGCACTCTTGACAAATGTGACTCGAGAAAATCACAACAGTCATCCTTATATTGGGTTCTTCCAATTCTAAAATCTAGCCTAGTGATCTAGGAATCATGGCTTATATCATCCTATAAGATGATCATATTATAAACATCCGTTAGTGATGAAGTGCCTACGGACTAAACTTGTTGTCCGATAAGACAACGACAGTGGTGGTCTTTGACCTCCTGTCTAAAATGTTGGACTATGTCCAAACATAATAGTCTATATGATCAATGCGATCATGACTAATATCATCTAGTGCGATGATCATATTATTTAACATCCTTTAGGGATGTCTTGCCTACGGGCTATAATATATTGTCCATTTGAGACATTGACATTGTTATCTTTATGATTCCTTGTCTAAGGTGGTGAGCTATGCTCAAGCCAAATAGTCAATATGATTAATGCAATCATGACTTATAGCATCTAATAGGATGAACCAATTATAAACATCCATGAGTGATGTTTTCGCCTATGGGTCAAATTATATTGTCCATGTGTGACAAAGACATTGTGATCTTTACGATTCCTTGTCCGAGGTGGTGAGCTATGCTCAAGCCTAATAGTTCATATGATCAATACGATCATGACAAAAATCATCAATACGATGATTAAAAATTTTAACATCCGTAATGATGTTTTGCCTAAGGGCTATATTATATCGTCCAACTGAGACAAGGCAATTGTAATCTTTTGTGATTCTTTGCCAAGGGGGTGAGCTATACTCAATTCCCATAGTCTATACTATCAGTGCGATCCTGACTAGTATCCTCAGTATGATAATCATAATATTAACACCCATCGTGATGAAATGCCTACGGGCTAAACTTTATTCTAGTGTCGGTTAGACAAAGATAGTAGTGATCTTTATGATCCCCTGTTCAAAATGGTGTGATTATACCCAAACCTAATAGTCAATATGATCGATGTGATCATGACTAATATCATTAGATACGATGGTTATATATAAACATCCATTAGTGATGTTGATTGGCTTATTTTTCTGCCAAAAGAATCGTCTTTCAAGACGATGACAGTAGTAGTCTATGACTCCCTGTCCAAAGGTGAAGAACCACGTTCAAACCTTGAAGCCCTAATCTAATAAGATTGCGGCTTATAAATTAAGGTCCTTGAAAAAAATAGACCATCGAGTTATGTTTTAAAGTCATTCAGGACAAGCCTATGTGCTATAATTGGTCATTCGTGACAAGTTAACATATTAAATGTTAACATTTCTGGTGACATGCCTTTGTACCAAATTTGATGAATGTCCTTATAACAAGGCCGTTTGTGCCATATCTAAATGTCATCACGACAAGGCCTTCGCGCCATATGATTACTTACGTCCTTCATGACTGTGCTTTATGCCATATTTTTCTACGTCCCTTGAGACAGGCTTCTATGCCATATATGTATATATATATATATAATAAAAGCCTTTGAGCTATTTATAATCGTCCTAGTGACAAAGACAGTTGTGACATTATGGTCCCCTGTCAAGCAGGTATTGGACTCGCTCCAAACTTTGCATGCCATTGATGGTCCCGTTGTGACCTAGGCTAAATATAATGGAAATACGTTCAAATAACATTCACTATGAATGTTTGGAACAGAATAGCCCATACGGTTTATGAATGCCGTGGCTAACCTAAGTCAGGTCATCAGGATGATGACTAATAATGGTTAAATCTTGGTGATTGGTACCAAGTTTCGAGTATGGAAAACTCGGATGAGGTAGACGAAAGTCGCAATGCTAATAAGGCGACGAAAGTTAATAAAACTACAAACGTAAACCTCAATATTAATGGAGTTAATCTTCAAGCTGTGGTTGACGCAGCAGTTGAAAGGACCATGGAAAGATCATGAAATAATCTAAAGAGCCGAATGCTCCTCGCTCTGAATTTCATTTAAAAACCATGTTCAATTACTCATGAGAAGAGGTTTTGTTCACACTTCGTATATGAAGGATGAACCAAAAGAAGGAGAATAACTCCCAGAAATATGAGAAAGAGAGCAAGTACAGGCTTAATAAAAAGCAACGAAAGTTCGGTAAGAAGCCGGTATACCTCTGAGACTGCTTCAGCATTAATAGATGGATGTTTTATATCTATTAGGAATCATTTTTGATGTCCTAGTTCCGTTAAATACAAGGACTCAATTTAGTGATAAAATCAAGCCCATATTGTGGGTAATAAGAAGCAATTAATTATCAAGACTCCTTATGAGACAACTCTCATAATTACACGTATCCGTACGATTAATTAATATTAAACATAAAAAATGGTGGAACTGGCCGTCCCCGGAATCGAACCTGGGTCTAGGCCGGCCGCACCCTTTCGCGCGCCTAGCCAACTGAGCTAGGTGCCTAGTTTGTGAAACTTCCATTATTGATTAAATATAAGCACTTGTGCAATAAACTTCCTTATCATTTATCAATGATAATTTCTGCTAAGTGTCCTGTTTTTAATACAGGCAATAAAAAATCTTCATGAACCATAAACTTAGCAAAAACTTTTATTATCATCCACAAGGTATAATTACCAAGGAAACCATAGTAACCGATTCTTCTCGTATCGGCAAGAAAAACCTTCCAAAAATCTAAGAGCACTCTTTCTTTGAATAGAGTACGACAACATATGTTATTTTAATTATTTTTCTCATTGTTTTCTATCGCCTGCGAATGCCAAACTATGTTTGATTAAAGTGTCATATGAGGATTGGCGTATCCTAGTGTGTCCCATAGATTATTTCCATGTCTGATCAGCATGGAGGTTTAATACATGGAACCCCTGAGATATCCCAATGGTCATATTGTACTAAAGTCGACTAGTAGTATTCAAAGAAGATATCCAAAAATGGAAAATTTTTTTAGTAAATGTTCCCGACTAAGGAATTCGTGGACTTATAACATAAAGGTGTCAATTATTTGACACGAGTAATGGTGGATGAACTGGAGCCTGAGATATGGAAAATCTCGGTAGCCTCCTTGCAATCTTGATTATCTTCTCATAAGTTTTCCCTGCTTACCTCCGGGAAGGCAGGTAGAATTAAGATTGTATCCCGCTGTGGGCTGGAGTATTGTGAAAACTCCATATTGATTATGGAATAATCGAAACCTTGATTAAGTAGGTTTTAAAACATAGGCACATAAAGCCTGACTCAATATTCTAAGGGTTTTATGTTATTAAATAAGAAAGACGGTTCATATTGCTTATGCATACATGCCGCAACCCTAATTAGGCAACGATTAAGAATTTGCCATCAGCTACCCAGGATCTAAGGGCAAATTATTGGTGGATAGGCTTGAACAAGTCTGTAGCCACCCATGTAGCTAAATGCTTGACATGGGCGCAAGTCAAAGCCGAGCATCAAAAGCCGTCAGGCTTGCTACGACAGCCTGAACTTCCTACGTGGAAGTGGGAAATGGTAACTATGGATTTTATTACCAAGTTACCCAAGACAAGGAAAGGAAATGATACGATAAGAGTTACAGTTGACAGACTGACTAAGTCCGCACATTTCCTACCCATCAAGGAGACTTATAGCTCCGATATGTTAGCCCAGTTATACGTGGATAAGATTGTAGCCCTACATGGCATACCTGTAGCTATTATCTCTGACAGAGATATTAGGTACACGACACATTTTTGGAAGAGTTTCCAACAATTTTTGGGCACACGTTTGAACTTTAGTACGGCTTACCATCCTCAGACAGACGGTCAGAGTGAGCGTACTATTCAAACGTTGGAAGACATGCTACGTGCATGTGCGATCGATTTAGGTGGTAGTTGGGATAAGAACCTACCATTAATCGAATTCTCCTACAACAATAGCTACCATACCAGCATTAAGGCTGCGCCTTTTCAGGCATTATACGGTAGAAAGTGTAGAACGTCAGTTTGTTGGGCGGAAGTTGGAGATGTCCAGTTATCAGGACCAGAGATCGTGTTCGAACGACGGACAAGATAGTACAGATTCGTGACCGACTCAAAGCTGCCCGGGATAGGCAGAAGAGTTACGCTGATCCTAAGCGTAAGGATTTTCACTTCGAAGTAGGTGACAAAGTCCTACTTAAAGTGTCACCCTGGAAAGGAGTGATGCGGTTTGGTAAGAAAGGCAAACTAAGCCCGAGATATATAGGACCTTTCGAGGTTATCGAACGTGTCAGGTCAGTTTCCTATAAGTTGAACTTACCAGAAGAGCTCAGTGGAATTCACAATGTGTTCCACATCTGCAATCTGAAGAAGTGTTTCGCTGACGAATCACTGGTTATACCACATACAGATGTGCATATAGACGCGAGCTTAAAATTTGTTGAAAAACCTTTGTCGATTGAAGATCGACAGGTAAGGAAGCTTCGAAGGAAGCATATACCTTTTGTAAAGGTCAAATGGGATGCCCGTAGAGGTCCCGAATTCACGTGGGAGGTTGAATCCACGATGAAAGAAAAGTACCCTTACTTATTTCAGTAAATCTTGGGTCGAGATTTATTTTAAGGGGGTGAGGATGTAACACCTCGAAAATTCACGTCCTATAATGTGTTGACACGTGTCATAAAGTTTGAACGTGTGAAAGAATGTTATAAAAGGACTAAAGTTGACAAACATGGAAAGTATGAGATTTTACGGATTCTAAGTGTCAACAGTGAATAAATATACTTCATAATAACCCTACATGATGTTCATAACATCAAACGAATAAATCATGGATCATACGAAGCTAAAAGTGAGAAATTACAAACTACAGGGGTTAAATGTGTCAATATGTTAAAGATATACCTCTGAGTGACCTTTTGACAAACCCGAAGCTTTTTAAATATAAATTATGCTCACTAGAATTCACGATTAAAATTTCATAAAGTTTCGTTATCGTATGAGAAAGTTATGATCAAATTCGTGTGCGAGGGGTTAAAGTGTTAACGTTGAAAGTTAAGGCTTTTCAGGTTAACCGGAAGTGTTCAGGGACTTGGCAAAGTGGGTATAAGTCCTAAAGCCCTTGTGGGTAAATATGAGGGGGTCAAAATGCAAGAAATAACCCTAGCTGCCCCTTCGTGAAGCCAAAGGTCAACTTGGAAAACAAAGAAAAATCAAAAATCTGATTTTGCAGGCTAGGCGGCCCGCGTGAGAATTGTCAAAGTGGGAGGCGGCCCGCGTGGCGACGTCAGATGCAGAAAAACAGGTAACAGCCTGTTAAACGCGATTTTAACCAATAAGGCCGGTATTTCTCACTTGTGAACGACCCCTAGGCACCCCTAAGCACTAGGGAACAAGTGTTGATCAGTTGTGGTGGGTTGTAGACCCCAAGTGTCAAAGAATTGTGGTGATTAAGGTGCTATATAAGGACATTATGTGCAACATTGTTCTTCACACATTAATCTGCATTTGTGATCAATTCTGGAGCTCTCAAGCAGGTCCAACTGATCATATCTAGTGCATAGGACTCTTGTAAGTCTACTAGTCCTTCTTTAATTGAGTTTAGCTTGTTTAATTAGCTAAAAGTCAAACCGTCGTAATTACGGTTTGACTTCGAGATTAGTCTATAATGGCTCAGTTATATCTCGAATTAAAAGTAGTTATGAGTTGGTATTTATGTGGGTAATAAAACCTCAAAAGGGTTTCCCCTGATCACCACTCTAACCATGTCAAAAGTCGGGTCAAACTTTTAAGTAAAAAGTCAACAGGATGCTTAAAATGTCATTAATGCATAATTAGCTATCTAGAACATATATAACCTGTTTGATCATTGTTATAACTTAGTAATAAGTGTAAGAACATGTCCGAACATGTTCAACCCGACTATTTCCTGTTTTGACCCGGTTCGGAACCGAAAGTCACATAGTTTGACTTTCACTTTGACTTTCAGTTCTGACCCGTTTAGGTATGTTTTAGAAATGCCTCAGAGCTTAAATTGGATTAGGTTACATGTTAGAACAACCCTCTGTGATTATACACCTTGGTTCACTAGTTATCCAATTAATATGCAGATTTCCGTTAATTGCTCATATGTTGACCGTTATGCCCTTATTACCTTAAAACGTGATTTATGAAAATGTAAAAGTGTAGAAACCTTAGTTACTGATATATAAACTTGTATGCAAAGTTTGACATCAGTTTGACTTATAGATTAAGAGTTATGCTCAATATCGCAAATCTAATGCTTTATGTTAATAAAATGGCGTAATTAGCGTACAGCCTAGTTAAGCCTACTTTTTGGTATCAAACTTTATACCCACTGATATAATATATTATTTTGGGATTTTTAAAGATTTTTAATTAATTTTAGGCTGAGCATAACTAGTAGTCGTAGGCTTAATCCGGTAATTGTCGGTTTTGCCCTTACGGGCCATAAAATGAGTTTTACTTATCAAAACGACTCCAAACCTTTTGCTACTGATCACATATGATAAATAATTTATTTTAAGCCTTCTGGAAATATAAAAATATCAGATTTAAGTATCAAACCCGGAAATGGCCTTTAATCGCCTTATTTAGCGTTTTTAACGCATAGTATGTTTTAAAATCATATTGAGCATACCCGGGTTGATACCTACTGATATATGAGGCAAATTATGATATTTTAACAGTAAGCAAAGGTTTATAAACTCAGACTTCAGTTTTGAGCTTTTCAGCTTATGTGAAATTACCAAAATGCCCCTTCGGTGCATAGTTTGGTTATAAGTGATAAATTTCACATATATGCTTAAGCCTACTGATATAACTTATCAAATTGAGTATGTTTGCTGTTTACATCAGATCTGTAACTCAGTTAAACATTTAAACTCTTTTGCAACCTTTAAAATGACCAAACTACCCCTACGGGCATAGTTTGTGTTTAAATTAGTTCGGGGCATAACGAAAGACATCCTACTGATGTCACAACATATTTGGAGCATATTAACTTAGGAAACCTGTATATGGCTCTTGCGGATACCCGTTACGCATTTTACGCGTTCGGTTCGGTTTATGTAACAAGTTTACATAAATTAACCAACACGGGTCAAACCTTATCGGTTTCATCTCAAAACCCAGAATGTGAATAATAAACCCATATTAAACAAGTCTCTAAACTTGTCGGGTCTAAATCACATTCTATCCGGTCTTCGCTTAATCGTGCGTACGAACCGTATCTTTGAAACTAGCCGGTCTAAGCTTAAGCTTAATAAAAGACCCGTTAGTATTCTAATAGGTTATATTAAACCTTCGTTCCAGATTAGGAGAACCAGTAAAAGCTACGTGCATTTTGCTTATTGTGATTTATACTTTGCATCAGGTAAATACTTTTAACTTATTTTCCCTATACGGGCTTGGGTTACGGTACATAGCGTACCGCTTGATCGGGCATCAAATCTCCACGCTTAGTGGGTAGTTGAATAATTTGATCGGCTCACTTTAAACAGTCTTGTTTACTTTACAGCCTTTGGGGCGTTAATGACCATGTCCCGGATATCCCTGGCATCATCTTACGAGATGGCCACGACCTGAGCACGGGGTGTAGGCGTACTCCCGTGTATAACTCATCGAAGTGGTGTGTTTATTGATCTTTAACCCGGACTAGATTCGGGCTACTGAACGCATATGTAACATGTAATTCGTTCACAAGATTATAATATTAAATAATTCTCCCAAGTTAAAAACATTAATTTTGCCTCTGTGCATTTTTAATCAAATTATAAAAGATATTTTGTGCCACGTGCATCCAAATCAATTTTCTTAAACCATTTTCAAAATGAGTCAGTTGAATGTATTTACCAGTGTAAACTGACGTATTTTCCAAAAAGGCTAAATGCCGGTACTATACGAAATTGGCTGGATATTTCTCCTTAGCATCAGTAGAAGTCTCGCAAGCTTAAGATGCCTAAAAGTCTGTTGAACTATTGTTTCCATTTTATGTCCGATCCTTCTGTGGATAAACTTCCGAATATTGTGACAGTTGATATTACAATAATAAATTTGGTTGTATTATATCTTTTAAATTGCTTCCGCTGTGCATTATTATATTGTGTTGTTTGACTATTACGTTGCCAACCACGTCACGATACTCCCCCACCGGGCCCACCGGTGACACGTGGAAATTCGTGGTGTGACACCTCCGAAATGGTTTGAGGTGTTATTGTGACTGGAACATCCTTTATAGAAGAATTGATGGCTAAGGGCTTTTTATCCATAGTTTCCAACTTAGCATTTTTCCATAATTCTTGCTGGGTATCCATGTAGATCGGAGCATCACAAGTCAACAAAGTTTTGTACTTTGAAGACGACAGAGCATCAATGATGGAATTGAAGGTTTCGGTGTGACTGGGTTTTTCAAGTAGACCCAAGTAGTTATGTGTGGATTTGTGTGGGAGAGACATCGTGATTTGATTATGATTGCGAGAGGAAGAAGACGATGAAGAGGATGAGTGATTTTGAGAGAAATGGATGATAACTGCTTTGAGAAAGGAATTTTGAATTCGATTCGATAGTAAAAACACTGTTTGGGGGTTTTGATCAGGGTTTTATAGGGGAAAAAGTGAATGCTGACATGGCATCGGTTACTAAAAGATCTTACCGCTATGTACTATCCACGTGCCAACCTCTGATGATAATGGATGACAGTTGGTAGGAAACCACTGATGGAACAATATCAGTGGTTTGCAACGGTTACAAATGAGAACAGTGTCTGACTTTAAGCTAGCAGTGGATAGCCATCAGTGGGTTAAAACACTGATTTTGAACAACAGTTTTTTTTATTTTTTATTTTAACTTTAATTTTTATCACCAAAACAATATTCGAGGAACTCTTATCTCATTGGAATGTAACGATTAGGTAGAATTTTAATTTCATTGTAATTCTAGTTTTCATTTGATAATTTCATTCTGTAATTAATTAACCACATCAACAATAAAAATGTGAGCAGTGGATGTTTTTTAGAAAAACCAATGATTGTCAATATCAAAGGATGTCAACAATAAAAAGGTGAGCAGTGACTATTTTTTTAACTATCAGTGGATAGCCAACAGTGATTGAAACACAGATGTTTAGTCAGTCAGTGGTCAACATGAAGAATGAAGAAACAGAGGTTGGCCTTCAGCAGTGGATAACATTTAACAATCACATGTTTGAACCAAAACAGTGGTTGTAACAGACTTTTAAGGATTAATGAAAACTAACATTTTAACTATTTTGAGGATGTTTGACCTTAAACAGATACTTGTCCTTAAACATCTGTTTGAACATAAACAGATGTTTGCGCTTAAACAAATGTTTGACCTTAAAAAGAAGTTGGCCCATAAACATCTGTTTGCAAGAAAAGATCAATTTCAAGAATACTATACCCAAACAATCAAAATGAGGAGCTTAATAATCATCCAAGTGTACTTCATTTTTATTCAGTGGATGTCAACTATAAAAATGTGAGCAGTGGCTGTTTTTTAACTATCAGTGGATAGCCAACAGTGATTGAAACACTGATATTTGGAGTTAAATAGATGTTTAACCTTAAACACATATTTGCAATAAACAGATGTTTGGCCATAAATAGATGTTTGGCCATAAATAGATGTTTAGCCTTAAACAAGTGTTTGACCTTAAACAGATGATTGCCCATAAACAGATGTTTGGTCTTAAACCAAACATCTGTTTAAGGTCAAGATGTATTTGACTATTGGTGAACCTCGGTTTGACTTTTGATGAACATCTGTTTGACTTTTGGTCAATAGTTGGATGGAAACCCATGTTAGATTAAACAATATGAATGAATAAACACTGAAGTATCATAAAACTTTGAATGAAAATCGTGAAAAGTTAAATGTGATACAACAGTTGAGAGGAGACCTTTGCATTTTAGGCTTGATTCTTATTTTGATTAACTGTTGATCATGTTGAGAGTTTTTATTGACACTGAGATTATTAAAATAAAGTATTACATAGAAAAATAGAAATTTAATGAAATATTTATAAACTATTACACGCTAGAGTTAACACTTGTTAGGATTTCGTAAACGCTGGCCTTTCTCCATGTGATTTCATGCTTTCTTTTGTTTTTCAGATCAGTTAGCATGTTGCAGATTTTCTGATCCTGTTTTAGAAGTTGTGTGAGAAACTCTTCTGCATTTTTCTTGAAATCTGATGGAGGAGAGTGGAGGACTTCATCAAGCAATGCTATGCTGTTCCAGGTTTTCTTGTAATTAGTGTCATTGATTATGTCGACTTTCTTGTTTAGTTCTTCGTCTGTTCTTTTTTCTTTAAGTGACCACATCGAGAATTGGGTTTTAACATCGCTGGTGTCTAACCAGTGGTAGAAGCTGAAGTTTGCCATGTAGATTTTTGTTGAATTTTCTGATGTGGAACAATCTTTCACAGACAGGGATTTATAGGACAGTTTGTTGATATTTTGAATCAAAAGCAATTATCGATCTTTTATAGAGTTTAAAAACGTGTCTACATGGTAAATGAAGAGGTTAATTGTAATTATGATAATCTGCTTTTGTTCTTTGAACTTCGAAAATTTGTCCCTTGGGTTTCTTGGTATTTAATTTTAAAGATTTCCCATAAAAGTTGGGGTTTGAAAACGTTTTGCATTAAAAGACTGCTGCTTTGAAATATACATTAATCTGTTTATATTAAATCTACACGTTTTGATTGATTAAGTATATAAACTCATGACCACTTCACTTGTTTTTCATCACGATTTCCTACGAAGATATCATACTTTCAGGAAAGTCGAGTAATATAGTTTATTGATATGGCGTCATTCACTACTGTAAAATCAGATGATTTAAAGCAGCGTTTTGTCAAGCATATAGAGGAACAGGTGTATGAAGATAGGACTACTCTTCAACAGCTGAAGAGATGTTTGATGGATTGCAAGTTGGCCTGTTCACGAGAGACCAGGTTTCCAGAAATCTGATGCAAATGCCTTCAACTTCAGTTTGTGAGCTTTGTGTTGTCAGCAATATAGAGTGCGGTGATAGAGACGTGGAGTTCATGGCGATGCTGAAGGACATACATCGAGAAGTTCAGCAATCGATGGAGTTGAAGCTGACATTTCTTAATTCTTACGGTTATTGTTAGATTTAAAAGTTTAGTTGTTCAGTATGTTATTTATGTAATAATTGGACTTTTAAGGTCATGAATAAATGAATAAATTTTAATCTTATGAATCTATGTTGCGTTTGTAGGAAAAAAAAGAGAGAGAATGTCAATTTAAATTACCATTTTGCATATTTTGAATTTCAAAAGTTATGGATATTGTCAGTAATTACTGATTTGATATGAAAACAATTGCCATCATGCCATTTCTAATTTTTATTTTAACTTTAATTAAGAGAAAAACACCGTCAATTTGAAATTCCCATTTTGCATATTTTCAATGTCCAAAGCTCAAGAAATTAACATTAATTACTGATTTGATATGCAACAAAATGTCATCAACAATTATTTTAATTTTTTAGTTTAACTATAATTTTTATCACCAAAACAATATTGGAGGAACTCTTATCTCATTGGAATGTAATGATTAAGTTAAATGGTAATTTCATTGTAATTCTAGTTTTCATTTGATAATTTCATTCTATAATTAATTAACCACATCAACAATAAAAATGTGAGCAGTGGATGATTTTTAGGAAAACCAATGATGGTCAATATCAGTGGATGTCAACAATAAAAATGTGAGTAGTGACTATTTTTTAACTATCAGTGGATAGCCAACAGTGATTTAAATTACCATTTTGCATATTTTGAATTTCAAAAGTTATGGATATTGTCAGTAATTACTGATTTTATTTGAAAGCCATTGTCATCATGACATTTCTAATTTTTATTTTATGTTTAATTAAGAGAAAATAATTGTCAATTTGAAATTCCCATTTTGCATATTTTCAATGTCCAAAGCTCAAGAAATTACCATTAATTACTAATTTTATATGCAACAAAATGTCATCAACAGTTATTTTTATTTTTTATGTTAACTTTAATTTTTATCACCAAAACAATATTGGAGGAACTCTTATCTCATTGGAATGTAACGATTAGGTTAAATTGTAATTCTAGTTTTCATTTGATAATTTCATTCTATAATTAATTAACCACATCAACAATAAAAATGTGAGCAGTGGATGTTTTTTAGGAAAACCAATGATGGTCAATATCAGTGGATGTCAACAATAAAAATATGAGCTGTGACTATTTTTTAACTATCAGTGGATAGCCAACAGTGATTTAAATTACCATTTTGCATATTTTGAATTTCAAAAGTTATGGATATTGTCAGTAATTACTGATTTGATTTGAAAGCCATTGTCATCATGACATTTCTAATTTTTATTTTAACTTAATTAAGAGAAAATAACTGTCAATTTGAAATTCCCATTTTGCATATTTTCAATGTCCAAAGCTCAAGAAATTACCATTAATTACTAATTTTATATGCAACAAAATGTCATCAACAGTTATTTTTATTTTTTATGTTAACTTTAATTTTTATCATCAAAACAATATTGGAGGAACTCTTATCTCATTGGAATGTAACGATTAGGTTAAATGGTAATTTCATTGTAATTCTAGTTTTCATTTGATAATTTCATTCTATAATTAATTAACCACATCAACAATAAAAATATGAGCAGTGGATGTTTTTTAGGAAAACCAATGATGGTCAATATCAGTGGATGTCAACAATAAAAATATGAGCAGTGACTATTTTTTAACTATCAGTGGATAGCCAACAGTGATTGAAACACTGATGTTTGGTCAGTCAGTGGTCAACATAAAGAATGAAGAAACAGAGGTTGTCTTTCAGCAGTGGATAACATTTAACAATCAGGTGTTTGAACCAATGTTAGTGCATGCATCTGTCAACTTCGTCTTGTATCAAGTCTTGTACTGTAATAGTTAGATCTGGGCACGAAAAACGAGATAGTGGTTTTTAGGGGTGATTCCGCTCGAAATGACACCTTGTCATTTCGTGGGGAATCACATAAGTTTCTAATTCCGCTCGAAATGTAACATGTTGATTCCGCTCGAAAGTTAAATTCTAATTCCGCTCCAAATGACACCATGTCATTTCGTGGGGAATCAAAAATACTATAAATAGGCTAGTGTTATGTCATTTCGTGGGGAATCAGAAAATTGTACCGAAGTGCTGCCGGTGTGAAAACTATTTGTAATTGTTGTTAGATTAATCAAATCAGTGTTTAAAGTGAAGAACTAGCTGTTTCTACCTTTGTTTCTTAGTTTCCGCCTCTGAAACGAAGTAAAACTCCTCTGAACGACTCGTTCGGGTCTCATACACGATCCTACAACCAAAACAGTGGTTGTAACAGACTTTTAAGGATTAATGAAAACTATCATTTTTAACTATTTTAAATATGTTTGACCTTAAACAGATATTTGACCTTCTATATCAGTTGTTTGGAGGTAAACAAATATTTGACCTTAAACAGATGTTTGGACATAAACAGATGTTTGCGCTTAAACACATGTTTGACCTTAAAAAGAAGTTTGCCCATAAACATCTGTTTGCAAAAAAAGACCAATTTCAAGAATACTATATCCAAACAATCAAAATAAGGAGCTTATTTATCATCCAAGTGTACTTCATTTTTATTTAGTAGTATAAAGATCAAACAACTGTTGTATTTATAATACAGATCAAACCAATGAGGTGATGTGATAAATACTGTTACATGTAAACACCTTAGTGATATGACATCTAACAGAGTATAAAACACTGATGTGATAAATATTGTTACATATAAACCCTGTTAACATAAACAAAGGTAGAATATCTGCTGTTGATGCTGCACCACTGTTGTTGTTGGGCAGTGGTCCGTCATTGGGTTTTAAAGGGTTTGTCTCGAGAGATAAATTCTAGCGAACCACTGCTATACTAAACACTGTTACATAAGAAACACTGATAATTAAATACTAAAGTTGAATCCGTTGTAGATGCTGAACCACTCCGGCTACTGAACAGTCGTTTTCCTTTGGTTAATCAAACTCTAGGTACATAAGTGCTTGTCTTTAACAGGGCTTTGTCTTCAACAGTTGATAGGCCTCATCAGTCTTCAAGTCCATCAGTCTTTATAAGGAGCAGTGGTTAGTTATAACAGTCCTTAGCATGATCAGCTGTTATAACCACTCCATAACCCTTTGAGAGAAAGCAAGTGTCGGTCTATTTAACTGAAAGGAATGATTGCAGTACATCCCTGTTGAAAAACAGAGTCGATAAATTTAGGGAAAATGAGGTTGAAAGATGATAAGCCAATAATGGACGATCTCATTCTATAGCTTCGATAAATTCAGGGGTATTCTCAAATAATACTTCCTAGATGCTGCAAAAGAAGCAGCACTTTGGACATTTGTCGGTCTTCAAACATCTATTATCTATTTTCTACTATCTATTATCTATTATATATAATAAATGAAAGTTGATTGCTCCACATGGCCCAAAGTGGCTCAATGTTTGAAGGCCGACAAATGTCCAAAGTGTTGCTTGTTTGGAAGCATCTAGGAAGAATTATTTGAGAATACACCTGAATTTATCGAAACTGTAGAATGATATTGTCCACTGTTGGCATATCATCTTTCAACCTCATTTTCCCTAAATTTATTAACTCTGTTTTTCAACAGGAATGTAATGGATTATTACCTTATTTAAGATACCTTCAACTGCATCTTCTGATAAACCAACATTCATTTCACTCAAAAGATATGTTCAACTGCATCTTCAATCATGAACTATTTAAAGAAATGGATGAAATCATCCAAAAATACCCAAAATAAAACTAATTCAACCATCCAACCATAAGATACTTGCGGTATTAGAATGGCCATTTTTACCTTATTTCAACAGGGATGAAATCATGAACTATTAGAATAGCCATTTTTACCTTATTTCACAAATTTCATAATATTTAAATAAGTAAAACATAAAAAGAAATAAAACCAAACACCTGATATTTGTCGTCCAAATCTTTTAGTTGGTCCTCATAGTCCTACAACCTTTCAAAGTCATTGGAGTCGGTCGGTGATGTCAGCAACCTAATTCACAAACGACAGCAAACAACGATAGCAAGTCACCAAACAATCGACCTGAAAATCATATAAAAGCCCAAAAATAAAACAAACTCTAACCTAAAACTCAAGATGGAAAAATGAAAAAATATATTTATAACTAACCCTAAACCTCAAATCCATTACAGCATAACCAAGAGAACTGCAGGACGCAGAGCCGACAACCTCCGATCATCTCCGTCATCAAGTTAGCAACGGAACCCTAGCCAAAGCACAACAATAAGTAAATACGCATGAAGATCGAATGAGTGAACAATGAAAACAAAGATTGACACTTATAGAACGGAAGTTATTGATAATCGAACCTTGATTCGGAGCATTAATCTGAACATCGATCGGAAGCAGAGCAAAGGGAGAGAGAAAGTGGGAAGCCCTAAATGAGTAAATGAGGGAGGATATAAATAAAAGAGGGCAGTGGTACTATTGGGCGGGGAAAGGGGAAAAACGATGCCCTCATTTATTGAAGAGATCAATTATCAAAAGCCCATTGATTGTAGCAGCATAATGAAAACTTTGATCCAAAGAAGGTCGATTTCAGGATATCTAACTTAAGCCAACGAATCTGTAAACACTTAGGTTGATATGTCAACAGCGGAGCATGGCGGCGCCACCTGATTCCGGCGACGGAACAACGGTTGAGGGTTTAAGAGAGAGAAGCTATGTAGACGACGACCATGACAACGGTTAGGCTCACCACCGATGTGATTACCTTAAATCAAGTAAGTAATACTTGCTTCTATCCACTTAAATCGTACTTGGATTTAAGGACATAGATTCGACTTCATATCTGCCATGGTTTCTCCCTTCTTACATGCTCACATATCCAGGTTCGCTACATCTATTTCACAAGCCCTAACCCTAATTATTTCTATTATCTCAAATCCTCATCTTATTTGACGAACATCATGTATGAAGAAGTTCCAGCTCTAATTGGTACGCACCTCTTAATCCATTTGCACCAGAAAATTTTCGAATTCATCTGTATGTGTTACGGATTGGTGAGTTTGATGTTTTATACTGAATGGCTTTTACTCTTTTCATTTTTTTAGGTGTTTTTAACTTTAAATGAGGGTTTTTGTGGCTATGTATATACATATTATTTGAGCGTCAAATTGGTAGCCTACAACACGGTTTTATAGTATGGATATATGTTACAAAATTAGTTCTAACCGGTTTGGTAAATCTGACATTTACAAAGTATCTTGGTCTTTATTGTTTCTTTGAAGATAATGGTATCCAACTGAATAAAAGGTTAGTAAGGAACAGTTGTTTATAGAATTAGATATTAATTTTGGCATCAATTGTTGTGATTAACTTATTTTATTCACATCAGACAAAACTTTTATGCGATGTTTTGGATTTTTAGTTCAGAACTGTAGCAAATGGTGGGCACATCAACATGATGCTTTTAAAACCAATTACTAATTAGTTTTGTTGTTTCCACATGCTACCACAGATGAAGCTGGTACTGGTTCAATGTGAATACAGGAGACAGTTGTTTTCATTGTACATGAGGTATTGATGGTTTTAATTATCTTTCTATGTTAAGTAACAGTTACATGTGTGATGAGAATTCATTTGTGATACATTTATTTGAGGCGTGAACTAAAGTGCAAAATGGACCTGCGACCCTACCGCCCTACCTTACCCCTTCTGACCCTTTGTCGGCTTTCAGTAGTGCGCCAGGTTGGGGCTCTTGATGCAAAAAAGTGTTATAGTGGAAAGAGCAGACCGAGGTTTTGGTGGACGAGCTTGACGTGGGTGGCAAACTATAACGCTTTCCGCATCAACCGCATTACTCTGCTGCTGCAAGTGGAGGTACTTTTAATTTAAAATTATGTTAATTGTTGATATTATTAAGACAATGGAGAAGTCATACTTTTTTTACAGGAAAAAAAGGTCATGTAGAAAGCATTCTAACACAAGTTCACCTATGAATAAGGGGGCATCAAGAGTTCAGAACTTTGGAGTGATAATCCACATCCATATACAGTTGCTGCTGAAGATATTGATTAAAGCACTTATTAGCCAACTAATAGAGGTTGCAAAATATGTAGGTTGCGCACGGTTTAAAATGACAACTTTAGTATTGGTCAAATTATTCAAGTCAACCTTATGGTTTTGAAGGAGTAATGATCACAACTCTCTTGCTTTTGACTTCTTCAAGTAGATCTTGGATAACCTGAAGAGTAGAAAAACTGTTTGTCTAACCTTATTTTTGTCAAATTTGTTTGCTGTTTCATTTCTGTTATTGAATATAATGCATTTTAGAGTTAATGAGCCATTTGAAGTACTGAACAGATTCAATATGTACGTACCTTTTTTTGCGAAATGTAGCAGCTTTAGGAATCTTTGGGAGTTTTTTTTATGGATAAAGTATCTCCAACAAGAAAAAAAAACCGTTTGCCATTTCTTCTAATGGTTTTCCGAATTATGGAGTTCAATGTCCATTCATATATAAAGATTAAACATGAAGCATGATAAAGATTTTAGCGCAAAGATACCAAACATGATAAAGATTAAACTCGGAAACCAAACATGTAATACACGAGATCTGGAAAAAAAAACGTTTTAATACTTTATATATGCTAATCACAATGTAAATCGCGCAACGCGCGACTAGGGAATGACCCTAGTTTTAAACAAAAAACCCGATCAACACCCATAGTCTTGTCAACACACAAGGACATGGCGTGTCATCGTATCATTCATTTCATTATTATAAGGCCAATGACTATTTTGATTGACGGTTATATTGGTTAACTTTAAAGGCTAATTTTGTTGGCGGTAATTCCCGATAGGGATGAGCATTTGGTACCGGGTACCGGTACTGAATCGGTACCAAACAGTACCAGGTATATTTGGTACCGGTATTTACGGGTAAAACGCTGGTAAATACCAGTACCGGTACCGAACCGGTGTATTCGGTACCGTGCTCATCCCTAATTCCCGACTCATCACAAGTCGGTGATGGGAAAGGGTGGTAAAGGAGTTCAAGTCACAAGTCGGTGAACTTGAGGGATCATTCTTGATAAGTTGGTCATAGTTGATTAAGTTTCCTAATTATGTTATAATTATATTTGGTAATGTCTTGGCCACCAACTCACCAAGTTAGGGTTAGCCTATATAAACCAATGTATGGTTGGACATTATTAAGAGATAAGAGAAGATAAACCGAGTTATGGTTTATGTGTTATTTTAATCAAGTTTTTTTAGTTATATTTTCTTGGTTATAATAAAAGTTCTTGGAGAGTTATTCCATTCGTTCTTATTCTTTTGTTTGATTATTCGATTGGGACTTGAAATTTTGTGACTTTGCTAAAAAGATAAATTTAGAAAAGGGACCTGGTAACAAACTACTCTATTGAAAGTACCACATACATTTACTATATATTTTTTTTGTTACCATGTATTTTACATCTATAATAACTGTAAATAAAGTTAGAAAAATAATAGTAGTTATATAAATGGAAGGATTAAACTTAATTACTGACAAAAAATGCCAAATAATTTAAGTGCACTAATTTTTTTTGAACGGCATTTAAGTGCACTAATAGACAATTAATTTTACTTAATTGTTTTTTCATGTCACTAATGAAAATAACCAATATTTAGTTCGTCAAATCTTTATATTAAACATGTCGTTTTTTGGATTGCTGAGTTTAACTTGTCTGATTAAACACACTCATATATGTACCCCTTTAATCATTTTATTAACACCTGCTTACGACTCATTTATATACGTTTTCGACCTCCCGGTCGGAAATCTCAAACTTTTCCACTGAAAGAGTCGTCTTCCGGTTACAAGATTTTAAGCATATATGATTTTAGGGCTGATACCTTTAACACAAATAAATTTATCGGCCATGTTCAGATGTAATGAGTCAACCTCCTATACTGTTAAATATAATATTGTGTTAAAATAGTGTATTGAAATGAATAATAAATATATTTATTTTGTTACCTAATAATATTATACAAATTTGATTAATACATCATTAATTAGTGTAAAAAAAGAAAAGAAAATTAATTTAATTAATAAATAAATGGAAGGATAAATTAAATAGAATGATGAGCAGAAATGCAAAATAAATAAATTTAGGCGCACTAATTTAAGAACATTTCCCTCCATACATTCCTTCACCCAAAACTTTGAATTCTTGGCGCCCCCTCCTTCCTTCCCCTTATTTGTACTACAGGTAGTTAGATAGATCTCTTCATTCCCTTTCATCTTCTTCTTGTGCACATTCTCAATTCCGAAATGGGGAAGCAAACCAGATCCAGGAAATCGGACAACGTAATCGGCAAAGGCAAGGTCACCCCGGTTCAAGTGGCCTTCATCGTTGACAGATACCTCTCCGATAACAACTTCGTTCGAACCAGATCCACATTTCGAACGGAAGCTTCCCATCTCATCTCCAAGTCCCCAGTGAACGAGGCCCCCAAGAGCCTCTTGAGTCTAGGGGATATGTTGGACGAGTATATCTGTTTAAAGGAGCAGAAGGTGTTGTTAAACCAAGAGAAACTTCGATTAGACCAGGAGAAGTTTCGGGTCCAAACCTTGCTCCGAGGAATGCAGGATGCTATGAATGCTTATACTTCCACTTCCACTTCCACTGCTGCTCCTCTCCCATCTCCTCCTATGCTCAGGCCCCCCCTTCTCTCATCATCAGGTCATTTCTTGCTTAATTAATGCTTTTATTATTATTATTATTATTATTATTATTATTATTATTATTATTATTATTATATCTAACCATTACTGCTAATTTCTTTCAACTCAACTCATCTATATATATATGAAAACAAGTTAAATTATTATTAAAATGGTGTAAAATTGGGTGAGTTAGATCTGGAAACTGTTGAGATATGCAAATTGGTATTGAATAAAGTTGAGCCATTGTAAAATGGTGTAAAATGGTAAGCGGTGCAGCAGCTTGTTGCCTGTATACCATCTATCTTGATTGATGTAAATTCATAACATGAAATGAGAATGTTCATCTTAATCCTCATAACGTACCTAAAGGTTTGGGATTTGTTATGAAATCTGACTGTGAATTCTGTTTTACAGTGAACAACACCCCAGTCATGATGTCAACCTCCAAACCTCTATCAGAATCCACTAATTTCTCAACTCCAACTACAAGCCAACCAGCCTTAAAGAAGAGAAGGGGGCAGAATGCCCCTGCTGCTCCATCAACTTCAAAGCGAACTCGCACCCAACAGTTACTCAACTCATCTGCTTCTGTCAAACCACCTGCCATAACATCAAATACTCAACAACAAATCACCCCCATTCCATCAAACACCACACCTACTGATTTGTCACCGGTTCAAGGTTCTAGCGTTGCCAAGTGTCTTTTCAATCCTGGTCCTCAAACACCCTCTCCTTCTCCAACCGTCTCCCCAATTGGGGATAACCAGACTCCACCTTCAAGTAACAAGAAAACAGTCACACCCCAGCAATTTACATCCACTAACCGTACTGTTATTACATCTGAGACTATTCAAGTGAGTCCTATGAAGCAAGTGTCGGTCTATTCAATTGAGAGGAATCATTGCATTACATCTCCGTTGAAAACAAGTTCGAAAAGGTTTAGCACCAGCAGGGATCATGTTAAAGGAAGGCTGGATTTTGATACTTCTGAAACGGTGGCAGAGCCGTTGACTTCTGATGGGAATACGGAGTCTCCTTCTGAAGAGGACGCGTTTGACTTTGACTTGCCTAATTTAGATTGTTTAGGTGCAGATTTCAATCTGACTGATTTGTTGGGTGATTTTGATCTTGACTTCTGCCAGCCGGATAATGGATCTTCTCCTGAGTGCCTTTCAGGGTAAGGCTTTCAACATTTATTTTGTTTTTGTCATTTTAGTATTGTCAACAAATTCTAACCATTTTGCCTCAATTTAGATCACCGGACACAATGGTGGATGACAGCACAGGTGGTCATGAACTTCTTTCAGGAATGTCTTCTATGGTGACAGAAATCCGATCTGAGCAAGACATGAACACTGCAGGTAAAAGATTTACCAAAACTTGCTTTCATAATAGTTCATATGTTTTAGGGTTCTAAAGCTGTTTGTGACAGGTGCAGGGCCTAATTCGGTGACATCAGTGAAGTCTGTAACAAAATGCATCAAAGTGTTTAGTCCGGGTAAGTATTAATGCTGTGGCTGTTTATATGTCAACACAAAAGATTATTCAGTCTATTAATTGATTACACTTGTTGTGCAGTGAAAAGCCGTAATCCTTGATGACCAGATGTGGATCAAGTGACAAGAACAACTTGCTAACATGGTGATAGTACAACTTACTGCCATTAAATAGTCCAATGTAGAAATGTTGTTTTCTTCTTTGTGATTAGACAGACTAATATACCAATCTCACATTTCATTGATTGATCATCTTTCTAGTTGACTTGGAATATAATGCTTATTTCTTAATGTTTTGATGAACATGCCTTACAAAATATTGTGAGTCAGGAATGAACATTGATGTTCTTTAACATTTTTGAACCAGACCACTGAAAATTGGACTCTTTAATACCTTGTTAAGACTTTTGAATTGCTTTGCGCAGATAGATGGATTTTTAAAATCTTCTGTTTATTTATATATGAGTGGCAGTTCTGTATCTGAAGAACTTTCACTGAGATACTGGAGTTCAAACTCTTGAATATTTTGCTTTATTTCTTGGGACAGCAAAACCTGCAGTTATATCAAAGTTACATAAATAGTTTGTTTATAATGGTTCAAATCCAATGAAAAACATTGATCAACTAGTGGTTTCAACAAGAAAATGAATTTGCTTAATGTGTTTGGTTACAATTTATTTATGTGAAGGAATATAACACTTCTTCCACAATGTGAAGTAAATGGAATTTTTGACCATTCTCCATTTTTGAATCCGCCGCCCTGGTTGCCGCCTCTGCGGCTGCATTTGGCTTTGCTGCCCCTGCCACTGTTGGTGGTGGTGGTGCAACTAGCAGTGCTAATAGTGATGGTTGTGGTGGCGACTAGTAGGTACTCTTAGCTGATAGTTATACATGAAACAAGTTGCGGCAGATTTGTCCCAAGGGCCGTGCTCATGGACGTCGAGCCTGGTACCATGGACAGTCTCCGATCTGGTCCTCATGGCCAGATCTTTCGACCTGATAACTGTCTTTGGCCAATCCGGTGCCGGAAACAACTGGGCCAAGGGCCACTATACCGAAGGTGCTGAGTTGATCGATTCTGTTCTTGTTGTCTTCAAGGTATTTCTTTTGTCAAACACCGACCGACTTTTAGGGTTTTTTTAATGCATTCATAGATCTAGCTAGATATATGCTGCTTTGCGTTTAATTTGGAATTTTGACATATCAGGTGAATGCAGGGTTTCAGGTTTGCCATTCTTTAGGAGGGGGAACAGGATCGGGAATGGGTACCCTTTTGATTTCGAAGATCAGGGAGGAATACCCAGATCGAACCATGTTGACCTTCTCTGTTTTTCCCTCACCAAAAGTGTCTGATACTGTTGTTGAGCCTTACAATGCCACCTTGTCTGTTCATCAACTGGTTGAAAATGCTGATGAGTGTATGGTTCTTGACAATGAAGCCCTTTATGATATTTGCTTCAGGACCCTCAAGCTCACAACTCCAAGCTGTAAGATTTCTTTCTTTTTTCAAACCAGTTTCATGGTTCAATTTAACAAATTAAGTTTCTTTCAAGTAATTGATTGTTTGACATAAACTGCAGTTGGAGATCTGAACCACTTGATATCTGCAACAATGTCTGGTGTAACTTGCTGCCTTCGGAAATTTCATTCACAAAACGCAACCTAAAAAACATCAGCAAGATTTGAGTCTGGGATAAGTATCAATGACACCAAAAACATTGCACCTACATGATAACTAGACACTCCAGATGTCTCCATGATGGCTCTTGGCTGTTTATTTGATTTCCAATACTTGGTGCATAAAATCTTTTTGGACAGAGTTGGACCTGATTTCGTGTGGATGTCGTTGTTTATCTCCTAATTTGATGTATCGTGTCAGCATAATGAAAACTTTGATCCAAAGCAGGTCGACTCCAGGAGATCTAACTTAAGCCAATGAATCTGAGTATGCTTAGGCTGATCTGTCAACATGTTTTTTTTTACCTCTCCAATCATATATATCTTCTACCTGCCCACCCAGCCTACCATGTAGCTATTTTGCTTTTAAGGTTCCTGCACTTGAAATGTCTGTTCCACATTTTACCTCTGAATAGTAAAGTAAAACTCATGCCAAAAAGGATGAAACATACCACAAATCACCATGCATCTAAGTCTTGTATCACACCTGCTTTGACCAATATACACAAACCAAACTCACACTTTATTTCCTTGTTTGTGGTATGTGCATCTCACCAAATGGTTGTGATATTATTACAAGTGTTGCCAAAATTTGTGCTACCCGTTGTAGAAGAGCAATGCTGTTGTGGTGACCAGAGTGGAATGTCTTATCAGTGTATGAGACACATAAGATATCTAGTCAGCATAGAAGATATCTTGCAGGCCTGTTGAAAATAATCACATCTGATTAAATTGACAAACCTGTTAATGATTCGGGTACATCGTGTTTCGGTTTGGAAAATCGAGCAATCTTAGTTTTATCCTATGAAATTTTGAATTTTGCCCCTCCCACATCATTATTGATTACCTTTGAAATTTCCTATCTCCCTCTAAAGCTACGGTGTCTTGGTTAATCTCAATGTTCAAGCTTTTAGGTTAAATTCAATACCTAATCTCTATATGTTCATTACTGATTAAATCTGCATTTGTATGTTTGTGGTTAATATGGGCATTATTTGCTATATATTCAAAGATTGTCTGTGTTTGATTAACCTAATTTGTTTTTTAACCATTTTTTTAGCTGCTCATTTGATTTACTAAATTAGGAATTTAGGCTTTTGAGTTTTGAATCTGTTAACAGGACAAGTCAACTATAAGGCTGGTGTATAAAGTCTCTAGGGCTTTATCACGCTACATCAGCGCCATGTCACATAAAGGACTTTAAAGCCTCTCACTTTAACTTACATGCAATGATTTAAAGTCTCGTCATCATTATCTAATTATTATTTTTATTTAAATTTACATGCAGAGGCGGCAACTAGGGGTGAGCAAAAGGGTCAGACCCACCAGAACCGTGCCGGACCCGACCCGACCCGCGAACCGTTTAGAGCATATCTTAAGAATCGGAACCGACCCTTTAAGTACAGGGTCGGTTCGGTTCCAAAAGGTTCCGAAAGGGTCGGTTCTCATGTAAGACCCACATAACCGTTTTTGAAACTTATTTTTTTTTAGCTTGGGCCATATTAATGCCGGCCCCGGGTGGGCGAGCCGCACCCCCGGCTGAGGCCCGTAAAGGCGATGATTCGGTCTAAACAACATGATCGGTTGAAACCAATCTATTTAAACTTTGACACCAAAGAGTTAATCAAATCTGATGCATGGTATAGTGGTTTAGCGTTTCACTTCTTGTAAAATATGTGTATTCGAGTCTTTCTTAATGTTTATTTCCTTTTTTTTCCTTCTATCTATAGTTCTACGAAAAAGAAACCTTTCATATTCTCATTCATGCATGTAGGCTGCCTCCTCTTTTGGAACTTGCAGAATTAATTAGGCTCTTTTTTCTCTCATCACCTATTTAAATTTCCTTATTAGACCATGTGTAGTGGGGCGTTTTCTTTAAAAAAAATTCAAAAAAAACGCCCTATAACGCCTACCCCACCATTACATGGGGCGTTACTTTTCAAAATTTTGGAAAAAAATTTCGTTCGGCGTTTTCTTTAAAACGCTCAAAGTGTACAAAGGGATGAGGGTAGACCTTTGACTAACCAATGGGAAAACATATTAGTGGATGACTATGAATAAGGTTTTTTTTTTTTTTTTTTTAATCCTTTTTAATAATTGGAAGGGGCATTATGGGGCATTATACCCACTACACCACTTTTGCTATAATGCCCCCTTGCTGACTAGGACGCCACGTGTCGTATAATGCCCCATGGTGGGGGCATTATGTAACATCCTAAAACGTGTGACCTTAAAACGACGCAGCGGAATTTTTGAACTTGAAAATTTCTTTCATTACATACATCTTAACATTCTAAAACTTCATATTTTAATACAAAAACATAACTTAACGTCACTAAATTACATATTTAAACATTTCCGTACAATCTGTCTTGTGACTCAATCTTCGATCTCTACTCCTTGGTAACCTTCATGTCTTGTACAACCTGCACTCACCACATACATTCATTACATTAGTATACAATACATAAATAAGATTCAATCTCGTACACTACCCATCCCATTATTTATCTTATCTAACTTTCAGCGTTTCATCCGCGTATCCATATCCTGGTGAGACTTCGTTAATGTACCTGCATGACGTATCATTCTCAAGGCGCACCATTAATGACGTATTACACAACGTATCTAATTCACGCATAAATACATCCTTATCTGCATACATATACTTCCACAAACGTACATGCCTTCTTATATATCTACATGCATGCATACACTTCTATGTAACTTAGTACATACCAAATACCCCTCTACATATACATATATTTTACTACGTTTCTATATACATACATATACACATGCGCATCTTCGCATTTACATTATTACATCAATACATACTTACATACGTTACTACCTACTCGTATACAAACTTACATAATTCCATTCATGTATATATAATCAGACCTACACACGTGTATACCATCATACTTAATTACCTAGAGTTCATACTCATACATAGTAACTTGATTACATGCATACACCACTACCTACATATAAACATACTTGCATACATAACTACATGCTTACATACATTCAACAAATTAATGTAACTATACATATACATGCTCTCACACACACGTACATATACCTACGAAATTACCTAAGTACATTCATACATACATATCATCTCATACAAGATTTAGGAGCCTTTCGAGAGTGTTACGGGTCAACCGGGAATGCATGACGCGAAAACAGAGAGAACATCAGGACAAGCCGTCGGCGACGGGCTAAGAACCCGTCGACGACGGGCTCGGGAAATACCCGTCGCGTACATCAGCCCGTAGGCAGAAAGATAGGCCGTCGGCCATTTTGAGCAAACCGAAGCCCGTCGGCGACGGGGTATGAACCCGTCGGCGACGGCCTCTCTAATACGTCTTTTTCTGCAGATACGATTCGTCGTCCGAACTCACTAAAACTCGCGTAACTTTCGAACCACTTACCCGTTTAACCTCCCGTTTCTTCCTACATGCTTGTAAATTCATATTCTATTGTATGAACTTAAAATCCCTCATCCGGATTAAGGAATTTCCTAACTTGTGCATTTACGCCTATATTTTCTTTTTCGGACAATATTACCCATTCATGTTTTCATCACACAACTCGTTTGTTTTAGCTCCAAAACTTGCATGAACATTACTACCATAATACTTCTACATTGTCCGGAGTTTCATACTTAGGTTTTCCACACCCGATCCCCGTTATGTGTTATTTCATTCATTCATTCGATTATACTAAAACCAACCATATTAAACGAAGTTTCATTCGTGAAATTGCTTACCCATCAGTCATAACTTACAATTAAGTCCCTTGACTACTTATCCGTACCTCCATTTACTAATTAGCGCACTTATGTGCAAATCATACACGTTACCCGGTTAACCTACCGTAACCCTTTACTACCCTTCATTCCGATATAACAACAACCCCATCTTTGATTCGTTATATTTACTTAACGAAAATCATCAATTCATACCTTCCATCCTTATAATTCCTCAATTATCATACTTTAATTAACTAACACATTTCTTTACATAAACAACTAAGAAGTGATTACGGAAATCACTTACCTTGTGTATCCGCGTCCGTAACATCTTCCTTGCCTCATCTTGACCCGTTAGCCTTCCATGCTTGGTCCGTGCTAATGTGGTTCCTATTCTTTCATGTCACCATGTCATAATCATGTTAGTATTCATGCTCATTCAAATTAACACATATTTACCTATTCTTATCAACATCAACTTTTACTAACATGCATACGACATGATTTGACAACCATATCTTATAAGAATCAACTTAGCATAATCCTAATATCATCCTTCGTTAGTGAAGTCAAACACTATATACATTTGGTGTATGTTCACTTTTATCCATAATTAAAGGATTAGTAGACCACAAAGCAACCTCACCCGTTCAAACACAATGTACAAGCTCCTAATGCATAAGTTTGACCGACATATACTTTCAACCCGATTTCATATACGAGTACCATCTAAAGCATATTTTTCCAAGTTAGTAAACTACTACTTTTATCACAATCGCTTTCTATACATGTAAACTCACAACTTGCATACAATTTTACTTCCTAGCTTCACTTAGTCATTTTATCAAGCACTTGGTGTGCGTACAACCTACTATGCATAGTTTACAACTAGTTCAAGCATAGTCATTAACTTCCAAATTCTCAATCACCAAGAGAGTGTTCAAAATCACATTCCATTCATACAACTAACCCTAAACTAACATCACCAAACCCATTTCAAGCTAGTAACAAATACATCAAACAAGGATTGGACATGGGTAGAACACCCATGTCGCTACCTTCATTCAAAATCATGGGTTTCTTCCTAAATCTTCAAATTAACTGAAATCATACATAATAAACGTTTTATATAGCAATTCTAACACATAATCACACTTAATTTCATACCAATTCGTGGATTAATCAATAACCCACTTCATGTAAGATCATACATTCACAAATTTCAACTTACCACATGTTCATCTTGTCTAGATGATTAAGAATATAAGCTCATGCATCCGATTTCTCCCCAAAATCAGGTTCAATTCTTGAGTTCTTGTAAGTAGTTGAAGGAGAAGGGTTTCCCCTTGCTCCTGGTCGTTCTCACGCCCACACACACCTTGTGTGTGTGAGGTTTTTGTTTTAATTAAATTATTTTTCTAATTTGCATTCCTAGTCCTTCAAGTTTATCATTCATCATAGTTGCCACAAGTTTCATTCCTTTACTTAATTTGCTAGACACTTAACTAGGTTTACTAACCTAGTTATCATACCTCATTTTGTTAACATGATAACAAACTAGCAAATTAATAATTCGATTTTGGGGTGTTACACATTATAACCTTCTACCACTACACATGGTCTTACTACTCCCTTTTTTTCATCTTAGCTATTGTTTGACTTTGATTTCTGTTCAATATTATATAACTGGTATCACACTTTTGATTTCCCTTAGGTTTACATGTGATAAATTATATTCGTTCGATACATGGTGCAATATTTTGTACATTTACAGAGAATTTAACATCTATACATGCATATATAAATTAAAAGGTTTGATTCAGATTATACATACATGAACACAAACATGCATACAAATTAAAATTCAATCCTTATAAAGGGTTTATTGAAAGCGGTTCCAAGGGTTCTCAGTCGGGTCTTTGACGAGTTTACCCGGAACCGTGAAAACGTAAAAAACAAGAACCGGGACCCGAACCATAATATACCTATACGGGTTATACGGGTCGGTTCCAAACGGGTTTCATGGGTTTCGCGGTTCCGACCCGTTTAATGCTCACCCCTAGCGGCAACCAGGGCGGCCCAGGTGCCAGGCAGGGAGATGAGGTTCAGGTTTGTTTAATGAAATTCCAGTTTCTGTATATTTTAAGTTGTTTTTGGCAAAATTCAATTCTTTTTAAGTTATTCCAAATCCTTAAGAATTTTTCGCAAACCAAACACACGTTGGAGCAATGTGTATCTATATACAGGGTTTCCTTTTTATTTTTACAAACTTTTTAGTATTTTGACAGCTTTTCATCTACCTTTCCTCATGATTATAATTATTTTTAGGGTGTAGGGAGTGGTTAGACACTTGAAAGTGGTAAACTTCAAAATCAACCAATGAGAGTGTGCCATGCCATTCAATGAAAAGTGTTTAAACTATGCTCAAAAGTGTTGACAATGGTTAGACACTTCATGAATTGGTAAACTATTTAAAAAAAAGGAAAAATATGTAATTGGTTGAGAAGACATGGACCCCACCACACACACCTTCCCTCCCTTCACCGTTCGGCAACCTGTCACCGATCCCTCACTTCACCGTGCGGCAAAGGGGGGTAGGCAGTGGTGTTCCCGCGCGGCAAACTGCCTTTGCCGATCCCCTTTGCCGCCCACTCCGTATCCCCTTAGGTTAATGCTATCACATGTAAACTACTCTTCTCCTTTGCAACAACTTTTTTTTGCACATTCAAATGTGGTTACTTGTGCACTGTTACAAGTTATTATTCGGTTATCTCCGCACAATTAATATGACACACCCATATTAACCAAACAATAATTATGATAATTAGTTATCCTAAGGGGCTGTTTGTTTACCTCTTAATGAGGTAATGGGGTTCTTAATGGTTCAGACATCTTACTGGTTCAACACTTAATGGTTCATACTGTTTGTTTCACGAGCAGATGTCTGAATGGTTTAGATAGTTGCCTCTGAATGGTTAAGATTTATACAGAGTCTGAATGGTTAAGACCACTAATCTGAATTGGTCAGACATTTGCCTTTGAACGGTTAAGCATTATACAAGCTCTTAATGGTTCAGACCTCTTACTGATTCAGCACTTAATGGTTCAAACATCTTACTGGTTCAACACTTAACCATTCAGTGCTTGCCAAACATCCCTTAAGGCTACATGGTATGGTGACCATCCTCCCTTGGAGGATGATCCGCCACCTAGGCACCACATCATAGTCCTTTTGAGGATGATCCATCCCACAAAAAACAATAGAAATGGAAGGATGATCCTACCCCACTAGTTTGTTTTTTTTTTAAATCATCCACTTTTTTTAACATTTAAGAAACAAAATAGGAAAATACTTTCATTAATATTAAAAAACATTACATAAACTTAAAAAAAAACATAAACTTAAAAAAATCATCTACTTTGATGCTTCTTCATGATGTCTTGCAATTTCTTTAAAGTGGAGCGTTTTAGTTCGGGATAATTATCAACATCTATCGTCAATATATCCCACTCTTTGAGCCGAGCGTTTTGGTTCGGGATAATTATCATCCGCCACCCGAACCTTTTCTTCCGCCACCCGAACCTTTTCTCCGGCCACGCGTACCTTTTCTCCCGCCACACGTACCCTTTCTTTCGGACTTTGTCTCTCCCTAACAATAACACAATATGAAAGTACATTAAAAAACTAACATATGATATAATTTCAGATTTATAAGGCAAAACTCTGTAGTTACTGCAAATTGTACTCATGGAGCCTAGCCATTGCTAATCAAACTAGTGACATATCATTGCACAAGCATATATACTATAGAAATAAATTTTTACTGATTAATTACAAAAGATATCTAAATGATTTTGCATTGCTACTCTTCAACATAATCTATGAGCTATCAGCCAAGCATTCTTCCATTCTTTTCAGTTCTAAGTCACAAACAAATAGTTACTCTCAAACTATATGCATTTTGTAGTTGTTAAAACAACTTAACTGAATCATGTTTACCGAATACCACTCGAGTTAGATCTTATTCTAAAACATATCAAGAATTGGCAACTGAACAGCAAAACAAACTACCAGAAACAGAGTTACAGAATAATAATTATATACAGAAACAATAATGTGTACCTGGAGATAATAAACAGAACTTAAACAACAATCAAACAAGCCGACAATCTCGATCTCGATCTCGCATACGCTTCTCGAATCTCATATGCATGAAGTGCGCATATATACACAAACTATAAGCAGGTTTTCGGATTAAAAAACTAACAAAAACATACAGATTTCATCTAAAAGTAAATCAAAAAGCTTCTAATGACGAACGAGTTCAGTCGATTAGAATGTCGAATAATTAGATGCGCATAGAGTGAATCCGAAAAATCAACAGCGTAACAATACACAGCTTCATCACTTCTATCAAATTATCACCTAAAAGTTAGCATCTAGTGCAAAATCATGTAATCATCCAACAAATATAACATATTAGCATAGAAAAATCACTAAAACAGTAAACACAATCAGACTAGATGCTATACATGAAGTGCGCATATCTACACGAACTATAAGCAAGTTTTCGATAAAAAAAACATACAGATTTCATCTAAAAGTGAATCAAACAGGCTTATGATGAAGAAGGAGTTGAATCGATTAACATCAAATTCATTTAATCATAACCTAACATCAATTTCATTAATTCAAGTATTCAACCATAACCTAACATCAAATTCGTTCAAAAACCTCCATATGTAACCTAATTTTCTACCTTCTAGACCTAGATTCACAAAAAAACTAAACACACAGAACAAAATTGAACACAAATTGCAACACACCCCCTGTTTTCAAAAGAAGCTTATGACTCTCCGAATCCAACACACCCCCTGTTTTCGAACATCAACTTCGAACAACCTTATCAAAAACAAACCCTAAACCAGAGACAACCCCTCTAACCACCGGCACTTTCAAAATCCACAAAGGAAAAGCCGACTGATCAGATGCACTACCAACAAGAGTAACACTTCTTACAACCCCTAAATTTTTCGCCACCCAATTCGCCCCCAAATTGAATACTGAATCATGGAGAACCAAATCAACCGGACCCAAACCCATCGCATCAACTATTTTAATGTAAATTAAACCAAAAAAAATTAGAGAAATGTACCGGGTGAAGGAGATGAAGGCGGGATTTCTAGAACCCTATCTTGCAGGGGGAGAAGAAGATCAAAATCGTCACCGTGTGTTGATGTAACATCCGTCAAAATAAATTCCCTACACCCGACTGATCGGCGTCGATGTACCGATCAAAGATAGAGAGAATTGTTTTCCTAAATACCTTAATTTAGTTAGGGCAAGTAGGGTGTCGAACCACGGAGAGCTTTTGGTTAGTGTTTAAACTCAATTGATTCATGAACATAATGTAAACTTGATTCTTTGATTGAGTTGTTTAGATTAAGTATTTCGCAAAAGTAAAACCTAAAGTGATTGATTTTATCACAAGTAATTAAGAGATGGTCACACCAAGGATCGGGTTGCACATTCAATAAACAATCTAATTAAATAGCACATTAATCACTACATAGACATAGTGAACTTTACCACATTCACACATTGGATAATCAATGGACTCTTCAATCAAACAACAACTCTTTTAACGATTCTAGACCGAATAATTTATGTTGTAGGATGAGGTTATTATCAATTATCAAAACACTATCCGACGCTATCAATCAAAACACCTTGTTCTCTAATGATAAACACCAAATAGAAGAAACAGTGTTGTGAAGTGTTCAAAATAGTAAATTGTTCAACATTGAAACATGATAAACACATGAAATCACAAAGAAATTGTCAAGTACTTAACAGATCAAAGCAAATCCATGTCAAATGTACTTACAATTCAGATTGAATACTAAATGAGATCAAACCCTAGACCTTGATGCAACCATGAATGATTTAGCTACTCATGATGGTGTGAAATGATGATGAAGTGTGGAATTCGGAAGTGAAAGACATGATTAGGATGATAGAAAGGCTTTGTCACTCAAGATTCTTCTTCCTTGGTCGTCCCTTGGCACCCCCTTGTGTTGAATGTCGAGTTTCTTGGTCAAAACTTCATAGAAAAACATTAAAAACCGTCTGGAACCGTTTTTGTTCGTTTGCAGGAGTAGGGCTACGCCCAGGAGAGTAGGGCTACGGCCTCTCTAAAGTCAGCTTTCCTGAATCTTTGAAATTCCCATGCAATACACCCAATATCAAATTTGAGTAAGAGTAGGGCTACGTCCATACTTGTCTTTGCTTTGTTTCCATCCTTGTGTACATGTAAAGCTCCAACAAATCATGATATCTTTGCCGCAAACCTACACAACCAAAATACACACAAAGTGACCATATTCCAAGCATAATTCCAAGTGAAAACATACAAAATCATGACAAATTAGACCATCCAACCATAACACATCAACATCCCCACACTTATGTTTTGCTTGTCCTCAAGCAAACTCTCTTGTAACACTATGACAATAATTAGACAAACGCATCAAAACATCTCTTTACCATATGTGAGTTAAGGTCCAAAGTCATGCCCACTTCTTAAGACAAACATAGTTATAACCCAACAAGCAATTTATATTGATATAAACAAGACACTACCTGGCCAAGCCTAACATACTTCAGGTTTCTAGTCTACATGCGTTCACACCCCTCACAATTAATCACACCACTCGGTTTATTTCTGGACTAGTCAAGATGCACTAGTATATATGTGAACACTCAAAACCAATATGCACATCATTACCATAAGCTTGTATAGCAATCAAATCGCCACCAAATAACACAAACACAATGCGCGAATCAATAGGACTTATTGGGTTGTAATTTGGCTAAGGTTAAGGGTATGGTAAAGGAATATAGAAAGAGAAGAAAAAATGGCTAAGGTGGTGAAAATCCAAGTAGTTAGGCTATATAAACAATCTAAACACACGAACACTAAACTTTGGATCAATGTGACCCATACACGTAGCTCTACTTTTTTTTTCTTCCTTTTTTTTTCTTTTTTTTGCTTTGGTCTTTTTGACACAATATATCACTTTTTTTTTTCTTTGACTAAACAAAATACACAAAAATACATAACTACTAGACCTAAATTTACTCGGATTTCACCACACAAGGTTTAAAAAAAAAAGGCTAAAGGCTAAATGGGTAGTGTAAATGGGTTTTAACAAACGAATAGGTAAAGGCTCAATAATGGCAACTAAGGGATCATGTTAAGGTAGTGGATAAAATAAAACAAAGAAACAGGCTCTCAAACAAAGGTTTAATCCTAGTGCCTCTATCATTTTCGTGCAAGCATTTGGTTCATGATCTTGATATGCATCAAACTACACAAGTTCTGAAATTGAAATACATAATGGCAACACTCAAACCAAAGAATCCAAGCGAACACATAAATGTGAATAGGCTCAAAATCTCACGGAAACGGTGGAATAGGGTTGCCGATGTGAAGCATGTAGATTTGTCCCCCACTTAGTATGTTACCCCTAATCAGGCATTTCTTATTATATTGAAAACAACTTGTTGAGAAACTTTAGATTGTAGCTTAAAGAATTAACCATGATTAAGGACCTATACATGTGCACCGGCAAGTAATGAATTGATGATTTGAAAATTTTTGTTTTCGTGCACAATTAAGATTTACTCAAAGGACTTTTCATCAAAAAAAAATTTTAATTTCCCCTCATCCCCACACTTGAGTTATACATTGTCCCCAATGTATATTTTGTAAGCTAGAAAGTATGTGCGAATGGGGTTTTGAATCATTCAGTTGCATCATGCATAAGGGACTTCAATGATATTCAAACTGATGAAGTCACTTAAACTAAAAAAAATTTAACTAAGTCTTAAAAACATGACAAACTAAAGCAAAGAAGTTCACCAAACACCAACACACAAAAGACTAAAAAGTTCAACGATAAAGTACAAGGGATAGAAAGTGCACGTGGACCTGATCAATTGAGATCAGAGAGTGCTCCGATCAGTTTGGCCCTCGATGGGGGCCAAAGAAAGACTCCATAACACCACGCGCAAGAGGCCGAGTCGCGTATGGATCCATATGTTGCTCATTGCTTGAACTCTCTCCTTGATCATAAACTCGAGTTGGTGCAAATATTGATCTCCAAATAGGAAATGGCATCCGTGGGTACTGCACGAT
The DNA here is from genome assembly GCA_030545235.1 of Helianthus tuberosus. Taxonomy (NCBI): domain Eukaryota; kingdom Viridiplantae; phylum Streptophyta; class Magnoliopsida; order Asterales; family Asteraceae; genus Helianthus; species Helianthus tuberosus. The sequence goes on along the minus strand of CM060438.1, from coordinate 719,932 downwards.
AGTCCTTGTGATGACGAACCTATTCAGCATAATCAAAGAGCTTTTGATAGTTCCTTTCTTGTTAGTACACACACAATTGCAACAATTCCCGTTTCTCGCTCCTCCATTGTCTTGCTTCTTCATACTCCATTGTACTTCGATCCCACATTATCATTATTAAACTTCAGATTTCCAACTTTTCTCACATCCATCACTCATTTTACTTATCTCGTGATGGTGAGAATGTGATTAGATGAAAGCTCGCACCAAAAACACACAAAAAGGACCCAAAACTCGTGAACTTCGACTACTGAAATCGTCCAAATCATGAATGCTTGAGAAAAACTACTCCGTGGGTTTCGATATACTCGTTAACACGAACGTTTTGACACCAAACTCATTAATTTTGATTAAGTTTTGAAGAAATTATGAAAATGGTGGCTAGGGTTCTTGAGAGGTTTTGAAAGAAAAAGGGAGATAGATGATGAAAAAGTGGGTTAATGATATGAGAATTGATGGATAATGGGGTGTTTGGAGAGAGAAATTTGAATATTTTTTTTTCTTGTAACCGCCCCCCTTTTTTTAACTTGTTATTCAGCAGCATCGGCATATTTGTACGGTGCCAAACGTAAGCATACTGTGTCTAGAAAAGAAGTTGGCAGCGTAAAGCAAACGTAAGGCAGAAGAAAATATCAGACATTTTAGTAAAGAAACGTACTCATACGCACCTAAGCATATGTATACGTTGAATGAAAAGTAACATTACCCACATGAGCCTTTGTTTTCATCCAAGACTTTTAATTCAAGGAATTAATTCCATTAACTTTTCATTCAAAATTTTGTCTAACATTTGATCTGATCGAGCTTTTCACATATTTTCACATACTTCTGTTTGTTGCCTTTTTTTTCTTGAAATACTTTTTTTTTAATTTCCTTTTTGCTCTTTTTTTACCTTTTAAATTCCAAGATCGATAACAAATTGACTTTCAAAAATCGAAATCAAATTTGTTTTCTTTTGTTTTTTTTTTTGTTTTTTTTTTTGAATTGTCGATTGTCTAAAAAATAACTCCCCTCCCCAATTTAGATATTAGCATTGTCCTCAATGCTTCCTAAACTAGAAATAAGTTTGTAAAAAATGACAATCTTTTGGTGACTCTCCAACTACCCCTCTCCCCACCTTAAGTTCTTGGAAGCATGTGAATGATGAACGCTTTGGTGTGGTGATTGAAAAACAAGAGAGAACAAAGAAAAACACACAAAAAAAACTAAAAATAAAAGAGAAACAAACGGGTTGCCTCCCGAGTAGCGCTAAGTTTTATGTCCTCAGCCCGACATTACCTGGAAGTCTCATGGTGGTCGAGTGGGATTTTTGTTTACCAATCGTTCCTCAAATATGTGTCTCCAATGATCCGGTAGGTCCTTTATCTCATTCCACCATGGACTAAACATTGTCGTTTTAACCCTCGAATTAATATGATTACGTGGATCGCCCACCTTTTTCTTCCGTGGTGAATTTCCTTTTTGCTTTGCCACCTCCTTCACCATGTCATCCTTTTTTTTCACATTCACATCCTGCTGCATTGACTTGTCAATCATTAAACATTCCTCTTTGGTGTGGTTCTCCTTTAGAGGTACACACCTATTAGTAATGTCTCCTGTAAGACAATCATCACTAACAAAAGGGTCAGTAACATTTGCAAACATGTTTAACCGCAACTCACGGTCACCAAACTTCATCCCCACAGTTCCATCAACACAATCAATTACAGAACGCGCTGTAGCTAAAAACGGTCTTCCCAAAATCACATTAGGTTGTTTCTCTACTTGTTTTGATGTGGAATCAAGCACTAAAAAATCAACGGGATAATAAAAGTCTTGAATTTTCACAATTACATCATGTAGCATTCCCCTAGGGAATTTAGGTGACATATCTGCCATTACAACAGTAATATCAGTTTGCTTGAGTGGACCAAAGTCATGTTGGTCATATAAACTCCCCGGGAGGATACTAACACTTGCTCCCAAATCTAATAGTGCTCGTTCAATGCTAACATCACCCGGTTGGATGGAAATGAGGGGTGCCCCGGGATCCTTAAGTTTTTGTGGGAGAGAATTTGATAAAATTGCACTTACATTAGCTGTCAAATCAAGTTTCTTTGGTAATTTATGTTGTCTTTTCTGAGTACATAAATCTTTCAAAAATTTTGCATAGGATGGGATTTGACGAATTGCATCAATTAAAGGCAAATTTATTTTCACTTAACGAAAAGTTTCCCACATTTCTTCAGCTTGGGGCCCCTTTTTCCCAAAAGATGATGTTTTTGATGAATTTACTAAAGCAGAGGGATATGGGACGGTATTAGCCTCCATGCCCTTATCCATTGCCTTAATTGATTCTTTGTTCAAAACATTTTGGTTTGTTGAGCTTTCAGAAATTTTGTTGGATTGGACATTAGTGGAGTTTGAATCAATTTCATGATCACTTTCGGGTTCATCACTAACATCCTCCACTATACCTTCAACAAGTGGTGGTGAGAATTCATCGTTGTTCTTATAAGACTTACCACTTCTAAGGATACATACCTCATTGACGTGTGCATTTTTGTTGCTCTTTGATGATGATCCTTGATGTTGTGGATTGATTGTTGTGTCACTTGGAAGTTTTCCCGGTCGTCTTATAGCTACTTCTTCCGCTAGTTGACCAACTTGTTGGGTTAGAGATCCTACGGTCTTACCTTGAACTTCTTGTTCTTGCACCACCCCTTTCAAGATTCCTAAAATCTCATCTAACTTGGTTGAACCTTCATTGTTTGCATTTCCTTGTGATGAACTTGCTTGGCCTTGATTTTGATTTTGACTTTGACCTTGTTGGTAATTTCTTGAGTACCCTTGTTGTTGAGGTATTCCTTGTTGGTACCCACCTTGATTGAAGCCTTGATTAAATCCTTGATTGAATTGCCCCCTTTGATAGTTACCTTGAAAGTTCTGTTGACGGGGCTGAAATTGTTGTTGTCCACCTTGTTGACTTGATCCTTGAAAGTTAGGATTCATTTGATTAGCGGGGTTGCCATATCAGAAATTTGGATGATTCCGCAATCCGGGATGATACGTGTTAGAATTCATATTCCTTTCCTCGTGTACTTGATTAACTTCTTCACTACTTCCAAAATTCATAGGGCAATCAAAAGCAACATGCCCCATATCTCCACATACTTCACATAACTCTTGTACCTGCGAAACAAAAGAAACATCCCTTCCCATCTTTTGGCAAATCATATCAATTTTCTTTTCTAATGCATCAAACCTTTCATTACTAGGTTGGTCATTTACAACTTTAATTTGATGTGGTTTAACACTCCGATCAGCCGAAGCTTGAGTTTTTGAACCTTTACTTAAAGTTTCTAAAAAGTTCCATTCATAATTCTCATCATGAGTCAAAAAGGTTCCACCGCTACATGCAAAGACAACTTTTTGATCCTCGGTAACTAAACCATCATAAAAATTTTTGACCAAATCCCATTTAGGGATGTCATGATGAGGACACATTCTAAGCATTTCATTAAAACGTTTGAAGGCTTCATGAAATGTTTCCCCAACATGTTGACTAAAAGATTTGATAGCATTTCGAGCTTCACTAGTTTTACTCATCGGATAATATTCCTCAAGAAAAGTTCTTTGCATTTCATCCCATGTTCGAATACAATCGGATGGTAAAGTTGAAAACCATTGTTTAGCTCTATCTTTGAGTGAAAATTGAAAAAGACGTAATTTTACCTCTTCGGGTGTAAATCCTTGTTTCCCAATGGTGCTACATATTGCGGCATAGTCAATCAAATGTGTGTAAGGCTCGTCTGATGCAACTCCCCTAAAGGTTGGTAAAATAGCCAAGTACTGAGGCCGGATTTCAAATACTCTCCCATTTAAAACCGGTGTAACAATTGGAGATGGGTTTCTAAATATCGTCGGCCTGAAATGAGTGTCTACTCCGGGTAATGGTGGGTCACCTTCGCCACCTGCCATATTTGTGCTTTCGGTATCACTTCCTTCCGAATCAGAAATGTATAAAGAAATTGGGCTTGAAGTCAAGCTTGCTCTATGGACCACTCGGTTATGTCTTGCTAATCTTTCTATCTCTGGTTCAAATACTAACGGTGATGATCTTCCAGATAATCTAGTATGCATCCATCAAACCTATTACCTGCACAATCAACACACCTCGCGTAACCGTGAATAAAAAGTAGCAATCTTTATGATGTTTTTGGATTTTGGAATTTTTAAACAGAAAATTAAAACAAATCAACTAAAATAAAACACCAAGCGCAGAAACTCCCCGGCAACGGCGCCAAAATTTGATCGGCGTCGATGTACCGATCAAAGATAGAGAGAATTGTTTTCCTAAATACCTTAATTTAGTTAGGGCAAGTAGGGTGTCGAACCACGGAGAGCTTTTGGTTAGTGTTTAAACTCAATTGATTCATGAACATAATGTAAACTTGATTCTTTGATTGAGTTGTTTAGATTAAGTATTTCGCAAAAGTAAAACCTAAAGTGATTGATTTTATCACAAGTAATTAAGAGATGGTCACACCAAGGATCGGGTTGCACATTCAATAAACAATCTAATTAAATAGCACATTAATCACTACATAGACATAGTGAACTTTACCACATTCACACATTGGATAATCAATGGACTCTTCAATCAAACAACAACTCTTTTAACGATTCTAGACCGAATAATTTATGTTGTAGGATGAGGTTATTATCAATTATCAAAACACTATCCGACGCTATCAATCAAAACACCTTGTTCTCTAATGATAAACACCAAATAGAAGAAACAATGTTGTGAAGTGTTCAAAATAGTAAATTGTTCAACATTGAAACATGATAAACACATGAAATCACAAAGAAATTGTCAAGTACTTAACAGATCAAAGCAAATCCATGTCAAATGTACTTACAATTCAGATTGAATACAAAATGAGATAAAACCCTAGACCTTGATGCAACCATGAATGATTTAGCTACTCATGATGGTGTGAAATGATGATGAAGTGTGGAATTCGGAAGTGAAAGACATGATTAGGATGATAGAAAGGCTTTGTCACTCAAGATTCTTCTTCCTTGGTCGTCCTTTGGCACCCCCTTGTGTTGAATGTCGAGTTTCTTGGTCAAAACTTCATAGAAAAACATTAAAAACCGTCTGGAACCGTTTTTGTTCGTTTGCAGGAGTAGGGCTACGCCCAGGAGAGTAGGGCTACGGCCTCTCTAAAGTCAGCTTTCCTGAATCTTTGAAATTCCCATGCAATACACCCAATATCAAATTTGAGTAAGAGTAGGGCTACGTCCATACTTGTCTTTGCTTTGTTTCCATCCTTGTGTACATGTAAAGCTCCAACAAATCATGATATCTTTGCCGCAAACCTACACAACCAAAATACACACAAAGTGACCATATTCCAAGCATAATTCCAAGTGAAAACATACAAAATCATGACAAATTAGACCATCCAACCATAACACATCACCGACCCGTTTTGGAAAGATCCTAATCCTAACATTTGAAACCACGGAAAATTTTCACGAAATAAATAATCGTTGGAATATTTTATCTTAAGTCGGTTATAAATGTGGTTATTTATTTTATTTGTTCGATTAATTAAATTAATTAATAATATAAGTATTGTTTACAACAACAACAACAACTTAGTTAGTTAACTAAGTTATATATATAACCAAACAATAACAATAATAACAACTTAGGGGCTGTTTGGCAACATCTGAATCAATAAGTGCTGAATGAATAAGAGGTCTGAATGGGTAAGAGGCTCTGAACCAGTAAGTGCTGAACCAGTAAAGTGCTGTTTGGTTGCACATCTGAATGACTGTGTAAAATGACATTTTTACCCCTTTTAATTAAAAAAACCATTTTATTATTAAATATATATACATGTCACCACCACCGTTGCACCTCCACAACACCCACTGCAACTCCACCGTCACCACCACCACCAACACCACTGCAACTCCACCGTCACCACCACCACCACCACTACACCGTCACCAAACAAAATAATTGGAAAATTCAAAGCACTCTCCAAATGCTTTCACATTAACTTATAGTGAATATCATCATCAACAGCTAGAAAACCTACATTCACACAAGAACCTAACTTATCAAAACAAAATCCAAATCATATATTATAACACAATCAGAACTTAAAGAAACCCTAATTTATCAAACAAAAACATAAATCGCACCTGTAGAAGACGAAGAATCAGAATTATTCTCCGAATTCTTCTTCCCCATAGCTCGCACAACAAGCGATTGACGAGAAGAAACCGTTGATTTCGTCACACTGATCTCGAACACCTTCCTCGATCTCCATGGAGAAGAATTAGGTTTATCGTAAACGTGAGTGTTCTTCGATACGTAGGGGCATCGAGCTGCAGCTTTGATCTGTACAGCACACAGATCCATGGCGATTAACTTTCAATCGGCCGTTTTCCAGCAGGAGGTGGTGAGGAGAGGGAGGAGCCGGCTGTTCGGTGGCGAGCGTGAGTGAGGAGGAGGAGGCGGCGGGAGGTGGTGTTGATGAAGGGGGAAAGGGGGAAATGGTGAACCTACCTTTTGTTACAGAGAAGAAGAGAAGGAGAAGAGAAGGAAAAGGGTTTAGGAGTCTTTTTTTTCTTTCAGCGTGTTATTATCTCTGGATGGTTAAGACTGAATGATACCAATTAAGAGGTTGGTATTTTGGCAACCAAACACCCAAGCTCTGTCCGAATAAGAGGCCAACCTCTTAATGAATCATTAAGAGGCTTGCCAAACAGGCCCTTAGTTACTTAACTAAGTTATGTATATAACCATTTCTCTTTGGGTATTATAAAAAAAAACCCTATAACACTTAAAGCAGACAACACCCTCCCATTTTCATTTTACCCTAGCCGATATCCCCTTTCTCTCCTGTTTCTCCGGCCGCCGGAGAAGGTTCCGGCCGGTTTCTGGCGACACACCACAACCATCTCCTCCACCCTCTGCCACAAACACTCACCCAACACCCCCTTGCTCTCCCTCTGTTTCACCGATGAACGACCAGGTGGAGGCGACGGTTATTATCCGCCCTTCTTCTCCGAAATGCACACACCACGACCACCCTACACTCTCGCTCATCTCTCTCGCATCTGTTTGGCAACCAGAATCTGACCGGCAATAAACCGGCGGGAGTATCCAGTCGACGGTGGTGCCTCTGGCGTCAATTCCTCTTCTGATAAAGGAGCTCCGGAAACCACGGTTCGAGTTAACATCTTCGGTAAGCTCCTCGACTTCTCTTTTCATTTTATTGACCTGGTTCGATCCTTTTCTTCCGGCTTGTTCTGTTGTCGAGTCAGGATGATGATGAAGATGTGATGGTGACGTCGGTTCAGTTTCGGGGCTCGGTTAGTAGGCTTAGTTTGTGTGTCGGGTCAGACTTTAGTTTGGGTCACAGCTCCGGTACGGTTCAGTTACAATTCAGATTCGCCTCGGTTCGGGTTTGGTCTGAATCATCTCGGTTTGACTCGGTCAAACCGAGTCAGCTCGGTCAACTGTTGGTCAGCATCAGATTCGCATCGGTTCGGGTCAACGTTTAGCCAACAGCAGTTTTGGGCTCGTCTTTGGGATCGGGTTCGGTCAAACTTGGTCAACGGCAGAACTGGTTGAGTTCGGGTCTCGGCTCAGTCAACTCGGGTCAAACCCGGTCAACGTGACTAACTACGGTCGACACGAGCTTGGTAAAATCGACGCCTTCTCATTTATATTGTTTTATATATGTTTTAATGTTTTAATTAAGATTGAATCTATACGCCTACTAAACAATAAATATCCTTCGAGTAAATTTTAAATATATTTTAACATTCGACAAGTTTGCATTTGTGCGCTCTTGACGAGATATATTCACGCAATGTTAACGAAAGTTATATATATTTTGTATGTTGTTGACAAAAATAATATACTTACACGTTAACGAAAATTATATACCTTGTATGTAGTTGACGAATGTGATATATAACTATATTGTTAATAAATTGTTGAGTTTTTTGAAAATAATATTGACAACTTGTGTTGTCGGGATCGTCCAAAAACAGAGGAAGCTCTGCCCGATTTTCGTAAAAATCCATAATTCAAAATGCATTAGAGTTATAAAACTAAACTTAACGGATTCAAGTAATCTTTATAAAAATAAATATAAATGCATATTTATTTTATCAATAATCCTATAATTTTCGAATTCTCTCTAATTCCTTACATTTGCAAGGACAAGACTCGACTTCTTCGAGAACTAAAAGGTGACATCGGTGTCCCATCCTCCAACTCTGCGATTCTTCGCGGGATCACCCGGGGAAAGCTTTGCAAAACTGTGAGCATACTCGACCCTTTTTACGCTTTAACATATTTTGGGTGCAACATGTATCAACTACGAATCTACTTCACTCAGTCGAATATAATTAAATACTCATCCATCGAATACGTATTTGTATGCTTAGGTTGTTTGTGCATGTTAGTTTCAACTGTATTCCCATGCTATTTGTTATGTTTATGCTATTTATGTGTGTGCGTTCCTACTTGAATATCCTTACTGTTTGTTATGCTTAGGTTGTTTTAATATGCTAGATTCAACTCGAATATGTATTGCCACGTCGGATTGAGATGAAATTTTACACTTAGACTTATATTCAAACTTGTATGCTCGCCAATACTTTTGTATTGACCTATGCTTTTAATACATGTTGCAGGATTCTGATGATGCAAGGAATCTAGTAGGATTGCCTAGAAACGCGTTAAACTTTAATACTTGTTGTATCGTATTGTATTTTCAAACATGTTGTATTTTGTTTCCAAACCTTGTACTAAACCATTATTATTCAAATGAAATTTTATTTCTTGCATACTTGACGTTATTCAAACTTGTTATATTCTAGTTCAAGCAATGTAAAAAGTAAACATTAAATACATGACACAAATAGCGTTATGAAGTCTCTTGCAATCTATTTCGTCTCATCCCGATGTTTCTGCCATCGATTGGGGTGTGACAGATTGGTATCAGAGCCATAACTATAGAGAATTAGGTAGAATTGCCATGTTCGACCTAGTCTATAGTCTAAGTACCAAAACTTGACCATTCCTTATTCCTGCTTAATATGTAATTCTTCCTATTTGCTTCTACCTCTTCTTTTGTCTAAATATACAATGTGTTTTTTCTAAAACATTTCACACAATACATACTTGAAGATACTCATATTCCACAATCGAAACGGCTTACTAGAATAGGGGTGATTCCCGCCTTTGGTGACGAATTTCAATCCACCTTACATGTTATTTTGCACGAAATTTCACCATCAAGTCAGGAGTGATATCCGTATCTTGATGGGAATTTCCATTTCATACTCTAGTGGTTCCTTATTGGCGAGTCGAGGTTTTATCTTGTTTCGTTCAATAAACCACATTTTGGGGACGAAATTGTCAAGCTAGGATTGATATCCACACCTTGGTGACTGGTCCCGCCCTACGATTTTCAATCTCGCCAAAGTTTCGTATTTTCAATCAAATTAGGGACATGTACTAACTGGAAGGGTAAAATACCGTTAATCGCCTGGCGACGAGAGTATTATACCTATTAGGCCAAAGCATGTCTCCCTAATTCGGAATGACTTGCGATTCACTTTGGAATAGTCGAAGTTTCTAAACCCGAAGCACTCCAATACTTATCAAGCCTCCTTTTTATATTAATGCGATTTAATACTTGTTACCTAATCATCGTTTTTACACAATAAATTAATACACGCATACTGATACGTTATACTTGATTCGGGATTACTGGACATTCTTTATGTGATGAACTGGTCATTAGCTTCGTAAGAAGCCACACCTTAACGTATATAGTGCTTGTGAAGCACTATAGGAGTAGCGCACCACCACATGGATTTGTGGTTGTGTTAAGTTAAACTTTTACGGTCTGTATAGCAATGAAATGATGACATGTGCTATAGAGATGATACTAGCGGACACGTTGGTTAGATTTGTTCGAGCCTCACCTTAACATATATAGTGCTTGTGAAGCACTATAGGAGTAGCGCACCGCCTCATGGACTTGGGGTCATGTTAAGTTAAACTTTTACGGATCTTTTCATAGCAACGAAATGATGACATGTGCTATGATTAGATGACGCTTGCGTTAAACGTTGGGTTGACATTTTGTCATTAACTTCGGATGAAGCCTCACCTTAACATATATAGCGCTTGTGTAGCGCTATAGGAGTAACGCCCGCCGCATGGACTTGCGGTCATGTTAAGACATTCATACATACTTGCGGACACGATGGTTTGACCAGTGAGATCACATGCCAGTAATGCGTTAATCTAGTTAACTAAATATCTCGTGTGGACTATTCAAGACTTTAATCATACTCATACTTATAACCTCTCTCATGCTTACATACAATCATGCTTACATACTTAAATTTCTATACGCTATCATTCTCACTCGAAATACATTAATAAACCCTGACCCGCACACTACTAGTACAAACTATGCAGATCATGCACAGACCAAAATAATCACGGATGCATACATGATTATATTGGTATGCGCATGAAAACCATAGTGGGTTCTACTGTGTACCATAACACGGAACGTAACATGACATCGAATAGCGAAATAGACGTAATATGGTATAAACATGGTGGATACGCCGCTGGTACTTCCTATATATAAGTGTTTTCACCATATTACTAAACTTTTGTAAAACGTGCCACGAGAAATTCAGTGTTTTGCTGACTTTTTGAACCTTTTATGTGCTATGTGAAACTATATGCTTGCATTCATGGAAACAATTTCCTTAAACAAACATTATGACCAAGCCTCATCTATTCTCTCTTTTGAATCTGTAGATGTCATCCTTTCAAAAGTCTTCCTCTTAGATTTCGAGGACGAAATCTCCTAAAGTAGGTGTCACACCCCGATATTTCCACGTTTGACCGGTGGGCCCAGTGGGGGAGTATCGTGACGTGGTTGGTAACATTACAGTCAAACAACACAATATTTAATGCACAGCGGAAGCAAAGATAGATATATTTCAACCGAATATAATTGTAATATCAAGTATCACAAACAGTTGAAAATAATCCACAGTTGGATAAAAAATAAATAGGAAACAGTGTTCAACAGTTTTTGACGTCCGAGCTTGCGAGACTTAATGTGGACACTAGGAGAAAGCCAGCCTAGTTCGCTTAGTACCTGCACTTAACCTTTTTGGGAAAATACGTCAGTTTACACTGGTATATACATTCAACCGACTCATTTTGAAAAGTTTAATAAAATTGATTTGAATGCACGTGGCACAAACTTTTTATAACTTGGGATAATTATTTAAACATATAAACATGTAAAAGAATTACATGTTCCTTATGCGTTCAGTAGCCCGGTTCGTGCCGGGTTAAAGATCAATAGACACACCACATTATTTATTTATGCACTGACGAGTGTACGCCTACACACCGCGCTTAGGTCGTGGCCATTTCGTAAAATGATGCCAAGGATATCCGGGACATGGTCATTAACCTCCCAAAGGCGTTAAGCAAACAAAACATATTTAAACGGGTCATCTCGATAATACTTAACCACCAATCGATTAAGGTCAAATGCCCGACCAAGCGGTATTTTATATACCGTACCCCAAGCCCGTATAAGGAAAATAAGTTAAAAGTATTTACCTTTGCAAGTATAATTCACAATTAGCAAATGCGGGTAGCTTTTACCGGTTCTCCTATTCTGGAACAAAGGTTTATAAATAACCTATTAGAATCCTAACGGTCTTTAGTTAAGCTTAAGCTTAGACCGATTAGTTTTAAGGAACGTTACGGTTCGAACGCGTGATTAAGCGAAGACCGGAATAGAATGTGATTTAGACCCGACAAGTTTAAGGACTTGTCTTATAGGGGTAATCTAAACACATTCTGGATTTTGAGATAAAACCGATAAGGTTTGACCTGTTTCGGCTAGTTTATGCAAACTAGTTACATAAACCGAACCGAACGCGCAAGAGGCGTAACGGGTAACCATAAGAGCCATATACAGGTTTCCTAAGTTAATATGCCTCAAATATGTTGTGACATCAGTAAGATATCTTTTATCATGCCCGAAACGAATTTAAACTCAAACTATGCCCCGTAGGGGTATTTTGGTCATTTATAAGGTTATAAAAGAGTTTGAACAATAATCTGAGTTACAGGTCTGATGAAATCATTAAAAATACTTAATTTGATAAGTTATAACAGTAGGGTATTGCATACATGTGAAATTTATCAATTATAACTAAACTATGCACCGTAGGGGCATTTTGGTAATTTCACATAAGCCGAAAAGCTCAAAACTGAAGTCTGAGTTAAAAAACTTTTGCTTACTGTTAAAATATTATAATTTACCTAAAATATCAGTAGGTATCAACCTTAGTATGTTTAAAATAGTTTTAGTACATACTATGCGTTAAAAACGCTTAAAAAGGCGATTAGAAGCCGTTTCCGGGTTCTATATAGAAAGCTGATATTTTTATTATTCCAGAAGGTCTAAAATAATTTATTTATCATAGAAAATCAGTAGCAAAAAGGTTTGGGGTCAAAAAGATATGTAAAACTCATTTTATAGCCCCAAAGGGCAAAACCGACAATTACCGACTCAAGCTTATAACTCTAAGTTATGCTCAGCCTAAAATTAATTAAAAATCTTCAAAAATCCCAAAATAATATTACATCCGTGGTTAAAAAGTTTGATATCAAAAAGTGGGTTTAAATAGGCTATATGCTAATTATGCCGTTTAATCGCTAAAAAGCTTTCTAATTACGCTAATGAGCATAACTCTCAATCTACACCTCAAACTGATGTCAAATTTTGGGTACAAGTTTATATATCAGTAATTAAGGTTTCTACTCTTTTACATTTTCAAAAATCACGTTTTATGGTGAAAAGGGCATAATGGTCAACATATAGGCAATTAACGGAATCATGCATATTAATTGGATAACTAATGAACCGAGGTGTATAATCACAGAGGGTTATACTAGCATGTAACCTAGTCCAATTAAAGCTCTAAGGAATTTCTAAAACATGCTTAAACGGGTCAGAACTGAAAGTCAAAGCAAAAGTCAAACTATGCGACTTTCGGTTCCGAACCGGGTCTCTACTGAAAAATGTCGGGTTGAACATGTTTAGACATGTTCTTACATTAATTAACAAGTTATATTAATGATCAAACAGGTTGTATGGGTTCTACATTGCTAATTATGCATTAATTTGAAATTAAGCATCCTGTTGACTTTTTAATAACAAGTTTGACCCGACAAATGACCTAGTTAGAGTGGGAATCAGAGGGTGCCCTTTTAAGGGTTTAATGCCCACATAATTACCAACTTATAACTACCTTCAATTCGACTAATCACTGGACCATCAATGACTAATCGCTAAGTCAAACGGTAATTACGACGGTTTGACTTTTAAGCTAAAACTAAGTAAAAACTCAACTAAGAAAGGTTAAGCATACTTCCAGAAGTCCTATGCACGATTAGGAAGGCTTGGGGTCTTCTCTTAAGCTCCAGGAAGCTCCAGAAATGCAGAAGGAATGAGTGATCAAATGGTTGCAACTTTGGCACTTTATATTGTGCTTAAAATCTCATAGATTGTTGACAAACAAGTCTATCATGTGCCCCTGATCACCCACAAGTGTCCTAGGAGTCTAAAGAGCAAGTAGGGGTCGTCCAAAGATGTGGAAAATCGATTATAAGTCGGTTATTGCGTTTATAACAGCCCCTGCCCGAATTACTGTCGCTGGGCACCCCTTACGGACCGTAAGGGGGTGGCTTACGGTCCGTAAGCCATCTGCAGAAGGCAAAAATCTTTGCCCTTTCAAGCATTAGAACAGGCAACCATGAATTACGAATTTGGGACATGAATTATCAGTATGGGGCCTCTTATTTGGGTCTTGAACAGTTATATACCATACCATTTTGCAATGTTTTATTGAATCCTTTTGAAAGTGCCGTAAATGAAGGTTTATCGTGCATTTCTTCGTAGGAGTCCACCCTTGCAATTATGGTTCAATTATTGCTAGAAATCACCGGATTTGAATATATACCAGATGTTTATTAGTCTTGGAATTCATAATGAGGTCGTTCAGAGGTGTAAATTTAACATGACAACACTTTTAAATCCTGTCATTCATCTTTAATTGGATCCGGGTTTAATAATATTTTTGTCTTACATGACACGTGTCATCATTCTATTGAACATGAATTTTCGAGGTGTTACAGTAGGGGAGACTGTAACATCCGTCGAAATAAATTCCCTAAACCCGACCCGTTTTAGAAAGATCCTAATCCTAAAATTTGAAACCACGGATATTTTTCACGAAATAAATAATCGTTGGAATATTTTATCTTAAGTCGGTTATAAATGTGGTTATTTATTTTATTTGTTCGATTAATTAAATTAATTAACAATCTAAGTATTGTTTACAACAACAACAACAACTTAGTTAGTTAACTAAGTTATATATATAACCAAACAATAACAATAATAACAACTTAGTTAGTTAACTAAGTTATGTATATAACCATTTCACTTTGGGTATTATAAAAAAAACCCTATAACACTTAAAGCAGACAACACCCCCCCCCCCCCCATTTTCATTTTACCCGGCCAGTTTCTGGCGACACACCACAACCATCTCCTCCACCCTCTGCCACAAACACTCACCCAACACCCCCTCGCTCTCCCTCTGTTTCACCGGTGAACGACCAGGCGGCGGCGGCGGTTATTATCCGCCATTCTTCTTCGAAATGCACACACCACGACCACCCTACACTCTTGCTCATCTCTCTCGCATCTGTTTGGCAACCAGAATCTGACTGGCAATAAACCGGCGGGAGTATCCAGTCGACGGTGGTGCCTCCGGCGTCAATTCCTCTTCCGATAAAGGAACTCCGGCAACCACGGTTCGAGTTAACATCTTCGGTAAGCTCCTCGACTTCTCTTTTCATTTTATTAACCTGGTTCGATCCTTTTCTTCCTGCTTGTTCTGTTGTCGAGTCAGGATGATGATGAAGATGTGGTGGTGACGTCGGTTCAGTTTCGGGGCTCGGTTAGTAGGCTCAGTTTGTGTGTCGGGTCAAACTTCAGTTTGGGTCACAGCTCTGGTACGGTTCAGTTACAATTCAGATTCGCATCGGTTCGGGTTTGGTCTAAATCATCTCGGTTTGACTCGGTCAAACCGAGTCAGCTCGGTCAACTGTTGGTCAGCATCAGATTCGCATCGGTTCGGGTCAACGTTTAGCCAACAGCAGTTTTGGGCTCGTCTTTGGGATCGGGTTCGGTCAAACTTGGTCAACGGCAGAACTGGTTGAGTTCGGGTCTCGGCTCAGTCAACTCGGGTCAAACCCGGTCAACGTGACTAACTACGGTCGACACGAGCTTGGTAAAATCGACGCCTTCTCATTTATATTGTTTTATATATGTTTTAATGTTTTAATTAAGATTGAATCGATACGCCTAGTAAACAATATATATCCTTGGAGTAAATTTTAAATATATTTTAACATTCGACAAGTTTGCATTTGTGCGCTCTTGACGATATATATTCACGCAATGTTAACGAAAGTTATATATATTTTGTATGTTGTTGACAAAAATAATATACTTACACGTTAACGAAAATTATATACCTTGTATGTAGTTGACGAAAGTGATATATAACTATATTGTTAATAAATTGTTGAGTTTTTTGAAAATAATATCGACAACTTGTGTTGTCGGGATCGTCCAAAAACAGAGGAAGCTCTGCCCGATTTTCGTAAAAATTCATAATTCAAAATGCATTAGAGTTATAAAACTAAACTTAACGGATTCAAGTAATCTTTATAAAAATAAATATAAATGCATATTTATTTTATCAATAATCCTATAATTTTCGAATTCTCTCTAATTCCTTACTTTTGCAAGGACAAGACTATACTTCTTCAAGAACTAAAAGGTGACATCGGTGTCCCAACCTCCAACTCTGCGATTGTTCGCGGGATCACCCGGGGAAAGCTTTGCAAAACAGTGAGCATACTCGACCCTTTTTACGCTTTAACATATTTTGGGTGCAACATGTATCAACTACGAATCTACTTCACTCAGTCGAATATAATTAAATACTCATCCATCGAATACGTATTTGTATGCTTAGGTTGTTTGTGCATGTTAGTTTCAACTGTATTCCCATGCTATTTGTTATGTTTATGCTATTTATGCGTGTGCGTTCCTACTTGAATATCCTTACTGTTTGTTATGCTTAGGTTGTTTTAATATGCTAGATTCAACTCGAATATGTATTGCCACGTCGGATTGAGATGAAATTTTACACTTAGACTTATATTCAAACTTGTATGCTCGCCAATACTTTTGTATTGACCTATGCTTTTAATACATGTTGCGGGATTCTGATGATGCAAGGAATCTAGTAGGATTGCCTAGAAGCGCGTTAAACTTTAATACTTGTTGTATCGTATTGTATTTTCATACATGTTGTATTTTGTTTCCAAACCTTGTACTAAACCATTATTATTCAAATGAAATTTTATTTCTTGCATACTTGACGTTATTCAAAATTGTTATATTCTAGTTCAAGCAATGTTAAAAGTAAACATTAAATACATGACACAAATAATGTTATGAAGTCTCTTGCAATCTATTTCGTCTCATCCTGATGTTTCCGCCATCGGTTGGGGTGTGACAGTTGACATCTGGGGAGTTTTGTCTTTTTGTGGCACGGCACATACGTCTTCAAGGAGATGGAGAGGACGACGACGCAAGGGGGGAAACTGTAACACCCTTAATATTTAGACGGAATTTAACTAATAATTATATTAAGTAAATTAAAAATCAGAGTTTACAAAACATTTCGTGTTTAAAACCATACACACTTGTGATAGTACCAAACACATCCAAGATAATGCATAACGAGTTTAAAGTTAACCCTTGCTAATCAACTACAACTAGTTTAAAGGATTCCAAACATGGTTAACAAAAACTTTTACAACATGATTAAAGTCTAGACAAAGTTAAGTTTAGTGTGGAAGCTTCAAAATGCGTGTTCGGTTCTTGACAATGTACTTGATCACCATCCGAGAGGACCTCATCCATACCTACGGTCAAACACTAAAAACATTAGTTTTGACATTAATATGTTACATATAAACAAATTCCGACATCGAAAATTAACAAATAAAATACAAAATTTCTGGGTTCCACCGTAACTTACGGTGTGTACCGTAAGTTACGGTAGACCCTGAAAGACTCTGGTCTTGCCGTAACACAGGAGTATCACACCGTAACATTTTTGGTTTCCACCGTAAATTACGGTGGAACCGTAAGTTACGGTGGGCTCTGCATCTTTGTCCTTTAACTATTTTTCAACTTTAAAAGATCGTAACTTTTTACTCATTAGTCCGATTTAACCGATTCTTTTTCCTATGAGTCCGTAATAAAATTACGATCTAACCATATAAATTTCACATCACGGAAACCGAGATACCGGCATTCGGCTCAAAATTTCCTTATTTCAATTATCCAACCCATTAGCAAAAGTGCTTAATTCCATAATTCAATCCTAAAGACACTCTAGACATAGTTACTCCATTTCCCCGGGCTTATAACCTTGGAGTATTCGCACCATACGATGGCTTTGCGTTCTCTTAGAACTAAATGCTTGTTTTCACAGAATTCAAGCATTCCGTTTCCAACGACACATTCTATTGACTTCTATTATTTGACCCGATATCCCGGGTTCGTAGACTTAAAATATCATATCCAATTCATTGGTGTGGTACCATCCATCACCTAACGAGATATGAGATTTTCAAGTTTCTACTCACGTGATTCATTTATAAGCAACATTTTGGCTCATTTGGCTATCTAGTGAAGACCATCACTTTATTAACAAGCCAAACCAAATTTCAAATCTTTGTTTTGACCCGTTTGATGATCTAGTGAACTTCGCCACTTTAACGACGCATCAAACGTATCTATTACAATACGTCATCATTTATACACTAAAACCAAACATTATTACATAATATAACGAGACTAAAGTCACGTACCTTCAAAGCACACCTTTTCCACGCGTATCCCCTCCGGTGTGTCCGCTTGACGTTCCGGATTCCTTGCCTGAAGAGTTCAATTCATAACAGTTTAGAACTCTTTCATAAGCTTTAACGCATTGTTTCTTAACATAGTCAAATCTGCGTTGTCACTCAACTTTCAACATTTTAACCCTCATTTAGGCGTTTTATCAAACACCTTGCGGGTCAGATTTCTACATGATCTAAACCAAGTTCACAACTTGAAATTACCACCCAATTTAACTTCAAATAGACAATATACTCATATTTTAACATCGATGATTTTAGAGATTATCTCACAATTTCAGTTTACACTAGAACAAGAGTCTTAATCCTAGTGTTTATCAAGTTCTACTAGCTTATTAACCACCCACTATGGTGATTTTTACTCTCACTATTATCATGCAAGATTTTGGCAAGAAATCGTCTAGGGTTTGTCCCTAAACCTTATATTACTTCCAATTTCGTGTTTACAACACATAATCAAGCTCAACACTCGATTTCAATAACATGCAAGAATTTGGGTTGAACTCAAATAACCTAATTTGACATACCTTATGATCCTCTTGACGAGGTGATCACGATTCCATGTTCAGATTTCGATTTTAGCTTGATTTAGGCCTTCAATTGAGAGTTTTAGTGGAAGTTAGGGTTTTTGAGAGTGGGGGTCGCCCTCTCCTGCCTTGATCGAACCAGGATCTCCAAAAACGGAGTGTTTGGATTTTTACTTTACTAAATATTAGTAACTTAAGTTTCAATTTTAACAACCCTAGTCCCTCCACTCTTATTTAGTTTATATCTTTGGCTTTTTAACTCATTCATGTGTTACTACAAGACTCCTAACTAACTGGGTTATTTATCCTAGTTAGCTTATTCTTGTTTATTTTACACTTTATAATTCTAATATAAAGTTTTGTATTTTCGGGATAGAGTCGTTGCATCTCTTCTTCGGATTCCCACGTGGTATCCGCACCCTTCCTGTGCTCCCATTTAACCTTCACTTGGTTAATTACTTTGTTCCTCAAACTCTTCTCTTTTCGATCTAAAATTGCAATTGGCCTCGCTGCATAGTTGAGGCAATTATCCACCTCGATGTCATCATAGCGGATACGAGCAGTTTCATCTGCTAAGCATTTTCGGAGATGCGACACATGGAACGTGCTATGAATTCCACTCAACTCCTCGGGTAGTTCAAGGCGATATGCTACCTTACCAACCCGTTCAGTGATTCTGAATGGCCCAATGAACCTCGGACTCAACTTTCCTCTTTTTCTGAACCTTATAATTCCTTTCCATGGCGATACTTTTAGCATTACCTTATCGCCGATTTGAAATTCAATTGGTCTGTTCCGTTTATCTGCGTACGCTTTTTGTCGATCCTGAGCCGCCTTTAGGTTAGCTCGGACCAAGTCGATCTTCTCATTCGTAGTCCGGATTATATCAGTAGAAGCTAGTCCTCGTGGACCCACTTCTCCCCAACATACCGGGGTTCGACACTTTCTTCCATATAACATTTCGTAAGGGGCCATTTTAATGCTCGTGTGATAGCTGTTGTTATATGAGAATTCGACCAAGGGTAGATAGACATCCCAACTATCCCCGAAGTCGATGATGCAAGCCCGCAACATATCCTCCAACGTTTGTATTGTTCTTTCACTCTGCCCATCCGTTTGTGGATGGTAAGCGGTGCTAATGAACAATTTAGTCCCCATTTGTTCTTGGAAGTCACGCCAAAAATTCGAAGTGAACCGAGTATCTCTGTCTGACACAATGGATATTGGTACCCCATGACGTGCTATGATTTCATTGGTGTACACCTCCGACATCTTTTCGGATGTATAAGTCTCACGAATCGGAATGAAGTGAGCACTTTTCGTCAACCTACCACAACTACCCATATAGCATCAAACCCGCGGTTGGTTTTGGGTAATTTAGTCAACAAATCCATGGTGATTTGTTCCCATTTCCAAACTGGGATATCCAACGGTTGCAACTTACCATATGGCTTTTGGTGCTCCGCTTTGACTTGTAAGCAAGTCAAACACTTCTCCACATATTTCACAATATCTCTTTTCATTCCGGGCCACCAATAGTTTTGTTTTAAGTCATTTTACATTTTGGTCGCCCCCGGATGAATTGAATAATGAGATTTATGGGCCTCGTCAAGTAGACGCACCTTGGCCCCACACGTATTTGGAACCCAAATTCTCCCAAATCGAGTTTTCAATCCTTGGTTATCATCCTCCAGGTCTTTTAGCTGCCCAACTATCCTTTCCCTCTTAACATTTTCTTCCTTGATTGCTTCAATTTGAGATTTCCGAATTTGTTCAAGCAAACCCGATGTCACAATTAGTTGCATCGATCGCACTCGAATAGGCGTATAATTTGTCTTTCGGCTCAACGCGTCTGCCACTACATTAGCCTTCCCAGGGTGGTAATGTATTTCACAATCAAAGTCTTTGACAGTTTCTAACCACCGCCTCTGCCTCATATTTAATTCCTTCTGATCGAAGAAATACTTTAGGCTTTTATGGTCGGTAAAGATGGTGCACTTCACCCCATACAAATAATGCCTCCATATTTTCAAGGCAAACACCACTGCTGCCAACTCGAGGTCATCGGTAGGATATCTCTTCTCATGAGTTTTTAGCTGTCTCGAGGCATAGGCTATCACCTTGCCCCATTGCATCATAATGCAGCCAAGTCCCGAATGCGATGCATCCGAGTAAACTACCATATCCTCCGTTCCATCCGGTAATGACAATACCGGTGCATGGGTCAATTTTTCCTTGAGCGTTTGGAACGCCCTTTCTTGATCCTCGCCCCAAATAAACTTTTCATCCTTACGGGTTAGTTTCGTCAACGGCATAGCAATTTTGGAGAAATCTTGTATAAATCTCCGATAATAACCCGCAAGCCCCAAAAAGCTTCTGATTTCCGAAGGATTCCTTGGTGGAGTCCATCTTGACACATCTTCTATCTTTGACGGATCTACTAACACCCCGTTTGCACTAATGATGTGCCCAAGAAATTGCACCTCTCGTAACCAGAAGGCACATTTTGAGAATTTTGCATACAATTTCTCTTTCCTGAGCGTCTCCAACACTTCACGCAAATGACTTGCGTGTTCTGCTTCATTCTTGGAGTATATCAAGATGTCATCAATGAACACTATCACTGACTTGTCTAACATGGGTTTGCAAACCCGGTTCATGAGATCCATGAAAGCCGCGGGTGCATTAGTTAACCCAAAGGACATCACGAGAAACTCGTAATGTCTGTACCGTGTACGGAAAGCCGTTTTCGGTACATCCTCCTCTTTAACTTTCAACTGATGATACCCCGATCTGAGGTCGATTTTTGAGAACCAACTTGCACCTTGTAATTGGTCAAATAGGTCATCAATTCTTGGAAGCGGATATCGATTCTTTACCGTAAGTTTGTTCAACTCCCGGTAATCAATGCACATACGCATGCTCCCGTCCTTCTTTCTCACGAATAATACTGGTGCGCCCCATGGAGACACACTTGGCCGAATAAATCCCTTGTCAAGCAAATCTTGGATTTGGGACATCAATTCTTGCAATTCTGATGGCGCGAGCCGATACGGCGCCTTGGCCACAGGTTTCGCGCCCGGAATCAATTCAATTCCGAACTCTACCTCCCGTTCCGGCGGTATTCCCGGTAAATCTTCCGGAAATACATCAGCGTATTCACGTACCACTGGTACGTCTTCAATCTTCGGCGTCTCTTTATTAGGTTCATTTGCGTATATCATGAACGCTTTACATCCGCGCCTCATAAGTTTGTGAGCTTTTAGTATTGAGCACATAACGGGATTGCCCCCTTTTTCGCCATAGATAGTGACTTGCTTTCCACTTGGAGATGTCAACTGTATCTCCTTGCGGAAACATATCACCTTTGCATGATGTCGGGATAACCAATCCATCCCTACCAGTACTTGAAATTCTCCCATTGACATTGGGATCAAGTCTATTAAATATTCCTCATCATCAACGCTTATTTTGCAATCTCGACATACATCACATACAAGGAAACTTTTGTTATCACCTATTTCTACTTCTAATGGCATAGGCAATTTTGTTAGTACAAAAGAAGGATGTCGAATAAATCCATGTGAAACAAATGATTTATTCGCACCCGTATCAAATAACACATGTGCGGGAATTGAGTTTATAGCAAATATACCTGAAACCACATCGGGTTCCGCCTTTGCCTCGGCTGCTGTTAACTGAAAAGATCTTGCTTTTGCTCTTGGTGTCTCAGTACGTGTATCCTTGTCATCTTTCTTTCCGATCAATTCCGGACACTCAGATTTCTTGTGACCCGGCTGATAACATTTGTAACACACCGACACCTTCCCCGGGCACAACGCAGCCGTGTGCCCTGTTTTCCCACAAATAGGACACGGCTTGTCCTTAAACCGGCACTCACCCTTATGCCCTTTCCGGCATATCTTGCAGCTTGACGACCCGCCTTTTCCTTCTTGTTTCTTTGAGGATTCAGTCGTGCGTGCCTTTTTCGTTGGGCTTGGATTGGCTACCTGCGCCCTTCTTTCTCCTCTCTCAATCTGTTTCTTCAACTCTATCTCCCATTCCCGAGCCACGTTTATAATCTCGGTGAGAGTCTCATACTTCGAAGGAGTCATAAACTCCCTATACTCGGCGCTCAGCATATTATAATAATAATATATTTTCTGCTCTTCATTCGTTATCAGATCATCACAAAACTTCATTTTATCCATGAATGTTCCCGTGATTTTATCGATGGATTCGCCCTTGTGTCGAAGCTGCATAAATTCTTCCTTGATTTTGTTAATGACTGCCTTGGGACTATGATGTTTAAGAAACGGCGTCTTAAACTCGTCCCATGTCATAGCCTTAGCCGCTTCACTTCCGATCTCTTTCTTCTTGTTATCTCACCAATCTTTCGCCTGACCCCTTAACTGACCCGTGCCATAGGCTACGTAATCGTCTGGATCACAATGAGTCCTTTCGAATACTCCATCCATATCGCTTAGCCACCGTTGGCATATTATCGGGTCAACCTCCCCGTTGTAGATTGGCGGCTTACACGCCATGAACTCTTTATATGAACAGGACTTTCGTCCTCCCGACTTCTCCCTTGCGAAATTGGTATTATCCTCCAATTTCTTAATTCTTTTCTCCACCACTGATAATACTGTGTTTTGGATTTTGTCGATGAAACCCGACAAACTGTTTTCGATTGCCTTTCCTACCTCCTCAGCAATCACTTCTCTCGTTTGCTCGGTGACTCTCAGCACCGTATCATCATTACCTTTATCCGTCATCTTTAACTGAAATGTTTACATCAAGCGTTAAACATTTCATCCATAGCATATGGTTTATTTACTTCGGTTTATTCAAGTTCATAACTTGTTTTTACCGTTCTTATTTAATGCACTTTCCGGGTTTGAGTGTATTAACACGCTCTTCCCATGCATATCTATTCATCATTCCCTTTTTATACTTAGTAACTCTACTTAGAACAATTAATTCTTACCGGATGCTTGATCAAGCTTGAACCGAACACACTTGTTAACAACCTTGAGCTCTGATTACCAACTTGTAACACCCTTAATATTTAGACGGAATTTAACTAATAATTATATTAAGTAAATTAAAAATCAGAGTTTACAAAACATTTCGTGTTTAAAACCATACACACTTGTGATAGTGCCAAACACATCCAAGATAATGCATAACGAGTTTAAAGTTAACCCTTGCTAGTCAACTACAACTAGTTTAAAGGATTCCAAACATGGTTAACAAAAACTTTTACAACATGATTAAAGTCTAGACAAAGTTAAGTTTAGTGCGGAAGCTTCAAAATGCATGTTCGGTTCTTATCCGAGAGGACCTCATCCATACCTAGGGTCAAACACTAAAAACATTAGTTTTGACATTAATATGTTACATATAAACAAATTCCGACATCGAAAATTAACAAATAAAATACAAATTTTCTGGGTTCCACCGTAACTTACGGTGTCTACCGTAAGTTACGGTAGACCCTGAAAGACTCTGGTTCTGCCGTAACACAGGAGTATCACACCGTAACATTTTTGGTTTCCACCGTAAATTACGGTGGAACCGTAAGTTACGGTGGGCTCTGCATCTTTGTCCTTTAACTATTTTTCAACTTTAAAAGATCATAACTTTTTACTCAATAGTCCGATTTAACCGATTCTTTTTCCTATGAGTCCGTAATAAAATTACGATCTAACCATATAAATTTCACATCACGGAAACCGAGATACCGGCATTCGGCTCACAATTTCCTTATTTCAATTATCCAACCCATTAGCAAAAGTGCTTAATTCCATAATTCAATCCTAAAGACACTCTAGACATAGTTACTCCATTTCCCCGGGCTTATAACCTTGGAGTATTCGCACCATACGATGGCTTTGCGTTCTCTTAGAACTAAACGCTTGTTTTCACAGAATTCAAGCATTCCGTTTCCAACGACACATTCTATTGACTTCTATTATTTGACCCGATATCCCGGGTTCGTAGACTTAAAATATCATATCCAATTCATTGGTGTGGTACCATCCATCACCTAACGATATATGAAATTTTCAAGTTTCTACTCACGTGATTCATTTATAAGCAACATTTTGGCTCGTTTGGCTATCTAGTGAAGACAATCACTTTATTAACAAGCCAAACCAAATTTCAAATCTTTGTTTTGACCCGTTTGATGATCTAGTGAACTTCGCCACTTTAACGACGCATCAAACGTATCTATTACAATACGTCATCATTTATACACTAAAACCAAACATTATTACATAATATAACGAGACTAAAGTCACGTACCTTCAAAGCACACCTTTTCCACGCGTATCCCCTCCGGTGTGTCCGCTTGACATTCCGGATTCCTTGCCTGAAGAGGTCAATTCATAACAGTTTAGAACTCTTTCATAAGCTTTAACACATTGTTTCTTAACATAGTCAAATCTGCATTGTCACTCAACTTTCAACATTTTAACCCTCATTTAGGCGTTTTATCAAACACCTTGCGGGTCAGATTTCTACATGATCTAAACCAAGTTCACAACTTGAAATTACCACCCAATTTAACTTCAAATAGACAATATACTCATATTTTAACATCGATGATTTTAGATATTATCTCACAATTTCAGTTTACACTAGAACAAGAGTCTTAATCCTAGTGTTTATCAAGTTCTACTAGCTTATTAACCACCCACTATGGTGATTTTGACTCTCACTATTATCATGCAAGATTTTGGCAAGAAATCGTTTAGGGTTTGTCCCTAAACCTTATATTACTTCCAATTTCATGTTTACAACACATAATCAAGCTCAAGACTCGATTTCAATAACATGCAAGAATTTGGGTTGAACTCAAATAACCTAATTTGACATACCTTATGATCCTCTTGACGAGGTGATCACGATTCCATGTTCAGATTTCGATTTTAGCTTGATTTAGGCCTTCAATTGAGAGTTTTAGTGGAAGTTAGGGTTTTTGAGAGTGGGGGTCGTCCTCTCCTGCCTTGATCGAACCAGGATCTCCAAAAATGGAGTGTTTGGATTTTTACTTTACTAAATATTAGTAACTTAAGTTTCAATTTTAACAACCCTAGTCCCTCCACTCTTATTTAGTTTATATCTTTGGCTTTTTAACTCATTCATGTGTTACTACAAGACTCCTAACTAACTGGGTTATTTATCCTAGTTAGCTTATTCTTGTTTATTTTACACTTTATAATTCTAATATAAAGTTTTGTATTTTCGGGATGTTACAGAAACAGTGTTGGGGACGGCGCCGGTCCAGGCAGGCCCAAGGCCGACCCCCATTCCGTGTAGCCTAACATATCTGCTATTTGAGTTTATTATACTTTTATTTTTATTGTTGTATCATATGCATTCTTGATGGTACCATTACCTCCTAATTTTCCTTTTCATCCTTTACCCTTTAGTAATTTTTCATTTTCCCCTCGGATTATTATTAACTTTTACTTTTTTCACTTAAAGTAGTAGTAATAAAACTTTTATGGTTTAGTTTAAATATTGATAATTTGTTTATGATTATATGTGTATAAATAAACAAAAGAGTTAATTACATTTTTCGTCCTTGTGGTTTGTTGAAAATCACGATTTCAGTCTATTAGTTTAAAATTGCCAAAACAGTCCTTGTACTTTCACTTTCGTAACTATTACAGTCCACCCACTTAACATTGTCTATTTTACCGTTAAGTTTTTATAGAAATGCCTAAAATACCCCTGTGTTAAAAAACTATAAAGACAAACAATTTATTAATAAACTAAACAAATCCTCTCATAATCTCTCTCTCTCCTATTTCTTTATAATAACCACCACCATTCAAACTACCAATTTCCCCCAAATTTCATCTCCCTCCATAACCAACTCCTAATTCCTCTCTCCACACTCAATTTCATAGGTGCATCAAGTAAATTGGGGGGGGGGGGGGGTTGTGGTATTTAGATACACTCATTTTAACCAAACAATAATTATGAGAATTTGTTACCCTTGCATATCTGCTGTTTAATTTTATTGTACTTTTATTTTTATTGTTGCAGCATATGCATTCTTGATGGTACCATTACCTCCTAAGTTTCCTTTTCATCCCTTACCCTTTGAGTAAAATGTGTCACACCCTGGCTTTTACGAAAGCGTGGGTTTATTTGGTGTGACTTCTTAATACCATAGCACAATCACAACAATGCTATATGAAAATAAAACGCATGATAGTCATCCATTCATCAAGTTTTAAAAGTTACCACAACAACATTGTTTTAAAAGTCGACACATAAAACAACATACAACCATGACGTAAATAAAAAAAACATGTTCATACGACACGACAAAAGACTTGACTAGTAATACGGTTTAAGACTTGTAACCCGTCCAGGCAGGGGTCACACTTCCTAAACCTGGATGACATCATTATTCCTTACGCAGCTTGACGAGATTGCATACCTTGCCAGATCCACTAATTTCCTGAAATACATGTAATTTGAAAAATCAACAAAAGTTGAGCGAGTTCATGTAAAAGTGAGTATGTATAAACCTTTGTAATATGTCCGTATGTATGAAAATCCCTGGTATGTAGCAATTAAGGAAAAAGAGATCACCACTGGGTTGCAAAGCCAATGATATGTGTGAAGTGATGCAGGAAGACTCAAACCTAGCAGATTTTTGCGTCGGGCTCAAAGTTACCCCATGGTCCGCTCAGTGGACTCAGTAGTTGGGCTCGCTACACCCAAATAGATCTATCACTCATGACCCTCGGTCCTACAACGAGGATTAATGGCCCCAAGTACCACCTACCCACTCACATGATCTAAGTAGTATACCCTCCTTAAGCTAACCATACCATGTATAAAAGTGTCTGTAATTATTGTAACATGTATTCCACCCCCGAAGTATAAAAACTGAAAACAGTTAAGAGAAAAGGGGGACATGAACTCACTGAAGTGCGTATCCCGAAACGTAAGTCTCCAACTCAACCTGCTGCGTAACGACCTACACGTACTAATGCCTATTAGACGGATGGTCGTGCCTTGGCTTAGGGTTTAACGTTTTTGGAGAAATAGTTAGGTAACTATTCCGTATTCACACTTCTTATTTATTTTATATTTCCTTCCCAAGGATGGAGGTTTTTATACATGTACACGTAATAATTCCGAATAATATATTTTAAGTCCCACTTAGAAAATATATCTTTAACCACTTGTCTAAAATATTTTAATTCCAAAATATACATATTTTTCCCAAAAATATTATATTTTACTTTATACTTTTTCCAAAATAATACTTATCAGCATATACATATAAGGGTATTTTCCAAAATATACATAAGTTACATTTTAGAGTTCGCGTTGTAATAACAATACTGGTGTAACTTAAATATTTATTGGTGAGAGTGTTGGTATTATTTTGGAGTTGAAATTTCGTAATATTTTCAAGTTATATTATTTTTATCCTAAAAATAATATATATCTAGTTCACAAAATAATCAAATAATCACACAAGCGTCCCATTATAAAATATATATTCTAAATATATATTTATCAAGTTTTATTTACGAAAATCCACCTCCGGTACTTGGTAATTTTTGAAATAAAAATCATGGCGAAGTTTATTTTGAAAACCAAGTTAAAAATATATTTGTAAACATTTGTTAGAAAAATATTTCTAAGTGTTGAAATTCTAGAAAAATTTCGTCAGAGTTTCCTTTGTAAATGGAGGTGTCCATGCTTTTTAGCATACCATTTTCTTTTGTAAAAATCATTCAAACAATCACCAACCAAAAATATAAAATCTCTATTTACCAAACTTGACAAAATAAGCACAAATCATAAACTTATGAACTTGAAAGTTTATAAATACAAGTAGTAACTTACTAGCATAATTAGTAAGTCTTGTTACCTTTAAAATTATGATTAGTTTCTTAAAAACTTTATTTTTAAATAATCTGAAGTTTTACAACTTCTAGTCGTGACTTACAAAAATATTCCTTTGTTAAATTTTCTTTCTACACAAGTGTTCCTACACTTGTTTACTTACTAAAAATGTGTTTAGTTCATACAAGATCCAAGTTTTAACAAAACTAATATTTTTCACTTGGTTCTTTCGAAAAACCAGTCATAGATCTTTAGATCTACAAGTTTACAACTCATTTTTCCAAAAAAACTTATATTTATTCAAGTTCAAAGTTCATGTATGGATGGTTTCATCATCCTTCATATCTTTAACCTTTACATCTTGCTAGTTCATGTTCTTAAACATGATCTAGCAAGTCTAGGTGATGAACCATCTTACTTCTACTAACAAACAACATGTATTAAGCATAACAACACAAGATCAACATGATTTCAACATTATTTAACACTACTTCATTCTTTTATCCATTCTTCATCTTTTATGTTCAAAACTTGTTTAAGTTCTTTAGAGTTTCTTAACATTTTATCATTCAATCAACTATTAACCACTAAAAATAAGAACAAGATGAAGATTTGAAGCACTTACTACTAGCACAAGGCTAGGGAAGTTTCAAAGCGTAAAAGTGGTGGATAAAAGAAAACTAGAGTGGTCCTTGAACTTCCGAGTGCACCAAGCTTGCTTCTTGGACCTCTAACACCTTTGGATGTATGAAAAATGGCTTGAACAAGACTTGATGGTGGTGATATGGTGGTGATGGGTGGCGGCCGAAAGCAAGGGAAGAGGGAAAGAGAGAAGTGAGCTAAATGTTGAAGGTGAGAATGAAAGATCAAGTTCCTTGTCTGCTAACTTATAAACCACTAATCCTCATAATCCATCATGTAATGTGTCTTATTATCCAACAACAACTAACAATAAAATAATCAAAAGAATGCAAGGGTGGGTCACCCTTATGGTGACCGTTGAAGTGGGGGGGGGGGTATGGGGTTGGGTTGTGATGGAACTAGTTACAATTTAGTTATGTTTGAATGATATAGTTAGTATATTGTTGTGTGTTATATAATATAAGGTGTGTTAGGGTGTTCGGGGACCCTAACTAGCTCAGAAAAGTAAAAACAATGTATTTGGCAATATTTTTATGTTCCGGGTAAAGTCCGGTTGTTCGGTTTGGTGTTGATCCGTTAAAGTGCTAAATTAATCCTTAAAGTGTCTTTTATAATGCTTTTAGTGACACATTAAATTCCCAACACTTTGAAAAGTATCTAGGACTATTTTACCAAGTTTTTGCACTTTACTAGCATTGTTAAATGCTAAATTTTGGTTATTTAGTGCAGAATTCTGCACTTAAAGTGTGTTTTTGGCACTTCCCGGCACTATAACTATCACCTAGTGACGCAGTTTTATGGTCCTCACCTCCCTACACTCACTACTAGTGTAGTATTCTATCTCTGGCTCATACTGGCCTTAAAAATGTTGTCTGTCTAGGTGCTGGCATTGTCAGCATGTTTTTATGGTTATCCGCTCACTGTGCTAAATGTGCTTTGTGCATCATGGTTGTCACTAATGTTTGTATATAATAAATGGAGTGACAGTATGAAAGGTGATGCATGTGTATGTATGTAACAGAAATCAGTAAGCAGTTTAATCACAGTTGTAATCAGCACAGTCATTAAGCACAAATAAAGAATTAATTAATTGTACGGATACCTGTAATTGTGAGGGTTGTCACAAAATGCCCGGATGGTCCCTGTGGTTTTGTAAAATAACACCTATAGTCCCCAACTTTTGGAATTTACACCTGTGATCCCTGTGGTTTGACATTTTGTTACTCGGATAATCCCTAGAGTGGATGACGGTTAGTTTTCTCTGTTAAGTCTATTTGAAATTACAAAATTACCCTTGCTTTTATTAAAATATAAGAAAAAATATTCACACACACACACACACATATCTACATAAATACACACACACACACTCACTCTCCCTAAAACACACACCCACACTGACTATCTCTACTCTCTCTCTCTCTCTCTTTCTTTCTTTCTTTCTTTCTTTCTTTCTTTCTTTCTTTCTTTCTTTCTTTCTTTCTTTCTTTCTTTCTCTCTCAGGCAAACCCCCATCACCACCTGCCGCCACCAGCACCAGCACCTGCCACCACCCCCACACCAGCACCTGCCACCCCCATCCCCACCCTCATCTTCTCTGAAAAAACATCCCCACTGGCTCATTTTCGTCGTCGGTCGTTAGCTAGTTTCAAACGACTCCAGTGACTGAATCTAGGGTTTCGACTAAGAGACCTAAGGTTCAGACGGTAGCTGTGATGAAAAACTGGGCAGCGACATCAACATAAACAAACTAAAGTGAAAGGTAGGGTTCCAACAAAGATTCGGTAAGTTTTCCCCTTGCATGTTCTTTTTCAGTTAGATCGACATTTAATGACGTCTGATTGGTTGATTTTTGTTGGAACGACGAATAAGCGACTTCTGGTTAAATTCCGGTGAACCCCAATGAGAATATTTAGAGGCAATGGCACCCCTGTCGCGTTGTTCATGTTGTAACTTTCAGAAGCAGATTCCGACCAGATCGGTGACGGACAGGTGTGGGCAGTTGTCGAAGACGAAGATGGTGGGTTAGATCTCGCTGGGTCGTTAGCTGGTTTCAAATCTTGTCACCGGAGGTGGTGGCTGTCGGAGGTGGTTAGTAAGTGGTGGTAGTGATGGCAGCCGTAGGTGAGAAGGGTTATAGATGTGAGAAGAAGCTGTTTGTTTTGTATGTATAAATAATAACTAAACTCTTAGTAAGGGTAATTTAGTATTTTTACATCAACTTAACTGAGAAAACTAACGTCCATCCACTCCAGGGACTATCCGAGTAACAAACTGTCAAACCACAGGGACCACGGGTGTAATTTCCAAAAGTTAGGACTATAGGTGTTATTTTACAAAACCAGGGAAATTGAAGGTGAGACGAACCGGAGTCCGATTCGACAATCTACATAACACCACAAAGCTTCTCACACAGAATAACTTCAATGCCGATGATATCTTTAGTTTCACCGACGATAATAGTATCGGCAATAGTCACGTAAACACAAATCCTCACACAGAAACGGTGAATCCGATTGCGGATGAAGACAAACACGAGTTCGAGTTTCCTATTATGTGTAATTGGAGGTCCGGTTATTGCGGGTGTAAATCACAAGGTAGAGTGGGTTTCTTAGAGAGAGAGAGAGTAAAGTGAGAGAATATGAGAGTGTTGATGGTGGGATTTTTACGATCCTACTGTCACACCCCAACCGATGGCAGAAACATCGGGGCGCGACACTAGGCGAACCAGATTGCTCAAGAGAATCCATAACAACTATTAAATGGCAATATTTAAAGGTTAATTGTCCCATACCAATCAACAAACATTCCACAACAATTATTACAGATAGTGTGTCTCAAAAACAAAACAAGTCCGACAAACTAGATTTATTTAGTGGAGTTTCTAGACTTCCTACTTCATTTCATCACAGCATAGCATCCTATCAACCTGTCACATACGTTAAAATAAAGGCAATACATAAAATGTAAAAGTGAGTACACAAGTTTGCATAGCATATAGTAGAGAAAGCGTTTTACGCATAACCAACATGTATCACTGTCACACCCCGATATTTCCACGTATTACCGGTGGGCCCAGTGGGGAGTATCGTGACGTAGTTGATATCGTCATAGTCAAACAACACAATTTAATGCACAGCGGAAGCAAAAGATAATTATATTACGAACCGATGAAGAGTAATATTAAGTATTACAAAAACGGTTGTAAAAGATCCACAGGCGGATCAAATTTAAAAAGGAAACATTGTTCAACAGATTTAAAGGCATCTAAGCTTGCAAGACTCTTTATTGATGCTAGGAGAGGCCAGCCTATTCTGATTAGTACCTGCACTTAGCCTTTTTGGAAAATACGTCAGTTTACACTGGTAAATACAATTAACTGACTCATTTTGAAAATGTTTAGGAAAAAATTGATTTGAATGCACAATGCACAAAATAGTTTATAACTTGGGATAATTATTTATATATAAACTTGTAAAAGAATTACATGTTCGTTATACGTTCAGTAGCCCGGGTTGAATACCGGGTTAAAGATTAATTGACACACCACATAATATAATCCCGCGGCGAGTTATTCTCGAACGGCGGTTATATCTTTTTATATATGCACCGGCAGGTGTATGCCTACACCCCGTGCTTTGTAACGCCCCAAAACCCGAATGTTTATATTCGTTTTATGTTCCCCATGAATATTCAATGAAATAAATAACTAGTCTATTTGACCTAGTTAAGTGTATGGTGAAAACCATTAAAAGATGAAAGTGGTGCCAATTGTGTTTTAGAGGTAAACACGAGGGACTAAAGTGGTATGGAATGAAAGTTATGTTAATAAATAAAAGATCACACACACACACACACACACTTTCGTGTGTGTTCTGGATAGATCGATCAGGGGCTCTCAAGAGCCCCAAACCCTAGTTCATGCAAAAGCTTCAAATTGAAGAATGAATCAAGGCCCAAATTCACAACCGAGCATGAATTAGTGATCACCTTCACAAGGGGATCGTAAGGTATGTCTTGAATCAAAGATTGGTGATCATGTGTGAAGTGGGTTATGTTCTAATCCGTAAGTTAATGTGAAATTGATCATGTATAAGTGTTAGAATCATCATATAGAACATATGTTATGTATGGTTTGTGTTAATTTGATGTGTAAAGGTGAAACCCAATTGTTAGGGTAAAGATGATAGCATGGATATATCATCAAGGTCCAATTCTTGTCCAAAATTGATGTATCATGTTATGTATAATGGATTCTTGTTAGAAGGATTGGAAGAAATGTGATGATTATATGTTTGATGATTATGCATGTATGATTCGTGTTGATTGGAAGGAAGAAATTGATGAATTATGTATGAAATTAGAAGATTGTGCATGAATTAGTTGTATGTTATGCTTAGAAGGTAGTACGCACACCAAGTGTTTGATGAAATGCCTAGGTGAGCTTAATAGATGAAATTGTATGTAAGTAAAAGATGATATGTATATAGTGATGTCCGTATAGTCGATTATAATGTTACGGGTATATAATGAAAAGTCAAAAGTTAAAGTAAATGGACCGTTGACTTCTAAAAGTCAACTGTCATGTTGTCATAATTGTAAGACTAAAGTAAGTTATATGATGCGTGTTAGACGTATGTGTGTCTAATGCGATGACATTACGGACTCCACGAGTTGGAAATGATATGAATTTGGTTACATGTATTATGCTTGTTAGAAGTGACTATGAACGTCAAATATGAATTATACGATCGAAATGATCGTTAGCTTGTACAATTATGTATGCTAATAAGAATGTGATTTGGTGACATGAAAGTATAGGAATCATGTCGAGAAGGACTCAAGCATGAAAGGCTAACGGGTCAAAAAGAGACAAGATAACGGACACGAACTCGGACGCACGAGGTAAGTGATTTCTGCAATCATTTCTTATGTTCGTTTAAGTTATAAGGCGTTTTAAATAACTAAGCATGATGGTTGAAGTCAATTATGTGTCGTAGTCTTTCGTCGTAAAGGATGGGATTAAAGTTGACCAAAATGTCCTTGATGGGTATTTTGGGCAAATGATCTTAATAAGTGGTTTAAGAACAAGTTATACGATTAGTTTAATGTTTTGGACAAGTATGGAAATGGGAAGTATGGTTTTGTTGTCATAAACCGTTTAATGCGCAAATACCCATAACGGGTCAAATAGTTAGAAAATGATAATAAGCCGATAGAGCGTAGGTTAAGAATTTCCGTAATCCGGATGTGGGATTTTAAGTTCATATGATAGAATGTGAATTTACAAGCATGTAGGAAGAAACGGGAGGTTAAAGCGGGATCCCATAGCCCAGGTCAGAATCCCACCTCAGGTTCCTGAACCTTAAAGCGGGATCCCATAGCCCAGGTAAGAATCCCACCTCAGGTTCCTGAACCTTAAAGCGGGATCCCATAGCCCAGGTAAGAATCCCACCTCAGGTTCCTGAACCTTAAAGCGGGATCCCATAGCCCAGGTCAGAATCCCACCTCAGGTTCCTGAACCTTAAAGCGGGATCCCAAAGCCCAGGTAAGAATCCCACCTCAGGTTCCTGAACCTTAAAGCGGGATCCCATAGCCCAGGCAAGAATCCCACCTTAGGTTCCATTTAGGAACCTTAAAGGGGGATCCCGTACCCCAGGTAAGAATTATTAATTTAATTCTCATTGGCAATCGCCCTTATGTGGATAAGCAAGCATGTATGTATGTATGAGTATATACGGGGATGTAATGATGTAGGAAGGGTTTGTATGCATGTAGATGTGTATATATGTATGTATAAAGCCATGTATGAGTGTATGCATGTATGAAATGATGTAGGAAGGGTCTGTATGTATGCAGATGTGTATGTATGTATGTATAAAGCCATGTATGAGTGTATGCATGTATGAAATGATGTAGGAAGGGTCTGTATGTATGCAGATGTGTATGTATGTATGTATAAAGCCATGTATGAGTGTATGCATGTATGAAATGATGTAGGAAGGGTTTGTATGTATGCAGATGTGTATGTATGTATGTATAAAGCCATGTATGAGTGTATGCATGTATGAAATGATGTAGGAAGGGTCTGTATGTATGCAGATGTGTATGTATGTATGTATGTATAAAGCCATGTATGAGTGTATGCATGTATGAAATGATGTAGGAAGGGTCTGTATGTATGCAGATGTGTATGTATGTATGTATAAAGCCATGTATGAGTGTATGCATGTATGAAATGATGTAGGAAGGGTTTGTATGTATGCAGATGTGTATGTATGTATGTATAAAGACATGTATGAGTGTGTGCATGTATGTAATGATGCAGGAAGGGTTTGTATGAATGCAGATGTGCATGTATGTATGTATAAAGACCAGCATGAGTGTATGCATGTATGTAAAGTTGTAGGAAAGATATGTACGTATGTAGATGTGTATGTAAGTACGTATGTAAGTACGTATGTATGCATGATTTAGACTCGTTGAGGGTTAACGTTATTAATGGTGTACCTCGAGAATGAAAAGTAATGCAGGTACATTATTGAAGCCTCACCAGGAAATGGATATGCAGATGAAATGCTTAAAGCTTAAAAGATGACGAAGTGTGAAGTGTACGCGAATGAACTTTGTTTCTTTAATGTGTGCTAATGTTATGAATGTATGTGGTGAATGCAGGTTGTACGGATAATGAGCGATTATCAGAAGGATTAGGGATTGAAGACCGAGTCACTAGAGAGATTGTACGGGGACGTTGAATGTAAAATGTAGTAAACGTAAGCTATGTTTTTAATCAGTAAATAAGAGGATGACGGATTTATGAATAAGAATTATGTTAAAGTTAAATTTTAAATAAGTTGAGGTATTTATAATGAAAGAAATTTTATGGTTCGTGTTTCCGCTGCGACTTTTGCCATGTAGTATTTAGGGTGTAACAAGTTGGTATCAGAGCCCTGGTTTGAGAGAATCAAGTGTAAGAAGGTAAGTTCTTGAACTCAAACCTGTGTGCTCTTGTGATAAGAAACCCGTACAATCCAAGACTCGGTCAAGATCCAAAGGTAAAAGAGAATGTAAGTATGTACTTATGTACACGCATAAAGAAACTGACGGTTTTGTATATGCAAGGTAAGTATAAGCGTTTGAAGAGGATGATCCGCGAGTGCGGTCAAGTACCGACACCAAGGCATGAAATAAGATAAA
Organism: Helianthus tuberosus; assembly: GCA_030545235.1. NCBI lineage: Eukaryota > Viridiplantae > Streptophyta > Magnoliopsida > Asterales > Asteraceae > Helianthus > Helianthus tuberosus. Next base: position 683,479 of record CM060438.1, on the reverse strand, counting down.
GTTGAACCCAGGTACGTAAATTCAATATGTCGGTATATGAAATGGTAAAATGCATTAAGGGAAGAAAAAAATGCTAAATGAAGGACCATGATGGTATAGTAAACATGTTTTGAAAAATGATACACGTGCCGAAACCTAATTCTTCGGACATAAGGTGACAATTACACGAAGACACGAAACTAGTATGTGGATTGTGTACCTGGCCAGTACACGTGAAGCATATGACGTACGTGGGACCGTGATAATTAATACAGGTATGTCCGTTAGAATTAAGTAGTAGGTGGACGTGAGGGTGAAGAGAAATGTAAGACTCTCAAGAATGAGAGTATCAAATGCTATGTTAGAATCCGCGAGACGGATTCGAAACATGAAATGCTATGCTAGAATCCGCGAGACGGATTCGAAACATGAAATGCTATGCTAGAATCCGCGAGACGGATTCGAAACATGAAATGCTATGCTAGAATCCGCGAGACGGATTCGAAACATGAAATGCTATGCTAGAATCCGCGAGACGGATTCGAAACATGAAATGCAATGCTTAAACCCGCGAGACGGATTCAAGGGATGAAAAGCGTATATGCAATGTTTGAATCTGCGAGACGGATTCAAAGAATGAAGGATATGAATGCAATGCTTGAACCCGCGAGATGGATTCAAGGGATGAAAAGCGTATATGCAATGTTTGAATCCGCAAGACGGATTCAAAGAATGAAAGATATGAATGCAATGCTTGAATCCGCGAGACGGATTCAAGGGATGAAAAGTGTATATGCAATGTTTGAATCCGCAAGACGGATTCAAAGAATGAAAGGCGTAAATGCAATGTTTGAATCCGCGAGATGGATTCAAAACATAGAAGGTACGAAAGGTATGAATAATGTGTTCGAATCCGCGAAACGGATTTAAGATATAAAAGACGGAACTAGTCTACATAAGAAGAAGTCAATAGCTTGACCATGTATGCGTCAAACAAGTCATAAAAGTAATGTAAAGCAAAAGAACAAAAGAATGATAGGAATGAAAATATCCGAATGTGCAAGTAACGTGAGGATATGTATGGTACAAAAGATTATAGAAACGTAGAATGATGTTAGCTACGGAGTTAAGCACGTAGGTGTGACTATGAAATGGTAGTTTTGTTGTGATAACAAAACAAGGGTTAAATGTTATGCAATGCGTCTATAGAATGAAATCTTAAAGGATGAGATGAAGGTATTTAATCTGTTATAAAATGATCATATGAGTGTAAGCATTATTATAAGTTTGAATAAGAATGTATATTAACCTGTTTTAACGGGTCAAAGGAAATGAGAATGTTATATGAAAGTATGCCATGGAAAGTACAGCCTTGTTAAGAAGAAAAAGCCAATTGCATGAATAATTATGAAATGAGTTAGGATGATTACTTATGAATGTGATGAGAGTGTTAAGTCAAACATTGATGTGTGTGTGTAAGAGGAAATAAGAAAGGTTTCGGGGACGAAACCTCATTTAAGGGGGGTAGACTTGTAACGCCCCAAAACCCGAATGTTTATATTCGTTTTATGTTCCCCATGAATATTCAATGAAATAAATAACTAGTCTATTTGACCTAGTTAAGTGTATGGTGAAAACCATTAAAAGATGAAAGTGGTGCCAATTGTGTTTTAGAGGTAAACACGAGGGACTAAAGTGGTATGGAATGAGAGTTATGTTAATAAATAAAAGATCACACACACACACACACACTTTCGTGTGTGTTCTGGATAGATCGATCAGGGGCTCTCAAGAGCCCCAAACCCTAGTTCATGCAAAAGCTTCAAATTGAAGAATGAATCAAGGCCCAAATTCACAACCGAGCATGAATTAGTTATCACCTTCACAAGGGGATCGTAAGGTATGTCTTGAATCAAAGATTGGTGATCATGTGTGAAGTGGGTTATGTTCTAATCCGTAAGTTAATGTGAAATTGATCATGTATAAGTGTTAGAATCATCATATAGAACATATGTTATGTATGGTTTGTGTTAATTTGATGTGTAAAGGTGAAACCCAATTGTTAGGGTAAAGATGATAGCATGGATATATCATCAAGGTCCAATTCTTGTCCAAAATTGATGTATCATGTTATGTATAATGGATTCTTGTTAGAAGGATTGGAAGAAATGTGATGATTATATGTTTGATGATTATGCATGTATGATTCGTGTTGATTGGAAGGAAGAAATTGATGAATTATGTATGAAATTAGAAGATTGTGCATGAATTAGTTGTATGTTATGCTTAGAAGGTAGTACGCACACTAAGTGTTTGATGAAATGCCTAGGTGAGCTTAATAGATGAAATTGTATGTAAGTAAAAGATGATATGTATATAGTGATGTCCGTATAGTCGATTATAATGTTACGGGTATATAATGAAAAGTCAAAAGTTAAAGTAAATGGACCGTTGACTTCTAAAAGTCAACTGTCATTTTGTCATAATTGTAAGACTAAAGTAAGTTATATGATGCGTGTTAGACGTATGTGTGTCTAATGCGATGACATTACGGACTCCACGAGTTGGAAATGATATGAATTTGGTTACATGTATTATGCTTGTTAGAAGTGACTATGAACGTCAAATATGAATTATACGATCGATATGATCGTTAGCTTGTACAATTATGTATGCTAATAAGAATGTGATTTGATGACATGAAAGTATAGGAATCATGTCGAGAAGGACTCAAGCATGAAAGGCTAACGTGTCAAAAAGAGACAAGATAACGGACACGAACTCGGACGCACGAGGTAAGTGATTTCTGCAATCATTTCTTATGTTCGTTTAAGTTATAAGGCGTTTTAAATAACTAAGCATGATGGTTGAAGTCAATTATGTGTCGTAGTCTTTCGTCGTAAAGGATGGGATTAAAGTTGACCAAAATGTCCTTGATGGGTATTTTGGGCAAATGATCTTAATAAGTGGTTTAAGAACAAGTTATACGATTAGTTTAATGCTTTGGACAAGTATGGAAATGGGAAGTATGGTTTTGTTGTCATAAACCGTTTAATGCGCAAATACCCATAACGGGTCAAATAGTTAGAAAATGATAATAAGCCGATAGAGCGTAAGTTAAGAATTTCCGTAATCCGGATGTGGGATTTTAAGTTCATATGATAGAATGTGAATTTACAAGCATGTAGAAAGAAACGGGAGGTTAAAGCGGGATCCCATAGCCCAGGTCAGAATCCCACCTCAGGTTCCTGAACCTTAAAGCGGGATCCCATAGCCCAGGTAAGAATCCCACCTCAGGTTCCTGAACCTTAAAGCGGGATCCCATAGCCCAGGTAAGAATCCCACCTCAGGTTCCTGAACCTTAAAGCGGGATCCCATAGCCCAGGTCAGAATCCCACCTCAGGTTCCTGAACCTTAAAGCGGGATCCCAAAGCCCAGGTAAGAATCCCACCTCAGGTTCCTGAACCTTAAAGCGGGATCCCATAGCCCAGGCAAGAATCCCACCTTAGGTTCCATTTAGGAACCTTAAAGGGGGATCCCGTACCCCAGGTAAGAATTATTAATTTAATTCTCATTGGCAATCGCCCTTATGTGGATAAGCAAGCATGTATGTATGTATGAGTATATACGGGGATGTAATGATGTAGGAAGGGTTTGTATGCATGTAGATGTGTATGCATGTATGTATAAAGCCATGTATGAGTGTATGCATGTATGAAATGATGTAGGAAGGGTCTGTATGTATGCAGATGTGTATGTATGTATGTATAAAGCCATGTATGAGTGTATGCATGTATGAAATGATGTAGGAAGGGTCTGTATGTATGCAGATGTGTATGTATGTATGTATAAAGCCATGTATGAGTGTATGCATGTATGAAATGATGTAGGAAGGGTCTGTATGTATGCATATGTGTATGTATGTATGTATAAAGCCATGTATGAGTGTATGCATGTATGAAATGATGTAGGAAGGGTCTGTATGTATGCAGATGTGTATGTATGTATGTATGTATGTATAAAGCCATGTATGAGTGTATGCATGTATGAAATGATGTAGGAAGGGTCTGTATGTATGCAGATGTGTATGTATGTATGTATAAAGCCATGTATGAGTGTATGCATGTATGAAATGATGTAGGAAGGGTTTGTATGTATGCAGATGTGTATGTATGTATGTATAAAGACATGTATGAGTGTGTGCATGTATGTAATGATGCAGGAAGGGTTTGTATGAATGCAGATGTGCATGTATGTATGTATAAAGACCAGCATGAGTGTATGCATGTATGTAAAGTTGTAGGAAAGATATGTACGTATGTAGATGTGTATGTATGTACGTATGTAAGTACGTATGTATGCATGATTTAGACTCGTTGAGGGTTAACGTTATTAATGGTGTACCTCGAGAATGAAAAGTAATGCAGGTACATTATTGAAGCCTCACCAGGAAATGGATATGCAGATGAAATGCTTAAAGCTTAAAAGATGACGAAGTGTGAAGTGTACGCGAATGAACTTTGTTTCTTTAATGTGTGCTATTGTTATGAATGTATGTGGTGAATGCAGGTTGTACGGATAATGAGCGATTATCAGAAGGATTAGGGATTGAAGACCGAGTCACTAGAGAGATTGTACGGGGACGTTGAATGTAAAATGTAGTAAACGTAAGCTATGTTTTTAATCAGTAAATAAGAGGATGACGGATTTATGAATAAGAATTATGTTAAAGTTAAATTTTAAATAAGTTGAGGTATTTATAATGAAAGAAATTTTATGGTTCGTGTTTCCGCTGCGACTTTTGCCATGTAGTATTTAGGGTGTAACATGCTTAGGTCGTGGCCATTTCAAAGAATGATGCCAATGATATCCGGGACATGGTCATTAACCCCCCAAAGGCTTTAAGCAAACAAAACAATTTAAACGGGTCATTTCAATAAATTAACCTTCATACGATTAAAAATTCAATGCCCGACCAAGCGGTATTTTATATATCGTACCCCAAGCCCGTATAAGGGAAAATAAGTTAAAAGTATTTACCTAAGCAAGTATATATCACAATCAGCGAGTGCAAGTAGCTTTTACTGGGCTCCTAATTTGGAACGCAGGTTTTTAATAACCTATTAGATTCCTAACAGGTCTTAATTAAGCCTAAACTTAGACCGGTTAGTTTTAAAGGAAGATATACGGTTCATAACGCACGATTAAGCGAAGACCGGATTAGAATGTGGTTTAGACCCGACAAGTTCGTATACTTGTATAATATGGGTAAACTAAACACATTCTGGATTTTGAGATAAAAACGATAAGGTTTGACCCGTTTCGGCTAATTTATGCAAACTAGTTACATAAACCGCGCCAAACGCGAAAAATGCGTAATGGGTAACCAAAAGAGTCATGAATAGGTTTCCTAAGTTAATATGCCTTAAATATGTTGTGATATCAGCAGGATACCTTCCATTATGCTCAAAACGAATTTAAACTCAAATTAAGCCCCGTAGGGGTATTTTGGTCATTTAAAAGGTTATAAAAGAGTTTATATATTAATCTGAGGTTCAGGTCTGATATAATCAGTAAAAATACTTAATTTAATAAGTTATATTAGTAGGGTAGTGTATATATGTGAAATTTATCATTTATAACCAAACTTTGCATCGAAGGGGCATTTTGGTAATTTCACATAAGCTTTAAAGGTCAAATCTGGAAATCTGAGTTTAAAACTTTTGCTTACTGTTAGAATATAAAAATTTACTAAAAATATCAGTAGGTGTTAAGTCTTATATGTTTAAAATAGTTTTAACTCATACTATGCGTTTAAAACGCGTAAAAAGACGGTTTTAAGCGATTTCCGGGTTTTATAAGAAAAGCTGATATTTTTATTATTCCAGAAGGCTTAAATATTTTATTTATCATATAAAATCAGTAGAGAAAGGTTTGGTATCAAAATGTTATGTAAAACTCATTTTATGCAAGAAAATGGTATAACCGACAATTACCGAATCAAAGCTAGAACCCTATGTTATGCTCAGCCTAAAAATAAATAAAAATATTCAAAAATCCCAAAATATTATATTACATCAGTGGGTAAAAAGATTGGTGTCAAAATTTGGGTTTAGATAGGCTATATGTTAATAATGCCGTTTAATTAATAAAAAGCTTTCCATTTACGCTATTGAGCATAACTCCTAATCTAGACCTCAAACTGATGTTAAATTTTTAGGGCAAGTTTATAAATCAGTAATAAAGGTTTCTATCCTCTCACATTTTCAAAAATCTCATTTTAAGGTCAAAAGGGCATAATAGTCAACATTTAGGCATACAACGGAAACATGCATACGAATCGGATAACTAAGGAACCAAGTTGTATAACCTCAGAGGGTTACACTAACCTATAACCTGGTCCTAATAGAGCTCTAAGGAATTTCTAAAATATGCTACATTGGGTCAGAACTTAAAGTCAAAGCAAAAGTCTACTTTTGCGACTTTTGGTTCCGAACCGAGCTTAAACTGAAAATTGTCGGGTTGAACATGCTTAGACATGTTCTTACATTAATTACCAAGTTATATGAGTGATAAAACATGTTGCATGGCTTCTACATTGTTAATTATGTGTTTATTTGAAAATTAGCTTTCTGTTGACTTTTTATAATCAAGTTTGACCCGACAATTGACCTAGTTAGAGTGAGAATCAGAGGGTGCCCTTTTAAGGGTTTATTACCCACATAATTACCAACTCATAGCTACTTTCAATTCGGGAATTGACTGGACCATTAGTGATTAATCACTAAGTCAAACCTTAATTATGACGGTTTGACTTTGGGCCATTAAACTAACTAAAACTGAATTAAGAGAGGTTAAGGAAGCTTACTGAAGTACTAAGCACGACTAATGACCTTTAGGGAATGCTCTTGAGCTCCAGGAGACTCCAGAAATTGAGTTGTGAATGATTTCAAGTGAAGTGCCCAAAATGTTGCAAATGGTGTTCTATATATATGGATTTTAATCTCATAAGATCATGCCAAACAAGTCTATTGTTGCTACCAGTGATCACAACTGTCCCTATTGCATGAAATCCCATTTGCACAGCCCCTGGTATCAGTTTATAGGCTTATAAGTCGGTTAACCTGCTGAAAACAGGCATCTGCCATGTTTTTTGTCACTGCAGACTTCCACTCGGCCCGCGTAAGAATCCTTAAGGGTCTTACGCGGCCGGTATGGGTGCCAGACTCAGGTTACAAGTTTCCCAGCTTTGCATTTTAGGTCCCTGGTCCTTTTATTAGTTGTTTTAACTTATTATTTTGCACTTTTAGCCCTCCAACTTGACTTTTAAGGACCCTAAGTTATAAACAAACTTTGTTAAGTCCTTGGTTAGCTTTATGATCACCCGAAAAGCCCTAAATTTCAACGTTGACGTTTTTAACCCCTTACTTACGAATGTTAGCGTAACTTTCTCATACGGAATCGAAACTTTGTGAAATTTTTATCACTTATTCTAGTGATCATAATTAATCGTTACAAAGCTTCGGGTTTGCTAAAAGGTCACTCAGAGGTATAAATTAAACATGTTGACACATTTAACCCCTGTGGTTTGTAAACTTTCACTTTCTTCCACAAACGGCTTCATATAATTCATAATTCATTGTTTTAAGGGTATAATCATCGCGTAGGGTCGTTGAAAGGTATATTTATCAATCGTTGACACTTTGAATCCTTTTACACACATACTTTCTTTGTTTGTCAACTTCAGTCCCTCTAGATGAATTCTTTACACGTTTAAAGTCCATGACACGTGTCGATATTATATTGGACATGAATTTACGAGGTGTTACAATCATGTAACGGGTGAAGCATGTAACTATCTAACAATAAAACAACTTAACCACGAGACTGCGTTGTAGAGTATGCACGACACATGTCCAGCGGACACGTGAAGTAAAGTGATGTGATCCCTAGCAACCCCTGTCCACGACAGGTGCTGAGTCCAAACTATACTACTATCGTTGCTAGAGGCGGTATAGTGTAACACTGTATAAGCATAGTACAATCATTCATAGATCACGTATAACATGCGGGAGCTGTTAGCGTTCATAAAGTGTTTGCGTTGTGTGATGTTGTGTTTTGATATAGAACGTATGTAACACCCAAAGTGCGTTAAAAGAAAATGGGTTCGAGTATACTCACAGTAGGTGTTTAGCTAGTAAACACAAACTTGATTGGATTGAAGGGAGCGCGTTGGAGTTAGCCTGAGCATAGAACAGTAGCGTAAGCGTTGAACAGCGTGTAAACAGAGTGTCGAATGATAGGGTGTTCGGATGGTGGTCCGAACGGATGACCCTTCATTCGAGCGGATGGTCATCCGAGCGGATGACCATTCGGACGGATGGCCATTCGAATGAGTGTGTGGTGTTTGGTAAATCGTTAAAGTTTGAAGTTTTGTTAAAAGTGTTTAAGTATTGGGAATTATAAAGGGACAGGTCACCTGGTCGAATGGTCATTCGATCGAATGGTCATCCGATCGGATGGCCTTTCGAGTGGACGATATGTTATTTGAAAACTTGTGAAATTTTCTAAGTTAAAAAGTTTGAGGTTTAATGGAGATGGCGTGGTGACGTGTCAAACAACGGAAAACACACCAAGTCCAGCTCATTCGACCGAGTGGTCTCAACCCATTCGATCAGACTCACTGTTCTTGATGGAATTTCATGTTTAACACGTTAATCGGTTATCTCTCCAGTGGAAATCCGCTTTCAAGCCGGATCTCAACTAGAAAATGAGTAGAGAGTTTGAATGAGTCCAGATTCCATCGGTTTTGAGTAGAAAAGTGAAGAAAAGTTAAAAACAGTTGAAAACTGTTAAGATCTTGTTGAGATTCGTGTTAAAACGTGTGAAATCTTTCAGATCTAGAACCATTCTCGATCAAATGGTGTTCCTTAACCGTTTGCCGGAGCAAAACGGTGGAAACCACCTTCAAGAGGTCTAAATCAGCGATTTCAGAGAAAAAGTAAGTGTTTGTGTGTGATTTTGATGGAGAAGATGATGAAGAAGTGATTAGTGATGATGATTGTACAAGATTTGAGGAGAAATACTTACGAAATAGCCTTGAATCGCGAGTAAAAGTGACTGAGAGTGACTTGAGTGCGAGTGGTCGGATGGAGGTGTCAAATCAGTGAAAAGGAGGGGTACGGGTACTATTTATAGTGTGAAAGAGGAGTTAAGTCGGTGCATGAATTGGTAGTGGTCGGATGGCCATCCGAGCGGATGTCCATTCGATCGGGTGTCCATTCGATCAGCCGAGTTTTGCGAGTTAGTTTTCCAACTTTCGTTTCGTGCGTTAAGCGTTGCGTTGCGTTTAATCGAGTTGCGAGTGAGCATTTGAGCGTGTAAGCGTTGCGTTGAGATAACCACATAACATTAAACAAATAATCACACAATCTAACACATAAAACTAAAATGCATAAAAGTAAATCTGCGTTTCGAGTTTGCGTTGCGATAGCGTTTAGTCTAAACAAGCGATTTAATATGCGATAAAATGCGTTAAATAGTATGCGTTGTAAATAGCGTTAAATGCGATAACTGCGTTTTGTATAAGCGTTGTAATAAGCGTTTAAAATGCGTTAAAAACATTAGTTTAAACCTTTCGCGTGTAAATCGAATCCCAGAGTACAAGTGTTTACGAAGAAAAGACATCGAGGAGTAATGACCCGAAAGGTCGGGTTGTTACACCTACCCTTGCTTGTGATATTAAACGAAGAAGAAGGTGCATATGTGGGGTGGGTGAACGGAAACGGCAACGACGGTTGTTTGAGGGTGGCTGTTAGGTGGGTTGTGGCTTGGTATGGTAGTGGGGTTGAGATGAGTGAAATGTGTCATATGAATTTTACCCAAACCCCCTGTTTTCATACATCAACTCCTTACACCCCATTGAAATCTTATTCACATTCCAGTTCTATGGCATCATTTTAAGTTAAAGCAATTACATGGCAATTTCTTTAAGGGTTGACAAATCAAAATGGAGAGTGGCATGGGTGGGGTGGGGTGGGGTGGGGTGGGGTTGTGTTTTAACAAGTGAGTCCTATAATAAATCTTTTAAATTTCCATGGTATTTTTATTTAATTAACACAAGGGTCTTTTAGACTATTCACAGAATATTTAACACGATACCCTTAATCCTGTCTTCAAACGTCTTCAGTCTACCAATTGCTTCCTGAAACGTCGTGGCCTTCAAATCTGCGAATTGTTCAATTGAAGCTACAATTGGAACATACTTTGCTGGAACAGAGTCTAATAACTTTCTGGTTAGCTTTTTGTCTTCGTAGGTGGTTCCCAAATTGGCTACTTTGGTAACTAACTGACTTATCCTCCCTGCGAAAGAATCAATTGTCTTTGTTTCTTTCATCTTCAAGGATTCGAACTCATTTTTCAGTTGCTCAATCTTTGCATCTCGAACCCGTTCAACCCCAACATACCGTGTCTTCAACGCTTCCCAGATTTCCTTTGCAATCTGAAACTGAGCTACTTGAAACATGAGCTCTTCGGGTATTGCCTCAATTAGAAGTGCTATCGCCATGTCATCATGATTGGCCTCTACCTCCTTTTTGCCTGGTTCTAAAGCTTCCAGTATTCCATGAACCTTGAATACCGCCTTGATACAAATAGCCCAGATGTTGTAATTTGTTTATGTTAATATTGGACATTGTAAAGTTGTGGTACTCTGATCCTTAATCACAACCGGTGATGGTCTATCCCCGTTCGCCATTTTCTGAACAAACCGAATCGTCTACTCGCAAGACTAATCACAAATCCCGCTCGTGAATCTGAATAAAAATAAATCTTGAATTGAATTCATTTGTGCAACTCAAAATAGCAATTATCGTTCAATATTAACTCAACTTATTGAACCAACAAAAGAAAATGAACTTATTATATTTTTTTAATCGTAGTATACTCAAATAAAATAAAGAAACTCCTCTCTTTTTTTTATTTGAAAACCTTTATTGATTATTTTCTTTCCGGCGGCTGAAGATTCCGAACCCCTTTGGATAATAATATCCCACAATTAATCAACTTGACAATAATTACCGTAAGAATTGCCGAATGCTTTGTCGTGTCGCCTAATTAACCGACTTCAGTAAATTGCCGTAAACTTACCGAACCCTGGTGACGCAAGAAAACGGAGACAGAGATCTTCCGTTGATTACTAACTATGTCTCAGCCGTTAATCAGTCGTTGGAAATCGCTGGTACCCGTAATTGCCTATGTCGCCGATTAACTCGAGTACCTGTTTGATATCGACGATTGAACTTGACTCTGATACCAATTCAAGTCTCAATCGAATAATCAAACACAAGAACGAATGAAATAACTCTCCAAGAACTTTTATTATAACTAAGAAAATATAACTTAAAAAACTTGATCACAATAACTCATAAACCATAACTCGGTTTATCTCTTCTATTGTCTCTTTTAACTCTACCTTGGTTTATATAAGCTAATGGCCAAGATATTACAAAATATAATTATAATATAATTATGAAACTTAACCAACTATGACCAACTTGTTATTATTGATACCTCAAGTTCACCGACTTGTGACTTGAAGTCCGCAAATTACCAACGGTTTGTGACCCAACCGATGAACTATAAAAATCTGAAAAGTGTAATATATGTTATAGGTTTGATTTTGACCCATAAACAAACTAAACACTCCCCACCTTCCTGTGAAAAAATAAGTGTGAATTGGGATGGGGAACGTATGCTTGCTTGTTTTCCAATACATTTTAAATATGCACTGAAATAGTATTATTGTATGTCAAAGTAATTTAATACCAACTGGTATAAACTAATAACATGTACTATTTTCTAATTTTATCGAGTATGTTTTTATGTTTGAAAGTAATTTAATACCAACTGTTATAAACTAATAACATGTACTATTTTCTAATTTTATTGAATGAATATATATGTTGTTTAAGAAGGCAGGAAGGAAGAAAAGCAAGCGTGTAATTTGGCATGTAGCAACTACATGGAACGTTCCAGTTTATTGACTTGACTAGGTAATTGTCGTAACTAATTTTGATTATGACACGTGGACCCCGGCTTAATGCAAGTCTAGAAGCAAATGGATTCATATTGACATTTCACCGGCCACCTAATTCTACTTCCACGCAAGACTTCTTCCTTCTTAATTAAATTTCTTCTAGTAATTAAATAATATACATGTCATACATACATATATATTTCTGAAGAAAACTAAACTTTCTATTTTAATGTATCTTAAAATACCTAGAAAAACCTAAAAACTTTTAATTTGTTCTTATTGTTAATACTAATTATAAGGTGAAATTAATTATATCTTAAATGGAGCAAGTGTAAAACTTATGTATAATATTTTGTTTCTAAAACCTAAGGTCATGTTAGTTCAGGAGGACAATACCATGTTTAGCTTTCACCTAGTATTGTATTTTATTTAAGTATCTAATATCAATTCGATAATTTACAAACCGTGTAATATATATATATATATATACACGTACGTCACGAGGAAGAAAATATGAAACTTGTTACTTAAGAAGGCAGGCAGCGGTATCTTCACTTTCTTTCCTATTTTTTAAACGCGGCTTTCGTCAGTCAACTTATTTATTATCAACCTCCCTTCCTCATCCCTTGCTACCTTATATATATACACACCCTCTTCACAAATTTATAATAATAATTACAAACACTTCACACTTGTATATCTTCAAAACATCGACCGACATGTCTTCTCCAATCTTCTTCTTCTTCTTCTTCTTTGCTATCTTTCTTCAAGGAGCCCTCGGTATGTATGAGTTTTTGAATTAAATAGAATAATAATTAATATATGAACTGACCATGTATGTATGAGTTTCAGGGGAGATTGTATGTGAGAATTTGCCTACAGAGGTTTGCTCGTTTTCCATTGCGTCGTCTGGGAAGAGATGCTTGTTGGAGAACTACGAGGAGGATGGAAAGACCACCGGGTATCAGTGCACGACATCAGAAGTGATGGTGGAGAGGATGTCCGAGTATATAGAGACCGACGCGTGTGTTAAGGCATGCGGTGTGGATAGGAATTCTGTTGGGATTTCTTCAGACACCCTGCTTGAGTCGCAATCCGTTTCCAAGATTTGCTCCACGCCTTGCTACAACAACTGCCCCAACATCGTAGATCTTTACTACAACTTGGCTGCCGCTGAAGGTACATACATCATTCTCCATTCAAATTAATTAATTGGCTTTTGTTTCTTGCTTGCAAACTAATTGCCAATAAGTCAACATCACTAGACATAACCACTTTTATTATATACATACATTACAGGTGTGTTTTTGCCTGACTTGTGCGAGAAGCAACGGAGCAACCCTCACCGCGCCATGATCGAGCTTCTAAGCTCTGGTGCCGCCGCTGGTCCCGCAGCTAGTGAAAACCTTGCTGCTGCTGCACCCGCTCCAGCATCCATATAATCCATCCATCCATCTTTTTTTCTTTTGTATTTCATAAATTAATTTGTAGTCGAGGAGAGGGCGGAATACTTTAGACTTATGGGAGTTTTTTTCTTTTTTATTTTAAATTTGTTTATGATATGATAAATAAATGCATTTGCATGTTATTACGTACATAAACACACTTGCTGATAGATCTTTATTAAGTATAACTAGGTTTAAAGAAGTTCGTCGCGTTGCGGCGAGTTTCTTTTGTTATTTCGTCTGTGTTTACATGTGTTTTGAAATAACTACGAGCGTGTTGCGAACAAAACTGCTAACAAGAATAAAAATAAAATGTAGAAAAACACACTAAAAGATAACTGAAAGAAAATCAACCAAAAAAGTTGTATGGTAACGATGTTGTTCGTATGAAACCCGTGGTCAGAGATGAGCAAATTGTTCTGGGTACCGGTACCAAATTTGCCGAACCGAAAGATCTTAAGTACTAATTCGTTACCGACTTTTGGCGTTCCTGGTACCGGTTCACTACTGTTTTTTACCTTCATATACCAGTACCGTAACTGGTATTTTCGGTATCAGTACCGATTCTGTATCGGTTGGCACTGAGCTCATCCCTACCCCTGAAACTAAAAAAGAAAAAAATAAAAGTTGAAGAAAATCAACAAAAAAACAGTTGTACGATACCGTTGTTCGTACGGTAACCGTGATCATGGATGAGCAAATGGTACCGGGTAGCAGCACTGAATTTCCCGAACCAAAAGATTTCCAATATCAATTCGGCACCAACTTTTGACGTTTTCTGTATTAGTGTCGGTTTTTACCTTCATGTACTGATACCGAATAGGACCGTCTCTGTATTTTCGATACCAATACTTGTTTGATACTGGTTGACATCAAGTTTATCCCAACCCCTGATATTAAAAAAAGGATTAAAGTTAAAATTATTAAAATAATAAAAATATTAAAAAACTATATATTATTATAATATTAAAATCACTATACATTTCAATTCGTTTAGTAATATAGAGTAATAATATAAGCAATTTAACCAATCCTCTTACGGGTTTTAAATCTTTTGGATATATAGTAATAATATATACACAAATAATAACCCTCCAATTCCTCTTTTTTCTCTTTCACAAATTAACAAAATCAAATACGATTAAGCTGTCAATTAAATGCATGCATATTTCAATTCACTAAAGAAAATTACGCAAAGATAATGTGCTACTAATTTGCTTGTGATGCCTTTTAGTTGCCTTAATCATCGACAAGGTACAATCTGTGATATCAAACATATAGCTTCGTAAAATAAATAATTAACATATATAAAAAGCTTTAATTGGACAGAGGAATTAAGTAGGATGTTTTATTTAAGATAACTTACAAGTGCAATTGTTGAATGTTTCAATAAGCTTAACTAGCAGGATTTGAAGGTGGGATGCGGTGGGAAGTCGGTCAGTATTGGTTCAGTTTATTACTAGGTTAAAACCCCGTGTATTACACGGGTTGTATAAATATAATTTTATATAATATATAATAACAAGATATATTTAAAAAAAACACGTATATTGCATATATTGAATAAAACATAATGTCATATGTTAATACAAACAGTCATCAAGATTTATCATTTAAAAATGAACATTGATGTGCTATTTACTTATTATAACATTTTACCTTATTTGTTTTATTTTGCATAAATGTAATTTTATATAATACATAATAAAAAATATATCTTTAAAAAAACTCGTATATTGCACATGTTTAATACAATATAATGTCATATGTTAACACATATAGTCGTCAAGATTTATCTTTTAAATATGAACTTTAATGTACTATTTACTTATTATAACATGTTACTTTGTTAAATATGTATTCTTAACTAATTTTTTTTGCTTAAAGTTATTATTATTATTTAATATGATCATAATAAAAATAAGCGTTTATATTCTTATCTAATTTTTTTATTTAAAATTATTATTATTATTTAATATGATAATAATAAAAACAAATGTTTATCCTTATCTAAATATTTATTCTTATCTAATATTTTTATTTAAAATTATTATTATTATTATTATTATTTAATATGAGAGATAGATAGGAAAATAAGGTGAGAAAGCATGAGGAAGTGACACGTGTCCAAAAAAAGATTTTTATTTATTAGTATAGAAAGATGTAGGAGAATTTGATTGGTATCGGTTCGGTTTGTTACGGTCTCAATAGGGGTAGTTACATAGAAGGGTACGGGTTCGGCCTAACCCGCACAAAAGAATTTTTCAGTGCTATACATACGAGTATTTCGACATTGCACCCGTAGAAATTTCGTCATCGAACCTTAGAAAATTTGACAATAAACCTTAATCCATATTTCAACTAATATAGAATGATTTGTTAATTAAGCCCGCATTCTATTAAAAAAATCCATTAACTCATTTAGCCCACATTCAATTAAAAAGTAACTTTTTAAGGCTTAAACCCACCACAAAAACCCATAAATCATTTAAATCAAATTAAAATAGAAGTAACAATTAATCCATGGAAGGGAAACGGGGAAGAATCGATGCAGTCAGTAAGTTACGCAAAATCATTACACCATCGACCTCGCCGGATGCCAGCGCCCACATCAGTGTCGGGTGCCGCCCATTTTTAACAACACCACTAGGCTATTCCTAAGTGGATATCTCATTTTTAACAGATGCCGCACGTTCAGGGCAATATTGTAATTTAATAGGTGCTGAAACCATCTGACGCCGTTACCGTTCATATACTGTTCAGGCACCTCATTTTTAACCGTTGTTGCACGTTCAGGGCAATATTGTAATTTAATAGGCGCTGAAACCATCTGATGACGGTACTGTTCATATATTGTTCATTGTTAACATTATTAATATTAATTTTTTCATCATTTACATTATTTAGTTTATCTAATTCATTTAGTTTTATACATTTTCATTTCTTAGCCTAAATAAAAAGGCCACCAAAAGCCCAAAAATATTTTTCTTTTGGCCTTGCTTCCACAAGTCCTTGTCATCCAGGCTCCAATGTGTACAACCATATTTGTTATGGTTGTACATTAGTAAATTACAAAACTACCCATCTAATAAATAAAAAATAAATAAAAAAACTAGTACAAAACCTGCAAAGTTGCAATGCAATCAATATACCACTGAGGCTCTTCCTCAACTTTCTTTTTCGTAGAATCTTTAAGAATACCATTAACATCAACCCCTTATCTTTTTAAAAGTGCTACAAATACAAAAGAATCATTAATAAAATGTGAAATAATAACAAAAGTTAGTTATAAAAATAGCATGGCATAACTAACCAGCCACTTGCATCTAGCCTGTTTAGATGCTACCACATGAAGCGGATGAGGCCACAAGTCAAACTTTGACTGAAGAGAGAGTCTTTCAAAATTTTTGATCATAGAGTTATTGTAGATGTCGCATCTTTAAAATTTAAACTGTCAAAACAGTATTTTGAAACAATAAATGTTTAAAGTCATAATAATAAGTAAAACTAAACTATTAAAAGAAAGATGTCTCGTCTTTAAAACTTAAACTGTTAAAACAGTAACAATTACATAGGAAATTGAAAAATAATAGAACATTTCAAATCTAATAAAAGGAATTAAGAAATTTTAACTTTAACCCCATCGAGTACTGAACTTCTCGGTGTATATCCTTGAGCCTTGTTGTAAGTCCCGTAAAGGATCTTTCAATGATATCAAACACTAAACTTGTGTTAGTGCGGAATCCTAACACAAGGTGATTCAAGTTATAACAATCCAAAACAATAAAATCAAAAGCTTATCTTGCATTCACCGATTGAGATGACTGATACAAGACACCCACAAGGTTTCGGCTGGCCTCTAGATCTCTAATGAACTGATCCACCTCAAAAAAAACATATGAGGATTGATTATATACTAGACATATGGGCCGTAAACCCTTACAAGCCCAACCGAAACCATACATGACCCAAACAATTGTTTCGACCCAAAATACTAGATAAAACATAATTACAAAATCAACCTTAAACTATTAGTAATTCTCTATGTATAAACCTTCAGGTTCCACCAATCTTGCCATAGGTTTATAGCACAGAGGTTCTTCTATCTTCAACTGCTTCCACTGGAACCTATCTTGTCATGATAACCACCAAATCCTTTCTTTCTTACATGCAGTGCACCAGCAACAGCTGCAGTCCACTGTTTAGCAGTAGTTTCATACTTTTCTGTGGATCGAATCTGACTTTGAGCTAGCACCTCAAGATTTACCAAGTCCAAATTCAGTAGATCCACTTGATTAGTCAATCGAAACTGCACATCATCATCACATATAATTAACGCCTGTCTCAACGTCTCATCGTACGCCCAGAAATGCATAGTCTTCAAAATGCCACCAGGAATCTTCTTCACCAGTGGAATTGTATTTTCTTTATCAGTAAGTGGCCATGTGACAATCTTCATTCGCTTGTTTGATTGAGGATCTCGTACTCCTGGAGCAGGTGTCACAATAGATTCCACGGTTTTCATAGACGGAAATCCTCATGCAACCTCTCGTTTGAGTCTTTCGAAAAATAAATATCCTCTACCACCAGGATTGTCATCGATATATGGTGCATTCAAAAGTATACTTAAATCCACATTCGTCATAGTTTGAAACTGAGCTGGTCTTCCACTGGACCAATCTTTCTCTTAATCCACCACATCTTTCGATCGTGGTCAAACCCCCAGCTTACAACACCTGATTTGTTTCCAACCTTATCATAAATACTTTCACCGACATCCATCAAATGATGAGTAATTTGAACATCAGGATCAACAGGATTCAAATTTATATTCTTCATAACCACCAGTTCCCTTTTCTGCTTTAACCTCTTGGTCTTTGCTTTATCTTTTTCTTTATCAACTGGTTGATTGAAGAACAGATCCATTGCTGCAGCACACTCAGCATCATCCTTTTCAATAGCTCTAGCTCGATCCTCAACAGCTTTCTTTTGTTTCTCATGTTGAATAACAGGCTGACATCGCATTGTAGTTGATCTATCTGCTGGTTCTTCTGAACGATCGTGTCTTTTAATTGAATAATCATCGCATCTTTATGAATTGAATCTTGTTCAAGAACCACGATCCTTCTTTTCAACTCTCTAACACTAATAAACTCATCATCACTTGAATAATCAACAAACGACATCTTCAAGTGTTCTTCAGGCCTTTTCCCACTGGAACCTCATGGTTCATCACGTACAACAACAAAAGAATTTCCAATAACAGCAATAACTTGAGGTGTTGACACGGTGACAGGGGTCTCAGATGGATCAGAAACAGTAACAGGAATCTCTGAAGAAACTGACACTTAAGCAGAATCCAGATCCACATCCATTCTTGTTTCAGTGGTTTCAAAATCAAAAGCTGTCTCTGTAGCAGTAGCAGTAGTCTCAAACTCGAATGGTCTTTCAGTCGTATCTTTAGCAATCTCAAAATCAAAATCATATAGACCATCATCGTCTTCATCAATCACTGGTTGATCTTGTATTGGTTCGACAAACACTCCAGGTCGAGGATCTCTTTTTCTCCGCTTTAACGGCTGAGAATTGGAGTCCTTTGGGTCTTCAGTAACTGGATCCTGACTTTGTATTGAAGGATCAGAAGGAGGATTCCCAATGTTTTCGGTAACTGACTTTAATAATTGAGCCAAACTTTCAGCAGTAAACACCGGTGGAACAGTTGACACAGCAGAACTAACTTCAGCTTCAGGAGGAAGCTCATCATCATCTCCATCAAAACTGATCACAATGCCTTCATCGTCAAAGTCAAGATTCTAAAACTCTGCCTCAGGCTCTTTATCAGCAACTATTTGAACAATATGCTCTTCAGCAACCACATCATTCACAGGAACATTCATAGGTGCATTCTCTGGTTGTGCATTCTCTTGTTTAGCCACCACTTCTTCAGTCTCAGCAAATGGGCCAAACTTTTCCAGAGCTATTCTTCCTTCAAATTTGCTTGCAGTACCCTTCTTTGGAGTTAGAGACCCAAAACAAGCTGGTCCCATTGGCTTCAAATCCAATGTATTTCCACTTCTCTCCAAATCAGAATAACGTGCGTTCAGAATCATTTGTAGGAATCTTGGATACATCACGAAGTTATCCTTTCGC
The DNA here is from genome assembly GCA_030545235.1 of Helianthus tuberosus. Lineage (NCBI taxonomy): Eukaryota > Viridiplantae > Streptophyta > Magnoliopsida > Asterales > Asteraceae > Helianthus > Helianthus tuberosus. The sequence goes on along the minus strand of CM060438.1, from coordinate 663,868 downwards.
ACCCCAGTAACATTCCTCTTCATTCCTTCAAAGACATACTTTGAGTAATTATAAGCTTGATTCGTAATCAGACACACAAATGTTGCGGATTAGGTGATATTCAACTGATCAGTCCCTCCTCTATTCTCTGTTATACACATGATGAACATGTGCATCAATAAATGCCAGTATGGATTCACAAACTTCTTCATCAGAGAGGGATAAGTTCCTTCATAACTCAAACGTGGTAAGATTGCTTCAATAACTTCTGAAGGAAGATCAATTGGGTCTGTCTCTTGATCACCGAATCGTAGAACTTCCCTGATGATTTGTTCAGTCACAGTAACATTCTTCTTCTGTATAACGGCTTCAATTGAACCATTTCCTTGGCCTCCTAGAGCATCAAATCTCGCAGTTTTCCAGAATTCCTTAACTAGATCTTCATAGACAACCAGATTCTCCCTGAGAGTGTGAACTATTTTGCAGCTGTTCAGACCTTTTATCAGCGAAGTGTACAACTTCTTGTGCTTTTCCGGTGGTGATGACAGGTAACCCGCTTGATTATGGCCCGAGATTACTTTTAGATCCATGTTCCTACACAAAACATATCATGTTAAGTATAGAATTTGTTGACACTTTGTTACCTGTTAGCTCAGTTAATTAAAATTAACTAAGTAAAAGATTACTGGTCAACAAGGTTAACATGGATAGATCAGTCGAGACCAGGAAATTAGACTTGGTTGCGATTAAATAAAAACAATATTATTTTAAGAAAAAATCAACAAGATCTTGACTCGGAACCAAGAGGTTTCGAGTCGGAACTAGATGGTTTCGAGTCGGAAACGGTTGATTATAAGTCGAAACCAAATGATCTCGACTTGCAATCCTCAGTTGAGACCTCAAGGTTTCGAGTCAAGCTTTGAGTCGAAACAACAGAGATTGCGATTCGCAACTGGACAGATCTCGAGTCATTTGATGACCTCACTCGCAACTTCAGTCGAAATCTTCCTAACATCTTTGATCAGCATCATCATATAATTATGGATTAAAATCCATAAACACCCAAAAATCTTGTTGAAGACCAAATTATGAGGAAAATTAGGGTTCTTAATCATCTTCAAATTAATACAACGGGCTATGGTTACGAACTGGGCCTTACCGGGTTAGTTTACATTAGGTTTTGGACCTTTATAGGTCACTTGGGCCAAGCTTTAGGCCATGTGGGCCAAGCAGGTCCAAGGGGAGCCCATGTAGGGAAGTGGGCTTGAGTAGGTATATAAACAAGCTTTTAACTCGTTTTAGGGTTTGAGCCTCATTGTTACAGAATTTCTATAGAGCTAGAGAGGGAGGCGATTTGGTGGTGGTGTACTCATACCAGACATTTTTGCTTATTCAAGTAATAGAAACGTGTGTGAGTTAAAAGTTATTTCGGTGTTCTTGTTTGTTTTCGTTTTGTTTCTTGAATCACCTATTGATTGGATTCCGCACAATCAATAGGTTGTTTCATATCATTGAAAGATCCGTTTTACGGGACTTACAATTGGTATCAGAGCCTTTAGAACCTGTTCTAGGCTCGGTTAGATATCAAATATTCAAGATTTTGAAACTTTTTGTTGAAAATCATCAAGAGCATTCATCGTGTTCTTCGCGTTCTTCATTGTGTTCATCCGGTTTTGTTTAGAAAATAATCATTTTTGCCTCTTTGATCTGTTTTGAAAGCTGTTAACAAGAGATTATATCAATCTTTAAAAGATTTGATAGTATCTTTATTTTTGAAAGGTTTAGAAGGTTTTTAAAATTTCCAAATTTTTGGGAAAATTAGTTTGAAATTTTCGAAACAATATATTTTGAAAGGGGTAACTTTGTAGAATAGTAACCAAGTTTTAAAAGTGTTTCAATTAGGTCACTCAAGTTTCAAAAGTGTTCCAATCATGTCACTTAACATTCATTTTTCATTAAAATTAAGGGGGTTTTCATCCATTTCAAAGTTAACCGTGGTTATGTGAATTTTCGTTTATTTTTTTTTTGCTTTTATTTGATGCTAACGTCGAGTGATGACATGGATTTTAACTTTTTTTTATTTTTAATGTAACTAAAGTTTTTTTTTATTTTTATAAATATAATTTCATATATTAAAATAATCTGACCCTAACATCTTATGCTCCATTTTTTTCTTGACACATGGAAAAAAGGACATGGCTCGATTTTAATTTTAAGTTATTTAATTGGGACAAAAACAATACGAGTGACCTAATTAGAACACTTTTAAAAAATACACAAATATCATCACTTTCTATTTCTGAGTAGCAATTTCAAAAGGTTTCGAGTAAATTGAGAGTGGTGGGAATTACAATTACAAAACTTCTAACACATTTTTGAGTCCCATCCCTTCGAGGTTTCGAGCTACATTTTGATTTCGACAACGGTTTCGAGTCTACAAGATCACCACTACGACAAGTCGCAATCACCAATTACAAGAGGATCACAGGTTTCGAGTCTACAAAATCACCACCAACATCATCATAACTCTCGCATCGTTGATACTGTTCTGAGTCCATTTGTTGTCTCGAGTCGCAACCACCAGAGTTCCCATAATCTTCATTGCCGGTTCCGACTCGCAACCTCCATCATCATCATCACCGGTCTTGAATCCACAACCACCACATATCATCATTCATTTGGAATCTCAGTGTTTGAGGTTTCGAGTTGTAACAACCCTTAAGAAACACCCCTAAACGTTCCTAAATACACCTCGTATGTGAGAAGTGGACCCGAATAACATTTATATTAATGAAAAACAAATACACAGAGCCCTCGCGGGGCACGACCCAGTCAAGCCAGGTCTGTCGCGGGCCGCGACAACCTGTTACTTGACGGGCACCGCTTTAGCCACGTGTCCCATCTGCGTGTCGAACCTACCTTGTGACTCAATAATCCTAAACCCGCCATACGGTTCCTCACGGGCCGCGAAACTGAGGGAAGAAGGAGTCGCTGGCTGTGACCCGCCCCAGATCAGACTATAAAAGGAGCAGGGATCGACATTCCAAACCGTTCAAATTTTCTAAAACTCTCTCTCTCTCTCAATTCTGTAGGCTAAAGCTATAGCCTAATGCCCCTATTAGCAAAGCTCTGCCTCGTTGTAAGTATTATAACCCTGCTATTACCCTACACGATCGATTTAGGGCTCCGTAACGCATGTCAAGGCTCTGTCTGACTCAGTCGTTGGAGTTTCTGTCACGTGTTACACCCGATTGATCTAGGACTCCGTAATGCATGTTAAGGCTCTGCCTGACTCAGTCATTGGAGTTCTGTCTCGAGTTGTACGGTTAATACAATTTGGGTTATTTTACTAACACGTGTGCATTGTTTAAAATTAACCAAGAAATTATAATATTATCAGGAAGCTATAGCATTACCAGGAAGCCTGTAGGAATACCTAAGTCTATAAATGTGAGTACATCTGCTTTTTGCCACCTTTTTGTAAATTACTTTGTGAGTCAAAATGTTTTACCAAAACCTCAAATGTTTTAAATTAAACTTAACAGTAATTGAGTATTTGTGATTCTACAATTACTGCCGGTATGTTGGGGTTTTGTATACAAAATGTGAAAGATGTTACCATTGGACAATGAGATAGCCAATGAGTAATATGACCCACAGGTCAGGTGTTGACAGTACTGAATGAGTAATTGAGTAGATTTAAACAAATGTAATTGCGAATGCCCTCAATTCTGTAAAGTTGTAAAACTGTTCTGATTAAACTGGGATGCACTCGCTAGTATTTCTTGCTGATAAAATGTTTTTAAAACGCGTTTCAGGTAACTTAGTGTGAAGCCCATAAAAGCCAGCTGGAGAGTACTGAAGGCTTAGAAAAGTGACTATAATAGTTACCTAAATAAAAAGGAGAATTGTTTTCAATAATTAGGGTTTACCTCTATAAATATATTACAAATGAAAATCGGGTTTTGTCCCACTTGTTTACTATAAATATATTATCAGTAAAACTTGGGTTTTATCCCATTTATCTATTTTTAACATCTTGGTGTTTAACTCTGATAAAAATATTTCCTAACTACGGTCCTGATGAAACTTTTCGCTGCCAAATTAATAAACACCGATACCATCTGACTGGTTCGCGGCTTCCGCTCCTAGGGTAGGGTTGGGGGCTGTGACAGAAGGTGGTATCAGAGCTAAGCCACTGGTTTAAGCCCTTTAGGTGTTCTTCTAATACCTAAACCTTAAACATTTATGTTAGGAAATTAATATCTTATGTGTTATCCTGTGAACATAAAATCTTAATATGTTTATTATGATTTTTGTGTCATTTACTGAATTTTGAATATGTAACCATTATCTGTATCTTACAGTTATGCTATATTTAAGATAATATATATATATATATATATATATAGAGAGAGAGAGAGAAACGGGATCAGGAGAAAACTCTCAAAAGTGTGAGAACGGTGAGAACGCTTCTGGCCCAACACGTGTTACGCCGCTTAGAGAAGGGCGGAGGGGCTTTTTTGCCCTTTCATATTTCTTTTTTTAAACGCGTGTCACTTCATCTTTTCATTTTTTGGCGTTTAATAAATACGCGGCGTTTTTATTGTTTTTAGATTAGGATCATAGTAAATATTTTGGCGTTTTAAGTATTGTTTTGGCATTTTTATTGTTTTTAGATTAGGATGCAGGCCTTTAATGTAAAAAAAACATCAGTAATTTCCTTGATTTTATTATATCAAGTGTTGTGCCATGTAGGATACATGCCTATAATGTGACAGACAATTATGGCGTTTTGAAAAGATAAATAAACTCAATTTTCCATGTAGTGGCTTTTAATATAATAAATGTTTGGCAATAATGATATCGTCTCTTCATTTTACTGTTTTAGCAATTACTGTTTCTTTCAATTTTCATCTTTCAATTAGTGTTGATTTTTCCAGTAATACTTTGTTTACGTTTTTTGGCGTTTTATATAGCAACATCGTGCTTTACCAGCATGCGTTCTCACAGTTTTTCACACTATCAGGCGTTTTGGTGTTTGTAGTTTTTGGCGTTTTATACTCAATTTTTTTAAATTAGTAGAGAATTAGATAATAAACAACAGAGAATTAGATAACAAACAATAGAAAATGAAAAAAAAATTAAAAATTATAATCTAATTTCTCATCCAAATCTTCACTGTCATCAGCCTCTTCTACTTTAACCTTTTTGGCGTTTTGAACCTGTTTTTGAATACCTTATGTAGATCCTTATTTTCCTACATAACACCCGTCTTTAGAAGATACTTATTTTTTGTGGCATCCTTTATTGTGGGTGGATATATACTTGTTTGATGACATGTTGAAGACCAACGCCTGCTCTAATGTATTGATCCCTTCATGCCATCAATATATCCATCAAGAACAAAGTGACATGATGTCATATCAGTGTCATCAGTCTCTTTTTCTTGAATATTTATCCATCTCATTCAGCAAAAGATTATAGAGATACCCAACTCAGAGAAGAATCCATTCAGTGAAACTTCATTCAGATCAATACTCAATATAGAAGAATCGAGGTTCTGCATCTGTGGCTTTTTTAACTATTATTTTTGGCGTTTTAAAATGAATGGTTTCTAGGAAATATGGCGTTTGTTTTTGGTTTGTGATCAGTTGATTGTGCAGAGACATCTCTCATATAGGATGTTTTTGGCGCGTAGTTTAGGCGGGATTTTATTTATAATAAATGATATTAATAAAGTAGTCGTCTTTTCAGTTACTGTGTATTTTTACTGTTTTTTGTTCAGCTTTTTATGAGTTTTTAGGGTCATAGACTTTCCATCTCCCAAGTTTGGCATTTTTTAATGGCTTTAAGTAGTTTTTGTCGTTGTTTTTCCATTTTTAGCTTTTATTAATACTTCTGCAAACTACTTTCATTATAGTTTGGGAGTTTTTGGCGTTTTTACTGCATTATAGCGTTTCACATGCATTATGACTGTTTGGCGTTTTATTAATATAATGTATTTTTTTATTCTAAGTTGAAAAATACATAATAAACAACAGAAAAAAAATTAAAAAAAATAAAAATAGAAACAATTCATCTTCCAAATCTTCACTGTCATCAGTCTCTTTCTTCTTTGAATCATGTTCGCTGGCGGTTTGCCTTAGTCATGCTTGTGTTTTTGTGGCTGTTTGGAAAGACAAAATGACATGAGTTTTTTTTTGAATATGTATCTTCAAACAACTCATCAGTGTCATTCGTCTTTTTATGCCATTATAGTATTCATCAATAACAAAACACAAAAAATGACATAAGTCTGACACCAGCATCTTTTTGTTTATGATTTGTCCATCTCATGCAGCAAAATGTTATTTGAGTCACAGCACCTCAGGGAAGAATGCATTCTCCGAAACTTTGGCGTAGAACAATATTTGAATACACAAGAAACGATATTTGCTATTTTTGGCGTTTTACAGAGGAAATAGTGTATCTGAAAGAACCGTCGATTTTTTGGAATCTTTGATGTTTGAGTGTTTTGGCGGATTCTAAGACGAATGGTATATAGTAGAAAATATGGCGTTTTTTGAGTAGGTGTGTTTGATGTTTTGGGGATTTTGGCGTTTGTAAGATGAATGGTATATGGTAGAAAATATGGCGTTTCAGGTTCTGGGGGTGTGTTTTTATGTCTGGGATGTTTTTGTTTATATAGGGATGTGTTTTGGTCCGTAATGACGTTTTATTCATTAGTATGGCGTTTTGGTATAGAAGTGTAAAGACCTTTTTACCCTTAATGAGGCGCGTCCACGTAATAAAATTGATGTTATTTACGAAAACGCCACCCCATCAATCTAGTCCATAGATTGTTTTAATCGGACGATCCATAAGCGTTCTCACCGTCCTCACACTTTCTACCGTTTTCTCTAAATCACGACCCTATATATATATATATATATATATATATATATATAAGGAGGAGTTCATGCGAGAACCACCCTTATTGCGAGAACCGCGAGAACCAATGTGAACACATCCTAAAATAGCTAAAAAAACCTAACCCCCTGCCCCCCCCCCCCCAAGCTAACCCCCCCGCCCCCCAAGCTAAATGCTAAAAACTAAAACCCCCAAAAAACCTAAAAAAAAACCTAACCCCCCCCCCCCAAAAAAAACCTAAACCCCCCCACCCCCCCAGCTAAAAACTAAACCCCCAAAAAAACCTAAAAAAAAAAAATCTAAATTTTTTTTTAATATTTTTTATGCTCAAATCGCTACTTTTAGTGGGCAAAAAAAAACTTTTTTTTAATTTTTTTTTTGGCTTCGAAAAGTAGCGATTTTTATATAAAAAATATTAAAAAAAAAATTGTGTGATTTTTAGCTATTTTTAGGCATTTTTGGTTGTGTTCACATTGGTTCTCGCGGTTCTCGCAATAAGAGGTGGTTCTCGCATGATCTTCTCCCTATATATATATATATATATATATATATATATATATATATATATAGATAGGTGATATATTAATAATGTTATGTCTTATCAATTTTTATGATATATTATCATATATTTATATGAATATAATTCAATATGAATTTTATAACATTATAATAATATTATGATATTAACATTAATATCTTAATATTAAGGAAAAATTACAAGTTTTGTCCTTTATCTTTATAGTACTTTACAGGCGGTGTCCTTTTTTTCAAATGTTGACAAGCGGTGTCCTTTATAGGGAATTTTGTTGCAAGTTTTGTCCTTTGAGCCTAACCCAGTTAGATTTTTTTGTTAAATCTGATTACCCAATGGTATTTTAGTCTTTTTACTTATTTAAAGGACAAAACTTGTAATTTATTCTTTAATTTATAAATATTAGAATATCTCTCTCTACAAAAACACACAGTTCTCTCTCTCTTTCTCTCTCACCTTTATCTACCACCACCATCTCCCACCTCCCACCATCCGCCACCCTTCTCAACCGTCATCCACCACCACCTCCCACCACAGTCATCTGCCGCCGCCCCTGTGTACCACAGACCTCCATCGCCTCCCCACCCCCAATTAAACACCCATTCAAATGTTCTCCACCTTAATCGCCGCCCCACCCCCAACCAAATCTGTTCGCTGATAACCAAATCTGTTCAACCGGCTGGATTTATTACTGTTCAACCGCCGCCATCACCGTCTTCACCCTCTTGTACTTTCCCAGAAACCAAAAGCCTCAACTGAGCTTCAATCGATGCCAATTTCTCCAAATTTCGAGTAGCCATTACACACACCACACTTCAATTTTCCCCTAATCCTGAATAATTAAACAAAATCAACCCATTTTATAACCCAACTGAAACTAAGCAAACATTTATGTAGTTTCAGATAACCTGAACATTATGTCGCCGCCCCACCCAAACACCCAAGCAGCACCGTCCACCCAACCACCGTTATTCACAGTCTCCGTTCAAGCACAACCTCTAAACGACGTCGTACCGATCATTTGCTTGTTGATTCACCGGAAATTGTAGATGCAGAGTCGCCGTTCAAGCACAAACTCACCAGAAATTTGCAGATGCAGATGCAGAGTCTCCGTTCAAGCACAAACTCTCAGGAAATTGCAGATGCAGAGTCGCCGGAGAACAACCGTGTGACGGTTTCGTCGCTATTTTTAACCACCGCCATTATTCACAGATCTTGTGTTATAGAGAGAGATTAGAGAGAGAGATTGTGTTGGTACACTACATCTGTCGACTTTGTCTTGTATCGAGTCTTACTTTGTATTGTATAGATTAGGGCACGTTTTACGAGAAAATAGGAGTTTATATGTGTTTAGTGAGCAGGTTTCGCTCATAGGGACTTAGACAGGAGGTTTCGCTTATATGGACAGGTTGAGGTTTCGCTTATTTGTACACATGAGGTTTCGCTCATGTGAACATGTCACTTGGAGCGAAACCACCATCTCTATATATAGGAGCACCTATGAGCGAAACTATAGACATAGACATTTCCTTGTATTCCACGCCGAAGTGCTGCCGGTGTGAAGATCGAGCTGTAATTGTTGTCATATTAATACAATCAGTAGATTAAGTGAAGAATCAGCTATTTCTACCTCCGTTTCTTGTTATTCCGCACCTGAAACGAAGTTGAACACCTCTGAACGACTCGTTCGGGTCAGATACACGATCCTACAAGTGGTATCAGAGCTCAGGAGGAGGAGTTCTGCAGAGATTAGCTGGATTTCATCGAGATTTCTTACTTCTACACCTTCTTTCATTATTTCAGAAAGTTTTACCGGTCAAAATTCGCTCAAATTTTCACAGATAATAGACAATTGGACATAAACAAACCCTGGAAAGTTTCGGACTGAAATTTGGACTAAAAATGGACCAAATAACCTTCGAACATGATTTCGCTCTTACGGACAGTTCATGATTTCGCTTATTTGACACTCTGATTTCGCTCCAAAGGTTATTGGATTTCGCTCTTGCGTACATCATATTTCGCTCTTGTGACACATAATTGAGGGGTTTCGCTGATAAATACAACTAGGTTCGCTCTTGTGTCACCATTATTTGAGGCTTCGTTCATAAGACATATCTGGTTTCGCTCTTGTGTCAATATCCAAGGTTTCGCTCATTTGAACTTAGAGGTTTCGCTTTTAAGGTTCATCTGGGTTCGCTTATCTGGTCATCTGGAACACTATTTCGCTTTTAAGGTCATCTGGGATTTCTCTCTTAGTGCACAAACACCTGATTTCGCTTTTTAGTCACTGATTTTGAAAAACGTACTGAGTCATCATGGATACTGAGTTCTATAACGCGTTTGCAACACCGTCTGGTCCAGCTACTATTGCTTAAGCCATGAGTTTGGAAAATGAGACGGGAACCACTCAAAAGCCCCCGAAATTGATGAGTATTGAAGAATACTACGGGTGGAAAGACAGATTCGAGAACTGGGTTCAGGCAAACCATCTTAGGTCATGGGAATGTATTTTGAAGAAATATGTTTTGCCACAGACTGATTTGAAAGTTGACAAAAGAATATCTGAATTTAGTGATCAAGAACGTGATATGTATAGAGCTGAAAAGATGATGACCAGTCTACTTCAGCAAGCTATCAAGGAAGACATTTTCATTCTGCTACAGCATGACAAAACTGCAAAGTCAATCTGGGATGCACTTAAAGTCAAATTTGAGGGTAGCGAGAATATGATTAAAAGCAAGAAGGCACTGTTAAAGAAAGAATTTGATCTGTTCAGCAGTCTACCGGGTGAAGACACAAAGAAGCTGATTGAAAGATACTGTCACCTTGTGCGATCTATGTCAATGCTTAGTATATAAAAGGATCCTGAAGAGTGGGTAGACAAATTAGCTGATGCGTTACCGCAAAAAGAGTGGGGAACTTATTTGATGATACTGAAAAACACAAGGGTTTATGATGGGTTAACAATTGGTCAGTTTATCGAAAAGATTGAGGGTCAAGATTTGGAACAGCAGAAGATCGCAAGGATGAACAGTCCAAGTGGTCAACAGGATGTAAAAATGTATTACAAAGGTAGTGTTCCGGTTCCAGAAGCTGAGAAAAGTCCGAAAATTCAGACTGCGTTTAGTGCTGGGGATTCTACAGAAAAAATTGATCAAAGTTCAAACAAAAGCAGCAGTGGTTTCTCATTATATCCGAGTGTCAATCCAAAGAGTTCATCAGAAAGCTTTCAGTCTCAAAGCACAAAGACAGGAAATGGTTATGTGATTCAGTGTAACATCACTCTAAATCTTCCAGAAGGTCAAAGTTTTTCAGAAGACAGTGCTAAAGACCACATGGCTCTACTTGGTTCTGTGTTGTTATCGTATGAAGGTCTAGTTGCAGGTCGGATCGGAAATCCTATGCTCACAAAGGAGGATTACGATCAAATAGACGCCGAAGAGATGGAACTGATGGATATCAAATGGTGTCTAGCGAGTGTTCTTAGACGTGCTGAAAAGTTCAAAACGATTACCGGAAGAAATGACTTTCTTGATGCTCATGTATCTACTTTAGGTTTTGATAAATCTAAAGTTATTTGTTTTCGATGCAGGGAGAAAGGCCATTTCAAACGGGAATGCAAGAACAGGGAAGCTAGTGGTGCTCAGAATCCGTTTGGAAAAGATGATTATTACCGGAAAGCCATTTATCAACAGGTTGGTCAAACACAAGATTCACAGACGGCTCATGGTAGAAGAATCGAGGATTCAAAAAGAGCGTGTGTGGTGGATTTTAACTGGAACAATTATATATCTCCTGATAGCAAAGCATGCATAGTCGATCAAGATGATGAGAGGCTACCTGAAGGCTTCAGCTGGAATATGTTTGCAGATCAGAATGGGAATTTTAAAGCTTTCATTGCTAAGATTGTCAGAGAACCAGACATGTTTACCACATGGATGAAGTCTATTGGAGTGACTATAAAGAGTGTGGATGAAGAGTCTGTTGTTTTTGTTGAAAGTTCAGAAAGTGCTGATGAAAGTCTACAAAGTTCTGATGAGAGTGTACAAAATGTTGTTATTTCAGAAAAGGAAGTTGTATTTGATCAAACACCGTCAGATTCTGGTTTATCAGATGTTGATTCTGAAAAATCTGTACAGTTTGATTAGTCACCAGTTGATAGTAGCAGTGATGATGAGGAAGAGAAACATATAAATGTTGCAAAATCTCATCTTTCTCCTGAAAGTTTTCATTTCTATTTTGCAGATCGTATGGAGAAACTGAAGGAGAAACGAGCTGCTAAAGAACAACAACAAATGAAATCTGAAGATGTTGTTCAGAAAGAGAATGTTGAAGGTGTTGTTGAGAAGATGATTGAAACTGAGAAGGTGAAAGAAGAAGAAAAAGTGATTGAAGTGATAAAAACAATTGAGATTGAGAAGATTGTTGAAGTTGTAAAGCCTTGCATAAAGTGTTTGGAAGCTTGCAAGGAATGTGCTGCAAAAGACGACATCATTGCTGAATATGAGAAGAAGAAAGAGCAGTTACTGTTCAACCTCAATTATGTGAAAGAATCTTATGATGTCTTGAACAAAACAGTAACTGGTCTCCAAAAGACAAATTCAGAAAGAGAACAAGCACTAACTATGATGAATGCTGTGATGATGACAAAGCAGAAAGCCATCAATTTTTACATCGAAGAAAGTGCTAAATGGAAGCAAGAGTTGGAGACAGAAAAGATCGAGAATGAGAGAATTAGATGTTTATTACAAAGTTATTCTAGTTCTGATTATCTCATTGATCGTATTTACCCAACTGTTGCAGGTATGGAAGCTTTTCAAGATGAGAAGCCAAAGAAGAAGGATACTGGTAAGAAACCAAGTGTTACTTATAACAAGTGTCCGCCTCCAATCTGGGAAGGTTATTCTCCTAGAAAACCAAACGAGGAGCAAATTGAAAAAGCAGTCAATATAAAGCTAAAAACCGACACAACTGACATTTTACCAGATAACATTGATGTTACATTTACCGCGTCCGATACTGATCATGAGTCTGAGTTAATCAAAAAGGTGGTCGATCAAGTGTTGGATACTGATGAGGAGTTCGAGTCAAAGTCTGAGTCTGAAGGGTCAAATTCGTCAGTCAACAGTCCAAAGTCGTCGGTTAAACGGTCTTATAGTAAAGAATTTTTTTTATTGAAAGCAAATTTGGATGATGAAGCATTTGAAGTAGTATACACTTTAAATGATTCGGACAAATTATATTATGACAAAGAATTTCCAATAAGAAGTGTTCGTTTTGACATGATCAAAAAGGTTTTCAAAATGACAGAAATTAATATTTCTGAAATAAAAGATTTAAATCTTACTGAAAAACCTAAAAAGTACACTTCAAGAGTTCAACAACGTCTAAACAAGAAAAAGGGTTACAATTCTGGTTTTCAAAAGAAACCAAACCAAAATCGTAGCTACAAAAAGAAAGGTCTTGGATTTATTCCACCAGAAAATCATAAAAATTTGAAAAATTCTAAAACAAAAACAGAATTTGTGTCAGGTGGAAGTGCAGAAGAGGAACAGAAGAAACCATTCTGGAGACAGTCAAATCAAGAGTTTCTTGCTGAGAAGAGAAGAAATGGAGCAGGAGTGTTTCACTCAAAGGAAACTCGAATCTGTTACAAGTGCAATGAAGCTGGTCACATTGCGTGGAACTGTTCGAAAAATGCCACAACAAAACAGGGAGTTTCTAAGAAATTGAAAGAAAAAGTTGTTGATGTTGAACCACCAACCGAAAAATTTAAAATTTTTGAAAACTCAACTTATGAGGTTGGTGAGTGTTCTAAAAAGAATTTTTATTAAAAGAAAGAGAAATATAACCAAGTGTGGGTTGTTAAGAAAGTTGATGAGAAAGTCGGCGATGAATCTGGTTCCACAAAGCCAGAAGAGCCACAGGTTGAGATGAAAATTTCAGTGAATGATGATGAGTTTCCATCACTGAAATTTGAAGAAGTTAAACAGAAAGTTGGCAAGGTTGATATCTCGAATCAGTTTTACAACGAGAATACTAAGTTTGATGTCGAGAAAATATTCAATGGAAGTGTTAAGAAAATTTTTGGAAAAATGTTGAATGGGAAAGTTAAGGGGGTTAAAGATTTTTATGCAACTAAAAAGGCAACTTACAACCCTACTGTGCAAGAACTGAAAGCCATCAAGTCTGAAAAGAGTTGGATGGAAGTTTGTTTCCCGTAAAGTCTTAGGATTATGCCGGAGATCCCAAGTTTGTAATCGTGGATCAGGAATCGGCATCTTTCTTAGTAATTGATTGTGTGATTGAATCTTATAAAAGTTAATTTTTACAGGATAAGTGTGACTTGCCGGAGCTTCCAGGTTGGTAAGTGTGAAGCAGGAATCGGCATTTTGATTGGTAAAATGAATTTGTGTAGATGTGATATTCCTACTAGTTGGTTGATGAAGGTTTATGCTTACAAATGGTTAATCAAGGTCATTAGGTTGAACTTGATTGGACCATACTTACAGTTAGTATTTTGAAAGACAATGTGATGAATCACACCCCGAACTTACAAGTGGTTAAAACAAAACCTATTTTCCGGAAAAATCATTTTGATTAAAACAAACTTAAGTGTTTTGAAATCATAATGAGAAAATAGTTTTGTGTAAAGGGGAGTTCTGATTGTTTATGCCTAGTGGATGGCGAATTGAAGCAATTTGATATCGGTTGTCAAGTTTTGTACAGTTTGTTTTCAAATTTTCTAAAATGTGTTTGCATTTTAGGGAGAGTAGAAAAATTTCAGAAAATCCAAAAACATTAGAAAATTTGAAAATGTCAAAAACATGATAAAATCAAAAATGAGTTTTTGTGTCAAAGAAGAGGAAATGATAGTACATCAGTAGATAGTCACAGTATGCTAAAGAATTGTATTGTTTATATAGCGTTAAACGGTCTCACTGATGATATGCCAATAGGTTTTTACACATTTAGTAAGCTTTTTCGGGATATAAACTAAATTTCAAACTTGCTTATTTCGTAGGGATCACTACTTGGATATATAGGTAACCCCTGAAATCTCGTTTGAAAGGTCCCTCTTTCTGAGATACTAGGTCTTTATACTCAGTGATATCTGGGGTATTATCCCGGGACTTCTGCTGAATGGAAGTTCTGACCTAGTCCCCGGATAATGCTTTCTGCAAATGCTTGAAACATAGCATCGCTCTCAGCAAGCTGATGAAACAATAAAATTGATAGTCGCTGCTGTTGTAATCAAAAGATCCTCTAAAGGGGACACACCAAAAGTCGAAGCCGTCATCTCTCTGCGTATACGGGAGTATCGACCTGAGCTCTCACGGCCCTCGCAGTTTAATCCCTTACAGATATCATCTGTGGTATACTCACCTGTAAGACTGAATATTGGGATCTGGATACGGGAGTATATTCAATAGGTGGGACACATGAATGAGTTTAAGTTCTTAAAACATCTAACCATATCCTGAATCAGTTGAAATTTGTGTGAAAATTTAAGTGGATCAGTATATCGGCAATCTAAGTGAATTGTTTAATTCTTAATGTATAACTAAGCTCAACGGTACTTGTGACTTGTCAAAAACTGATATGATCTTCTTGCACGAACTCACAAAAATATTGTCTGTAAATTTTCTTTACTGCATTTTTCAATATCTCAAAATCCAAAAAGATTTTCAGTGTGTTTTCGCATAAACTTTTGAAAAATTCAAAAATATTTTCGAAAACTGATGTTGAAAAGCTGATTTTCAAAGTTCCGAGTGCTAAACATGATGACATTGTTGTGAGGGGGAGTGTGTCTTAATCATCAAATGTGTTTTGACAATCAACAAGTGGTTCATCATAAAGAAAGTAGTTAGAAAGAGAATTGTTGTTGGTGCACATGTTTATGAAAGAGTATTAGTGTTGGTGCACTTAATTTGTTAAATTCATAAAACTTATTTCTGGGTTAAGAATGTGCAGGAATAGCCAAGTTTCAATTCTGAATCTGAAGATAGAGTGCCAGGTTTCGGATTCTGAAGACAAAGAAAGCCAGACAAAGATCCTGAAGCAGATGTTGCTGAAGAACAAAGGAATGCCAGCAAATCAAGAAGGGGAGTCTGTTGATGAAGATGAAGATAGAGAGAGAAAAGCCCAGAGACTGATCAAGACTGAAGAAGTGAAGACACAGCATTGTTGTGACTCGATAGTCGACTCGTCAACATCTGAGGGGGAGTCTGTTGGTACACTACATCTGTCGACTTCGTCTTGTATCGAGTCTTACTATGTATTGTATAGATTAGGGCACGTTTTACGAGAAAATAGGAGATTATATGTGTTTAGTGAGCAGGTTTCGCTCATAGGGACTTAGACAGGAGGTTTCGCTTATATGGACAGGTTGAGGTTTCGCTTATTTGTACACATGAGGTTTCGCTCATGTGAACATGTCACTTGGAGCGAAACCACCATCTCTATATATAGGAGCACCTATGAGCGAAACTACAGACATAGACATTGCCTTGTATTCCACGCCGAAGTGCTGCCGGTGTGAAGATCGAGCTGTAATTGTTGTCATATTAATACAATCAGTAGATTAAGTGAAGAATTAGCTATTTCTACCTCCGTTTCTTGTTATTCCGCACCTGAAACGAAGTTGAACACCTCTGAACGACTCGTTCGGGTCAGATACATGATCCTACAGATTGAGAGGAGTTCAGATGTTGATAAAGAGAGTTTGATATGCCGAAACCTGTTTTGTGAAGAGAGAGAGTGAGAGAAGTTCAGAGAGAGAGAGAGAGAGTGAGAGATGAAGAGTTTGATGATGTATTTATACATGTATCAGTATTTACAAAAATTGTCCTTTATATGTATAAAGACTAAACTACCCACATGTGACTTGCATGTGACCAAATTTAACAAGAAAATATAACTAGGTTAGGGTCAAAGGACAAAACTTGCAACAAAATTCCCTATAAAGGACACCGCCTGTCAACATTTGAAAAAAAGGACACCGCCTGTAAAGTACTATAAAGATAAAGGACAAAACTTGTAATTTTTCCTAATATTAATATAAGATAACACAATTCAGGTATGGTACTTCAAAAATACCATAATATAAATATTAAGATAATACAATTCATGTATTATACCTAAATGATTTTATGTTATTTAAATTCTCAGTATATGTAACCCCTATTTGTATCTTACAGTATGTTATGCTATAAATATATAAAGGGGATATATTCATAATATATTCATATTAAATTTTGTGATATATACATACCTATATATTTATATGAACACAATTCAATATAAATTATAATAATATTATGATACTGATATTAATATCTTAATCAAGGATATAAGATAACACCTTTTAGGTATTATGTCACTGAAATATCATAATATAAAATATTATTCGATGCAAGTAGTATGTTTTATGATTTATAATATAACCCAAAATTTTACTCGACTTAAATATACATATTTTTGTCAAAGTTTTGACAAAACATATAATTAAATTAATTTTGTTAAAATATAATATTTTAGCATACTTAAAACATGTTTATTGTTTAAATAAATAATTAAAACAAAATTTTCATAATAACATTATGAAAATATTATTGCATATGATTGTGTTATATTATATCCACGTAAGTACATTTACATTTATATACCTATGGAAAATATATATAAAATATTTTATATTTTATAACCTATATTAATGAAACAAATGAAATTTCATACAAATACGTGCAGAAATATTTGGTATTGTATAACCAGATGATCTAAAATATATACAACACATACATATCGACAGTAAATAGCTTAAGGATTTTTAATATTTACTAATTTAACTCATCCATTAAATTATATTTGAGTCATATGTATATATATTTTGAGATAGGAGTAATACTTCACTACTTAATACATTAAAGATCAAATTTAGAAACGCCAATTTTGTATTATCTATTATGATTCTTTAAATAAATAAAAATGATAAATTAAGAATCAAGTCCTAATATTTTACAACCAAAATGATTCAACCTGTCAGTCAAAAATAAAATTTTCCTAAAAGAATCCAGAAAATTTACATTTTGATTAAATTTGGTTTGCGGTCTAGCTGCCTTGACTACGTGTCTAATCTCACTAATTAATCCCCAAATATAATGGGAGATTAACACTGGTTCTGGTGAGGCTAATGTTGGCACTATCCTAGCATATTCGAAGAATATGATAGTGTAACCTTTGCAGTCTATTCCAGTCATTCTAAGATTTAGGAACTTATTGGCGATTTGTTCCTTCTCATTAGGAGGACATAATTTTCTTTCAACCATATCCTTAAAGTTGATCCATTCCATATTATAAACTCTGTCACTTCCCCTAGACTGGAGAATAGTATTCCACCATTCTAAGGCTGCATCTTTGAAAAGATTAGAAGCAAACATAATATTATCTTCATCTGCACATTTACTTATTTTTATGACTGCTTCTATCTTTTCTATCTAACGTAAGGCTGCAATGACTCCTTCATTGCCTGAGAATTCTATTGGTTTGCAGGCCTAGAATTCTTTATAAGAACAACTGTAAGAAGCGGTTCTTCTTTTTTTAGGAATTGGAGCTTGGATAATAGGTCCGTTATCATTCACACTGTGACTTGGTTTAGTGTGTTAACGTTTACTTCCATTTGCAGATTTATTATTTTCTGCTTCTTTAACAGTCTTGATAATATAAGGCATAGCATCTATAATTCCTTATGCTACTATATGTTGGATGGCACTGTCATCTATTTGGTTTCCATTATTCTCATTATTCTGGTTTTCCTGATTTACTTCGGTGTTCATCTGAATTGTGAATATTTAACAATTATTAATTATCACAGAATACATTTAATACAAATATTTATACACAATCACACAAACAATTTGATAAAAAACGTCGATCATTGCGACTTTTACTCTTTTCTATATATACATATTTACATCTATTACAAACTACAACTGGAAATCAAATACACTAGTAGTTATGCATCGTATCTATTTTAGTCTATTTGTGGATTCTTTTTTATGAAAATACAAGATTACACATATATCTAGGCATTTTCTAGGTACCGTTTATCCAATACTGCATTTCTCGCTCATCATATTTCCAAACTAGTTTCTCTCTTATTTCTCGAATTCTATTCCCTTCATTTACCAAATCTTCTCCATACTGATGGAGTTCCTGCACCTGTTTTCGACTCATTGGTGGGTCTAATGGTTCTGGATGAGGTACGGGTTCCTCGTAAGGATCTACGCTATTCATTTCGAAAAATGTCCTATCATTATCCTTCCACGGATCACGTTCTAAAGGCATTGGTTCTTCGGAAGTGTATAGGGCCGAGTATGACCTATTGTCATCAAACCATGGATCGTATTGTAAAGGCTATGGGGTTGGGATTCTAGGTAATTCGTTGGGGTCAAATACAGGTATTGGGAATTGATTTGCTTGGTTGGGTTCTAGCGTTTGTTGGTCAGGGAATAAAGGTAACAGTGGCGGTTCGGCTATTTGATTTAGGTTAACATCTACTGCTGTAGTGGCTAACATATGGAAATCGGCCAACCGTCTATCTAGTTCCTCTTCCCAAGGTGGCCTGTTGACTGTTTCCTGAGTTTGTGCATTCGTCTCCCTATTAGATCTGACTATCGCCCTCTACTGTTGCAACTTCTTCATTCTTTTTCTTCTCTCATGTGCTCCTCTATTAAACCAACCTCTCTTTTTAGTAGTAAAGGGTTCCTCAGACTGTGCCTTAAATATAAATATCCCTTCCTCAGTATCGACTGAGTATCCTGAGGGATTGGGTTGTGATGATTTTCCCTCATCTTTTGGTGAACTATCTAAGTGACGATAAGCGTCCGAAGTTCCTTGCTCACTGTAATACCCCAAAAACGGGTTTGGTAATCAAACCACGTTAATATTAATGACGGGTGAAATACCGTTAGTGGGAAAAATTAACCCGGTAAATATTAGGATTTAAATACATAAACCTAATATTAATTAAAATGAGAATAAATATTTTGAGAAAACAAAGTACATAGAAGGCCCGAATTAACTGGACATAAAATAAAACGGGTTATCACTTCCCGAACCCATTGAGTTAACTAGGAATAATTAACCTAGTTAATAATATGTGATTAAGTGATGAATAACGAATTATAGCTTCTTTTGAAACAAAACTAAACATGAGGGGCCAAAAGGGTTAACTTGAAAGTTAACTAAATAAAAAAAGACTAAATTACAAGTTTTGTCCTTTATCTTTACATCAAATTTTAGGCGCTGCCCTTTAGCCAAAAAGTTGACAGGCGGTGTCCTTTATGTTTCCAAATCTTGCAAGTTTTGTCCTTTAGACCAAACCAGGTTTATATTATCAGTTAAAATACCCCATGTGCAAGGCACATGAGGGTAAAATGGTCATTCTCTCATAAATCATTTAATTCCCTTCTTTATATCCCATACCAACCCCTCAAATCATCTCACAAACACACTCGCTGTCCTTCTTCTTTCACAGTTAGGGTTTTTAGCACAAATCAAAGGCGATCAGCAGAAGCAATGTCTCAAGACGATGATGGATGGTATGTTCGTAACAGTCTTGACAATGAGCAGGTCGTTGAACTTTACGGTAAGTTAAAAGTTTTGATTTTGTAACCCTAGTTTTGTTTTGTAATTTTTGGATGTTGATGATGATCAACAGTTGATTAACGGCAATGGTGGTTGAAATTTTGCAGCTGGGTTTCCTAATTTCTTCAGCATATGTTTTCATCATGGTGGTAGGCTAACAGCATGTCCTGGAAGAACATATGTAGGAGGGAGGATTGATTTTGTGGACTTAATAGACATAGATAAGTTCTCTGTTCTTGAAGTTGATCTGATGTTGGATCAGCTGGGGTATAACAGCACAAACCCAATGTATTACCAGTTTTTAAATCCTGAATAAAACCTAGATGATGGTCTTGAACACCTAAGCAGTGATCAAGATTGCCTGAACTTGGCTAAGTTTGTTGAACAACACAAGGTGATCCATGTATATACCACACATGGTTTAAAAAACATGAAGGAACTGTTTTCCTCACCTATTAAACCTACGAAACCTGCTATCACCATTGAAGAGATTAATGAACCTGGACCACATGCTGTTGTTCCTTTTAACCTAAATGCAAATGCTAGGCAATACAGTGGGTTTGTGCAATCAAGTGGGGCTGTGTTGGGTGATAAGGACGTGGGACAATCTAGTGGGGTTGTGTTGGGTGATAAGGATGTGGGACAATCTAGTGGGGCTGTACAAGGTAACAATTTGGCTACAAATCAAGCTTGGGTTGAGACTGAAGTTACTATATGTGATGACATTGAAGGTGTTGATGATTATAGTGAGGATAGGATTGATAATGATAGTGAGTGTGAGGATAGGATTCATAATGAAAGTGATAATGAGGATACTAGTGACAGTGATTATATATTTGATGAAGAGAACACTATAACTGACTTTGAGGTAGACATGAGTGACTATAGGATGAATGTTGATGCAGATGTAGAGGACATGGTCAATGAAAACCAAATGAATGTTGAAGAAGACATGGATGGAGATGTTTTAGATAATGAGAGGTTTGACAGTGGGTCTGAATCTGATGAGAACCAGACAAGTACTAGGAAACACTTGTTACACCAGGTAAGAAGGTCTAATGAAAACAGGGCAAATTTTTATGTTGGTCGGGTCTTTGGAAACAAACAAGATGCCAAAAACCTAATAAGAAAACATGCAGTTGAGACTAGAAGAATTATAAAAATCATCAAGGATGATCATAGAAGGGTAAGGGCTGTATGTCAAGGTCCTAAGCCAGACTTTGAAGTAGATGATAATGGGGTGCATATTCAAAGTCAACCAAAAGGGAAAGGTAAAGAAAAAGTGGCTGCTGTTGAAAAAAATAAAGACAAGGGTGGGAAAGGTAAAAAAAGAAACAGAAAGGGGCTGCTGTTGAAAAAAATAAAGAGTCAGGGACTTCAGAGCAAAAAGTTGCCATAAATGTTGGTGGTAGGGGAAACAGGACAAACCCTCAAAACTTTCAATGTCCATGGGTAATATTAATATCAAAAGAAAAAGGGGCTGAGAGTTGGTTGGTCAAAACCCTAATTACTCAACACACATGCGTTCAAACCCGGAAGCACTATGCTTGTACTTCAAAATTTCTGTCACAACAAATGTTAGAACAAATTGATGAGAACCCAGATATACCAGTTAAGGCTGTTCAGGAGCAATTTCAAAGGCAGTTTGCTATTGGGATTTCCAGGATGAAGGCATACAGGGCTAAGAAACTAGCCAAGAAGCATGTAGAAGGGGACTATGTTGAGCAGTATGCACTGTTGAGAGAGTATGCTAATGAATTGATCCAACAAAATCCAGGTACTACTGTAAAAATTGAAGTAGAAGCATGTCCAGATCCTGGGAATAACACAAGACAGTTTAGAAGAATATATGTTTGTTTGGCTGCTTTGAAACATGGCTTTAAAGAATTAGGTAGGGATTTCTTGGGACTTGACGGGGCATTTATGAAAGGACCATTCCCAGGTCAGATCTTAACTGCTGTAGGCGTTGACTGCAACAATGGTATCTACCCTGTTGCTTATGCAATTGTTGAATCTGAAAACAAGGACTCCTGGATGTGGTTTTTAGAGCTGTTGGGTGCAGATCTTGATATAGGGAGCAATTCCAATTTCACTTTCATAAGTGATAGGCAAAAGGTACACCTTTCTTTGCTTTATCTGTCTACTCATACTATGTGCTCATGTCTGTTCATTGTGTATGCTAATATATTATTGCCTGTTTGTGTGTTAAATAGGGAATACTTCCTGCAATCACAAGGCTCTTTCCTTGTGCTGAGCACAGATACTGTCTCAGGCACATACATGAGAATATGAAAGTGAGCTTTAGAGGTGATCTATATAAGGATATGTTGTGGAAATGTGCTGCTGCAACTACAATTCCAGAGTTTACACTTGCTATGGATGAATTGAAGGCTTTCAACAAGAAAGCCCACCTCTGGTTGTCTAAAATTCCACCATTGCATTGGACAAGGGCACACTTTTCAGGTATATAATTCAGTGATTATTTGTGTTTTTATTTCATTTACTGATTGGTTGCAATTTGATCACAGGAAGGGCTGTTTCTGACATACTTCTTAACAACATGTGTGAAGTTTACAATGGTAAGATTGTGGAAGGCAGGGACAAGCCCATCATTTCTGCACTAGAGTACATAAGGGAGTATCTTATGCGGAGGATTGTGACTGTGTTGAACGTGATAGAGAATAGTGAAGGGCTGCTGACACCAAAAGCAACTGAAATGTTTGATAAGATCAAGCAGGATGCAACTCACTACCATGTTCAGTGGAATGGAGGGGATCACTACCAGGTTAGTGGCAAACCGAATAGTGCTCGCGTGGTGAACTTGGCTGCAAGGACTTGTAGTTGCAGAGGCTGGGAAATAACAGGTATAAGCATACTTTTTAAGTGTTGATGACAATTCATTAGCTGCATTTGAATAATTATTATGTTGTGGGAAATGCAGGTATGCCATGCAGACATGCTGTGGCTGCATTATGGGAGAAGGCTGCTACTGGTGGCAGGGTGGGTGCACTAGAGAGTTGGGTTCATCCAGTTTACACCATGGATAGGTGGAAATTGGTGTATTCATTCAAGGTTAACCCAATTAATGGTCGTACTTTATGGGCAAAGATTCAACTTCCGACAACTATTATACCTCCAAAGCACCATACACAAGTCGGAAGACCAAAAAAGTTGAGGAAAAGATCTGCAATTGAGCTTGAAGAGTTGACCCAATCTGGTAGGCTGTCCAAAAAGCACACTAAGACTGCATGCACAAAGTGTAAGAACACCGGACATAATTCAAGGACATGCAAAGGTCAAGCTGGAGCGGGTACTAGTTCAAATCCTGGGAAAGCGGGTAAACGTGCAAAAGTTGGGAAACCTGGGAAGGGTGGAAATTGACCATTTGGCTGCTTATTTCATAGTCTATAATGTATTTTGAACACTGCTTATTTGTGATGTTGGCTGCTTAGTATGTAGTTTGAACAATGCTTATTTTGTCTTTTGACCAAACATCTTATGGTATGGTTTGTATGTCAACTTTTTGTATGTTATCTATGAAGGTAACAATGTTTTGGCTGCTTATTATGTAGTGTCTTTAAGTTTGGTCGTTTTAATGTTTCGGCTGCATATTATGTAGTAGTGTCTTTAAGTTTGCTCGTTTGCATTTACGGACAATTGGAAGTTTTGGTCGTTTGCATTTACGGACATTTGAAGTTGCACATTTCATTAGCAATTTATACCACTTTAAACAAAAGTACATCAGTTGCAAAACTAGGACATTTCATTACCACTTTCAACAAAAGTACATCAGTTGCAAATACACTAATACATATTAAGACAACATCACATATATAGCAAAACAAACCCAGCTAATAACCAAATACATTTTCAATTTTCTTGAATTGGCTTCAGATTCTCTCAATTTGCCTTCAAGTAACACGTTTGAATGGCCCAGGTTCTGCACATCCACCTCCAACTTGTTCTTACCCCTAAGCAGTCCAGGTATGATATCGACACACCTTTGACACCTTTCTTGATCGTACCATCCAATGAAACCACAGTTTGAGCCCTAGAATGTAAAAACCCATGATCGATTAAAAGATGAAGAAAACCCTAATTTGAAGAGGGATGATATTACCTGGACTGGACAAGCATAAAAACGACGACCAGGATTCTTGCTTGTCCATGACATCTGTATTATTGCATCTCTTCCACAATGGCAAAAAACCATGCTTTGGAGCTTGAAGAAACCCTAATTTGATGCTCTGCAAAGAGATGATTTTGTGTTGGTGGTTGGGGTGCAATATAAATGAGGAATTAAATAGGGAATTAAATGATTTAAGAGAGAATGACCATTTTACCCTCATGTGCCTTGCACATGGGGTATTTTAACTGATAATTCTAACCTGGTTTGGTCAAAAGGACAAAACTTGCAAGATTTGGAAACATAAAGGACACCGCCTGTCAACTTTTTGGCTAAAGGGCAGCGCCTGCAATTTGATGTAAAGATAAATGACAAAACTTGTAATTTAGTCATAAAAAAAAAGAAACACACACTTATGTGTGCGCAGGATCGACTAGGAGAGAGAGAGAGCTCCATGGGAGCCTAACCCTAAAATCAACAAAATCTTCAAATTGAAGGGTCAAACGAAGGCTAAACTCATATTTGAATACACATAAACGATCACCAAGTCAAGGGGATCGAAAGGTATGTCGAATTTTTGACATTCATGAAGTTGTGAAAATTAGTTAACTTTGCATGATGCGATCTATGTATGAATCGTAGAGGCTATGGCCGAACTAATGAAGTGTGATTGCTTAGGAACAAACCCTAAGTAGAAATATGAAGTAAATTCAGAATTTTTGATGCTAAATTCATGTATGTGGTGTTTTTTAGGGTTTTGATTGCTAAAACTAGTGTTATGATGTCATGAACATGCTTTAATTGAAAGCTGAATTCAAACAGCTTCTGATCAGAATTTACAGCCGACTTGTATTGGCTGTAACATGGACAAAACCTGACTAAAACATGTGTTTCTTGAGTCTCAAATGTAATTCCAGAAATATCTTTAAAACCCCACTGGAATCGCATTTTTTCGACGAAAATTGAGCGTTTTATGAATTTTTACGAATCGAAGGTTCAAGCTGCGTTTTTTGGCAGAATTTGCAGCCCATTACGAATGTCATAACTCAATTTAGGAATTTAGTTATGATCTCAATTTTTTACTGTATATATTTTTAAGTGATTAACAAAATCTCCAATTGGAATTTCGTCAATCGGATAAACGAAGAATTTTAGATGAATTTTTCCGTAAGCTGCAGTCAGAAGTGACGAATCTGATTGCCGCTTAGTAAATGAAATTTTATGATTTTTTGGTAAAGACTTAGATCTTGAAATTTTAACACAAGGCCTAACCCTCCGAGAGGTACGCTACATAAAAAAATTATAATTTTTGAAGACTTGTAAACAGGTTAAACAAGTCACCAAAAACAACCCATTTTTGAGTGATATGAAATGCCTGAATGAAATCGCGGTCTACTTGGTTGTGTATAAAATTTGAATTCATTAAGAGTTCGGATGAAATATGCCTAAGTGAGTTCAATGAACCAAATGTGCATTTGAATATGTTGATAAGTCAGTTGACTTTTAAAAAGTCAAACCGACCAATGATTAGATCGAATGATAATTTTGATATGGTCGAATGATAAATTCGACATAAAACCCGTAGGATGGAATGGTCGTAAACGATTATGACTAATCTAACCGTCTTACGAATTGTGATGATGATAGTTTGACTCTAGACAAGCTAGATGAAGACTTGGGAAAGAAGCGGGTCAAACGGATCGAGTACGCGGAAAAAGGACATAACCGGATGCAAGGTAAGTGAAACTTACACCTTTTAGTAAAATAAATGTTCATCCTCTAAGTTTCAAATACAATAAGGATAATATTCAAGATATGGTTCCCGACGCGAAATAATACGGGTCAGAACTAATATAAATGATAAAAACCATGTTTAATGGTAAAAGAGATAGAACGGTAAATTAGCCATGAAAAGCTAATTTTAAAAATGGGTTTTTGAACGGTTACTATAAGTAAGCCTAATGAATAAAAAGAGTAAAACGGGTCAAATGGTAATGTGGATACCATTTGACAAATATCGACTAATAAGCACTTGTCGAGTTTTATGCTTACAGGATAAAGCGGCTTATGAATTAGCGTTGCTATGAATTAGCAAATTTTCGAGACAAGGTATTAAAATGGGTCAATGTATTGATCCGAGCCAGGTACGTATAATTATGTTGTAGTTAAAGTGCTAATTTGATCAATTATTGGTGAGAGTCTTTCGTCGTAAAACAAGAGACTAGAATTGACCAAAAAGCCCTTAACGGGCGAACCGGGTAAACGACCGTTAGAGTTTTTTTAGAAACTTGTTTATTGATTTTGAAACCCTTAGATACATATAAAAAGTATAGGCAAAAACGTTTGTCGGTCGAATGTCTAGAAATAGTCAATTTCGAAAAAGGACTAGCCGAAGGGTAAAATTTGGGATTTTGGGTTCCTTATGTTAAATCCACCACAAAAGTAGTTGTGGTGGAAGATAAGTAGTTATTTAGCAAGAAAAGACGAGGTGCGAAAAGAAAATAGCGAGTTCGATGCTTAGGTGATTAAAAGTCCGCTAAACGGGTCAAGATAGACTAAGAAGTAAATTGTGGTTAAATGCTTAGATAGATACAAATGAATCGGTGAATGTAAACGCCTACGTAAACTCTAGGATGGGAGCTAAAACGTTAAGGTTTGACAAGCCCGGGATGGGTAAAATGATAGGAATTAACTATTTTCTTTTTAGAGCATGTAGTGAAATTATAATGCCAAACGGGTAGAATAATCACCGAAAGGATTTATGAGCCAACATTGGATAAATCAGATTTTTATGCAAACCAAGGTGATAAACGGGTCCGTAATTTAATTACGGAGGCGTAGGAAAAAGAATCGTGTAAAGCGGATGTGTAGATTGAAAGTTATGCACGTTTTCGTAAAAAGAATCGGAACTGGGAAAATGCAGCAACGAGCTGCAAACCTTCTGCCCATTTAAGGGCGTCGCGCCACGCGACGACATGGCCCAAGGGCCGTCGCGCGACGCGACGGGGTGCAGGTTTTGTGAAAATTGTTTGTTGGTTCCGTTTTGATTCGCGAACTTGTTTAGACATGTTATAAACGCTATATGACTAACTCATTTCATGTTTTATGAAATGTAGGTGCTAACCGAGTTACCGGAAGACGATCAAGCTAAGCGATGAACCGAACACACAAAGAACAAAGCTTCCGCGAATAGTTTCGTTGTCATGTTTTAAACGGCGATTTAAATTTTACAAAATGTTGTAACGTTTTATTTAGTATAATGTTTTAATAAGTAATAGTATAAAATGGACCAAGGGTCTTACAAGTTGGTAATCAGAGCTCATGGTTAAAGAATAAAGTGTGTTCGGTTCGAGGCTTGATCGCAAATCCGGTAAGTACATGTATATTAATGGTTTAGCATGTTAAAGTGTTGTAAACAACACATAGGGTTATCGCGTAATACACGCTAGCCCAATTAAAATGATTGACATAGTTAACGATATTACGTGCTTTGACATGTATAGTAAAAATCCTTGTATTACAATACGAGCGTTTATTAATGTAGAAATTACTAACTTTTGTAAATGTTTAGTTGAATGACGCTCGCATCTGAAGATGACGAGAGTTGAACGAATTGTGGATATGACGGTGGAACGGTTCGAGGTATGACAAGCTGAGTATACTCACCAAGGACCTAAATCGCGTAACAATCGCGAACAAGGTGAATGGCAAGGAGAGCCCGTCGGGGCAAGCGTTATCAGGTGCATGTTTTAAATTTAATCGCACAAATAGCAATATGCAGTAAACATGTAGAGAATGATTGTTGCATATGTAAATTAGAAACTTGGAAAACCTGAATAGAATACCTACCCAGGATATTATTTCCAAGAAAACTAAATAGAGGCGTTACTTACATAGGGCGTGATGTGAAAACTATAAAAAGGTCATGCGTGTCATGTGTTAATCGCTTACTCTGGCCAAGTAAGTAGTGGCATATGATACCATGAACTTCTTATAGCGGACACATTTACATCCGATGTAGTAAGGACGGGGTTAATGGGATAAATTAAAAAGGTACCCAAATGAGTCAAATAAGTAAAATGTTGATAGTAAACGTAAACGCAAGTCGGACGACGGAAGCGTATTACGTTAGAATAACGAGCCCGAGAGAAGGGACAAAGATTAAAGTAAATGAAAATACGAACCAACTAATGTGAATGCTAAGACATAGGGGATAAAGTTTGACTGTCATAAGTGATGAAATTCACACAGACAAGTCAAAGGGGGTAGACTAAAGAATAAAGGACTCGACTAAATAAAAACGATGAATTTCGCTAAGACGACCAAATAAATTAAAGTGACGTCTAAAACCATATAAGAATGGTTACTTGATGATAACTTCGGTAAAGATACCCGATAGATGGGTAGGATTTTGAAAGTATGCGTAAACCAAGAGACGGGAACGTGAAATAGAAAGTCAAAGGACTCGGATTAAGAGTCATGACTAAAAGACGATGAGAAATTGCAAACAGAAATTTTGATAACTACGTTCAACTATTATAAAGTTGAACGGGTCGAATGAAGGATGAAGTTTGACGTTCATGAGTAATGAAATCTCACCCAAATAAGTCAAACGAGATAAATAAAGTGTAAAAGCTTGGTAGTGCAAGTAAGCGCAAACCTAATAATAGAAGCGCGAAATATTAATGAACCTATGTGACGGGTTGCTTGGGTAAAGCGTGGAAAACTGGTTACAATTCTCCATGTAAAATAATAACGTTCAGGAATAAAACTTAGAAGGAAAATTCCTAGACATAAAAAAAGGAGACGTAAGACAGAGAAAACGTAAACTAAAAATTCCGTTTTTAGTCAAAGGCAACGTTTTAACAAACATAAGTAGTATGAGATGAATTAAGAAATCATAAGCACGCATAAGGCCGGAAATGGCAATATGGTATACCCGAGTGTTGGGGTATGAAGTGACGGCGATTAATTAGTCTAGCCGATAAAACTATTCAAAGTTAAGAAAATGTCATGAAAAATACAAAGCGCTTATTAATATAAGACAAGCGCGGGTTAAACCTGTTAACAGACCGATGAGACTAAGTGGTCAAGTGATAACTCGATCGATAAAGATAAAGGATATAAGCTGAAAGTAACGGCCCGTGAGGCCTTACACATGAAAGACGTACACGTCAATATAAATGAAAACGTTAGATCGAAAAGAATGAATGAATGCCCTGAAAATGAAACTAAGTTCGTTTAATCTAAATAAATGAGCCACGTAAATAAGGTTTCAGGGACGAAACCTCTTTAAGGGGGGTAGACTTGTAACACCCTAAAAACGGGTTTGGTAATCAAACCACGTTAATAGTAATGACGGGTGAAATACCGTTAGTGGGAAAAATTAACCCGGTAAATATTAGGATTTAAATACATAAACCTAATATTAATTAAAATGAGAATAAATACTTTGAGAAAACAAAGTACATAGAAGGCCCGAATTAACGGGACATAAAATAAAACAGGTTATCACTTCCCGAACCTATTGAGTTAACTAGGAATAATTAACCTAGTTAATAATATGTGATTAAGTGATGAATAACGAATTATAGCTTCTTTTGAAACAAAACTAAACATGAGGGGCCAAAAGGGTTAACTTGAAAGTTAACTAAATTAAAAAAAAAAAGAAACACACACTTATGTGTGCGCACGATCGACCAGGAGAGAGAGAGAGAGCTCCATGGGAGCCTAACCCTAAAATCAACAAAATCTTCAAAATGAAGGATCAAACGAAGGCTAAACTCAGATTTGAATACATATAAACAATCACCAAGTCAAGGGGATCGAAAGGTATGTCGAATTTTTGACATTCATGAAGTTGTGAAAATCAGTTAACTTTGCATGATGCGATCTATGTATGAATCGTAGAGGCTATGGCCGAACTAATGAAGTGTGATTGCTTAGGAACAAACCCTAAGTAGAAATATGAAGTAAATTCAGAATTTTTGATGCTAAATTCATGTATGTGATGTTTTTTAGGGTTTTGATTGCTGAAACTAGTGTTATGATGTCATGAACATGCTTTAATTGAAAGCTGAATTCAAACAGCTTCTGATCAGAATTTACAGCCGACTTGTATTGGCTGTAACATGGACAAAACATGACAAAAACATGTGTTTCTTGAGTCCAAAATGTAATTCCAGGAAATATCTTTAAAACCCCACTGGAATCGCATTTTTTCGACGAAAATTGAGCGTTTTATGAATTCTTCCGTATCGAAGGTTCAAGCTGCGTTTTCTGGCAGAATTTACGAATGTCATAACTCAATTTAGGAATTTAGTTATGATCTCAATTTTTTACTGTATATAGTTTTAAGTGATTAACAAAATCGCCAATTGGAATTTCGTCAATCGGATAAACGAAGAATTTTAGATGAATTTTTCCGTAAGCTGTAGTCAGAAGTGACGAATCTGATTGCAGCTTAGTAAATGAAATTTTACGAATTTTTGGTAAAGAGTTAGATCTTGAAATTTTAACACAAGGCCTAACCCTCCGAGAGGTACGCCACATAAAAAAATTATAATTTTTGAAGACTTGTAAACAGGTTAAACAAGTCACCAAAAACAGCCCATTTTCAGTGAAATGAAATGCCTGAATGAAATCGCGGTCTACTTGGTTGTGCGTAAAATTTGATTTCATTAAGAGTTCGGATGAAATATGCCTAAGTGAGTTCAATGAACCAAAGGTGCATTTGAATATGTTGATAAGTCAATTGACTTTTAAAAAGTCAAACCGACCAATGATTAGATCGAATGATAATTTTGATATGGTCGAATGATAAATTCGACATAAAACCCGTAGGATGGAATAGTCGTAAACGATTATGACTAATCTAACCGTCTTACGAATTGTGATGATGATAGTTTGACTCTAGACAAGCTAGATGAAGACTTGGGAAAGAAGCGGGTCAAACGGATCGAGTACGCGGAAAAATGACATAACCGGATGCAAGGTAAGTGGAACTTACACCTTTTAGTAAAATAAATGTTCATCCTATAAGTTTCAAATACAATAAGGTTAATATTCAAGATATGGTTCCCGACGTGAAACAATACGGGTCGGAACTAATATAAATGATAAAAACCATGTTTAATGGTAAAAGAGATAGAACGGTAAATTAGCCATGAAAAGCTAATTATAAAAATGGGTTTTTGAACGGTTACTATAAGTAAGCCTAATGAATAAAAAGCGTAAAACGGGTTAAATGGTAATGTGGATACCATTTGACAAATATCGACTAATAAGCACTTGTCGAGTTTTATGCTTACATGATAAAGCGGCTTATGAATTAGCGTTGCTATGAATTAGCAAATTTTCGAGACAAGGTATTAAAACGGGTCAATGTATTGATCCGAGCCAGGTACGTCTAATTATGTTGTAGTTGAAGTGCTAATTTGGTCAATAATTGGTGAGAGTCTTTCGTCGTAAAATAAGAGACTAGAATTGACCAAAAAGTCTGTTAGTGCAAGATGTCTAAAGCCTATGTCTTAAGTCTAGGGGTTTAATTTGTCAAGTTTGTATAGTTTAGGGGGCTGAAATGTAATGTTTATGTTATTTACAAGGGTGACCGTTTGAAGGGTGGCCTGTCATCTTCAAACGGTCAGGTATTAGTCGTGACCGTTTGAACTGGTCATGCCAGTTTGAAAAGGACAGGGTGTTTGCCTATAAATAGGCTTGTGTGTTTCTCATTTCAAATGGTCTGGTCTGTCATGTACTGTTACTCTGCCGGATTTTCAAGTGATTAGTGAATGAGAAACGAGTATTAAAGTGACATTCTTCTGTTTTCTACTCCATTCTATCTGATTCTAAGCTGTTTAAGTGTTTCCGTCTCTTAAATAGTGTGTATTAACTCAAATTGACTCATTTGATCGGTCAAATCGATCCTACAATTGGTATCAGAGCAAGTTATGAGTAAATACACCTGAATCAGTTGGTTTTTCTACATAAAATTTGATTTCTGGACTTTTGGCCGGACAAAATGGACTGAATTTTGGACAGTGTGTGTAAAACTGTGTTTTAACAAACCCTTGAGAATATCAGATCTAAACTCTAATTAAAAGTGGTAAAAATGGACTGAAAATTGGTGACCGTTTGAACGAGGCTTGCCTGTCCGTTTGAAAAACTGACATGTCCGTTTGAAAACTGACCTGTCCGTTTGAAAAACTGACCTGTCCATTTGAAAACTGACCTGTCCGTTTGAACAAGCACCATCCCGTTTGAAAAATTGCATGACCGTTTGAACTGATGGTTCCCGTTTGAACCTATTGTTTGAAGCGATCATCTCGTTTGAGGGTGTGTTCCATTTGAGAGTGTGGTCATTCCGTTTGAAGATCTGATTTTTCGAAAAAGTCCATAGTGTTCGTGATATTGTTCGATAGTCTGATTTTGTGAAAATTGTAAACGTAAAAACAAAGCATATTGAAATTCGCCATCACTTCATACGTGATTGCTATGAAAAGAAATTAACCAGAATTGAATATTTGCACACCGATGAACAGAAGGCTGATTTCTATACAAAACCTTTTGACAGAAAAAGATTTAATTATCTTTTAAAATTGAATGGGTTGAAAAATTTGCTTTCTGGGAGGGTAATCGAGTGTGAAGCCGCGGAGGACGGCGATCAAAAGTGAACCACATCATGTTGTCACGTTTGTTTGTTCAGTTTGTTTTCTGCTTTTTGATAAAAACAAAAACACAAAAATATGTTTTTATTTTTAGGGGGAGAAAGTTTGCAGAAAAATACAAAAACATGATAAAACTACAAAAACCAAAAACATTTGAAAAAGTAAAAATGAGTTTGTGTAAAAAGGGGAAATGATAGCACATCAGCGAGACAGTGTAGTACGCTAAAGAATTGTAACGCAAAAATGTGTTAAGCAGTCTTGTAGATGATATGCCGATAGGTTTTTACACATTTAGTAGATTTGTTCGGGATATAAACATAAATTTCACTTGCTTTTATGTGGGGAACATCTCTCGGATATATGGGTAACCCCCGAAATCTTGTTTGAAAGATTCCTTTTTCGGATATACTAGGTTTGTTTACTCAGTGATATCTGGGGTATTATTCCAGGACTTCTGCTGAATGGAAGTTCTGACCTAGTCCTCGAATAATACTTTCCGCAATGCTTGAAATATAGCATCACCCTCAGCATATATGATAAGACAATAAAATTGCTTAGCAATGTTGTTGTAAGAAAGATCCTCTAAAGGGGACACACCCAAAAGTCGAGTCATGATCTCTCTGCTGAACGGTAGTTTTGACCTGAGCTCTCATGATTCTTCATAATTTATTAACCCCTTACAGATATCATTTGTGTTTAAAACTCACCTGTAAGACTGAATATTGGGATCTGGATACGGGAGTATATTCTGAGGTGGGACACATATGAAAGTTAAGCCTTAAAACATTAAATCCGTATTCTGAACAGATTAAACTTTGTGTGAAAATTTAAATGGATCAGTATATCGACAATCATTGCAAATTGTTTAATGCTTAAAATGTCACCTAAGCTTAATGGTACTTGTATCTTGTCGGCAGCTGATATGATCCCCTAACACGCTCACAAAAAGATTGTATGTACAGTTTATTGCTTTTTATATTCAAAATCCAAAAAGATTTTAGTTTTTCATCTTATTTTCGACTACTGATGTTGGGGATTGGATGATCAAAGTCTTATGTGCTAAACATGTCGGATCTTAAGGGTTGGGAAAGTAGTTGATTGTGAAAATGATCGGTAATTGATTCAATGTACAAAAGTTCATTAACTTGAATTTAATTTCTGTTTCAAAACATCAGCAACTTCATAATTTGGTCAGTCAGGGTCATTAATTTGGACTTGGCAGGCTAAACAGTTGACCAAGGTCATTAACTTGGACTTGGTTAACTGGGTGTGTCGATAAAAATTTGAAAAATCAAAAGGTTTGAAATTTCTAAATTCATGAACGTTTGAAGATGGCGTGACCGTTTGAAAAAGGCCATCACTTTTGAAAATGGTATGACCATTTGAAAGTTGCCATCGTGACCGTTTGAACCATTATTTGCCAGCTTCAAACGGACAGGGGCTATGTCTATAAATAGCACGTGGCCGTTTGAGAAATCATTTGTCACTCTCTCCATTTGAAGATCTATTTTGAGCGATTTCAAACGGTCATCAAAAACTCGAATCTACAGCCGTTATTCTGCCAAAATTTCACCAGAAACTTGTGTTTATTGTTGGCTGGTTCAACTCTAAACATGGTGAAGCCATCTACAGTGGTGTTCAATCCTAATCATAATGTGTGATGTGATCTGGATGAGCAGCAGAATCCGTTGTTGTCAGAATTCAGTAGTATTCTGGAATTTATGAGGAGAGTTTCGATTCAGAAAGCTTTGACAGACAGACGTTTAGTGTTCAGATCTCATATTCAACGGTTTTGGAAACATGCAACTTATGATGAACAAAGTAAAACAATCAATTCAGTTGTTAGGGTTAATGATGAGAAGAAACCAATTATCATTTCTGAAGCCATTGTTCGAGAAGTAATTAATTTCCCGGATGAAGAGGATTCGCCAACGAAGTTTCCCGAAAAGATGGTAAAAGGTTGCATGCTGAGAATGGGCTATGCTGGTGATTTAAACAGTGGAAGTTATTTGAAGTCAAAATTTACAAAGCCGTACAAGTTTCCTATTCATTCCGTGTTAATAGCAATGAGTCACCAAAAAGGAGGATATGATACGATGCGTGATTATTTGATGAACATGATCGTAGCTCTTGTGTTGAACAAGAAATATAACTTCTCTCATGTCGTTTTTCATTACATGGTTGATGAAGTAGTTTCGAACAGAAAGACTTGGTTATATCCAAGATTTATTCAGATGATGAGAGATCATGCTTATCCTAGAATTGTTCGAGACGAAGTAAATGATGTGTTGGTGTTATCACATATGGATAATGATTCTATTCGAGCGTTGGCAAGATATCACCCAAAATATCCAGAGCCAACAAAGATTGCTGAATTCTTTGGTGCTATTAGAGACAGAAATTATCAGGATCCTGATCCTGAAAATCATGAACACTGGAGAAACGAAGAAGAAAGAAAAGAAAAAAGTTATGTTGATGAGATGAAAGTTCTTGAAAAGTTCATATCAAAGAGAGGTGAATGGTTCTTAAAGGAACAGAAGAAGAGGTCCAGAAAAGTTACTCCTAAAGTACAGAAAGATGAAGGTTCTTCTTCACAGCCAAAGAAGAAACAAAAGAAAGCGGCAAAGATTCAATTAGTTGATGAATCGGAAGAAGAGATTGAAGTTGAAACTGAAACTGTAAATGTTGCAGAAACAAGTGAAAAGCCAGTTTCTCCTGAAACTGAACAAGTTTTAAAAGATATTGATTATCAATTGGATAATGAAGGTAGTGATGATGTGGATAAAAGCACTACAGGTTCTTCAGAAGACGAAGTAGATGAAGTTGAACATGCTAAAAGAATTCAAGATGAGATTGAGAAAGAAAAACAGCTAAAAAGAAAGAGACGAGAAGAAAATCAGAAAGATGATGATTATGTTCCTTCTCAGGAAGAAATGCAAACGACTACAACGTCGAGTAAAAAGAAGAAGGTTCCTGTGAAAAAGAAGATGGTTTCTCCAAAGGTAGCTAAACGAAAGTTGATTATCAGAGTGCCAAAAAGTACACCGAAGACAAAACAACCATCACAACCATCATCAACACCACATGATCCATCACCACCTAAATCACCACACAAATCACCTCCAAAACAACCAACTCCACCAAGACAACTCACACCACCAATTCATCATTCACCACCACCACATCTTGGTAAACAAACCGCAGTCGCTCTCTCGACATGCGAGGCTGAATACGTTTCGGCCTCCAGCTGTTGTTAACAGATCCTTTGGATCCAGCAGCAGATGCGGGATTACGGTTTGCAATTCTTGGATACACCGATATTTGTGGACAATGAAGCGGCCATCAACATTAAAAAAACCCGGTTCACCACTCAAAAAGTACACCGAAGACAAAACAACCATCATCAACACCACATGATCCATCACCACCTAAATCACCACACAAATCACCTCCAAAACAACCAACTCCACAAAGACAACTCACACCACCAATTCATCATTCACCACCACCACATCTTGGTAAACAAACCGCAGTCGCTCTCTCGACATGCGAGACTAAATACGTTTCGGCCTCCAGCTGTTGTTAACAAATCCTTTGGATCCAGCAGCAGATGAGGGATTACGGTTTGGAATTCTTGGATACACCGATATTTGTGGACAATGAAGCGGCCATTAACATTAAAAAAACCCGGTTCACCACTCAAAAAGTACACCGAAGACAAAACAACCATCACAACCATCATCAACACCACATGATCCATCACCACCTAAATCACCACACAAATCACCTCCAAAACAACCAACTCCACCAAGACAACTCACACCACCAATTCATCATTCACCACCACCACATCTTTCTCCATTACATCTTTCACCACCACATCAAGAACAACCTGTGCTTACTTCACAACAAATTTTCAAAACACCACCATCTTCACAACCTGTCATTCAAACCACTCCAGGTTCTTCGGGGTCTAAAGGTTTTCCACAAATTCCTTCGAACATGAATATTGGGCTTGATGATATTGGAGATTTAGATTTTGTGAACAATGTTCAGTTGAAGAATGTGGAAGATAAAGTTGAAGCTGTAATGGCTGAGAACAAAAGGTTGGTAAAGCGTGTAAAGTCTGTGGAAGCTCAAAATTCGACTTTGCTAAAGAAGATTGAAGCTGATGAAGCAGAAATAGAAGTGATGAAAGTTAAAATTTCTGAATTGTTGGAAGAAAAGACACGTAAAGATCAACAATATGAATATTTCAAGCTGAAAAATAAGGAATTGGAAGCAATCAAGGCTCGAAGTGAACATGAGAATTATATGTTGAGGTTTAGAAGGAGCTTCTGAACAATATTATGAACAGCCTGTTCCTCTATCTTCTGTTGCTGCTGTAGTTGAAGAAAAAGTCTTGCTAGAAGGTGTTCATAACGTTGAAGAAGATGATGATGAAGAGGATGATGATGATGATGAGAAAGTGTTTTCTGCAAATAGTTCAAGTAATGATGACGATGATGATGATGATCAAGGTGCATTTGGTTTTATAATTTCTGAAAGGTCTAAAGAACAAACTGCGGATGATCTGATGAATGATGCAGTAAATGAAGAGACAGAGGATGTAACTGGAAAGGGGGAGACTGTTGGTGATCAAAATGTTGATACGGTTGAAAAGCTGATCTTGCGTATTGAACCTGAAGTTGAAGAGGGGGAGATTAGACATACTTACACATTGGATGAAGTTTTAAAGATGTTCAATGTGAAAGAAAATGAAGTTCAGTCTGATTTTGTAGAAGAGTTAAATGCGTTTGATGTGAATCAAAAAGTTGAATATCAGTATAAGTATGTGGAAGATGCAGATCTCTATGATCGTGTTGAAGTAGAAGACTGCACTGATGAAGAAAATGTTAATGTTGATACTTCAGAATTTCCAACTCTGACGGAGTTATTTATTGAAGAGAACAGAGATGAGTTGAGACGGAAAGTTGAAGAAATTCTGAAAGATAAGAACTTCGATGGAACCACAAAAGATCCTTTGAAAGAAGAACGCAAAAAGTGGTTCAGACAATCTCATGAAAGGAAGTATAAGAGGCCTTTGAAGTTCTACAAGAGAGACAGAAATGTGTCATTGGGTGATATTATTAGCTGGGGATTTTTACCACAGGTTGATGCCTATGCAATTCGAAGAGAGTATGGGTTCAGTACTTTGAACGCTTATATGATATTATGTCATTACCCTGGTGGGATGTTGATGAGTTAGCTCAAGTCAGAACGTTAGGCTATCCAGTGAGAAAGAATGATATTCGAATGTGGGGTTGTATAAAGTTTGAAGCATTGAAGAAATTCAGGCACTGGCAACCACATTACCCAAAGAAAGTTAGAAGAGTGAATCCTGAAACTGGAAATGAAGAAACTATTCTGAATATAAAGAAGCCACGAACTATGAAGAACATTCCAGTACCGAAGATGGAACAAGAGTTTTATAAAGGTTTTATGGGATGGGTATACAGTTGTTTGACGACTGAGGCTATCATCACATATCGTGCTGGAAATGAAATCAGGAAAATCTGTGTATATGATCCTCTTTGGCTGATGAATTGCTCTGCAAAGGATATTGAATGTCTATTCATTAACAAGATCTGGTTTAAGTCTGAAGATAGAGAGCAAGCCATGCAGTTTCAACGTGTAGTATCTGTTTGTTTTCAGAAAGGTATAAATTCTGAAAATAAATGGAATTCCAAATGGCGAAAGATTGAGGAAGAGGAAAGATTGAAAGCTGAGAAAGCTCAGAAGGAGCAAGAAGAGAAAGATAAGATCTTGAGGTACACGTTAAATCAAAGAATGGCTGCTGAGGAAAAGAAGAAAGTCGATGAGAATGAGAAGCTTAGGAAAATGTTACTGAAGAAGCCTAAGCCTCGTGAAGAAACATTCAACTCCTTGTGAGGACCAAGACTGAAGACTCCGGCTATATCCAAGGGGGAGTTTGTTAGTGCAAGATGTCTAAAGCCTATGTCTTAAGTCTAGGGGTTTAATTTGTCAAGTTTGTATAGTTTAGGGGGCTGAAATGTAATGTTTATGTTATTTACAAGGGTGACCGTTTGAAGGGTGGCCTGTCATCTTCAAATGGTCAGGTATTAGTCGTGACCGTTTGAACTGGTCATGCCAGTTTCAAAAGGAGAGGGTGTTTGCCTATAAATAGGCTTGTGTGTTTCTCATTTCAAACGGTCTGGTCTGTCATGTACTGTTACTCTGCCGGATTTTCAAGTGATTAGTGAATGAGAAACGAGTATTAAAGTGACATTCTTCTGTTTTCTACTCCATTCTATCTGATTCTAAGCCGTTTAAGTGTTTCCGCCACTTAAATAGTGTGTATTAACTCAAATTGACTCATTTGATCGGTCAAATCGATCCTACAAAGCCCTTAACGGGCGAACCGGGTAAACGACCGTTAGAGTTTGTTTAGAAACTTGTTTATTGATTTTGAAACCCTTAGATACATGTAAAAAGTATAGGCAAAAGCGTTTGTGGGTCGAATGTTTAGAAATAGTCAATTTCGAAAAAGGACTAGCCGAAGGGTAAAATTTGGGATTTTGGGTTCCTTATGTTAAATCCACCACAAAAATAGTTGTGGTGGAAGATAAGTAGTTATTTAGCAAGAAAAGACGAGGTGCGAAAAGAAAATAGCGAGTTCGATGCTTAGATGCTTAAAAGTCCGCTAAACGGGTCAAGATAGACTAAGAAGTAAATTGTGGTTAAATGCTTAGATAGATACAAATGAATCGGTGAATGTAAACGCCTATGTAAACTCTAGGATGGGAGCGAAAACGTTAAGGTTTGACAAGCCCGGGATGGGTAAAATGATAGGAATTAACTATTTTCTTTTTAGAGCATGTAGTGAAATAATAATGCCAAACGGGTAGAATAATCACCTAAAGGATTTATGAGCCAACATTGGATAAATCAGATTTTTATGCAAACCAATGTGATAAACGGGTCTGTAATTTAATTACGGACGCGTAGGAAAAAGAATCGTGTAAAACGGATGTGTAGATTGAAAGTTATGCACGTTTTCGTAAAAGGAATCGGAACTGGGAAAATGCAGCAACGAGCTGCAAAGCTTCTGCCCATTTAAGGGCGTCGCGCCACGCGACGACATGGCCCAAGGGCCGTCGCGCGACGCGACGGGGTGCAGGTTTTATGAAAATTGTTTGTTGGTTCCGTTTTGATTCGCGAACTTGTTTAGACATGTTATAAACGCTATATGACTAACTCATTTCATGTTTTATGAAATGTAGGTGCTAACCGAGTTACCGGAAGACGATCAAGCTAAGCGATGAACCGAACACACAAAGAACAAAGCTTCCGCGAATAGTTTCGTTGTCATGTTTTAAACGGCGATTTAAATTTTACAAAATGTTGTAACGTTTTATTTAGTATAATGTTTTAATAAACTCATGTTTTAAGTTTATGATGAATTTTAAATACACTAATATAATAGAAATTTATTTGATAATAGTATAAAATGGACCAAGGGTCTTACACTCACTGATACTGTAAACTAACAAATAGTCAAATAACACAAAACAATATTCACACATAAGTTATTTCCTAACACAGAAATTAAAATTTAAGTGTCAGCAGAACACTTCTTTGGCTTAAACCAGTGGCTGTAGCTCTGATACCACTCACTGTCGCAACCTATAAAAACCCTCCTAAAAATACTTTTTGCCTAGGGATGGCAAAAATACCCAAGCCCGAAACCAATGTTGTAGAAGGCGCTAGGCGCTAGTCGGGCGGTGAGGTACAGCCTAGGGATTAATCGGGATTAATAGGGATTAATCGGGATTAATCGGAATGGGATTTTTATATGTATTTTTTCAAAATTATATATATATACCCAATAATATAAAAATAATACTTCAAAATTCACATAAATACTTCAAAATTCACATAAAAATTCAAAAATTAACCAACTTTTGACCAACTAGGACCGATTAATCCCGACTAGGACCGATTAATCCCGACCAGGACCGATTAATCCCGACCAGGACCGATTTTTACCAAAAAAACCATGGTCCGATTAGTCCGATTAGTCCGACTTTTGACCGACTAGGACCGACTTTTGACCGACTAGGACCGATTTTGACCTGGACCGATTAATTGACCGATTTGCTTAAAATTAGGCGATTAGCTACCGCCTAGCGCCTAGGCGGCGATTAATCGGCCGCCTAGGCCGATTTCTGCAACAGTGCCCGAAACAAATGGGACGGTATACCCGATACCCGACGGGTAATGGGCCGGGTATGGGATTAGTTTTAAAAATTTTCGCGGGTATGGGTCGGGTATGGGATTAGGTGATACCCGACCCGATTACCCGAAACCACATACCCGTTTACCCGAACTATATATCCGATCATATACCCGGATTTTTTAATTTATATTTTTATTTTCCATTAACCATTGTCTATTAGTGATTTATTTTAGTATGTTCATAATGTGAAAAAATAAATTTTCTTTTAGTATATGTATTTGATAATAGTATTTTTATTTTGTATGTTGTGAAGTATATACATATAAGTGTATAAATATTATAAAGTTATAATTAATTTATGATAAAACTTATATTATGTAATGTATGTTTTTAATTTATAATAGTTGTCGTATAAATAAAATATATAATAATTATAATTGTAAAAAAATGTATTTGGAACCCCAACGTAAATATTTTAAAAAATTAATGGGTATACCTGATACCCGACGGGTAATTACCCAACAAATACCCGACGGGTATTGGGTCGGGTATGGGATATAATTTTACAAGCGGGTATGGGTATGGGATTACCAATACCCGACCCCAACCCGACCCATTGCCATCCCTATTTTGGACACCCCTAAACGTTCCTAAATATACCCCGTACGCGAGAAACGGACCCGAAATAGCCCTACAATTAGAAAAATCAAGAAAAACAAATTTCAGATGTCGCTCGCGGGCTGCGACCAAGACCCCCTTGGTCTGTCGCGGGGCACGACCGCCCTTGTTTGTCTGACAAGTCATAGTGCCACGTGGCACATGACTCACCAAGCCTACCCCTTGACTCACCTGGTCTACAGCCGCCTTTCAGGCTCTCGCGGGCCGCGAAGGCCCTAGCTGTATCTCTCACGGGGCGCGAGAGAGTGGTCGACCAGCCTATAAATAGAGGGCTTCGGCTCATTTGATCACTCGTTCATTTCTCGATTTCTCTCTCAATTTCTATATAGTAGAAACTATACTCGGGCATAATACCCACTATAAAGCGAAGCTCTGCCTTGTTGTAAGTACTATAACCCGGCTATTACCCGACACGATCGATTTAGGATTCCGCAACGCATGTCGGCTCTGCCCAACTCGGTCGTTGGAATTCTGTCTCGTGTTACACTCGATTGATCTAGGATTTCGTAATGCATGTCGGCCCTGCCTGACTCAGTCATTGGAATTCTGTCTCGAGTTGTACGGTTAATGTGAATTGGGTTATTTTACTAAGACGTATGCATTGTTTAATTTTAATAGATAATAACCGGGAGAATCACCAGGAAGCCATAGTAGTATCACCTAAGTCAACAAAGTAAGTACATTCACTTTTTCTCAATATTTGAGAGTACGTTTTTGTGAGTCAAAATGTTTTACCAAAACCTCAAATATTTTCAAATACAACTACAATGATTAAGTTTTTGTAATTCTACAATTGCTGTCAGTATTATGGGGTTTGTATACAGTATTTGTTAACCTTCACAATTGGGCACGAGTATCCAATGTGTGATATGACCATAGTCACAGACCCGTCGAGTGACATGT
The DNA here is from genome assembly GCA_030545235.1 of Helianthus tuberosus. Classification (NCBI taxonomy): domain Eukaryota; kingdom Viridiplantae; phylum Streptophyta; class Magnoliopsida; order Asterales; family Asteraceae; genus Helianthus; species Helianthus tuberosus. The sequence goes on along the minus strand of CM060438.1, from coordinate 621,182 downwards.
ACTGACCGAGTAATTATGTAGATATAAACATTGTAATCACCCTTAATACTGTAATGTGTAAACAACTGATGCTTTACAAAATGGAATGTACTTGCCAATATTTCTTGGTGATAAAATGTTTTTAAAACGCGTTTCAGGTAACACAGTGTGAAAGCCAAATAGAAGCCAGCTGGAGAGCACTAAAGGCTTGGAAAAGTGGCTATAAAAGTTACCTATTTAAGAAGAAGTTTCTGTTTTCAATAATTAGGGTTTATCCCTACAAATGTACTGTCAAATGAACTTGGGTTTTTTTCCCAAAGATTTGTTATAAAAGTTTGGTCTTTTACTCTGATAAAAATATTTCCTAACTACGGTCCTGATGTATTGCGCTGCCAAATTAATAAACACCGATGCCACTGATCTGAATCTCGCGGCGCCCGCACCCCGGGAGTGGGTGCCGCGAGCTCAGATGGGTGGTATCAGTGTTTATTAATTTGGCAGTGGAAATGAGACATCAGGACTGTAGTTAGGAAATACTTTTATCAGAGTAAAACACCAAACTTTTATAACAAATCTTTGGGATAAAACCCAAGTTCATTTGACAGTACATTTGTAGGGATAAACCCTAATTATTGAAAACAAAAACTCCTTTTTATTTAGGTAACTTTTATAGCCAGTTTTCCAAGCCTTCAGTGCTCTCCAGCTGGCTTCTATTTGGCTTTCACATTGTGTTACCTGAAACGCATTTTAAAAACATTTTATCAGCAAGAAATACTGGCAAGTACATTCCATTTTGGTAAAACATCAGTTGTTTACAAATTACAGTATTAAGGGCGATTACAATGTTTATATCTACACAATTACTCGGTCAGTACGTGTCACTCGACGGATCTGTGACTATGGTCATATCACACATTGGATACCCGTGCCCAATTGTGAAGGTTATCAAGTACTGTATACAAACCCCATAATACTGGCAGCAATTGTAGAATTACAAAGACTTAATCACTGTAATTGTATTTGAAAAAACATTTGAGATTTTGTTAAAATATTTTGACTCACAAAAATGTACTTTCAAAAAGATTTAAAAAGAAGAATGTACTCACATTGTTGACTTAGGTGATATTACTAAAGCTTTCTGGTAATTCTCTTGGTTATTATCTATTAAAATTAAACAATGCACACGTGTTAGTAAATTAACCCAATTCACATTAACCGTACAACTCGAGACAGAACTCCAATGACTGAGTCAGGCAGAGCCTTAACATGCATTACGGAGTCCTAGATCAACCGGGTATAACACGAGACAGAATTCCAATGACTGAGTCGGGCAGAGCCGACATGCGTTACGGAATCCTAAATCGATCGTGTAGGGTAATAGCAGGGTTATAATACTTACAACGAGGCAGAGCTTTGCTTTATAGTGGGTATTATGCCCGGGTATTACTTTTACTATCCAGAAATTGATAGAGATTACAGAATTTTAACGAGTAACAACTGAACCTTGACCTCCTATTTATAGGGCTGGAATAGGTGGCTCGCGGTCCGCGACAAGACGCGTGTCGCGTATAGGCTTGGCCAGTCACCAGCCTAGCTTTGCCGAGTCATGTGCCACGTGCCACTATGGAGTGTCGAGCAAGTAAGGGTCCTCGCGCCCCGCGACAGACCAATGAGGTCTTGGTCGGGCCCTGCGAGCGACTGCCAAACTTTGTTTTCTTGATTTTTGTAAGTATAAAGGTATTTCGGGCTCGTTTCTCGCATACGGGGTATATTTAGGAACGTTTAGGGTCACGTTAGTGGTTCTAGAAGGGTTGTTATACACCTGAGAATTACCTAGGAGTAATTTTTTTATCCGTTGTTGATGTGACAAAATGATCGACTGATGGACGACAGGCGTAGGTAATATGAAGATGAGGGATTCTGTTTTTTCTTTCGTGTGGTGCTAGTCACGATTCATCTTCCTCTCGCGTAATATCACATCATGCACATCATACTGAAACCTCCAATAGACCGTATAACTCTTCCCCACCCCACATCATCAACATCCACTGTCACACAAAGCTTTCACTTATCGATTGGCTACAAAACAATAACTCATTAGAGCTTCATTTTATACACATGCCTAACTTGGAGGAGGGGCACGGTGGGTGATCACCCTGAGCCTACTCTCACCGAGGAACTAAAGTTTTCTTATAATATATTTTTAATTTTTTATGTAAACCGACCTGGATGAGGGTATGGTGGGTGATCACCCTGGGCTCGCTCTCTCGGGGGACCGAAGTTTTCTTATAACATATTTTAAAATTTTGTTATATATTCTAGAGTTAACTGCCATTTTCGTCCCTGTGGTTTGGTCACTTTGGCCATTTCAGTCCATTTTTCAAAAATGCGCCATTTTCGTCCCCCACGTTCTGGAAAGGTGCCATTTCAGTCCAAAAATCATAACCCAGTTAAGTCAGTTTGTAAATAAGGACTGATTGTGTAAATTTGTAACATAAAGGACTGATTGTGTAAATTTGAAAAATGGACTGAAATGGCAGTTAACACCACCACCACTAACCCTGCCACCACCACCACTCTGCTGCCACCACCACCACCACCGCCACCACAGCCACTACAGCCCTGCCACCACCACCACTCCGCTGCCACCACCACCACTCCGCTGCCACCACCACAGCCACCACAGCCACTGCCACCACCACCACCACCGCCGCCGCCGGAACCACCACCATCAACGTCATGGCAAGACCCATATTTTCAGACGTTTGTATGTAATATTGAGTCAGAATTTATTGTATTTAATCCGAAAAGTAAACGAGCAAAACAAAGGAACGAGAACGATATACCGAAACAAAAAGCTTGCGGGTTACGGGGACGTCTTCGTCTTCTCCGATGAACTCCGAACTCCGGCGAGTTGCAGAAATGAGCAGGGGTGGAACGAGAACGGTATACCGAAACGAAAAGCTTGCGGGTACCGCTGTCTGATGAGCTTCGCGGGCTCTCCAGCGTTTCCACTTTCCAATTCTCCAGCACTCATCATGATAGGTCTGGTATAACACACACACGAGTCAAAAGTCAAAACCATGCTGTTTGACTTTTTAAAAATTAACCAGTGTAAAACTGTGATATACATAACAAGAGTTTCAGATTGTTCAAACTAATGGTTGATATCAACATATAAGTATCAAAATTTGAGTCATATAACAGAATGTTTGACCTAATAAAAGTCAAAATTTACGTGATTCCCATCTTGGCAAACACAAGTTCACATTGGAAAGATTTCCCTTGACCTTTGCCTCCCCAGACACCCAAAATTAGAGGGACCTGAAGCAAGAAATTTTTTTAAAAATTGTAAAAAAAAATAAAACTTATAAATTTATCAAGATTTTCTTGAATTATTTTAACAAGATTGCATTATAGTTAGATATTAACCTTGATGTTGGGCAAAGTCATGAAGTTCCACCCCTGCTCATTTCTGCAACTCGCCGGAGTTCGGAGTTCATCGGAGAAGACGACCGGAGAAGACGAAGACGTCCCCGTAACCCGCAAGCTTTTCGTTTCGGTATACCGTTCTCGTTCCTTTGTTTTGCTCGTTTACTTTTCGGATTAAATACAATAAATTCTGACTCAATATTACATACAAACGTCTGAAAATATGGGTCTTGCCATGACGTTGATGGTGGTGGTTCCGGCGGCGGCGGTGGTGGTGGTGGTGGCAGTGGCTGTGGTGGCGGTGGTGGCTGTGGTGGCGGTTGTGGCTGTGGTGGCGGTGGTGGTGGCAGCGGAGTGGTGGTGGTGGCAGGGCTGTGGTGGCTGTGGTGGCGGTGGTGGTGGCAGCGGAGTGGTGGTGGTGGCAGGGCTAGTGGTGGTGGTGTTAACTGCCATTTCAGTCCATTTTTCAAATTTACACAATCAGTCCTTTATGTTACAAATTTACACAATCAGTCCTTATTTACAAACTGACTTAACTGGGTTATGATTTTTGGACTGAAATGGCACCTTTCCAGAACGTGGGGGACGAAAATGACGCATTTTTGAAAAATTGACTGAAATGGCCAAAGTGACCAAACCACAGGGACGAAAATGGCAGTTAACTCTATATTCTAAGTTTATTTTTGCATACTTTAGGGGCCCATTTTTCCTACTCGCCTCGGGCCCCCATATTTTCAGGAATTCTCTAGGACAACCATGTCTATACACATGCAAGTCACCCCATGTTTGGGAAAATATGATATTTCCATATATTTGTTTTTACATTGAAATAGAAGGCAAATATACAACAAGCTGCGCTCTAACTCTTTTTAAATGATGATGCAAGTATCCAACGATGTTCTAAGTATTTACCTATTTAAATGAACAACATGGGTCGTTGTTTGTGAGGGTTCCCTTCAAATTTCTATTCATGGAAATTTGGGTGAAAATGCACATTAATGTATGTTTATTAACTAAATATGTTTAATTCATCCAAATCAAAAAGAGGGAAACAAGGATCATGGACAAGGAAAAGAAATCAAATTTGATAATTTAAATATTGGTTAACTTCTTTGGGTATTTTCTTGGAACATGTGCTACCTTTAAATACTTTTCTTTCAAATTCTCATTTAGATATTCTTATTTATTGAGTAGTACAAGTGTCTACTTTAAAAAATGGAGGAAATAGTGTACAAGAGGTTTAAAGTGTGTGAAGTATAGGAGACTATAAAAATCTATCACATGTCCTTCAAGCCAGAGGTATAATCATCCATGTAAATAATTTGTTTAGTAAGTACGTAATTACGTACTGGCACATAATCACATAATATTTCAAAGAAAAAATTACAAGTTTTGTCTTTTATGTATGTCCCAAATTGCAGGCGCTGTCCTTTAAACCAAAACTTGACATGCGGTGTCCTTTGTGTTTTCAAAATCTTGCACGTTTTGTCCTTTAGGCCAAACTTAGTTAGATTTTTTAGTTAAATCTGGTATCAAGGGGCTATTTTGTAAAAAAAATTATTCAGGGACTAAATTGTACAAAACTTATTATTATTATTATTATTGTTATTATTATTATTATTATTATTATTATTATTATTATTAATATTATTGAGTAAATTACTAACCACCATCACCACCACCCTTCATCACCATCACCACCACCCTCCACCGCCGCCGCCACCACCGCCACCACCACCACCGCCACCACCACCATCAAAACACCTGTAATATTCCACATTCATGCATCGAGCTATGTTCAAGAAAACCTTACAAGCCAGCAATTTCTTATGACTATATATATGTATCCACATTTCTTTAACACTAACCAATCAGAAGAACAGTCCAATTTCAACAAATCAAAAACAATAACACTTCACCCACGAAAATAGTTGGAAAAAAATTATTTAAAATCTAAAAATCAAACAGTGTGATGTAGATGTCCAGCCTATACCAGATCACAAGTCCACACAGATGTGTGTTCGAGATCAATATTTCAAGAATCGTGTTCTTGATAGACACCTCCATTGCCACCCACTGATTCTCCGGCATCGATTCTCCGACCACCCACCTGCCACCCACTGACCAAAAATCAAAAACCCCAAAAATCCCCAAAATCAAACAAATAAAAAACCCCCTAAAAATCCCCAAAAACAAACCTGCAACCGACCTTAATCCCCAAAAACAAACCTGCAACCGACCTTAACATCGATTCTCCGGCATCGATTCTCCGACCACCCATCTACAACCGACCTTAACACCACCTCCACTGCCGCCCATAACGCCACAGCCAGACACTCGCCATCCACCCACCACCCACCTGCAACTGGCCTTAACACCACCTCCACCGTCGCCCCTAGCACCACAGCCACCCACCACCCACCTACAACTAAACCCACCATAACCACCCGCCATAACCACCTGCCACAACTGATCTGCGCTTTAGCCATGTCGAGTTCTGACTCCATAAACGGCTTGATGAACGTAAGATCCCAGAAAGATGCAGTGATCTTCCGAGTGGAAACAGGTAGATGAACAAGATGTAGTTGCTTGTTGTGATCTTGTTGTTCTTGTTGTTTGCTTTGTTGATTGTTGTTATTGTGGATTTGAGTGTAAAATGGATTTTCATAGAGTTTCCAGGTTGGGGATGAGGTTGTTTTTGTATTGACCATAGTCATTGTTGTTATTAGAGAAGTTTGATTTCTGAATGAGAAATAGCCCCTTGAATACCTGAATAATTTTTTTTGTACAATTTAGTCCCTGAATAAATTTTTTTTACAAAATAGCCCCTTGATACTAGATTTAACTAAAAAATCTAACTAAGTTTGGCCTAAAGGACAAAACGTGCAAGATTTTGAAAACACAAAGGGCACCGCCTGTCAAGTTTTGGTTTAAAGGACAGCGCCTGCAATTTGGGACATACATAAAGGACAAAACTTGTAATTTACTCTATTACAAAATTACGTAACGTTATACTTATGCTCAGAGTAAAATGCATATTGCGTAACTATGTACTAGTACATAATTCCGTAACGTTAAACAAAAATACATAATCATATAGTTTATACAATAAAAAAATAATAAATTAAAAAACTATAGCGATTTCTTACTCAAATTAAAGAGAATAAAACACTCATATGGAAGTGAGTTTAAAAGTTAACTATAGTCATTTTTCATAGTTCTCTTTCTCCACTTGTTTTTATGTGATTCAATTAGGCTCATTCTATACGCACCCCCCCTCTTTCCTGATTATACCCCTCTTGTGAGAGGAAAACTGTCGGTCCCACGCAGGCCCCACCTGTAAGTATGTGAGAGAAGGGGGTGAAAAAAGTAAATAGAGGGGTGTAGAAAGTAGCACCCTTCAATTATTTAGGGCCACCTGAATCTCAAACATTTAATTTTTAAATTAATGGCCTATATTCTAATACTTTATACAAGATCCAATCCCTAAAAAGGATTTTTTTAATCTTGTAATTGATTTTTTTAATCCATTCCAAAACCATCAGAATCGCAAATTTTATAAATTTTGTGGATTTGAGTACAATATCCTTCCATAAAGATTTCGAAAAATGAGTATTATAATAGGGTTCATACGAGAGAGGCCGAGCCGAGCTCGACGCTCAGTTCGTGCATTGTTTTTCAAGCTCGAATTCGGCTCGTTTTCTATATATAATATGTTATAATCTCGTATTTTACAGGTTGAATAAATGTAATGTTATATAATACTGTGACAAATACTTTTAGATAATTAATAGTTCAAACTACTACAAGCAAACATAGAGATAAGTTAATTATACTGAAAAGTCATGTTAATTTATTTAGAGTAAACTGCCATTTTGGTCCCTGAGGTTTGGTCACTTTTGCCACTTTAGTCCAAATTTGAAACCTTTTGCATCTGGGTCCCTGTGGTTCTACTTTAATTGCCATTTTGGTCCAAAAATGAAGTTAGCTCAGATTTCACCAAAAAAATCCTGATTTTTGTTCTTTTCCTCAAGGGTAAAATGGTCATTTTTTTATTTTTTATTTTATTTAAAGAGCTCTGCACTCTCTCACTCTATATCGTTTCTCTCTCTTCTCTCTCTTAAGAGATCCTCGATTCCTCCCAAACACCTCCTGCCTACCGACGAACCACCACACCATGACCACCCTCCTCCTCCCTCTCACTCTCGTCTTCTCCGGCGAGGTTCTCCGGCAACACAACACCTTCACCTCCTCTGTTTTCATCTTGTTCTATCGGATCTGTAAACCGCAGCTCAACCTCACTTATACAGTTATGAATCTTTAATCAGGTATGTTTGTTCATCTCTAATGGGGTTAATTGTAATACCCTTTTACTGGATTCTTGATTTGTTGATTATGTTTTCTGTAAATTTGTTACAAACCCTAGAAATGCGAAACAGAGTGTTTTTTACCTTTTTTTTGAGAAATTTGTTGTCAATTTAGGGTTATTTTGGTTTGACGTCAAAATGCTGAATTGATTGGTGTTAAAATCATGATTCAGATCTTGTTGCTCTGTTTTAAGGTTTGATTTTAGTGTAATTTGATTTTTAATTGCAGATTGATTTGAATGGATTCACTTGTTGATGGAGTCAGTACTTTGTCAACTAGCCATAACTCTTTGTGGCTTGATTGTTGTTAATTTTGATGGTTCAGTTCTAAAATCAGGGTGAAGGGAAGTTTTGGGGGTGGAGATTGATGGTGGAGGTAGAGATAGATGGTGGCACTAGTGGAGATTGATGGTGGTGAAGGTGGAGATGGATGGTGGTTGTTTTGTTATGCAGAAGAAACCCATAGAGAAAGAGATAGAAGAAGTGGGGTATTTATTTTCTTTAAATAAAATAAAAATAAAAATAACCATTTTACCCCTGAGGAGAAGGACAAAAATCAGGATTTTTTTTTGAGAAATCTGAGTTGACTTATTTTTTGACCAAAATGGCAATAAAAGTGAAACCATAGGGACTGGGATGCAAAAGGTTTCAAATTTGGACTAAAGTGACAAAACTGACCAAACCTCAGAGACCAAAATGGCAGTTTACTCGTTTATTTAAAATAAGTTTACAAGCAAACATAGAGATAAGTTAAGTATACTGAAAAGTCATGTTAATTTATTTAAAATAAGTTTACAAGCAAACATAGAGATAAGTTAATTATATTGAAAAGTCATGTTAATTTATTTAAAATAAGTTTATAGATCATCTGTCATCATATAAGGGTATAAGACAAAAGATATGAGGTCGTGGTTTTATAGATCATTTGTCATCATATAGGGTATAAGACAAAAGATATAGGGTCGTGGTTTTAATTAGTTAATTGGTTTGATGTGATCGTTGTTTATTATTTTGTAAGGCCTAAATCAATTTATATAAATTAAATCCCATAAAAGACGGATATCGTGTTTTCTTAAGGAAAAAAAAATCATTTGCATCCACGGGAAATCTTCAATACATTACTTAGAAGATGAGAATCAATGCACAACAAGTAAAATCCGAAAGGCTACATTATTATTATTATTATTTTAATTTTAACAACAAAAATCAATACAATCGAAAACATTAGAAAGCATACAAAAATATGCTTCTAATTGATTCCTTTTTACATATGAACGTACAATTAATATATGACCTCAAATAATTGTCTCTAGCTAGCGTTTGGTTCTAGCTAGCACTGAGGAAAGTCCGCAGGTGGCGGCGGCAGTGTTGATTCCGGTGTGCCTCCGTTCTCCACCAAGAAAGCGGTGCCCAAACCCCATGGCAAATGTACTTCCAAATGGCAGTGAATAAACCACACACCTGATAGATCGATCTTATATGGAAAATTTTTAATTTATACGTAAAATTTAAAATACCAAACAATCATAAAATAAAATAAGTGTACCTGGATTATTGGCTCGGAATCTGATTACAGCCCAGCCGCCGACAGGGACTCCAAGCGTGTTCCGTTCTTGAGGGTTGACCATATTGAACTTTCGAGTGTCGTTAGCTGGATCATAGTTCCCGAAGCCTTGAGCCAACACGTAGAAGTTGAATCCATGCAAATGCATCGGGTGATTTTCAATGCCCAACAAGGCTGTGTTCTGGAGCACGATCTGAACCGTCGAATTAAACTTAATTTTCTTGAGATTTGTTACCTTGGATGTCATCAGAAGATTAAGACTCTGATTGAAGCTGTTGTTGACGTTTGTGTAATCGAATACCACTGGTGGTCGATCCGGGAAATCAGTGGTGTACACCCCACTAACATTTCTGAAATAGGCTTCTAAAAGTGACATTCTTGTGGGCAAAACAAATGAGTTATTGTTCATGCTTGCAGCCATTCTTTGCCCGAATATCCCTCCACATGTTTGGTTGGAACCGCATGCTTCTAACCCCATCCCTATGGTTATGAACATGTTCTCATCCACTGTTTGTGGAACGGGTGACCAGAAGGGGCTGCTGACAAGCGCCGTTAGATTGCTTGAGAAGGTAAAGGCTGTGGCTGTATCGTTGAAGTCGGGTAGGACGGGGAGTATTGCAGGGGTTGTTTGTGTGGCGTTCGAGTAAGCAAGGACTCCAGTGGTGGTGTTGCCGTTGAATTGAACACCAACTGCGTTAGCATATGGATTAGCCGCCATGTAATATAATCCTGGTGACTGGTTTGCAGTTAACAGGACGTCGGTGGTTTGACCTGGGCCCACCACGACTACGTCCGTCGGGAATGGGTTGGTGTAGGCTGCATCTACCGCAACGACTGTAAAGTTGTGGTTGGCTATTTTGAAGAAAAACTGAGTGTTGAGTGCAGCGTTGATTATTCGCAACAAATATGTTCTTCCTGGTACCACGTCTAACCTGTATGTGACTGGTTCAAAAAAGAACATGCATGCATACGTTAAAACTTCAACCCCTTTTAATTTGTTTGTATACAATATATATATATATATTTTTTTTTTATGGTCCAGTAGCAAGCTTACTGTTTGAACGACAGGTGGAGTTTGACATATCACCAGGCCAGCCGTTGATGGTATAAGCATCAGAGATACTAGGTACGGCTCCTGTGGCTAGTGCAGCGCTCTCAACATCGTTAGGGTCAGCGTTCCACCATTCTCCTAACATAATGGTATCTTCGCGATAGGGTTTAACGAAAGGGTACTTTTGGCCTTCTCGTGGGCGGATGATGAGAGCACCGTGTACCGTTGCTCTCAGCCATTGAGAGTGTGCGTGCCACCAAAGTGTGCCCACTTGTCCTGTCAGATTGAACCTGTATGTATAGTTACCTCCCGGCCTGATGGGGCATTGAGTCACGAATTCAGGACCATCCGCCCATTGAGTTAGCCTTTGGAAAACACCATGCCTAGGAACATGATTAAAAGGAGATGTTTACTTAAAAGGAAATCAAACGTACGAACGAACAGTTGCTAGTTATGTTGTATATACCAGTGAATGGTAAGGTTGTATGGAGATTTGTTAAAGACATGAACAACAACGGTGTCACCCTCCTTAACCCTTAACGTCGGCCCCGGAAGGCTTCCGTTGACAGCCATGATCACTTGGTTTTGACATAATCGATTGACTGTTAGATTCTTCACCTGCATGCCAGCGTTATCTTTAGTTAATAAACTAAAACAATGACCACCGAGATTGTAAATAAAAGACAGACAGACAGACATAAATAGTAATTACATGAAACGAAGTCTCTACTGTAGCAGCTGACGCGGACAAAGAGAAAAATGCTAGCACCAATCCAACTACCAACAATGCCATTCCGTGCAAGAATGTGTGTGAGATTGAGAGAGAGAGAAAGAGAAACTTAATTGGTAAAGTTCTGATAGGGTAGAAGAAGTGAACAACATTTCCATATATATATATATTGATTGCTTGAATAACATAATTTAATCATATAGTTGAATTAGTTTAATCATATAGTTGAATCTTCCACCTCAGTCTAGGCACCTACTTTTGACAATCATGCTTCTAATTATTTTATGGATTTAGGAAGCACAATGGCAACCGCCCAGAAGGTTGTTTCCTCACACGGTTGGTTGTATTAGGGTTATTATGTCAATAGAGGCTTTTTTCCCCTTAAAAATGGTGTTACACTTCCTTTTCTCTTAGATTTGTTCCCTTAATCACTTTCAAATAAAATATTTTCATTTTCAAAGACATAATTAGAAGCGTGCAAAACCAAGAGTTTAACATGATTTAAGTGTTCTTCTATACACCTAGATAAAAGTTAAAATACAAAGACTCTTAACGTGCGATAGGATGCGTATGCTTCGCACGACAATTCCACTTTATACATTAACCTGACTCTCTCTCAATACACAAAGATAAAAATGATTAACTTTTTGGTTAATCGTTTTTTTAATAAACACGTATAAAAATTTAGAGTAAACTGCCATTTTGGTCCCTGTGGTTTAGGCAGTTTTGTCATTTTAGTCTAAATCTCAAACTTTTTAAATCTGGGTCCCTGTGGTTTGCATTTTGTTGCCATTTTAGTCCAAATCTCAAAAACTCTCATTTTTTACTGTTTCAACATCCCTTTTTTGTCTTTATCTGCAGGGGTAGTTTTGTCATAATTTAATAAACAATTTATTTATTAAAAAACCCCACAAATATAAATACCCCTTCCCAATTACATCATCATCTTCTGTCACACCCCGAAATTATTAGAGCTGGCGTGACTGGACTGGTATCTTCATTACACAGTGGAAGCAAATAAGCAAAGACTTTCTAGAAATTGAACGCCCGCTAAGTACTCGAATCCCCAATGGTTCTCCTATTCCAACCGTGCCTCGACTTTGAAATGCAACCTGAGAAAGAAACATGCGAAAAGTCAACATAAAGTTGAGCGAGTTCATAGTTTGTTTGTAAAAGATTTGAAATAGATCTTTTGAATAACGGTTTGTGAGATATTATTGAGAAAACGAATTTAGAAATCATTTTCTTGTCAAGTTATATGGGAACTTTGTATTCGTATAACTTCGTATTTCTAACGCATTATGTTCGTAGAACCATGTATTTGTAAACTCTTGTATTTGTAAAATTTGTATAACCGCCAATGCCCACCCTGACTTTTACTTCATGCCCGCATAATCCCTATGCTTTGAATTTGTATAAAACCTTTGTAAACAATGTAAGTATGTATGTATGTAAATCCCGGTATGAAAGCAAACAAGGAAAAGATCACCAATGGTTTGCAAGGCCACTGATATGTGTGACGGTGTAGGAAGACTCAAACCTAGCAGACTTTGTACCGGGCTTCCGGCTGGAAGACATAGTCACCACATGGCCCATTCTGCGGACTCATGGATGGGGCTCGCTACACACAAATAGATCTATCACTCATGCCCCTCGGTCCTGATACGAGGATTAATGGTCCCAAGTATCCGCCTACCCTATCACATGATCTATGGTTCTTTCCTAGGCTAATCATACCAATAGTATTGTAAGTAATCCTTTTGTAACATGTATTTTACCCCAGTCTCTCAGACTGAACCTCCCCAGTCTCTCTATATTATCACCAGACGATCCATCCCTAGTCATGAAAATCATTCACATTTCGATAATACGCATTTGTTTTGTAAAAACCGGTATATTTAATATGATTCATTCGTAAACCATTTGAGTTCCTTGAAATCCGTTCGTAACATGTCTTAAAAATATGAGTTTTCGTTCATTCAAAAACTTCGTATGTTCCTGCAAAACGTGCTTTGTCTAAAATATGCGGTCTTTGTTCATTGAAAACTTTGTGTGTTTTCTGCAAAACGTGCATGTCTTTCCACCCCGAAAACACTTATAGAAAGTAAAACCGTAAAAATTTGGGGTTATGAACTCACCTGGATTTCCTTGTGCAAAGCTAGCTAATTACGACTTCGTGATGTCGCTTCCAAGATGAGACTCGCTAGCGTGCATTCTATAATATCCCTAACACGGAATATCTTATAAGTTTCTAAATAAACACGATAACTAAACTACGTGTCATCGAGCTCTACCAAATCGTTAATCGAACGATTCAACGGTTAAGTTGTTAAGTTAACGAAAATGACTAAGTTAAACTTTGTCGCCCCGAGAAGTCGTTTGTGTATATAGGAATATTCGTATGAAAATAATATATAATATCCTTGTATTATATATATTGCGTCTGGATTAGGTTCAAACGTGAACAAAATCCCAAGCGTGAACCGCGTGAACTAATCTGAACCATTGATTTCAAATCATTGTGACAAGGGTAGGATTGTAACTTCTTATAATATAAATATTGAATTTTAATTATTATTTTATTAACTTCAAAATATTATCTACATCAGTTACAAACGTTTTCAAAATTTAGAATCAAATCTTAACATATTTGTTATTGTTCAAAATTATTTTTCATAATCTTCTCAACAAACATCAATATCTTCATTGTTCTTGATCCACAATTCACGCTCATAATTATCTTCTACAATTAACGTCGTTCAATATTATATCGCCGGAATTCAACTTTCAAAAACCTGAAAATCTTGCCGGAGATCAACGGTTCAAAAAATCGGAAAATCTCGCCGGAAATTGTTCTTTGCTGATTAAGTCGACTGTATCTTTGCCCCTATTCGCCGGACATCAACAGACATCTGTAAGTCGTCTGTATATTTGTCCCTAATCGCCGGACGTATCGTGTGTCATCTTCATTGTTTCCGTCACCATCAGTCGCCGGAAATCCAAACTTAAGCCGGATTAAATTTCCGGCGAATATTAATTGTATTAGCTAAACAGTTTTTTTCCGGTAGGTGCTATTGTGTTTCATTCATGGCCGAACCAGAAAACGACAATCACATTTATGACCAAAACAATGTCGATAATGTATTTGTTACAACATTGGATCATCCAGGTAGTGTAATCGTATGACCATTGATTTCCATATATTTTAACGAACACGTAATATTGTCATTGTTTTTTGGTATTAGTAGCATGATTCGAATCATAGTTTTAGTCTTTTGTTTGTTGAACTAGAGGTTTTAGTCTACCTTTTTTTTTGTGTATAACTTTAACTTCGTAGTACACATATGTACTGGGGTGTTTCATTCAATCCGTAATGATAGTACACATGTGTATTATACACGGTTTTTAGATGTCAATAGTGTATTATACACGTGGAAAGACACGTGTATAATACACAATATAGTACACATGTGACCCATAGTATTGTTGTCTTTTTTGTTTTTTTGAATGATTTTTTTAATGTAATTGTGCAGAGTCCGTTGCTAGCAACGTTTATGAAACGCCAAATGGTACTAGGTACTGGACACCAATTGTCCCCCCTGGATTCAAACCGTTTTTGAAAGCGAGATTTAGTACGATTGAACAAGCAATTGCAATGTACGAGGAGTATGCACAGCTTGCTGGATTTGGAACCCGATTGGGTACTTCGAAAAAAGAAAAAATAGGCGACGACTTAGTTACTACTCGGCGTTACGTTTTATGCTCCAGGGCGCCAGTGAACAAACATAAACGTAAAGAAACTAACTCTGAAGATATTGACTCAACTTCACCATCACGTCGTTCCAATGTCAAAGTTACAGATTGTAAGGCATGTGTGAAGTTTCGTCGTATAAAAAAGTCAGCTGAGTATGAAATATATGATTTTGTTGAACAACACAACCATGGGTTTACATCTCCCGAGAATCTTGACTTATCTCTAAAGCGAAGAAAGCTCGATTTTTCTACACAAGAGTTCATAGCAAAGTGTCGCAATGCTAATCTTGGCCCCACCAAATCCCACAAGGTACACGTTGCAATAAAAGGTGGCCACCATAATGTTCACGGTACCGTTGTGGACTACAAAAATTGTGGTCGTGACATTCGAGATTTTATTGGTGATAGAGACGCGAAAATGATAATTGACAAATTCAAAGCTCGCAGCGAAAATAAAGTTAATTACACTTTTGATACCCATATTGATGATATGGAACTTCAGTTAATTTTTTGGTGCGATGGCGTTTCTAAAGTAAACTACGAAGCGTTCGGTGATGTTTTGGCGTTCGATGCAACGTATCATACAAATATGTGAGTTTTTTAACATTTCACTTATAATATTGTTACATTTTTTTCTTATCAGTTACATTTGAAATCTTTTTTTCCGAACAGGTACGATATGATTTTCGTGCCTTTTACTGGAGTTGACCATCATAAAAAGTGCACAATATTTGGGGCTGGTTTGTTACATAATGAGACTATTGAATCATACACATGGCTTCTCGAAAAATTTCTTCAGGCGCACAATGGAAAACAGCCACTATTGGTATTAACTGATCAGGATTGTGCTATGAAACAAGCTGTCACCAACGTATTTGACAAGTCCATCCACCGACTATGTATGTGGCACATTATTCAAAAGTTGCCAGTAAAGGTATTTTTTACTAACATGTGTACATCATAATGGCATTACTTTGTACCAAAGGTGTAAATATGGCATTTTAACTAAATGTACACATGTGTATTATTCGCTATAATTTCTTATGTACACATGTGTACACCGGAGTAATACACATAGTGCTAATTTTTTTTTTTTTAGATCAAGGGTAACGACAAAAGGAACAAAGAAATCAAGAAAAAATTCCATAAACTTGTGTGGAATGTTTACATCAAACCAGAAACATTTGAAAAGAGATGGCATTCACTTATTGTTGAGTACAGTTTGGAAGAGCATTCCTGGTTGACTGAAATGTATGCGATTCGTGAACAGTGGATCCCAGGATATTTTCGCGAAATACCTATGTGTACGTTAATGAAGACCACTTCTAGGTGCGAAAGCGCGAACCATTTGTTCAAATCAAATTCTAGTCCACACAATACGTTGGTACAGTTTATGTTGTGCTACGAGACGTCCGTCGATGGGTTACGAAATGACCAACGTGAACTCTCTCATCAAACAGACACCACTAATCCAGAATACAAAACTAAATGGCCGATCGAACGTCATGCGAACGATATCTATACTAGAAAAATATTCTTGGACGTCCAAAAGGAAATTCTCAAGGGTAAAGAGAATAGCTACATTGCTGAACGATCACTCTCAGATGGAGTAAACTGTTTCGTGATTGCTCACCAAGATCAAACATCAAAAGTTTTAAATGAGTTCAAGGTTAGCAACTAACACTTACAATATACTTTTTCTTTAATGCATAATGTCCAGTAATTCACCCTTACATTACAGGTCACGTTTAACAAACAAGATCTATCAGTTTCCTGCAAGTGTATGGGATTCACCCGAAATGGATATCTATGTCGTCATGTGTTCTGCGTACTTGGACATCATAACGTACATAAGATTCCAACACAATATATTCACCCAAGATGGAGGAGAGATGCTATTCCTAGCAGCGTTTATAGCCTTGAGAACAGGTTATCTATTGATCAAAGCAGGAGCGGAAGATTATGGCGTAACATATTAGATAATTTGGAAATGTGTAGAGACAGAGTGAGAGGCAAGATTGATAAATTAGAGGAACTCGATGCTCAAGTACAGGAATTAAAGGATAAGATCTTTGCAGAAGTTCCATATGATCCGGATATTAATAAGAAGGATGTCGTCTACCAGGAAATTCTTTCCCATGCCATACCAGAGGAGGTCTCGTGTACTGCACCGAAGAAAATCCGTAATAAAGGCTGTGGGAAGCATAAACGACCGGTTGGCCCAAAGGAAATAACAATAAAGAAATTCAAAAAAAAAAAGAGAAGAAAATGTAGTGTTTGTGGGAAACGGGTTAGGAAGCATGATAAAAGGAATTGTCCAACTAAAAAAGGTAAACCAACGAAGGATGATTCATCTACCGAAGAAGATGACGAGGAAGAAGAGGATGACCATTTAGAGTATGACGAAGGAAACGAAACCGGTACTGATGGCGAAGGAAACGAAACCGGTACTGATGGCGAGGATAACGAAAGTGATAGCTAGAAATATTCTTGAATTTACAAACATTTTTTAAACAACTTGGTCAACCTTTTCCTTTTTTTTGTTTTGAGATTTTTATTTTATCGTTTGATAATTGTTTTTGTGATTGTTTAATGCATAATTGATATTGAGTTTGTTTGTTTCGATAATACAACCAGTAATCACTTACAGGTTTATTGTTGGAAAGAATGTGCACAAAGACATAAGCAACATTCCTGTTTAATTGGGCAAAATTTAATCATGAAAGCTGTACACTTGTGTACTTGTATGCAATTACCGAACTACACAGGTGTACTTTGATGTTTACATCACAAGTACTCATGTGTACCTACTTTACCAGTTAATAACTATGCTCATTTTTTTATTATCAAAACCTATAATTAAATTTAATACACAGCACACACATTACGTACATTAACCTGTCAAGTAGTTTGACAAACCAAAAAACCATACTTATACACAATAAACTTTTATTCCACTGCTTCAACAAGTATCAAAAAACCAAACCATCAAAAAGTACTGACTATATCTACATTCCAAAATTTAAAACCAAAAAAAGTTAACTATTGTCAACCAATATAGACGTACTAAAAACGACCTATTCCATTTTCTTTTTCATGTTCGGCTGCTTCATCCAATACGCGGCTACGGTGCTTGTTGGCCTCCGAAGTAACTAGCTTTATTGCGTACTTTTTCCTCAAACGTGTCAATGTCGCCTTTTTCTCCTTACGGGTTAGTGGGAAACCACTATCCCACTTATCGGCCGTTACCCCGAACCAAGTCTCCATATGTCTCATTACAAACACTCCGCAATCCACGGTGTTGTTCACTGTCTTCCATTCAAACTCCAACCTTACCACGTCCGCAATCTCAATTTCTGCACTCTTAGGATGATCCACCATCTTCAAATACTTACAGAAAATATCTTTCTGAAACCAAAACATCATGTAATGCCCAGTTAAAATATGTTCACTAACAGCAATACTAGTTTATGTATTTAATTGATGCATATACCACTTTGTAAGGCGTTGTCTTTTGGAAGAAGTTGTTGTCATTGATCAGGTGAATCGGGCTTTCGCGAGCGTCCATGTTGTCAATTACCGTTATTGCGTTTCTTTCCATATCAAAGCACACCAAGTAAAAATGGTTATGCTCAAGGATCGGAAAGCATATGACGCAATACTCGGACAAACTCATTAACGATTCTTTTTGGTCAACAACCAAGAACAAGGCACTTTTGAATTTATCAACACGCCCAGCATCCCCGTGCGTCCCATTCCATAATATATCCTGGTCCTTACCGCACAGCAAACAACAAACTTACATTTCAATAATCGGACACGCAAACTTTACCATAATCTTCACAATTAAAATACAAACTATATCTTACAAAACAATTTGTATGGCCGAACAATCGCGGCTTTGTTCCTTTTACTTTATCAGCTTCCCTGAACATATTTATTCCGCTGATTCGATCTTTTTCCTCATAGTTTAGCATTGACGCAAAGCAATTTATTACTCCAGCGGCGATCCACCTACTTGGTTGTAAATCGTTCATTTGAAAATCGTACAACCCAACGCCGCTTTCGGTTTCGAATACCATTTTTCTGCAAAAACAAGACAGTATGATAAAAAACGTGTTCACTTATCCGTATGTCCTGCAAAGCACAAGCATACGAGTACATGTGTGTAACAAAGGACATACACATGAGTACACAGTATTAATCTTGCACGAGCAAATAATAAATTTAAACATTTTTCACCACTAATACAACTACCGAGTACACATCCCATTTCAACCTAACCCCAAAGCTTGGCTTTTGTGTAAATTTTATACAATGTTGATTTTTTTTTAAAGTCGCAGAAATGCACCAGGTCAAAGACGTTTACAGCCATTCCCGGTGTACACATGTGTAAATGTGGTGTGTGCTTTTTAGTACACATGTGTTTTTTTCATTTTTTGGGTAAATTATGTACAACTATGAGTTTTTGGAAGTCACATAAATGCACCAGGTTACAGACTTATACAGCCATTCACATTGTACACATGTGGAATTCTTGTGTGTATTATTTAGTACACGTTTTATTACATTTTGTTTACATTATATACAAAGTTGAGTTTTTTAAAATCACTAAAAGGCAACAGGTCACAGACGTTTAAAACAGTGTACTCAGTACACACGTGTAACTATTTTCTGTCTTTTTTAGTACACATGTGTATAATGTAAAAAACATATCGTACACATGTGTAAACCGAAGATCCGGAAATGTTTTCCAACAAAAATTGAATGTCATTATGTATCGTGGAATATACAAGCTAATAGACCTGTGTACATTAAATAATCAGTACACAGTTTTTCCGAAAATGAAAATGATACTTACGAATTCTTCCTCGCAACCTCGTTCAGTTCCGTTTGAACCGCATTTCTGCTCCCTTTCCTTTGTTTTGGTTGGGCGACCCTAACACACAACAAAAAATATAAAAAATAACATAATATATGAAAAAATTAACAATAATTCCAGTCTAATAGTATGCATACTCGGTGTCGCTCGCGCAACTTGACAAAAATCTCCATAAAACCTTCTCGTTTTGGTCCAACCAGGAGTCGATATTCACGGATCTGTTCATGAACGGAGACTGCCAATATTTCGAAATCTTTTTATTCCGCTTTCCCTTCCCTTTAGCCTCCTCGACTTCCGCCTCCTTTTCGGCATTTGAAATATGTTCAGTCACAACAATTTTCGGGGACGGGTTGTCCTGTGTCAAACCAAGGCTGAACGATGGAATGGCATTCAGCTTCTGCGTATCATACGCACCTTCCATAACGTCCTCCAAAACATCCACCGATTTCATCACAATCTGAGTGAACGTTGATGCTATATGAGGCGTCCCAAGACCATCTACCTCTTCATTCATGTCTGCATTGCTTGATACATTCGCACCTAAACATTTAGATTAAACCAAGTTTATAACAGTGAATTAAACCTCATACACATATTAATTAACAAACCTAATAATAATAATTACCACTTTTTACGCCGGTCGGACTAACAAAGCCGTCCGATTCGCCTTTCTCACCAATTGCAGATATGTTGAATATGCTTTTGAATCGGGCAAGAATATTAATGACGGCCTCACTTGTCGGATAACCAGTAATAAACTGGTTTATCGCAACCTCCAGGTTACCTTTAACAGTTTCAGCATCCTCACACATTGCAAGAATGCTTGCAACATATCCCTTCACAAATAAACAAAATCTTAAAACTTTAACATAACAAGTGTAAACTAATGTACTTTCTGAAGTAAAAAACATAAACACACGCCTAACTCATACCTCGACAGATGCTGGACCCTTTTCAACTTCATCCTTTGATAGATCGACCGCTTCTTCTTCGACATGTAAATCACCATCTACATGGAACTCTTGGAGTTCTCTAAGTTCACCCAAACCAAACCCACTGTTCTTTATCTCCTGCTCTTTACGCATACTCATCCTTTCTTTTGTCCAAAAAGATAGAGGAGACTCTTTGTGTGTATCTTCAAAACCGGGACAAGTTGTGGCCTCAAGATACAACAACTATATACAAAGCATACAAAAAAACAAGGTTAGTCAAGTACATATGTGTATATTGCAATAAAAATACACATGTGTACATTATCAAAATATAATACATACCACCAAATAAGTCAGCGGTCCCCTAAAATACTCGTTCGGATCGGTTCTGTCCCAGTCGTTTTTACAAGACTTCACAGCATCCATCATAAGTTGACACCAGTCATGATCTTTGAATTCCTTATCCGGAGAGAACCAATCCAGGATGTTATACCTTACGCTTCCGTTTTTTGTACTAACAATCATGGTAGATAACATCAACATAACAAAGTCTATATTGAACATAGACCTATCCTCATAAGGATCTGACCTGATCTTATCTACTATGTTCTTAAAACTAATCGGAAGCTTGGCAAACCTACTAGTCCATTTATCTTTCAACGGATGACCAGGTTCATCCTTTTTCTTAGCCACCTTTGTGTCACCTAGTGGTAAACCTAATATCTCCCTCACTGATTCTTTGTCCACACTTATATACCTTTCCCCAATTTGTATTTTCATACTCTCAGTGTCTAACTTATCTACCACATAATGACCAAGGTTTGAATTTACTACGCTGACATTGAATCCCAAAATTTGTCCAAAACCCATTTCCTTGATGATTTCAAGTTGCCACTTATTCATAACACGAACTGCTTCATAAAGCTTATTAGGCGATGTCCTAGCTCGTATACTTGGTAGATCGTCCTCTGCCTTCATTTTTTTTTAAACTTTTTTGGCGATTTTTTGTTTTTCCTCTTTTTTAAGTTGAACATCACACCAACTACATTATCCTTATCATCATCTTCTTCAACTGTTTTCAAAAAAATATAAACAAACATACACTCAGCATAGCAAAATACCATACAAAATATGATAATTTATTTAAAAACAATTACATTTGTTTTCTTCAGCCTTGTCATCTTTATCATCCAAAGACGACCCCAAAGACATTCCAGTATCACCTTTCTTTCGCGAAGCTAAATAAGAAGATAATAAAAAAAGTTATATATCAAAACAGTACACATGTGTACATTCACACTTATAATCATACCTAAACTTTCTTCTCCTAAAACGACGCCAATCGGTTTACTTTTTACACTTATCCGTTGCGTACCCTGACTTTCTTTAATAACAACTGTACACAACCATAACAAATTCAATTAATGGAAACACTCTAGCACTGTAGATGCTGTTACTTTAAATAGGGATACAATTAATTTACCTTCTGGTACATCAGCAAATGGAACACGAACGGGTTTCATTTTTGGTTTTTTCACCTTTTTCATCGACATCCTTTTCGCTCTCTGCCACCCATTTAAACTTTTCAATCTCTGATGCCTTTCGTCGGTTGAATCTGCATTTTACGCTAGATCGATTATACATTACATTTTCGACAAATTTTAATCATGTTATTTTGTAATTAAAGTTTTAAATTATTGTCACATGCCTTTTCCGTTAATCACCCCCGGTTCGCATGGTTCCCTCTTTTCCACCGGCTTCCTCTCACCTATACCATCGTCAGTTTTTACATGATTAACACCGACGGAATCCATTACAAAAAAAAAATACTTACAAAACCTTAATTTAAAATCATAAGAATATAAAAAAACACTTTTCCACTATATTACCTTCATCTTTCATAAACCGTACATCCACATCCTTTGAAGCAGCCATCGGTTTCTTACAGTCCGTAGTTTCTTTCAACATATTCGGAGCTTTGTTCAAAAAACATGTATTTTAATCAATTATACAAAACATACAAAACACCGCTTGTCTCAAAACCAAATCTACATAACACTTGTATATTAAATTATGGACTATAAACTTCAAAACATTTTCACCTATATTGTCCGTTCCTTCATCCTCCGAACATTCAATGGGGCAATCTATTGTGTTACTAAATCTACTCGCCAAAATACGAGCTATCCTCTCGCTTTTTCCACCTACAAAATTAAGTTACAATATGTTCCTAGTAAATTTATCACCACATATATTCAATCAATTTATTTGTTAGATCGTTCAAACTAAATTAAAACTTACGTCTTCTCATTGTTACGTTTCAAACCTACAAATGTAAACACAAATGAAATTACTCATTTTTAGTAACATTAAGATATTGTACACAATTGTAATACCATTCTTCAGATAAAAAATAACACATACTAAGGACCCAACACACATAATACGCATAACACATCACTTCTCAATTCATCTTTATATTACACCTACACATGTGAACCCATTCTCCTGACATTTACACTCATAAAATTACACAATTTTTGGCTACCAGTACACATGTGAACTACGAACAAAGCGACAAACAGACAAGCCTAAAATCACCTAAACAAGATGGCACAAACCCCTCTGTTTGATTTTACAAAGTTTTTCCGCAACATCATAAAACAACCACAAAAAGAAATTATCATACTTACCACTATGTACACCTGTGTACATCACGATTTAACCAACATACACATGTGTACTGATCGTATCTACATATACATGAGATAAACCGAATCCGGATCAAACAAACATTCCTACAATCATTTAAAAAACAGAACTAATACAAAACTTACAAGAACGATTTCAAGCCCTAATTCCAAACAACATACTCATACTTCATATAAATCAGAATGATTTAACAAACATGAGTTGTGTAACTAAACAACTTTCATACCAAAACAATCAAGCCCTAATTCCGATTGGTGTTACTAGCTCATCTATAACTGTAACTGAACATGCAACTACTTTCTGAAGCAACTAAACAATAGCATTCTCATTGTGTACCTTTAATTCTTGCAGACGAAGCTTTTTTTCCGGCGATTGACAATTTTCCGGCGCCGATGTGCGTGTATTCTCTGTTCGCCGTCGGGTATATGGAGAGAGAGGGGATTTTGAATATAATTGGTGCATGTTATTTTTTATTGGATGGTGGGTAATTTCAGTAACAAAATATTAGTAAATCTCGGGATATTGTTATTATAATACGGAAATAATCTAGCTTTCTATATTAAATGACTAATTACTCTAATTACAATTTTACCCTTTTTCTTTTAATAAAACACTAAAAACTAGCCTATTAATTACAATTATGCCACTAATTTAAATTGTCAAGATCATACTAATCAACGGTCCAGATATGTTCACGCGGTTCACTCCTAGGATGTTGTTCACGCTGGAACCTCACCCTATTGCGTCTTGTATATATTTGCCATAATATACGTATATGCCGTTTCGGCGTTTGTAATAAATATAAAATGTTATATTTATTCTATCAAAGAATCGTCGAGTTATTGTGGTTGGAATAAATATATAACTATATTTATTTTTATAAAAGAATTCGTGTTGTACGATATTTGAAATAAACGTATAAACTACATTTATTTTATAAAACGAAGTCATGTCGTTCGATATTTGAAATAAATATAACTATATTTATTTTTATGAAGCGGTTTCGTATTGTTCAATGTTTGAAATAAATATAAACTATATTCATTCTTATAAAAGAAGTGTCGTGTAGCTTGATATTTGAAATAAATATACAATCTACATTTATTTTTATAAAATAATTGTTGAAATTTCGTAGTTTAGAATGAGCATAATAACTATACTTATTATTGTAAATAATATCTGGGTCGTAGTTTTCGAAAGTTGCAAAGTGTCGTCGAAAGTACTTTATATTGTATTTGTCTTTATAAAGAATCTGAGTCGTTAGGCGTTGAAAACAAACGTGAAGGTTATTATATTTATTTTGTAAAATACCTCGCGTTATAGGCGTTTTTGTAGGCTATAATATGTCGTTGAAATAGTATGCAGCTGCGT
Organism: Helianthus tuberosus; assembly: GCA_030545235.1. NCBI lineage: Eukaryota > Viridiplantae > Streptophyta > Magnoliopsida > Asterales > Asteraceae > Helianthus > Helianthus tuberosus. Next base: position 596,409 of record CM060438.1, on the reverse strand, counting down.
CTTGTTTAATGAAAGTCGTTTGATCAAAACATGTTTTCGTTTTACGTGTTTTCTCGAAAAACGGGCAGAGTTTCCTCTATTTTTGGACACCCCGACAACGCAAGTTGTCGTTATTTTTCAAAATCAATCAATTTTCCAAACAATACAAACATTATTTATATAAGATTTTGTCGAATAAGTTGAGATATAACTATACTTGTAATGGATCGGTTCGAGCTCGTTCACGTTAATCATATAAATTATTAAAACGACATAAATAATCGCGCCACTAAAATTATTTACCAAATCCTCCGCGTCGAGTTGTCGAAACATGGACTAAGTTGACCGAGTCAACCGGGTTGACCCGCTGAGTTGACTCGTTGCGTTGACTGAGTTGACTCGGTTAGACCGAGTCAACCGAACTGAACCCGTTGAGCAGTTCTGACCCGAACCATTGACCACTGATGACCCGGACCCGAACCGAGTTAACTCGGTTTAACCGAGTTGACTCGAATCAAGACCCGAAATTGAACCACCTGAAGTTGCACACCCGAGCCTGTTGAGCCATGCCAAGTCTGAGCCGCGACCAAACCTTGAACCGAACCCGAACTCGAAACTAAACCCAAACTCGAAACTAAACCCGAACCAAAACTCATACCCGAACCACACCAAATCTGTAACACCTTGAACCGAAACTGATGTGAGAGCAAATCTAATCAAGAACCCATCGGATAAAGACTAAGACCGCCGGGCCGAGTCTCTGACCACCGGTCCGAGTCGCCGTCGTCGTGCACCACTACCGCCGCCGTGAGCGGCGGCGCCGCTCTGTCCCCGCCGCTCCCTCTCCTCGGCCTCTCTCTCTCTCTCTATCTCGTTTCACTCTCTCTCCTCGCCTTTTTAAACCAGCCATCGCTCATCACCACCACCCAACGATGGTAGTGGTGGTCCCATTTGACAGATCGAACAGAAAAGGGGGGTGTGATGGAGAAAAAACGGCGCCGGAGGGTTACTGACCACCGTCGGCTCCCTCGACGATCTCGTCGGAGCAAATTGCAGCAGGGGGGGTATTCAGGGGTGTGTGGGTGTTATCGGAGGGGGGCGCCAGAAACCTGAATCCGGTGACCGGATTCACCTAGGGAGAGAGAGCTAGGAGGAGATGCTCATATTGTTGTAGGCTTGGTGTGTATGCAGTATATAAATCGAGAGAGATGAGAGGAACATTTGAGGGTTGTAGGCTTGGTGTGTATGCAGTATATAAATCGAGAGAGATGAGAGGAACATTTGAGGGTGTGTATGTATTGTCTAATGTGTTTTCCTTTTGTTCTGTGTGTATGGATCTATAGAGATCTCATAAAGATTTAGGCAAAGATTTGTAGTCTTAAAGGACAGGCAATTTTGTAATAATAATAAAATAAAGATTTGATCAAGATTTAGTTGTAGGTTTAGTTTGTGGGTTTTGGGCTTGGGCCCAAGGCCCACAAGCTCAATCCCCGTGTTTAAGCGGCCCCTAATTCCTACGAGACCCATTAACACACTCGTGCTCCGTAAAATTTAATGACGTATATTTATATAGCCGAAATCCCGTAAAATGTATGCCAGTAGCCGGTTGTCGTGTTCGTTCATCAATTACGGTGAAAATCGCGTAAAACCGTGTTGTTGTCGCTTTAATTCGTTTTCTAATCCGGTTTCGACTGTAGTTACTAAAATTTCATTACGGAGCTAAATATAGCGTAAAATGTAAGTTCTGAAGGTGACAGGCGTTTCCGTCGCTTCCGTTTTGTTGCCGATGCGTTTCCTACCATCGCGTTTTTAGTTCACGTTTGCATTTGTGTCGCACGAAAGCCCAATACATTCACAAAAAATAATTTCATAAACATAAAATATTCGTGTAACATTCATACTTGTCGGCGTTGTCAGTATTTTGTACGGAATCAGTTCGTTGTCGCTTAATATTCAGCAGATTTCCCGTAAATCACCATACGCGCACTGTATAGTCGAATAAACGTTCCTGGGCACTCCAAAGGCCTAATTAAGTTAATTTGCGCTGTAAACACTATTTATTATCGCATTAATCACTTGTTAATCACGTAATTAGGAGCCGTAAATCACCGGTTGTCACATCTTCAACCTCAGACATTCATCATAAATCAACATTCATCATCTTCAAGATATCGTCTTCAACCTCTAAACCTGCAACTACCTCTTAAACCACCACCCATCACCTTAAATCAGAATCAATATCTTCATCATCAGATGGACCATCAATAGGCAGGTCAACTTTGTATCCAGCTCTTTCATTTTGGCTTCAAACTCATCTGCTTCTCCGATTAACAACCGTCGCCGCAAACAAACCACCGCCTCCTCTGCCGGCGTTGCTCTGGCCACCACCACGGTAACCACCGTCATTTATCTCCACTCCTCAACCATATCTGATGATGGCAGTGGCGATGGTGTGGAAAACGTAAGAATACAGATCTGATAATGAGGGTTTGTGAGCAATGTGTTGTGAATCTTGGATATGGGTTTATAAAGAAAATTTTTGGGGGAATGAAAGTGAATACGTAGTGGAAGAAAGTAGGGTTTTTGGTGGTGGATTTATTGTAAGGGAGGTGACAACAGTGCTTTTTGGGTATAAAAAGATGTGATCTTTATTTCAACACCTTCACCACCGTCGGCCGTCACCACCAAGATCCAGTCGCCGGAATTCCTCATCTCTCTCTCTCACTAACTCCCTCTCTCCCTAACTCCCTTTCTCTCTCTCCGATTTTGTAAGTGTGAAGGTGGAGGTGAAGGTGTGGCGTGGGTGGATACCTGCTAATCTAATAAGGTGAAGGTGTGGCGTGTGTTGTCCATGAGGTTGAAGATGATGATGTAATTGGGAAAGGGTATTTTTGTATTTGTATGGTTTTTTAATAAAGTAATTTTTTAATGAAAATTAAAAGGACAAAACTATCCCTGCAGATAAAGACAAAAAAGGGATGTTGAAACAGTAAAAAATGAGAGTTTTTGAGATTTGGACTAAAATGGCAACAAAATGCAAACCACAGGGATCCAGATTTAAAAAGTTTGAGATTTGGACTAAAAGTTTGAGATTTGGACTAAAAAGTTTAGAAAATACAGACCAAGAAAAATAAGTCAACGATAAGACGGATAAGTATTACCTTTGACTCATCTTTGTCAGATTTACACAAAGATTGGAGTCCACCTCGCAATTTTTTTAGGGTCCTAATATTAACACATGGGAAAACTTATTTACACATGGTGTATACGGGCCGTATACTGTTATACGGCCCGTATAGAATAAAAACAACTGACAAAGTCTGCTGGCACAGACTTTGTCAAGTTGTTTTTATTCTATACGGGCCGTATAACAGTATACGGCCCGTATACACCATGTGTAAATAAGTTTGCCTGGTCGTATACAATGTATACGAACGTGTATACGGGCCGTATACTGTTATACGGCCCGTATGGAACAAAATTTTGATTTTTCAAATATTTTAGAGTGGTGAGGTGCTCAAAACTTTCTAAAAGTAGAAAAAAATAAAACATCAACAAGTAACAAAGATTGAAGAACAAGAAAACGTGTCGTATGACTGTAATAAAACGGAAGCTATCAACGCGGGATTACGGACATGCGTTTAATTCCCAACATATTTGTTTTGTCACGTACATTTCGTAAGAAACTTTTCGTGCACTGAACCTTCACCTCCAATCATTTCCTGGTCAAATCACACACTATAAAGTTTAAACTTATCGTGTGTTGTAGTTTGGAAAGATGACCGAATAGAGATCTGAATAACAAACTGTGGAGAACTTGTTTGCGTTATCCACCAACAATCCGTTCATTATCTGTTGTTGTCTAAAACAATATCAATTAACGTTCAGTTGTGTATACAAATTCATCACCGGTTTCTACAGCACAAGCACATACACAGGGAGAATGTTCTCGAAATTGAAGGAAAAGAAAAAATGGTTGTTGATGTTTTTTTCTCTATCAGGATTTTGTTGGTTTGTTTGAGAACCAGATTCCAATGTCCTACTACTTCAATCCTTCCTACATTATTGAAAATTACTATATCACCCGGCATTCTCTTGCACCTTTATACATTGATTGTGGATTTTCTTGAGTCGTCGGGAAAACTTTTCCTCAGGGGAGGGTGAGTAGTATGAGTCTGAGTCCATTGTGGTTCGTGAATGTTGGAAGAACCCGACACGTCTTCTGCTGCCTCTTCGGTTGGTAAAAGACATAGGATGGCTTCTAATACAGGCTCTTTGTCAGTTGTGGTTGATTTATAGGAGGAGGTTATGAAACGAATATATGTTTATGCGAACATCCTTATTTTGTCACGTACATGCGTTTAATTCCCAACATCCTTATTGTATCAGACTCTCTCCCCTCCTGAGGCAATTTTACTCCCGAACAAACCATGCCCACCTTGACCAGAATAGATAAGTGTATCACTCGATCCACTGTCAAGATAATATTTGCAGAACCCGACATACTTGACAGTGGTACCAATGTCAAGTCAAGTTGAGCTTCCTGATGCAATTTTCACAGTGGTACCAATGTCCTACTACTACAATCCTTCCAACGTCTGACTCATATACTCTCGGTTAAAAAATGCTAAAAAATGGTTTATTCTCTTTAATCTATTAGAACGATCCTTGTCTTAAGAACCTGATTCTGATTTAAACAATGTAATTTGTGGATCAACAGAAATAACTGAAAATAACTCGCCATTCAATACAAACTCTTCTGAAAGACAAGAATACAACATTCATGTATCACAAGGAATGACCGAGTTTGGAAACCGGACGGAATCTACGAAGAAACTGGTGGAATTTGTGGATTTCGGTTGGTTCAGAAACTTAACAAGAGAAGCAACTAAAAAAAGGAAAGAAAGAAATTTTTTACCATATGTATACGGGCCGTATACCGTTTATACGACCGTATACTCTGGGTAAAAAACAAATTTACCGATCGTATACAATGTATACGATGATTGTATACGGGCCGTATATTCTGATACGGCTCGTATACTATGGTAAAAAATGGTTAAAATTGGTTTATTCTCTTTAATTTATTAGAACGATCCTTGTCTTAAGAACCTGATTCTGGTTTAAACAATGGAATGTGTGGATCAACAGAAATAACTGATAATAACTCGCCATTCTTTTGCACCTCTATACGTTGCAAGGTATAGAATGTTTGAAGTATTCTTGTTTCAATACAAACTCTTCTGAAAGACAAGAATACAACGTTCATGTATCACAAGATAATGGTTTCTCGACAAATGAAGTATTATCTGACATCATCTGTTCATCATTGTTCTTGAAGATGAAGATGAAGAAACGAGACTTTGTTTTGAGAAATTAACAAGGTAAACCTGAATTTTCAGATTTTTAGACACTTACTTGAACATGAGTCTGGGTCCATTGTGGTTCGTGAATACTTCGATTTCAACAAATCTTTTCAAGGTCTTAAGTGATGGACAACTGGTTAAAAGATGTAGAAGAGTTTGTGTAGAGATCTTTACGTACAAATTTGCATCATCCTTACGGTTACAAATGAACCGTTGGGATTCAAGGGTTTATGAGTAAAAGAATTGTGGATTTTGGTTCGGTCAGATCTCGGAAGTACTGAACAACAGAAATAACAAAGTTGTCATTTTCAAGTGTGAGATTAGTCAAACGAGTTTCCGCTGATACTCAAACCATCTGATCCCATTGTTGCATACTCCTTTAATGTGAGATTCTTCAAGTTTGCACATTTTGAGAAAATACCAATGTGTTTGTCAGCTTCGTCAATACACAAAGTGACAGAATTTGTGGATTTCGGTTGGTTCAGAAACTTAACAAGATAAGCAACTAAAAAGTTAACATTTTGATTCAGATTCAGAAAGCAGATGTTTAGTAGTGTTTGAGAAACTAACAAGGTAAACCTTAATTTTCAAAATTTTAGACACTTACTTGAACTGTTAGTAATGCTAGATGTCATTTTGAAAATAGGCTTTGTTCTTCGTTTATTGGATCGTTCTAATAGATTAAAGAGGTTTTTACCATTTTTTACCATATGTATATGAGTCGTATACGGTTTATACGGCCGTATACCATTGGTAAAAAATATTTTTACCGATCGTATACAATGTATACGATGGTTGTATACGGGCCGTATATTATTATACGGCTTGTATACTATGGGTAAAAAATGGTAAAAAAGGGGTTATTCTCTTTAATCTATTAGAACGATCCTTGTCGTGAGAACCTGATTCTGATTTAAACAACGGAATTTTTGGATCATACTACTAGCAGAAGAACCCGACACGTCTTCTGTGATGATTCGAAACATTCACGAACCACAATGGACTCAGACTCATACTACTAGCAGTAGAACCCAACACGTCTTCTGTGATGATTCGAAACATTCCGAATAACTAGCAGAAAAACCCGTACCGGTGATTGTTTATCCATACTATTCTTCATAGCCATATTCCCACTCACAATTTGTTGATACATATCGTCCGTTCAAGTTGAGCTTCCTGATACATATCGTTCGTAAGAAACTGTTCGTGCACTGAACCTTCAGTTGTGTACCCTTCAATCTTTGTTGAGTATTTTTCTAACTTTATGCTTGCATCCACCACAGTGAATATTAACTTTGTGTGAAAGAGTTTGGAAACCGGACGGAATCTATGAAGAAACTGTTGGAATTTGTGGATTTCGGTTGGTTCAGAAACTTAACAAGAGAAGCAACTAAAAAAATACAATTGATTTCTCTTCCGGTTACCAGGCCTATCATCTCCGTCTACGTTTGGTTTCCTCAACGAAGAACATCAGCCATTATCAACCCTTTTTTCTTTTGGTTTCTGGTTGATTTTTGAGGGTGAGGGTTTTGAATTGATTCCTGCGCTCAAGTTTCAACTACTGGAGTGAAAATTGGTAAAAAATGGTTTATTCTCTTTAATCTATTAGAACGATCCTTGTAACCATCAACCGTTCAAGTTGATATAGGAGAGTACTGAACAACCGAGATAACAGCTCCGGTATTTATCACCAACCCATCTTTGGTAGTGTTTGTTTGAGAACCTGATTCAGATACACAACGGTCTCTTTGCTTCGTCCACTAGAACTATTTGTGTATGCATTCTTTTGGTAGTTAACAACGCTAATTAGAAAAAAATCTGAAAAAATTAATCATATCGATTGCAATAACAGGATGGATGTGACACACATAGATAGATAAAATGTCACAGTTGTCAAGACTGTTTGTCGGGTTTCCAATGCTCACACAGGGTGATAAACAACGCTGATACACGTAACATCTAGTTATATTCAGATTTAAACAATGCCCGCCTCAATCTTCAATACTTCAGTAAAATACCACTAGTAGAAGAACCCGACACGTCTTCATGTAACAGAGAATGTTTTAGAAATTTAAGGAAAATGAAAAGATTTGTTGAAATCGAATTTGACAACTATGACAGCTTATTAAAAGTATCGTGTGTTGTAGTTTGGAAAGATGACCGAACAGAGATATGAATAACAAACTGTGGAGAACTTGTTTGTGTCAGGTTCTTCTGCTAGTTACTCGGAATCGATAAATAACCAACACGAAGATCTCTGCGATCGCTAAGGTTTTCATCAACGGACTGATGAAAACCTTAGGTGATGAAGAGTTTAGAAACCCTAGAATGATTGTGTTTTTACGGGAATAAAACCTGATACTTGAAAAAACGCCAATATATACGGCCCGTATACAGTTATACGGCCCGTATACATGTGCTAACATCAAAAACCCACAAAAATAAATCAATTGAGCCGTATACGTTTTACAAATCGTATACACATGTATATGACTCGTATAACTGTATACGGGCCGTATATAATAAAACCAAAAAAAACATTCTCTGCGCATTTTCCTATTCAAAAACATTCTATACGAGCCGTATAATTGTATACGGCCCGTATATAATAGGGGATGTGAAAATAAGATATAGGGTATGTGGGAATAAGGCACCCCTTTTTTTATGAACATGCTGTTTGTTTTAGTGAATGGGGATTCTAGAAGAGATTAGAAGAGATTGATATTTGTATTTTAACGAATAAAATTCCTCAAATATCTTGTGAAGGGAATTTTGACGGTATCAGTTTCATTAACTATAATATTGATATGATATCTTTACTTGGTATAACAAGTGTTTTTTTTTTTTTAAATTAATGCTGATAGAAAAAATATTTTTTATTTTGATGTTTCTTGAAAACTATTTATCAAAATTGTGTTTTCTCTTTATTTTATCTTGTACTTACTAAATTTTATTTATTAAAAATCATAGAAAAAGGATGGACATTTGGTAAACCAATGTTTCAATTGAATACTAATCATATTATTTTGATATTCGACTCAATTGAACACACAGATTAAAATCTTTATTATTTGCTTTTAATACGAAAAAAAAGGACTACATAGTTTTAACGTTCACTTTGTGGACTTTGTTTGTGATTTCATGTCTTTTATGATCTAACAGAGATCAGAATTTTTAAAATTAATATGTAAGATTACATAGCATTATTGCTGACTTTGTTTGTGATTTTATATTTTTTATGATGGAAAACGAAAAGATTCAACGGTAATTTGTTTGTTTCGGATTAAACTTTTTATTTTGTTTGATATTAAGACCGGTAGTGACTCATTTTTATTTGGCATTTTTATTTTCGCTTGTTTATGATATTGAGACCAACAGCGACTCGACTTTATTTGACACTTTTTTTTATTTTCGCATTAATTTAATATCGAGACCGGTGGTGAGTCAAGTTTTAATTTTTTTTTTTAATCGAATAATGCACTTTACATCAATATCGCAGGTAAGCGAGCAACAAGCTGCGCCGCTACCCCTTTCTGGATAGCAAATCCTAGCCTATTAAAAACAAACCCCTGCCCCTCTGTTGATGAGCCACTGCTGTGGACAACCTGTTGGACCCTAGTCAGCAAACGGATAGCTTCTGGAGCCAGGGATCCAAATGTGTCGAAGGCGAAGGGGACAAACGCATGTTGGTTATCAGCACATGCTTTAGCGTGTTTGTCCACCTTTTTAGATTCTGCTTTCTTTACCGCTTGCCCTGCTACAAACTCATTTTCCCTTAACCCAGTTTTAATGTTTGATTATTTTTTTTTATTTCATTGTTCAAAATATTTGGGATGATTTGTATAGTCGAACTTTACATGAGTTAAAAAGAAAAGAATTATACAGAGTCGGTACAAATACAGAATAACTGAATTTAGACAAAATTGCATAAATCAACCTTTATATTATACCTAAAGTGCACTTCATACTTTTTACTATAAAATCAGTCAAACCTAACATTTATGTTCATATTCTGATACAAGATCAATCTTTAACACTAACGCTGTTAGATTTCCTAGTTAACACCCCTCAGATGCAATGCATGTGAAGGTATTATTGTCACTTCAACCCTTTCTTTTTATTACTAAATTAAATTAATATGACACCACCATCTCCATCATCTTCTCTGCAGCACCAATGCCTCCATCATCATCTTCCCTGATACACATACACAAACCCAATTAACACCACAATTTCATTTTCTTTGATAATAGACTTTTTGATACCGACTTCAATTCAAATCACACAACTCTAATAATACACCTCGATTTAATTCAAACACTAATTTTCATTCATCACAGATAAACAACAACATGCAACTATAAACTATTTATTAAAGGAAAAATTACAAGTTTTGTCCTTTATCTTTATACCACTTTTCAGGCGGTGTCCTTTTTAACGAATGTTGACAGGCGGTGTCCTTTATTAGGTATTTTGTTGCAAGTTTAGTCCTTTACACCCAACCCAGTTAAAAAACCCTGTTAATTGTTGACAGGCGGTGTCCTTTACTAGGTATTTTGTTGCAAGTTTAGTCCTTTACCTAGGTATTTTGTTGCAAGTTTAGTCCTTTACACCCAACAATTAACAGGGTTTTTTAACTGGGTTGGGTGTAAATGACTAAACTTGCAACAAAATACCTAGTAAAGGACACCGCCTGTCAACATTCGTTAAAAAGGACACCGCCTGAAAAGTGGTATAAAGATAAAGGACAAAACTTGTAATTTTTCCTTTATTAAATGAAATAAATCGACCAAGACTGTACAGAGAATGAAATAAAACAACAATCTGCAACTATCTGACTAAATCGACCAGCCAACTCACAATTATTTATCAATAAAACTTTTTTTCTAAAACCCAGTATCTTTGTTACGCTTCCTTTACATTTCAAGAAATCCCCTTTCCTAAAACCCACCGTCTCTGTTATTTGGACCATCAACATCACCATCGTCGGACAGTTGCATCATCATCTACATCCAAAAAGGATCCCTTCGGTGGTGGGGATGGTGTACGACGGTGGTTGCAAGAAATTATCAACGGACGGTAATAGTGGTGTTCGGTGGTTGTGACTGGAGATGAGTGGTAGAGTATAATGAATGATGGTGGACGGTGACGGAGGTGAGTGGTGGGGTAACCAGCGACAAGAGTGTTAAGCTTGCTACTAGCTAAAATCCTTATGGGGTGTTGTTATATTAACTCTCTGTACAATCTTGATGAAGACCTTAAGAAAAAGCTAACAATTTTTATTTATGAATTTTGAAAATTCAAGATTTTGTTGAAGGGGTTTCTAGTAATTTAGAGTTTTAGACGTAATTTCAAGATGCTGGGATTCAAGTTTGAATCATGATGGAAGAAGACTGAAGTATAAGACGTTTGATGGAACTGGTGTGGTGTTTTAAGAGATTGTTTGCGGTTTTATTTTGAAAAAAAAAAGATATATTAAATAAGGATACGAGGGAAATGAAAATAATACCCTCACTTGCATGTGAGGGAAGTTAACCAAGAAAATAAACGGTGTTAGTGTAAAAGGTTGAATCCTGTTCAAAACATGAACATAAAGGTTGTGTTTGGCCGATTTCAAAGTGAAAGGTATAAAGTGCAGTGTAGGTATAACATAAATGTTGATTTGTGCAATTTTGTCTTAAATTTAAAACCTAAAAAAAGAAAAAGAAAATAGAGAAATGGATTGACTGAATAAAATACAAAAAAAAAAGTCTAATCTATACTACCTTATTAAGAGAAGTGTGTTTTCTACCCTTATGTAATTTTACATTGTGTACACATTTTGAAGCAACATGTACAAGAGAGCCAAGCTATTTTAGAGGGGGTAAACTTGCACACTGTCCAAAAATTTAAGATACTTTAGTGGCATTTTAGTGATTTCGGCACCTATAATTAAGAAGACATGTTATGAGTGTAAATTAAATTTTATTCTAAAAAAAGTTATGCATAACGACCTTCAACTATGTCTACACTCATCGCCCTCATCAATGGTTGTCAGTTACAAAAGGGCAGCTCAATTGAATTTGCATCACATCCACGTTTAATTCCTGAAGAGAAACAACCTTCTTCCATTCAAATCCCCATCATCAGTTCATTTAAATTAGGGAATCACCAATCGCCTTAGCAACCATAACCATCTTAAATTGGCTTAAAACTAGGGCTTGGTGGTGAACAGAACAACCACAAGCCAATTCAAGGATAATTGTTAGCTGATTCTATTACTTCCCAATCGATTTCTTATCTGATGTTGCTCAATTATTTATGGTAGGGTTTCGGTTGTGGCTGTGTTAATGGAAGAAATACACTTGTTGCAGCGATTGGCTGGTTCGATCTATCTTTCTTCTTTCATAACCTGGCTATAAAGAAGGTTATATCTATCTCTTCTTCTTTGATTACCTAAAAATTGTAAGTTTATGAGATCAGTTTCAATTAAAATGGGATCATGAATCTGTTCAATTCTTTATGTTAGGGTTTTTCTCTTCCTGTTTGTTTTAACCTTTAGAATAACGATTAAGCAAAGTTCTTAATCAACAAAAAAATCTATGATTATAGTCTAAAATATCCCTTTTATAGTTTGAATGTTGTTTAAAGCTTGTCTTAAAAAACTAACTTTTTATGCTTTGTATTGTGTGGATAAATGGCTTGCTGATGCACGAAACTGGGCTAAAAAGATTCAAGAAGAATGGAGGATTCTCGAAAAAGACTTACCTGGTCTATTTTGCTAGATTTTGCATGTTTTATGTTTTACATTTGGATTGATTTAACATTTGTTATTTGGTTATAGATATGATATTTGTTACGGACATACGGTTTATGAATCGAGGATGGGTCTTTTAAAAGTGTCATAATGGGAGCTGAAGGGACGCCGTATCATGATTGTTCCCTAAAACCTATCCTCATGATCCACCTGTACATTTTATTATTTCCTTTTCCACTGTATCCAATGGTTTGATTTTATTATGTAATAAAGTATAACAACCCTCCTAAAAACCTTAAAGGTCTGCAATGTCTCTAAAGTCTCAAAGGTCGTTACTGCGATGCAATCGTTCAACCGCTTCACGGAAAAACAGCCTTGCGAGGACCATGGCTTTCCCTTAATCACTGTTGATGGAACGCTTGAATATGTGCGCAGATTTAAAAATCAAATTCCAAAAGTGCTCCACTACATTTCAAGAATAAAATATGTCAAGTCGGATGGACATTGTGTTACACCCTAAATCATATTTGACAAAAAGTCGCTGCGGAAACACTAACCATAAAATTTCTTGCATCATAAATACCTCAACTGATTTAAACTTTTAACTTTAACTTAATTCTTAATCAAAAGTCTGTCATCCTCTTACTTGTTAACTAAAAACATAGCTTACATTAACTACATTTTACATTCAACGCCCCCGTACAATCTCTCTAGTGACTCGGTCTTCGATCTCTAATCCTTGTGATAATCGCTCATCATCCATACAACCTGCATTCACCACATACATTCATAACATTAGTACACATTTAAGAAACAAAGTTCATTCGCGTACACTTCACACTTCGTCATCTTTTAAGCTTTAAGCATTTCATCTGCATATCCATTTCCTGGTGAGGCTTCAATAATGTACCTGCATTACTTTTCATTCTCGAGGTATACCATTAATAACATTAACACTCAACGTGTCTATTCCATACATACATACGTACTTACATACATACATACATATTCATCTATATACATACAAACCTTTCCTACGTCATTACATGCATACATACAATCGTACATATCTTTCCACATACCTACATACACATCTACATACATACAAACCTTTCCTACATCATTGCATACATACATACCCTCGTACATATCTTTACACATACATACATACATACGCATCTACATGTATACAAACCTTTCCTACATCATTGCATACATACATACCCTCGTACATATCTTTACACATACATACATACACATCTACATGTATACAAACCTTTCCTACATCTTTACTTATATGTATACATTCATACATACCCTTATACATGCATACATACACATCTACGTGTGTACATACCTTTCTTACATCTTTACTTACATGTATACACTCATACATGTCTTTATACATACATACATACACAACTACATACGTACATATCTTGCATACTTCTTACCTAATCACACGTTATTTACATGGGACTTAGACTTTGATTTATAACTCATAAGCATCTACTGATCGATCAAAATCACGTTTAGAAAGTCCGTCGTAGTCCACGGGTAACAAACCGAAGCCTACGATGCATAAAACAACTTAAATAGCTAATTTCATGTCTTTGGACATGGGGAGGGAGTCGGCGACGGCCCGGGGACCCGTCGGGGTTAAAAATGACCAAAAATAACATTTTTCCGGGTTATGGCGTCGGGACCGCGTCAACCAGGGGGAAGTGGCGTCGACAGGAAAGCGAAGTTTCCAAGCGGCGTCGGCGACGCTGGGAGGTGGCGTCGTCGACGCCTAGTCCTGCATGCAATTCACTGCAGCTCCGTTTCTTCGTTCGTTCGCACTAAAACGCGCGTAACTTTTGAACCGTTTACCCGTTTAACCTCCCGTTTCTTCCTACATGCTTGTAAATTCACATTCTATCATATGAACTTAAAATCCCACATCCGGATTAATAAAATTCTTATCTTACGCCCTATCGGCTTATTGTCACTTTCTAATTATTCGACCCGTTAAGGGCAATTGCGCATTAATTGGTTTAGGACATTCCAAGATCATTCTCTCCGCTCCCATACTTGTTCAAAACATTATATTCAACTACTAACTTGTTCCTAAACCACTTTGTAATAACGTTTGCCCAAAATACCCATCAAGGGCATTTTGGTCAACATCTCTCTATCCTTAACAACAAAGGAAATCCCTACATAATTAACCCATCCTTTTACTTAGCCTAGATTCTTAGACTCACATTCCTTACTCGGATCAATCTAAGATCCGTTTAATGCTTCATTGACATCGCACCATTCATTCCTATTAAATCTCAAATTATCATATTTCATTCAAATGCATATAAATCTACATAAACAACTTAGAAGTGATTACGGAATCACTTACCTCATGCATCCGTGTTCATATCCGTTTCCACGCCTCTTCTTGACCCGTTAGCCTTTCGCGCTTGAGTCCATCTCCACATGATTCCTATGCTTTCATGTCATCGAAATCACGCTATTATTAGCATACTCATATGTACATGATAACAATCGTATCAATCCCATATTTCACACTTAACTTTCATTAATCATTTCATACAAACATAACTCATATAATCATGTCCGTATACGTATAACTCATGTAACTCATCATGTTATTACTTTTAACACGGATTGCTATTACATGTACCATACGACTTCTCATCAACCTATATTTATGACAACGAGTCAACTCATGTTGCTTATACTTAGTTGACTTTTAAAAGTCAACTATTAGCCATACATATCTATCGACTTATCAACATATTCCCGTAACATCATAATCGACTATACGGACGACATTATATACATTTTATCATTCACTTGATGTACGTACTACCTTTTAAGCATAACGTACAACTTATTCATACAAAATCTCCTAAATTCATACATAGTTCATCAAGTGCTTCTACAATCCAACATGGGTATTTGAATTAAACATCAAACATGTTATCATCACATTTCATTCACTTCATCTACAACACTTCATCATTTCTTATCCCATTTCTTTAAACATTCACACACATGTATGATTCCAAACATTATTAACATAAGTGAATCATCATATTACATTACATCATCTAAAACCCACTTCATAACTACTTGTTAATCACCTACAAGTGATTTAATCTAAAATTCTTCATAATTCACCATACTTTTGATATATGTACTACCTTGTAAGCATAGTGTACAACTAGTTCATGCATATCCTTCTAATCTCATACAAAATTCATCAATTTCTTCCTCCTAATCAACATGATTCATACATGCATAACATCAAACATACTAGTATCACATTTCTTTCAATCCTTCTAACAAGAATACATCATACAACTCAAAATACATCAATATTAAGCAAGAACTTAAACATAGATGATTTACTCATGTCATCTTCTTCATCATAACAAATGGGTTTCACCCTTAAACATCAAATTACCCCAATTCATGCATAATCCATGTTCCAAATGATGAATCTAACACATACTCATGCTCAATTTCATACAAATTCGTGATTTACAACATAACCCATTTCGTGCATCATCACCAATCTAGAATCTAAGACATACCTTACGATCCCCTTGTGAAGGTGATCGTTAATCCGTGTTTGGTTATGAATTTAAGCATCATTTAGTCTTCCAATTGGATGATCTTTCATGTTTAGGGTTTGAGACTCCATGGGAGTCTCCTGGTCGATCTTGCACACACACGAAGGTGTGTTTGTGTGTGTATTATTTTCTTTTAATAACTCATCTTTCACCTATACCATCTAGCCCTTCATGTTTACCATTTAACATAATTGGCACACTTTCATTTCTTTACTTGTTTCTACTATACTTTTAACTAGGATAATTAACCTAGTTATTTATTTCTCAATGTACCATATTAGAACATGTAACGAATATAGACATTCGGGTTTTGGGGTGTTACAAGTCTACCCCCCTTAAATAAGGTTTCGTCCCCGAAACCTTTCTCATTTCCTCTTACACACACACATTCATGTTTGACATCACGGTCACATATTAATCATAAGTAATCATCCTATCACATTTCATAATTATTCAATCAATTGGCTTCCTCTTCTTAACAAGTCTATACTTTCCATGGCATACTTTCGTATAACATTCTCATTTCCTTTGACCTGTTAATAACAGGTTAATATACATACTTATTCAAACTTATAATAATGCTTATACTCATATGATCCGTTTATAACAGATTTAGTACTTTTATCTCATCCTCTGTGATTCCGTTCTATAGACACATTGCATAACATTTAACCCTTGTTTTGTTATCACAACAAAACTACTATGTCATCGTCATACCTACTTGCTTATCTCCGTAGCTAACATCATTCTACATTTTGTAGTCTTTTGTATCGTCTATGTTTTGAATCCATCTAACGGTTTCAAACATCCTAGCATAGCATATCATAATTCGAATCCGTCTCGCGGATTCTAGCATAGCATTTCATGTTTCGAATCCGTCTCGCGGATTCTAGCATAGCATATCATGTTTCGAATCCGTCCCGCGGATTCTAGCATAGCATATCATACTTCGAATCCGTCTCGCGGATCTTAGCATAGCATATCATACTTCGAATCCGTCTCGCGGATCTTAGCATAGCATATCATACTTCGAATCCGTCTCGCGGATCTTAGCATAGCATATCATACTTCGAATCTGTCTAGCGGATTCTAGCATAGCATATCATGTTCGAATCCGTCTCGCGGATTCTAGCATAGCATATCATGTTCGAATCCGTCTAGCGGATTCTAGCATAGCATATCATATTCGAATCCGTCTCGCGGATTCTAGCATAGCATATCATGTTCGAATCCGTCTAGCGGATTCTAGCATAGCATATCATATTCGAATCCGTCTAGCGGATTCTAGCATAGCATATCATACTCTCATTATTGAGAGTCTTACATTTCTCTTCATCCTCACGTCCACCTACTACTTAATTCTAACGGACATACCTGTATCAATTATCACGGTCCCACGAACGTTATATGCTTCACGTGTACTGGCCAGGTACACAATCCACATACTAGTTTCGTGTCTTCGTGTAATTGTCACCTTATGTCCGAAGAATTTGGTTTCGGCACGTGTATCATTTTTCAAAACATGTTTACTATACCATCATGGTCCTTCATTTAGCATTTTTCTTCCCTTAATGCATTTTACCATTTCATATACCGACATATTAAATTTACATACCTGGGCTCAACTTTATCTTATTTCATGCCTTGGTGTCGGTACTTGACCGCACTCGCGGACCATTCTCTTCAAACGCTTATACTTACCTTGCATATACAAAATCGTCAGTTTCGTTATGCGTATACATAAGTACATACTTACATTCTCTTTTACCTTTGGATCTTGACCGAGTCTTGGATTGTACGGGTTTCTTATCACAAGAGCACACAGGTTTGAGTTCAAGCACTTACCTTCTTACACTTGATTCTCTCAAACCAGGGCTCTGATACCAACTTGTTACACCCTAAATCATATTTGACAAAAAGTCGCAGCGGAAACACTAACCATAAAATTTCTTGCATCATAAATACCTCAACTGATTTAAACTTTTAACTTTAACTTAATTCTTAATCAAAAGTCTGTCATCCTCTTACTTGTTAACTAAAAACATAGCTTACATTAACTACATTTTACATTCAACGCCCCCGTACAATCTCTCTAGTGACTCGGTCTTCGATCTCTAATCCTTGTGATAATCGCTCATCATCCATACAACCTGCATTCACCACATACATTCATAACATTAGTACACATTTAAGAAACAAAGTTCATTCGCGTACACTTCACACTTCGTCATCTTTTAAGCTTTAAGCATTTCATCTGCATATCCATTTCCTGGTGAGGCTTCAATAATGTACCTGCATTACTTTTCATTCTCGAGGTATACCATTAATAACATTAACACTCAACGTGTCTATTCCATACATACATACGTACTTACATACATACATACATATTCATCTATATACATACAAACCTTTCCTACGTCATTACATGCATACATACAATCGTACATATCTTTCCACATACCTACATACACATCTACATACATACAAACCTTTCCTACATCATTGCATACATACATACCCTCGTACATATCTTTACACATACATACATACATACGCATCTACATGTATACAAACCTTTCCTACATCATTGCATACATACATACCCTCGTACATATCTTTACACATACATACATACACATCTACATGTATACAAACCTTTCCTACATCTTTACTTATATGTATACATTCATACATACCCTTATACATGCATACATACACATCTACGTGTGTACATACCTTTCTTACATCTTTACTTACATGTATACACTCATACATGTCTTTATACATACATACATACACAACTACATACGTACATATCTTGCATACTTCTTACCTAATCACACGTTATTTACATGGGACTTAGACTTTGATTTATAACTCATAAGCATCTACTGATCGATCAAAATCACGTTTAGAAAGTCCGTCGTAGTCCACGGGTAACAAACCGAAGCCTACGATGCATAAAACAACTTAAATAGCTAATTTCATGTCTTTGGACATGGGGAGGGAGTCGGCGACGGCCCGGGGACCCGTC
Organism: Helianthus tuberosus; assembly: GCA_030545235.1. NCBI lineage: Eukaryota > Viridiplantae > Streptophyta > Magnoliopsida > Asterales > Asteraceae > Helianthus > Helianthus tuberosus. The sequence goes on along the minus strand of CM060438.1, from coordinate 577,659 downwards.
GGGGTTAAAAATGACCAAAAATAACATTTTTCCGGGTTATGGCGTCGGGACCGCGTCAACCAGGGGGAAGTGGCGTCGACAGGAAAGCGAAGTTTCCAAGCGGCGTCGGCGACGCTGGGAGGTGGCGTCGTCGACGCCTAGTCCTGCATGCAATTCACTGCAGCTCCGTTTCTTCGTTCGTTCGCACTAAAACGCGCGTAACTTTTGAACCGTTTACCCGTTTAACCTCCCGTTTCTTCCTACATGCTTGTAAATTCACATTCTATCATATGAACTTAAAATCCCACATCCGGATTAATAAAATTCTTATCTTACGCCCTATCGGCTTATTGTCACTTTCTAATTATTCGACCCGTTAAGGGCAATTGCGCATTAATTAGTTTAGGACATTCCAAGATCATTCTCTCCGCTCCCATACTTGTTCAAAACATTATATTCAACTACTAACTTGTTCCTAAACCACTTTGTAATAACGTTTGCCCAAAATACCCATCAAGGGCATTTTGGTCAACATATCTCTATCCTTAACAACAAAGGAAATCCCTACATAATTAACCCATCCTTTTACTTAGCCTAGATTCTTAGACTCACATTCCTTACTCGGATCAATCTAAGATCCGTTTAATGCTTCATTGACATCGCACCATTCATTCCTATTAAATCTCAAATTATCATATTTCATTCAAATGCATAAAAATCTACATAAACAACTTAGAAGTGATTACGGAATCACTTACCTCATGCATCCGTGTTCATATCCGTTTCCACGCCTCTTCTTGACCCGTTAGCCTTTCGCGCTTGAGTCCATCTCCACATGATTCCTATGCTTTCATGTCATCGAAATCACGCTATTATTAGCATACTCATATGTACATGATAACAATCGTATCAATCCCATATTTCACACTTAACTTTCATTAATCATTTCATACAAACATAACTCATATAATCATGTCCGTATACGTATAACTCATGTAACTCATCATGTTATTACTTTTAACACGGATTGCTATTACATGTACCATACGACTTCTCATCAACCTATATTTATGACAACGAGTCAACTCATGTTGCTTATACTTAGTTGACTTTTAAAAGTCAACTATTAGCCATACATATCTATCGACTTATCAACATATTCCCGTAACATCATAATCGACTATACGGACGACATTATATACATTTTATCATTCACTTGATGTACGTACTACCTTTTAAGCATAACGTACAACTTATTCATACAAAATCTCCTAAATTCATACATAGTTCATCAAGTGCTTCTACAATCCAACATGGGTATTTGAATTAAACATCAAACATGTTATCATCACATTTCATTCACTTCATCTACAACACTTCATCATTTCTTATCCCATTTCTTTAAACATTCACACACATGTATGATTCCAAACATTATTAACATAAGTGAATCATCATATTACATTACATCATCTAAAACCCACTTCATAACTACTTGTTAATCACCTACAAGTGATTTAATCTAAAATTCTTCATAATTCACCATACTTTTGATATATGTACTACCTTGTAAGCATAGTGTACAACTAGTTCATGCATATCCTTCTAATCTCATACAAAATTCATCAATTTCTTCCTCCTAATCAACATGATTCATACATGCATAACATCAAACATACTAGTATCACATTTCTTTCAATCCTTCTAACAAGAATACATCATACAACTCAAAATACATCAATATTAAGCAAGAACTTAAACATAGATGATTTACTCATGTCATCTTCTTCATCATAACAAATGGGTTTCACCCTTAAACATCAAATTACCCCAATTCATGCATAATCCATGTTCCAAATGATGAATCTAACACATACTCATGCTCAATTTCATACAAATTCGTGATTTACAACATAACCCATTTCGTGCATCATCACCAATCTAGAATCTAAGACATACCTTACGATCCCCTTGTGAAGGTGATCGTTAATCCGTGTTTGGTTATGAATTTAAGCATCATTTAGTCTTCCAATTGGATGATCTTTCATGTTTAGGGTTTGAGACTCCATGGGAGTCTCCTGGTCGATCTTGCACACACACGAAGGTGTGTTTGTGTGTGTATTATTTTCTTTTAATAACTCATCTTTCACCTATACCATCTAGCCCTTCATGTTTACCATTTAACATAATTGGCACACTTTCATTTCTTTACTTGTTTCTACTATACTTTTAACTAGGATAATTAACCTAGTTATTTATTTCTCAATGTACCATATTAGAACATGTAACGAATATAGACATTCGGGTTTTGGGGTGTTACACATTGTGAGTTTCGAGCGGCGGCTGTGGGTTTAGGGTTGGAACAAGACTACTTTGGGTTTATTCGGAGCCAACTAGTTGAAGAGCTGATGGGTGCGAACAAAGATATGTGGAGGTACATCTTAGAGAGTGATTTACCGGGGGACTACGACACGCAACTAGAGAGAATAAATTTTACCGGGGTTGGAAGAGCACCCATGGAGCATCGGATGGAGATGCCTCGGGCAGGACTCCTTCTTGCCCATAGGTTTGGTGTGATTGTTCACATATTAGACATCAGAGGTTGTTCGACTGTATTCCCATTCTATCATCCAGAGCGTGGAAGTGTCCCCCATCAGGTCGTTTCACTGGTATATGTTAATGATGGTCATTTCATCCACGTTAAACTTGGAGGGGACTATCCAATGTCGTCACCGAACTGTCTCTGGAGAAGACACGCGGGCGAAGAAGCAACACTTTGGACGGAAAACTGCACGAGACGGATAGCGTGGTATGAAACGATAACGAAGCCTAACATTGACAGGACAGTGAATTATATTGATTAATTTGTATAGTTACAGAAAAATTTATTTGTATAGTTTATTCCATTTGTTTATTGACAACACAGTGCATTGTATTGATTCATTTGTATATTTAAAGAAAAAATTATTTGTATAATTTATTCCATTTGTTTATTGACAACACAGTGTATTGCATTGATTAATTTGTAATTTTAAAGAATAATTAATTTGCATAATGTATTCCATTTGTTTATTGACAAGATGCATTATATTGATTAATTTGTAATTTTAAATAATAATAATTTATTTATAAAATACGCTAGAATACGTAAAAATATGCTAAAATACGCCAAAATACGCCAAAATACGCTAAAATATGCGAAAATACGCTAAAATACCCTAAAATACGCTAAAATATGTCAAAATACGCTAAAATACTCTAAAATATGTAAAAAAAATACGCTAAAATGCATTAGAATACGCTAAAAACCGTTAAAATACGCTAAAATACGCAAAAAGTACATAAAAATACATCAAAATATGCTAAAATACGCTAAGATACATTAAACTACGCTAAAATACTCTAAAATACGCTATAATACGCTAAAAACCGTTAAAATACTCTAAAAACCGTTAAAAACGCAAACATACGGTAAAAGACGCTAAAATACGTTACCATACACTAAAATACGTCAACTTACGATAAAATACTCCGAAATATGTTAAAAATACGCTAAAATACGTTAAAATAAGCTAAATATGTTAAAATACTCAAAAATACGCAACAATACGATAAAATACGTCAAAATACGCAACTAATGATATTTCAACACGCGTATACATATAACACGGCACTATACAATATAAGTGGATTTCAAACAAAACTGTACGTAATCATAGAATATGATAATCACACGCAACCGAACGTCACCGAAACGAGGCATGTTGAAGGTATACTTCATAAAATGACAAAATTTGTGAAAGTTCGTCAAAAACGACACGTATACGCGTCGAACCGAGGAAAACATGATAAAAACAAATTTTCTTAATATGCCATATACAATCGTGTAGGTGTAACACCCCGAAAATATGAAACTTTATATTAGAGTTATAAAGTATAAAATAAACAAGAATAAACTAGCTAGGAATAAATAACCCGGTTAGTCATGAGTCTTGTAGTAATAAGTAAGAGGGTTAAATCACCTAAAGTGTGAACTAAACAATTGCTAAGGGACTAAAAGTGTTAAACTTGAAATTCAATTTAATAAAAGCAAAATAAAACACACCAAACACACACAAAGGTGTGTCTGGTCGATCAAACAACAGGGGCGACACAAGGGTTTCTCACAAACCCTAGTTCATGCGATTTTCCCTCAAATTGAAGACCCTAATCAGTCCCAAATCGATTTTCAAGCACAAATTCGTGATCACCTCGTTGAAGGGATCATAAGGTATGCTTAATTTTGTCATTTAACTTCCTCTCAAATTCTTGATGAATTGTGAAATCGAAATGGGAACTTGAAATTGTGATGAATAGATGGAAATTGTCATGGAAACAAGTCTAGGAGTGAATCTTAGATGATAACTTGCTCTGATTATGCTCAAAATTATGAAATTTATGAATGTTTATTCATAGGTTATATGGGTTTTACATAGTAGGATGAACACAAGAATTGTGACCATCAAAAGTAGTAATTCTTGAGTTCTATGTGATGATTTTGATGATATATGCATGCTTGACATGAGGGAATCGAAATGTGTAATAATGTTTGGCGAAAATAACGAATTATGAACTTGATTCTAGTTATGTAGAAATTACACTCGTTAGGTGTTCGTTAAAATGCCTAAGTAAGAATTAAAATATTAAAAATCGGATAAAAACGCATGCTTGAATTTTATAGCGAATTATGCGTTAAAGATTATAAAAAGGGTTCTAAATTGGTTGTGAATTGAACTCTTTAGGCAAAGAATCTGGATCGTCGAGTGGACAAGCCGGAGGAGATACGCGCTTGAAGGGCGTGCTCTAAAGGTATGCGACTTTGGTTCCGTTACTTTGCGCATAAATGTTTGAATATAGTTTGTTAATGATGTCTTAGTGTATTATATGCGTTTGGGGTGTCATTGAACTGGCGAAGTTCACTCGACACTCAAACGGGTCAAAATAACGGTTAGAAATAGTTTGGCTTGTCATGGAAGTGAGGATTTCACTCGACAACCAAACGGCTTAAAACTATGTCCCTAAAACAATCTTGTGTGTAGAGACTTGAACGTCTCATGTTGTGCTAAAGCTAGATAACAATAAACCAATGAATGACTTTACTAACTAAGCTTATGAATCCATGTTATTGGGTCAAACGGTAGAAATTAGTTGCAAGAGTTGCATAAGTAGCATGCTTGAATTTTTGGAAAAACAAGCATGAAATCCTAGCGCGAGCGTAAAACCATGTAATGGTATAGATACGCCAATTATTTCAAGCCCGGGGAATGGGAGAATAAGTCTAGAAAGCCAAAGAATATGTTGATAAACAATATGCACACATAGTTAACGGGTCGAATAATTGAAACAAGGATTTTATGAACCATTCGTTCATAAATTGGGTTTCGTTATGTGAAATTAACATGGTTGAATCCGAAATTTTATTACGGAATCATAGGAAAAAGAATCGGCTAAAACGGACAAACGAGTAAAAAGTTATGCTAGTTTAAAGATAGATTTTTAAGATTTTCGGAGCCGGGAAAATATGCAGGTCCAGAAACTGGACCTGCTGGAAAACCTTCTTCCCCGCGACACGCGCCAGGGAGCCAAGGTCCAGGCGCGACACGCGAGGCCGCTCGCGGCACGCGAAGGATTAGCCCGAATATGTCGCGGGGCGCGACAGACCAAAAATTTAGATTTTTATTTTTCTGCTATGCGTATGATGTTGAGATTTGTATATGCTTATTTTATCATTGTCAAAACTAATAATTGATGTGGTTTTGACCTTAGGTAACGCTTCTTCCATCCCGGATGCCGATCAAGCAAGGACGCAAGAACCGAACACCAAATTTTGTAGCTTCCGCACTATCTAATCATGTTTAGACGATGATGTTTTGTAAACACTACTAATGTGCAATGTTTTTAAACTTATTAGTTGGATTATGTTAATACTCTATGACATTGTACCACTTAGCTATTAACTAAGTTATCAAGTTTTTGTTAATTACGCATTTTGTTTTTGAATAGTGTGTATTTTATATTAAAACATTAAATAAATTAGATGAGTGTTACAGTAGGACTATGTTGTATCGTATTGAAGTATAATACGCATCGTATAGGCCTATACGATGCGTATTACCCCCTGAATTTCTCAAAAATACCCCTGAATTTCTCAAAAAAAATAGGGGTATTTCCATAATTTCTGGGGGAAAATACGCATCGTATATGCCTGTACGATGCGTACTACGACCCCCTGAATTTTCCCTTGAATTTTTCGAAAATTCAGGGGGTTGTAATACACATCGTATAGGCTTATACGATGCGTATTAATAGTCTGGAGGAAATAACCCCCTGATTAACAGGGGGTTATACCTTTTGGTACGACCCAAAATATAAAATACACACACGTACGGTGTAGACACATACGGCACACATACGGTAGAGATTTCAAGATCAAAGACAAGTACGTTATGTATCTCCGAACCCACATCGTTTATAGGTTTTCAATTTTGAAATTTGTCCGATGATTTTGTGTGATTTTGCGGTTGAAAGTCTGGGTTTTGGGGGGGGGGGGGGGTTTCAACATCGGATGAAGCAATACGATGCGTATGGCCCTATACGCATCGTATTGCTTCAAAATTTCAATTTTTTTCTTAATCAGTTGAATCGATACGATGCGTATGGCCCTATACGCATCGTATTGATTCAACATTTCATGCTTTTTTCTTTTTGTTTTATAAAGTATAAAAAATGTTTTATTTCTTAGTTTTGTTCTAAAAATGTTATACTTGTAAGTAGAAATTGATATATAATGTTTTTATTTTTAGTCGAAGTCGTACGTAACGCGCGTAAGTCCGAGCGTCAAAACGTAACGAGATGTAAATATATAATGTTCATATTATTTAGTCGAAGTCGTCCGTAATGAACGTCGAAACCTAAGACGTAGTAAATATATAATTTTTTATATTTTTAGTCGAAATCGTCCGTAACGCGGTTAGGTCCGTAACGAGCGTCGAAACCTAAGTCGTCGTAGATATATAATATTTATATTTTTAGTCGAAATCGTACGTAACGCGCTTAGGTCCGTAACGTTCGTCGAAACATAAGTCATCGTAAATATTTTTTTTTTAGTCGAAATCGTCCGTAACGCAATTAGGTCCGTAACGAGCGTCGAAACTTAAGACGTTGTAAATATATAATATTTATATTATATAGTCAAAATCGTCCGTAACGCGATTAGGTCCGTAACGAGTTTCGAAACTTAAGTCGTCATAGATATATAATATTTATATTTTTAGTCGAAATCGTCCGTAACGTGATTAGGTCCGTAACGAGCGTCGAAATGTAAGTCGTCGTAAATATATATATTTTTTATATTTTTAGTCGAAATCGTCCGTAACGAGATTAGGTCCGTAACGAGCATCGAAACCAAAGTTTTTGTAGATATATAATATTTATATTTTTAGTCGAAATCGTCTGTTACGCACTTAGATCCGTAACGAGCGTCGAAATGTAAGTCGTCGTAAATATAATTTTTTTTTTATATTTTTAGTCGAAATTGTCCGTAGCGCGATTAGGTCCGTAACGAGCATCGCAAAAAGACGTCGTAAATATATAATATTTATATTATATAGTCAAAATTGTCCGTAACACGATTAGATCGTCCGTAACGCGATTAGGTCCGTAACGAGCGTCGAAACCTAAGACGTCGTAAATATATAATATTTATAGTATACAATCGTAGTCGCCCGTAACGCGCTTAGGTTCGTAACGAGCGTCGAAACGTAGGTCATCATAAATATATAATTTTATATATTTTTAGTCGAAATCGTACGTAACGCGATTAGGTCCGTAACGAGCGTCGAAACCTAAGACGTCGTAGATATATAATATTTATATTTTTAGTCGAAATCGTTTGTAACGCGCTTAGGTCTGTAACGAGCGTCGAAACGTAAGTCGTTGTAAATATATAATGTTTTTATATTTTTAGCCGGAATCGTACGTAACACTCGTAGGTACGTAGCGAGCGTCGAAACCTAAGACGTCGTAAATATATAATACTTATATTATATAGTCGTCTGTAACGCGCGTACGTCCATAACTGGAGTCGAAACCTAAGTCGTCGTAAGTACTGTTATATTTTTTTTTAAATTAACTAAAAAATGTTATATTTTTTTAAAATTAATTAAAAATTGTTATATTTTGTAAAAAAATTGATTAAAAAACTGTTTATTCATGCATATATGGATACCGTTGTTGGTAGAGGGAGAGGTAGGGGTGCTGGCCGTGGAGGTGTCGGACGTGCTGCCGGAGGTGGCGGACGTGGGCGTGGACGTGGTAGATGTGGACGGGTGGGGGCAAGGGCGGCGGTGGCTAGTGGGTGTAGACGTTGCCATGGATGAGGACATGGGCGTGGGCGCGGTGGCCCAGACGTAGATCCGTTACTAGATTATCCTTATCTAGCGTTCAATGAGAGGAGCGAGGCTTTTCACAGATGTGAAAAGTTTTTCGGAGTATGCAGATCGGCGGCCACACCGCCCTCGATTGGTTAGCTCTCGAGGAGGTGGACGAGGCGGCGAGAGCCCGAGGGATCATCGGACATGATACTCCATGGGAGAGGTATACTATTTGTTACTGTGTTTTCTTTGTTTTGTATACGACATGGATACTAACCACATTGTGTGACAGGTTGTTCGATATTGCATACACGCCGTCATACAGGGTTATGGTGTGCGAATTTTTAGTGTCTTTCGACTTCGCTCCCAGGCCTACAGACCAGCCGGAGGAGCTTGACGACCCCGACAACCCGTGGATAGAGGTCAGCTTTCGTCTAGCCGGCGTGTGGCATAAGATGTCACTCAAAGAGTTTGTCGTGCACTACGGCCTTTACACGATGGAGGAGACAGACACCCCCATCTACACCGAGGGTATCCGTATGGCCCCCCGTTCGACTCTCTGTAGGTTCTGGCAGGTGATCAGTGACCGTTGCTTCGGCCCGAAGTCAAAGTCGAAGGTTTCCTAGATCAGAGATCTCATGTACCGTTACATGCATAGGCTTATTGCCACATCCATTGCACCACGTGAGCGAAGTCACGAGTGGTGCAACCAGGGGGATCTCTTTTACATGTACTGTCTTGTATGGGGGAAGACGCGCACCCTCCATCACTGCCTAGCCCAATGGTTCGCGGCAGTGTACCACATGCAGGACAGGTCTGTGCTGTACGGGGGGTACATCACGCGTACCGCCATCTCGTTGGGCCTTGTTCCTCAGTAGGACCCATTATTCAGCGAGGTGGGCGTGGGGCAGCCGGTCAGGTTGAGCCGGCAGATGCTGATCGGCATACACGTGACGCGTGACTTCCCTTGGCTCGGGCTGTGATTTATAGGACCCAACGAGCAGCTGTTTGCCCCCGCCGCTCTCCCAGCCGAGTTACCATAGTTGCTTCCGGAACTGGCACAGGGTCAGCCGACAGATGGTGATGTCGCAACGACGATGGTGACCACGCTGACCCACCATTTCCGCCACCGTTTCCGCCAGGTGGTCTGCCACCGGAGCCGCAACCCAAGGGGGTGCCTCAGTACCCCCAACACGTTCTGTATGACCAGCACCATCCAGCTGTGGCGCTTACATTAGAGCGGTTGGAGAAGCGCATGCAGGCGCGGATAGACTCCGTTCACCATCGTACTAAGCGTCTTCTCATGCGGGCGATCCAGGGCGATATACAGGCGGCTATCCGGCGTGGTGATACACCATTCCCGATACCGCCGTTGTCGCCTCGCCATGGAGAGGATGCGGATCAGGGGGCGGGGCCCTCAAGTACTCGGGGGGCGGGGCCCTCAGGCACCAGTCAGGAGGGTTAGGATCCATAGGTGTAGGATCATTGTACTTTTCTTGTATTTTGACAGTTTATGTATTTTGAACGATGTCCTGTATATGTACAAACTTATTATGTAATTAAATTTGTTGTTTCAGTTTATTTGTAATCGTGATTGTTTATTTTAACTGTTTAGATTGGTATGCTTGGTTATGTACGATGCATAATATCACATGTTGTGAATACATCAACATAAAAAAATAATACAAAATTACGCTACGATACGCTATAATATGATACTTAACAATAAAAAAATAATAAAGATGTGATACGATACGCCACGATACGTTATAATACGATATTAAGTTAAAAATTGTGATACGATACGCCACGATACGCTATAATATGATACTGAAGGATATAAAAATAATAAAGATGTGATACAATACGCTATAATACGATATTAAGTTAAAAATGTGATACGATACGACACAATACGCTATAATATGACACAATACGCTATAATATGATACTTAACGATAAAAAAAATATTGAAGATGTGATACGATACGCTATAATACGATATTAAATTAAAGATGTGATACGATACGCCACGATATGCTATAATACAATATTAAGTTAAACCTAATGATATAAAGCTAAACAAGAATGCGATTGACAAATTTAAATGGCATAAAGCTAAACAAGAAATTTGACTTTCTTCAACAAAATTAAAACCTAAAACACCTTAAATCATGATCTTCGCGTTCTGTCAATGTTTTGGCCACTAGTTCAAACTCTACTGAAAAGAATGATGATCGGAGCATTAGAATGAGATCCTCCACTGTTGGGTTATCATCTTTCAACCCCATTTTCCCTAAATTTGAGATGATCAAGTGCTTGAAATCGAAGATCTTTGCAGTGGACACAAACCCATGGAATTTGTGGTGGATCCAAACAATATGAATGCACGCAACGAATTTGACAAATGTGACAACTTATTAAAAGTCCCTCAGGCTCACGGCAACCGTGCTGGTAACAAACTAGTATTGCTAGTGGCTGTTCTGGAAATTGAAGGAAAATGACTGTGATTCTGTTATTGCAGCTACACGAGTTGTGTCTCTTTTCCTTTTTACAATTCCTTTCGTTGAGAAACCGTTGTCTAACTCAGCACACTTTTGATCTGAATTTGTTGATGCTTCTTTTAGCAGAAAATTTGATGATGTTTCAGCACACTTTTGAGAAAAGGAGTATTCACAATCTAAGAACAATAAATGTTGCAAATTTGGGAGTCGCCAAGATTAAAGCTTAAAGCTAAACCAATCTAGTTGAACTCTATTTCGTCCAACATATGACACATGATAAAAGCGCTTCTCTAGACAATCTGGGATTATGTTCCGTTTTATTACAGTCGTCATGATCAACTCTTGTATAGTGATCTTCATGACTTGAAGTTGTACCCAAATTTTTGATCTATTCCAAGATCAAATTTCTTCATTTCCATGATTATGAAACCTTGTTTCGTGAGGTGATCTTCTTTCATGTTTCCCAAAATAGTTTGAAGGCTCACAAATTTCAATATCATTTTGGTGATTTTCTGAGTGTTTGTAACCTTCGTCTGATTCTGAAGACAGTAACTCATTATTTGTATTTTTATGTATCAGCCTACGATTTCTTCTGGAAGATTCAACGATACACTATAATACGATATTAAATAAAAAATGTGATACGATCAAATTTTTTCGTTTCCCATGATTATGAAACCTCCTTTCATGAGGTGGTCTTCTTTCATGTTTCCCAAAATAATTTGAAGGCTCGAAAATTTCAATATCATTTTGGTGATTTTCTGAGTGTTTTTTAACCTTCGTCTGATTCTGAAGACGATAACTCATTATTTGTGTTTTTATGTGCCAGCCTGTGATTTCTTCTGGAAGATTCAACGATACGCTATAATACGATATTAAATTAAAAATGTGATACGATCAAATTTATTCGTTTTTCATGATTGTGAAACCTCATTTCGTGAGGTGGTCTTCTTTCATGTTTCCCAAAATAATTTAAAGGCTCACAAATTTCAATATCATTTTGTTGATTTTCTGAGTGTTTGTAACCTTCGTCTAATTCTGAAGACCATAACTCGTTATATGTATTTTTATGTATCAGCCTGCGATTTCTTCTGGAAGGCTCAACAATACACTATAATACGATATTAAATTAAAAATGTGATACGATCAAATTTTTTCGTTTCCCATGATTATGAAACCTCGTTTCGTGAGGTGGTCTTCTTTCACGTTTCCAAAAATAATTTGAAGGCTCACAAATTTCAATATCATTTTGGTGATTTTCTGAGTGTTTGTAACCTTCGTCTGATTCTGAAGACGATAATTCGTTATATGTATTTTTTTGTATCAACCTGGATTTCTTTTGGAAGGTTCAACGATACGCTATAATACGATATTAAAATGATACGATACGCCACGTTACGCTATAATACGATACTTAACGATAAAAAAAATAATAAAGATTTTAAAACTCTTTAATAGGCTAGGGTTTGCTATTCAGAAAGGGGTAGCGGCGCAGCTTGTTGCTCGCTTACCTGCAATATTGATGTAATTTGGCCAGTTCACGTATAATATAAAATTTTACCGGACAAAAAAAACTCATTAAAACAAAAATAAACAATAACAAACACAAAACACCAACCTAAAACCATACACAACACAAAAAAAAATAAACTTAAAAAATTCAGGGCCTTAATACGCATCGTATACGCCTATACAATGCGTATTAAGACAGCCGCCAGACAACCCTTGTACCTTCCAATCGGCCATGTCTTTTACTTTATTCAATACAAATCGTATAGACCTATACAATGCGTATTGAATTGTCAAAGTATGTGAATAAATAAGCAGGTGTGCCAATAGAATCTCCTGATAGATAAGAGCTTATTCTGTACGATATAGAATGACTTGATGAGCCAAAAGATAAAAAAGTTTGCTTATGTTATATTTTATTTTGTATTTTATATGTATTCTTTTTCAACACACAAGTCAAACCGTGTGTTCAACTACTACAATCTATTTTATTATACACATTTTTTTGTTTTATCTTTTGTATTATAAGTGGGAAACAACCAACATTAAAATATTGTATATGACACATATATTAATAATATACAAAGAAAACAAATTTGATTTGTTTTTTTTATAAACTGAATATTATATATTTACATCAAGATAGATGGTAAACGGACAAAAAACTGCGTCGCTACCCCTTTTTGAATAGCAAAACTAAGGGGCTGTTTGGTAGCCTCTTAATCCATTCAGAGGCTGTCTCTTAATGAAATCATTTGTGGCCCTTATGTCTGAATGAATAAGAGGTAACCTTATGTCTGACTGGATAAGAGGTAACATATGAATGATAAACCATCACATGTCACATTCTTCTACATTATATTTGTTAAACTCTTAAATGATTTCATTAAGAGGTAGCCTCTTAATGTCATTCAGATGCTACCAAACAGCCCCTAAGTCTTTTAAAAAGTACGTCCATAGATCTCGGGTTCATAAAATTACTATGCGTGACCCTTTGTACTCGACTAAGTAGGTCCACAACCTCTGGCGTCAAGAAACCAAAAGTATTAAAAACAAATGGGATAAACACGTGTTGGTTGTTAAGACACGCTTTCTCGTGTTTGGTCACTTTACCCAAAACAGCCTTTAAAGCAGTCTGACCTACCGTGAAAGCACTACCCCTAAGCCTACAAGCGGGGAAACCCCTGTTAGATCCACACATGCATGTTTTCCTCCTACCCATTCAAAGACCAAAATGTCGACTGGTCGAAGGGAATATCTCCCTTCCAACAGGCCAGTCAAGAAACTATCGGGTGCCTCTTTCTTAGCAGAAATATCGGCGCGCCAAAATTGGAATTATAAACACTAAGATGCAAGAAAAGGCTTTGAATTATTCATACCAATTCAAAGACTGAAAAGTTTGAAACCGACGCGAATATGGGTAATATAAGCCAACACGTCAATGAATTTTTACTTACATAAAGGACTTTTAGTCATGAGTATATATTAGAGTTAATAGCCAAAATGGTCCCTGAGGTTTGCTCACTTTTGCCACTTTAGTCCAAATCCCAAATTTCTTAAATCTGGGTCCCTGAGGTTTGCATTTTTTTGCCATTTTAGTCCAAATTTCAAAAAAGTCAATTTTTTTCAATTTTTCTGCTGGAATTTGTCTTTATCCTTATTTCAGCCAAGGGTAAAATTGTCAATATCTCTTTATTATAACATACCCTCTGTCTCTCTCTTCTCTCTCTCTCTCTCAGATCTTCATAAATTCCAGACCAAAACCCAGATGAAGATGACCAAAACTCATAAATTCCAGATGAAAATGACCAAAACCCATAAATTCCAGATGACCAAAACTCAGATCTTCATCTTCATAGCCCCTTCTCTCTCTCTCTCAGATCTTCACAAAACCCAGATGAACAACAAATCAACAATTCAAACACAAAAATTCCACTTTGAAGAGGATTTCGTAACAAAAATTCCACATTTGAACAAAAATTCCACTTTGAACTCCCTTTCCTGTTCAACAAATCATTTAGCACCAATTTACATCAAACCCAAAATCTCAAAGAAAATGAAATACAATCACTGACCGAGGAGGGAATGAACCGGACTGTCGTCGGCTCCGCCACCACCGCCCCTGCAGCACCAGCTCCACTGACGGAGTCTTACCGGACTGCCGTCGGCTCCGCCACCACCGCCGATAACCTACACCTCCACCTCCATCTCCGATGACCTGCATCCACACACAATTAAATCAACACAACCTCCCTCCTCTGCTTCCTTTTTGCTCCGCCGCACAACCTCCCTCCTCTGCTTCCGTCCACCGCCTCTCTCTGCATATCGTCTCCACAACACACGTCAGCACCCGGTGAACAACACCATAGCCACCAACATCAACTGCAACCACCACCACCCTCCACCGCCGCCATCACCACTCATCCACCACCACCATCACCATTGCCAAAACCACCAAACTGCTACTGCAAGAAACAATAATAGGGCTCCGTCAATACTCGTAGGTGACGATGACGATGATGATTTTGAAACCCAAATAGTAGTCTGAAGATCGCCAGATCGGGATTTCGTTCTGAAATTGAAGCGGCTCCGGCGAGGATCTATTTCATTGAGGGCAAAGCTTTAAAGTCGTTGTTGTACGTCCTCTTTAAGTTGCTGGTGCCGTGCTGCTGTATATTTAGTTATTAGATCTGATGCAAAATTGACACTTGCTATTTATCAGTTGTCTTCCTCACCTAACAGTACTCTAAACAACACTAGGAGTTTATACCCACTTTCATTGTATCTTCATAATTTATAAGAATTGTGTGTTGATTTAATGGAGTTGCTGATAATGAAGAAGAGGTGGGTATTTGAGAGAGAGATGGGTATGTGTGTGAATGTCTGAATGTATATATATATAATATATATAATTAAAATTAATTTTCTTTTAATTTATTAAAAGAGTAAATTAAAATGACAAAAATGCCCCTGCACAAAAGGACAAAACAATCAGGTTTCAACACTCAAAAAGGGGTTTTTTGAAATTTGGACTAAAATGGCAACAAAATGCAAACCTCAGGGACCCAGATTTAAAAATTTTGGATTTTGGACTAAAGTGGCAAAAGTGAGCAAACCTCAGGGACCATTTTGGCTATTAACTCGTATATATTAAGATAATGTAAAGGTTGGGTTTAGAATTAAAAGAAACCATGATGCCATAAGACTTTTATACAATAAAGAAGTAAAAAGAGGTGTGAAAATCTCTAATCATCTCACCTAATTTTGCTTTTCTTTTTTTCTTTTTTGTCATGAATAAAATACGAGTCTTTGATTAATGATCGAATATTATCATGCTTTTGCTAAAAATGGTTCTTTAAACTCGCTTTATGGTTGTTGTTTTTACATGGTAAGAATATATCATTTGACCAAATCTTTTCATATTACGTGGAATATCCAAGAAACTAGTTTTTTTTTTTTTTGAAAAATAATAGAAAACAAAAAAAAAAACTCGTGAAGTAGTTGTATAATATCCGTTTCATAGGTTAAGCTAACTCTTGTGCATCTTGATCATTTTCTTTCTAATTAACTAAAAGTTTTGGAGGAAAATGATTATTTTTGTCAAATCTCATGGATCACAATCAAATTTAACTTTAATCTTTTTTGTATTACTTTTATGTGTTTTTTAGGACTGTATTCTAGTCCGACTTAAATACTTCCGAATGGTACAAAAATATGTTCTCCAACATCCCTAATTTCATTCAGAAATGGAGAATGTATTTTTATACTATTCAGAAAGTGCTACACAGGTTGGATAAAAACGAAATCCAACAAAAAAAATAAACATAAAAGTAATACAAGAAGAGTAGAGTTAAATCGATTTTGCTCGCGGATGTTTAACAAAAAAAAAAACTTCCCCCAATATGTTTAGTCAACGAGATAGCTAATGACTAAGATGCACGTCACATGACTAGCACATGAGTTATTAATAAGGAATGGATAATGTTAGAGATGTGGATAAAATGAAGCAATTGATGAAACTTTTGATAGTAAACCGATACTTTTAAGTTTTATTTTTTTAGAAAAATAGTTATTATTTTCAAACCTTAAGGGTCAAAATCGAATTTAATTTAAATGGTTTGTTTGGAACTTCACATGGTATCCTATGAATATTTTTAGGAAACAGTTTATATCCATGTGTTTGTAAGCTTGCTTTAGGGTTGTTTTCTTGTTTTTTTTTTATTAAAAATATGGTGGATCGTATTAGTTTTTGTTTTATGTGTTATTGCAACTTTACATGGCGTCTTGTGCAGCTGTTATTAACTTGTGGAAAAGAAATAAGCTACACTGGACACTAGTGGAGCTTGAATGAAAAATTACAATAGACGGACTCACAAAATCTAAATCTGAGGGCAGACACTTAAAAATCCTATATTTTACACCAAAAAAAATCGATAAAATGACATTACGAAGTGAAAAATAAGGGGATGAGGCACCCCTTGACCCACATAAAGCTTCGCCCTTGGTTATATATTCATTACCTTAGTTTGTTACGGTTATGGGTGTTAAGAATTCGATTCGGATTTGAAATATTCGAAATTCGACTTAATTCGATTCGATTATCAAGATATGAACTCAAATTCAAATTCGATTAAATTCGAGTCCAGTAAAATGTATAGGGATTTAAAATTTTAAATTCGATTCGAAATTCAAATTTAAATTATACATATTTATTTATATATAATACATACATATAACTTTAAGTTGGGCTATAGTATAAATTAATCTATAAATTTATTGAGTCTTAATATAGTCTACACCCAACCCAAATAGCCCATAACTTAAACATATCTTCAATATATTAATTCTAATCTAACTGAAACAACAACGCCACCATCACCCATTGGCTATAGCGTCGTTGTCCAACCACCATTTCCCGATCCCCTATCACCGCACCAGCCACCATTCCGCATCCCCCATCAGTGCACCAACCACCATCTCCATCCCCATCGCCGCACCAGCCACCATCATGCCCGCCACACCAGTTTTAAACTTTTTAATATGATATTGAGATTTGTGCCTACTTTAAAATATGTACTTAGTGTTAAAGTTTTTATTTTGGTGGTTGTTTACGTATTTTAGATGAATTTGAATCAAAACGAACTTATTCGAATTCGAATCGAAATGGCTTGTTTTTAATCGAGTTCGAATTGAAAACAAATATAAAGCAAAAATAAAAAATATTTGAAAAACTCGAATCGAGTAATTTGAAAATTCTTTATTCGATTCGATGAACGCCCATAATTACGATTGTTACATCTTTATATAATGTATATACGTTCGTTTTTCAAAAAGTGTGTATATATATAGGAGAATGATTCGTTAGGAACCACCTTTTATTGCGAGAACCAAATGTGAACACAACCAAAAAATACCTAAAAAATCAAAAAACACTGAAATTTTTTTTTTACTATTTTTTATAAAAAATCGCTATATTTCGTCACAAAAAAAAATCGAGTAACAATTATCCATGCACATGTACATATGCATATGCATCATTTCTTTGACAAATTCCGTAATACATTACTAATATCAGACAATTACACTTCCATTTACACTACCATTCATAATACACTACTTTTTACATTAACAATATTAGAAATGCACATGTGCATCTATATGTATGAACTTGTTATAACATTAACAACACTAGAAATGCACATGTGCATATATATGTATGAACATGTTATAACGTGTTTTTGTACACCACTTTGAATACACCTTCTCTTTCATCTATCATACCATCCATAATACACTACCATTACCTACTACCATCCGTAATACAATACCATTGCCTCCTACCATCCGTAATACAATACCATTGCCTCCTACCATCCGTAATACAATACCATTGCCTCCTACCATCCGTAATACAATACCATTGCCTCCTACCATCCATAATACAATACTATTACCAATATTTTACTTTATTATATGTACATCAACACCTTTTATACAATCCAAACTACATATTACATCATAAAGTGACAAATATAATCAAACCATCAACCACTAGATATAACTAACCAAAACACATGTATATGGGCTTACTTCATCATTTAAAATAACAAACTTTTAAAATCACAAACTTTTTGTAACAAAACACGTTATATGATGGTTATACATAATGATGCACACGTGCATTCTCAATATTGGTAATGTAAAAATTAGTGTATTGCGGATTGTAATGTAAATGAAAGTGCATTTTTCTACTACTGGTAATTTATTACGGAATTTGTCCAATAAATTATACAAATGCACATGTGCATCCATAGCTGTTACTCGAAAAAAAAAAGTTTTTTTTTTTTTTGCAACGAAATATAGCGATTTTTATTAGAAAAATATTAAAAAAAAATTGTGTGTTTTTTTGGATTTTTTAGGTTTTTTTGTGTTCACGTTGGTTCTCGTAATAAGGGTAGGGATAGTGTACAAGGGGAAGGTTCATTTGAGAAGAAATTTTATTGAGAAGAAAAAGAAGAAAATGGTATAATTGTAAAACATTAAATAGTTTTTTTTTCTCATCTCATTTATTATTATGTTTGACTAATTAATTAGTCATTAAGACTATAATCCTCCACACTAAATATTTTTTGCTACACACATCAAAAGTTATCCTACACAGTCTAAATTTATCCTACACACCTCGAAATATATCATACACAACTTGTAATTTA
Source organism: Helianthus tuberosus (assembly GCA_030545235.1). Taxonomy (NCBI): domain Eukaryota; kingdom Viridiplantae; phylum Streptophyta; class Magnoliopsida; order Asterales; family Asteraceae; genus Helianthus; species Helianthus tuberosus. Next base: position 558,543 of record CM060438.1, on the reverse strand, counting down.
TCCTACACAACTAGTAATTTATTCTACACTTTAAATTAATTTGGTTTTTTAATTTGGAAAAAAATATATATTTTGAAAAGGAGTTACAAATTTAATTTACTTAGTTATTAAAGAGGAATAATACAAATTAATGATTTTTGTAAGTTTACCAATATACCCTTATGTTAAAATTAAATGCAAATATTAAATGAAGTAAAATGAAGCATTCTTATTGGTTGAAACTTCTTCTTTTTTCTTCTTATAAAAAACTTATTCTCATTTGAACCTTCCACTAGTGTACAAAGTGTCTAAAGTGTGAGAAGTGTAAGAAGTGTTTTAAACCATTAGATCTTTGATCTAATGATTGAGATCCATAGGAACCAAATTATAAATTGTGTTTTAATTATATGGACTAATTTGAAAATTGTAGAGGTAATAGTGTCTTTGTATATGTTTCAAATTAGGTAACCTCTCCAAAATTCTAGTGATTCACTCCTAAATTCTAGCGATTCAAATTTAACGGATTATAAATTCTAAAAATACAGAAATATGTAACTGTTACAAGAAATGTATAACACTATACATCCATCATATAACACTATACATCCCTCATATAACACCATATAACACTATGTAACACCATATAACACCATATAATACTATGTAACACTATATAACAATATGTAATACTATACATCCATCATAGACATGCTAACATAAAAATATAACACTATATAACACTATGCATCCATCATATAACACTATATAAACCAAAGAACACTATATAACACCATATAACACCATGTAACACTATATAAAAATATATAACACAATACAGTTCTGAATGGTGGTTGCACTACAGAATTAATAATTGATGGTGTTATATAGTGTTTTTTGGTGGTTGCACTACATAATTATATAACACTACATAATTATATAACACCAAAAATCATTATATAACACCATATAACACCATGTAACACTATATAACACTATATAAAATATATATAACACTATACACTTCTGAATGGTGGTTGCACTACAGAATTATATAACACTACAGAATTAATAACCGGTGAACGAGATGACACAAATTCGTAGATTAATTCTTAAATTCGAATTCCTATAGTAAAGGGTGGCGGTTATTTTGGGCACTTATCTTTTAATCAATTAATTGAAAGAAATAGAAAATTACTAATTCACCCTTTTGAATTAATTTAGATATAAGACACTTGTCATCACCACATTATTTCTCACCCTTCTCACAATATTAGATTAATGTACAGGATCCTCTACCTACCTATATATATATAGGGGATAGTTCAAATGAAAACCACTTTTATTGTGAAAACTCGAAAACTAAGTAAAAAAAAGCCTAAAAACACATTTTTTTCAATTTTTTTTATAAAAATCGGAGGTTTTTATATATATAAAAAAAAAATTTCAAAATTTTTTTTTTTGTAGTACACATACACATGTGCACTACAAATTTTTTTTTTTGAAATTTTTTTATATATAAAAAGCTGCGAAAATTGGTATGCAAAAAAAAATTTGGTATTTTTTTTTGCTTTTTTAATTAGTTTTCGAGTTTTCACAATAACTAGTGGTTTTCATTTGAACCTTCCCCTATATATATATATAGGGGAAGGTTCAAATGAAAACCACTAGTTATTGTGAAAACTCGAAAACTAATTAAACAAGCCAAAAAAACATACCAATTTTTTTTTTTTGCATAATAATTTTCGCATGTTTTTTATATAAAAAAAATTTCAAAAAAAAAAAAAATTTGTGTAGTGCACATGTGTATGCGTACTACACATATGTATTATTACACATCTGTACTACAATTTTTTTTTTTTTGAAAAAAAGTTTTTTTTCATATATAAAAGCCAGCGATTTTTATAAAAAAAAATTGAAAAAAAAATTGTGTGTTTTTTAGCCTTTTTTTAGTTAGTTTTCGAGTTTTCACAATAAAAGTGGTTTTTATTTGAACCATCCCCAATATATATGGGCCGATTATTGTACAATAGCCCTAATCGTACATTAAGTACGCTATAATCACAACCGTCAGATCATCTCATTTAAACCCCATGCTTAACTAATGTACGTCATTAAATTAATCAAATTAAAATATATATATATGAAACCGCCAAGGTTAAAATCGTCCATTGCGAAATCATAATCCCTGATACTCAGCAAACAATACTCACAATCATACTGTAAACCCAAAATTCAAAACATTGCATTCTTCTTCCCCCAAGTTCCGTTCTACTTACCAGTGCGATTCAACGAAGATTGATGAGTTTTGAGAAACGGAGCAAGGCCAACAATGATAGACCACAATTAAAGAAGATGAATCCAGGTATTGAATATGCGATTTTATAATGGGGTTTACAGTGGTTTTGAACGACATATGCGATTTTGTATAGTTAGCTTTGTTTAGTAATGTTTTTGTCTGAAACCTATGATTTTATAAGATTAGGTATTGTTGTTAACTGCGATTTTGTTAGGGTTTTTATCTGGTAAGGTTTTTATGAGGTTTTGTATGATTAGGTAGTTTTGGTAGTAGTTAGCTGACACATGTGCGATATTACAGAGGGTTTTGTATGACAAATGCGATTTTATATGATTAGCTTTGTTTGTTAAGGTTTTTTGTCTGAGGCTAGCGATTTTATAAAGTTTTTTTTTTGTCTAAGGCATGCGATTTTATATGATTATGTAGTTTTGGTAGTGGTTAGCTGGTACATGCGAATTTATAAATCATTAATGCGATTTTATATGATTAGTTACTTTTGGTATATGATTAAATGATACATGCGATTTTATAAAGGTTTTTTCTCCGAAGCATGTGATTTATAAGATTAGGTAGTTTTGGTAATGGTTAACTGATACATGCGAATTCATTACTCATTCATGCGATTTCATCAACTTAGTGAGTTTTGGTAAATCTTTAACTGATACATGCGATTGTATAAGGTTTTTGTCTGATAGCATGCTATTTTGTAGAAATAGAGTCTGATGATGACTTTGAATTGCCCATATCAACATTGAAAAACGTGAACAAAAACAGAAAAAGAAGGGTTGTGGTAGAAAGTTCTGATGATGATGACTTTGTTGAGCCACTACCAAAAAAGAAGAAAGATGACAAGAGATCTAAAATACAAACAAAAAAACATTCGAAAAAAGTGGAACAGGGAAAAAACCAAGCCATCCGGAACCGCCTAGAACAGAACCTAGGGCTTTCTTTGAATACAGCAACGAAGCAATACTGTTGAGATGTCAACCTACATCATATATGGATACTGTGAAATTTTTTTCAAAAGAACAGGTTGATGAGGTGAAGAATATGGGCTTTGGGCTATTCTAGATATGAATATCAACCATATTTTGACACGTTTGGGATATTAGCTAGCCATAAACTTTGACGAGATGTTCGATAGGCTAAACGTATGTAAACACCAAATAAAAATTACATCGGACACAGTTTATGAGGTATTTGGAATACCAAAAGGACCTAAGCCAGTTGTCATAATAGTCGATAAAAGAAAAGTTAAAAAGGTTGAGAAGATTGAAAAGAGTAAAGAACCCAAAAGTGGAGATAGTGTTATGGATAAATTCATCACTCAATGGGGGGAAACGTGAGAATTACCCAAGGCTTAATTGCAACAGCAATGGATAATTAAAGAGATGTGGGGAGCCTGTTTAGAATAAATTTCCTGGTGTACTTGATGATGTTTTTTGCGGAGATTACAAAAGCCACAACTTCAAATGATAGATGTTTGCTTGGGGTAGAGGCTGTTGAGGATATACCGCATCTAGATTGGTGCTCATATCTACTGGACACTTTGCGTCGTACAAGAGCGGGCTGGAAGAACACAAAAATACAGTTCGTGGGACCTGTTGCCTTTCTTACGGTATGCTTTACTACATTTGATAACATATTTACAAGAAGATAAAATAATACATATTTTAAGTAAAAATCAACTCCTTTTTATATTTATACAGCTTCTATACACGCATGAATACAACAAGAGGCTTCAACTGTTCGAGAAAGTCATTGAGATACCGGTTATTCATTATATCACATCTACGTTATATCACATCTACAGAGATTGATAAAGTGGAGGAACATATTTCGGATAACGGACCTCTGTGGACAAATGAAAATGAACAGGGTCGTTCAATGGAGGAGTATACAATACAACCCGTTGACACCACAAAAAGCTACCGAAGAAGAACTGCACGTGCAGTAGAAAACGTTGAAACCGAGGAAGACTGTAACAATCCTCAATAAACCGACACCCTATTAAATATTTCCGACACCCTATTAAATATTTCCGACACCCTAGTATATTTTAAAATATCCCAATATGTCTTAAAATACACCCCGTATGTGAAAACCGAGCCCGAAATACAATATAGCATTAAAAATAAATAAAAAACAAAGTTTTTGGGGTTTAGGCGGGCCGCGTAAGCCACCCCGTTAGTTGACGCGGACCGTGACAAGGCTGGCCACCCGCCCTCCTCCGGAAGCCGCCACATCGCGACACGTGGCGAAGCTAGGGTGGTGACACCTCAAAGCTACGCCGTTGACCCCTTTGACGCGGGCCGCGTAGGCCCTGTACTTGTGTTACGCAGGCCGCGAGAGGACCAGGCTCAGCAACTATATAAGAAGGCCATCGGATTTCATTCGAATTCGCTCACAAACGTTTCTCAATCTCAAATTCTGAAATATAGGCTTTATTAAGTGGGTATTATACCCCCTAATTAGCGAGGTTCTGCTCCGTTGTAAGTATTATAACCCCAATTTCGTATTAGATACGCTGCCCGATTGATTTAGGGTTCCGTAACAACTGTCGTGATTCTGCCCGACGTAGTTGTTGGAATACCGTCTCGGGGAGGGTATCATTAATATTATCAAAGGGTTATTATTCTAACCTATGTACATTTGTGTAAATTAAAGATTAATCCCAGGAAACCCTTACGCGAAGTCTAAGATAGCAATGTAAGTTTATCCGATTTTTGTTAAACTTTTGTAATATTTTACAAAACCTTAAATGTTTTACAATGTGATTAAGCGGTGATTGAGTCTTTGTAGTTCTTCAATTGCTGCGGGTATGTTGGGGTTTTGTATACAAAATGTGGAACACGTTACCATTGGACGATGAGTTAGCCAATGTGTAATATGACCCACCAGTCAGGATTGACAGTACTGAATGAGTAATTGTGTAGAAATAAACAATGTGATCGCTCTCAATATTGTGTTAATTGATAAAATAATTCTTGATTAAACTGGGATTCACTCACCAGTATTTCCCACTAACAAATGTTTTTAAAACGCGTTTCAGGTAACACAATGTGACAACCAATTAGTAAAAAGCCAGCTGGAGAGCACTGAAGGCTTGGAAAAAATGTGGCTATAAAAGTTACCTAAAAGACGATGTTTTAAATTCAATAAAATAGGGTTTATCCCTATAAATATGTTGTAATAATAAACGTGGGTTTTATCCATGTGATTGTTATTATCAAATATGGTGGTTTTACTCGGATAAACATTTCCTAACTACGGTCCTGATGTAATTTCCGCTGCCAAATTAACAAACTGATACCACCAAAATTCTGAGTTCGCGTCCGCCCGTTCCCGGGACAGATAAGGGATCGGGGGTTGCGACAGAAGGTGGTATCAGAGCCTAGCCACTGGTCTAAGCCAAAGAAGTGTTCTGCTGACACTTAAATTTTAAATTTTGTGTTAGGAAATAATTTATGTGATTATGTGTTTTGTGTTATTTGACTATTTGTTAGTTTACAGTATGAGTGATCAAGGACCCTCAGACATGTGTTGTCAGTTGTCTGATTCACCTAGGAGTGAAGGTACCTCTTCACAGCCTACCCTCTCTGGGTATTCTGCTGATCAGGAAGAAGGGATGTTTGCCTTTAAAGCTCAGTTAGAAGAGCCATTCCCTCATAAAAAGAGAGGATGGTTCAGTAAGGAAGCATTTGCGCGTAGAAAAAGAATGCGAAAGTTGCAACAGCAAAGATGTCACACCCCAGATTTCCAAGTATTACCGGTGGGCCCGGTAGGGGAGTATCGTGACGTGGTTGGTAACATAATAGTCAAACAACACAATATTTAAATGCACAGCGGAAGCAAAGTATAGATTCATTTCAACCAAACAATATTGTAATATTAAGTATCACAAGTAGTTGAATATAAATCCACATGTAGATCAAAATAAAAGGAAACAATGTTCAACAGTCTATGACATCCAAGCTTGCGAGACTTATTGTGGATGCTAGGAGAAAAGCCAGCCTATTACGCGTAGTACCTGCACTTAACCTTTTTGAGAAAATACGTCAGTTTACACTGGTAAATACAATCAACCGACTCATTTTGAAAAGAGTTTAAGAAAATGCATTTAAGGCACAAGGCACAAATAATATTTTATAACTTCGGATAATTATTTGAATATAATGCTTGTAAAGGATTTACGTGTTTCTTATGCGTTCAGTAGCCCGGATCGAGCCGGGTTAAAGATCAATAGGCACACCACATTAATTATATGAAACACCGACGGGCGTACGCCTACGCCCCGTGCTTAGGTCGTGGCCATTTCGTAAAATGATGCCAGGGATATCCGGGACACGGTCATTAACCCCCCAAAGGCTTTAAGCAAACAAAACAAATTAAACGAGACATCTCAATACTTTAACCATCATCCAATTAAAGATTCAATGCCCGACCAAGCGGTATTTTATATACCGTACCACAACCCCGTATAGGGAAAATAAGTTAAAAGTATTTACCTGAGCAAGTATAAATCAAAATCAGCGAGTGCAAGTATCTTTTACTGGTTCTCCTAATCTGGAACGAAGGTTTATAATAACCTATTAGAATCCTAACGGGTCTTTAGTTAAGCTTAAGCTTAGACCGGTTAGTTTTAAAGATACGGTTCGTACGCACGATTAAGCGAAGACCGGATAGAATGTGATTTAGACTCGACAAGTTTGAAGACTTGCTTAATATGGGTATATTATACACATTCTGGATTTTGAGATAAAACCGATAAGGTTTGACCCGTTTCGGCTAATTTATGTAAACTAGTTACATAAACCGAACCGAATGCGCATGAAGCGTAACGGGTAACCATAAGAGTCGTAAACAGGTTTCCTAAGTTAACATGCCTTAAATATGTTGTGATATCAGTATGATACCTTCCATTATGCCCAAAACGAGTTTAATCTCATATTAAGCCCCGTAGGGGTATTTTGGTCATTTTAAAGATTATAAAAGGGATTAATTCAACTCCTGTGATCCGGGTCTGAGTAAATCAGTAATATAACTTATTTTAACAATTTACATCAGTAGGTATTTAGTCTAAGGTGTTTAAAATAGTTTTAACGCATACTACGTGCTTAATGCGCGTAAATGTCGGTTTAAAGCGATTTTCGGGTTTAAATGGGAGTTCTGAGTTTCTAATCAGGTTATAAGGCTCAAATTACTCCATTTATTAAATAAAATCAGTAGCAATTTGATTTGTATCAAAAGGATTTGTAAAACTCATTTTATGGCCTAAAAGGGCATAATCGGTATTTACCGGATCAAGGCGATAATCCTAGCTTATGATCAGTTTAAAAATAATTAAAAATCTTTAAAATCCCAAAATATTATATTACATCAGTGGGTAAAAGGTTTGGTGTTAAAAATTGGGTGTAGATAGGCTTTACGCTAATGACGTCGTTTAATTACTAAGAAGTGTTCTAATTACGTCATTAAGCATAACTCCTAATCTAGACCTCCAACTGATGTGAAAATTTAGGGACATGTTTTATAATTAGTAACAAAAATTATTGTACTTTCACATTTCCAAAATTCTCGTTGTATGGTCATAAGGGCATTATGGTCCATATTTAAGCACTTAACGGAAACGTCGGACAATTAAGGATTTAAGTGGTATAAACGCAGAGGGTTATACAAACATGTAACTAGGTCCAAATGGAACTTTAAGGCATGTCTAAACCTATCAAAACCGGGTTAGAACCGTAGTCAAAGCAGAAAGTCAAACTATGCGCCTTTCGGCTCCGAATCGGTTCAAAACAGAAAGTTGTCGAATAAAACAAGCTTAGACAAGTTATTATACTTATTATCAAGTTATATGAATGATAAAACAGGTTACACGCATTCTATATCGCTAATTACGCGTTTAATGGTTCTGTTGACTTTTTCGTAAGAAGTTTGACCCGTCATTCGACCTAGTTAGATCGGGAATCAGAGGGTGCCCTTTTAAGGGTTAATTGCCCACATAATTACCAACTTATAACAACTTTCATTTTGGCAAAACACTGGACCGTTTGTGTTTTATCGTTAAGTCAAACCGTAATTACGACGGTTTGACTTTTAAGCTAAATACTAAGCATAACTTAATTAGAGAAGGTTAAACATACTTACACGTGTCTAATGGATGCTTAGGAAGGCTTGGGCCTGCTCTTGTGCTTCTCAAATGCTCAGAAGATGAAGTTGAAAGGAATGATCAAAAGTTGCAACTTTGTGTGACTTATATAGTGAGTCAAACTCACTTAGATTGATGACATGCAACTCTATAATTGATCAAGGATGCTTACAAGTGCCATCTATAGCCTATAAACCACTTTAGGACGCCCAAGGTATGCAAAACAATACATATAAGTCGGTTACAAGGCTGAAACAGGCACCTGTCATGTTTCTGTCGCTGGTACCTGTCACACGGCCCGCGTAAAGGTCCTTATGATCTTACGCGGCCCGCCTTAGATCTGGGTTCAGGTTTTGAAGTTTTTGTTTATTGCACTTTCAGTCCCCGGTCCTTCTAAACGTCGCTTTCACTTCCATTCTTGCATTTTAAACCTTTAAAATTGACATTTAGGGACTTTAAGACTTATACCCACTTTGTGAAGTCCTTGGCCACTTTGTGTTTACCCGAAAAGTCATAAATTTCCATGTTGACGCTTCTAACCCCTCGCACACGAATTTTATCATAACTTTCTCATACGGTAACGAAACTTGGTGAAATTTTTATGGTGCATTCTAGTGAGCATAATTAATCGTTACAAGGCTTCGGGTTTGCTAAAAGGTTACTCAGAGGTATATCTTAACATGTTGACACATTTAACCCCTATAGTTTGTAATCTCTCACTTTCTTTTACAATTCGCTTCGTATGATCCATGATCCATTCGTTTAAGGTTATAAACATCATGTAGGGTTATTGTAAAGTATATTTATTCATTGTTGACACTTTGAACCCTTATATATACATAGTTTCATTGTTTGTCAACTTTAGTCCCTCGAAAGTATTCTTTCACACGTTTAAAGGTTATGACACGTGTCAAGACATTATAGGACGTAAATTTTGGAGGTGTTACATCCTCACCCCCTTAAAAGAAATCTCGACCTCGAGATTTACTGAAATAGATAAGGGTACTTTTCTTTCATCGTGGACTCAACCTCCCACGTATATTCGGGACCTCCCACGTATATTCGGGACCTCGATCGACAATGGTTTTTCCACAAATTTCAAGCTCTCATCTATATGCACATCTGTATGTGGTATGACCAGTGATTCGTCAGCGAAACACTTCTTCAGATTGCAGATGTGGAACACATTGTGTATAATATTGAGCTCTTCAGGTAAGTTTAACTTATAGGCAACTGACCCGATACGTTCGATAACCTCGAAAGGTCCTATGTATCTCGGGCTTAGCTTGCCTTTCTTACCAAACCGCATCACTCCCTTCCAGGGTGATACTTTAAGTAAGACTTTATCACCTACTTCAAAGTGAAAAGATTTACGCTTGGGATCAGCGTAGCTCTTTTGCCTATCTCGGGCAGCTTTGAGACGGTCACGAATCTGGACAATCTTGTCCGCCGTTTCAAAGACTATCTCCGGTCCTAATAACTGGACATCTCCAACTTCCGCCCAACAAATGGGCGTTCTACACTTTCTACCGTATAAGGCCTCGAAAGGCGCAACCTTAATGCTGGTGTGGTAGCTATTGTTGTAGGAGAACTCAATTAGTGGTAGGTGGTTATCCCAACTGCCACCCAAATCAATCACACATGCACGAAGCATGTCTTCCAACGTTTGAATAGTACGCTCACTCTGACCCTCTGTCTGAGGATGGTAAGCCGCACTAAAATTCAAACGCGTGCCCAAAGATTGTTGGAAGTTTTTCCAAAAATGTGACGTGTATCTAGTATCTCTGTCAGAGATAATAGACACAGGTATGCCATGTAAAGCTACAATCTTATCTACGTACAGTTGGGCTAACATGTCGGAGCTATACGTCTCCTTAATGGGTAGGAAATGTGCTGACTTAGTCAGTCTATCAACGATCACCCATATAGTGTCATTTCCTTTCCTTGTTCTTGGAAACTTGGTGATGAAATCCATCGTCACCATCTCCCACTTCCATGTGGGAAGTTCAGGCTGTTGTAGTAAACCTGACGGTTTCTGATGTTCTGCTTTTACTTGCGCACACGTCAAGCATTTAGCTACATAGGCGGCTACAGACTTTTTCAAGCCTATCCACCGATAATTTGCCCTTAGATCCTGGTACATCTTATCAGCTCCAGGATGAACAGAATATTTAGAGCTATGGGCTTCCTGGAGGATAACATCTCGGAGTCCTCCATAAATTGGAACCCATATTCGTCCATTCAATCTCAGAATTCCGTCCTTGCTAAGAGATAACTGCTCTTCAGTTACTCCTAGCTTTTCGTTAGGATAGTTAGCTTCCAACACAGCTTCCTTCTGTGCAGCTAACAACCTTTCATTCAAGCTATTCCTTATTTCAATGCTCTTGGCATTGATTCGAATGGGTTTCACCCTTTCCTTCCGACTCAAGGCATCGGCGACTACATTCGCCTTGTCGGGATGGTATCTTATTTCACAATCGTAATCATTAAGAGTTTCCATCCAACGGCGTTGCCTCATGTTCAAGTCCTTTTGATTGAACAGATGTTGAAGGCTCTTGTGATCAGAATAGATCACACATTTGAATCCATATAAGTAGTGCCTCCAAAGTTTTAGTGCGAATACAACGGCACCCAACTCCAAGTCTTGGGTGGTGTAATTCTTTTCGTGCACCTTTAACTGGCGTGAAGCATAGGCAATGACTTTGCCTTTCTGCATAAGCACACATCCCATCCCGGTGTGTGATGCATCACAATAAACTACAAACTCCTCAATTCCATCAGGCAATGTCAGTACTGGAGCATTGCTCAACTTTTGTTTCAGGATATCGAAGGATTCCTGCTGCTTAGGACCCCAGTCAAACTTAATCTTCTTACGCATCAGCGAAGTCAGGGGTGCAGCAATCCTTGAGAAGTTTTCAATGAATCGCCTATAGTATCCTGCCAAACCTAGGAAGCTACGAATTTCTGTAGGCGTCTTTGGCTCTTGCCAATTCATGACAGCTTCAACTTTAGTGGGATCTACTTGGATACCACGCTCACTAACAACATGTCCAAGAAATTGGACTTCTCGAAGCCAGAATTCACACTTCGAGAACTTGGCATAGAGCTTTTCTTTATAAAGTAGTTCCAGAATGCAATGGAGGTGCTTCTTGTGGTCAGCTTGGTTCTTTGAGTAGATGAGGATATCATCGATGAAAACGATGACGAATTTATCTAAGTGCGGCTTGCAAACGCGATTCATGAGATCCATGAACGCAGCCGGTGCATTAGTGAGCCCAAAAGGCATCACTAGGAACTCGTAATGACCATAACGAGTCCTAAATGTTGTTTTGTGCACGTCTTCATCTCTAACCTTCAATTGATGGTAGCCTGACCTCAAGTCAATCTTAGAGAAGAAACTTGCCCCTTGAAGTTGATCGAACAGATCGTCGATTTTGGGCAAAGGATACCTATTCTTGATGGTGACCTTATTAAGCTCACGGTAGTCGATGCACAGACGCATCGATCCATCCTTCTTTTTGACAAATAAAACTGGTGCTCCCCAAGGAGACGAACTAGGTTTGATGAAACCTTTGGCTAGCAAATCATCTAGCTGCGTTCTCAATTCCTTCATCTCTGTTGGTGCCAACCTATAAGGCGCCCTAGCTACTGGTGCTGATCCAGGAATAATGTCAATTCTGAATTCTACTTGCCTATCCGGTGGCAAACCAGGTAGTTCTTCAGGAAAAACTTTGGGGTATTCAGAAATGACGGGGATATCCCCAATCTTGGGCTTCGGCTCATCAATAATCACTTGTGCCATGTAGATGACACAACCCTTCTTCAAACACTTAGAGTCCTTGAGCATAGACATTTTCTCAGGCAGCCCATACTGGGTATCTCCCTGGATAGTAAGTGATTCACCAGACTGAGTCTTGATCACCACTTGCTTCTTATTGCAAATAATCTGGGCCTGGTTATGAGATAACCAGTCCATACCCAAAACTATGTCGAAACCGGCTAGTTTCAAAGGAAGCAGGGACAAAGGAAAAGAGTGGTTCTTAATGGATATGAAACATCCATCTAATAAGGTTGAGGCGGTTTCTAAAGTGCCATCTGCTAGTTCCACCTCATACTTCACACTTAAGGTCTTAACTGGTAATTTCAACAATTCATAAAACTTATTATCTGCGAACGACTTATCAGCGCCTGAATCAAATAACACTCTCGCATAAACATCATTTACGAGAAAGGTACCTGTTATCACATTGTCGTCCTTGACGGCTTCCTTAGCATCCATCCTGAAGACCCTAGCATTGGTCTTCTTAGCCTCTTCAGGCTTCTTGGCGTATTTTGGGCAATTGGTCTTGATGTGCCCCTTTTCATTGCAACCGTAGCAGATCGCATCCTTCATCTTTTTGCAATCCAAGGTCTTGTGTTCCTTGGACTTGCACAACACACATGCAAAAGTTTTCGATTGTGAATTCGAATTCGATTCATACCTGCACTTCCCAAAGTGCTGTCTCTTGCAGATTTTACATCTGGGTTTTTCACCCGTCTGCTGACCATCCTTCCTAAATCCTGACCCCTTCTTGTGGTCATTGTTTCCCTTATGCTTCTTGTCTGAACGTCGTGAGTTGTCATCCTCACGCTTCCTCTTTTCGGTATCAGCGTTCCTCTGCGATTTCTGCCTGACCGTATCCAAGGTAAGAGACAATGATATGTCCGTTGCAGACCGAAAAGTAGCTGGTCTGGAGGCCTTCATACTTGCCTTGATCTCCGGGGCCAAACCCCCGATAAAACGAGCTATACGTTTGGGTTCCGGGGTTACTAAATATGGAACCAACCTTGACAAGGTGTTGAAACTGGTAAGGTAGGCCTGACAGTCTAGGTTTCTCATGACCAGCGACAAGAAGTCAGCTTCAATCTTCTCAACCTCATGTTGAGGGCAGTAGTTTTCCTTGATCAGCGACATGAATTGTTCCCAGGTCATATTGTACAACGGGATTTTCCCCGTAGCTTGGATCAAAGATCTCCACCAAGCTAATGCTTCTCCCTTAAAATACTGAGACACGAATTTCACAATATCCCTATTATTTCAACCACTGATATCCACAACCATATCCATCTCGTCCAACCAAGTCATGCAATCTACTGCTCCTTTTTCCCCAGTGAATCCCTGGGTTTGCACGAAACGAAGTACTTATAGGAGCAACCCTTATTACGGGGTTCTTGATTTTGTACGACTTTTTGGTATGGAGCACTCCTCTGGTTTGATGAGTGGTGAGAATTACTTTTGTGGGCAGTGTGGGTCCTGGAGGGTGTTCTAGAGTGTGGTGCAGATTGGGTCCTTGCACGGGTACCACTGGATTCATGGAGCTGTCTATCCATAGCTCGATTTACGGCATTATCTATCATTGCCTGTAATTCTGCACCCGCTACATTTACTCGGGCATTATCATGCTCTCTCCCTGGTTGACTATTGATCTCGTTTGAGTCGGCCATGTAGCTTGAACTGTTACATATCGACAATAATTTATTGGTGAGTTTATTATAGAATTGTCTTTTATGGCAATTTTATTAACCGTGGTAAACATAGACCATATATGGTTAATTTATTACTCACATTTATTTAGGATTTCTAATATAATTTATCCTAATTATAAAACAATAACAGTTTTATTAGCACATAAAGCCTAGTCACAGGGACAAATTTTAAATTACAAGCCATGATTTCAAAGAATCAAAGCATGAAGGTTTGAACAAAGTTCATTACCTTTATCAGACAGGGTCACAGACTATTACTGTCTTTTGCCTCATATGAAAATGAGAAGGGTCCGTAGGCATTCTATTACCAATGGATGGTAAAAAGAACTGATCATATTTATTGATGATTTAACCCATGATTCAGAGATCATTTAGTTGGGTTAGGAATCCTTGAAAAGATCCTTAAATAATAATAACACGTGTGATTTTAACGAATCATGTCTGCCAGGAGTGTTAACATGTTTTCAGATGTTAACAGGGATTTGAATCTTTTTAACGGGTCTTACCATCTTGGCCAGGTCTTAAAATGACATGCAGGCTAGGTTATACCTTTAAGATCCTTAATTAATAATTAAAATAGGCAGATAGATTTTTAAAAGGAATGATTCCGATTTATTTATTTCATATATAATTTAATTATGCATAACATAGCAAAGATGAAATTTATAAACTTACATTCCATTAAAATTTAAAAGTAGTACACTTTGCCCTAAACGGGACTTTTCACATAAACACTTGCCCACGCAGGAGCTATACTGGCAATACAAGTCCTCGCAGGGACTGTTTTCAAAAATAAATGTCCACGCAGGGACTAATAAAGACAAGTCCTCGTAGGGACTAAGTACAAAGATAGATGTCCACGCAGGGACTACATACACACATAAATAAATGTCCACGTAGGGACTTGATTTAAACAAGGAAATACAATAATACATATTGGGATTTAACGATCCCTTTTCTTCTTTCCTTTCAGCAAACTTGCCAAGCCACCCATGAATCCCTGATTCTTCCTACGCTCACTCTGGAGGTCTCGCTCAACCTTATCCAGTCTTTGACGGAGATCCTCTTGCTCTGGTGGGGAAAACCGTGGTGGCTGGTGCTGTAGTGGTGGTTGAGCAGGTGCTTGATACCCACGAGTTGGGTATCCCATTCCCCAAGGGGTTCCATATGGTCCCTCAGGATTTTGGGCAAGGTAGTGTGATGCCACTTGGTAAGGATCCTCAGCATAATTATAGTTAGTGTATGCTGGCGGTCCGTATGGGTTGTAAGCTGCCGGAGCAGTATAAGCAGGGATAGGGTTGCCAAAACCCGGTGATGGCGGTGCAATAGGTGCCGAATTCACCTCTGAAACTGGAACTGAAGGTCCACCCATCTGTGGGTCTTCATATATTGGCGGGTAGTGGCTGCCACTAGAGTGTTGAGGGGAGCTGAAATGAAATTCCCCTCCTCGTGCTGACATCCGAGCGCCAGTCCTCCTACGTCTTGGTGGTGCTGGAGGCGCTAGATTAACTGGCGGCGGTGGAGGCGGTGGCGTGACTGCCACGAAACGTGGATCCCCAGAGGGATCTTGCTGCTGCTGTTGCGGCTGCTGGTGAGGCGATGAATGGTAAGATGGTGTAAAGTACCACTCACACCGGTCGAACCGTTCCTGATGACTATCCGGACCTTGGTATGGTGTTCCGTGAAAAGACGAACCATCAGAGATCTCAACAGGATGGTTCGGGGTTCCGGTTGCAGGCTCGACGGGATCTGTGTCCTCGTCCATGTCCATCGCTTGATCACCGGAAAAGTGATCCTCCGGTCCTAGCGGGTTAAAGCCCCCTTGTTCTGGTAGGTAGTCCGCCGGGTTAAACTAGCCCCGAAAGACAGGAGTAGGGTCGTCGAAGGAACGGTGCGATAAGGATCGCTGTAGGGGTATGTATGAAGGTTGCGGGTTGTTGGGCTCATTCTTGGACTGAGGCCCATAGGAGTGATGATATGGAGGCGTTGAGCTATACGACGTAGATCATCTGGAAGGTTCCTCATAAATCCTCCAAGGTTCTTGCGGATCTGCCCTCCTTGTAGAAGAAGGAGTTCGCCGGCGCGAAGGCCCGGCCTCGTGGTCGTTAGGGGCGCTGATTGGCCCTTTTCCTCTATCTCCTCGCCTGAATCTTGGCGGCATTGTTAAACCTGTCATTATAAACAAAGGTAACAACAAGAAAAATAAAGGACAAAGTTAAAATAAAATAAAAACATTTTGGATTATTCCTAAGTTCTTTGACTAGACTCGAAGATTTAGGAATGTGCAATTGTATCATTGAGATTAAACACAAAAGGCTAGTGTTTAATTCACTCAATGTTGGCTTTGATACCAACCTGTCACACCCCATATTTCCACGTATTACCGGTGGGCCCGGTAGGGGAGTATCGTGACGTGGTTGGTAACATAATAGTCAAACAACACAATACTTAAATGCACAGCGGAAGCAAAGTATAGATTCATTTCAACCAAAGAATATTGTAATATTAAGTATCACAAGTAGTTGAATATAAATCCACAGGTAGATCAAAATAAAAGGAAACAATGTTCAACAGTCTATGACATCCAAGCTTGCGAGACTTATTGTGGATGCTAGGAGAAAAGCCAGCCTATTACGCGTAGTACCTGCTCTTAACCTTTTTGAGAAAATACGTCAGTTTACACTGGTAAATACAATCAACCGACTCATTTTGAAAAGAGTTTAAGAAAATGCATTTAAGGCACAAGGCACAAATAATATTTTATAACTTGGGATAATTATTTGAATATAATGCTTGTAAAGGATTTACATGTTTCTTATGCGTTCAGTAGCCCGGATCGAGCCGGGTTAAAGATCAATAGACACACCACATTAATTATATGAAACACCGACGGGCGTACGCCTACGCCCCGTGCTTAGGTCGTAGCCATTTCGTAAAATAATGCCAGGGATATCCGGGACACGGTCATTAACCCCCCCAAAGGCTTTAAGCAAACAAAAAAAATTAACCGAGACATCTCAATACTTTAACCATCATCCAATTAAAGATTCAATGCCCAACCAAGCGGTATTTTATATACCGTACCCCAAGCCCGTATAGGGAAAATAAGTTAAAAGTATTTACCTGAGCAAGTATAAATCAAAATTAGCGAGTGCAAGTATCTTTTACTGGTTCTCCTAATCTGGAACGAAGGTTTATAATAACCTATTAGAATCCTAACGGGTCTTTAGTTAAGCTTAAGCTTAGACCGGTTAGTTTTAAAGATACGGTTCGTACGCACGATTAAGCGAAGACCGGATAGAATGTGATTTAGACCCGACAAGTTTGAAGACTTTCTTAATATGGGTATATTATACACATTCTGGATTTTGAGATAAAACCGATAAGGTTTGACCCGTTTCGGCTAATTTATGTAAACTAGTTACATAAACCGAACCGAATGCGCATGAAGCGTAACGGGTAACCATAAGAGTCCTAAACAGGTTTCCTAAGTTAACATGCCTTAAATATGTTGTGATATCAGTATGATACCTTCCATTATGCCCAAAACGAGTTTAATCTCATATTAAGCCCCGTAGGGGTATTTTGGTCATTTTAAAGATTATAAAAGGGATTAATTCAACTCCTGTGATCCGGGTCTGAGTAAATCAGTAATATAACTTATTTTAACAATTTACATCAGTAGGTATTTAGTCTAAGGTGTTTAAAATAGTTTTAACGCATACTACGTGCTTAATGCGCGTAAATGTCGGTTTAAAGCGATTTTCGGGTTTAAATGGGAGTTCTGAGTTTCTAATCAGGTTATAAGGCTCAAATTACTCCATTTATTAAATAAAATCAGTAGCAATTTGATTTGTATCAAAAGGATTTGTAAAACTCATTTTATGGCCTAAAAGGGCATAATCGGTATTTACCGGATCAAGGCGATAATCCTAGCTTATGATCAGTTTAAAAATAATTAAAAATCTTTAAAATCCCAAAATATTATATTACATCAGTGGGTAAAAGGTTTGGTGTTAAAAATTGGGTGTAGATAGGCTTTACGCTAATGACGTCGTTTAATTACTAAGAAGTGTTCTAATTACGTCATTAAGCATAACTCCTAATCTAGACCTCCAACTGATGTGAAAATTTAGGGACATGTTTTATAATTAGTAACAAAAATTATTGTACTTTCACATTTCCAAAATTCTCGTTGTATGGTCATAAGGGCATTATGGTCCATATTTAAGCACTTAACGGAAACGTCGGACAATTAAGGATTTAAGTGGTATAAACGCAGAGGGTTATACAAACATGTAACTAGGTCCAAATGGAACTTTAAGGCATGTCTAAACCTATCAAAACCGGGTTAGAACCGTAGTCAAAGCAGAAAGTCAAACTATGCGCCTTTCGGCTCCGAATCGGTTCAAAACAGAAAGTTGTCGAATAAAACAAGCTTAGACAAGTTATTATACTTATTATCAAGTTATATGAATGATAAAACAGGTTACACGCATTCTATATCGCTAATTACGCGTTTAATGGTTCTGTTGACTTTTTCGTAAGAAGTTGGACCCGTCATTCGACCTAGTTAGATCGGGAATCAGAGGGTGCCCTTTTAAGGGTTAATTGCCCACATAATTACCAACTTATAACAACTTTCATTTCGGCAAAACACTGGACTGTTTGTGTTTTATCGTTAAGTCAAACCGTAATTACGACGGTTTGACTTTTAAGCTAAATACTAAGCATAACTTAATTAGAGAAGGTTAAACATACTTACACGTGTCTAATGGATGCTTAGGAAGGCTTGGGCCTGCTCTTGTGCTTCTCAAATGCCCAGAAGATGAAGTTGAAAGGAATGATCATAAGTTGCAACTTTGTGTGACTTATATAATGAGTCAAACTCACTTAGATTGATGACATGCAACTCTATAATTGATCAAGGATGCTTAAAAGTGCCATCTATAGCCTATAAACCACTTTAGGACGCCCAAGGTATGCAAAACAATACATATAAGTCGGTTACAAGGCTGAAACAGGCACCTGTCAAGTTTCTGTCGCTGGTACCTGTCACGCAGCCCGCGTAAAGGTCCTTATGATCTTACGCGGCCCGCCTTAGATCTGGGTTCAGGTTTTGAAGTTTTTGTTTATTGCACTTTCAGTCCCCGGTCCTTCTAAACGTCGCTTTCACTTCCATTCTTGCATTTTAAACCTTTAAAATTGACATTTAGGGGCTTTAAGACTTATACCCACTTTGTGAAGTCCTTGGCCACTTTGTGTTTACCCGAAAAGTCATAAATTTCCATGTTGACGCTTCTAACCCCTCGCACACGAATTTTATCATAACTTTCTCATACAGTAACGAAACTTGGTGAAATTTTTATGGTGCATTCTAGTGAGCATAATTAATCGTTACAAGGCTTCGGGTTTGCTAAAAGGTCACTCAGAGGTATATCTTAACATGTTGACACATTTAACCCCTGTAGTTTGTAATCTCTCACTTTCTTTCACAATTCGCTTCGTATGATCCATGATCCATTCGTTTAATGTTATAAACATCATGTAGGGTTATTGTAAAGTATATTTATTCATTGTTGACACTTTGAACCCTTATATATATATAGTTTCATTGTTTGTCAACTTTAGTCCCTCGAAAGTATTCTTTCACACGTTTAAAGGTTATGACACGTGTCAAGACATTATAGGACGTAAATTTTCGGGGTGTTACAAAAGAGTTCTAGCAGCTGCTAAGATAGAGTCAGATGCCCATACACAGGATATGCTTAATAGAAGCCTAGCCAATTTCCATATCCTAGCTACAACTGCTGCTGACCCAAGTCTGGAACAACTAGTAGCCCCACAACCCTTACCTTTGATTCCCACTCAACCAATGGAGGTAGAAATGCATGATTTTAACCCTGAGGAGATACCTAGGATACCAGCCCCTAATCCTTTAGATCCAAATTATGACCCCTGGTTTGATGATCTTCAGGATTATGTGCCACGCTATCATCTAAACGAAGAAATCTTGTCGAACTTAGCAGCATATCCAGGTTTGGACCCTCTAGATCCCTATTATGACAATGATGAATACATTAGGGAGATTTTGGAGAATCCATACCCTCGGGAGAATCCAGTACCTCAGTACCCAGAGCCAATACCAGCACCTGCACCCCCAATGAGTGCAGAGAATTTACAAGAACTCCGAAATTTTGGAGAAGAAATCATAGAAAGTAGTGAGAGGATGAGGTATGTAGGAGAGCAACTCGTATGGAAATACGATGAGCGTCAAATGGATTTCAGGGAAAATCTATACCCGTGAAAGTAATGGTGAAGTTGGTAATAATAATAAATAAAATATATGTATAATACTAATAAATCTATCGTAGTATAGACCACTTGATGGTTAACGAGGCATAATAATATTGTAATTTTTAATTCCTGTTTTAGTGTGTATTTGACGCATACTATATAGAAAAGAGTAAAGTCGCAATGCACGACGTTTTTTACCAATATGTGTATTATGTGGTTGTTATTTAAACTATTTAATTATTCTATTAATGATTGGTAAATGTTTAAAATTCAGATGGCCGATGAAGGAAATCAAGGAAATCTGAATAATGATAACCAGAGTAACATTAACGTGGTTAATGAGAATCCGAGCATCAATAACAATGGAAACCAAATGGATAATAGTGCCGTTCAACATATAGTGGCACAAGGAATCATAGATGCCATGCCATTTATTATTCAAACGATTCAAGAAACGAATAATAAAAGTAAGCATAGCAGTAAGCGACCAATCGAACCAGAAAACAGCGTGAACAATGGACCCGTACTTCAAGTGCCCATTCCCAAAAGAAGAAGAACCATGCCTTATGGTTGTTCTTATAAAGAATTCTGGTCTTGTGAACCAATGGAATTCTCGGGCAACGAAGGGGCCATTGCAACACTACGCTGGATAGAGAAGACTGAGACAGTCTTAAGAATAAGCAAGTGTGCTAAAGAAGACAAGATAATGTTTGCTTCTAATCGGTTTAAGAATTCAGCACTAGAATGGTGGAACACAATCCTCCAATCAAGAGGAAGTGATAGAACTTACAATATGCAATGGGAGGAATTTAAGGACAAAGTAGAAAGGAAATTCTGCCCACCCAATGAAAAGGAACAGATAGCAAACAAGTTCTTAAACCTTAGGATGACTGGTGTGGATAGTAAGGGATACACTAAATTATTCTTTGAATATGCTAGAATAGTGCCAACCCTTGCTTCACCTGAACCAGTGTTAATCTCCCGTTATATCTGGGGATTAATTGGAGAAATAAGACACGTAGTCAAGGCAGCTAGACCTCAAACCATAGAAGAAGCTGTAGAACTAGCAAATACCTTGACAGATGAATTAGTCCGTACCCGAGAAGAGGATCAAAGGAGGAACCTAACCCAGAAGCTCAAACAAGAATTTCGTTCTGGAAATTTTAATCGTGGGAAAAATATAGGTTCTACCTCTACACCTTACTGTAAAAATTGCAAAAGAAAGCATTCAGAAAGATGCTCCATATACTGTAACTTTTGCAAAATATCGGGACACAAGGAAGAAGACTGCAGGAAGAAAGCTAACAACAGGATATGTTACAACTGTGGAGAACAAAGTCATATCAAGCCTAACTGCCCAAAATTATCCCCAGCTACAAACAACAAGAATACCAAAAATGCTAGAGCATTTGTTCTAACGGCAGAAGAAGCAAAGATGATCCCGGATGTGATCACTGGTACGTTTTTAGTTAATGATATTTTTGCTAAAGTATTATTTGACTCTGGTGCAAACCAAAGTTTTATTAATACTTGATTTTGCAAATTACTTAAGCAATCATTAACTAAACTTCCACAAGAGTGTCTAGTAGAGACAGCTAATGGAGAAACCGTTAGGATTTCTGAAATCTTGTAGGGAGCAAGGATAGAAATTTTAAATCAGAAATTTATTGCAAATCTTAACCCATGAAGCTGGCAGGATTCAATGTCGTTCTAGGAATGGATTGGTTAATAGCCAATAAAGCCAGTATTTTATGTGATCAAAAGTCGATACAAGTAAATTCACCAAAAGGTGAAAAGATCACGATTAAAGGATATAAAACTTCCAAATCTACTAAATTCATCTCTGTAATGAAAACGGCAAGTTACATAAGAAAAGGATCATTAGTGTATTTGATTTCTATAATCACTAACACTAAAGGAAAAGAACTAAAAGACATTCAAGTAGTGTCTCAGTTTTCAGATGTATTTCCGGAAGAATTACCAGGATTACCACCGGACAGAGAAGTTGAATTCAGAATTCATCTACTGCCAGGAACAACACCAATTGCCAAAGCACCTTACCGTTTGGCACCTGCAGAAATGCAAGAATTAAAGAAACAATTAGACGAATTGTTGGAGAAAGGATTCGTACAAGCAAGTTCATCGCGATGGGGAGCGCCAATAATATTCGTCAAAAAGAAGGACGGATCGATGCGTATGTGCATTGACTACCGTGAATTAAACAAGGTCACAATCAAGAACCGGTACCCATTACCAAGGATTGATGATCTGTTTGATCAACTGCAAGGAGCTCGATTTTTCTCTAAAATCGATTTAAGGTCAGGATATCATCAATTAAAGGTACAGGAAGAGGACATTCCTAAGACCGCCTTCAGAACAAGGTATGATCATTATGAATTTACTATCATGCCATTTGGTTTAACCAATGACCCAGCCGCATTTATGGACATGATGAACCGAATATGTAAGCCATATTTGGATAAATTCATAATTGTTTTTATTGATGATATTCTCATTTATTCTAAAAGTAAAGAGGAACATGCAAAGCATTTACACGCACTTTTAAGTCTATTTAGAAAGGAAAAGCTTTACGCTAAATTTTCAAAGTGCGAGTTTTGGTTAGAACAGGTACAGTTTCTCGGACACCTAGTTAATCATGAAGGAATTCATGTGGATCCAACAAAAATCGAGGCGATTACTAAATGGAAAACTCCTGAAACACCAACCGAGGTTAGAAGTTTCTTAGGATTGGCCGGTTATTATAGAAGATTTATTCGAGATTTTTCTAGAATAGCCATTCCTTTAACTAAGTTAACCTGTAAATCTGTTAAGTTTGAATGGGGATTAAAACAAGAAGAAGCATTTAGAATCCTTAAGCAAAGATTAACCCATACACCCATACTAGCGTTACCAGAAGGAACTGAAGATTTTGTAGTATATTGTGACGCTTCCAAATTAGGTTATGGATGTGTATTAATGTAACGACAAAAGGTTATAGCCTATGCATCTAGACAACTTAAGAATCATGAAGAGAATTATTCAACCCATGATCTAGAATTATGAGCTATAATTTTTGCCCTTAAGATTTGGAGACATTACCTTTATGGTAGTAAGTTTACCATATTCACTGATCATAAAAGTTTAAGGTATGTTTTCAAGCAAAAAGAGTTGAATATGAGACAAAGACGCTGGATGGAAATGCTTAGTGATTAGGATTGTGATATCCAGTATCATGAAGGAAAGACAAATGTAGTGGCAGACGCTTTAAGCCGAAAGTATCACGAAAAGCCAAAAAGGGTACGTTCTCTTAAATTAAATCTACAAGTAGATTTAAATTAACAAATTAGAGAAGCACAAGAATCAGTAATCAAGGATGATACTGAAAAATTGAAAGGTATGATTAAGGAATTAGAACAAGGAACAGATGGAATTTGGAGATTCCATGAAAATAGAATGTGGATACCTAAATTAGGAAACCTACGTCATCGTATCTTAGAAGAAGCCCATAAGTCTAAATATACGATGCATCCAGGAAATGATAAGATGTATCAAGATTTAAGAAAGAATTTCTGGTGGATAGGAATGAAAAAGGACATAGCAGCCTATGTTTCTAAATGTTTAACCTGTTCACAAGTTAAAGTTGAACACCAAAAACCCTCAGGTCTATTGCAACAATTAGAAATGCCAGTGTGGAAATGGGAATTTATAACAATGGATTTTGTTACCAAATTACCCAAAACAAAGAAAGGCAATGATACAATCTGGGTGATTGTAGATAGGTTAACCAAGTCAGCTCATTTCCTACCAATGAAGGAAACTTTCAGTATGGAACAGCTAGCTAAACTATATGTAAATGAAATAGTTTCATTACATGGAATTCCTTTATCAATTGTTTCTGATAGGGATAGCCGTTTTACCTCTCATTTTTGGTCAAGTTTCCAAAAAGCCATGGGAACCAAGTTAAATCTAAGCATGGCTTATCACCCTCAAACGGATGGACAAAGTGAAAGGACAATTCAGACAATGGAAGACATGCTTAGAGCTTGTGTAATTGATTTTGGAGGTAATTGGGATGATCACTTACCTTTAATAGAATTTTCTTATAATAACAGTTATCACACAAGTATAAATGCTGCACCATTTGAAGCACTTTATAGACGAAAGTGCCGAACCCCAGTCTGTTGGGCAGAAATTGGGGAAAAACAACTATCTGGACCTGAGATAGTACAAGAAACAACAGAAAAAATCATTCAAGTCAAGGAACGACTGAAAGCAGCACGTGATCGACAAAAGAGCTATGCTGACAACAGACGAAAACCCTTGGAATTTCAAGTAGGAGATAAAGTATTGTTAAAGGTCTCTCCTTAGAAAGGAGTAGTAAGATTCATCAAACGGGGAAAGCTAAGTCCCAGGTATATTGGACCTTTTGAGATTATTAGAAGAATAGGACCTGTAGCCTATCAGCTACAACTGCCATAGGAAATGGCAGGAATACATGATGTGTTTCATGTATCTAATCTCAAGAAATGCTTAGCTGATGAATCGCTAATGGTACCTCTCAAGGATATAGAGGTAAATGAACAACTCAAGTTTGTAGAAAGGCCTCTACAGATTGAAGACAGGAAAGTCAAAAATCTCAAGCACAAGAGATTAGTCCTGGTCAAAGTGAAGTGGGACTCCAAAAGAGGACCTGAGTATACATGGGAGCTTGAATCAGAAATGCAAAGGAAATATCCTCACTTGTTCCAGTAGATCTCGAGGACGAGCTCTAAAACAAGGTGGGGGGATGTAACAATCCTCAATAAACCGACACCCTATTAAATATTTCTGACACCCTATTAAATATTTCCGACACCCTAGTATATTTTAAAATATCCCAATATGTCTTAAAATACACCCCGTATGTGAAAACCGAACCCGAAATACAATATAGCATTAAAAATAAATAAAAAACAAAGTTTTTGGGGTTTAGGCGGGCCACGTAAGCCACCCCGTTAGTTGACGCGGGCCGCGACAAGGCTGGCCACCCGCCCTCCTCCGGAAGCCACCACATGGCGACACGTGGCGAAGCTAGGGTGGTGACACCTCAAAGCTATGCCGTTGACCCCTTTGACGTGGGCCGCATAGGCCCTGTGCTTGTGTTACGCGGGCCGCGAGAGGACCAGACTCAGCAACTATATAAGAAGGCCATCGGATTTCATTCGAATTCGCTCACAAACGTTTCTCAATCTCAAATTCTGAAATATAGGCTTTATTAAGTGGGTATTATACCCCCTAATTAGCGAGGTTCTACTCCGTTGTAAGTATTATAACCCCAGTTTCGTATTAGATACGCTGCCCGATTGATTTAGGGTTCCGTAACAACTGTCGTGGTTCTGCCCGACGTAGTTGTTAGAATACCGTCTCGGGGAGGGTATCATTAATATTATCAAAGGGTTATTATACTAACCTATGTACATTTGTGTAAATTATAGATTAATCCCAGGAAACCCTTACGCGAAGTCTAAGATAGCAATGTGAGTTTATCCGATTTTTGTTAAACTTTTGTAATATTTTACAAAACCTTAAATGTTTTACAATGTGATTAAGCGGTGATTGAGTCTTTGTAGTTCTTCAATTACTGCCGGTATGTTGGGGTTTTGTATACAAAATGTGGAACACGTTACCATTGGACGACGAGTTAGCCAATGTGTAATATGACCCACCAGTCAGGATTGACAGTACTGAATGAGTAATTGTGTAGAAATAAACAATGTGATCGCTCTCAATACTGTGTTAATTGATAAAATAATTCTTGATTAAACTGGGATTCGATCACCAGTATTTCCCACTGACAAATGTTTTTATAACGCGTTTCAGGTAACACAATGTGACAGCCAATTAGTAAAAAGCCAGCTGGAGAGCACTGAAGGCTTGGGAAAAATGTGGCTATAAAAGTTACCTAAAAGACGATGTTTTAAATTCAATAAAATAGTTTTTATCCCTATAAATATGTTGTAATAATAAACTTGGGTTTTATCCATGTGATTATTATTATTATCAAATATGGTGGTTTTACTCTGATAAACATTTCCTAACTACGGTCCTAATGTAATTTCCGCTGCCAAATTAACAAACTGATACCACCAAAATTCTGAGTTCGCGTCCGCCCGTTCCCGGGACAGATAAGGGATCGGGGGTTGCGACAAGGACCTTAACGAGAACATTGATGATATGATGGATTTCAGTTTTGACATCCAGGGACCGTCTCAGTTGAACCTTTTGATGGGAGTTGGGACACAGACACAGAAAATGCTGGACTATTGCAACACTCCTGTTCCACTTGCACCAATGGTAGTCTACGGTTCCGACCAGCAACAAAATCGAGAGGCTTCGAACATCAACAGAAAGGTAAGCCCATCAAATATTAATTTCATTTAATCCATTTATTTTAACATCTGATTCATAGTATTTTAACTGAAAAATATTACAGAACCTGTTGAAAAAAATGATGATCAATGTCAAAAAATACATTGAAATGGTTCAAATTGTTCAAGAGATGAACAACTTAGTTTCAGATGCAAAAACCAAGTGTTTTTGGGGTCCATAGATTATGGAGGCCTGTAAGCAGTGGGATGAGACACTTCGGAATAATCCCATTTGTGTGCCGCCTGATTCGGTTCAAGAGCCTGAAACTGCACCGTCTGATGTTCATCAAGAGCCTGGAACTGCACCTTCTGATGTTCATCAACAGCCTGAAACTGCACCTTCTGATGTTCATCAAGAAGATAAAACAAACAAAGAATGTAGACAGAATGAAGAAGCTCAACAAGTAATATCCAATGTTTTGGACAGTGTCAGACAAATGGAATCAGAAGGTAAACATGCGATTTCAAATTAACATGTACGAATTTATATAAACATTGAATTTCCTATACACATGTGGTTTCTTAAATACACATGCGATCTCATGCATACAATTGATATTTGATTTCGCATGCCATGTCATGTATAGCATGCGATTTTGATTATGAGGTATTAAAATTCAATAATTTGTGTCTATAGGGGTACTACAGCCAGATGATGAAGGATTGACAAATACAGATGATGGAGGAGTAACAGACACCCTCATTGCAAATATTCAAACTGTGGAAACGGGTGTATACGCTTACAAACCACCTGTCCAAGGTAAAAAAACACTTTACCATAGAGAAAAAAATAAAAGAACAAAATGTTATATTTTTTAACTTAAACTGGCCTGCAGAAAGTGGTGAAACTGAAACTGGGATGGAAGGAACGTTGAACTTATCCAAATCTACACAAAAACTTCCAGAAAAAGTTCTAGAAAAAAATACTTCCACATGTACAACAAATCTACTCAGCTCAAAAAGGATACACTTTTGACATTTTTTACTAAAAGCATTCGAAAACACACTTGCAGATTTTGCGCCAAGAAATCAGGATAAATCTTAAACCGAAGTGGAAGCAGTTTCTTTAGGAGAAACTTCACAGAAAGAACCCACAACAAATCGATTCAGGTATCGAAGTTCAAAAGGAGCCAGAAGTGGTATGCCCTCAGGTGAGGGCTGAAGAATTGCAATCGGTTGAGTCGCTTTTGAGCCTGGCACCCAGCCTGGTAGTAAATAAGGGAAAGAACCCAGGTAGGGGGAGAAAAAACTCAAAACCAACTCAAGATACAAAACAAAACGCCGGTAAAGAAGTTGAACCAAAGGGGTTAAATGAACTCCTTTATAAGACAATAGAAGCCGCCAGGCTTCGAAATGAGAAAAGGTATGCAGACCTTGGAGAAGCATTTTGTTCCCCTTTCTGCAACGGAGTGGTAAACATGCACGAAGCACTCTTAAATCAAGAATTGAGTGTGATCCGATACACATTTGCTACATTTGCAAATATAGAGTAAGTAAAACAATTATATCAACTAAAAAACATATATATATATATATATATACTCAAAATATTTAATTATTTAATTGTTGCCTGACAAAGATGTATTTTACCGATAAAAAACTGGGGTGTTCACCGTAAAAGGTATCTTCGAAAGCTTCTTCAGGGGTCGGTACATAGTATCAAAGGGAATCGATGCATTTGTGGATGTTCTCAACCTTGAAGAGAAGAAGAGGGATAGAAAATCATCACCATACAGACTCTTCTTGTTTAGCACAATGATGGTATGTTTGTCTAAACATTTTCGCATTTGATATCAAAACAAAAACTGCATATTCAATGATTTCGCATACTAAGTATAGGAAAATCGCATGTAAAACAGTTGAGACATTTCCTGTGAACAAAAAATAACATTTCGCATACTAAAGAGATTTCGCATACAGTATATAAGCAATTCGCATGTGAAATATTTTCAGTCTTTATTTTGCATGTACTAACTTCCCATGTATAAATACGTTGTAATACATACATTGCTTCTAATTACATAACATACAGCCGGATGTCATGTAAAATGAGACTTACACAGACAACCAACGGCTAAACGTATTTTCCAAAAATTTTGAAGACATATTACTGAAATATGAGGTAAAAAAAAATTGAATTGGTTGACCTCGTGTTTAGTCTAGTACTTCAAGGTGACCACTTCTATGTCTTGTGCTTCCACTTGAAAACCGGCAAAATTGAGCTGATTGACAATTCGGCAATTAAACAAGACAATTCGGCAATTAAACAAGAGTTTAAGGAAAGATACTTGGAGCTTCCAGAAACACTGGTAATACAAAAACTTCTTAATATACATGTTATATTTATGTAAAGCTACTGACACAATGTTGCTATATTACAGAGAAGGGTGCTAGTTTTATACCTACAAAAGGCCATAAAACCAACACCAGCTATAAAAGCACTTGAAACATCGGTGAGAGAAAGAAAAGAGATGGAATGGAGGACGCTTACTAACGGTATAGACTGTGGGGTGTTTACGATGCGTCATATGGAAACATACAAGGAGGGGAAACACCATGGTTGTCTGGGTTTGTGAAAGAAGATGAAGAAAACAATAGACAGAATTCACAACTTGTAACAACCCTCGGTAAAACCAATGTTCTCATAAATATTTCCGACCCTCTAGTATATTATAAAAAAAAATGTCCCAATATGTTTTATATTACACCCTGTATGTGAAAACCAAGCCCTAGTTATGTTATAATTATAAAATAAATTAAAAACATGAAGTATAGGGCTGAGGCGGGCCGCGTAGACCCACCTTAACCACTTACGCGGACGGTATAAGGGCTAGAACCTGACTTTGTTGATTCCATTAGTTCAAGCGGGCCGCGTAAGCCTTAATTTACACTAACGCGGGCATCGAGAAACCTGTACACGCGAAGAAACCAGATGCCGACACGTGTCGACATCGTGGCAGACCTATGTGATGAGCCGGACAAGCTAGTCCGTTGACTAGCTTTGACGCGTGCCGCGTAAGCCCCGCTTGTATGTTACGCGGGCCGCGTGGATACCCAATATCACAACTATATATAGAACGCATCAGTTTACATTTTTCGTCGCTCACAAGCTCAATTCTAAATCTCAATTCTGTAGAGAAGTTATAATATACGGGTATTATACCCCTAATTAGCAAGGTTCTGCTCCGTTGTAAGTATTATAACCCCAATTTCGTAATAGTTACGCTGCCCGATTGATTTAGGGTTCCGTAACAACTGTCGTGGTTCTGCCCGACGTAGTTGTCGGAATGCCGTCTCGGGGAGGGTATTATTAATATTTTCAAAGGGTTATGATACTAACCAATGTACATTTGTATAAATTATAGATTATATCCAGGAAACCCTTACGAAAAGCCTAAGACAACAATGTGAGTTTACCCTCTTTTTGTTAATCTTTTTAAAATGTTTTACAAAACCTTAATTATTTTACAATGTGATTAAGCGGTGATTGAGTCTTTGTAGTTCTTCAGTTACTGTCGGTATTATGGGGTTTTGTATACAAAATTTACTACGAGTAGTAGTAAGTCTAAATGACAGTGCATTACCATTGGACGACGAGTTAGCCAATGGGTAATTTGACCATAGCCATAGATCCGGTCGAGTGGCAAATACTGAATGAGTAATTGTGTAGAAATAAACAATGTGATCGCTCTCAATACTGTTTTAATTGATAAAATGTTTCTTGATTAAACTGGGATTCACTCACCTGTATTTCCGACTGACAAGTGTTTTTAAAACGCGTTACAGGTAACACAATGTGAACATCCAATTAATGAAAGCCAGCTGGAGAGCACTGAAGGCTTGGGAAAATGTGGCTATAAAAGTTACCTAATAAACGATGTTTTAAATTCAATAAAATAGGGTTTGTCCCTATAAATGTATTGAAATAAGAAACTTGGGTTTTGCCCATGTTATTATTAATATCAAATATGGTGGTTTTACTCTGATAAACATTTCCTAACTACGATCCTGATGTAAATTCCGCTGCAAGATTAAATAACCTTGATACCACCGAAACTCCGTGATCGCGTCCGCCCGTTCCCGGGGATCAGGGATCGGGGGTTGTGACAGAAGGTGGTATCAGAGCCTAGCCACTGGTCTGAGCCAAAGAAGTGTTTTGCTGATACTTAAATTCTATATTTTGTGTTAGGAAATAAATTACGGAAATACGTGCATAACTGTAATTATGTGTTATGTGTTATTTGACTATTTGTTAGTTTTCAGTATGAGTGATCAAGGACCATCAGACGTAAATCGTCAGTTATCTGATTCACCTAGGAGTGAAGGTACATCATCACAGCCTGCCCTATCTGGGTATACTGCTGATCAGGAAGAAGGAGTGTTTGCCTTTAGAGCTCAATCTGAAGAACCATTTCCTAATAAGAAACGAGGATGGTTCAGTAAAGAAGCTTTTGCTCGTAGAAAGAGAATGCGAAAATTGCAACAGCAAAGGGCTTTAGCAGCTATTAAGCGAGAGACAGATACCCATACTCAAGATATGCTAAATAGAAGCCTAGCTAATTTCCATATCTTAGCTACAACTGCTGCTGACCCAAGTCTGGAACAATTAGTAGCCCCACAACCACAAAACCCAGAACAACCTATGGAGATAGAAAATCAGGAAAACCAAGTGGAGATGCACGACTTTAACCCAGAAGAAATCCCTAGGGTACCTGCACCAAACCCCCTAGACCCGAACTATGACCCCTGGTGGGACGATAATAGGGACTTTGTGCAACGTTACCCTATCCAGGATTATCCACCCATACAGAACATAGAAGTTTACCCAGGTATGGACCCTTTAGATCCCTATTACCAAGATGATTATATTAGGGAGTTATTAGAGGATCCTTACCAATTTCATGAACTGTCACCCCCATATCAGGAAAACGCACCTCAGATTCCAAACCCAGTCCGAGAACCTGCACCCTCAATGAGTGCAGAAAACGTTCAAGAACTTAGGACTTTTGGGGAGGAAATTTTGGAGAGCAGTGAGAGAATGCGTCAGGTGGGAGAACGTCTCGTATGGAAATACGATGAACGTAATATGGATTTTTGGATAAATCCATATCCGTGAATGAGATGGTAAAACGATGGTAGTAATAATATTATAATAATAATAATAAAATAAAATAAAAATAAAATATGTGTGTACGGATGCATATTACTATTAGTTTAATTTTCTTTCTGTTGGTATTGTAATCTTTATTTCTGTACTAGTGTGTAATAGACGCATAAGTATATGAAAAGAGTATAGTAGCAATGATCTACGTTTTTTGCTAGATTGTGTGTCATGCAATTAACTATATTTGATATAAATTGTGATATTAATATGGATGAATGTTTAAAATTTAGAAGGCCAACGAAGGAAATCAAGAAAATCTGAATAACGATAACCATAGTAACATTAACGTGGTTAATGATAATCCGAGCATCAATAACAATGGAAACCAAGTGGATAATAGTGCTATCCAACACATAGTGGCACAGGGAATTATAGATGCAATGCCATTTATTCTTCAAACTGTTAAAGATGCTGATAATAAAAGTAAACATAGCAGTAAGCGACCCGTTGAACCAGAAAACAGCGTGAACAATGGACCGGTACTTCAAATGCCTATTCCTAAAAAGAGAAGAACCATGCCTTATGGTTGTTCTTATAAAGAATTTTGGTCTTGTAAACCAATGGAATTCTCGGGCAATGAAGGGGCCATTGCTACCTTACGCTGGATAGAAAAGACTGAGGCAGTCTTAAGGATAAGCAAGTGTGCTGAAGAAGATAAGATACTGTTTGCTTCTAATCTCTTTAAGAATGCAGCACTAGAATGGTGGAACACTATCCTCCAAACAAAAGGAAGTGATAGAACTTACAATATGGAATGAGAAGAATTTAAGGACAAGGTAGAAAGGAAATTCTACCCTCCTAATGAAAAGGAACAAATAGCCAACAAATTCCTAAACCTTAGGATGACTGGTGTGGATAGTAAGGGATATACTAAAATATTCTTCGAATATGCTAGGATAGTGCAAACTCTTGCTTCACCAGAACCAGTATTAATCTCCCGTTATATCTGGAGATTAATCGGAGAAATTAGACATGTAGTCAAGGCAGCTAGACCTCAAACCATAGAAGAAGCTGTAGAACTAGCAAATACCTTGACTGATGAATTAGTCCGTACCAGAGAAGAGGATCAAAGGAGAAACCTAACCCAGAAATTGACTCAAGAATTTCGTTCTGGAAATTCTAACCGTGGGAAAAATATAGGTTCTACCTCTGCGCCCTACTGTAGGTATTGCAAAAAGAAAGCATTCAGGGAGATGCTCCATATACTGTAACTTTTGCAAAATGTCAGGACACAAGGAAGAAAACTGCAGAAAGAAAGCTAACAGCAGGGTATGTTACAATTGCGGAGAACAAGGTCATATCAAGCTGAATTGCCCAAAATTAGCTCCAGCTCCAGATAACAAGAATACTAAAAATGCTAGAGCATTTGTTCTGACTGAAGAAGAAGCCAAGATGATTCCAGATATCATAGCTGGTACGTTTTTAGTTAATGATGTTTTTGCCAAAGTATTATTTGACTCTGGTGCAAACCAAAGTTTTATTAATACATCGTTTTGCAAATTTCTAAATCAGTCATTAACTAAACTACCACAAGAATGCGTAGTAGAGACAGCTAATGGAGAAACCGTTAGAATTTCTGAAATCTTGCAGTGAGCAAGAATAGAGATTTTAAATCAGAAATTTATTGCAAATCTTTATCCCATGAATCTGGTAGGATTTGATGTTATTTTAGGAATGGATTAGTTAATAGCCAATAAAGCCAGTATTTTATGTGATCAAAAGGTAATTCAAGTAAATTCATCAAAAGGTGAAACGATCACAATTAAAGGAGATAAACCCTCTAAATCCACTAAGTTTATTTCTGTGATGAAAACTGCAAGTTCTATGAAAAAAGGTTCTATAGTGTATTTGATTTCCATAATCACTAACACTAAAGGAAAGGATTTAACAGATATTCCAGTAGTATCTCAGTTTTCAGATGTCTTTCCAGAAGAATTACCAGGACTACCTCCGGATAGAGAAGTTGAATTCAGAATCCATTTAATACCAGGAACATCACCGATTGCCAAAGCACCTTACCGTTTGGCACCTGCAGAAATGAAAGAATTGAAGAAACAATTAG
Organism: Helianthus tuberosus; assembly: GCA_030545235.1. Classification (NCBI taxonomy): domain Eukaryota; kingdom Viridiplantae; phylum Streptophyta; class Magnoliopsida; order Asterales; family Asteraceae; genus Helianthus; species Helianthus tuberosus. The sequence goes on along the minus strand of CM060438.1, from coordinate 524,661 downwards.
ATGAATTGTTGGAAAAAGGATTTATACAACCAAGTTCGTTGCCATGGGGAGCGCCGATATTGTTCGTTAAAAAGAAGGACGGATCAATGCGTATGTGCATTGATTACCGTGAATTAAACAAAGTCACGATTAAGAATCGGTATCCATTACCAAGAATCGATGATCTGTTTGATCAACTGCAAGGAGCTCGATTTTTCTCTAAAATCGATTTAAGGTCAGGATATCATCAATTAAAGGTACAGGAAGAGGATATTCCTAAAACTGCATTTAGAACAAGGTATGGTCATTATGAATTTACTGTCATGCCATTTGGTTTAACCAATGCCCCAGCTGCATTTATGGACATGATGAACCGAATATGTAAGCCATATTTGGATAAATTCATAATTGTATTCATAGATGATATTCTAATTTACTCTAAGAGTAAAGAGGATCATGCAAGACATTTGCACGCACTTTTAAGTTTGTTAAGAAAAGAAAAGCTTTATGCTAAGTTTTCAAAGTGTGAATTTTGGTTAGAACATGTACAATTCCTTGGACACCTAGTCAATCATGAAGGAATTCATGTAGACCCAACCAAAATCGAGGCAATTACTAAATGGAAAACCCCTGAATCACCAACTGAGGTTAGAAGTTTCTTAGGATTGGCCGGTTATTATAGAAGATTTATTAAAGATTTCTCTAGAATAGCCATTCCCTTAACTAAGCTAACCTGTAAATCTGTTAAGTTTGAATGGGGATTAAAACAAGAAGAAGCATTTAGAATCCTTAAGCAAAGATTGACCCATACACCCATACTAGCATTACCAGAAGAAACTGAAGACTTTGTAGTCTATTGTGATGCTTCTAGATTAGGTTATGGATGTGTATTAATGCAACGCCAAAAGGTTATAGCTTATGCATCTAGACAACTTAAAAATCATGAAGAGAATTATTCAACCCATGATTTAGAATTAGGAGCTATAATTTTTGCTCTTAAGATTTGGAGACATTACCTTTATGGTAGTAAGTTTACCATATTCACTGATCATAAGAGTTTAAGATATATCTTCAAGCAAAAGGAGTTAAATATGAGACAAAGACGCTGGATGGAGATACTCAGTGATTATGATTGTGATATCCAGTATCATGAAGGAAAAGCAAATGTAGTGGCAGATGCTTTAAGTCGAAAGTATCATGAAAATCCAAGAAAGGTACGTTCTCTTAAATTAAATCTACAAGTAGATTTAAATGAGCAAATAAGAGAAGCACAAGAATCAGTAATCAAGGATGATTCTGAAAAATTAAAAGGTATGTTAAAGGAATTAAAACAAGGAACAGATGGAATTTGGAGATTCCATGAAAAGAGAATGCGGATACCTAAAATAGGAAACCTACGTCATCGTATACTAGAAGAAGCCCATAAATCTAAGTATACAATGCGTCTAGGAAGTGATAAAATGTACCAGGATTTAAGGAAAAATTTCTGGTGGATAGGAATGAAAAAGGACATAGCAACCTATGTTTCTAAATGTTTAACTTGCTCACAAGTTAAAGCTGAACATCAGAAACCCTCAGGTTTGTTACAGCAATTAGAGATGCCAGTGTGGAAATGGGAATTAATAACAATGAATTTTGTTACTAAATTACCCAAAACTAGGAAAGGAAATGATACAATCTGGGTGATTGTAGATAGGCTAACTAAGTCAGCTCATTTCTTACCAATGAAGGAAACAATTAGTATGGAACAATTATCTAAATTGTATGTAAATGAAATTGTTTCTTTACATGGCATTCCTTTATCAATTGTTTCTGATAGGGATAGTCGATTTACCTCTCATTTTTGGTCAAGTTTCCAAAAGGCAATGGGAATTAAGTTAAAATTGAGCACAGCTTATCATCCTCAAACGGATGGACAAAGCGAAAGGACAATCCAGACAATGGAAGACATGCTTCGAGCTTGTGTAATTGACTTTGGAGGTAATTGGGACGATCACTTACCTTTAATAGAATTTTCTTATAATAATAGTTACCATACAAGTATAAATGTTGCACCATTCGAAGCACTTTATGGACGAAAGTGTCGAACCCCAGTCTGTTGGGCAGAAATTGGGGAAAAGCAACTATCTGGACCTGAGATAGTGCAAGAGACAACCAACAAGATTATTCAAGTCAAGGAATGACTGAAAGCAGCACGTGATCGACAAAAGAGTTATGCTAATAACCGACGTAAGCCATTGGAATTTCAAGTAGGAGATAAAGTATGATTAAAAGTCTCTCCTTGGAAAGGAGTAGTAAGATTCATCAAACGGGGAAAGCTAAGTCCCAGGTATGTTGGACCTTTTAAGATTATTAGAAGAATAGGACCTGTAGCCTATCAGCTACAATTGCCAGAGGAAATGGCAGGAATACATGATGTGTTTCATGTATCAAATCTCAAAAAGTGTTTAGCTGATGAATCATTGATAGTATCTCTTAAGGATATAGAGGTAAATGAACAACTCAAGTTTGTAGAAAGACCTCTACAGATTGAAGATAGGAAAGTCAAGAATCTCAAACACAAAAGACTAGTTCTTGTCAAAGTGAAGTGGGACTCCAAAAGAGGACCTGAGTACACATGGGAGCTCGAATCAGAAATGCAAAAGAAATATCCGTATTTATTTCAACAGATCTCGAGGACGAGCTCTAAAACAAGGTGGGGAGAATGTAACAACCCTCGGTAAAACCAATGTTCTCATAAATATTTCCGACCCTCTAGTATATTATATAAAAAAATGTCCCAAGATGTTTTATATTACACCCTGTATGTGAAAACCAAGCCCTAGTTATGTTATAATTATAAAATAAATTAAAAACATGAAGTATAGGGCTGAGGCGGGCCGCGTAGACCCACCTTAACCACTTACGCGGGCGGTATAAGGGCTAGAACCTGAATTTGTTGATTCCATTAGTTCAAGTGGGCCGCGTAAGCCTTAGTTTACACTAACGCGGGCCGCGAGAAACCTGTACACGCGAAGACACCAGATGCCGACACGTGTCGACATCGTGGCGGACCTATGTGATGAGCCGGACAATCAAGTCCTTTGACTAGCTTTGACGCGGGCCGCGTAAGCCCCGCTTGTATGTTACGCGGGCCGCGTGGATACCCAATATCACAACTATATATAGAACGCATCTGTTTACGTTTTTCGTCGCTCACAATCTCAATTCTGTAGATAAGTTATAATACACGGGTATTATACCCCTAATTAGCAAGGTTCTGCTCCGTTGTAAGTATTATAACCCCAATTTCGTAATAGTTACGCTGCCCGATTGATTTAGGGTTCCGTAACAACTATCGTGGTTCTGCCCGACGTAGTTGTTGGAATGCCGTCTCGGGGAGGGTATTATTAATATTTTCAAAGGGTTATGATACTAACCAATGTACATTTGTATAAATTATAGATTATATCCAGGAAACCCTTACGAAAAGCCTAAGACAGCAATGTGAGTTTATCCTCTTTTTGTTAATCTTTTTAAAATGTTTTACAAAACCTTAATTATTTTACAATGTGATTAAGCGGTGATTGAGTCTTTGTAGTTCTTCAATTACTGCCGGTATTATGGGGTTTTGTATACAAAATTTACTACGAGTAGTAGTAAGTCTGAATGACAGTGCATTACCATTGGACGACGAGTTAGCCAATGGGTAATTTGACCATAGCCATAGATCCGGTCGAGTGGCAAATACTGAATGAGTAATTGTGTAGAAATAAACAATGTGATCGCTCTCAATACTGTTTTAATTGATAAAATGTTTCTTGATTAAACTGGGATTCACTCACCAGTATTTCCGGCTGACAAATGTTTTTAAAACGCGTTACAGGTAACACAATGTGAACAGCCAATTAATGAAAGCCAGCTGGAGAGCACTGAAGGCTTGGGAAAATGTGGCTATAAAAGTTACCTAATAAACGATGTTTTAAATTCAATAAAATAGGGTTTGTCCCTATAAATGTATTGAAATAAGAAACTTGGGTTTTGCCCATGTTATTATTAATATCAAATATGGTGGTTTTACTCTGATAAACATTTCCTAATTATGATCCTGATGTAAATTCCGCTGCAAGATTAAATAACCTTGATACCACCGAAACTCTGTGATCGCGTCCGCCCGTTCCCAGGGATCAGGGATCGGGGGTTGTGACACAACTTCACCTCTTGAGACACAGATATATGAGTAAGATCATTCTATCCGAGTACAATTTGAAGCGTCAACAAATAATTAAAGAGACAATTTCTTTCGATAAAAGGCCGGACAAAGAAAGGTATATCAAAGATATGGACAAAAAAATCCTAGAGAGATTGAAAGCGTTTATTGGAAAGGACAAATAGACTTGTTTGATGTTGATTTTCTGTTGCATTATTAGACTTGTTAGATTACATTAGTGTTTTTAAAATTGCATGTTTTAAGTATAAAATCGCATGTTTGACATTGAATTGCTTATAATATGCAAATACTGAAATTACACGTGCGAAAATAAATCCCATGCAAATCTCACAGCATGCGAATTATATGGAACATAAGAAACTTGCATGTTTTATTAAATAAAACACTAAAACAGAAAACTACAAAGATACAAAATAAACAAGGTCATTCAAAAGATGAAAGGAACTTCATTTTCATCTCCATCGAGCATCTTAAGATAGTTATTGCATCCGCCAACTCTTTCAACTGCTTCTCATCCCTCTCACCCAGATCAACCATGAACATAACAACAATTTCTCGAAGACTACTGACTTGCATCTGAGATAGCAAGTTCACAATTTCTTATCTTCTCTTCATGTTTTCTGTTACACGAGAAATGTTGGTTTCCAGCATCTCTTGACATGATCGATCCTCTTGAATTTGTTCCTGAATCCTTTTTCTCAAAGATTGTTTGATACTTGAGTCATAAGAGGATGTTGGGAGGTCTGCCATTTTTTTTATAAGATAAGATATAAGTGGTTTGAAATTGTGATAAAACGATAAACTTTATAATAAAAAAAGCACTGTAAATTATTGATATCAATTATTGAACTGAATTATTTGATATGAATTATTGAACTGAATTATAGAACACACTGTGCGAAATTACATGTCATTACTTTTATGGCGTGCGAAATATTGAACTCAACATGTTAAAGACTTTATAGTGTGCGAAATGTTAAACTCAAACATGCGAAATTACATCTTAAGACTTTATTGTGTGCGAAATGTCCAACTCAAACATGCGAAATTATCCTTATGATCCAATCTTTAATACACATGATATGTTAAAAACAACACATGCGATATGTTAAAAGCACCAATAAAACTTGAAACATCTTATTGTCACAACCCCCGTCCCCTAGTAACCCGGGAACGGGCGGCCGCGGCCAGTTTCGGTGGTATCTTGTTTTTATCCATTTTGGCAGCAGAAATTAGATCAGGACCGTAGTTAGAAAATATTTTATCAGAGTAAAATACCACATCTTTAATATATTAAATACATGGGAAAAACCCAAGTTTCAAGTACACACATTTTCATAGGGATAAACCCTATTTTATTTAATAAAAACATCTATTTATTTTAGGTAACTTTATTCCCACTTTTCCAAGCCTTCAGTGCTGTCCAGCTGGCTTCTATTTGGCTTTCACATTTTGTTACCTGAAACGCGTTTAAAAATATTTTGTCAGTGGGAAATACTGGTGAGTGAATCCCAGTTTAATCAAGTTTAAATGAAAACCATTATACAGTATTGAGGGTGGTCGCGCAATTACATTTGTTTCCAAGTCATACTAATTACCACCCACGGTACTGTCAACCCGACTTGTGGAAATGTTACTCCTTGCAAGGTAGTAACAAATTTTGTATACAAAACCCCCAACATACCGACGATAATTGTATCCTTACAAATACTCAATAACTATTTAATATATAATTAATCGTGTGGGGTTTTGTAAAAACAATTTACAAAAAGGAGATTACTCACATTGTTGTCTTAGGTTTTCTGTAAGGGTTTCCTGGTGAAAATCTATAAATTACACAAATGCACACGCGTTAGTATAATAACCCATTTTAACAATAGTAATACCCTCCCCGAGACGGCATTCCAACGACTACGTCGGGCAGAACCACGACAGCCGTTACGGAACCCTAGATCAATCGCGTAGCGTATCTAATACGTATCTAGGGGTTATGATACTTACAACGGAGCCGAACTTCGTTATTTAGGGGGGTATTATGCCCGAGAATAGCTTATACTACTTAGAAATTCGAGAGAGAAAGTCTGTGTGAGCGTCGGAAAATGAAAGCTGAGGTTCCCAATTTATAGGGCTGTTCAACAAGTCCCTTGCGGCCCGCGACGGAATCAAGGCGGGCTTTCGCGGCCCGCGAGCTAGGTGTGTGGCCGTAGGGTTGATTGGTCACGGGGTAGGTTTGACAGCAAGTGAGACACGTGGCGGCCTAGGGCACCTGGTCGCGGCCCGCGACGACTAAAGACAAGGGGGTCGCGCCCCGCGACGGCCCAATTATTTTTGTTTTTATTTAATTTTTATAAAAATAAAGGTATTTGGTCCCTGTTTTCACGAATGGGGTGTATTTTAAGACATGTTAGGATATTTTAATATATTTTAGGGCGTCGAAAATATTTTGGAGGGTTTTTATACTTATCTTCAAACTCATTACAATCTAATAACATGAAAACACCTTCAAATAAAAAAAAATCATCCCTCAACCGTAACCCTCTGATGAAAAACCCAAAATAAACATCCTAAATGAGGAATTCAGCATTTTCGGAATCGCCATATGTGCTCGGTATACGAATCAATCAAAAACCTACAAATCGAATTGATACGAACCATAATTAGATAGATGGTTTTGTAACGAACTCGTAATCTGCTTCCTTGTTGATGGAATTCCCTAATTAACCCTCGGATTATTGAACAGAATGTCTGATATACCCTTATCTAATAAAAATGAATCAGGGACACGTGTATGGCTGTGGGAATCGCGTACGTAACATAGGATTAGGTGATTTGTATTCTACACTTCCTCTCTTTCTCTCTCTCTCTCTCTCTCTATATATATATATATATAGAGAGAGAGAGTAGGGATCCTACGGAAAGTGTGTTTTTCATAAAAAGTGTAAAAAGTCATAAAACACAATAATTTCAGGCATAAAACACACCTAAAACTCATAAATAATAGAATGAAGATTACTAAAATACCATATTCAAACTCTAATAGTCCATAAAAACTTCAAACACACCATCGTAGAACTATGAATTTAAAACACAAAAGGCTAAACAACATAAAACACAATAATATTTGTCATTCCATAATCAGAGCCTTAACATCTAAAACACAACACAAAACTCACATACATGATGTTTTAGTAATCTTCATTACGTTATTTGTGGGTTTTTGGTGTGTTTTATGGTTATCATTATGGTGTTTTATGACTTTTTACACTTTTTAGGAAATTTGGACTTTCTAGCCAACTCCTAGCCATATATATATATATATATATATATATACTAGCCGTTTACCCGCGCGATGCGGCGGGAAACATATCACTTAGGTTGGTGTGTTTAGGCTATGTACGGGGCGGTTCGGTTTTGAGCTATAACCAAAACCAAATTCGCGATGCAACGAAAAACACAACACTTGTTAGTAATTCTAAGGGTATACATGGGAAGATTCAGTTCAGTTGGGTCATAACTAAAATCTAAATTTTCAGTTAAGGTACTTCAAAACCGGTCATGGGGATTTAAAGAGTTTTAAAAGGATGTAAACAAACCGAACTGCGCCAAGCCAACAAAAGCACAACCATAAGGTCAAAACTAATCAAACCAATCCGTTAGTTTACTTATCAGTCGTCTTGTGATATATTGTATAGTATTTAAGTTAGTTTTCTTATTCGTGATATATTGTATAGTATATATATGGTGTTCTAACAAATGGTACAATATGTAAGCATAGACCTCATTTCATTCTAATTTGAAATGTAAAAGTGACTAAGTCTAACCAGTGAGTCATTAAGAGGGAGAGACATTTCTAGTATAATGCCCAATTGAGAGAAAACTAAATGAAAGTAATGCTTGAAAGGGCATTGTCATTAACCACTACACATTTTTAAAAGGGGCGTTATAATGTTGATGTAGTGAAAAATGGCCCTTAAAGGGCATTAACTATTACGGATAGTCTTATATGGGAACATTTAGACTACACGTTGTGAAGTAATTAAAAAGTGTTAGTTACCACGCTACGTTAACGTCACATAGGTAGAACGTCATTAATTAACCAACTCTTTAACTAATGCGTTATGGAGCAACTAAATATTAAATTAAAGGAAAAAGAAGTTTGGTTGGTGCATTGTGTTGGATCCCACCTGATTTAGCCCTCTTGAGCGTTAACAGAATAAGAGGAAAATGGGTTGGCACCGGGATGTGTTTTGGTTTAATGGGCGTGGTGGTTGTGACCCCCCCCCCCTACGGATACAACAGGCAGTCTTAAAAGTGACCCAAAATGCTTAATTGATGGCGACCTTTTTAGAACATAGTTTATGATAATGATTGCGAACGCACAGACACACTTACACAAGGAATTAGTATACTTTTCTTCAAACTTTGACCAACCACATAACTTATCTATTTTACATTTTCACCTCTTTTTCTTTTTCAAACTTTGACCACATTACTTTTCTATTTTACATTTCCATTCTTTACACTTATTTAACTTAATATCTTCACCACATTTTCTATACAGCCCTTGAACTTTATTAACGTTATTTTCCCTTATTTTACATAGTCAAGTTTACATTTTTTTAATGGTTTGGAATAACCGACATGAAGTTGAAATGCTAATAAGCTAATAAACTCAATATTTTTAAATTATAAACTTTATATTACACAATACATCTGAAATAGATATTCACCACTCCCCCACCCAAGAAAAAAGAACTGGACGTTATAAATGTGTTTTGTGCTATCGCATTTTGATGGAATCACAATTAGACAATTGACTTTCAATTTATCCAATCATTTATTTAATTTACTTACCACATGCAATTCAAGAAACAAATCAAACAAACAAGCAGCAAGTTATATATCAAACATTTTACCACCAATCTAAATACCATAATCCAATCTCCAGAATCATATTCACCATTATAATATGACCGAATCAATATGTTTCGGGTTTTCTGTAAGCAATCATTCACATCAATGTACCGGTAAAAACTAAACACTCAAAAGAAAACGAAAACAGAGAACAAAAATAAACACTCCGTGGTTTAATTACATTGCAAAAAGTTTCATGAAAACCTCAGTTTAGGCATGGGCGAGTTGGATTGTTGTTGATGATGAGAGCCGAGTTTTTGAATCCAATGAGGAAGCCCCCTTTTATGATCTAAACATGTTGGGTATTGTAAAAGCCATCTTGATAAGCTCCAAGAGAGGTAAATGGGTATTCTTTTTGTGCTTCAAGTAACAATAGCAGTCCCTTGTATCCAATATCAAAAGTAGACCAAGCTAGTTATAGTCTCAGTATAATCTTAAGATACCTGAACTAAGAATGATCTGACTACATCAGTACCATTTAAAATAAGGATATATTTACCTTTACCTTTACCGATCCCATCTCATGGTTGCGAAATTAAAACCTAAAAATCATGCAACCGAAACAATTTGCCCACTTTGTGCATACCTGGTGAGACCGAGTGGTGGAACGCGCGCTGCTGCTCGCTGGCGAACCAGCAGCATTATATTTCAGGATAACAACAAGCTGTGGTGGACAAACTGCAATTAAATTACTAAAGAAACTGCAATGTACTACAAACTGCAATTAAATTACTGAAGAAAAAAATTTAGCAACTCGAACACCCAATCTACCAGACCCATTTAAACCGAAATTTGAACAACCGGAACCCGAACAAGCCCGAACAAGCGAATAAAGATACGGGTCGGTTTTGCTTTGAAATTCCGAAAACCCAATTAACCCAAAGCCCGTTTAACTGACCCAAAAAACACCCATACACCATAACTTAATCTTTATCTCTGTAAAATCAAATAAACCCCCCAATTTTGTCAAGAACCCTAAAAAATAAATAACCCTAAATAAAAAAAAATGTAAATCTAGATTATCCACACGGGTGCAGGTTTAAAGTCACTGAATCTGTCTCTTTGCACAAAAATACAGAAAGTTTTTATTATTTTTTATGTTCTTGCACTACAAAAGGCTATAAAAGAAAGTGAGATAGACCTAGATGTTGAATGGGCATCAATGCATCATCCTTCACCAACTGCTTCATTGCATCATCCTACACCAACCGCTTCATTGCATCATCCTTCATCGTGGATATTTATAAATCTAAGATAAAAGTGTGTTATCTATATATTTAGAAAAGGGAAACGAAAATCATAACTTACTTATAAACCGAAAATCTAAGATTTTAAAGTGGATGATTGATTCCATGATGAAATTAGAACGTGGATAGATGCGAGAGGAACTGCAGACGCAAGACAACAGGGATTAGGGTTCTAGGTCGACAAAAATGGCTACCAAATCATAAACAATATCCGAAAATCGTAACATACAAATGATTCAACCAAGAGACAAAATAAGAAATCTCGTAACCTACGAACCTCAGTCCACAACATGTAGCTAGCGATGAAACCCTTGAATTAATTCTCAAAAGCCCCCTTGTGATTCAAGCTCGCTTATGATGCTTTGTACAACCTGATAAAAACAAAACCCCCGATAATATACAATAGCTTAAATAAAAACGCGCTGCAAAAACAAGTTCTTACATTTACGTCTTTGGCTGTAAAAACATATCAATCAAAGGTTTTCTTTCACCAAACTATTTTCTTATCAAACCAAATCCATATACTTTAAGCAGTTATTTTTAGATGAACCATAATAAGAAAATAAAAAGAAATGTTGATTACAATGCCTTCCTTTAGATGAACCATACCCAGAAATCGCAAATGCTGCAACATTTAATAATCCTTGGAGATTGTTGCCATAGAACAACACATTACAAAAGTGTAAACATGCAATAATATTCACGAATCTTAAATTTACCTCTGGGTGTCAAGTAAATTAGACCGTTCTTCACAAAACTTGAAGAATCTTAAACTGGTGTCTGGATAATCCAATTCAATACAGAACCAAATAACATGAAATCGTCATCAAATCTGGCTTACAAATAACGCGACCGAAAATCCCATAAAATCGTCATCAAACAACGATTTTGGCCATCAGTCGGTTAACAAAATAAAAAAAAACGACTTACATATGTAAGAAACCTTTGATTAGAGTAAGAAACATGTGAAATATTTGTGTAATCGAACCTTGGAATAAAATCCATGTCCGGATCTGAAGCGAATCAGTAGCAGAAGAGATGGCACGAATGTGGTTTCTCCATATTTGTGTACTCGAACTTTGGAATCAGATCCATGTCAAAATCGAGTACAGGTCTTAAAATCCTCACCAAACGAACTCAAACAATGATTCTGGCCATAACAAAATAGACAAACGACTTACATAAGTAAGAAACCTTTTATTAGAGTAATAAACAAGTGAAACATTTGTGTAATCGAACCTTGAAAACAGATCCATGGCATTTACTCGAGCCTCCTGTAACAAAAAAAATGGTATGGATTTCATATTTACAGATCCAAACAATAATTACCTCAACGAAATCGGTTCATATCAAAAGTTTGAAACCTAGATCTACAATATAAAATCACTGAACCCCAATCCCAAATTAACCAGACCGTAACAATATAGAGAAGTGTCAGCTCAGACAGGAAATGTATGGTAATAATATAGAATCTAAATAATCAGACACGTACGCGTTGCGTATTATTATGGTGCAAAAGGGATTGCAAATATGGAATAACTGAAGCAGCTGACACGCTTGATACTGGGGGACTGGTAATACCACTCGAATTGAAGTGCTTTCTGCATATTTTCAACCATCTTGTCTACACAAACTGTTGCAGAAGCACGCCTAAATTGAGGACTCTCTTCAATTACATCATACGCGTCTTCAAGATCCTGCAAGTATCACTCATAACGTTAATCTTGTGTATTTGTTACGTATAGATTAAATGTGCCACAAAGATTTGATATTTACCATTCCTTTTGCTTCAGAACACCTCTGTAGATCTCTACGTAGGCCATCGATGTTGCAGCGTGCAGAAAAGTTCACAATTGCCCAACATGTAATCTTCTTCGCGGGCTCAAAATTTGTCTGCAACCAAATACTTAACTGTTAAAACCAACTATCGAAAATTTACGTATTTATAAAACATAATCTTAACATGTTTAAATATAAAGAACTCATTGCCTTGTTGTTGAAATTCCAACGACCTCCACGAGGAACCAAGTCTCCCCCACTTCCAAACTTTAACTGAAAGGAACACAATGAGTACTATGAGAAATTATTTATACAAAAAATGAGAAATTTGTGAATTAATATTACACCTTTGGTGGATCCAAAATCCGGCCCTCAACTTGGGTGAATAATCAGTGAATGTAGTGCTGATTGTAATGCCAGTTGAGTTAATAACAGGATCCGCACCGTAGTTACTTTGCTTTAACGCCTGCATAGTTAAATGAAGAACGTTATTTACCATTTAATATTCTTGATTTGCAGTATCATTTCATTATGTTATGAAAAAAGCTTACACCCATCAAAGCATTCATCCGCTCTCGTGGCTTTTGTCGGGATTTCTCAACAAGTGATGCTCTTTGTAAGTTCGACAACTCACACAATTGTAAACAAAATAAAGAGTAAAATAAAATTAGAATTTATTTGTAAGATTGGTTTTAACATCTAAATGAATTACCTCGAGTGGAATGTAAACGGGATTTCTCAACAAGTGATGCTCATTGACGGAGTTAGGATATGCTATTGGACAAATGACCTAAGGTGTTAGATCTTACCTCAGGGTTGCTACTGATTCAAACAACTTAGATGCAAACCAGTATTACTATTTTTCAAAAGAATTTATATTGATTCGCAGTCAAGTCACTCATTGCAAATCATGACAAGCTGTTTTAACAACACATTTGCATAACAAAATTGATAGAAACTGAAAATTAAAGCTACAAATAAAACTCGAAAATACAACATGAATTTATACAAAAATCATGAAACTTAAAAGAAACCTGAAGCATAAAAGCATCAGATCTGAACCAAAATTTCAGAAAAAATGAGCAGTAGCAAATGGGACCTTCTTCAAATTAGACGAACAACGAAAGGGAATCGAGCCTCTCTGGTAAGACATTTTAGGGTTTAAAGGTTACCTTCGTGGTTCCATGCTATTTCGATCTAATTTAGAGCTGTAGTCGCCGAGTGCTAATCTTCGACGGATTTCACAACGACATCTGATCTTGCTGGTGAGGACTGGGGACGGTGGTGATGTTTGATTTCCAGATCTGATGTTTTCCTTCGATGCTTCGATGATTTACGGATGAATCGAGAGAGAGGGAGCAGATCCAGATCTGATTCACATGGGATTTGAGAGAGAGAAGGAAGAGAAGAGGTGAAATCGCCATGAATGTAGAGAGAGAGAGAACAATGGGGGCGGATGTGAATGATACGCAGAAACCCTAAATCGCCAGAGAGAGAGAGAGAGAGCAGAGGATGAGAGGCGGACAAAATGAAAGGATGAGAGAAACCCTAGTTGTGTCCGCGTGTTTAGTTTGAGGAAAGGGTATAATTGGAAACTGAAGTTCAATGGTGCTTAAAAGACTTGTACATAATGCTTTAGGGGTGTTTTAAGAAAAATTTAATGACCTTAAGAAGTCCTTTGGATATGTATATATATATAGTATAGATATATAGGGGAATGTTCAAATGAAAACCACTATTTATTATGAAAACTCGAAAACTAATTAAAAAAGCCAAAAAAACATACAAAATTTGTTTTTTTTTTGCATACCAATTTTCGCAGCTTTTTATATATAAAAAAAATTTCAAAAAAAAAAAAAAATTTGTAGTGCACATGTGTAATACTACACATGTGTATGTGTACTACACATGTGTATTATTACACGTGTACTACAAATTTTTTTTTTTTTGAAAAAAGTTTTTTTTTTATATATAAAAACCTCCGATTTTTATAAAAAAATTTGAAAAAAAATTTGTGTTTTTTAGGCTTTTTTTAGTTAGTTTTCGAGTTTTCACAATAAAAGTGGTTTTCATTTGAACCATCCCCTATATTTATATATATAAAGGGGAAGGTTCAAATGAAAACCACTAGTTATTGTGAAAACTCGAAAACTAATTAAAAAAGCCAAAAAAAACATACCAAATTTTTTTTTTTTTTTGCATAATAATTTTCGCATGTTTTTTTATATAAATAAAATTTCAAAAAAAAATTTGTGTAGTGCACATGTGTAATACTATACATGTGTATGTGTACTACACATATGTATTATTACACATCTTTACTACAATTTTTTTTTTTTGAAAAAAAGTTTTTTTTTCATATATAAAAACCAGCGATTTTTATAAAAAAAATTGAAAAAAAAATTTGTGTGTGTTTTTAGGCTTTTTTTAGTTAGTTTTCGAGTTTTCACAATAAAAGTGGTTTTCATTTGAACCATCCCCTATATATATATATATAGGATTACGTTCAAGAGTGAACACTAGTGTATTTGCGAACTGAGCGAACTAATCCTGGCCATACACATGTGTAAATCAACGGCAAGGATTGGATGATGAAATACACTAGTGTATTTTTCGATTTGATGATGAAATCCTAGCCATACACGTATGTAAATCAATGGTCAGGATTTGTTCACTCAGTTCGCAAATACACTAGTATTCGCAAATATATATATATATATATATATATATATATATATATATATATATATATATATATATATATATATATAGGGTAGGGTTCATGAGTGAACAGTGATTTATTTGTGAACAAAATGAACTTATCCTGACCATTGATTTTGTAGATCTAGATTTTTTCTTTAGTGGCAAGATTGTAATTATCTTTTGTAACTTACATGTATTTAATAGACACAAGGGTGTAATTGTATTTTTTTTATCTTCATTCAATTAATTGATTTTTTATCTCTCTCCTGATTTCTCTTTCCAATTAAAAAAATATTTAATTGAATTCTTTATACTTTTTTTTCTCTCACATATTACCTAACTTAAAATTTGATAATTTAAAAAAATACAAACATTATCACATATTGTTACATCTAGAACACGGTTAAAAATATTTAATTACATTCTATGTACATATATGTATTAGATCAATATTTGATGAAAAGATGTATAGTGGAAACAATATGTAGTAATACACAAGTGTATAAGTCTGGTATATATCGACATGTATACACTATGTACTTGACTAATACACAAGTGTATAAGTCTTGTATATACTGACCTGTATACACATATGTTAAAAAACATAATTTAATTAGGTTTAATATTTAATTTTAAAAGGAACATAAGAGTTAATTTAAAAAAAAAACATTAGCTCTTCAATCTCTTATAATTAAAATAATGGAGAAATAATTAAAAATGAGAGAGAGAGAGAGAGTTAAGAGAGAAGAAAATTAAGGGATTTTGAGTTAAAGTACTTGGCTAATGTCAATCTTACCCTTTTAATCTAAAAAAATGATCAAGGGCCAAGATTAGTTCACTGAGTTCACTCTCAAGAAGTTGTCCACTTATGAACCTAATCCTATATATATATATATATATATTTATGTATTAAGATATTCTCGTATACACCTTTTTTAGCTTTTAATATACTCTAGTATTAAGGTATTTTAGAGTGACCAGTGACGTTTACATTTCTTGTTTTGTTTATGAACTTATTAGTATCAACCTCAGGTCCTTAATTGGTACTTAAAATGATAGACAAATTTCTTGGTTATCAAAGTTTAAAAAAAAATAAAAAATACATGCACTAATTTATGGGGTTTTGAAAGGAAACCGACTAAAACAAAGATGGAATTAAATTTATTGGACGGGCTAACTAAAATGTTGGGCCAGTAGTCATATCATATGGCAGGAGTAAAAAGTCCATGAAGGCCCACAAAAAGTAAGGAGTATACTATACGTGGGCTCATAGCAAGAATTGGCCGACCAAAACGAGGCATTCTTTGCTATTTGCATTCCACGGCTGTGAAGAAACAAATAACGAATTTACAACTTACTTGTTTTATTAAACGTAATTTCTCCTTTCATTGTTATAATCTAGTGATTCTTTTTGGTGATTATTATCTGGATTAAGGTTTGATTATCATTGTTTGACTTTGATCACTTGAATCTATATTGAATTGTGAGATTTGGGCTTATATGTTGAAAATTTGGATAATCGATATATAGTATATATTTATAATTTAGGGGAAAAGTTTAAATGAGAACGCTAAATATTGTGAGAACCGTGAGAACGAATGAAAAAACCACGAGAACTAGGTAAAAAATAATTCAAACTCAAATTTTTTTCTTACACTTATCATTATTATTCAAATACAATGTTAGAAATTTAAATTACACTTTTAAATATACGTGAATTCGTAAATAAAGAAAATTTACACATGTGTAAGTTTGTCATTTACACATGTGTAAATTTGTTATATTTACACGTGTGCAAAAACTCTAATAACAATGATTTTGAGAGAAGAGATAAATTATTTGATGTTGTAATTTTTTTTTTTTTTGATGTTGTATCTTAATTACAATGAGGTTTGCATTAAAAAATGATTTTGATTAGTTTTTTCATTCGTTCTCACGGGTCTTGCAATATTTAGTATTCTCAAGATAACCCTCCCCTATAATTTAGTCCCTAAATATAAACTTATATATTGATGAACCAAAACAAAATTCAGTTATGGGCACATAAAACAGAGACGATTACAGACTAATGGCAGGTGGACGAGCAACAAGTTGCGCCGCTACCCCCTACTGAATAGCAAACCCTACCCTGCTAAACACAAAATTTTGCCTCTTAACATGCGCGGTGTTACTAATTACCACCTGCTGAACCCGCTTAAGGAACCGCACCGCGTCAGGGGCGAGAGCGCTAAAGGTATCGAAAGCGAACGGGACGAACAAGTGTTGATTTTCTATGCAAGCTTTTTCGTGCTTAGCTACTTTGCCCGCCTCTGCCTTGGTTATCGCCTAACCCGCCACAAACCCGTGGTCCCTTAGCCCAACGAGGGGGGACACACCTATCAAATCGACGCACACGTGTTTCCCTCCTTCCCACCCAAAAACAAGAATGTCAGCGGGCCGTAAGGTCGATCTCCCTTCTAATGGATCGGTCAAGAAGTTCACCAGAGCTTCCTTTTTGGGTGAGATCCCTGCCCGCTTAAGGACATCATGAAGCACATCTCGAACTAAATCATGTCGATATTTAAAGCCCGATAATTCTTTGCAATGGACTGCATGCTCCCCAAAAGAATCCAAACAAGACTTCCGACATACAGGACACGGGTCATTAACCGGGAAAAGGGGTACCATCAACCGGTACTTGAGGATAGCCCGGTATTCCACAGCCGACATACATTGCCCTAAACCTTCGATGGGAACAACAGACGAGAAATCCTTGAGTAGAGCTTCTTGATGATATTTAATTAGTTTTACTAGAGTTCTTAAGTATCTAATTAAATGAAACCTTTTACTAATCCTTAACTCTTATACAATTAGTAGGCTATGTGCCTCATTTTTTGTTACTACAAGGAAATCTGGCAGTACAGACTGTTTACGTTGTTGTACCCTGGGAGACAGACGAGTCGTCTTTAGTGGAGGCGCAAATCTGTTTTAAGGAAAGCATGTTGAACATGTGCCTCAGCCACAACCGTCAACACTTATTTGTTCTTTTTGTAGGAAATTATTGTACAAGAAGACGTGGTTCAAGACCTGTTGAAGCCTACACAACAGACTTTAAACACAATGGACCTTACAAAAAGACGTAGTTAAAGCTCTTTTTGAAGACCATAGTTTGAATCAATTTAATTACATATGTCGTATTATAAGTTATTTCGTTAGGATAAGTGTTGGTACTATGATGAACAGACTGGTGAAGCAATGTTTGTTAGTAATGGAACACCAGATACTATCACACCCTACGTCGTAGCGAGAGGCACAAGGCGGGAGGGATATGGTGCCACGTCGATTGTTTAACTAGAAATTCAAATCAACCAATCAAATTCAAATCATTCCCAAATGTTACTTGTTTATTTACTATTACATTAGTTTGTTTAAATAGAATTTCACAAAACAAAATCATGTAATAACATTTCCCAAAAGTGCATCTTACTTGATGTTAGTTTCCTTGCACGTTTACTTCCCTGAAAAACATGCCTAAATGTGTCAACCAAAAGGGTAGGTGAGCTCGCAGGTTTATAAATGCAAGAAAACACATGTGAGTAAACATACATATTTGTTTGTAAACTACCTAGAGTCGTATAACCAAACCCGACGTTTTGCCCCTAACCCAATGTTATACCACAAACATTGAATGTTATGGACATTATGCATTCACTGGAATGTCGGACAGGTTAGCGCGACTAACCATGAAGGGGTTGTCAACCCAAATAGTAGTATTAACAATATCTACAACTATACTAGTTAATGGTTATACTTGTGTAGAGGACTTGTGGTAACCTTGCTGTCTTAATGCAACACATTGTATGACCTATTTTATGCCAAACTAAGTCTAGATGATCCACGTATAATGATCCATGTAATTAGAATGTACAGATGATGACCTGTTTGTATAGGAGTTGTCACAGATATAGTTCAAATTTATGATATGTTGAACCTGATAAATTTTTGAGAGCATGAGTTGAATATCTAGGATGAGAATCAAATCTTTAGTGTACCAGAGTGTGAAGCTAAAGCAAAGGAATGTCAAAGAGTGGTGGTGCCATGTATTAGATAAGGTGTGCATGCAAGTTCAAGATTGTGTTGAAGTATTATCAATGAAAATGTGAAGTTGTGGCCAAAGGGAGACTAAAGGGTTAAAATTTTGTAAGACAATAGCTTGTAATCTTTAGTTTGTGTTTTTGAATGGGGTTTCGGGTGAAACTTAGTTTCGCTTTAAAAGTTAAGTGAAACATTGGTTTCATACGAAACCTACCGTTAAACATAGTCCGATGTCAGTTATTCGAGGCACTATAAATAGATTGATAAGATGTATTCGTAGTTCTTAGATGTGTTAGGGCATTGTACGAACATCAGCTTATGGAATACACATGAGAGTTCATTATTGTGTGTGTGATCGGGTTATCGAGCTTGAACAAATTCATACTTGTAGATTACTTAGGTATCACAGATCAAATTCATCGTACACGGATTTCCTGGGGACCTACAAACAAGTTGCCATCCGTAGAAACGTGTTTAATCAAAGGTAATATCTTTCATCATTTGCAACCCATTGTATCGAGCATCATCAATAACAAAACTTCTTAGAAACAACTTTCAAGACTTAGGGTAAATTACACTTTCGTCCTTTATGTATGTACCTGATTGCAATGGATACCCTTTAACTTCAATAATTACCGTCACAGTCCTTTTTTTGTTAAGAGCATTACACCATTGGTCCTTTAGCACTAACCCGGTTAAAACTATTAGTTAAGTTTGATCATGTGCAAGGCACATGAGGGAATTTTAGTTATTTCATTTAAAAGTATATTTATAAATAAAAAAACAACTTCATAAACACAAAATAAAAAAACTTTTCATCCTATTAGGTCTAATTACACTCCTCCACCACATCTTTTTGTTTCTAGAATCATCAATTTCTACCTTGTTCTTCATTCCATTTGCTGCAAGTTTTGAGCACCCAAGCATACGTGATTCAGTGATTGTATATTGCCACCACCCTATCACATCTGAACGCCCCTCTCTCTACCTAACAACCTACCAAATTTCTTCATTAAATTCAGGATTCAAACCTAATCAAATTCACCCAATTTTTTTTCATTAAATTACAACTCCCATCATGAATACCCTCATAATAAACCCACCAGATACACAAACATAATCTGCGGAGAACTCGTGGTGCAACGCCGCTGGCCGGATCCGCAAGCACTCGTGGACCGCTCAACATTTTCTAAGCCTAGGTCCATCACCATCATCGCCGTCGTGCAGGAGGAGATAGAGATAGAGAGATAAGGATCTCTAACTGAAACCCCTCATGTGTCTCAACTTTCTCTAAAATCCCCTTTCTAAAACTATGTACTTGAGATGGTAGGTAGTTGGTTGTGCATAGATGTAGGTTGTGAGTGGTGGTAAAATTGGGTCACAGTGAAGGTCGGGTGGTGGTGGCACGCGCAGTTATGGCATACTTCGACATGATAAAACTAAAGAAGTGATAAACCTTGGAGGTAGGGGTGTTCATGAGCCGATCCGATCCGATCGAGGGTCTGCTCATGCTCGGATTGAATTACAACCGATCCGATCCGATCGGATCGAATTTGCAAAACCAAGCACAAAAGTGATGCTCATGCTCGGATTGAATTTGAATCGATCGGATCGTTTTCGCTCGGTTTTTATCAAATCCTAAAAAAATTGAGCGGATCGTTTTCGCACGGTTTCACTCGATTGAATTATAAGGCTTCGTTTAACAAAAACAAATCACAACTTAATTAAAACATGTCCAACACTTTATTGACAAAAGCAATACATAACTAAAATCATGATTCTAAAAATGTTCGTAACAATATTGTTTTAGGAATCAAATCTTCGCACAAGTACAGCCGACGAACCATCAGATCTTCGCACAAGTATAGCCGACGATTATGACTGAATATTGTTTTAGGAATAGGGATTTAGGGTTAGATTTTGGTGTGTGTGTGGAGAATGGAGCGGCGATATGTTGCAGATCTTCGATTATGACTGAATATTGTTTTAGGAATAGGATTTAGGGTTAGATTTTCATATTAACTATTAAGTTAGGCTGAATATTTTTTAGGCTTTTAATTTTTTTGGGCTAGTATATTTTTTGGGTTTTTAATCTTTAAAATATATAATATATATATATATATATATACACATATTATTAATAAAAATAATTCGAGCGAAATCGAGCGATTGACGAGCGAGCGGACCTTTGCTCATGCTTGGATTGAATTTGAATCGAACCGATCCGAGCGGCTCATTTACAAACTGAGCGGGAATCGAACGAGCATTTTTCGAGCGATCGTCGCGCGATCCTCAATCGTCGAGCAGTTTAGACAGCCCTACTTGGAGGCATACATAGTTATAGCATACTTTAATGATACCCAAGTTTCTCCCACTAAAGGTCGGGTCACCTTAAATTCTTTTCACAATAATTTAGGAATTCTGTCTAAGATGTGAGTATCCTCCTTTTTAAGTAAACTAGTATAAAACCCACGCGCGTATTGCGGCGCGCTAAACGCGAATCATCTATAAATACACGTTAGTTACCAACAGAATGCTTTGGTGACTGTCACCAAACACCCAAAAATAACAATCTGACTTTGCTAAGTTCATACATTTATCTTCAAAAACAAATATAATCATTTAATGATAATTCTCATATACCAATAAAAGAGTAACTTGCCACTCATTGAGACCCTATACCCACTGGGATTTGTTTTCTTAAAGGTCTCACTGCAATCCCATCACCAACCCTCAGTGGGGAAATGTAACAATATCTAACCAGCCTACAAAAACAGTCATGTAACCACCCTCTCTAGGTAATGATTACTGACCGAAATTCTTTGTGGCGGTCTTCGGCTCAGAAAATGTTCACATCTCCAACTTTGGTATCATTATTCCACGTGTTGAGCACTACATACTTCTGCCAATGAAGCTTTTTACCTTGAGAACCATCGGCCCTCTTGACTAACGACTCATAATCAGACGCCAGTAATCGAGGACGTTTCCTCTTCCCCCTTGGTCCAAATGCATCGGCAAATGGCTCGGTATCAAGAAGGTGAACTCTTGTTTTCTTCAAAAGTACATGAAAGAAACACCCAAATTAGAGTGATATGTATAAATCACATACTATAACGCGAATAGTTGAATACCCTAGTTTTAAAAAGCATGGAGCGCTCAGATGCGTTTTGATCTAAAAAAAAGCATGATGTGCTCGCATCTCGTATGTAAGACATTCATTATTAGATAAATACTAAAGCAGTATTTATAGGCAATAATGTAACTTGTAAACTTCTTAAAACTGAAATATAAGACGATCTAATTTGTTCAAATAATTAAACCTATTGCTCAATCAAATTTGGAAATCTCAGGCTCAATGCAATCCATGGTCTAATTTGTTCAAATATCGGTCAACTATATTCCGCATAACGGATCAACTGTAGCAATGCAATCATCACCGCATCATGTGCATAGCATATAACGCGCTCCTAATGCACGCATTCTAAAACCAAGGCGTATACAATTTCAATTCTTTCAATCTTGTTAGCTAATATATTTTAGGGGTGTTCACTTGGTTTTAAATAGCATGCATTAGGCACAAGACACAAAGGTTGCTGCCTTGTGTACCAGGAGTGTTTTTATGCATTAAAATGTTGTACAATAGGATATTTGTCACAAACATGTAGGTAAAATCCTATAAAAACCGTTTTTATAGCCATATTTCTGATAAGTGATGCTAAAAACCTATGGAATATATAAAAAAAATTAAAAAATCGCCTTGCGCCTCCGATACAAAAATCTCACCGCTTTTGCGCTTTGCACTTCACGACTCGATTTTTAAATCTTGTCGCTTTTGTATGCTTCGTGCTTTTTAATACCGAGAGTGTTCATTGGTTCAATTATCGGTTAATTCGGTTACGCCTTCAGATATGGCTAACCAAACCGATTAACCAAATAACAATTCGCTCATAGCTTCATATAAAAACCGAATCAATCAATTTAACCGAATATATATTTTACCACAATCTGTCATTTTAACAATTTACCTTTTGATGATCATTCAACAATGACATAGGCAACTTCCTCTCCTTCAAAATAACATTATAACTACTCGACATTCTTGTCTGCAACTCTTCTCTAAAGAACTCAAGCTCCTTCTGATTCACAACCCTAATGTTACCTAATGAAACATATACATTAGCTCAAATTAGCTTCACATCAATTATCAATACTCACTTTCAAACACTCAACAAACCTCATCCAAGACTACCTACAAACAAAACAATACATATATACATACCGAATCAGTGGTGATCAGGTTGAATATGAGTCGACGGAAGCTCTTTCGACTGCAGATCGTACTTCAGGATCGTTCCTTTGGCGTCACGCTTCGGCCTCGTGTTGTACATCTTGAGGCGGCGAACGGTGGCGGCTGAACGGCCGGAGCCGCCACTTTTGTTCTTGTTTCTGGCATCTCTGTTGACATCAAGTGAGTGCTTTGGTTTTCCGGATACGTTTACTGATTTCTCTCTCTTCTTCGCCATTTTTGGATGTGAATTGAGGTTTTAGGGTTTTGAATAATGGCGAAGAAGGTGAGGGGTGAGGGATGGTGGAGATGTTAAGATTAGGGTTTTGAGAGGTGTCTTTGTTCCCTAGAGTATTTAACAAACGGGCAAAAAAATAGATGGGGGCATGGATCGAACCTGAGATGAAGTTGAATTCAATAAAGCATTTAACCAATTTACCATACACTCTAATCTGGCAAATGTTGAACAATAATACTATCTATACAGTAAGAACAACGGGGCAGAAGAAGTGGTATTCATACTGTCTATTAATATATAGGGGGTGTTTGGCTTAGCTTATTTGTGACTTATAATAAGTCCCTCACTGTTCAATAAGCTAGAATTTCTTGCTTATTGACTTATTGCCTCACATACACACATTTCCCAAACACTTCAATAAGTCCTTTTCACCCCTTTTCACTGTTCAATAAGTCAATAAGTTGAAATAGAAGCTAAGCCGAACACTCACAATAGGATAATTACTTTGAAATGATTCACACCATTCATTCGACGTAGGCGATGACTTTGACGCTTTGTGACCATCGACTAATGCCACATTGCCACGTACACAGCCCAATATCACCACCACTACTTTATATTATTCGAGTTATTACAAATTTGTGAAGATTCCACAAAAAGAAATAAGAGATTCTTTGTATCCCAATTGTTTTTCATAAAATACTGCTCCAATTACACTTTCAAAACTAGATATAACAAGAAAACAAATTCAATTCAACTATATATATAAAACTTATTGGTTAAAACGTATTTAATTTTTTTAACAGCTTAAATTACACTAAATCCGTCTTCCGCAAGACTCGAACACACCTTAACTTCAAGGAATTTTCCAATTAAACCTAAACCCCACCTGCTTGTTTAAGTAGTAGAGAAACAGTGAAACACAAAACTTATTGGTTAAATCTGAAATGTTTGGATATTATAAAAAAACTTATTGGTTTTTTTTTTAACAGCAAATTTGGATAATTGATAGACCATTGAAATATCATTGTGCCATCAGTGGAATCACCCGATCATATCTATCTCCACTAGGCATAATGCCTATACACCAATTCAGGAGGAAACCCAATAAATATGGGAACAAACCTCTTGTAGAAATCGAACCCAGGACATATTGTTCCCAAAGCTTTATCTCATACCCAAAGTACCACTTGGAAAATAAGACCATGCGTAGTGGACAAGATCCGGCGTTTTTTAGAGCCAATCACGCCAAGCACCCCACCCCCGTGGGGGCGTTTGGGCGTTTTTTCGCAAAAAACCCCCTCCGGCGTGGTTTAAATCACACTTAAAATGAAAATTGTTGGCCAATCAGATTTATCCCTATTTTTCTTGGCCAATCCCCTTTTTTTGGTTAGTTTTTTTTTATTTAATTATTACACCCCTTTTTAACATAATACCCACATCTCTACTACACCTATTTTAGAAGAACGCCCCATAATGTTCCTTGCTGACTGAACTGCCACATAGCGGAAAACGCCCAAGGGTGAGGGCATTATTCACCCTTACCATTACGTATGGTCTAAAGCAAAGGGCAAAAACTTATTGGTTAAATCTGAAATTTATAAAATTGAAGTATAAATAATAAGAGTGGAATAGCATTTTTGGATAGTAATGAAGTTTGTTGCTGATTTCCAGCCCCAACCTTCTGCAACCCTACCCCTTCACAATTATCTCATTCACCCGTTAATAATAAAAATTATATTATAATAATAATGGATGGAAAGTGCAAACCCCACACTCAGACGACAGACGACAGACACTCATCCACTTTTATTTGCTTGCTTGTCCTCAATTAAAGCAAAGCAATGGCCGATTCCTCCTCCTCCTCTAGTGCCCCTCCTGATTTAGAATGCGGCGATTGCTTTTCCGAAGAAGAAGAAGAAGAAGAGGGTTCTTGCTTCTACTCCACCTGCGGAGGCGATGATCCTGAAATCGATCGCGAGAGTAGTAAAGATTGCAGAATCTGTCATTTGGGCCTTGTGGAGGGCGATGATGCTATTGAACTGGGTTGCTGCTGTAAGAACGATCTGGCTGCTGCTCATAAACATTGCGCTGAGACTTGGTTCAAAATCAAGGGAAATAAGTAAGCCCCCGGCCCCTTCTTCTCTAATTAATTAATTAATTTATTTATTTATTATTAGTATATATATTGACTATTGAATTTTGACTTTTCAGAATATTATTATTATTATAATTATTATTAGATAGCAACATCTAAACAAATTTAGTGTAGTGGGTGACTGAGAAGGATGGATGGATGTTTTTCTTGTTCCTAAATTTCCTGCGGTGTTTGTGTTCAGAACATGTGAAATCTGTAATTCGATTGTGAGCAACCTGGTTGAGATGCCCATGCCTTGTTCAACTCATCATGTAGCTGTGCTTGATGTGAATCTGGAAGCAGCAACGCCACACGGATCCTTAACAACAACAAGAGGTGGAGGTGGAGGTGGAGGCCTAGGCCGAGGCGGTGGCTGCATCAATGGTCATAGGCTACTCAACTTCATATTGGCATGTTTGGTTTTTGCTTTTGTCATATCATGGCTTTTTCACTTCAACATACCCTCATAATAAATATATTTCTCTTTTGCTTTCCTGTTTCTTTACACTACAACTACAATCAATTCATCATCTTTATACACAGACAACACATTCATTATTTATATGCTTCTCTTCTCTTCTATACTAGCAAACAAGCCATTAACATATCAAATGTAAACATTTTCAGATCACGAAAGCAATGCCAAAAGGAATATAGAAAATTTTCTTCACTTGCTACTTAAAAGAGCAAATAAATTACTAAAATTTACCAAATACTGTTTGACTACTCATGACTGTTCCCTATATGCCAGCCAGCCAGCCAGCCTTCTCATTTGTCATTAAACTTTATTGTTATAATATTGTTTCTTCCTACCTCATACGCTTCGGGTCAAGAAAAAACTAACATCTTTCTTCATCATAATTGGTTTCTGCAAATCATAGTTGAACCTGGAAAATTATTGACTTGTGTTCTTTATGATGTCACATCCTATTGAAATTAGAATTTTAATACATGGGCGGCTATATGTAGAATCTAAATATAGCTACAAAAAACCTTAATCTAGACCTAATAGCATATTTGTATTGATCATAGTTCCTACTCATGATCTAAGATTTGAAATTATCACCCGCTCCAGGTCAGGCACCTGTATTAAGAGTATCTTCTACATACCAAGTCACGCCAATAAACAAATAACGACTCTCCGAATCACACTCAGTGAAGCTTAGTGTTGAAAGAGTTGTAAAGAGCTTAGAGAATGAGGTTCGTAGGGCTTGTTTAAGACCATAGATAGCCTTGTTCAGCAAGCATACATGATATGGACAAGCAGGATCAGCAAAGTCTAGAGGTTGGTCCATTTACACGTTGACGTCAACCTACCTAATGTCCTGACCTTGTGAAAAAGCAACATATAACACCAACCTAATAGTGGTTGGTTTAACAACCGGGCTAAAAGTCTCATTATAGCCAATGTCCTAAGTATGGTGAAATCTCATCACTACTAGTCGGGCTTTGTATCTGCTGACAGATTCATTAGGGTGTCACTTGATCCTATATACCAACTTACAACCAACATTAGGCTCAATCATAGGAGTGGAGGAGGCATGCAAGAGGAAATGATCATGAGATTGTTTGGGTTAGCAAGTGTGATCACTAGAACGGGAGACCATAAGATGCAAAGGTGTATGAATTGATCCTAAGATTATGTATCGGTGGATGGTGAGTCTATGCCAACACCCCCATCACGCAATTCTTGTAATGCAGCCCCATGTACACCATGGTTGCGATTACTATTGTTATCTGACTCATTGGGTCTGAATGTGCTAATATTTCTGAAATCTATTAATTGGAGTACTATGTTGATGACTTTGAAATTTGTCATTCTGTTAGCATTCTAAAATGCCGAAATATATTAGCAGGTGTAATCCGTTAATATGTACTATACTTCTATGGAATATGTTAACCAATGTAAACGGCCTAATATGTTAATCTATAGTATGTTAACTATTAACTTGAGATCTGATAAGATACCTGTAAATATGACATGTTAAGTAATTAGTTAACATGAGATCTAAGTAATTTTTTATTCTGGGATTCCTTATGTAATTTAAGATTTGTTAAGTAATTTGAGATTTGTTAAGTAATATCTCGTTGATTCGTTAATATTGTAACATGTAGTTAGTTAAATTATCAAATATCGATCAGTAATTTGTAGGAAATCATATTACCCATGCCTTAATCCCCTCTGTCAGCACCGATGGATCACGTCCTCCATAAAAGTCATTTGTTTTGTAATATTCTTCTATAGTAGTAGACAATGGTTGTACAGTAGGAAATATATATGGCTGTCAAATCTACCAAAAAAGAAATGATTTTGCTTCAATTCTGTACAAAATTGGTTGGCGACTGACCGACTATAGCAGACTATTGTTGAAGGTGTAAGTAAAGCAATGAAGTATAAGTGGTGGTTGAGCACATCTGCATGCTCTAGGATTCGAAGCTTTGATCAACAAGACTACTGAGCAGGAGAATGGTCTTGGATTTCAACAATGTGGGTCAGATCTGCTACCACCTGCTCAAGTAAAACATTTACATGACCTACTATTACATAACATATTTCCTTCAAGTAATGAATTAAGTACCTCTGATATCGAGCATCTTTCTCTCGGGTCATAACACAAACAGTTTTCTAAAACCCGAACGATCAAAACCAGTTGAAGAAGGTTCATATTGTCTTTTATTGATGGGTCTACTAATTCCATATACACCTTTTCTTCTAGTAGAGGCCTTGCCTGCACATCCCGTTATCTAGATATAATTAAGCCTCAAGAATAACAACATTAATTAATTATTATGCTTAATTACCCATCTCAAAAAGCTTTTCCCCCATGTCTCTTCAAGAGTCTTTCGACCTGTTAGTAACTCAAGGAGCACCACCCCGAATGAATACACATCGGTGATGCTTGAATCGGTCCCAGTTTCACCATACTCAGGGGCCAGATACTCGAAAGTCTTAAGGACCCTTGCTTCAGACGAGTGATTTAAGTCCTCGTATGGGTTTTTTGTCAGACCAAAGTTGGCAAGCTTCAAACAAATATATGAGATTCACACTTAATTAATTTAATACACACACATTAATTAACTATATAACTCCTAAATTAATAATATGTACCTGCGGATGAAAGTCATGCGTTAGAAGAATGTATTTTGGTCTCATGCATCCAAAAATGTTGTTGGTATGCAAATATTGTAATCCCTTACCAGTGCCTAGGGCTATTTTCAGTCTTCTCTCCCAAGTCAACTCTTCACTTCTTGCTACACATATGTTACATGAAATTTCTTATAGCATTCATACAAATTAATTTTTTTAAACCTTGCACACGTATATTAAATACCTGATAAATGTGTGCTGAGTGATTGATGGCAAACATATTCGTACACAAGGAACCTGTGATATCCTTCGGAACAAAATCCAAGCAGTGTTGCTACATTTTCATGCCTGACGTTGCCTAGTGTTAGTGCAAGCGATCTAAACTCATATTCTTTGATGGTGGCAAAAAAGTGTTTTCTTATGATGATCTGCAACCCACTGGGCAAAGTTCCTTTATAAACCCTCTTTCTGGATTTTGATAAAACATACTTTTGAGAAAACCCGTACGTCGAGAAAGCAAGTTCTGCATAACTGAACTGTGTGAAGAAACCACCATTCAACAGCCTTTCGTGTCCACATATTGTGCAAATATTACCATCATATATCAACTCCTGCTGCATATCTAATTAAACCAAAACCTACCATCAACTTATCATTAAACCAAGTTTACATTGAAGTCTGCAGGAAGTTTTTTTGTCACGAGGATAGGATAATACTCACGCGTAGAAGTTCCAATATTGTGTGGATGAACGTCCTCGGGCTTGGGATCTCTTAAAATTTCTACTCGACCCGTACGGCTCATCATCAAGATTGCACACGTAAGATTATCCATGACATACTTTTGATCTTCCTTCCTAGGACTGTTTAACATTATCAAAGAAATTATCATTTCCGTTTAAATATGGTATAGGAACAGAGAATATGTATATTTCTACACATTGATAATAGAGCTGTATATATAAAATACAATCACAAATAAGGGCTAGTAAGCAAAATGTTAGTACAATGACCTGTCTAGCACCACATAGGTTGCTCCAAAATCCTTAGCAGCCTGGACTGCAAACTCTTTCATGGAGTTTCCTGCCTCTGCCGATGTGTCAAAATCAATCTGTATTTATCATATTAAACTAACTTAGTCATACTTACTAGCTTGGATGTTTGGTTTTAGTTATGCAATATGTAGTGTAATGGTAGTTGGTTCTGATACCTGTCTAGATTCCGCAAGCCGGATTATATGTTGGATCTCGATATTCGACTGAGACTCGTCTTGTTTTTCTATGATTTCTCTTTCTATGCTTTCTTGTTTCTGTAAAATGGTCGCACTTGTATCCAGTCTCCTTCCTGATCAAAATAAAAACTTTAATTAAACAACTTAACAGATATCTTAAATAATATTTGGCAACCTAACCTGGCGTGAGAGTAGAAGTAGTCCAGTTACTTTTTTCATTGTTTGTAGGCTTTGAGAAGCATATTCCGCAACCTAAGGATGGTGGACGTAGAGGCCTGACGAACGGTTGCACCAGTCTGAACAACCTAATGATGTCTCCTTGTTTAAGTGGCAGGTTCATCAGAACCCATCTCGCCAGATCTACACGTAGACCTGATGATATTATCACCACCCTTTCCACTCTTTCTCTTTGGAACATCTGATTTTGGATCAGTAAGCCCGCAATGCTGAGTGCTACCTACTTATAACCACATGTTTTACTTCAGTTTCAACTTTTATGCATCGAGGATCTCTAGGAGTAGAGATTCAGTAATTTGTGTGTTTTGAACAAAACAAATCTACCACGTGGTAGAACCTAGAAAAACTTTCTAAGATCTCTAAGCCTAAATGTTTGCTAGGGATTAACGAAGAATATCTAGCATGGACCTTCACTTTATCAAGCTCTTTTTTTTAATAAACTTTAATGTAGATAAAAATAAATAGGAATATTGGATTTTAATAATCCCAACTATTCGTCATTGGCCGCCAACAGTCCCAACTTCAAAAATAACCACCGGTAGTCCCAACTATTGACATATTAGCCACCAATGGACCCTGACTAACAGCACCCTAACGTTGTTAGTCTCCGGCCGCCGGAAAACCGTTTTTGGCCAGAAAATGGTTTCTAAAGGTCCGATCTAAGGCTACAAAGAGGTTTGAGATGAAAATGCTGGGTTTTCCGGCCAAAAAGTTGAGTTTTCCGACCAAAGAGAAGTTTTCCGGCGAAAAAGGAGTTTTCCAGCGACTTCAATAACTGGGACTTTTATTAGAAAAGGGTTCATAAGGGTCCATAATAAAGTTACAAAGAGGTTTGGGACGAAAAAGGTTGAGTTTTTCGGCCAAAAAAGAGTTTTCCGGGCAAAAACGTTTTTTCGGCCAAAATCGTTTTTCCGGCGACCGGAGACTAACAACGTTAGGGTTTTGCTAGTCAGGGTCCATTGGAGGCCAATATGTTAATAGTTGGGACTGCCAGTGGTTATTTTTTAATTTGGGACTGTTGACGGACAACGACGAATAGTTGGGATTATTAAAATCCAATATTCCAAATAAATATATCACAACACCATAAACTAATATTAAGTTGCCTTTTAAAAACATATTCTAGTGTTTTAAAGTATTAACAAAATATACATAAAATCAGGTAGATACACGAAGAGAAAAATCAAACCAAATCAAAAGGTTATACATAATTACTCAAATCTTACAAATTCACGAATTATTGAAATCAAAGTACATTTAATCTAGGAGCTTGATCGTGAGTTAGCAAAAAAGAAAGTGAAGGCAGAGCACGAATGCAAGGTACATCAGACCTAACTACCTTGCACAACTATGCCCGCCTTGGGAACTCAAGATCAAACAAGTGTCAGATGATGCACGGCTGTGCGTTCTGAGATCCAACTGTGGATACTTCATGACCACACTGGATAAAAGACTGTCTTGTAATTCCGTGTGACTAGGCAGAATGTATCGCTGGCGTTACTAGGAGCACAACATAATGTAGTCCACTCCGATCACACATCATCCTAGACCAACGTCCCAGTGCATGAATCTGAAATATGAAAGCAGGTAGGTTGTAGGTCCCTTAATCCTATGGATCTTGACAGAATCGTCTATCTAATCTAGAGTGCGAAATCCTCTAGATCAGATTGTCACAGAAAGGTGTAGAAGCAGAAATCACCACAAACTGATCTTTATTGATTATCTATCAACTGATTACAATCAATCAAGATCTCTCACCACACACAAATTCGTCCAAGCCCTATAGCTATTACGAATTCTCTCTCAATCTCTCTGTAACTCTTTCTTTAGTGATTATGGTGATTAACCTAAACTCTAATGCAAAGCCTTGTTTATATATCACAAGTTTGCAACCTGGGCTACGGTTAAAGCACATGGGCTGCGAATTGGACAAGCCCAATTCGCCTATCATTCCCCCAATGTGGGTTTGGTTTGGCTCAATCACTATTAACTAACTAATACAAAGCTAACCCGCTAACCGTTTATCGTTTCACTAATTACAAGATATCTAAAGACCCAAATCTAAAAGTTGTTGTCACAAACATACACCAACAGACTCCCCCTTGACAATAGCTTTATAAAGCAACTTTTTCTTCAGTCATCTTGCATTCTTCATGTAATCTTTTCATCGTCTTTGGTCTTTGGATAGCTTCAGCTTCAATAGCTTCTGTCAGCAACAGACTCCCCCAAAGCTGATGCATCCAATCACCAAATCTTCAAAATCGTTAGCACTTGAGAAAAACTCCAGTTCAGCATTTGCATAGCAATCTTTATTGATTATCCAAACAGACTCCTCTTCACTAAACTTCACAGCTACTCATCACGTTACTTCACTTTACATCACTTTGCTTCACAGGAACAAATTGCAACAACCTGTATACAAAACAAACATCTCGAAAAACCATAAGAATTTTTCAACACAGTTTAACAAATTATTATTAATCAAGAGATGTGAAAACTTTATTACAAATTAAGAAATTTTCAACTCAACACCAACAGCCAATAACTTTTATCCAACACACTAGAACCAGCAATGTGTAAAAATTTGAACTCATCTTTTAACATCAGCTAACAATATCTCCGTAAACAACCATTTTCCGTACGTTAAGAATTTTAAAGAAAAAGAAAATCTTTTTAGATTTTTATATTTTTTCTGAAAGCAAATAAATAACAAAAAGAAATAACAACTAAAATAAACACTCTGTTTTTGTGAGAATAATTGGTTAAGAAGATCATAGCAGCCAACTCAAACAGTTTCACACATTCAGTTAATTCTTTAAGTTAATTTTCGTGAAACGCAGTTCTAGACGATTACCAGTATTCTTTATCCACTTGAACAAAACACATGAACATTTCAAGTACCATCACCTGGTGATACGATGAAGGTAATATTATACTGATGTACTAGCCTGTCCCACTTCAGGACATATGTCACACCCCAACCGACGACGGAAACATCGGAGTAAGACGAAAACAAATCGCTCAAAGCATCATAACACTAATTGTGACAATATAAATTAATCAAATTTGCATAAATACTAAAATGTCATACATTGTTCAAAACCAAACATAGACAAATTGTATCAACTAAAATATGGCAATTTATTATTATTTAGGTGAGTTTCTATGTCCATCCTAACGCTAATTGTGACAAGGATTCTGAGAGAGTTTGCAAGAAAGTGGCGAGTGGGAATAGTGGAGTAGTGTGCCTATTTATAGGCCTTTGGAAGATTAGGGTTTCCAAGAACATCGCACCTCTTCGTACGAAGCGGCCCCCTTTGTATGAACCGACTCCCTTCGTACGAAGGGGCTTGATTCAATATTTTATTTTCCAATTTTTTTGGATTATTTTACGTGCTTTAGTTAGTTTTTCGAGTAATGAGTATTAATGTGTAATGAATAATCAACAATCATGCATAACATAACGTTCAAAAAGTGAATTATGATTACAAGTTTACACATAAGTCTAACATGAATATGATAAAAATAATTGCGTTTCCATTATGATCAATTGTCTCGGATTAGAAATTGAATTGAAATAGGTTACAACAAGAGTATAAGTATCTAAAATTGAAAAGTACAACAAGACTTGCTAAAATAGGAAAATAAAAAAATGCGAAGCGTTACAGTCTCCCCAACTTTAGGAGATTTCGTCCTCGAAATCTAAGAGGAAGGTTGAAAGAAGAGTTGTGGATACTTGGTCTTCATCGCGATCTGGAGTTCCCAAGTGAATTCGGCACCACACTTTCCTTCCCAACGAACCTTGACTATGGGAATTTTGTCGCGCCTAAGTTGTTTGGTTCCTCGGTCCATGATTTCGACCGGTTTCTCCACAAAATGAAGAGTCTCGTTTATTTGCAAGTCATCAACAGGAACTTGAAGTCCCTCGTCAGCTAGGCACTTCTTGAGATTCGAGACGTGAAATGTTGGATGTACGTTGCTAAGTTCTTGAGGTAAATCGAGTCGATATGCCACCTTACCAATCCTCTCGAGTATCTTGAAAGGACCAACAAAGCGAGGGCAAGTTTTCCCTTTTTACCAAAACGAATCACTCCTTCCAAGGAGATACCTTGAGTAACACATGATTGCCAACGTTAAACTCCAAAGGTTTGCGTCTCTTGTCGGCATAGCTCTTTTGTCTACTTCTAGCCTTGAGAAGGTTGTCGTGGATTTGAAGAATCTTTTCCGTCGTTTCTTGTATGAGCTCAGGGCTAGTAAGTTGAGTATCACCAATCTCGTGCCAGCAAATAGAAGATCGGCACTTGCGTCCTTACAAGGCTTCGAAAGGAGCCATTTGAATACTGGAGTGGTAGCTGTTGTTATACGAGAACTCAATCAAAGGTAAGTGTACATCCCAATTACCACCAAAGTCGATAACACAAGAGCGAAGCATGTCCTCTACGGTTTGGATAGTACGTTCTGTCTGTCCATCCATTTCAGGATGAAAAGATGTACTAAGATTCAAGTGAGTACCCATAGCGGTTTGGAATGTTTGCCAAAGACGTGAAATGAAACGACCATCGAGGTCAGAGACGATGTCAATGGGTATACCATGTCGACATATGATTTCATCAGTATAGAATCGAGTTAGCTTCTCAACTTTGAAATCCTCATGAATAGGGAGGAAGTGAGCTGGTTTGGTCAAACGGTCAATGATCACCCAAATGCTATCATGACCAGAAGGTGTGCAAGGAAGTTTGGTTATGAAGTCCATAGCAATGTTATCCCATTTCCAAACAGGGTTTTCGGGTTGTTCGAGTAAGCCAGAAGGACGCTGATGCTCAGCTTTAACTTTCGAGCAAGTGAGACATTTCGAGACGTAAGTGGCAATGTCCTTTTTCATACCAGGCCACCAATAGGACGTACGAAGGTCATGGTACATCTTATCAGCACCAAGATGAATCAAGTATCGGGACTTGTGTGCCTCGTTCATTATGAGCTTACGAAGATTGTTGCGATTTGGCACCCAAATGAGATCGAGATGGTATTGAAGTCCATCTGATTTGGTCACGAGTTGATCTTCAGTAGCACCACGTATCTCCACGAATAAACATCCTTCATTTGCTGATGAAAATTGAGCTTCACAAATGCAAGTATGAAGCTCACTAGAGATTTGAAAACAACGAATGCTACTAATATGAGACTTGCGACTGAGTGCATCGGCCATGACATTCGCTTTGCCAGGGTGGTAGCGAATTTCACAGTCATAGTCGTTAAGAAATTCCACCCGTCGACGTTGACGCATGTTTAGCTCTTTTTGGTTAAAGATGTGTTGTAGGCTCTTATGGTCAGTGAAAACCACACACTTTGTACCATAAAGGTAGTGTCGCCAAATCTTTAATGCAAAAACAACTGCACCAAGATCGAGATCGTGGGTGGTGTAGTTTTTCTCATGTACTTTCAGCTGTCTAGAAGCATACGCGATGACCTTGTCTCGTTGCATGAGAATACAACCAAGACCACGGTTTGATGCATCACAATATACAACGAAATCATCGTTTCCATCAGGAAGAGCAAGAACAGGAGCGTTGCAAAGCAAGTCCTTTAGAGTTTGAAAGGATTCCTATTGTTTAGGACCCCAAGAAAAAGGTTTCTCTATCCGAGTCAACATGGTGAGGGGAACAACGATTTTCGAAAAGTTCGAGATGAATCAACGGTAGTAACCCGCAAATCCTAGAAAAGAACGAATCTCATACGGGGACTTAGGCGCGGTCCAATTCTTCACTGGTTCGATCTTGGAAGGGTCGACATGAATTCTTTTTCACTCACAACGTGACCAAGGAATTAAACTTCTTTGATCCAAAATTCACATTTAGGATAGACATTCACCACATAAGAGTTCAAGAATGAGACGTAAATGACGTTCATGATCAGCTTGAGTTTTCAAATAAATGAGGATATCATTGATGAAAACGATTACAAAACAATCCAAGTAAGGTTTACAAACGCGATTCATCAAGTCCATGAAGACTGCTGGTGCGTTGATCAAGCCAAAGGGCATAACCACGAACTTGTAGTGACCATAGCGAGTGCGAAATGCGGTTTTGGGGATGTCCTCTTCGAGAACACGAAGCTGATGGTAACCAGAACGAAGGTCGATCTTAGAAAAGCACGTTGCGCCTTGGAGTTGATCAAAGAGATCATCAATACGAGGAAGAGGATAACGATTTTTGAAAGTGAGTTTGTTAAGCTCACGATAATTGATGCACATGCGAAACGAACCATCCTTCTTTTTGACGAAAAGCACAGGAACGCCCTAAGGTGAAGTACTTGGGCGTATGAAACCTTTATCGAGGAGCTCTTGAAGTTGACTTGACAAATCTTGCATCTCAGAGGGTGCAAGATGATAAGGAGCTTTAGCAACGGGAGTTGAACCAGGGATGAGATCAATACGAAAATCGACAGATCAAGATGGAGGAGGACCAGGTAGATCTTCAGGAAAGACGTCAGGGAATTCACGCACCACTGGAACATCACTTACGCTCTTTCCCTTGCCCTTTTCTTCCACCACGTGGGCTAAAAAGGCGAAGTATTGTTTACGTAAGTACTTGTTTGCTTGTGTGCATGACATAAGCTTCAGTCCTCTTGAAGGTCGGTCTCCATAAACGTGCAAGGTATCACCAGAAGGGAGAGGCAAGCGAATGTATTTTTCGTGACACGCGATTTCAGCATGGTTCTTTCGAAGCCAATCCATGCCTACTATGATATCAAAACTACCCAATTGCATGGGTATAAGGTCGATAGAGAAAACGTGATCATTAAGAGTGAGAAAACAATCGCGAAGGACATAATCGACTGTGATAGACTTGCCATTGGCAACTTCGACTGTGAATGACTTAGGTAGTTTAGAGCGTGTACAACTTAACATAGATACAAATTCAACGGACACAAAGCTTTTGTCCGCACCAGTATCAAATAGTATAGAAGCATAAAGATTATTAACGAGAAACGTACCATTAACGACTTCATTGTCGTTTTGAGCCTGATTAGCGTTGATGTTGAAAGCTCGCCCTCGTGGAACTTGTTGTTGTTTTTGCTCTTGATTTAGATGAGGACATTGGGGACGAAGATGAGTGGTATCACCACACTTGTAGCAGGCTTGTGCATTGTTGGCTGGCTTAGCATTTTGAGGAGCTTGCTGAACTTGGTTAGTTTGAGGTGTAGGGTTATTGCGACAATAGGGGGTTGTGTGACCAAAACGATTGAACGTAGTGCAATGGCGACAGGTAGGGTTGGCAGGATGATGATAATGGCAAGTGGTACACTTGGGATGAACCTCAGTGTATGGTTTCTTGGTGTTTTCTAGTGTAACAGGGTTTGGGTTTGCAACAGGAACAATCACATTACAGCTTGGGTTTTGAAACTTTCGTTTCTTACCCTTGCTACTACTTGATTGTGTGGTGATTTGGTTGGCTGGTTTGGTGGAGGTAGGTGTCACAACTTGTTTATCGCGAATACGATTGTTGTTCAGGCTGGCTGCGAGGCGATAGACTGCCTCGATGTTGTCTAGTTTTGCTGCCTCGATGGTGTCACGCATGGCAGAAGATAAGCCATGAATGTATTTCTTGATCATGTGATCAGTAGTGGACACCAGATGTGGTACGATAAAACTGAGTTACTTGAAACGGGTAGTGTAGGCTAGGTTGTCATCACCAATTTGCTTGAGAGCCCAAAACTCTTCCTCGAGCTTTTGCTGCTCGTGAGCAGGACAAAACTCGTCCATCATCAGTTGCTTAACCTCGTCCCAAGGCAATGCATAAGCTGTTTCATTAGAGCGGATGTTCCTCTCATTGGTCCACCATTCCAAGGCTCTGGCTTGGAAGACCCCAGTAGTGCTATGAGTTTCAAGATTCTCAGGACACTCGCTGTTGATGAAAGTAACTTCAATGCTATCGAACCATTCAAGCATTGCAGTCACCCCATCATTGCCAGTGAAAGGCTTAGGGTTGCACGCTGAAAAGTGCTTGAAGTTGAATAATAAAGGTTTGGGCTGCTCAACCTTTGAGTCAACAGAGGAGTTTGGGGTAGAGGAGTTGTTGATCTCACTGACGATCTTGGGAATAACGCGTGCTATCTGGTTAGCCATGAATGTCATCATCTTCTTTTGGGAGCTAGTCTTGGACTTATTGGTTCAGTTGGAGAGACGACTAGACAACATCTAAAGATTCAAAACAAAGAATAGATGAGACTTGATCATAATGTTTTGTTTAAAGAAATTTGTTTTCATGAATGCATCACATAGCACAAAATGTTCAAATAATGTCACATAGTATAACATGAATTTCACATAGTGTAACATACATTATGAAAGCATCGTAAATTTAATTTGTTCACGAGAGATTATATTGTCTTAGATTGCGAGGGTAGTGTGTTTCATGCCTTCAAGCCGTCGAAACGAGATAATGTACAAATGTAAAAGACATTAAAATTGAGATAGCATAAAAGAGATTTAACGTAAAAATTGGATTGACACGAAACGTAACATAAGACTATTCCAAAGTAAATTGAAGTCCTTTTCGAGTTAAGGATACGTGCTTTGGCCTAATAAACAAATACTCTCATCGAGAAATGATTAACGATATTTGTCCTTCCAGTTACTACATGTCCTTAATCGATTAGGAGAATCGAAACTTTGGCAAGATTGAAAATCGAAGAGTGGGACTAGTCACCAAGATGTGGGTTTCACCCCTAGCTTGATAACATCGTACCCTAGTGTGGTTGGTACTTATCAATTGATAAGGGTCCACTAGAATATGAAATGGAAATTTCCTTCAAGATTTGGATATCACTCCTAACTTGAGGGTAAATTTCGTGCAAAATAACAAGTGTAGCTGAGTGAAAGTCATCACCAAATGTGGGAATCATCCCTATTTTGATGAATCATTTCGATTTTGTTATAAGAGAGTCTTCATCAAGCCTCCAAGTGTGTATTGTGTTAGCCTTAGGAAAGGCATGTATATTTAAAGACCAAAGAGAATAGAGAGGAGCAAAGAAGATAAAAGGCAAGTAGTTTTAAAGAACACATAAGGATAATGTTCCTAAACTATAGACTAGGTAAAAGCATTCCTACTTTTCCTAATTCCCTATAGTTATGGGTCTGATACCAATCTGTCACACCCCAACCGATGGCGGAAACATCGGAGTGAGGCGAAAACAAATCGCTCAAAGCATCATAACGCTAATTGTGAGAGTATAAATTAATCAAATTTGCATAAATACTAAAATGTCATACATTGTTCAAAACCAAACATAGACAAATTGTTTCAACTAAAATATGGCAATTTATTATTATTTAGGTGAGTTTCTATGTCCATCCTAACTTGATTCTTCATCACTTCGTCTATCAACCTGCAACATGTATTAAAATAAAGATCAACAAAATGTTGGCGAGTATACAAGTTTGATACATAGCATAATAAGAATAAAATGTTTAAACGTGCTCATATCCAACATGAATAACACATACAAGTTATTAATATGCTGAACTAGTGTCACTATATGTCAATCCAAAGTTTCCAACGCAATCTTGACTTTCCACAACGCCGAAACGAAGGGAGTGTAACATGTTTTACTTAACAATACCCCAAGACTCAAGGGTGGTGCGTTAATCCTATAGCGCTATAATTGTTAAGGTAGGCTTGATCGAAGTTAATGAGCATATAGACACGAATGTATACATAGCATATGATATTAACAAGTATCAAAATGTTTTCATGTTTAAATGTGGATAGAGTGTGAATATAAACAAGTTTCAAGTGTTGCGTGTTTTTGTATATTGTACATGTTGCACCCCAAAGTGTTTAAAACAAAAAGGGATCGAGTATATTCACAGTTTTGCGTAGGAATTAGACTTAAACCGTGAGTGAAGTTTGATGAAGTCTCGAGATCACGCTGAAATAGTTTAACGAGAGTATAAGTGTATTGATGTAAAAGAGTATCGGATCAGATTGTTTAAAATATGAAATTAAAACGAGTCAATACATAAAGCAGTCCGTTCGTACGAACGAGCTTAGTCCCTTCGTACGAACGGGGTTTTTCTGCCTAAAATGAATTAGCTGATTAGCGTATGATACGAACTGATTTGATAAAAAACAGTAAGGTAATGATTTAAACAGTAACTGATCGGGTGTGTTAACTGATTTGAAAACAGAATTTAAAATAGTTTGATATGGTATAGGGTAGGTTCGTTCGAACGGGCATAGTCCCTTCATACGAACCGACTGTTATTGTTACGAAAACTTTTAGTTTTAGGCTGTTTCGATTGGAACGTTGGAGTTTTTGTCTTATTTACTCTAAACAGTAGGTAAAAGGGTTAAACATGTGCTAGAACAGATCTGGAAATCAAAACAGAATTGTGTAAGAAAAGTCCATTCGTACGAACGGGCTTTGTCCCTTCGTACGAATCGGCTGTTTGATGAAAATTCATGTTTGATCTTGTTGAACGGATTATTGCTTGGTTATGAGATGAGTTGAGAGTCTGATGGATTCCCGATTCCACCAAGATTGTGAAATACTCGAAAAGGAAAAATTAAGTTGTAAAATGTTATGATTTATTATAACTTTGATTTAATCTCGTTTGGGTGATGCTCCACAACAATTTGCCCTAGCAAAACGAGTGGAAACCATCTACGAGATTGTTTGAATCAAAGAGTTTTTTAAAAGTTCAAGAGTGTGTGATTAAAACTTCAAGAAATGAAAATGAAATGAATAAGAAAAGAAGGAGAGGATTCTTACAAAGCTTCTGATCGCAACAAGGATTCTGAGAGGGTTTGTAAGAAAGTGGCAAGTGGGAGTAGTGGAGTAGTGTGCCTATTTATAGGCCTTGGGAAGAATTAGGTTTCCAAGAACATCGCACCTCCGTTCGTACGAAGGGGCTTGATTCAATATTTTATTTTCCATTTTTTTGTTATTTTACGTGCTTTAGTTAGTTTTTCGAGTAACGAGTATCAATGTGTAATGAATAATCAAGAATCATGCATAACATAACGTTCAAAATGTGAATTATGATTATAAGTTTACACATAAGTCTAACTTGAATATGATAAAAATAATTGCGTTTCCATTATGATCAATAGTCTCAGATTACAGATTGAATCGAAATAGGTTACAATAAGAGTACAAGTGTCTAAAAATGGAAAGCACAACAAGACTTGCTAAAACAGGAAAGTACAAAAATGCAAAGCGTTACAACATACCTCCGCGATCAAGGTATGCACAAAATTTCCTCGTAGTAGGTGAGTATACCGAATTCATCCTTTTGTGTTTTACAACATTAGACAAATGATGATTAGGCTAGTACTTTCGTACAGCAAGGAGACCAATATCCAACGAGGGTAAGCCATTTTTGAATTTGACCTACAACACACACTATTCTCCTCAGAACAGTACTTATTCTCACGCCGGAGGGTGCTCACAAGGAGAACCCCCCTATTCCCCTCCTTATGGCGAGTCACCAGTGTTCTGTTTTGCAGGAATCCAGTGATTGGCGAGTGGAGGAAGAGATTGAACCTTAACATACGAGACAACCTAGCTGGATAACCTTGTGTTAACCAGTGTTTCATCATTGACGCCCACCACATTTTTACAACCATTTTTATCTCTTTTCTCCTTGAGAACACTCTCAAATGGCTGAACCAAACCCCTCTCTTCACATTGACGGAGAAAGTTCTTTCTTTGGACTGCCTACGGACACCGTTCACGTCCAAGGGCACCAAAGGAACGGGGCCGTCAGAGAGGAACCGACAAACAATGAAATTCACGACTTCTTTGGAAGTGCATCCAGAGTCATCAATCAGACAACCCCCGGAGTCGTCAACCAGACAACTCCTGGATTTATCTGTCACACCCTGACTTTTGCGGAAGCGTGATTATGGTGTGACTTTCTTAATACCATTGCATTCAATCATAACAACAACTATATGATAAACTTGAAGATGTTCATCCATTAAATAAGTTTTAAAAACATAATAACAACATTGTTCTAAACCATAGAATTCAAATTTGAGTACAAACCATGCAACTTGTTTGAGAGTTCACAAAGACTCGACAAAAGACATTAAACAAAACCAGGATTTGGAAGATGTGTCTCGTCCAGGAATAGGACACACTGACCAAAACCTAAGATCATGGATGACATCTTTTATTCTTAAACCAACTTGGAATATCCAAATGCCCGCCAGATCCACTTTTAATTTCCTGAAATACATGTAGTTTGAAAACATCAACAAAAGTTGAGCGAGTTCATGTGTGTGTTTGTGTGCACGAATAAACCTTTATAATCATTGAAAGCATGAACGTATGTTTGTAAACTCCTGGTATGAAAGCAACAAGGAAAACAGATCACCAATGGTTTGCAAGGCCATTGATATGTGTGAAGTGATGCAGAAAAGCTCAAACCTAGCAAATTTGTCTCCGAGAATAAGACATAGTCACCACATGGGCCACCCTGGTCCGCAT
Organism: Helianthus tuberosus; assembly: GCA_030545235.1. Lineage (NCBI taxonomy): Eukaryota > Viridiplantae > Streptophyta > Magnoliopsida > Asterales > Asteraceae > Helianthus > Helianthus tuberosus. The sequence continues at coordinate 482,047 of CM060438.1, read as the reverse complement.
GGGTGCGGGCTCGCTACACCCAAATAGATCTATCACTCATGTCCCTCGGTCCTACAAAGAGGATTGATGGCCTTAAGCGTCATACCCACCACTCATATGATCAAGCAGTACCCTTCCTTAGCTAACCATACGGCATAAAATGTTTGTAACAATTTGTAACATGTATTTCACCCCTGAAGTTATAAAACCGAAAACAGTTAAAAGGAAAAGGGGTCATGAACTCACAGGTTTGCGTCTTCAATCACCGTAACTCAAGCTTCTTCGGATAAACACAACTACCAACAACGTACTAATGTCTATTAGACGAACGGGTCGTGCCTTGACTTAGTGTTAATGTCTTTGAGTTACGTTTCTTTTGTGTCTTCGATATTATTCCAAGTTATATAATTATTTGTTAAAATAATTAATATTTTAACTTAAACTATATTTATTAAATTTTGGAATAATAATATATATTTTTTACTTGATACACTTCGGGTATTTATACATGTATTTTTCTTCCCAAGGATGGGGGTATTTGTACTCGTATTCTTATACTTGTATATTTTTGCCATGTACTAGGGTCGTATTCCAGTGTGTATTTATACGTACGGGAATACGTATTTTTACGGTATTCGTTAAGTATCTTTTATACTTAATTTCATATTAATTATTCCAGAATATTTTCTTTAATAAGGATTCAATATATATTTCCAAAATATATATTAAGGAATATTACTTAGAAAAATTATTTATAACTTTTCTTTGGCAAAAATATTTGTAATTTCTCATAAGTTCAAAAATTAATATATTTTCAAGTCTTAACTTAGAAAATATATTTAAACTCATTTTTCTTCCAAAAATGATATGTTTCATATTTATTTGAGAAAATATATATTTCACCCAAAAATATTGTATTTCATGTTTGTGTAAAAAAATATATACTTCAAAAAAAAATATGTCTTCTAAAATTTCAAGAAAGATATATATTTCATACTTGTCAAAAATAATATATTTTTGCTTGTCAAAAATATGATATATTTTTGTAGTTATTGTAAGAATCATATTTTTACTTCCCTGGTGTCCAAAATATTATTTACCAAAATATACATTGTGAATAAATTTTCCAGAATATTTTGTAAGTCTTGTTCCATAGTTCGGTTTCGCCAATATTTGGTGTAAATGTGTGTATTTATTTGTTGGAATTTTGGTAATATTTTGGATTGTAACTCTTGGTATTTTGATGTGTTATATTATTTCATGTCCTAAAATAAATAACTAATACACAAAATATACAAATAATCGCACACATGTGTCTTCTAAATATATATTTCCTAAATACATATTTAGTCACTTTTATTTATGAAAATCAACCTCCAATAATTATATTTTTGTGACAAAAATTATGGCAAAGTTTTTGTAGGAAACTCATGGTTTAAAATACACTTGTAAATATTTGTTTAAAAATACTTTGCTAAGTGTTTATATTTTTAGAAAATTTTGTCATAGTTTCCCCTAAAAATGGAGGTTTCCATGCTTTCAAACATAACATTTTCTTTTGTAAAAATCATCACAATCAATTCATAATCATCAACAAACAACCTTTACTTACCAATTTTGCCAAAAACAAGTAATAACTACTACTTCATGAACTTGAATATTTGTAAAAATTTGTAGGAACTTACTAGTGTTATTAGTAAGCCTAGTTATCCTTTAAAGTGTGATTAGTTCTTTAAAAACTTCATTTTTAAAGATTATAGATGTTTACAACTTCAAATCATATTTTCTAAAAATATTTCTTCATGCATTCTTCATGTCACACAAGTGTTTCTACACTTGTTTAACCACTCAAAATAAGATTTGTTTTGTGATAACCATGATTAAATGAAACTCATATTTTTAACTTGGTTTCTTTGAAAAACCATTCATAAATCTTTAGATCAACATGATTAATAACTTACTTTGATCATTATTTTTCAAGAGATCAAAGTATTCTTTCAAGTTCATGATTCATGTGTGGATGATCTATCATCCTACAACATTTCTACTTTCTCATCTTGCTAGATTATGTTTTTAATCATGATCTAGCAAGATCTTATGCTGATCCACATCATTTCTACAAACAATCAATGATCAACAAGCATAATAACTCATATTCATCAAGATTACTTCATTAAACAAGCTTATGTTCATGTTTACTTCTTATGATCTTTAGTGTTCTTTAAGATTTTGATTATGATTCTTCTTTAACCACTAAAAATGAAAGTAACATAGCAAGATCAAGACTCTTACCACTAGCACAAGGCTAGGGATGATCAAGTGTAGAAAACAAGTGGATAAAAGCAAACAAGAGAGGTCCTTGATCTTCCACAAGCTCCTAGCTTCTTTGTATGATCTCTAGCACCCTTGTATATGCTTAGATTGGATGAGATTGGAAGAATGAAGGTGATGGTGGTGGTGCTTGGGGTCGGCCGAAGGTAAGCAAGGGAGGAGGGAGTTTGTGTGTGTTTTCTAGTATGTGAGAAATGAGTTCAAGACCTTACATGTTCTTTTATAAACCATTTCAAACTCTTAACTTATGTGTAATATGCTACTTAAAGATACAACATGATCTAATTAAATATTAAAACAAATCAATATGTGGGGGCCATGTAGGGCCGTAACTAGGTGGGGGGGGGGTCTAGATTAGGCTTTAACCAAACTAGTTACTTACTAGTTGAATTCCAAGTATTAGTTACGTGTTTTGGTTACTAGATATTTTTATGATGTGTTATGATGTTCGGGGATCATAACTAGCTTGGTAATGTTAAAACAGTGCTTCTAGTGTAAATTTGATGTTTCGGGTAGTGTCCGGTTGTTCGGTTGGTTACTGGTTCGTTAAAGTGCTAATACTTGCAGTTTAGTGTTCTTTATGTACCCTTTTATGACATTTTTGATTCCCGACAATTAGGAAAGCATCCATGACCATTTAATCATATTTCTGCATAATATTAGTGTGTTTAAATGCTGTATTTTGCTGAATTCTGCTGAATCCTGCAGTTTATGTGGGTTTTAGGCACTTTCCGGCACTTAAACTATCTCAAGGAAGGCAGTTTTATGATCCTTACTTTCCTACACACTATACTAGTGTAATACTTAATTTCTGGCTCATTCTGTGTCTAAATGCATTGTCTGTCTATGTGCTGAGTTCTGTCAGCATTTTCCTGATTTATCAGATAACTATGCTAACTGTACCTAATGCATCATTTGAGGCAATAAAGCTTTCATGCAATATTGGTATGACATTAAACAATGTATGATGCACATGTATGTATATGGCAGTAATCAGAAAGCAGTTAATTGCAATTCAGCACAATCATTAAGCACTAATCACGGTTAATTAATTGTACGGATATCTGGATTTTTGATAGTTGTCACATTATCAACCTGACAACTACTGGAGTTCAAACGCTAAACCATGGTGCAGGCCCTTCAGCACCATCGGCTTAGGCATAACTAAACATATCAGCTATATTGGGGCTACCTGAAGGAGAAACCTAGCCTCCTGGTATGCCAAACAGACATCATCACTAAACTTGGTCTAGGCGCAGTTAAGTGCACAACAAGCATTACTCCAGGCACAAGCTGCTCCGTCTTCTTTTGTTACCCCATCTCAAAGGCAGCCAAACACCCAAATTCCGCAACAGGCGCATGCACACGCGTGGACCTAGCAACATGAAAGATCATCCACCATCAGGAGATAAAGTGTGCAACACACGCGCGATACCTATGGTGAGACAGAAAGCAATTATGAGCAGTACACTCATCAGCAGAAAAAACCTCCGTTGCACAGCCGCCTAGGCCCACGCAATATCAATAATGAATGGGAGAATTACAATGAAGAAGAAGACCCCACTTACAGGCAAGAAGAAAGTTATATTTTCTGTAGACTGCCACCAAATCACGAGGCGTACAGACCTCGCGTGTGCGGGATACAGTCCAAACGCTGAACATGACTTCACTTTGAGCTACCGTCCTGAGGGCGTAGCTGAAAGATCGAAGTTTGTTAGAGAAATTGCTATGGCCCCACTGGAGAAGACAAAGCTGCCACACAATGTGGGAAAATATAACGGCCTCACAGATCTCGATGATCACCTTCAAGTATTCAGTGGTGCAGGAGTTATAGGTGGTTTGTCATTGCCAGTTTGGTACCATTTGTTTGTACAAACCTTCGTTGGTGCAACACGCGCATGGTTTGATAGTCTGCAAGAGGGAAAAATCAAGTCCTGGGTGGATTTCCAAAACAAGTTTCTGGCACACTTATCCCAATAGTGTAGGCATACAAGAGACCCTATAGACTGTTTAACTATCTGGAGGAAAGAGCACGAGAGCATTGAAGACTTTATCACCAGATGTAACAAAGAGTGCTTGGAAATAGGAGATGTTGGAGAAAAGATGATGCGCGCACACTTCATGCGTGCAGTTAGATGCGATGACCTGATCAAGAGAGTCAAAGGCATAGATGGAGGCCCCAAAGACTGGGATACCTTCATAGAAGCAGCTAAAACCATCGCTAGAACCGACAAACAACTGACCGGTGATGACAACTGTCAGTATAGTTATAGCCAGCATGCCAGTGATAAGCGCAACAAGAAAGGAAAAGGTCAACCCTTGAAGGCATCTGGCTATAAGGAAAGAAGCCCACCAGTTGAAGACGCACGCGCGACCATCAACCAAATAAGCTATCGAAAATAGGTTAAGAAAGAAAACAGGGGAAAACAATGGACGCCTCTCACAAAAACTCCTTTTGAATTCCTGTCCACTGAAAACCACCAATTCAAAGCTCCATTACAGATGCGCAACAAGAGGGGACAAGACCCAAATCTCTTTTGCGAATATCGCAAGGATACAGGTCATCTCACAGATGACTGTATCAGTTCGAGACAAGAAATAGAACGAGCATTGAAGGGTGGTAAACTCACTCATCTGATCAAAGGGGGCAAAGGAGATAATCGTCATATTCAAAGAAGAGAGGAAGGACCTGACAACAAGAAACTCCGAAAGCTGGAAACTCACATGATACAAGGTGGTTAGAGGAGACCCAGAAAGAACTATAACAAGCGCGCCCAGGATGACTCCTGGCGCGGAAGACAAGTCGTTTTTCCGGTAGTAAGAGGAGGCCCAAGAGAAAGAAGACCCATCGTAATTTCGGGTGTGTTTGGCCACTACCAAACAGACTACATCTTCATCGACCCAGGAAGTACCGCGGACAGCATATACGAATAGTGCTTCAACCAACTGGACCAAGAGGATAAAACGCGCTTAGAGAGATTCGAGAAATGAAGAGGTTATGTTCATGGTCTTACCGGCGAATTCACGACACGATATTCTTTTAGGGAGAGAATCTCAAGGCGACTTCAGCATGATCTGCTCCGGGCCACATTCAGCAGTAGGGTTTCCAACGGAGATTGGGGTCGCTATCATCTACGCAAGCAAAGAAGTGCTCGTGACGGATGAAGCACGACCTTCAAAAACAAGTAAGCCAACCCCACACGCGGAACCTGAGAAGTGGATTTTGAACAGAAAGTATCCGGAACAAGCAATCACCTTAGGCCCAGCAATGTGAGAAGCAACACATGCATCGCTCAAGCAGATGTTGTTTACAAACATGGATGTCTTTGCCTGGACGCCAACTGATATGGTCGGCGTTCCACGGCACATTGCAGAACACATACTTAACATTGCTGAAAATGCCAAACCTGTCGTACACACCAAGCGCCATTTAGGTTCAGAAAAACACGAAGCTATGCAAGAACAAGTTACAGAGCTGCTCAATGCCGGAATCATCAGGGAGGTGCGCTACCAGACCTGGGTTGCAAGCCCAATAATGGTACCAAAAGGAAATGGTGGTTGGAGCATGTGTGTAGATTACAAAAATCTAAACAAAGCTTGTCCAAAAGACTGTTACTCTTTACCTGAGATCGACGAAAAGATTGACTCCTTGGCATCTTTCCGATGGAAATGTTTTCTTGATTGTTACAAGGGGTACCACCAAGTGCAGATGGCAATCCAAGACGAAGCTAAGACGACATTCCGCACGCCAACAGGATTGTATTGTTATACAAAAATGCCTTTCGGGTTAAAGAATGCAGGAGCAACGTACCAAAGGTTAATAAACGAAACATTTGGAGACGCCATCGGCAAGTATATCGAAGTCTACATGGATGATTTAGTCATCATGAGCAAAGAGGAAGATCTGATGTTGCAAAACATTCAGAAGACTCTCGACACACTACGAGGGGTGAACATCAAACTGAACCCAGTTAAATGCTCATTCGGGATGGAGGAAGGAAAATTTCTGGGCTACATAGTTACGAAAGATGGGTTCAAGGTTGATTCTGAAAAGGTGCAAACAATTGAACGAATGCCTTCCCCATCAATAACAAAGGTGATGCAGAAACTAGCAGGACATTTAGCAGTGCTAAACCGCATCCTCGCTAATCATGCAGCAAAGTCATTCGCATTTATCAAAACCCTCCGAAATTGTGTGAAGAAAAATCACTTCTTGTAGACCCCAGAAGCAGAATTTGCGTTTAGAGAATGAAAGATTGTTTGATACGCTTGCCAACCTTGACAGCTCCAATGAAAGATGAGTCGTTAGTCATGTATTTGTCAGCATCGGAGAAGGCGGTTGGTGCAGTCCTTCTGGTTGACCGACAGGGTGTGCAAACGCCAGTAGACTACATCAGTCGTACTTTGAATGATCCAGAAACTAGATATTCTATGATGGAGAAGCTAGTTCTAGCACTCATTCATGCATCCAGGAGATTACATAGATACTTCGGCAACCATGTCATCCACGTCCTGACAAACTACAATATTGGAAACATCCTAGCTCGACTAGAAATCTTAGGCAGACTCGCAAAATGGGTCATCGAACTAGGAGGTCACAATGTAGTTTTCAGACCCCAGCCGGCAATCAAGGGTCAAGTATTGGCATACTTTTTGATAGAATTACCAGACGATAAATATCGTGAGTGTAAAGCAATGGAAAAAGCTGAGGAGCCATGGCTGTTGTACACAGACGGCGCGTCCAACGAAGAGGGTGCAGGGGCAGGCTTGAGGTTGGTAAGCCCAGAAAAGCACGAATTTACGTATGCTATCCGCTTGGATTACAAGATTACAAACAACGAAGCCGAATACAAAGCTTTTCTCGATGGGCTATGCCTAGAAATCAAAATGGGAGTCAAACACCTGGAAGCGCATGTTGACTCGTTGCTCGTGGTAGGTCAGATCAACGGTCAATATGACGCCAAGGGTGATGTCATGGTATTATACCTCAAACAAGCAAAAATCCTGCTGCAAAGTTTTGACTCTTTCAAGATTCACCACATCAATAGGAGCGAAAACAAGCTTGCAGATGCCCTGAGCAAGCTTCCATCTACGAGTTTTCAGCTCTTAGCTAAGGACGTGCGCATTGAAGTACTGAGCAACCTGTCAGTTCCGTTGAGACAAGTCAGTGTCATTCAACTGGGATCGCCATCCCGGATGACCCCTATCATTATGTACCTTCAATCAGGGATCTTACCTGAAAACAAAGCGGAGGCCAGGAAGATACAACACAAAGCAGAACATTATCAAATGTATGATGGTATCTTATATAGAAGATCCTACCTAGGACCCCTACTTCCTTGTGTAGACCCTGAAGATGCTAATTACTTGATTCGTGAAGTGCATGAAGGGATTTGTGGTATCCACGCGGGTCCTAGGATGGTGGTTGCAAAGGTGATGAATGCGGGGTATTATTGGCCAGGGATGCATTTAGACGCAGTAAAGGTGCTAAGAAAATGTAACGGATGTCAGAGGCACGCGCCTAAAACCCTACGGCCCAAGAACGAACTAATCCCTGTTACGACGGCATGGCCGTTCCAGCAATGGGGAATCGACATGGTTGGTCCTTTTGCCGAAGCCCCAGCAGCAGTAAAATTCATTATAGTCTCTGTGGACTATTTTACTAAATGGGTGGAGGTAAAACTTTGGCATCAATAACAGCAACGGTGGTTCGGAGGTTTATTTGGGAACAGATAATTTGTCGATTTGGGTTACCCCTAAGAATCATCACAGATAATGGAACAAACTTCGCAGCCAAGGACCTCCAAAACTGGTTCAAAGAACTGAATATCGAGCATACGTTCTCCTCAGTGGCACACCCACAAGGAAACGACCAGGTTGAGGCAGTAATCAAAAGCATCGTCGATGGCATCAAACCGCGACTTGGAACTCAAAGAAGAGTTTGGGTAGATGAACTACCCAGTATTTTATGGGCACATCGGATGATGCCAAAAACGAGGAACGGTGAAACCCCATTCAGTCTAGTGTATGGGTCAGAAGCAATAATACCTGCAGAGATTGGCCTGCCATCCCCGCGAATGTTGTCCATGAATTCCATAAACAACGAGAACATCGGAGGCTAGATCTAGACCTCCTGGAAGAAAGGAGAGAAATGGCGGCAATCAATGAAGAAAAATACAAGACGAAGTTAGAAAAGTACTACAACAGCAAGGTGTGGATCTGCACCTTCAATCCTGGTGATTATGTCCTGAGAGACAATGAAGCATCCAACGCCGAAAGACGGGGCAAGTTGGCACCGAAATGGGAAGGACCCTACATCATCGATAAGGTCTTAGGCAAAGGAGCATATCAGTTGCGCACCTTGGACGACAAAGAAATACCAAGGACTTGTAATGCCCAGCAATTACGGAAGTGTTACATGTAACTGGCAGACGTTATTTTCTATTAATGTAAGCCCACGAGCCTAACACAAACATCTTTAGTACAAGAAGTGTTGATTATCCTACATCATATCTTTTGTGAATTTTTGTTACAAATGCATACATTCCTTTGGGTGCACACGAAAACATCGCTGGCTTAACGACAGAAAACATTGTAGACCTCCAAGGCTCGTCACGACCAAGTGCACTGCCAGGTCGGTCACACACAATAAAACCTGTTAGCCAACCTTCACTTCGTACCCACTTACACATGAAAGCATTGTAGACAAGGCAACGCAAACATTGTAGACCTCCAAGGCTCGTCACCACCAAGTGCACAGCCGGGTCGATATAACACAATGACCTGTCAACGATCACTTCGTAGCATTTCAGGCATACGGGAACAAAGCATCGGCATAATGATAGAACAAACATTGTAAACCCCCAAGGTTCGTCACGAACAAGTGCACAACCGGGTTAATCAAACACAATAACCTGTCATAGCCACCATTCATTTGCAGCACCTGATCAAAGCAATTAACATATGCACAAATTGCAACTCAAACAAAATTCACACAAAAAATTTTAACAACTAAAATTAACATATATGCTAGCAAAATTATGGCAGTTATGCATGCAGCACCACCAAGCTCGAACATATACTTTGCAAGCTCGTCTGACTTCACCAACCGATCAACAATCTACACAAAAGACAAAAGAAGAAATATAACAAATAAGAAGGAACACCAGAAAAAGCTGAAATGACAAATAAATATACCAAAGGGATGCCACGTGCAAGTAACCACTTGCAATCAGCACCAAGATCCTCAGCCAAGAGCTCTAAAGCCTTGTTCTGCGACACTTGCTCTTCACCTGTCTTTTCCAAGGCTGCAATACGCGCCTGCGATTCCGCTTCTTTCTCCTTATGTGCAGCAGCCAGGCGTTCATACTCTTTGCTATCCTTAGCTTTCTCAGCCTTTAATCTCACCACCTCATCACGTACAGCTTTGAGATCTCGGTTAGATCTCTCACACGCTGCCTCCCAGTCCTTCTGACGGTTAGCATTGAATTGTTTTTACTTTGCAAGCTTGTCTTCAATATCAGCAACCCTCCACAGCAATCCCTTTTTCTCAGAGTTAAAGGCCCCCTTCTCAGCAGCAAACTCCTTCTTGGCGGCCTCAAACTCCAGAATGTCTTCACCCATCGATTGCCAGCCCCTCACAATCTCTTGTATAGTAGAGAAGAAGTTAACACCCGAATGGATATGATCATCCAAAAGGTCTAAGCGATGGCGGTTCTTTTGAAATAATCTTTTAGCAGGAGGGAGTGACAGTGAGTAAAATTCATGACAGTTACCAAGGTCATCCATCCTGGAGCCTTGTGTCAAACCCCAACGGGGAGCATGCGGGAGATCATCACAAGCCAGGTTATGCTCCGTCCAGGATCCACCACCTTCCACCCTTCGAAACTCCGGACCCTGCCGGCTACCAGAAGGACCACCCCCTCTAGGAGTAGGAGGCCCACGTCGGGTGTATATTGTCCATTGAGGAGTGGCCTCGCTTGATTCCCAATTAGTTTCAGCTCCTTCAACGCGCGCGCTACCCACTTGAACCACTACCCCAGGAATAACGCTCTGTACCACCTTCTCCGTAGCATCCCCCTCAACATGGCCCTCCTTACCCTTTCCCTTTGGGTCAGGATGAGGCGGCGATACATCAAATGGAACGGGGGGAGGAGATGTTGGTGGAGTAATCTTGGAGATATCAACCTTAGAGCGGGTAGACTTAGCAGACGTTGCAGTAAAGGACAAACAGTTATCCTTAAAAGGGAAGGAAGGATATACAAAAGTCGAACATAAGCAACAGAGAAATCATACCTCGAGGGGTGGAGGATGCTTTGAATATATTCTCAAGAAGATTACCAGACTTCTTGCTAAAAACACCAAGGTCAACTTCAGATTCAGAGGGTGCAACAGTCTCACCCATAAATTTCAACTTTTTCTCAGACAAGACGGCAACAACCTGTGCATCTAACTCACACTTTTTATCTTCAAGAACTTTCTGCTTCTTGGCTAACATCTCGGTTAAAGTGACATCATCATCTGGGTCAGGAGCAGATCGTTTGACCCCTGCGTCTAAACCAGACAATGAGTCAGAAATGACAACATAGTCCAATAGGTCGATGTTAGAAGAATGCTTACGAGTAGGTGCACTAGCTGGCTCTTCAGTAGTCTTCTCACCTTCCGTCTTCTTCTCTTCTCGTTTCTTCGTCCTAGTTTCCTTTTGTTCAGCAGCAGCAATAGTCGAACCCACAACAGGAGGAGTAGATACACCTTCATCAGCAGGCTCTTGAGTAGGTCCCCGTTGTGGGCCTGCATGCAACGAACGGTGAATTAGGTTGTGAGACGAACCAACAGATTCCTCACTCGAAAGGAGAATAAGCTCCTCCCGAGTAGGAACAACATCAACATCAGTTTCATCCTCATCATCACGTAAAATGACATTGGCATAGGTTGCCATGCTCTCGTTGGAAGGATGCAAAAAATTGTCTCTAATCCGAGCAATCCACCGCGGTTCACCCTCAGGTAAGGCCGCCATAGCCATCCACCAGCAACTTTCGAGTCGAACACATTCATCAAACTATACCCTACTGGAAAACATAAAGGAATGTGAGATAATAAATGAAGAAAAGAAACAACATGACAAATAGTAAGGAGGCAATACCTCTACCCTTATGTGCATAAACTGGGTAAGCCCTAGGATCACGAGGCACCCACAACATGATCATACCAGCCGCATCTAAGGCCCTCTCTTCCAGTTGAATCATCGGAGTAGCTCTCCGGCTCAAAGTCTTATACCAGTCTTCATCAGCAAAGGCTATAGAAACAGCCACCCTTGGCACACCCTCACTTTCCGATCGATAATGCATATCGATCGGGATAACTCCACGACGAATGTAGAAAAATTTCTGTTTCCAGTCGTGAAGACTCTTCGGAGGGTCCCGACTACAAGGAAATACACCAGCAGTACGGGAGTTGAATGAATAGAAACCCCCGGTGTAAGTCACGAAATAAAAAAATGTTAAACTTCTCAAACGTCGGCTCTATCCTTTGAGCCTGGCAGATAAACTCAAAATGAGTAATCCGAGGAAAACCCAACGCGTTTATCTGTGAAATGTGTAACCCATAACCAGTCAACACTTTGCCAAAGCCGGGGGGAGCATCCAAAGCAGTGCAATTAGTAGTAGGAAACTAGACACCCCAGTCGGAAGAAAAAGAAAAATTTTGAATCAAGTTATTCAGTTCTTCCTCCCTCCAGTTGATAACTGCCTGATTCGGGCCAGGAGGATTCTTCGGTTTAGATTTCCTCTTCTTAGTGCTCGCAGGCTTGTTACCGGTATACATTTTCTTATGAAAATCAAGAAGATGAGAAAAGATTTGAGGAGGAAAATGATAAATTTGAAATTCGAAATCCTAAGGAGTTGGAGGAAAATGTGGAAAGACTGGTGGAATCCCCAAACTATTTATACACATCGCATTTAATGCGATGGGGTAGTAGATCGTCAGAAGACAAGGGGTCAACCAACTAGGAGATGACACGTCAGGAGAGAGGAAACGAGACGCCGCCTCTTTAGGGCGCGTGGCCGCCACGCGCCTGACACACGACTAAAAACGTGTCTGACAACTGAAAAAGTAACTGTTCACACCTCCGACTAGACAGCCACCTCAGACAGAACATCAGTCACACATCAGACGCCACTTTTTCCAAAAGTTAAAAATAAAGACTTCTCCTAGAAGAAATCTCTAAGGATAAACTCCATGTGCGGCGCGCCGTTTTGGCTCAATTTTGCACGCCATTTCCATGCGCCGTTTTGACTCAATTTTGCACGCCATTTCCATGCGCCACGCGCTGTTTTGACTCAATTTTGCACGCCATTTCCATGCGCCACGCGCCGTTTTGACTCAATTTTGCACGCCATTTCCATGCACCACGCACCGTTTAGGCTCAATTTTGCACGTCATTTCCATGCGCGGTACGCCGTTTTGGCTCACTTTTGCACGCCATTCCCATGCGCCGTGCGCTGTTTTGGCTCAATATTGAACGCCATTTTCCATGCGCCGTGTGCTGTTTTGGCTCAACATTGAACGCCATTTTCCATGCGCTGTGTGCTGTTTTGGCTCAACATTGAACGCCATTTTGCGTGCGCCATACGCCGTTTTGGCTCATTTTGCATGCCACACTCATGCGCCGCTAAAGACCCACATCGCGCCCCAGTGATCAAACAAAAACAACCAACAACACCTCTACCCTTATGAGTCCAGAATCCCTCCTAGATGATAAACTCAACTAGAAGGCACACTGGACTGGGGGGACTTGAAGAGGTATGGTCCCAAATCCATGCACACATGGCAGGGACCACACCACTTTTCTCCAGCATGATGCCTACATCAGCAGAGTGCATCCAGAAGCTTCTAGATACTTCTGGAAGAAATCGCAGGTGACACAAAAGATATTCTCCCAGACATAAAGGACGACACGTGTCATCAATAGATGGACGCCAGCTAGACCTGCAAGATATCTATAGGACCGACCGACAGCCACTGCCAGAATTCTCCTAGCTGGACGAATAAGGGTGCGCCACGTCATCCACTACTCTGATAACAGCAGAGGAGACCAAGAGGATATTCCTTTTGGTCGGACAGCTGGCGCTCAATGGCAACTGGCAGGTCGCTTCTTCCCTCCTTCATCCTTCGGCTATAAATAGAGGACTCCTTCTTCAGGTTTATCATTTTGCTCTCTCTCTCTCTATTTCACCTACAACACACACTATTCTCCTCAGAACAGTACTTATTCTCACGCCGGAGGGTGGTCACATGGAGAACCCCCTTATTCCCCTCCTTGTGGCGTGTCACACCCCAACCGATGGCGGAAACATCGGGGCGTGGCACTGGACGAAACAGATTGTCCAGAAGTTTCCATAACAACTATGATTACCAATTATTTAAAGCATCACGTCCCATACCATGACATAAAAAGAAACATAATTATTACACGCAAAGTCAAGACAAATTGTTCTGTTTCGACAACTCAGAAGTTAAATACAGACAATTCGTTTATTTGTTTCTAGAACTTTCCTAGCCTCGATTTCACAGCAAGCCAAGAATTTAAATATCTTAAGCACCTGCCACATACGTTAAAGTAAAAGTCAATACACATAGTGTAAAGGTGAGCATACAAGTTTAATAGGTATAATAGAGTTCGAAATCGTTTACGCATAACCAGCACGTACATAGTGTGAAATGAAGCACGTAAGTTATCGACATGATCCTATCAATACCAATGACTGCGGGTTGACTGTCCAAGGCAGTTCGTAATACACACTCACCACTGTGAGCCATGTAATTAATTGTCCTTAACAACCCTGAGTGAACAGGTGCTGAGTCCAAACTATAGTACTATCGTAGCTAAGGCAGGTAGACAACAATCCATGTGTACACATAACAAACAAGCATTCATTAAGTCACGCATAACATGCGGTAACGGTTAGCGTTAAAGTATTGAGTAGTGTGTTCGACGTGATTTAGAATAAGTAACGTATGTAACACCCAAAAGTACGTAAAGCAAAATGGGTTCGAGTATACTCACAACGATGATGGATTGAAGGGAGCGCTAGAGTGAGTTTAACCTGATCAGAACGATAGCATAAACGATAAGCGGCGCGTAAACGATACAAGTGTCAATGGATCGGACGGTAATCCGGTCGGGTGGCAATCCGATCGGGTGGCCGGTCGATCGGATGGCAATCCGTTCGGATGGTCACCCAATCGGGTGGCAATTCGATTGGATTGTCATCTCGCTTGGTGAGGGTGTGTTTGTGTATGATGGCTTGTCTTTTGAAGTTTTCGTTGTAGCATTTTGAAAACAGAAAAGTATCTCTACCCTTCAGGTCGGTCGATCGAACGGTCGTTCGATCGGACGGGGATACGATTGGTGAGGCTTGTCAGGTTGAGAACAAGTTCATCGCAGGACGGTCACTCGATCGGATGGCAATCCGATTAGGTGGTAATCCGTATGCTTTGAACATGTTGAAAATTGTTTAAGTCCCAAACATCACACGATCGGACGGTCACTCGATCGGACGGCAAACCGATCGGGTGGTAATCCGTTTCAATGTTCAGATCCTTTGAATAGTTTGAGAAAAAGTTTAAGTATGGAACCAAGTGCAACCCGATCGGACGGCCGGTCGATCGGGCGGGCGGCAATCCGATCGGGTGGTAACCCGATCGGACGACAATCCGTTCTGACGGTCTGATCGTTCTAACACTTGTTTCTGTTTGAAGTGTTGTAGCTTTGAATGGGACGTTTTGATATCTTGTTTGAACCACAGGACCCGTATCTCGTTCCAAGTGACCCGACCGAACAGGAATCGCCCTAGTTCGAACAGTTCACGGTTCTAGTCGGTTGTTCATGTTCAAACCCGAAATCAATATCTCTCCCGGGTAGAATTTAGATCTGGAACTGATGCATCACTAAGAATGAGTAGAAGATCAGAACAAGCTCCGATTCTATCGATTTTGGGTGCATTGAGTGTAAAAGAGTTGAAAGAAAGTTAGAAAACCATCTTTCAATCCTTTTCACTATGAATATGTTCAGATCTATGAAAGATTTTTGTTTATTCATGTGGAAATCGTTCAGATCTAAGTTGTTCTTGGTGGATTGAAGCCAAAACATGAAGTTCATAAGAACACCATGATGACATCATCCTAGAACACCTCAAATCTAGTGATTTCACGGTTAAAAGTTAAGATTCAAAAGATAGAAAGGTGTAGGAGTGCGTGTAGATCAAGAAAGTACAAGATTTAGGTTGAAAACTTACAAGAATCACGAGAAATCTGAAAAAAAAGAGGGCTGGAGCGAGTTGAGCAGAGAGAGAGCTGTCAACATCAAGTGATGTGACATATGGGGGTATTTATAGGGTTTCCATAAATGGAAAGTGGGGGAAAGTGGCTGGTCGATCGGGTGGCAGCCCGATCGGGTGGCAGCTCGATCGGCTGGCCACTCGATTGGAGTTATTGGCGCGACTAGTTTTGCTGTTTCGATTCGTGTGTTGAGTGTTGCGATGCGATAGAGTTTCTCATCAACTTACTTTTAATCCCAACTACTATATCTAATATACAATCATCCTAAATATCTTGCGTTTAGCATTTGCGATTCGATTGCGATAGCGTTGGGATTGCGTTTCGATTAATCACCACACATAAACATAAGTAAACATGCACAAGTAACACATAAGTAGCACACACACATAAAACAATAACCAGAACGCATAATTTGAGTTGCGAGTGCGATTGCGATAAGCGATAAAGCAAATAAACATGCGATAAACATCGATAAACCTCGATTATTGACAAGTACTCTACATAATACAACTAACGTAAAGCATAAAAGTCTATCTACAAGTCAAAGAAGTCAAAACAGGAATTGAGCAAGGAGTGACAGATCGCAATTAGCAATCTTGTCTCCCTTTGACTTCAATCTTGACTTTGACTTTGACTTTCGAAACACGGGGTGTTACAGCCTCCCCTACTTAAGGGAATTTCGTCCCGAAATTAGGCCGAAGCCGTAACAAACAACTGCGGGTACTTCGCCTTCATGTCGCTTTCGAGCTCCCAAGTGAACTCGGCGCCTCGTTTGCCTTCCCATCGAACCTTCACAATGGGAACGCGCGAGCGTCTGAGCTGCTTGGTTTGGCGATCCATGATCTCGACAGGCTTCTCCACGAAGTGTAGTGTTTCGTTTACTTGAAGATCTTCTAGGGGTACATACAGATCATTTTCATCCAGGCACTTTCTGAGGTTCAACACATGGAAAGTCGGGTGGACGTTGCTAAGTTCCTCCGGTAGTTCGAGTCTGTAGGCCACTTTTCCGATCCTTTCCTGAATCTTAAAGGGTCCGACATGTCGAGGCGCTAGTTTCCCTTTCTTGCCGAATCTGACCACACCCTTCCAAGGTGATACCTTTAGTAGTACATGGTCGCCAACGTCAAATTCAAGGGGCTTGCGTCATCTATCGGCGTAACTTTTCCGACGACTCCGAGCTTTCAGCAGGTTGTCTCGAATTTGGAGGATTTTGTCAGTCGTTTATTGCAATAGCTCAGGACCGGTTAGTTGCGAGTGCCCGATCTCGTGCCATACAATAGGCGATCGACATTTTCTTCCGTATAAAGCCTCAAACGGTGCCATTTGAATGCTGGAATGATAAATGTTATTGTACGAGAATTCGACTAAAGGTAAGTATGCGTCCCAATTACCACCGAAATCGATGACACACAAACGGAGCATGTCTTCAAGGGTACGAATCGTTCTCTTAGTCTGACCGTCGGTTTGGGGATGAAAAGCGGTACTTAGATTAAGCGTAGTACCGAGAGCCGTTTGAAACGTTTCCCATAAACGCGAGGTAAACCGAGCATCACGGTCAGAGATGATGTCGCGAGGCGTCCCATGTCGACAAATGATCTCATCGGTGTAGATTCAGGCTAATCTTTCTACCTTGTAGTCTTCTCGTATCGGCAGAAAATGAGCAGATTTGGTCAAACGGTCAACGACAACCCAGATGCTGTCGTGACTTGATGGCGAGCGCGAAAGTTTCGTTATAAATTTCATAGCTATACTTTCCCACTTCAACATAGGGATCGCGGGTTGTTCAAGTAAGCCAGAGGGTCTTTGGTGCTCGACCTTGACTTTCGAGCAAGTCAGGCACTTTGAAACATTGAGGGCGATATCTCTCTTCATGCCCGGCCACTAGTACTTGTAGCGAAGGTCCTGGTACATTTTATCGGCACCGGGATGAATAGAATACCGAGACTTGTGGGCTTCGACCATCAAAATCTGTCGTAAATCGGTCCGCTTAGGGATCCAAATTCGGTCCAGATAATGGAATATCCCATTCGACTTATTCACTAGATGGGCTCCATCGTGGTAGATCCTTTCCTTCTTCAAAGTACGTTCGGTAAAACAAGCATGTTGGGCTTCGCGGATAAGGGTTTCGAGATGATGCTGGGCGGGAACATTACGAGCGCTATGCAAATAGCTTCGTCGGCTTAGAGCGTCGGCAACGACATTTGCTTTGCCAGGATGGTAACGAATCTCACAGTCGTAATCGTTAAGAAGTTCTACCCATCGGCGTTGACGCATGTTAAGTTCTTTCTGGTCAAAGATATGTTGTAGGCTCCTATGATCGGTGAAGATCGTACACTTGGTACCATAAAGGTAGTGTCGCCAAATCTTTAACGCAAAAACAACTGCGCCTAGGTCGAGGTCCTGGGTTGTATAGTTCTTCTCGTGGATCTTGAGCTGACGAGATGCGTAGGCGATAACCTTGTCTCGTTGCATTAGAACACAACCAAGGCCAAGGTTCGAGGCATCACAATAGACAATAAAGTCGTCGTTTCCGTCAGGTAAAGTGAGGACGGGAGCATTGCAAAGCATATGCTTGAGGGTTTGGAAAGCAGTCTCTTGTTCAGTTCCCCAAACAAAAGGTTTGTCTTTATGCGTGATAGAGGTAAGCGACACAGCGATCTTTGAGAATCCTTCGATAAATTGGCGATAATAGCCCGCTAGTCTGAGAAACCTTGTCTCGTTGCATGAGAACATAACCAAGGCCAAGGTTCGAGGCATCATAATAGACAATAAAGTCGTCGTTTCCGTCTGGTAAAGTGAGGACGGGAGCATTGCAAAGCATATGCTTGAGGGTTTGGAAAGCAGTCACTTGTTCAGTTCCCTAAACAAAAGGTTTGTCCTTATGCGTGAGAGAGGTAAGCAGCACAACGATCTTTGAGAATCCTTCGATAAATCGGCGATAATAGCCCGCTAGTCTGAGAAAAGAACGGAC
The DNA here is from genome assembly GCA_030545235.1 of Helianthus tuberosus. Lineage (NCBI taxonomy): Eukaryota > Viridiplantae > Streptophyta > Magnoliopsida > Asterales > Asteraceae > Helianthus > Helianthus tuberosus. Next base: position 463,428 of record CM060438.1, on the reverse strand, counting down.
TTCAAACGGGTTCTTCGGTGTAACCCAACTCTTAACAGCTTCGATCTTCGCAGGGTTGACATGAATACCTTGACTATTGACAACATGACCGAGGAATTAAACCTCCCCCAGCCAAAATTCGCACTTGAAGAACTTGGCATAGAGTCGATTCCCTTGGAGCAGTTCGAGAACCAAACGTAGATGCTGCGCGTGTTCGGTTTTCGACTTGGAATAGATCAGGATATCATCGATGAACACGATGACGAAGCGGTCGAGAAATGCTTTACACACGCGATTCATCAGATCCATGAAAACCGCGGGTGCGTTGGTTAAATCAAAAGGCATAATAACGAACTCATAGTGGCCGTATCGAGTGCGAAAAGCGGTTTTGGGTATATCCTCCTCTTGGATGCGTAGTTGGTGATAGCCTGAGCGTAGATCGATCTTCGAGAAACACGTAGCACCTTGTAGCTGGTCAAACAAATCATCAATTCGAGGCAGGGGATAGCGATTCTTGATAGTCAACTTATTCAATTCCCGATAGTCGATGCACATCCGGAACGACCCATCCATCTTTTTGACGAAAAGGACTGGTGCGCCCCACGGAGAGGTGCTCGGGCGAATGAAGCCTTTATCAAGCAATTCCTGGAGCTGACTCGAGAGTTCACGCATTTCGGACGGAGCGAGTCGATAAGGAGCTCTAGCAATGGGGTTGCCTCCAGGAATGAGGTCGATACGAAAGTCGATATCACGACTCGGAGGAAGACCAGGAAGATCATCAGGAAACACATTAGGAAATTCACGAACCACAGGAACGTCTTTCACTTCTGCCTTTCCTTTCTTTTCCTTCTCTGCTACTACAATGTTAGCCAAGAAAGCTCTATATTCCTTGCGGAGATACTTGCTAGCTTGGACACATGGCATGAGTTTAAGACCCTTCAAAGCAGTTTCACCATAAACACACAGTTGGTCACCATTCGCGAGCGAGAATCGAATCATCTTATCAAAGCACACAACTTCAGCATGGTTTTCACGAAGAAAGTCCATGCCTACTATGATGTCAAAACTTCCGAGCTGCATCGGAATAAGATCGATCGGAAAGATGTGATTGTTGAGTTCAAGAGTACAATCACGAAGAACAGAATTTACAGCGACGGTTCTTCCGGTGGCAACTTCGACATCGAACGTCGAGGGGAGATGGGAACGCTTACGATTAAGGAGCTTCTCGAACTCAAATGATACAAAACAGTTATCGGCTCCAATATCAAACAAACACGAAGCATAAATACCATTCATGAGAAACGTACCATTAACCACATTGTTGTCAGCCTGGGCTTGGCACGCATTGATGCTGAAAGTTCTGGCGCGAGCGGCTTGTTGCTGTTGTTGCTGAGGCTGTTGCTGCTGTTGTTGCTGTTGCTGAGGCTGCTGCTGCTGCTGGGGCTCTTGTTTCACAACCCTATTCGAGCACATGTTCGCGAAATGGTTGGGATCACCACACGCGAAGCAGACTCTAGCATTGATCGCGGGTGCCTGAGCCGCTTGCTAGCCTTGAGGAGCAAGAAGTAGAGCTTGATGAGCTATAGCTTGAGCTGGGCGTGGACCTGTACGACAGTTGGCGGTGAAGTGGCCGTACATGTTGCAATGCACGCAAAATCTGCAGGCGATATCCACCGGATGATGATAAGTACATGTCGGGCAAGCAGGGTGAGGACCAGTGTAAGCACGCTTTGCAGGCGGTGCTTGGGTAACAGGTGCTGAGCTGATCGGTGCTGAGGTTACTGCTGAGCTGGTACAGCTTGAAGCGGGGCAACAGTAGTGACAACACAGTTCTTGTTGCTGGAGTTGCTGTTCTTCCTCTTGCGACGAGAGGACTTTGATGACTGCGGTGCGGTGGCGGTTTCGGCAGTTGGTGCGGCGGTAGCTTGGTGCAGGTTCTTGGTGGCTTTATCCCAGTAGCCAGACTTGACTCACTTGTCGTTTATTTCGGCGGCAAGCAGGTAGGTTTCCTTGTGTTGCTGGCTTTGAGGCATGCACAAAATCTGCAACACAATTCGGCAGGGCTCGGATATACTTCTTGATCGTCATATCAGCAGTCTTGACTTGATCAGGACAGATTATACTGAGCTGCTTGAAGCGAGCAGTCAAAGCAGCGTTGTCACCATCCTTCTGCTTTAGATGCCAGAATTCATCCTCCAACTTTGGCACTCATGGGGAGGGCAAAACTCTTCCAACATGACGTTCTTCAACTCTTCCCATGACAGACCATAAGCTGCGTCGTTTCCACGTTTGTTCCTCTCGGCCGTCCACCAGTCTAAAGCGCGGGACTAGAAGACGCCGGTAGCATTCAAAGTGCGGAGATTGTCAGGACATCCACTCTGACGCAGGGTGACCTCGATCGAATCGAACCATTGAAACAAGGCCATAGGGCCATCTTCGCTAGTGAATTCTTTCGATCCGCAAGCTTTGAACTGTTTGAAGCTAAAAGCAGCTTTAGGAGTAGCTTTAGGAGTTTCAGTCCGGAACTCTTCAGACGATTTGCTCACATTCTCATATAGTTCACTCACGATCTGAGGAACAACCTTTGCCACTTTCTTAGCGACGAGAGTAGCAAGGCGTTTGTCTCTCTGTTCTTGAAGAGTAGTTCGGGGGTGACGGGGTCCGGATGACGACATTGTCTGCAACAGACATCGCCATAGGACTCAAACACAATATAATCGAATCTCACCTCACACACCTAATACTACTAATACTCAAGAACACATTCACGTAATATACAATCACATAGGCACATAATCACAGATTCACATAAGCACAGAAGCACATAAGCACGTAAAGCACAGAAGCACAAAGGCACAGAAGCACAAGAGGCAGTCATAATACAGAAACCTATCATTCAAAGTCCGCACGCGTTCGAGAATAGCGATTGCGATTAGCGAATACACAGCGATTAGAATAAGCGAGTAACATAGCATATAGTATAGCGTGCGTATAACCACCAATAGCAATGATTTGTTAGCGATTTAATGTAGGTGTGTAGTGCGGGTCGTGTGTGTCGTTCAAAGCGATAGCGAAAAGCGAAAATAACCACCAAAAATCGTAACACATAAACATATAAAGTCACATAAAACACATAAAAATGACAAATAATCAGAGTCGGCAGTTGCGTGCTCAGAATCGAAACACATAAAAATCGAGAATAGGTTGTCTGCGTCTATTTAGACGTCGACTATCCAAAGTGGTTCGACTATTCACAAGGATGTACCAAAAGTCCTTGTTGACCTAATAGACTGTGCTCTATCACCGACATGTGGTGAATGACACCCATCCTTTCGGCTATTCAAGCACTCGACTCCTTAGAATCCATCGAGACTTTGGTGAGAGTTTTGTAAAACCAAAATAGAGGTCGGAACAAGTCGTCAAGGTTCGGGTCTCACTTCTGGCTCAACAACTTTGTTCCTGTTTTGATAAAATAAGGAAGAATTAGGCGTCAAAGTATGGATTTCACTCCTGATTCAACGCAAATTCTCCTGTTTATAGAGAAAAATGCGGGTCGAACAAGCAATTTAGTCGAGAGTTTGCGGTTTTCACACCTAATCTCGACCTAATCGCTCGTTCATTTTCGAAAATTAGAGTGTAGTGATAGTGTAACGTAGGCGATAATAGCGAGAAATAGCAAGTAAGCTCGTACAAAATCCCTACAGGGTGTGCACAAGTCGGTCTGTTGGTACCTAACTATAGACTAGGTCGTTTCTAAGACATCGACCCAGACTAGGTCGAGTCTTGCCTAATTACCTATAGTTATGGCTCTGATACCAATCTATCACACCCCAACCGATGGTGGAAACATCGGGGCGTGGCACTGAGCGAAACAGATTGTCCAGAAGTTTCCATAAAAACTATGATTACCAAGTATTTAAAGCATCACGTCCCATATCATGACATAAAAAGTAACATAATTATTACAGGCAAAGTCAAGACAAATTGTTCTGTTTCGACAACTCAGAATTTAAATACAGACAATTCGTTTATTTGTTTCTAGACCTTCCCTAACCTCGATTTCACAGCAAGCCAAGCATTTAAACATCTTATGCACCTGCCACATACGTTAAAGTAAAAGTAAATACACATAGTGTAAATGTGAGCATACAAGTTTAATAGGTATAATAGAGTTCGAAATCGTTTACGTATAACCAGCACGTACACAATGTGAAATGAAGCACGTAAGTTATCGACATGATCCTATCAATACCAATGACTGCGGGTTGAGTGCCCAAGGCAGTTCGTAATACACACTCACCACTGTGAGCCATGTAATTAATTGTCCTTAACAACCCTTGAGTGAACAGGTGCTGAGTCTAAACTATAGTACTATCGTTGCTAAGGCAGGTAGACAGCAATCCATTTGTAAACATAACAAACAAGCATTCATTAAGTCACGCATAACATGCGGTAACGGTTAGCGTTAAAGTATTGAGTAGTGTGTTCGACGTGATTTAGAATAAGTAATGTATGTAACACCCAAAAGTGCGTAAAGCAAAAAGGGTTCGAGTATACTCACAGCGATGATGGATTGAAGGGAGCGCTAGAGTGAGTTTAGCCTGATCAGAACGAAAGCATAAACGATAAGCGGCGCGTAAAATGATACAAGTGTCAATGGATCGGACGGTAATCCGATCTGGTGGCAATCCAATCGGGTGGCCGGTCGATCGGATGGCAATCCGTTCGGATGGTCACCCGATCTGGTGACCATTCGATTGGATTGTCATCTCGCTTGGTGAGGGTGTGTTTGTGTATGATGGCTTGTCTTTTGAAGTTTTCGTTGTAGCATTTTGAAAACAGAGAAGTATCTCTACCCTTCAGGTTGGTCGATCGAACGGTTGTTCGATCGGACGTCGATCCGATTGGCGAGGCTTCTCAAGTTGAGAACAAGTTCACCGCAGGACGGTCACTCGATCGGATGGCTATTCGATCGGTTGGTAATCCGTATGCATTGAACATGTTGAAAGTTGTTTAAGTCCCAAACGTCACACGATCGGACGGTCACTCGATCGGATGGCAATCCGATCGGGTGGTAATCCGTTTCAACGTTCAGATCCTTTGAATAGTTTGAGAAAAAGTTTAAGTATGGAACCAAGTGCAGCCGGATCGGACGGCCGGTCGATCGGGCGGCAATCCGATCGGGTGGTAACCCGATCGGACGACAATCCGTTCCGACGGTCTGATCCTTCTAACATTTGTTTCTGTTTGAAGTGTTGTAGCTTTGAGTGAGACGTTTTGATATCTTGTTTGAACAACAAGACCCTTATCTCGTTCCAAGTGACCCGACCGAACATGAATCACCCTAGTCCGAACAGTTCACGGTTCGAGTCGGTTGTTCATGTTCAAACCCGAAATCAATATCTCTCCCGGGTAGAATTCAGATCTGGAACTGATGCATCACTAAGAATAAGTAGAAGATCAGAACAAGCTCCGATTCTATCGATTTTGAGTGCATTGAGTGTAAAAGAGTTGAAAGAAAGTTAGAAAACCATCTTTCAATCCTTTTCACTATGAATATGTTCAGATCTATGAAAGATTTTTGTTTATTCATGTGGAAATCGTTCAGATCTAAGTTGTTCTTGGTGGATTGAAGCCAAAACATGAAGTTCATAAGAACACCATGATGACATCATCCTAGAACAGCTCAAATCTAGTGATTTCACGGTTAAAAGTTAAGATTCAAAAGATAGAAAGGTGTAGGAGTGCGTGTAGATCAAGAAAGTACAAGATTTAGGTTGAAAACTTACAAGAATCGCGAGAAATCTGAAGAAAAGAGGGCTGGAGCGAGTTGAGCAGAGAGAGAGCTGTCAACATCAAGTGATGTGACATATGGGGGTATTTATAGGGTTTCCATAAATGGAATGTGGGGGAAAGTGGCTGGTCGATCGGGTGATAGCCCGATTGGGTGGCAGCTCGATCGAGTGGCAACTCGATTGGGTGGCAGCCCGATCGGGTGGCAGCTCGATCGGCTGGCCACTCAATTGGAGTGATTGGCGTGACGAGTTTTGCTGTTTCAATTCGCGTGTTGAGCGTTGCGATGCGATAGAGTTTCTTATCAAATTACTTTTAATCCCAACTACTATATCTAACATACAATCATCCTAAATAGCTTGCGTTTAGCGTTTGCGATTCAATTGCGATAGCGTTGCGATTGCGTTTCGATTAATCACCACACATAAACATAAGTAAACATGCACAAGTAACACATAAGTAGCACAGACACATAAAACAATAACCAGAACGCATAATTCGAGTTGCGAGTGCGATTGCGATAAGCGATAAAGCGAATAAACATGCGACAAACATCGATAAACCTCGATTATTGACAAGTACTCCACATAATACAACTAACGTAAAGCATAAAAGTCTATCTACAAGTCAAAGAAGTCAAAACAAGAATCGAGCAAGGAGTGACAGATCGCAATTAGCAATCTTGTCGCCCTTTGACTTCAATCTTGACTTTGACTTTCGAAACACGGGGTGTTACATGGCGAGTCACCGATGTTTTGTTTTGGAGGAATCCAGCGATTGGCGAGTGGAGGAAGAGATTGAACCTTAACACACGAGACAACCTAGTTGGATAACCTTGTATTAACAGTGTTTGATCATGGACCAAGGAAGGGTACATACGCTACCAGAATATTCCTTAGCCGTTATTTCCGTCGCTAATCAAAGAACAATTGTTAAAAAAATATTTACCAGAATAAAACAATCAAAGTTCAAAATTTGAATCAAGATTTTATTTCAAAAATAGCATGGACTTAACGTTAGTGATTTGATTATTTAAACTAGTGTTAAATCTTGCGCGCGTTGCGGCGCGTAAACCGAATTGTTCTCGACTTGATGAAATAACACGATCTCAGGAAAAAATTATACCAAGATGTAGATAAAAACATAGTCGTCAAATAAACAAATATATACGATAAAGTAAACATTGACAATACGATCCACTCGCGTTGTTTCTGCTTGATCTCGAACTGACAGAATACTAATCAATCCTTTCTCCTCCCGGTGCCATATTTGTTGTTCCCGCAATTTTACACTATTAATCAAAACATCGAGTAATTAAATGACAAAATCATATATAATTATAAGTAATCGCTAAATTAATTTATAGCAAGCGCAACACCATCAGATGGGTCAGATGGGTTAAAAAATTAAAGTCGCCTAGGTGTAATTTCTATTCATAAAGCCACCTGAATCATTTCACACAAAAATGGATTCATTAAAATAACCTAAAATCATGTTGACCTTATATTTTGTGGGTCACCCGACCCATTTAAACATACACCTAAAATTACTCAATTTGACCCGTTACAAAAACCAACTCAGCCCTCATTTTGCCCAATTTAATTTTTATCAATATAGAAAAATTCATCTAGTACTATGAAACACTTACAAAGAAAGCTTCATCAAGACATTCGTACTACCAAACCGAATGCTAGATTCAGATGGCCCAATAAACTAAGTTCCATCCAAGGTCCTAGTCAAAATGTTAAATTGTGCATTTGTACAACCTCATTCACCAAGTTCTGAACCGAACCGCCGCCGACCTCCATTGTTCCGAACTGACCCATACCGTAGCCGACTCGCACTGTCCCTTGCTGACCTGACCCGCAAAGGGCGCAAACTGTACCATTCCAAACCGACCCGACCCGTACCCTAGGTTAACATAAAGTCCAACACCGACTTTGGTGTTCCCCATCTCAAAAACTGCCGACCCACCGATCGTTAGCCTAAAGAAACACTCTATCCCTCCACATCTCTCTCTAGCCTCCTGCAACTGCTGCTACCATCACCATAGCGTATCAGTACAAATATGTAACTTCCTAATATTTATAATATTGCCACCAAACAATTATCATATTCATTTAATGAAATCAAGGACTATTATATTCCTACTCTTTCTTAAAAAAAACATTTTTTACAGCAACTCATGTGTATATAAAAGCAATTTTAGTAAAGTAATGTACTCTTTATTTACACCAACTCTTTGACTAAAAGGGCTTTGGCCTAGTGATATCTTATTATGTAGTAAGGTGCCTATCTGCATGAGGTTGAGGGTTTAAGTTCCACAGTGAACGGATCATGATGCAACAATCTAAATAAATCTAAGTAGACTTGTGCATTTAATTGGAGAGAAGACAAAGGTAATGTATGTATGATAAGAAGAAAGTGAAAATACCTTAGATGTCAGAATGGGGACTTGTGAGCTGAGGCTTGTAGTGAATTCAACCCACAACAAAAAAAACTATCATAACTACCAAAAAACGAATTAAAATAAGACTTTGCAAATATCAAGTATACCTATCACCATCCATTGAAGATTTGCAGCGAAGAAAAAATGATAAATAGTATACAATTTCACTGCAATAGAACTCAAATTCGTGAACTTTATGAAGATTAAATTACACAAATTTCTGTACATATAATGAAATTGTGGGGTCATAGCAACATTAATAACAATTACATATTCTAAGAGTAACACAAATTAGGGAGATTTGGTGTTTTTTAGGGTTTATGTATTTGAAGCAAATGATCGAACAGTTGGTGGGCATGAGTCTGTTAACGGATTAAATGGAATTTTAGATACATAACAGCACCCATTTACCATTCCAACAACTTAACCCCCTGTTGATCAATCAATAAACAACATCCAGAATTACAGTTATACTTTGAATCAATTATCTCCAAGATTTAAACACAAATAAATTCAGCATTAAACATTTATACTACAATCCACCATAACTTAAAATTCACAAAAACCTAAAATTAGAGACAAATTAAACTACCTGAGACAACTTCGAATCACAACGACGTCACCTCCACTATCGACGAAGGAATCCTCTCAACGAAGAGAGATGTTTTATTGACTTGTTTTCAGACGAGCTTCTACAAAAGCTCCATATCTAAACTTTGTGAGAGAATGTAAACACACCTATTAAGAAAATCATAAGACAAGCAAATTCAAACAACAAAAAAAATTACAAAATCTAAACATACCTACCAGACTTCAGGCCAAGAAGAACAGCAAGACAACAATCGGTAAAGAAAACGACCACCAGCAAACCTAATCGGAAAAACGAATAAATCAACATCACAAACTAAAAGGATATGAAAACGAACATACATAAGAACTCAACCCAGGTTCCTCACCACCGCCTGAGGCCTTGACCGACGAGGAGAGACACAACGATTAGTTCGATTTGCATGAGTCAGTGGACACGCGGCCTCGAGAGAAGCCTTTTACACAAACAAAACACAAGGTCTTAACAACTGATAACTATAAAAAACACAGCTGCTGCATATAGTACAACTACCTAAAGCCCTAGAGTGATGCAAATTTATGTATATAATACTTGCTAGAAAATATGAGTAAGTGCTATGCTTTATGAATTGCCAATATATGAGCTACAGTGCCACATCCACATTAGAAGTTAAGTATCATTTATTAAACTATATCGTGTCCATATTTTGGTTGTGTGATTCTCTCTATGTGTATATGCAACACCAAAATTCATTTTTAAGTTTAACCGTATCCGTAGACAGAATACATGTAACTCCCACCTGCATTCCTTTAACCAAACCAGTGAAAGGGGCCCATTTTTGGATCCATTTAAATGGTGGACAACAGAGAATTTGCAGGGCCTGATTCTACTTCTTCGACGGTGAAACCCTTGCCCTAACAGTCGCCTCTCTCTACTCTTTTTCTCTCCTCTCCAGACGTGTCTCTCTACCCTATCCGTGACCGGTTTCCACCACGTCCCTACCACCACCACCGTTGTAAACCACAGCCATGACCTGATCTGACTATAAAGGGTACATGCATACCTGGTTCAGGTCATCAGGTTCTCATCGGACCTCGTCGGAACCCTAGAAATCCCAGGTCTCTCACCGCCAGAGAAACCGGCACCGGGTTCTCACCCATTCCGATGGTTTAACCACCGTCTCTGCCGCCGGAGACATGGAAGCACCCTACCCTGCCTGTCTGTCTATTGTGTCGCGTATCTTCTCTGATTTCTCTCTAGTGATTGATTTCAACAATCAGGAGGTTGGAAATTAGGGGAAGCAATCCCCTGTGTGTAAGAAGTAACGTGGCACACACAACAAATGCCACCAGAGAACACTATCAATCCCTTCAGATGTGGCTGAATGAACAGGTGCCAGCAGACATGGTTGTAAAAATCCCGACTAGACACCGATTAATCCCCGATTAATCTAGATTAATTTTTGATTAATTACAATTAATCCCAATTATATCCGATTAATCCCCGGTTAATCCCGATTAATCGCTAGTCCCCACCTCACCGACCGACTAGCGACTAGCGATTTCTACAACCCTACCAGCAGGGCTTTGGCACTGTTCATTCAGTTTTCCTATTATCATATATGAATTAGAAGTAAAGGCTCAACGTGCAATATGATATCAACTCAAATTCTAATTAACTCAATTTTCTTTTGAGTTTTTCCAAGGATCGCATCATATGGGGCACCTCTAAATTGAAAGAACTATAGCCCAGGCCCAATATAGATATTAATAAATACGTAGCCCACTACCCATATTTAAGCCCAGATACTTATCGATCGATCAAAATTAGGGCTGTTGTTCTAGACTTCATCAATCATCAGGGTTAGCCGGTTACTTCATCACTGTTTGTTGATCAATAACCGATCAAAATTAGGGCTGTCGTTCTAGACTTCATCAACCATCAGGGTTCGCCGGTTACTTCATCACTGTTTGTTGATCAATAAACTTGCAAGTTACAGGTTACTTTCCTTTCATGTTCAACCTTCGTTACTTGGTTAATTAGGTTATGCAGCTCTGTGATTGAACATCATCATCATCAGTTAGTTTATGTATATAAATTTCTGTCAATTTTGAAACACAAAATGACCGATTGGATCTAGATCCGACGGATTAGCTATGTGATGTAGTAATAATATTAACAAGTTGCATGATTTTTGGACCTTGAATTTGGGGCAAATAGAAAATGATGACATGGCTTATACTTTTTGTTCAGGAACTAAGGGCAAAAATGCAAGGAGGTGAAGGTGCCTTGGCCGTTGCGGGTGTTCGACCAATGGAGTTATCATATAGTGGTCACCAGAATATGATGAGTAATCCAAACGGTAAACAAAGAACATCAAGTTTGTTGTCACCTATCATGTTGCTCACAGGTCATCAGAGTGCCATCTATACCATGAAGTTCAATCCAGCAGGAACAGTGATTGCCTCGGGATCTCATGACAGAGAAATCTTCCTTTGGCACGTAACTGGCGAATGCAAGAACTTCATGGTTCTCAAAGGGCACAAGAATGCTGTGCTGGATCTAGAGTGGACGGCTGATGGCTCCCAGATAATCTCCGCCAGTCCAGACAAGACCTTGAGGGCATGGGATGTAGAGACCGGGAAGCAGATAAAGAAGATGGCGGAACACTCGTCTTTTGTCAACTCATGCTCCCCTTCCAGGAGAGGTCCGCCTCTTGTTGTGAGTGGATCTGATGATGGCACTGCTAAGCTCTGGGACCTGCGTCAAAGGGGTGCCATCCAGACTTTTCCAGACAAATACCAGATCACTGCTGTTGCCTTTTCTGATGCTTCAGACAAGATATACAGTGGTGGAATTGACAATGTTGTCAAAGTGTGGGATCTTAGGAGAAATGAGGTTACCATGACGCTTGAAGGTCATCAGAATATGATAACGGGGATGCAGCTGAGCCCTGATGGGTCATACCTCCTTACCAATGCGATGGACTGTACTCTTCGTATTTGGGACATGCGTCCGTATGCCCCACAGAACCGATGTGTGAAGATAATGGAGGGGCACCAGCACAATGTGGAGCAGAACCTTCTCAAGTGTAGCTGGTCATCTGATGGGAGCAAGGTTACTGCTGGTAGTTCTGATAGGATGGTTTATATTTGGGATACCACTTCAAGACGCATACTCTATAAGCTTCCTGGCCACACTGGATCTGTCAACGAGTGTGTCTTCCACCCCACCGAACCTATCATAGGATCTTGCAGCAGTGATAAACAGATATATCTTGGGGAGATATGACACACTTTGCGCCTTTGTGGTTGTTAGCTTGGATGAACACAGCATCAGTGAGAATAGCAGGTGAAATATCAACCTTGTTTGTGAATGCTCTCCTTTTATGTTTCTTTTCTTCTTTAGTATTAGACATCTGATGAACTGGTGGTAATTGTCACATGATGGATGTACAATCATGGATTTCTGGAACACTTGTGTTTTCTTTAAAAATATGATTAGTTTCTAACAAAGTCCAGTTTTGGAGGAACTTGCTGAGCTCCAGAGTTGCTCATATGTTGTCATGGTTACTATGCTTCTCATCTGGTATGGGTTACACTATTCGTATAGGGATTTGAAGTTTGTTTGGTGGTAGTAGTTTCTACTGGTATTGGTGCAGGGTTTTCTAATTATAATCCATATAGGCAGGGTTGTGTCCTGGTCTGGTTCCTATCTTCTTGGAATGTGTTATGGGCCTATGTTGTCAACAGTGCAAAAAGCGCGCGCCTAGGCGCTCGGGCGCAGCAAGGCGCACCTATAGCGCCTGGTGGTAGCCTAGTCGCAAAAATGGGTTAAAAAAAACAGTGCTGAGGCGCAAAAAGGCGCGTGACTAGGCGCAAAAACGTGCTGAGGCGCAGCGCATAAGCAGGAAACAAAAGGTAAGCACAAAAAAGAACGAAACCGTTGTATTAGACTTTGATTAACAATAAAACATAATTAGACTTTGATTATTAACAATAAAATGCATGAAGGAGGTCTTTTAAGTTTTAGTTGCCATGAGAACCAAAGCGAAGCCACACTGATAGTAAAAGTTTGGTTTTAGTTTTCAACAGTCTGATTATGGTTTACAATGGTCAAAAAGCGTTACTAATGGTTTGACTTAAATGTTCTACAATGGGTGAATTGCAAATTTTGTCCTTTATTTATATACTCAGTTTTAAGTTTTGTACTTAATTTTTTAAAATGTTAAATGTTATGTCTTTTAGCACTAACTCAGTTATTTTTTTTTATTAAATCATATCACACAAGGGTAGTTTAGTTTTTTTACCCTCCTCTCCCGCCCCACCTTGTGTGTTAAATCATATCACACAAGGTCTATTTTAAATCATATCACCACCGCCACCGTCAGATGAAAGATCGGTTGGTCGGAAAATCGTTCGGCGGTGGGTCTGTCTTTTGACTTTTTTCATTCGAAATCAATGTTCTCCCTAGGCTAGGCAATAAAAACCCATTTGGGTTTTTTGGGTTATTTTGGGTCATTTTAAAAATGAGGATGGGTTAGGATGGGTTAAGAAATAATTAAAGACGGGTCAGGATGGGTTGTATGATATCTATTTAAAATATATCCAATTTAAAAACATCAGATGTTGAACATCAAACTCTTAAACTTAATCACCAAAAAATAAAACAACAATGATCATCTCTACATCCAGTAATCATCAAACATATCAAGCATAGTTCAATCAAACTCACATAAAAAAAAATCCCTAAATCAAGCAACACAGAGAAAACCCTAACATGTAGAAAACTAAAAATATCATATCAAATCAAAGTATTGTAACAAAAGCATAGAACAAGAGTTGCATACTTTGTTGGAATTAGTGGCGATTGCGGAATCAGAGTGAGTGCCCTTGAAACCGTGATCCACAAAGTGTCCAGTCTAAACGTCGGCCAAGCCTATTCCACCGTCAACCACCGCTCCACCTGCCACCATCCACCACCACCACTTACCACCGCAACCACATTGAAATCATGATCCACAAACTGTTTAGTGTGATGGGTTTTTGCCCAATTTCAGTCCCCTGTCGATGGGTTCTTGCGACAATACAATCTCTGTTGAAATTGATATGTTGAAATTGGGGATGGTGGTCGACAGTGCTGCACTCCAACAACAGGATTGTAGAGGATGATGACAGTGGTGTTCGTTGGTCTATTTTGAACGAGATTAGAGAGAGAAAGGTGTGAGAGAGAGTTTAGAGAGAGAGAGAGTTTTGGGTTTATGTATATTTTTATTTTTTGTTTTTTAATTAACATATTTTTTAATTAAATGGGTGAAATTACAAGATTACCCTCATGTGAGTTGCATATGATGTCATTTAACGTTAAAAACAAACTAAGCTAGTGCTAAAGGACATAACGTGTAACATTATAAGAGAAATAACAAGCTAAGATCATCAAACTTTGTGGTCATAAAGGAAGAGATAGATTTAGATAGATTATATCTTGTCATTTTCTTCGACGCATGTTATTGTGCTCCTTAATGACCAAAATATTGGATTAAGATTTTAAAGGTAATTCGATGCTTAATCGTAACAAATTGCTCTTCTTAGTTTGTTGGTGATCATAGTGTCGTTGAGCCATTTCAGTTACCAAAATTTACTTTTAAGACTAAAGAAAAATGAGTATTTAGTGTCATCAGTTACCAAAATTTACTTTAAGACTAAAGAAAAAATGAGTATTTAGTATCATTAAAGTTACGAGGCGTGGAGTGCATGCTCAAGGGTAAAGACTATTATGTTTTCATTCACCAAACAACCTAGTGGTTATTAGGGAGCGAAGCACCCTAGAGCAGGTGTTCGATCTGGAATGGCTTATGTCTAAATGTGGTACACTTTTTAGAGAATGAAATGTGCACTAGTTTTTGTTCTTTTTCAATTATCGGATTAAAGTTTTGAGAGTACTAGCGAAAAATCAACAAAACTGTAAAATATACTTTAAACTTAGGAGACAAACTGAGTGAACACTAATGTATTTGCAAACTGAGTGAACAAATCTTGACCATTGATTTACACACGTGGATGGCTAGGATTTCATCATCAAATCGTAAAATACACTAGTGTATTTCATCATCAAAACCTGGCCATTGATCTACACACATGTATGGCCAGGATTAATTCACTCAGTTCGAAAACTACACTAGTGTTCACTCTTGAACCTAATCCTATATATATAAGCTTCCGAGATGATAAACAATGAAAATAAAATAAACTGATTTACATAGAAAGAATATGCTAAAAGTAATCAACAAACTAAGACAAAAGAGCCATAAGACAAAAGAGCCATAGGAAATTAAACGAAGCCATCACAGGAGCATGCAGCGGTGTCCCCGTGTGCGCGAGGTTTGGCAGTAAGGCAACAGCAAAGAAAACCAATAACAAACAACAAAGCTGCGGCAGAAGCCATTGCTTGTGCCCAATTCTCCATTGATCTATCTAAGCAATTGGTTGGAATGATAAGTTTATATATACATAAATATAAAAGTAAGCATCAAAGAAGCATGTCGTACAGGGTGTCCGCAGAATTTGAGTCAGTGGGTAGGCATGCAGAAATTATGAGCTAAAAGGAGAACACACAGCCTGTGGGTTTAATTGAGATAATGTATTAAAAATGTCAGTAATTATTAATTTATAATAAAAAAACAAGTTATGAAAATACCAATTAACTATAGCAGTGCCACTTAATTTTTCAAGGCCCATCTTTTAATTAAAAAAACGAAGAAGAAATTGATTTAAACTATTATAAAGTGTATGGTTGTTAAAACATAAAAAAAATTCTAGTTTATTTATTTATGTGAATGAAAAAAGTTTTGCTTGACATGGTTTATTCTGTAATTAACTAGTACCTAAACTAAGACAGCTAAAAGTATAAGCCTGTAAGAGTATGTGTAATCGGTATATCACCCAAGAATCAACCATAGCGCCCCATGGCGCCCCTGAACACCAAAACAGGGGGCGCTATGAGTTTGAGATTTTGAGTCCCCGTTATCACAATCGTGGCGTGAACATCTCCCCCCACTCACACACATATATATACATACATATGTATGTATATTGAAGAGGTTATATAACCCCCTTACCACTACACCCTCTTGTGATATAAAGCCCCTCTCTTACGCATTTTGCCAATTGTCGCATAACGCCCCACAAGGGGCTTTATGACTACACATGGCCTAAGGTACTGGAGTGACTAAACAAACATTATTGTACATTTGAGCCAATTATAATAACAATAATATAGCTTGAAACAACTAAAGTAAAATTTATTTATATATAGCAAAGCAAGAGAAAGAGCAATCTACCGGATCTCTATTAGATGCCAGTTTTTTTTGAACGGCAAATTTCTTTTAATCCCTCCCAAACCCAGGTGTTTAAAGGTTTGCCTTTGCCAAAGGACCACCAACCCATTGGTTATATTAGATGCAAGTTTAACCTCTAAACATTAAATGTATTATATAAAGCTTAAAGACCTTTTATCACCGTTCAATTTGTTTTTTATCAAAAAAAAAAAAAAATTACAAATACCTCTTTTGATTAAGAAACTTGTTTGGTAATTATTTTGAACTTTAATAACAATTAAGTTCCTTTGTTAAATTAGGCATAGATTATAATATTACATGTTTGAAATCAAAAAATCATCAAACGACACAGATTACAAACTACTATGCCTTGAAAGAAATACATACAATATACTTTAAAGAAGTTTAAAATGGTGCAGTAAGAATGCTCAGGCATCTGACAGGCACAACCAAATATAGCACTTGGTTTTGATAGAGAGAAGTTTCAATGACCCGCAGAACTCAAAAGCAGGAATCAAGCTAGAACTAATTAGCATATCGCAGATGTGGGAGGACAAAAAGAAACAAGAAGAATTGTTTTTTAGGCTGGGATTCAGTTTTTCTAGGTCTAGAGCTTTAAGTATGTTAAATATTTGTAGCTAAGTTTCTTTTCCTTATTTTTGTAAGTCTTGGCTCCATGTCATGCTAATAAAGCAGAGAAAAGGCACCAAATCATGATTACCACTAGACATGTTACATTGCACATTAATTAACAACACACTTGGCCCGTAGCAACACATTGCACTAAAACTATACGAAAGTTAAAAAAAGAAGATAACATTCTGGGTGTGGGTGTGACCAGCTCATCTCTACTCTAGCCCATCCTTACAAAACAAGCACGGGCCCATTTATAGACAGAAGTTGAACACAAAGTCTGATAGAATCAGAAAAACTTTTATACATATGTGCTATGGAAGCATAACTAACTACTGAAGATAGAAGCAATAATAATAATATTTTACATAATAATAATAATAATCAGTTACAATCAAAAGCTTCTTAATCAAGTAGAGTGAGTACCTAGAGCATAAGCATTGAAAAATATTGTTCAAACTCTTTATCAATGGTGAGCTTCTCAGTTCCTTGTTCAGCAGCAGCATCTGCGTGAGGAGGAAACATAAATTGAGGATAATTGGTTATTTTATTTAAAAGTAAATTAGTAGCCCTGCCTGCCTGCTGACCTTGGTTGACATTCCATCTTCCTGATGAAAGCACGGAATTATTTGAAGTGACTGCATTGGAGCAAAACAAATCTTCGATTGAGCTACTAAATTCAGAATTATCCTCCTGCTCGTAGAAAGTGATGTCATCACATGTCTTTGTCTCCTCACCCCAATTAACGGATGAGGATGTTGAAAGGGGGGCGTCATCGGAAAAGCTGTTGCTATCTTTGGCAGAAGAAGAGATATCCAAACACAAACAGGTGTGTTTTGCCACAGGAAGCTCCTCCAAAATTTCATCTTGGAATTTCCTCTTGTTCCGGCATGCATCAAAATTATTATTATTATGATTATAGGTTTCCATCATCATCAGATCACTAGTAGAATTCCTCCTAGGAAGAAATGCCTAATTTGATTAAAAAAACAAATTATAGAATAAAAAGCATCTAGATCCGATTATTGACCTAGAGTGGATCTGAAAATTGGAAATAATTGCTTGCATATATAGAGAAGAGAAGAGATGAAAACCTGTTAATTGCACACGCATCTTCATCCATGGCGCAAAGAGAAGAGAAGAAGAACAAGAAGAAAGAGATGATGGACTGACTCGAATCCCGATTCCCCCCTCTTTAAATTTTGCTATCCATCGCCAGCCAACAACTTGCCCATACTGTTTCCGACTGACTCCCACATTTTTTTGTTCCACCCTCCCTCCCCCCCTCCCTTTTCATATTATTTTCTCTCTTCCCTACTAGTACTAGTTTAATATTATATTATATTTAACACAAACAAATGCATTTTCATATATATACTAATAATAAATAAATAAATAAATGAATTACCTACTAATAAACACAAAATTCCCTCGTCTTTCTTTCCTTCTTTCAGATATTTATGTATTCAAACTTACAACCATTCTGCAAACCAACTATTTACTTACTTAGTAATCACCTCCTTAATTAATCTAACCAGGTATGCTTGCAAGTGATGTATAAGTGCCTACAATAGCACACACCAGCCCCATCAATATCATCACTGAGCACATTGTAATCTGCAACATCATCCATCAGTCACACATGTTAGCTTCTTCTATTACCACACATTTTAGCTCTATATATATATAAAAGTTCCATCTGCACCTCAACTGTCGTCGTATGCCCATGAAGTAACCGCAAGTAGCAAGCACAAGGAAAGATTATAGACTGATTCAACAACAACATAACATGCATTATTATATCTTTGCTTCATACTTATACTACAAGTCTTTAGTTCATTCATTGGGAATTACCACAAGCATCTCTAGTACGGATCCAGTCAACGCCATCACAACTCCTGTATATTATTCATTAGCAAATACCAACTCCTAAGGCATTTAATTTGGATGGAATATGGATGCTTACCAAAATATGGAACTGTTAGAGCTACAAGTAATATTAAAATCATTAAAGCCGTCCTTATCATCATTGAGACAGCATATGAATTTTGTTGAGCTGGAGGCAACAACTCTTCGATACCGTATGCAATAGGTGTAAGTGTCAAGGCAAACTTTGTAATAGGGGCCACAACCTGTTGAATTATGATGAAAATAAACACCAAGAAAAAAAGAAAGAGAAGATGATTATCATACATACCACAGTCCACGCTGCAACTTTGGAAGACACATAATGTGAGGGCATATTTAAAGTGAATTGAGATTTCACCGAGTCCCCAAACATCAAGTAGCCGTATACTCCTACAGCAGTATACATAACAAAAGATACGCAAAAGCTGCATTTGTTGACAAACAAGTATATTAGATCATTACAATAAAAACAACAACTAATGACAAACCAAACTTTACCTAGCCTATGTGTGTTTAAAGTCTCTCACAATAAAAACAACAACTAAAGGCACTTCATCCAATTCGAGAGAGAGAGAGAGAGAGAGAGAGAGAGAGAGAGATCGGAGGTTAAAGTAACTGAATTTTAACTATGAAGCTGATATTATTAACTCTTTAAAACCTGTTCTAAAAACATTCTGATAATTGCAAATCGTCGAAAGCAAATATTTAAGTATAGAAGCATGTTTATATTTGATTTGTAGCAAATTTCGTATGAATTATGAATCCGGAAAGTAACTAAATGAGCTATAAGTTGAACGTATCATTTGGTGAATGAAGTATCTGAGAGTAGTTTGTGTCATCAAATATGTTGGTTAAATGATATCATGGCATCCCCCCTCCCTCTTGGGTCTTAATATCTTGGAGGTCGTGTGTTCAAATGGTGATGATAATAATAATAATAGTGACCTGATAAGAAGCGCAGATGGATATCTGGAAGGTTCTTTCATTGAAGTGTAGATATTGGGGAAAACAGAATGACTGCCATAGCAAAAACCAATTAGACCAACTGCTACAGGCAGGTTCCCCAAGTTTAATGCAGTTCGACTCGGGTGATATTCCATCCCATCAACCACCCCTAGCCATAGCAAGCACACCACCACAGCAGCCAATGTTACAACTCCTCCAGCTGCTCACAAAAGTCCCTTTATTTTAGATATTATAACCAATTAAATCTACCTAGAAACATCAACATTCATTCCACTCTAAATATACAGACATGGTATCTTAATGTGAAACCTTTAGATACTTTTTCTTTTACCTCACACAGTCTTCTGCAGTGGAGAGTTACCTTTGAAACCACATATCGATCTAACTACATACACATATATCTGTATATAAAGGCTATATATATAACCTGAAATATATGAGAGTAAACTGAGATTTCGCAGCCAGACTGTAGGAAGGATGACAAGGGTAGATATAATGGCGCAGAAGAGATAAGAATCAAGATGTATAATCCCCCCAATATCCAGGTGGGCATGTGGGAACAGTGCTGAAAGGTTATCATTCATCATTATCAAGTACTCCACACAAGAAGACTGCATGCAGTGTACAACAGATATTACACAACTTGAAAATTAAGTAGACGCATCAGCTATATATCATGAATATTCACTTACAAACAAGTCCAAGTACAAAACCATCTGCATTCAAGCGAAGAGAAAATGACAAGTTATGACTTAGGAATGGAGCGAGAAAGTAGAAAACAAAGGTATGTATACTCACAGCTATACATACACGGCCAAAATAACCAAAAGCAGCTTGTCCGATATCAGGGTAGGTCTGGAGACCATGACATTTTTCTAAGCATATTTTTAACAGTATTCCAGTGTAGCAACAAATAACACCAAACACCATGAGAAGCACAAGGCTCAACCAGCCTCCCTCTTTAAACGCATAAGGCATTGACAGAATTCCTATGCCGCAGAGCACATTTATGGCTGCATATATACATGACGATAAGCAACAAGAACATAGTGGCTATTTTAATTATGAGAAAAAGAATACCATTAAGGACTGCTTGAGAAAAGGAGCACTGCTCGACAGGAGGCGGGAGGCCGGAGATTGTTACGTTTGATGTTTGAGATAATTTCATGGGGGAGGTTGAGACGGGAACATGGTCTTTCCCCAAGCTTTTAGCCTTAAGGAGGGGCTTGCACAAACCATCACGTTCATGTGTTTGTGTAGGAGTAAGAGGACCAAATGATGTCTTGATTGGTAGATTCAGTTCTGATGTTCCCATAAAAGAATTCACAGAATGAAGTGGCATTGTGTACATGTCCATAGACTGCCTGCATATTCAATTAATATATTTTATTTTATTAGATAATAATATGTGCATGCATGTATAAAAAAGAAAGAAAGAAAGAAACGGAGGAGACCTGTAAGTTTGAGGCCAGTTATGAAAGTGGTTAACAGAGGGTGGTAATTCTGATTCACAGTCGGATCCAGTTTCCTCCTCGTCGTCGTCATCATCACAATCTCTTTCGGCTTCGTTGTCTTCATCATCTGTTTCAACCTCCATGCGCCTGTCAGGCACAAATTCTTCGTCGATTTTCATCCCCGTCATTGCTCAATTACTTTTGATCGATTCATGCATGTGAAACTCAAATTATATTGTTAGGTTAATCTCCGAAATATATGTCTTGATGCATAATTCTGAGCCCTACATTTGCAATATATCAAAACTTAGCATGTGGCTTTACGTTTGCTCCTCAACTTACGTTTGTCAAAACAAAATATTAAACTCTCAAGTCCATATATTATTTTACAACACTATTAAGGGTAGGGTGGTCATCACTCACAAAATCTAATCCATTTCCGTCATGTCATCGAGCTTTATTTCATCACTAGTGATGGTTTTTAGTGAAAATATCCATCACTCACCACACACTATCATAGTCATTAAAAAACAAAACAAAACTGAATTCAAATCAAATTCTTCACGCGTGATATGGTTGACACGTTATCAAATCAACGAGTGATGAGAAGGAGTGGCGGTGGTGTATAACTCGTGATGGTGGTGTATCACGCGTGATATGGTTGTGGTTAATTGCCACCCCGGGTCCCCTAATGGTATCCGTGTTAGGCTTTGATTCCCACATACCCACCCTTTAAATTACTCTTTATTATTTGGTTAATTGGTTTTGCACCACTCATATCGATGACTCATTTTAGCAATGCCACACTATTCACAACTAAATGGATTTTGTTATAATATAATATAGGGTAAATTACATTTTTCGTCCTTTATGTTTGTATCAGATTGCAATATATGACCTTTACCTTCAATAATTATAGTTACAGTCTTTTTTGTAAAACTCATTACAGCCTACGTCCTTTACCATTAACCAAGTTAAAATTTTTCAGTTAAATATGGCATGTGCCTTGCACGTGAGGGTAGATTAGTAATTTTACAATTATATTTAAAATATATATAAGTAAATAAACAACTCCAACATCTTTATCCCAATCAGTTCTCTCTTCCCCTCTTATCTCTCTATCTCAGTTCCCTATCTCTCTCAAAAACCAACTCCACCACCACTGTGACAGCCGCCACCACCACCAGATCCACCACAACACACCACCGCCTCCATCAAGATCCACCACACCGTCACAACGCCTCCATCCAGATCCGCCACACCACACCACCACCACCACCTCCGTCCATCCAAATCACCACACTGCAAAGTCTAAATCCTTTGAACGACGACGACATAGTCTCTTAATCCATTTGACCAGATTAGGGCCACCTCCATCCATCTAAACCGCCACCCCCTGAATAGTGACTCCATCATCCGGCCAATAACACCACCAACAACCAATCCCTCTGTATTTTAATGATTATTGCGGCTCTTGTGATGTTCATAAGATAAAGAGAAAAGACGATAGAAAGAGTGGAGAAGAAGTGAGCGGTGACTGTGGATTTTGAATGTTAGGGTCTCCCTACTTTTTCTTTTATTATCAGAGGACTTTAACATGGGCAAAAAAAAAGTTATTTTTTTTTGTTTTAAAACAAGATTTGGATATAGTTGATCTAATATTTGAAAAGTAAAATGCAACTTTTAATTATTTTGTAGTCTAAAATGTCATTGTAATTATAAGATGATTCTGGTATGCTTTGGGAAGTGGAAATTTTAAAGGAAAATAGGTTGTATGGTTTCTACGGTGGGAGGTATGGTGGTGCGGTTAGGTTAGGTTAGGTTAGGTTAGGTGGTGGTGGTGGTGGTAGGTGACGGATATGGTAGTTAGGTTAGGTTAGGGGATGGTGGTAGGTGACGGTTGTTGGTGGATGAGAGAAAGAGAAATATATATATTAAAATGTTATTTTTTTGTTTTATTTATTAAGAAACATTTTAATTAAAAGCGTAAAATGACCAAAATACTCTTAAGTGAATAAATTTAACTGAAAACTTTAATCTGGTTAGTGTTAAAGAACGTATGGTTTTACAAAAAAAGACTGTAACTGTAATTATTTAAATTAAAGGCCAATAATTGCAATATGATACAAAAACATAAAGGACGAAAAATGTAATTTACCCTATAATATAATATGATAGTTATAGTTTCTTTGAATTGGCCAATATATGCTTACAATTGAAAAAATGATGTAAATAAAATTATATATGAGAACAAGTTGGACGGGATGGCAATTCAATCCGGACCCGATGGTAAAACTTGAAATCCGACACATTTTGGATGGGTATAAGGTGCGGTATTCGGGTATGGAACCGGGTATGAGTTTATTTTTTGTTTTTTTTTTTCGCGGGTTTGAGACGAGTATGATATTTAGTGATATACTCATTTACCCGACCCGATAAGGTAACTTTTACCCGATTATAATTTTTTAAATATGTATATATTATAATCTTTTTTTGCTATGGCATCTTCGTATATTATACACACTAGATTAATAAATCTATGTTATGTGTTTTGTTGACATTTGTTCATCAAAGAATGTTTGTAACCCTACCATTCACACTAGATTACATCTCTTTTTCTTTATATATATATATATATATATATATAATATATGTGTGTGTTTGTGTTTATATCTTGATACTTGTTTGTGTATAAGTTTAATCAAGTACCCAATAGGTGCCCGACGGATTTTGGGTCGGTATATCCAACATGTATTAATATAATAAACTAATGGGTTTAACCGAAACCTGCGGGAATACCCGGTACCCAATGATTGTGCATGAGTCTTTGTGCATCAACAGTTGGATCTCAGAACGCACGATTGTGCATTATCTGACACTGGGTACTGGGCAAAACTATAAAAAGCCTGAAACAAGTCAAATGGTAGGTTTAGTGAATTCTCCTAGATCCGGTTCTTGCGTTGGGTCTTCGAAGAATCCACGGACGCATCCTAAACCCAAGTCATGAGTCGATTCACAGACCCGAGTTATAGGTCGGTTGTAAAGGACGTGTCGTGTACCCAGGTATTGGGCAAAACTATAAAAAGTTTGTAACGAGTCAAATGGTAGGTCTAGGAAATTCTCTTAGATCTGGTTTTTGCATAGGGACTTGTAAGGGTCCAAGGACGCCTCCTAAACACAAGTCATGAGCCGATTCACAAACACGAGTTATAGGTCTGTTGAATGGGAAGTGTCGTGTACCCGAGTATTTGGCAAAACTACAAAAAGTTTGGAACAAATCAAATGGTAGGTCTAGGGATTTCTCTTAGATCCGGTTCTTGCGTTATGTCTTGGAAGGGTCCACGGACGGCTCCTAGACCCAAGTTATGAGCCAATCACAAACCCGAGTTATAGCTCTGTTGTAAAGGAATTGTCGTGTACCCGGGTATTGGTCAAAACTATAAAAAGTTTGGAACAAGTCAAATGGTAGGTCTAGTGAATTCTCCTAAATCCGGTTCTTGAGTTGGGTCTTCTAAGGGTCCACACACGCCTCCTAGACCCAAGTCATGAGTCTATTCACAAACTCGAGTTATAGGCCGATTGTAAACGACGTGTCGTGTACCCGGGTATTGGGCAACACTATAAAAAGTTTGGAACGAGTAAAAGTTTCGTTATAGGGAATTCTCCTAGATCCGATTCTTGCATAGGGTCTTGGATGGGTCCACGGACGCCTCCTAGACCCAAGTAATTAGCCGATTCATAAACCCGAGTTCTAGATCGGTTGTAAAGGGTGTGTCGTGTACCCGGTATTGGGCAAAACTATAAAAAGTCCAGAACAAGTCAAATGGTAGGTTTAGGGATTTCTCTTAGATCCTTTTTTTTTTGTGTAGGGACTTGGAAGGGTCCCCGGACGCCTCCTAAACCCAAGTTGTGAGCCGATTCACAAACACGAGTTATAGGTCTGTTGTATGGGAATTGTCTTGTACCCGGATATTGGGCAAAACAATAAAAAGTTTGGAACAAGTCAAATGGTAGGTCTAGGGATTTCTCTTAGATCCGGTTCTTGCGTTGGGTCTTGGAAGGGTCTATGAACGCCTCCAAGACTCAAGTATTTAGCCGATTCACAAATCCAAGTTATAGGTCGGTTATAAAGGATGTGTTGTGTACTCGGGTATTAAGCAAAACTATAAAATGTTTAGAACAAATCGAATGCTAGGTCTAGAAATTTCTATTAGATCCGGTTTTTGTGTAGGGACATAGGAGGGTCCACGGACGCCTCCTAAACCCAAGTCATGAGACGATTCACAAACATGAGTTATCGATATGTTGTATGGGAATTGTCGTGTAGTGCATTGGCCAAACTATAAAAAGTCTGGAACAAGTCAAATGATCGGTCTAGGGATTTCTCTTAGATCCGGTTTTTGCGTTGGGTCTTGTAAGGGTCCACGGACGCCTACTAAACCCAAGTCATGAGCCGATTGAAAAAACCGAGTTTTAGCTCTGTTGTAAAAAAGTGTCATGTACCGGGGTATTGGGCAAAACTATAAAAAGTTTGGAACAAGTCAAATGGTAGGTTAAGAGATTTCTCTTAGATCCAGTTCTTGCGTTGGGTGTTGGAAGGGTCCACGGACTCCTCCTAGACCCAAGTTATGAGCCGATTCATAAATACGAGTTATTGGTCTGTTGTATGGGAATTGTCGTGTACCCGGGTATTGGGAAAAACTATAAAAAGTTTGGAACAAGTCAAATGGTAGGTCTAGGGATTTCTCTTAGATCCGGTTCTTGCATTGGGTCTTGGAAGGGTCCATGGACGCCTCCTAGACCCAATTCATGAGCCGATTCACAAACCCGAGTATAGCTCTGTTATAAGGGATTTGTCGTGTACCCGGGTATTGGGCAAAACTAACAAAAGTTTGGAGCAAGTCAAAGGTTGGGTATAGGGAATTCTCTTAGATGACGACATCAGATTCCTAATTGATGGAGAAAGGTCTTCTAGCAAGAAAAGCTGCTTCCAGGAGGTTGTCAAGTGTTTTCGCTCGACGATTCCATTCTTGAGAGATTGGTTTGGCCCTTGCTCCTGTAACTCGAATCCTAGCCCGGAATACAGTCAAGAAAATCAAGAGCAATGGTGATATATATGCGGATTAGACACCAAAAAATAAACACTCAAAAAATAGCTACAATTTAAGGTATGTGTTTAGTGATGGCATCAGATTCCTAATTGATGGAGAAAGGTCTGGTGGCAAGAAAAGCTGCTCCAGGAGGTTGTCATGTGTTTTCGCTCGACGATTCCATTCTTGGGTGATTGGTTTGGCCCTTGTTCCAATAACTCGAATCCTAGCCCGGTATATCCCATTTTAGTTTTACACCATTGTGAACCTTACGCCTTTTTTACTTTCTGATCGAGGTTCTCGGCATTGAAAAATCTTCGTAAACTAAATCACACGTGTATATGTTGACATTTAAGAGATATACAGTCAAGAAAATTAAAAGCAATGGGGATATGTATGTGGATTAGACACCAAAAAATAAACACTCAAAAAATGACTACAATTTAAGGTATCTGTTTAGTGACGGCATCAGATTCCTAATTGATGGAGAAAGGTCTGGTGGTAAGAAAAGCTGCTTCCAGGAGGTTGTCAAGTGTTTTCGCTCGACGATTCCATTCTTGGGTGAGTGGTTTGGCCCTTGTTCCTGTAACTCGAATCCTAGCCCGGTATATCCCATTTTAGTTTTACACCATTGTGAACCTTACGCCTTTTGTACTCTCTGATCGAGGTTCTCGACATTAAAAAATCTTCGTAAACTAAATCACACGTGTATATGTTGACATTTAAGAGATATACACTCAATAAAATCAAGAGCAATGGTGATATATATGCGGATTAGACACCAAAAAATAAACACTCAAAAAATGGATACAATTTAAGGAATGTGTTTAGTGACGGCATCAGATTCCTAATTGATGGAGATATGTCTGGTGGTAAGAAATGCTGCTTCCAGGAGGTTGTCAAGTGTTTTCCCTCGACGATTCCATTCTTGGGTGTGTGGTTTCGCCCTTGTTCCTGTAACTCGAATCCTATCCCGGTATATCTCATTTTAGTTTTTCACCATTGTGAACCTTACAACTTTTGTACTCTCTGATCGAGGTTCTTGCCATTAAAAAATCTTCGTAAACTAAATCACACTTGTATATGTTGACAATTAAGAGATATAAACTCAAGAAAATGAAGAGAAATGGTGATATATATGTGGCATAGACACCAAAATATAAATACTCAAAAAATGGCTACAATTTAAGGAATGTGTTTAGTGACGGCATCAGATTCCTAATTGATGGGGAAAGGTCTGGTGGCAAGAAATGCTGCTTCCAGGAGTTTGTTAAGTGTTTTCGCTCGACGATTCCATTCTTGGGTGGGTGATTTGGCCCCTGTTCCTGTAACTCGAATCCTAGCCCGGTATATCCCATTTTAGCTTTACACCATTGTGAACCTTACGCCTTTTTGACTCTCTGATCGAGGTTCTCGGCAATGAAAAATTTTCGTAAACTAAATCACATATGTATATGTTGACATTTAAGAGATATAGACTCAAGAAAATTAAGAGCAATGGTGATATATATGCGGATTAGAGACCATAAAATAAACACTCAAAAAATGGCTACAATTTAAGGAATTTGTTTAGTGACGGCATCAGATTCCTAATTGATGGAGAAAGGTCTGGTGGTAAGAAAAGCTGCTTCCAGGAGGTTGTCAACTGTTTTTGCTCGACCATTCCATTCTTGGGGTGGGGGGGGGGGGGTGGTTTGGCCCTTGTTTCTGTAACTCGATTCCTAGCCCGGTATATCCCATTTTAGTTTCACACCATTGTGAACCTTACGCCGTTTTTACTCTCTGATCGAGGTTCTCCGCATTGAAAAATCTTCGTAAACTAAATCTCACGTGTATATGTTGACATTTAAGAGATATACAGTCAAGAAAATCAAAGGCAATGGTGATATTTATACGGATTATACACCAAAAAATAAACACTCAAAAAATGGCTACAATTTAAGGAATGTGTTTAGTGACGGCATCAGATTCCTAATTGATGGAGAAATGTCTGGTGGCACAGAAGAGCTGCTTCCAGGAGGCTGTCAAGTGTTTTCGCTCGACGATTCCATTCTTGGATGGTTGGTTTGGCCCTTGTTCCGGTAAGTCGAATCCTATCCCGGTATATCCCATTTTAGTTTCACACTGTTGTGAACCTTACGCCTTTTTTACTCTTTGAACTAGGTTTTGGCATTGAAAAATCTTCGTAAAGGAAATCACACGTGTATATGTTGGCACTTAAGAGATATACAGTCAAGAAAATCAAGAACAATGGTGATATATATGCGGATTAGACACCAAAAAATAAACACTTAAAAAATAGCTACAATTTAAGGAATGTGTTTAGTGCCGACATCGGATTCCTAATTGATGGAGAAATGTCTGGTGGCAAGCAAAGCTGCTTCCAGGAGGTTGTCAAGTGTTTTCGCTCGACGATTCCATTCTTGGGTGGGTTGTTTGGCCCTTGTTCCTATAACTCGAATCCTCGCCCGGTATATCGCATTTTAGTTTTACACCATTGTTAACCTTACGCCTTTTTTACTCTCTGATCGAGGTTCTCGGCATTGAAAAATCTTTGTAAACAAAATCACACGTGTGTATGTTGAGATTTAAGAGATATACAGTCAAGAATATCAAGAGCAATGGTGATATATATATATATATATGCGGATTAGACACCAAAAAATAAACACTCAAAAAATGGCTACAATTTAAGGTATCTATTTAGTGATGGCATCAGATTCCTAGTTGATGGAGAAAGGTCTGGTGGTAAGAAAAGATGCTTCCAGGAGGTTGTCAAGTATTTTCGCTCGACGATTCCATTCTTGGGTGAGTGGTTTGGCCCTTGTTCCTGTAACTCGATTCCTAGCCCGGTATATCCCATTTTAGTTTTACACCATTGTGAACCTTACGCCTTTTGTACTCTCGGATCGAGGTTCACGCCATTAAAAAATCTTCGTAAACTAAATCACACGTGTATATGTTGACATTTAAGAGATATACACTCAATAAAATTAAGAGCAATGGTGATATATATGCGGATTAGACTCCAAAAAATAAACACTCAAAAAATGGATACAATTTAAGGAATGTGTTTAGTGACGGTATCAGATTCCTAATTGATGGAGAAATGTCTGGTGGCAAGAAATGCTGCTTCCAGGAGGTTGTCAATTGTTTTCGCTCGACGATTCCTTTCTTGGGTGGGTGGTTTGGCCCCTGTTCCTGTAACTCGAATCCTAGCCCGGTATATCCCATTTTAGTCTTACACCATTGTGATCCTTACGCCTTTTTTACTCTCTGATCGAGGTTCTCGGCATTGAAAAATTTTCGTAAACTAAATCACACGTGTATCTGTTGACATTTAAGAGATATATAGAGAAGAAAATCAAGAACAATGGTTATATATATGCAGATTAGACACCAAAAAATACACATTTAAAAATAGCTACAATTTAAGGAATGTGTTTAGTGACGGCATCAGATTCCTAATTGATGGAGAAAGGTCTGGTGGCAAGAAAAGCTGAATTCCAGGAGGTTGTCAAGAGTTTTCGCTCGACGATTCCATTCTTGGGTGTTTGGTTTGGCCCTTGTTCATGTAACTCGAATCCTAGCTCGGTATATCCCATTTTAGTTTTACACCATTGTGAACCTTACGCCTTTTTGACTCTCTGATCGAGGTTCTCGGCATTGAAAAATTTTCGTAAACTAAATCACACGTGCATATGTTGAGATTTAAGAGATATACAGTCAAGAAAATCAAGGGCAATAGTGATATATATGCGGATTATACACCAAAAAATAAACACACAAAAATGGCTATAAATTAAGGAATGTGTTTAGTAACGACATTAGATTCTTAATTGATGTAGAAAGGTCTGGTGCCACAGAAGAGCTGCTTCCAAGAGGCTGTCAAGTGTTTTCGCTCTACGATTCCATTCTTGAGTGGTTGGTTTGGCCCTTGTTCCTGTAACTTTAATCCTAGCCCGGTATTTTCCAATTTAGTTTTACACCATTGTGATCCTTACGCCTTTTTTACTCTCTGATCAAGGTTCTCGGCATTGAAAAATCTTCGTAAACTAAGTCACACGTATATATGTTGACATTTAAGAGATATACAGTCAAGAAAATCTTGAGAAATGGTGATATGTATGCGGATAAGACACCAAAAAATAAACACTCAAAATATGGCTACAATTTAAGGTAACTGTTTAGTGACGGCATCAGAGTCTTAATTGATGGAGAAATGTCTGGTGGTAAGAAAAGCTGCTTCAAGGAGGTTGCAAGTGTTTTCGCTCAACGATTCCATTCTTGGGTGAGGGGTTTGGCCCTTGTTCCTGTAACTCGAATCCTAGCCCGGTATATCCCATTTTAGTTTTACACCATTGTGAACCTTACGCCTTTTGTACTCTCTGATCGAGGTTCTTGGCATTAAAAAATCTTCGTAAACTAAATCACACGTGTATATGTTGACATTTAAGGAAGATAGAGTCAAGAAAATCAAGAGCAATGTTGATATGTATGCGGATTTGACAAAAAAAAAAAAAACACTCAAAATATGGCTACAATTTAAGGAATGTGTTTAGTGACGGCATCAAATTCCTAATTGATGGAGAAAGGTCTGGTGGCACAGAAGAGCTGCCTGCAGGAGGCTGTCAAGTGTTTTCGCTCGACGATTCCATTCTTGGGTGGTTGGTTTGGCCCTTGTTCCTGTAACTCGAATTCTGGCCTGGTATATCCCAATTAATTTTACACCATTGTGAACCTTACTCCTTTTATACTCTCTGATCGAGGTTCTCGGGATTAAAAAATCTTCGTAAACTAAATCACACGTGTATATGTTCACATTTAAGGGATACACAGTCAAGAAAATCAAGAGCAATGGTGATATGTATGCGGATTTGACACCAAAAATTAAACACTCAAAAAATGGCTACAATTTAAGGTAACTATTTAGTGATGGCATCAGATTCCTAATTGAGGAGAAAGGTCTGGTTGTAAGAAAAGCTGCTTCCAGGTGGTTGTCAAGTGTTTTCCCTCGACGATTCCATTCTTGGGTGAGTAGTTTCGCCCTTGTTCCTGTAACTCGAATCCTATCCCGGTATATCCCATTTTAGTTTTTCACCGTTGTGAACCTTACGCCTTTTGTGCTCTCTGATCGACGTTCTTGGCATTAAAAAATCTTCGTAAACAAAATCACAGTTGTATATGTTGACAATTAAGAGATATACACTCAAGAAAATGAAGAGCAATGGTGATATATATGCGGCTTAGACACCAAAATATAAACACTAAAAAAATGGCTACAATTTAAGTGATGTGTTTATTGACGGCATCAGATTCCTAATTGATGGAGAAAGGTCTGGTGGCAAGAAATGCTGCTTCCAGGAGTTGTCATGTGTTTTCGCTTGACGATTCCATTCTTGGGTGGGTGGTTTGGCCCTTGTTCCTATAACTCGAATCCTCGCCGGGTATATCGCATTTTAGTTTTACACCATTGAAAGGTCTGGTGGCAAGAAATGCTGCTTCCAGGAGTTGTCATGTGTTTTCGCTCGACGATTCCATTCTTGGGTGGGTGGTTTGGCCCTTGTTCCTATAACTCGAATCCTCGCCGGGTATATCGCATTTTAGTTTTACACCATTGTTAACCTTACGCCTTTTTTACTCTCTGGTCGAGGTTCTCGGCATTGAAAAAATCTTCGTAATCTAAATCACACGTGTATATGTTGAGATTTAAGAGATATACAGTCAAGAATATCAAGAGCAATGGTCATATTTATATGCGGATTAGACACCAAAAAATAAATACTCAAAAAATGGCTACAATTTAAGGTATCTATTTATTGACGGCATCAGATTCCTAGTTGATGGAGAAAGGTCTGGTGGTAAGAAAAGCTGCTTCCAGTAGGTTGTCAAGTGTTTTCGCTCGACGATTCCATTCTTGGGTGAGTGGATTAGCCCTTGTTCATGTAACTCGATTAAATCACACGTGTATATGTTGAGATTTAAGAGATATACAGTCAAGAATATCAAGAGCAATGGTCATATTTATATGCGGATTAGACACCAAAAAATAAATACTCAAAAAATGGCTACAATTTAAGGTATCTATTTATTGACGGCATCAGATTCCTAGTTGATGGAGAAAGGTCTGGTGGTAAGAAAAGCTGCTTCCAGGAGGTTGTCAAGTGTTTTCGCTCGACGATTCCATTCTTGGGTGTGTGGATTGGCCCTTGTTCATGTAACTCGATTCCTAGCCCGGTATATCCCATTTTAGTTTTACACCATTGTGAACCTTACGCCTTTTGTACTCTCTGATCGAGGTTCTCGGCATTAAAAAATCTTCGTAAACTAAATCACACGTGTATATGTTGACATTTAAGAGATATACACTCAAGAAAATCAAGAGAAATGGTGATATATATGCGGATTAGAAACCAAAAAATAAACACTCAAAAAATGGATACAAGTTAAGGAATGTGTTTAGTGACGGCATTAGATTCCTAATTGATGGAGAACGGTCTGGTGGCAAGAAATGCTGCTTCCAGGAGGTTGTCAAGTGTTTTCGCTCGACGATTCCATTCTTGGGTGAGTGGTTTGGCCCTTGTTACTGTAACTCGAATCCTAGCCCGTTATATCCCATTTTAGTTCTACACCATTGTGAACTTTACGCCTTTTGTACTCTCTGATCGAGGTTCTCGGCATTAAAAAATCTTCATAAACTAAATCACACGTGTATATGTTGACAATTAAGAGATATACACTCAATCAAATCAAGTGCAATTGTGATATATATGCGGATTAGACACCAAAAAATAAACACTCAAAAAATGGCTACAATTTAAGGAATGTGTTTAGTAACGGCATCAGATTCCTAATTGATGGAGAAAGGTCTGGTGGCAAGAAAAGCTACTTCTAGGAGGTTGTCAAGTGTTTTCGCTCGACGATTCCATTCTTGGGTGGTTGGTTTGGCCCTTGTTCCTGTAACTCAAATCCTAGCCCGTTATATCCCATTATAATTTTACACCATTGTGAACCTTACGCCTTTTTTACTCTCTGATCGAGGTTCTCGGCATTGAAAAATTTTCCTAAACTAAATCACTCGTGTATATATTGACATTTAAGAGATATACAGTCAAGAAAATCAAGAGCAATAGTGATATATATGCGGATTAGACAAAAAAAAACACTCAACAAATGGCTACAATTTAAGGAATGTGTTTAGTGACGGCATCAGATTCCTAATTGATGGAGAAAGGTCTGGTGGCAAGAAAAGCTGCTTCTAGGAAGTTGTCAAGTGTTTTCGCTCGACGATTCCATTCTTGGGTGGTTGGTTTGGTCATTGTTCCTGTAACTCGAATCCTAGCCCGTTATATCCCATTTTAATTTTACACCATTGTAAATCTTACGCCTTTTTTACTCTCTGATCGAGGTTCTCGGCATTGAAAAATCTTCGTAAACTAAATCACACGTGTATATGTTGACATTTAAGAGATATACAGTCAAGAAAATCAAGGGCAATGGGGTTATATATGCGGATTAGACAAAAAAAAAACACTCAACAAATGGTTACAATTTAAGGAATGTGTTTTGTGACGGCATCAGATTCCTAATTGATGGAGAAAGGTCAGGTGGCAAGAAAAGCTGCTTCTAGGAGGTTGTCAAGTGTTTTCGCTCGACGATTCCATTCTTGGGTGGTTGGTTTGGCCCTTGTTCCTATAACTCGAATCCAAGCCCGGTATATCCCATTTTAATTTTACACCATTGTGAACCTTACGCCTTTTTTACTCTCTGATCGAGGTTCTCGGCATTGAAAAATCTTCGTAAACTAAATCACACGTGTATATGTTGACATTTAAGAGATATACACTCAAGAAAATCAAGGGCAATGGTGATATATATGCGGATTAGACACAAAAAAAAAACACTCAACAAATGGCTACAATTTAAGGAATGTGTTTAGTGACGGCATCAGATTCCTAATTGATGGAGAAAGGTCTGGTGGCAAAGAAAGCTGCTTCTTGGAGGTTGTCAAGTGTTTTCGCTCGACTATTCCATTCTTGGGTGGTTGGTTTGGCCCTTGTTCAGGTAACTCGAATCCTAGCCCGGTATATCCCATTTTAATTTTACACCATTGTGAACTTACGCCTTTTTTACTCTCTGATCGCGGTTCTCGGCATTGAAAAATCTTCGTAAACTAAATCACACGTGTATATGTTGACATTTAAGAGATATACAGTCAAGAAAATCAAGGGCAATGGTGATATATATGCGGATTAGACACAAAAAAAAACACTTAACAAATGGCTACAATTTAAGGAATGTGTTTAGTGACGGCATCAGATTCCTAATTGATGGAGAAAGGTCTGGTGGCAAGGAAAGCTGCTTCTAGGAGGTTGTCAAGTGTTTTCGCTCGACTATTCCATTCTTGGGAGGTTGGTTTGGCCCTTGTTCCTGTAACTCGAATCCTAGCCCGGTATATCCCATTTTAATTTTACACCATTGTGAACTTACGCCTTTTTTACTCTCTGATCGACGTTCTCGGCATTGAAAAATCTTCGTAAACTAAATCACACGTGTATATGTTGACATTTAAGAGATATACACTCAAGAAAATCAAGGGCAATGGTGATATATATGCGGATTAGACACAAAAAAAAAAAACACTCAACAAATGGCTACAATTTAAGGAATGTGTTTAGTGACGGCATCAGATTCCTAATTGATGGAGAAAGGTCTGGTGGCAAAGAAAGCTGCTTCTTGGAGGTTGTCAAGTGTTTTCGCTCGACTATTCCATTCTTGGGTGGTTGGTTTGGCCCTTGTTCAGGTAACTCGAATCCTAGCCCAGTATATCCCATTTTAATTTTACACCATTGTGAACTTACGCCTTTTTTACTCTCTGATCGCGGTTCTCGGCATTGAAAAATCTTCGTAAACTAAATCACACGTGTATATGTTGACATTTAAGAGATATACAGTCAAGAAAATCAAGGGCAATGGTGATATATATGCGGATTAGACACAAAAAAAAACACTTAACAAATGGCTACAATTTAAGGAATGTGTTTAGTGACGGCATCAGATTCCTAATTGATGGAGAAAGGTCTGGTGGCAAGGAAAGCTGCTTCTAGGTGGTTGTCAAGTGTTTTCGCTCGACTATTCCATTCTTGGGTGGTTGGTTTGGCCCTTGTTCCTGTAACTCGAATCCTAGCCCGGTATATCCCATTTTAATTTTACACCATTGTGAACTTACGCCTTTTTCACTCTCTGATCGACGTTCTCGGCATTGAAAAATCTTCGTAAACTAAATCACACGTGTATATGTTGACATTTAAGAGATATACAGTCAAGAAAATCAAGGACATTGGTGATATATATGCGGATTAGACACAAAAAAAAAACACTCAACTAATAGCTACAATTTAAGGAATGTGTTTAGTGACGACATCAGATTCCTTATTGACGGAGAATGGTCTGGTGGCAAGAAAAGCAGCTTCTAGGAGGTTGTCAAGTGTTTTCGCTGGACGATTCCATTCTTGGGTGGTTGGTATTGGTCCTAGTTCCTGTAACTCGAATCCTAGCCAGGTATATCTCATTTTAATTTTACACCATTGTAAATCTTACACCTTTTTTACTCTCTGATCGAGGTTCTCGGCATTGAAAAATCTTCGTAAACTAAATCACACGTGTATATGTTGACATTTAAGAGATATACAGTCAAGAAAATCAAGGGCAATGGTGATATATATGCGGATTAGACACAAAAAAAAAACACTCAACAAATGGCTACAATTTAAGGAATGTGTTTAGGTACGGCATCAGATTCCTAATTGATGGAGAAAGGTAAGGTGGCAAGAAAAGCTGCTTATGGGAGGTTGTCAAGTGTTTTCGCTCGACGATTCCATTCTTGGGTGGTTGGTTTGGCCCGTGTTCCTGTAACCCGAATCCTAGCCCGGTATATCCCATTTTAATTTTACACCATTGTGAACCTTACGCCTTTTTTACTCTCTGATCGAGGTTCTCGGCATTGAAAAATCTTCGTAAACTAAATCACACGTGTATATGTTGACATTTAAGAGATATATAGTCAAGAAAATCAAGGGCAATGGTGATATATATGCGGATTAGATACCAAAAAAACACTCAACAAATGGCTACAATTTAAGGAAAGTGTTTAGTGACGGCATCAGATTCCTAATTGATGGAGTAAGGTCTCTTGGCAAGAAAAGCTGCTTCTAGGAGGTTGTCAAGTATTTTCGCTTGACAATTCCATTCTTGGGTGGTTAGTTTGGCCCTTGTTCCTGTAATTTTAATCCTAGCCCGGTATATCCCGTTTTTATTTTACTCCAATGTGAACCTTATGCCCGTTTTACTCTCTGATCGAGGTTCTCGGCATTGAAAAATATTCGTAACCCAAATCACACGTGTATATGTTGACATTTAAGAGATATACAGTCAAGAAAACCAAGGGCAATGGTGATATATATGCGGATTAGACATCAAAAAAAAAAAACACTCAACAAATGGCTACAATTTAAGGAATGTGTTTAGTGACGGCATCAGATTCCTAATTGATGGAGAAAGGTCTGGTGGCAAGAAAAGCTGCTTCTAGGAGGTTGTCAAGTGATTTTGCTCGACGATTCCATTCTTGGGTGGTTGGTTTGGCCCTTGTTCCTGTAACTCGAATCCTAACCCGGTATATCCCATTTTAATTTTACACCATTGTGAACCTTACGCCTTTTTTACTCTCTGATCGAGGTTCTCGGCATTGAAAAATTTTCGTAAACTAAATCACACGTGTATATGTTGACATTTAAGAGATATACAGTCAAGAAAATCAAAGGCAATGGTGATATATATGCGGATTAGACACAAAAAAAAAAACACTCAACAAATGGCTACAATTTAAAGAATGTGTTTAGTGACGGCATCAGATTCCTAATTGATGGAGAATGGTCTGGTGGCAAGAAAAGCTGCTTCTAGGAGGTTGTCCAGTGTTTTCGCTCGACGATTCCATTCTTGGGTGGTTGGTTTGGCCCTTGTTCCTGTGACTCGAATCCTAGCCCGGTATATCCCATTTTAATTTTACACCATTGTGAACCTTATGCCTTTTTTACTCTCAGATCGAGGTTCTCGGCATTGAAAAATCTTCGTAAACTAAATCACACGTGTATATGGTGACATTTAAGAGATATACAGTCAAGAAAATCAAGGCAATGGTGATATATATGCGAATTAGACACCAAAAAATAACACTCAACAAATGGCTACAATTTAAGGAATGTGTTTCGGGACGGCATCAGATTCCTAATTGATGGAGATAGATCTGGTGGCAAGAAAAGCTGCTTCAAGGAGGTTGTCAAGTGTTTTCGCTCGACGATTCCATTATTGGGCGGTTGGTTTGGCCCTTGTTCCTGTAACTCGAATCCTAGCCCGGTATAGCCCATTTTAATTTTACACCATTGTGAACCTTACGCCTTTTTTAATCTCTGATCCAGGTTCTCGGCATTGAAAATTCTTCGTAAACTAAATCGCACGTGTATACGTTGACATTTAAGAGATATACAGTCAAGAAAATCAAGGGAAATGGTGATATATATGCGGATTAGACACCAAAAAATAACACTCAACAAATGGCTACAATTTAAGAAATGTGTTTAATGACGACATCAGATTCCTAATTGATGGAGAAAGGTCTGGTGGCAAGAAAAGCTGCTTCTAGGAGGTTGTAAAGTGTTTTCGATCGACGATTCCATTCTTGGGTGGTTGGTTTGGCCGTTGTTCCTGAAACTCGAATCCTAGCCCCGTATAGCCTATTTTAATTTTACACCAATGTGAACCTTACGCCTTTTTTACTCTCTGATCGAGGTTCTCGGCATTGAAAAATCTTCGTAAACTAAATCACACGTGTATATGTTGACATTTAAGAGATATACTGTCAAGAAAATCAAGGCAATGGTGATATATATGCGGATTAGACACAAAAAAAACACTCAACAAATGGCTACAATTTAAGGAATGTGTTTAGTGACGGCATTAGATTCCTAATTGATGGAGAAAGGTCTGGTGGCAAGAAAAGCTGCTTCTAGGAGGTTGTCAAGTGTTTTCGCTCGACGATTCCATTCTTGAGTGGTTGGTTTGGCCATTGTTCCTGTAACTCGAATCCTAGCCTGGTATATCGCATTTTAATTTTACACCATTGTGAACCTTACGCCTTTCTTACTCTCTGATCGAGGTTCTCGGCATTGAAAAATCTTCGTAAACTAAATCACACGTGTATATGTTGACATTTAAGAGATATACAGTCAAGAAAATCAAGGGCAATGGTGATATATATGCGGATTAGACACCAAAATATAACACTCAACAAATGGCTACAATTTAAGGAATGTGTTTAGGGACGACATCCGATTCCTAATTGATATAGAAAGGTCTGGTGGCAAGAAAAGCTGCTTCTAGGAGGTTGTCATGTGTTTTCGCTCGACGATTCCATTCTTGGGTGGTTGGTTTGGCCCTTGTTCATGTGACTCGAATCCTAGCCCGGTATATCCCATTTTAATTTTACACCATTGTGAACCTTACGCCTTTTTTACTCTCTGATCGAGGTTCTCGGCATTGAAAAATATTCGTAAACTAAATCACACGTGTATATGTTGACATTTAAGAGATATACAGTCAAGAAAATCAAGGCAATGGTGATATATATGCGGATTAGACACCAAAAAATAACACTCAACAAATGGCTACAATTTAAGGAATGTGTTTAGGAACGGCATTAGATTCCTAATTTATGGAGAAAGGTCTGGTGGCAAGAAAAGCTGCTTCAAGGAGGTTGTCAAGTGTTTTCGCTCGACGATTCCATTATTGGGTGGTTGGTTTGGCCCTTGTTCCTGTAACTCGAATCCTAGCCCGGTATATCCCATTTTAATTTTACACCATTGTGAACCGTACATCTTTTTTACTCTCTGATCGAGGTTATCGGCATTGAAAAATCTTCGTAAAGTAAATCACATGTGTATATGTTGACATTTAAGAGATATACAGTCAAGAAAATCAAGGGCAATGGTGATATATATGCGGATTAGACACCAAAAAATAACACTCAACAAATGGCTACAATTTAAGAAATTTGTTTAATGACGAGATCAGATTCCTAATAGATGGAGAAAGGTCTGGTGGCAAGAAAAGCTGCTTCTAGGAGGTTGTAAAGTGTTTTCGATCGACGATTCCATTCTTGGGTGGTTGGTTTGGCCCTTGTTCCTGTAACTCGAATCCTAGCCCCGTATAGCCTATTTTAATTTTACACCAATGTGAACCTTACGCCTTTTTTACTCTCTGATCGAGGTTCTCGGCATTGAAAAATCTTCGTAAGCTAAATCACACGTGTATATGTTGACATTTAAGAGATATACAGTCAAGAAAATCAAGGCAATGGTGATATATATGCGGATTAGAGACAAAAAAAAACACTCAACAAATGGCTACAATTTAAGGAATGTGTTTAGTGACGGCATCAGATTCCTAATTGATGGAGAAAGGTCTGGTGGCAAGAAAAGCTGCTTCTAGGAGGTTGTCAAGTGTTTTCGCTCGACGATTCCATTCTTGAGTGGTTGGTTTGGCCCTTGTTCCTGTAACTCGAATCCTAGCCCGGTATATCGCATTTTAATTTTACACCATTGTGAACCTTACGCCTTTCTTACTATCTGATCGAGGTTCTCGGCATTGAAAAATCTTCGTAAACTAAATCACACGTGTATATGTTGACATTTAAGAGATATACAGTCAAGAAAATCAAGGGCAATGGTGATATATATGCGGATTAGACACCAAAATATAACACTCAACAAATGGCTACAATTTAAGGAATGTGTTTAGGGACGACATCCGATTCCTAATTGATATAGAAAGGTCTGGTGGCAAGAACAGCTGCTTCTAGGAGGTTGTCAAGTGTTTTCGCTCGACGATTCCATTCTTGGGTAGTTGGTTTGGCCCTTGTTCATGTGACTCGAATCCTAGCCCGGTATATCCCATTTTAATTTTACACCATTGTGAACCTTACGCCTTTTTTACTCTCTGATCGAGGTTCTCGGCATTGAAAAATCTTCGTAAACTAAATCACATGTGTATATGTTGACATTTAAGAGATATACAGTCAAGAAAATCAAGGCAATGGTGATATATATGCGGATTAGACACCAAAAAATAACACTCAACAAATGGCTACAATTTAAGGAATGTGTTTAGGAACGGCATCAGATTCCTAATTGATGGAGAAAGGTCTGGTGGCAAGAAAAGCTGCTTCAAGGAGGTTGTCAAGTGTTTTCGCTCGACGATTCCATTATTGGGTGGTTGGTTTGGCCCTTGTTCCTGTAACTCGAATCCTAGCCCAGTATATCCCATTTTAATTTTACACCATTGTGAACCGTACGTCTTTTTTACTCTCTGATCGAGGTTATCGGCATTGAAAAATCTTCGTAAAGTAAATCACACGTGTATATGTTGACATTTAAGAGATATACAGTCAAGAAAATCAAGGGCAATGGTGATATATATGCGGATTAGACACCGAAAAATAACACTAAACAAATGGCTACAATTTAAGGAATGTGTTTAGGGACGGCATCAGATTCCTAATTGATGGAGAAAGGTCTGGTGGCAAGAAAAGCTGCTTCAAGGAGGTTGTCAAGTGTTTTCGCTCGACGATTCCATTATTGGGTGGTTGGTTTGGCCCTTGTTCCTGTAACTCGAATCCTAGCCCGGTATTTCCCATTTTAATTTTACACCATTGTGAACCTTACGCCTTTTTTACTCTCTGATCGAGGTTCTCGGCATTGAAAAATCTTCGTAAACTAAATCACACGTGTATATGTTGACATTTAAGAGATATACAGTCAAGAAAATCAAGGGCAATGGTGATATATATGCGGATTAGACACCAAAAAATAACACTCAACAAATGGCTACAATTTAAGGAATGTGTTTAGGGACGGCATCCGATTCCTAATTGATATAGAAAGGTCTGGTGGCAAGAAAAGCTGCTTCTAGGAGGTTGTCAAGTGTTTTCGCTCGACGATTCCATTCTTGGGTGGTTGGTTTGGCCCTTGTTCCTATGACTCGAATCCTAGCCCGGTATATCCCATTTTAATTTTACACCATTGTGAACCTTACGCCTTTTTTACTCTCTGATCGAGGTTCTCGGCATTGAAAAATCTTCGTAAACTAAATCACACGTGTATATGTTGACATTTAAGAGATATACAGTCAAGAAAATCAAGGCAATGGTGATATATATGCGGATTAGACACCAAAAAATAACACTCAACAAATGGCTACAATTTAAGGAATGTGTTTAGGGACGGCATCAGATTCCTAATTGATGGAGAAAGGTCTGGTGGCAAGAAAAGCTGCTTCAAGGAGGTTGTCAAGTGTTTTCGCTCGACGATTCCATTATTGGGTGGTTGGTTTGGCCCTTGTTCCTGTAACTCGAATCCTAGCCCGGTATATCCCATTTTAATTTTACACCATTGTGAACCTTATTCCTTTTTTACTCTCTGATTGAGGTTCTCGGCATTGAAAAATCTTCGTAAACTAAATCCATGTGTATATGTTGACATTTAAGAGATATACACTCAAGAAAATCAAGGGCAATGGTGATATATATGCGGATTAGACACCAAAAAATAACACTCAACAAATGGCTACAATTTAAGAAATGTGTTTAATGACGGCATCAGATTCCTAATTGATGGGGAAATGTCTGGTGGCAAGAAAAGCTGCTTCTAGGAGGTTGTCAAGTGTTTTCGATTGACGATTCCATTCTTGGGTGGTTGGTTTGGCCCTTGTTCCTGTAACTCGAATCCTAGCCCGGTATAGCCCATTTTAATTTCACACCATTGTGAACCTTACGCCTTTTTTAATCTCTGATCCAGGTTCTCGGCATTGAAAATTCTTCGTAAACTAAATCGCACGTGTATATGTTGACATTTAAGAGATATACAGTCAAGAAAATCAAGGGCAATGGTGATATATATGCGGATTAGACCCCAAAAAATAACACTCAACAAATGGCTACAATTTAAGAAATGTGTTTAATGACGGCATCAGATTCCTAATTGATGGAGAATGGCCTGGTGGCAAGAAAAGCTGCTTCTAAGAGGTTGTAAAGTGTTTTCGATCGACGATTCCATTCTTGGGTGGTTGGTTTGGCCGTT
This sequence comes from Helianthus tuberosus, assembly GCA_030545235.1. NCBI lineage: Eukaryota > Viridiplantae > Streptophyta > Magnoliopsida > Asterales > Asteraceae > Helianthus > Helianthus tuberosus. The sequence continues at coordinate 421,065 of CM060438.1, read as the reverse complement.
GTTCCTGTAACTCGAATCCTAGCCCCGTATAGCCTATTTTAATTTTACACCAATGTGAACCTTACACCTTTTTTACTCTCTGATCGAGTTTCTCGGCATTGAAAAATCTTCGTAAACTAAATCACACGTGTATATGTTGACATTTAAGAGATATATAGTCAAGAAAATCAAGGCAATGGTGATATATATGCTGATTAGACACAAAAAAAAAAAAACACTCAACAAATGGCAACAATTTAAGGAATGTGTTTAGTGACGGCATTAGATTCCTAATTGATGGAGAAAGGTGTGGTGGCAAGAAAAGCTGCTTCTAGGAGGTTGTCAAGTGTTTTCGCTCGACGATTCCATTCTTTAGTGGTTGGTTTGGCCCTTGTTCCTGTAACTCGAATCCTAGCCCGGTATATCCCATTTTAATTTTACACCATTGTGAACCTTACGCCTTTTTTACTCTCTGATCGAGGTTCTCGGCATTGAAAAATCTTCGTAAACTAAATCACATGTGTATATGTTGACATTTAAGAGATATACAGTCAAGAAAATCAAGGGCAATGGTGATATATATGCGGATTAGACAACAAAAAATAACACTCAACAAATGGCTACAATTTAAGGAATGTGTTTAGGGACGACATCCGATTCCTAATTGATATAGAAAGGTCTGGTGGCAAGAAAAGCTGCTTCTAGGAGGTTGTCAAGTGTTTTCGCTCGACGATTCCATTCTTGGGTGGTTGGTTTGGCCCTTCTTCCTGTGACTCGAATCCTAGGCCGGTATATCCCATTTTAATTTTACACCATTGTGAACCTTACGCCTTTTTTACTCTCTGATCGAGGTTCTCGGCATTGAAAAATCTTCGTAAACTAAATCACACGTGTATATGTTGACATTTAAGAGATATACAGTCAAGAAAATCAAGGGCAATGGTGATATATATACGGATTAGACAACAAAAAATAACACTCAACAAATGGCTACAATTTAAGGAATGTGTTTAGGGACGACATCCGATTCCTAATTGATATAGAAAGGTCTGGTGGCAAGAAAAGCTGCTTCTAGGAGGTTGTCAAGTGTTTTCGCTCGACGATTCCATTCTTGGGTGGTTGGTTTGGCCCTTGTTACTGTGACTCGAATCCTAGACCGGTATATCCCATTTTAATTTTACACCATTGTGAACCTTACGCCTTTTTTACTCTCTGATCGAGGTTCTCGGCATTGAAAAATCTTCGTAAACTAAATCACACGTGTATATGTTGACATTTAAGAGATATACAGTCAAGAAAATCAAGGCAATGGTGATATATATGCGGATTAGACACCAAAAAATAACACTCAACAAATGGCTACAATTTAAGGAATGTGTTTAGGGACGGCATCAGATTCCTAATTGATGGAGAAAGGTCTGGTGGCAAGAAAAGCTGCTTCAAGGAGGTTGTCAAGTGTTTTCGCTCGACGATTCCATTATTGGGTGGTTGGTTTGGCCCTTGTTTCTGTAACTCGAATCCTAGCCCGGTATATCTCATTTTAATTTTACACCATTGTGAACCTTATGCCTTTTTTACTCTCTGATTGAGGTTCTCGGCATTGAAAAATCTTCGTAAACTAAATCACATGTGTATATGTTGACATTTAAGAGATATACAGTCAAGAAAATCAAGGGCAATGGTGATATATATGCGGATTAGACACCAAAAAATAACACTCAACAAATGGCTACAATTTAAGAAATGTGTTTAATGACGGCATCAGATTCCTAATAGATGGAGAAATGTCTGGTGGCAAGAAAAGCTGCTTCTAGGAGGTTGTCAAGTGTTTTCGATCGACGATTCAATTCTTGGGTGGTTGGTTTGGCCCTTGTTCCTGTAACTCGAATCCTAGCCCGGTATAGCCCATTTTAATTTTACACCATTGTGAACCTTACGCCTTTTTTAATCTCTGATCCAGGTTCTCGGCATTGAAAAATCTTCGTAAACTAAATCGCACGTGTATATGTTGACATTTAAGAGATATACAGTCAAGAAAATCAAGGGCAATGGTGATATATATGCGGATTAGACACCAAAAAATAACACTCAACAAATGGCTACAATTTAAGAAATGTGTTTAATGACGGCATCAGATTCCTAATTGATGGAGAAAGGTTTGGTGGCAAGAAAAGCTGCTTCTAGGAGGTTGTAAAGTGTTTTCGATCAACGATTCCATTCTTGAGTGGTTGGTTTGGCCCTTGTTTCTGTAACTCGAATCCTAGCCCGGTATAGCCCATTTTAATTTTACACCAATGTGAACCTTACGCCTTTTTTACTCTCTGATCGAGGTTCTCGGCATTGAAAAATCTTCGTAAACTAAATCACACGTGTATATGTTGACATTTAAGAGATATACAGTCAAGAAAATCATGGGCAATGGTGTTATATATGCGGATTAGACACCAAAAAATAACACTCAACAAATGGCTACAATTTAAGGAATGTGTTTAGGGACGACATCCGATTCCTAATTGATATAGAAAGGTCTGGTGGCAAGAAAAGCTGCTTCTAGGAGGTTGTCAAGTGTTTTCGCTCGACGATTCCATTCTTGGGTGGTTGGTTTGGCCCTTGTTCCTGTGACTCGAATGCTAGCCCGGTATATCCCATTTTAATTTTACACCATTGTGAACCTTACGCCGTTTTTACTCTCTGATCGAGGTTCTCGGCATTGAAAAATCTTCGTAAACAAAATCACACATGTATATGTTGACATTTAAGAGATATACAGTCAAGAAAATCAAGGCAATGGTGATATATATGCGGATTAGACACCAAAAAATAACACTCAACAAATGGCTACAATTTAAGGAATGTGTTTAGGGACGGCATCAGATTCCTAATTGATGGAGATAGGTCTGGTGGCAAGAAAAGCTGCTTCAAGGAGGTTGTCAAGTGTTTTCGCTCGACGATTCCATTATTGGGTGGTTGGTTTGGCCCTTGTTCCTGTAACTCGAATCCTAGCCCGGTATATCCCATTTTAATTTTACACCATTGTGAACCTTATGCCTTTTTTACTCTCTAATTGAGGTTCTCGGCATTGAAAAATCTTCGTAAACTAAATCACATGTGTATATGTTGACATTTAAGAGATATACACTCAAGAAAATCAAGGGCAATGGTGATACATATGCGGATTAGACACCAAAAAATAACACTCAACAAATGGCTACAATTTAAGAAATGTGTTTAATGACGGCATCAGATTCCTAATTGATGGAGAAATGTCTGGTGGCAAGAAAAGCTGCTTCTAGGAGGTTGTCAAGTGTTTTCGATCGACGATTCCATTCTTGGGTGGTTGGTTTGGCCCTTGTTCCTGTAACTCGAATCCTAGCCCGTTATAGCCCATTTTAATTTTACACCATTGTGAACCTTACGCCTTTTTTAATCTCTGATCCAGGTTCTCGGCATTGAAAAATCTTCGTAAACTAAATCGCACGTGTATATGTTGACATTTAAGAGATATACAGTCAAGAAAATCAAGGGCAATGGTGATATATATGCGGATTAGACACCAAAAAATAACACTCAACAAATGGCTACAATTTAAGAAACGTGTTTAATGACGACATCAGATTCCTAATTGATGGAGAAAGGTCTGGTGGCAAGAAAAGCTGCTTCTAGGAGGTTGTAAAGTGTTTTCGATCGACGATTCCATTCTTGGGTGGTTGGTTTGGCCCTTGTTCCTGTAACTCGAATCCTAGCCCGGTATAGCCCATTTTAATTTTACACCAATGTGAACCTTACGCCTTTTTTACTCTCTGATCGAGGTTCTCGGCATTGAAAAATCTTCGTAAACTAAATCACACGTGTATATGTTGACATTTAAGAGATATACAGTCAAGAAAATCAAGGCAAAGGTGATATATATGCGGATTAGACACAAAAAAAAACACTCAACAAATGGCTACAATTTAAGGAATGTGTTTAGTGACGGCATTAGATTCCTAATTGATGGAGAAAGGTCTGGTGGCAAGAAAAACTGCTTCTAGGAGGTTGTCAAGTGTTTTCGCTCGACGATTCCATTCTTGAGTGGTTGGTTTGACCCTTGTTCCTGTAACTCGAATCCTAGCCCGGTATATCCCATTTTAATTTTACATCATTGTGAACCTTACGCCTTTTTTACTCTCTGATCGAGGTTCTCGGCATTGAAAAATCTTCGTAAACTAAATCACACGTGTATATGTTGACATTTAAGTGATATACAGTCAAGAAAATCAAGGGCAATGGTGATATATATGCGGATTAGACACCAAAAAATAACACTCAACAAATGGCTACAATTTAAGGAATGTGTTTAGGGACGACATCCGATTCCTAATTGATATAGAAATGTCTGGTGGCAAGAAAAGCTGCTTCTAGGAGGTTGTCAAGTGTTTTCGCTCGACGATTCCATTCTTGGGTGGTTGGTTTGGCCCTTGTTCCTGTGACTCGAATCCTAGCCCGGTATATCCCATTTTAATTTTACACCATTGTGAACCTTACGCCTTTTTTACTCTCTGATCGAGGTTCTCGGCATTGAAAAATCTTCGTAAACTAAATCACACGTGTATATGTTGACATTTAAGAGATATACAGTCAAGAAAATCAAGGCAATGGTGATATATATGCGGATTAGACACCAAAAAATAACACTCAACAAATGGCTACAATTTAAGGAATGTGTTTAGGGACGGCATCAGATTCCTAATTGATGGAGAAAGGTCTGGTGGCAAGAAAAGCTACTTCAAGGAGGTTGTCAAGTGTTTTCGCTCGACGATTCCATTATTGGGTGGTTGGTTTAGCCCTTGTTCCTGTAACTCGAATCCTAGCCCGGTATATCCCATTTTAATTTTACACCATTGTGAACCTTATGCCTTTTTTACTCTCTGATTGAGGTTCTCGGCATTGAAAAATCTTCGTAAACTAAATCACATGTGTATATGTTGACATTTAAGAGATATACAGTCAAGAAAATCAAGGGCAATGGTGATATATATGCGGATTAGACACCAAACAATAACACTCAACAAATGGCTACAATTTAAGAAATGTGTTTAATGACGGCATCAGATTCCTAATTGATGGAGAAATGTCTGGTGGCAAGAAAAGCTGCTTCTAGGAGGTTGTCAAGTGTTTTCGATCGACGATTCCATTCTTGGGTGGTTGGTTTGGCCCTTGTTCCTGTAACTCGAATCCTAGCCCGGTATAGCCCATTTTAATTTTACACCATTGTGAACCTTACGCCTTTTTTAATCTCTGATCCAGGTTCTCGGCATTGAAAAATCTTCGTAAACTAAATCGCACGTTTATATGTTGACATTTAAGAGATATACAGTCAAGAAAATCAAGGGCAATGGTGATATATATGCGGATTAGACACCAAAAAATAACACTCAACAAATGGCTACAATTTAAGAAATGTGTTTAATGACGGCATCAGATTCCTAATTGATGGAGAAAGTTCTGGTGGCAAGAAAAGCTGCTTCTAGGAGGTTGTCAAGTGTTTTCGATCGACGATTCCATTCTTGGGTGGTTGGTTTGGCCCTTGTTCCTGTAACTCGAATCCTAGCCCGGTATAGCCCATTTTATTTTTACACCAATGTGAACCTTACGCCTTTTTTACTCTCTGATCGAGGTTCTCGGCATTGAAAAATCTTCGTAAACTAAATCACACGTGTATATGTTGACATTTAAGAGATATACAGTCAAGAAAATCAAGGCAATGGTGATATATATGCGGATTAGACACAAAAAAAACACTCAAGAAATGGCTACAATTTAAGGAATGTGTTTAGTGACGACATTAGATTCCTAATTGATAGAGAAAGGTCTGGTGGCAAGAAAAGCTGCTTCTAGGAGGTTGTCAAGTGTTTTCGCTCGACGATTCCATTCTTGGGTGGTTGGTTTGGCCCTTGTTCCTGTAACTCGAATCCTAGCCCGGTATATCCCATTTTAATTTTACACCATTGTGAACCTTACGACTTTTTTACTCTCTGATCGAGGTTATCGGCATTGAAAAATCTTCGTAAACTAAATCACACGTGTATATGTTGACATTTAAGAGATATACTGTAACATCCCAATTTTTGGATGTATAATAAATATATAAGTAAACCTCTTTATAATGTGCAAATAAATATCCTCGTGATATGTATTAATAAGTAATCTTTATATCTGGTAAGTTAAAGAATTTAAGATATGGTTAATGATGGTTAATAATATGATTACTAAGTTTGGTCAACTATTGATCCTTTATGAGATTATAGGGGTGCAATATGGTAACATTTAAACACAATAAGCTGATTATAGCTCTAAAGGATGCCACGTTTATTTTTATTCTCTCTCCCAAAAAGTTGTGTGTTTGTGTGCTTTGTGTGTACATGCAATCGGCCAGCAAAGGTGAAAAGAAGAAGAAGAAGAAAAAAATGTGACCAAACTTCAAATTGGAACTAGATTCCTTCAATAATCCATCTTTTCATCGTCTCTTGGTGATTTGAAATCCAAACTTCAACATCTGGTAAGTTCTTCAAAACCCTAAGTAGGTTTCTTTGATGCGAGACGATTTGGGTTGTAGTAGTTTTGTAGTATGCTTTGTTTATATTGATGAGTTATAGTATAAATTTGAGATTAAAATGGTTCAAAACTGATATGATCGAAATCATTGTCGTTGTGTGTTTGACCCGACAATGTGTTGCTAGATTGAAGCTTAGTATGTTTAAAATACCGGTTTAAAGGATGATTATATGACAAAATATTATGCTAATGTGACGTTTCAGATGGTTTGGCATACTAGAATTCGATTGTAGATTATAAACCAGTCGATGGGACTGCTGAACACATAATGTAAGTTTCTTGACCATTCCTCTCGTTAAGAACAATTACATGGTTATACTATTTACTAACTAATTTGTTTGATCATACCGGGAATGAATTGAGTTATTGTAGTACAACCTTGTTATCTTGGATTGTATACTTAGATTTGTTATTTCAATCTGCATTGCAACCTAACAATGACGAGGTAACGTGACTTCAAACCTGGTGTCTATTCTTACTTATGGAAGTATTACATATGACGAGATTAAATTGGATTGTTGAAGTAATGCCAGATATAAAAAAAAAATATTAGCAACTTTCGTTTTTTTTTTAACCATGAACTTGGAACTGCTTCTGAATGACAAGTTATTAATTGTCATACTATGTTTGATTATAAGACCATGGTATGTGGTGAAAGGTTTCGAATACATAGAACGTGTTCTAAAATTAAACGAGTATAATAATATACTCTACTCTTTGAATGAATGTCCTACAAGTATTTAAGTAATGTTTTCATCTATAATATACTTATGGTGACTTTGGCCTTTCAGGTAAACACCTTGATGGTTGATCTACTATGAATTCTTGGATAGAAAGACGAAGGCAACCTTAGTAAACTAGCACTGGTGTTTATCTAGTTAACTTTCATTGAAGTTTGTTTGTGCCAACTTCTATAAACCCCACCCACAATGATTTTTGTATATATAGTTAAACATGTAAATGATCTAGGTTTTGCTTCCGCTGAAGTAGTTTAATGTGTTTACACTGGGACTTTTATGCAAATACAAGTTTATTAACTTCTAATTTTTTTTAAACATTTTTAAGAAAGTGGGTGTTACAAGTTGGTATCAGAGCACTGGTTTGAGCGATTTAAGTATCCAGAAGGTACTTAAACTCAAACCTGAAATGCTCTTGAGGTGGGTGTTTTATCCGAGTCTTGATGAGGAGACTCAAAGTTAAGAGGTAAATTACCCTTCCGTAACTGTTATGATATTTTTTAGGAGAAGTACTTGAAAGGGGTGGTGATTATGGGACAATGAAGGGTAATAAAAAAAAAACACTTGGTTAGTAAGATATATACAGGGATGATAAGAATGTTGGAGTATGGTAGATTAACTTTCATGCCTGGCCAGTATGAAGGTTAATATAACATACACTCTTGTTCTTACAAAAACCATATTATATATTAAACTAACAAATGAATTTGGAATAACAAAGTGTGTTAAAGTATGAAATTGGTCTTATGACCATACCAAAGTGTGCTAAACTTTTGAAGGGTCTTTATGACCTAATAAAAGTGAGATTTTGTCTAAACGATCCATTACAGGAAATTTTGTCTAAAAATATTTCATGAAAAGTGTACAAAAGTCTTTTGATTTTAACTAATGAAGTTTAGAGGCCCTTGACCTCATTAAAGACGCTTAGAAGTCTTTTGACTTCATTAAAGGTGTGAAAATTATCCGGTTGTAAGAGTCATCGGTGGGTGAACATCCGGAGTAAAAGGATTAAAGGAATGAACGACCATTCTGTTGCATGAGTCACATGTGTGAGTGACCATTCAGATGTAAGAGTCAAAAAGTGTGGAAATCATCTGGTTGTAAGAGTCACCGGTGGGTGACCATCCGGAGTAAAAGGATTAAAGGTGTGAACGACCATTCTGATCTAAGAGTCACAGGTGTGAGTGACCATTCAGATGTAAGAGTCAAAAGGTGTGAAAATTATCAGGCTGTATAAGTCACTGGTGGGTGACCATCCAGATTAAAAGGATCAAAGGTGTGAATGACCACTCTGTTGTAAGAGTCACAGGTGTGAGTGACCATTCAGATGGAAGTCACAAGGTATGGAAATCCAATGGTTTATATATGCAGATTGATCCTCGGTGGTTATAATGCAAACTGATCTGCCATGGTTATTTATGTGGCCTAACGGTTCATGGTGAATTTTATGGGCTGATCATTTGGGAGTTCTGCAGGGGATAACCAACATACTGGGATTCAAAAGAACTGATTTAAAGACGGTGACCTTAAAGGCAAATAAGCACTAACTCAGACAATAGTCTCTAGTGGGAAAGAACGGTCCACTGGGCTTCGAGTCTTACAATCTAAAGGTGCTGTTTTGAAATCCAAGTTATTCTTGTATGAAGAGTTGAAGGTAGACGGGTCACATGTCTCAAATCAAGGAAAATAATGAATATTATGGCTAAAGTAAGCCAATCTTACCTCAAAATTTACATACATCCTTCTTATTTATTATTGATGCCTTAGATTGTAATCTAATGCATGTGGCTTATCACATAAAGTTTTTAAGGCATGGGTATTATGAGTTGTATATTTGATCTAATAATGCCATTGAAGGATATAGATATGAACAAGTATATTTTATAAGAAGCAAGGTGAGCAAAGATTGTTCATCGATTGATTAAAGTTATAAGAAGATTTATAATGGATATTATCTATATGTGGCTACTTATGCAAATCTCATTAAATGTTTTAGCTTACAGACTGATGAATGTAAGTGTAGGTTAAGGTTATGGTGAAAGATTTAAATACATAATACTAATCACTAGACGTGCATTAAAAAAAAAGGGAATGAAAAATGAGGTAAGAGTTAAATTCTTCTTTATTTTGTTTAACCTAGTTGGTCAAATTGGTTAAGGATTTCTTCACTAGATATGTATGATACTATACGCCTAAACTGATGCTATTCTTGAGGTATCATATTGAAGATTAAACACTATAGAATACATTGTCAAGCAGGGTTTGCCTTTTTGGCAGAAGTTTATGGCCAACTGTAGTGGTGTAGTATTTCATGCCTAGCTACAATGAAATCTAAAAAAAAAAAAAGTTATTAAGTTTAATTTAGAGCCGCAACAATAATTTTGGGATAAGGAAAGGGCTTTAAGTATATATGGTTGTGTTTGAGAATTAAACGGGTCAAGGATTTCTTGATAATAATGAGTTTTGGATTATACTGTTAAACTCAAAGTGATGGCCAAGTTAAAAGTCAAAGAATTCTCGTTAATGAGGTTTGCGAATTTTTTTTATAATGTACTTTCAACCTGTTTGGTTAATTAGCTGCAATCCCTAGTTAAGTATGTGAACACAAGTGAGCTGTTTTATGGTGGAATGTTGGATTTTTATTGTTGAGTACCTCCCGACCCTATAGTCATTTAACCTAGCAGCTGAATCTGATCTTTTTAGTACATGGTACCGAGTTTATCCTAATGAAAAATATGGTTTTATGTGGCTAATGTTTGTTTATTGGCCCATAGTTTCTGTCATCAACACTTATCCGGTTGATGACAATACTACATTGAGTAAGTGCTTAAATGCACAATGGGTCAAATGGGTTGAAATGGATGTACTATAGTTTGAAATCTGCATAAGTTGATTTTTATTTTCGTTAATGCCTATTATCATTACACTTATTTATTCTATTTTGTGGTGATAATAGTTAATATGAATATACAAGAATATATATGGTCAAAGTGAATTTTAAGACTTGAGAAGGGTCATTTTGACTGCAAATATATAATTTGTATTATCAACAAATTATAATCACTATCAGGGATAAGACTAGTGCATTTAAAGAGATATTTGCAAATTCAGATTCAGAAGTAGGTTATAAAGGGTTAAAATAATAATGTTGATGAATTACAAATAAAATGATTAAAAGATTATCACTTGAAAATTAAGTTTCATGATATACTAGTTTACCTTGAAAAAAAAAAAAATGGAATAAATGTTAAGCATCAAATTTATTCATTCATACTTTAGAGTATTAAACAATTTTTACTTTTGAAGACCATACTTGTTGAAAGGGGAGAAATTTTTAACATCCTAGATCGAGCCTGGGTTGTTGGTCACACGCTTGGTTTATTTTTATTTTTATTTTTATTTTTTTTCAAAAAAAAAAGAAGAAAAGATTGAGTTGGTCTTTTGCATATATTCTCTTGGCTTCTGCATTGTTCCAAGAGAGGCAATGGTTATGGCCTTGCACATGATGGAAAAAAAAAAGATAGAAACAAAATTCGAAGGAGGCAACAAGAAATTAAGAAGAGATCATCAAGAAAGCCTTCATCTCGTATAAGAATGGCTTAAAAACAAATTGTAAGTCACATTTTACCCTAAACTTTCAATTTAGTTTAGCTACTCGTATGTGGGTATGTTGAATCGTAACGTAAATCTGTGCAAATTAGGGGAGATGGGAGCATAAAATGCTCAACAAGTATGTAAAGAGGTTAAATAATGCTGAACCCAGGTTGTTAGAAATGAACCCTACTTTACTAAACTGGCTGATTTGGGTTAAAGATTAACTAGTGCTATTAATTTGACATATTAGCTGATGGACCAACAATATTTCAATAGACAATGGTAACCAAAATATAATAAGAAATCAAGCTTTGTCAATTTAGAAAAAGATGTATGTTAGCATGATAAAGTCTTGAAACTGTTAAGGGGTCATGAACTAATTATGAAATTTTAATAAAGAAAGGATGAATTTTGCAACTGAAGTAATATTACTCTTACATAATGGGAATAACTTATATCTTAAATCATGAAATGGTTAATACGAAGAACAAAGTAGGTCGCTTTATAACTTATTATCTGGTGCATGCCCTATGTTTGATGAAATGCCACAATGATGAAATTTGTTCGTTTTAAGTTTAACCAAGCTTAATTAAACAAAAATCCCTTATATAGAGGTGTGCCATAATTCATGATTCTTTATGTGTGGGTTGGGGAAATCTGTCACCAAAGTAAGTTGTTAAGTAAAATAATAAGGGTGCCTTAAAGTCATGGAACTTATGGATCCATTATTGGTAAATGGAGAGTAAATAAGTTTTAGCCATAATCAAGATGAAATGAAGAGGTAATGGAATGAAGTTTATTTTGTTATCCTGAACTTGGTTATGAATATGTGATAAGTTTGACTCCAACAAGTCACTAGCTTGCTGGAGGAATTCCAGAGACAAGGAATCCTACGTGCGAAGGTAAGTGCTATACTTTAGGTACATTATTGAATGTCAGCTAAATGGTTATTTTTGTATGTGTATAAGTGGAAAAATTACTTATTGTTGAATCAAGTGATGCTGTCATATAATGGAATATAAATAGTAGAGTGTTGTAAAATTATTGATATGAAAACATGAGGTCGACTTATGTTGTTAGTGTCTAATTACAAATCAATACATTGTTATAACCAAATTGATTGGTAAAGTTACAAGCGTTTATGTGATTAAAGAGTCTAAGTGTTATTGAAGTCTTTTTTTTTCCGTAAGGAATAAATTACGAACAAGCAGGTTCGAATAATGGGTTCAACATGAATTGTGTAAGAATTAGAATAAAATTTGGATGAGTGGTTCTATTTGGAAAGTTCATGTAAGGTGTAAATGATCAAATTTTAGCATTTAATTCAAAAATCAACATATGACTTCAAAATATTGAAAATAAGCTTGCATGGTGCAAGTGTTCAGATAGGATTGAAACTATAATTTGTCTAATAAAATGAAGAGTGAGCTAGATATTTCAATTAGAATTAAACTAGAAGGAGTTGACCTTCCCTTAAAATACATGTTGCTAGTAGTTATGGTCAAGACGAAGAACTATAGCCTTGTTCTTGGTGATCTGGACTGCTTGTCTTCATTTCAGCCAGTAAGCTTGTCGCTTGGGGTTGCTGTTTTTTTTTCTTTATTCGAAAACATCATTTAATTTTTTTATATATTGGTGTATTGGCGACTTCATTAGGGTAAGGTGACTAGAATATGGTACGACCACCGATTATTATTATTTTGTATAATAGGTTTCGTGGACGAAACCTCATTTTAGTGGGGGAGAGTTGTAACATCCCAATTTTTGGATGTATAATAAATATATAAGTAAACCTCTTTATAATGTGCAAATAAATATCCTCGTGATATGTATTAATAAGTAATCTTTATATCTGGTAAGTTAAAGAATTTAAGATATGGTTAATGATGGTTAATAATATGATTACTAAGTTTGGTCAACTATTGATCCTTCATGAGATTATAGGGGTGCAATATGGTAACATTTAAACACAATAAGCTGATTATAGCTCTAAAGGATGCCACGTTTATTTTTATTCTCTCTCCCAAAAAGTTGTGTGTTTGTGTGCTTTGTGTGTACATGCAATCGGCCAGCAAAGGTGAAAAGAAGAAGAAGAAGAAAAAAATGTGACCAAACTTCAAATTGGAACTAGATTCCTTCAATAATCCATCTTTTCATCGTCTCTTGGTGATTTGAAATCCAAACTTCAACATCTGGTAAGTTCTTCAAAACCCTAAGTAGGTTTCTTTGATGCGAGACGATTTGGGTTGTAGTAGTTTTGTAGTATGCTTTGTTTATATTGATGAGTTATAGTATAAATTTGAGATTAAAATGGTTCAAAACTGATATGATCGAAATCATTGTCGTTGTGTGTTTGACCCGACAATGTGTTGCTAGATTGAAGCTTAGTATGTTTAAAATACCGGTTTAAAGGATGATTATATGACAAAATATTATGCTAATGTGACGTTTCAGATGGTTTGGCATACTAGAATTCGATTGTAGATTATAAACCAGTCGATGGGACTGCTGAACACATAATGTAAGTTTCTTGACCATTCCTCTCGTTAAGAACAATTACATGGTTATACTATTTACTAACTAATTTGTTTGATCATACCGGGAATGAATTGAGTTATTGTAGTACAACCTTGTTATCTTGGATTGTATACTTAGATTTGTTATTTCAATCTGCATTGCAACCTAACAATGACGAGGTAACGTGACTTCAAACCTGGTGTCTATTCTTACTTATGGAAGTATTACATATGACGAGATTAAATTGGATTGTTGAAGTAATGCCAGATATAAAAAAAAAAATATTAGCAACTTTCGTTTTTTTTTTAACCATGAACTTGGAACTGCTTCTGAATGACAAGTTATTAATTGTCATACTATGTTTGATTATAAGACCATGGTATGTGGTGAAAGGTTTCGAATACATAGAACGTGTTCTAAAATTAAACGAGTATAATAATATACTCTACTCTTTGAATGAATGTCCTACAAGTATTTAAGTAATGTTTTCATCTATAATATACTTATGGTGACTTTGGCCTTTCAGGTAAACACCTTGATGGTTGATCTACTATGAATTCTTGGATAGAAAGACGAAGGCAACCTTAGTAAACTAGCACTGGTGTTTATCTAGTTAACTTTCATTGAAGTTTGTTTGTGCCAACTTCTATAAACCCCACCCACAATGATTTTTGTATATATAGTTAAACATGTAAATGATCTAGGTTTTGCTTCCGCTGAAGTAGTTTAATGTGTTTACACTGGGACTTTTATGCAAATACAAGTTTATTAACTTCTAATTTTTTTTAAACATTTTTAAGAAAGTGGGTGTTACATATACAGTCAAGAAAATCAAGGGCAATGGTGATATATATGCGGATTAGACACCAAAAAATAACACTCAACAAATGGCTACAATTTAAGGAATGTGTTTAGGGACGACATCCGATTCCTAATTGATATAGAAAGGTCTGGTGGCAAGAAAAGCTGCTTCTAGGAGGTTGTCAAGTGTTTTCGCTCAACGATTCCATTCTTGGGTGGTTGGTTTGGCCCTTGTTCCTGTAACTCGAATCCTAGCCCGGTATAGCCCATTTTAATTTTACACCATTGTGAACCTTACGCCTTTTTTAATCTCTGATCCAGGTTCTCGGCATTGAAAAATCTTTGTAAACTAAATCGCACGTGTATATGTTGACATTTAAGAGATATACAGTCAAGAAAATCAAGGGCAATGGTGATATATATGCGGATTAGACACCAAAAAATAACACTCAACAAATGGCTACAATTTAAGAAATGTGTTTAATGACGGCATCAGATTCCTAATTGATGGAGAAAGGTCTGGTGGCAAGAAAAGCTGCTTCTAGGAGGTTGTCAAGTGTTTTCGATCGACGATTCCATTCTTGGGTGGTTGGTTTGGCCCTTGTTCCTGTAACTCGAATCCTAGCCCGGTATAGCCCATTTTAATTTTACACCAATGTGAACCTTACGCCTTTTTTACTCTCTGATCGAGGTTCTCGGCATTGAAAAATCTTCGTAAACTAAATCACACGTGTATATGTTGACATTTAAGAGATATACAGTCAAGAAAATCAAGGCAATGGTGATATATATGCGGATTAGACACAAAAAAAACACACTCAACAAATGGCTACAATTTAAGGAATGTGTTTAGTGACGACATTAGATTCCTAATTGATGGAGAAAGGTCTGGTGGCAAGAAAAGCTGCTTCTAGTAGGTTGTCAAGTGTTTTCGCTCGACGATTCCATTCTTGGGTGGTCGGTTTGGCCCTTGTTCCTGTAACTCGAATCCTAGCCCGGTATATCCCATTTTAATTTTACACCATTGTGAACCTTACGCCTTTTTTACTCTCTGATCGAGGTTCTCGGCATTGAAAAATCTTCGTAAACTAAATCACACGTGTATATGTTGACATTTAAGAGATATACAGTCAAGAAAATCATGGGCAATGGTGATATATATGCGGATTAGACACCAAAAAATAACACTCAACAAATGGCTACAATTTAAGGAATGTGTTTAGGGACGACATCCGATTCCTAATTGATATAGAAAGGTCTGGTGGCAAGAAAAACTGCTTCTAGGAGGTTGTCAAGTGTTTTCGCTCGACGATTCCATTCTTGGGTTGTTGGTTTGGCCCTTGTTCCTGTAACTCGAATCCTAGCCCGATATATCCCATTTTAATTTTACACCATTGTGAACCTTATGCCTTTTTTACTCTCTGATCGAGGTTGTCGGCATTGAGAAATCTTCGTAAACTATATCACACGTGTATATGTTGACATTTAAGAGATATACAGTCAAGAAAATCAAGGGAAATGGTGATATATATGCGGATTAGACACCAAAAAATAACACTCAACAAATGGCAACAATTTAAGAAATGTGTTTAATGACGGCATCAGATTCCTAATTGATGGAGAAAGGTCTGGTGGCAAGAAAAGCTGCTTCTAGGAGGTTGTCAAGTGTTTTCGATCGACGATTCCATTCTTGGGTGGTTGGTTTGGCCCTTGTTCCTGTAACTCGAATCCTATCTCGGTATAGCCCATTTTAATTTTACACCAATGTGAACCTTACGCCTTTTTTACTCTCTGATCGAGGTTCTCGGCATTGAAAAATCTTCGTAAACTAAATCACACGTGTATATGTTGACATTTAAGAGATATACAGTCAAGAAAATCAAGGAAATGGTGATATATATGCGGATTAGACACAAAAAAAAAAACACTCAACAAATGGCTACAATTTAAGGAATGTGTTTAGTGACGGCATTAGATTCCTAATTGATGGAGAAAGGTCTGGTGGCATGAAAAGCTGCTTCTAGGAGGTTGTCAAGTGTTTTCGCTCGACGATTCCATTCTTGAGTGGTTGGTTTGGCCCTTGTTCCTGTAACTCGAATCCTAGCCCGGTATATCCCATTTTAATTTTACACCATTGTGAACCTTACGCCTTTTTTACTCTCTGATCGAGGTTCTCGGCATTGAAAAATCTTCGTAAACTAAATCACACGTGTATATGTTGACATTTAAGAGATATACTGTCAAGAAAATCAAGGGCAATGGTGATATATATGCGGATTAGACACCAAAAAATAACACTCAACAAATGGCTACAATTTAAGGAATGTGTTTAGGGACGACATCCGATTCCTAATTGATATAGAAAGGTTTGGTGGCAAGAAAAGCTGCTTCTAGGAGGTTGTCAAGTGTTTTCGCTCGACGATTCCATTCTTGGGTGGTTGGTTTGGCCCTTGTTCCTGTGACTCGAATCCTAGTCCGGTATATCCCATTTTAATTTTACACCATTGTGAACCTTACGCCTTTTTTACTCTCTGATCGAGGTTCTCGGCATTGAAAAATCTTCGTAAACTAAATCACACGTGTATATGTTGACATTTAAGAGATATACAGTCAAGAAAATCAAGGCAATGGTGATATATATGCGGATTAGACACCAAAAAATAACACTCAACAAATGGCTACAATTTAAGAAATGTGTTTAGGGACGGCATCAGATTCCTAATTGATGGAGAAAGGTCTGGTGGCAAGAAAAGCTGCTTCAAGTAGGTTGTCAAGTGTTTTCGCTCGACGATTCCATTATTGGGTGGTTGGTTTGGCCCTTGTTCCTGTAACTCGAATCCTAGCCCGGTATATCCCATTTTAATTTTACACCATTGTGAACCTTACGCCTTTTTTACTCTCTGATCGAGGTTCTCGGCATTGAAAAATCTTCGTAAACTAAATCACACGTGTATATGTTGACATTTAAGAGATATACAGTCAAGAAAATCAAGGAAATGGTGATATATATGCGGATTAGACACAAAAAAAAAAACACTCAACAAATGGCTACAATTTAAGGAATGTGTTTAGGGACGACATCCGATTCCTAATTGATATAGAAATGTCTGGGGGCAAGAAAAGCTGCTTCTAGGAGGTTGTCAAGTGTTTTCGCTCGACGATTCCATTCTTGGGTGGTTGGTTTGGCCCTTGTTCCTGTGACTCGAATCCTAGCCCGGTATATCCCATTTTAATTTTACACCATTGTGAACCTTACGCCTTTTTTACTCTCTGATCGAGGTTCTCGGCATTGAAAAATCTTCGTAAACTAAATCACACGTGTATATGTTGACATTTAAGAGATATACTGTCAAGAAAATCAAGGGGCAATGGTGATATATATGCGGATTAGACACCAAAAAATAACACTCAACAAATGGCTACAATTTAAGGAATGTGTTTAGGGACGACATCCGATTCCTAATTGATATAGAAAGGTCTGGTGGCAAGAAAAGCTGCTTCTAGGAGGTTGTCAAGTGTTTTCGCTCGACGATTCCATTCTTGGGTGGTTGGTTTGGCCCTTGTTCCTGTGACTCGAATCCTAGTCCGGTATATCCCATTTTAATTTTACACCAATGTGAACCTTACGCCTTTTTTACTCTCTGATCGAGGTTCTTGGCATTGAAAAATCTTCGTAAACTAAATCACACGTGTATATGTTGACATTTAAGAGATATACAGTCAAGAAAATCAAGGCAATGGTGATATATATGCGGATTAGACACCAAAAAATAACACTCAACAAATGGCTACAATTTAAGAAATGTGTTTAGGGACGGCATCAGATTCCTAATTGATGGAGAAAGGTCTGGTGGCAAGAAAAGCTGCTTCAAGTAGGTTGTCAAGTGTTTTCGCTCGACGATTCCATTATTGGGTGGTTGGTTTGGCCCTTGTTCCTGTAACTCGAATCCTAGCCCGGTATATCCCATTTTAATTTTACACCATTGTGAACCTTACGCCTTTTTTACTCTCTGATCGAGGTTCTCGGCATTGAAAAATCTTCGTAAACTAAATCACACGTGTATATGTTGACATTTAAGAGATATACAGTCAAGAAAATCAAGGCAATGGTGATATATATTCGGATTAGACACAAAAAAAAACACTCAACAAATGGCTACAATTTAAGGAATGTGTTTAGTGACGACATTAGATTCCTAATTGATGGAGAAAGGTCCGGTGGCAAGAAAAGCTGCTTCTAGGAGGTTGTCAAGTGTTTTCGCTCGACGATTCCATTCATGGGTGGTTGGTTTGGCCCTTGTTCCTGTAACTCGAATCCTAGCCCGGTATATCCCATTTTAATTTTACACCATTGTGAACCTTACGCCTTTTTTACTCTCTGATCGATGTTCTCGGCATTGAAAAATATTCGTAAACTAAATCACACGTGTATATGTTGACATTTAAGAGATATACAGTCAAGAAAATCATGGGCAATGGTGATATATATGCGGATTAGACACCAAAAAATAACACTCAACAAATGGCTACGATTTAAGGAATGTGTTTAGGGACGACATCCGATTCCTAATTGATATAGAAAGGTCTGATGGCAAGAAAAGCTGCTTCAAGGAGGTTGTCAAGTGTTTTCGCTCGACGATTCCATTCTTGGGTGGTTGGTTTGGCCCTTGTTCCTGTAACTCAAATCCTAGACCGATATATATCCATTTTAATTTTACACCATTGTGAACCTTATGCCTTTTTTACTCTCTGATCGAGGTTCTCGGCATTGAAAAATCTTCGTAAACTATATCACACGTGTATATGTTGACATTTAAGAGATATACAGTCAAGAAAATCAAGGGAAATGGTGATATATATGCGGATTAGACACCAAAAAATAACACTCAACAAATGGCTACAATTTAAGAAATGTGTTTAATGACGGCATCAGATTCCTAATTGATGGAGAAAGGTCTGGTGGCAAGAAAAGCTGCTTCTAGGTGGTTGTAAAGTGTTTTCGATCGACGATTCCATTCTTGGGTGGTTGGTTTGGCCCTTGTTCCTGTAACTCGAATCCTATCTCGGTATAGCCCATTTTAATTTTACACCAATGTGAACCTTACGCCTTTTTTACTCTCTGATCAAGGTTCTCGGCATTGAAAAATTTTCCTAAACTAAATCACACGTGTATATGTTGACATTTAAGAGATATACAGTCAAGAAAATCAAGGAAATGGTGATATATATGCGGATTAGACACAAAAAAAAAAAAACACTCAACAAATGGCTACAATTTAAGGAATGTGTTTAGTGACGGCATTAGATTCCTAATTGATGGAGAAAGGTCTGGTGGCAAGAAAAGCTGCTTCTCGGAGGTTGTCAAGTGTTTTCGCTCGACGATTCCATTCTTGAGTGGTTGGTTTGGCCCTTGTTCCTGTAACTCGAATCCTAGCCCGGTATATCCCATTTTAATTTTACACTATTATGAACCTTACGCCTTTTTTACTCTCTGATCGAGGTTCTCGGCATTGAAAAATCTTCGTAAACTAAATCACACGTGTATATGTTGACATTTAAGAGATATACAGTCAAGAAAATCAAGGGCAATGGTGATATATATGCGGATTAGACACCAAAAAATAACACTCAACAAATGGCTAAAATTTAAGGAATGTGTTTAGCGATGACATCCGATTCCTAATTGATATAGAAAGGTCTGGTGGCAAGAAAAGCTACTTCTAGGAGGTTGTCAAGTGTTTTCACTCGACGATTCCATTCCTGGGTGGTTGGTTTGGCCCTTGTTCCTGTGACTCGAATCCTAGCCCGGTATATCCCATTTTAATTTTACACCATTGTGAACCTTACGCCTTTTTTACTCTCTGATCGAGGTTCTCGGCATTGAAAAATCTTCGTAAACTAAATCACACGTGTATATGTTGACATTTAAGAGATATACAGTCAAGAAAATCAAGGCAATGGTGATATATATGCGGATTAGACACCAAAAAATAACACTCAACAAATGGCTACAATTTAAGAAATGTGTTTAGGGACGGCATCAGATTCCTAATTGATGGAGAAAGGTCTGGTGGCAAGAAAAGCTGCTTCAAGTAGGTTGTCAAGTGTTTTCGCTCGACGATTCCATTATTGGGTGGTTGGTTTGGCCCTTGTTCCTGTAACTCGAATCCTAGCCCGGTATATCCCATTTTAATTTTACACCATTGTGAACCTTATTCCTTTTTTACTCTCTGATTGAGGTTCTCGGCATTGAAATATCTTCGTAAACTAAATCACATGTGTATATGTTGACATTTAAGAGATATACACTCAAGAAAATCAAGGGCAATGGTGATATATATCTGGATTAGACACCAAAAAATAACACTCAACAAATGGCTACAATTTAAGAAATGTGTTTAATGACGGCATCAGATTCCTAATTGATGGAGAAATGTCTGGTGGCAAGAAAAGCTGCTTCTAGGAGGTTGTCAAGTGTTTTCGATCGACGATTCCATTCTTGGGTGGTTGGTTTGGCCCTTGTTCCTGTAACTCGAAACCTAGCCCGGTATAGCCCATTTTAATTTTACACCATTGTGAACCTTACGCCTTTTTTAATCTCTGATCCAGGTTCTCGGCATTGAAAAATCTTCGTAAACTAAATCGCACGTGTATATGTTGATATTTAAGAGATATACAGTCAAGAAAATCAAGGGCAATGGTGATATATATGCGGATTAGACACCAAAAAATATCACTCAACAAATGGCTACAATTTAAGAAATGTGTTTAATGACGGCATCAGATTCCTAATTGATGGAGAAAGGTCTGGTGGCAAGAAAAGCTGCTTCTAGGAGGTTGTAAAGTGTTTTCGATCGACGATTCCATTCTTGGGTGGTTGGTTTGGCCCTTGTTCCTGTAACTCGAATCCTAGCCCGGTATAGCCCATTTTTATTTTACACCAATGTGAACCTTACGCCTTTTTTACTCTCTGATCGAGGTTCTCGGCATTGAAAAATCTTCGTAAACTAAATCACACGTGTATATGTTGACATTTAAGAGATATACAGTCAAGAAAATCAAGGCAATGGTGATATATATGCGGATTAGACACAAAAAAAAACACTCAACCAATGGCTACAATTTAAGTAATGTGTTTAGTGACGGCATTAGATTCCTAATTGATGGAGAAAGGTCTGGTGGCAAGAAAAGCTGCTTCTAGGAGGTTGTCAAGTGTTTTCGCTCGACGATTCCATTCTTGAGTGGTTGGTTTAGCCCTTGTTCCTGTAACTCGAATCCTAGCCCGGTATATCCCATTTTAATTTTACACCATTGTGAACCTTACGCCTTTTTTACTCTCTGATCGAGGTTCTCGGCATTGAAAAATCTTCGTAAACTAAATCACACGTGTATATGTTGACATTTAAGAGATATACAATCAAGAAAATAAAGGGCAATGGTGATATATATGCGGATTAGACACCAAAAAATAACACTCAACAAATGGCTACAATTTAAGGAATGTGTTTAGGGACGGCATCAGATTCCTAATTGATGGAGAAAGGTCTGGTGGCAAGAAAAGCTGCTTCAAGGAGGTTGTCAAGTGTTTTCTCTCGACGATTCCATTATTGGGTGGTTGGTTTGGCCATTGTTCTTGTAACTCGAATCCTAGCCCGGTATATCCCATTTTAATTTTACACCATTGTGAACCTTATGCCTTTTTTACTCTCTGATCGAGGTTCTCTGCATTGAAAAATCTTCGTAAACTAAATCACACGTGTATATGTTGATATTTAAGAGATATACAGTCAAGAAAATCAAGGCAATGGTGATATATATGCGGATTAGACACCAAAAAATAACACTCAACAAATGGCTACAATTTAAGGAATGTGTTTAGGGACGGCATCAGATTCCTAATTGATGGAGAAATGTCTAGTGGCAAGAAAAGCTGCTTCTCGGAGGTTGTCAAGAGTTTTCGATCGACGATTCCATTCTTGGGTGGTTGGTTTGGCCCTTGTTCCTGTAACTAGAATCCTAGCCCGGTATAGCCCATTTTAATTTTACACCATTGTGAACCTTACGCCTTTTTTAATCTCTGATCCAGGTTCTCGGCATTGAAAAATCTTCGTAAACTAAATCGCACGTGTATATGTTGACATTTAAGAGATATACAGTCAAGAAAATCAAGGGCAATGGTGATATATATGCGGATTAGACACCAAAAAATAACACTCAACAAATGGCTACAATTTAAGAAATGTGTTTAATGACGGCATCAGATTCCTAATTGATGGAGAAAGGTCTAGTGGCAAGAAAAGCTGCTTCTAGGAGGTTGTAAAGTGTTTTCGATCGACGATTCCATTCTTGGGTGGTTGGTTTGGCCCTTGTTCCTGTAACTCTAATCCTAGCCCGGTATAGCCCATTTTAATTTTACACCAATGTGAACCTTACGCCTTTTTTACTCTCTGATCGAGGTTCTCGGCATTGAAAAATCTTCGTAAACTAAATCACACGTGTATATGTTGACATTTAAGAGATATACAGTCAAGAAAATCAAGGGCAATGGTGATATATATGCGGATTAGACACCAAAAAATAACACTCAACAAATGGCTACAATTTAAGGAATGTGTTTAGTGACGGCATTAGATTCCAAATTGATGGAGAAAGGTCTGGTGGCAAGAAAAGCTGCTTCTAGGAGGTTGTCAAGTGTTTTCGCTCGACGATTCCATTCTTGAGTGGTTGGTTTGGCCCTTGTTCCTGTAACTCGAATCCTAGCCCGGTATATCCCATTTTAATTTTACACCATTGTGAACCTTACGCCTTTTTTACTCTCTGATCGAGGTTCTCGGCATTGAAAAATCTTCGTAAACTAAATCACACGTGTATATGTTGACATTTAAGAGATATACAGTCAAGAAAATCAAGGGCAATGGTGATATATATGCGGATTAGACATCAAAAAATAACACTCAACAAATGGCTACAATTTAAGGAATGTGTTTAGGGATGACATCCGATTCCTAATTGTTATAGAAAGGTCTGGTGGTAAGAAAAGCTGCTTCTAGGAGGTTGTCAAGTGTTTTCGCTCGACGATTCCATTCTTGGGTGGTTGGTTTGGCCCTTGTTCCTGTGACTCGAATCCTAGCCCGGTATATCCCATTTTAATTTTACACCATTGTGAACCTTACGCCTTTTTTACTCTCTGATCGAGGTTCTCGGCATTGAAAAATCTTCGTAAACTAAATAACACGTGTATATGTTGACATTTAAGAGATATACAGTCAAGAAAATCAAGGCAATGGTGATATATATGCGGATTAGACACCAAAAAATAACACTCAACAAATGGCTACACTTTAAGGAATGTGTTTAGGGACGACATCAGATTCCTAATTGATGGAGAAAGGTCTGGTGGCAAGAAAAGCTGCTTCAAGGAGGTTGTCAAGTGTTTTCGCTCGACGATTCCATTATTGGGTGGTTGGTTTGGCCCTTGTTCCTGTAACTCGAATCCTAGCCCGGTATATCCCATTTTAATTTTACAGCATTGTGAACCTTATGCGTTTTTTACTCTCTGATTGAGGTTCTCGGCATTGAAAAATCTTCGTCAACTAAATCACATGTGTATATGTTGACATTTAAGAGATATACACTCAAGAAAATCAAGGGCAATGGTGATATATATGCGGATTAGACACCAAAAAATAACACTCAACAAATGGCTACAATTTAAGAAATGTGTTTAATGACGGCATCAGATTCCTAATTGATGGAGAAATGATTGGTGGCAAGAAAAGCTGCTTCTAGGAGGTTGTCAAGTGTTTTCGAGCGACGATTCCATTCTTGGGTGGTTGGTTTGGCCCATGTTCCTGTAACTCGAATCCTAGCCCGGTATAGCCCATTTTAATTTTACACCATTGTGAACCTTACGCCTTTTTTAATCTCTGATCCAGGTTCTCGGCATTGAAAAATCTTCGTAAACTAAATCGCACGTGTATATGTTGACATTTAAGAGATATACAGTCAAGAAAATCAAGGGCAATGGTGATATATATGCGGATTAGACACCAAAAAATAACACTCAACAAATGGCTACAATTTAAGAAATGTGTTTAATGACGGCATCAGATTCCTAATTGATGGAGAAAGGTCTGGTGGCAAGAAAAGCTGCTTCTAGGAGGTTGTAAAGTGTTTTCGATCAACGATTCCATTCTTGGGTGGTTGGTTTGGCCCTTGTTCCTGTAACTCGAATACTAGCCCGGTATAGCCCATTTTAATTTTACACCAATGTGAACCTTACGCCTTTTTTACTCTCTGATCGAGGTTCTCGGCATTGAAAAATCTTCGTAAACTAAATCACACGTGTATATGTTGACATTTAAGAGATATACAGTCAAGAAAATCAAGGCAATGGTGATATATATGCGGATTAGACAAAAAAAAAAAAAAACACTCAACAAATGGCTACAATTTAAGGAATTTGTTTAGTGACGGCATTAGATTCCTAATTGATGGAGAAAAGTCTGGTGGCAAGAAAAGCTGCTTCTAGGAGGTTGTCAAGTGTTTTCGCTCGACGATTCCATTCTTGAGTGGTTGGTTTGGCCCTTGTTCCTGTAACTCGAATCCTAGCCCGGTATAGCCCATTTTAATTTTACACCATTGTGAACCTTACGCCTTTTTTACTCTCTGATCGAGGTTCTCGGCATTGAAAAATCTTCGTAAACTAAATCACACGTGTATATGTTGACATTTAAGAGATATACAGTCAAGAAAATCAAGGCAATGGTGATATATATGCGGATTAGACACAAAAAAAAAACACTCAACAAATGGCTACAATTTAAGGAATTTGTTTAGTGACGGCATTAGATTCCTAATTGATGGAGAAAGGTCTGGTGGAAAGAAAAGCTGCTTCTAGGAGGTTGTCAAGTGTTTTCGATCGACGATTCCATTCTTGGGTGGTTGGTTTGGCCCTTGTTCCTGTAACTCTAATCCTAGCCCGGTATATCCCATTTTAATTTTACACCATTGTGAACCTTACGCCTTTTTTACTCTCTGATCGAGGTTCTCGGCATTGAAAAATCTTCGTAAACTAAATCACACGTGTATATGTTGACATTTAAGAGATATACAGTCAAGAAAATCACGGGCAATGGTGATATATATGCGGATTAGACACCAAAAAATAACACTCAACAAATGGCTACAATTTAAGGAATGTGTTTAGGGACGACATCCGATTCCTAATTGATATAGATAGGTCTGGTGGCAAGAAAAGCTGCTTCTAGGAGGTTGTCAAGTGTTTTCGCTCGACGATTCCATTCTTGGGTGGTTGGTTTGGCCCTTGTTCCTGTGACTCGAATCCTAGCCCGGTATATCCCATTTTAATTTTACACTATTGTGAACCTTACGCGTTTTTTACTCTCTGATCGAGGTTCTCGGCATTGAAAAATCTTCGTAAACTAAATCACACGTGTATATGTTGACATTTAAGAGATATACAGTCAAGAAAATCAAGGCAATGGTGATATATATGCGGATTAGACACCAAAAAATAACACTCAACAAATGGCTACAATTTAAGGAATGTGTTTAGGGACGGCATCAGATTCCTAATTGATAGAGAAATGCCTGTGGCAAGAAAAGCTGCTTCAAGGAGGTTGTCAAGTGTTTTCGCTCGACGATTCCATTATTGGGTGGTTGGTTTGGCCCTTGTTCCTGTAACTCGAATCTTAGCCCGGTATATCCCATTTTAATTTTACACCATTGTGAACCTTATACCTTTTTTACTCTCTGATTGAGGTTCTCGGCATTGAAAAATCTTCGTAAACTAAATCACATGTGTATATGTTGACATTTAAGAGATATACACTCAAGAAAATCAAGGGCAATTGTGATATATATGCGGATTAGACACCAAAAAATAACACTCAACAAATGGCTACAATTTAAGAAATGTGTTTAATGACGGCATCAGATTCCTAATTGATGGAGAAATGTCTGGTGGCAAGAAAAGCTGCTTCTAGGAGGTTGTCAAGTGTTTTCGATCGACGATTCCATTCTTGGGTGGTTGGTTTGGCCCTTGTTCCTGTAACTCGAATCCTAGCCCGGTATATCCCATTTTAATTTTACACCATTGTGAACCTTACGCCTTTTTTTACTCTCTGATCGAGGTTCTCGGCATTGAAAAATCTTCGTAAACTAAATCACACGTGTATATGTTGACATTTAAGAGATATACAGTCAAGAAAATCAAGGGCAATGGTGATATATATGCGGATTAGACACCAAAAAATAACACTCAACAAATGGCTACAATTTAAGAAATGTGTTTAATGACGGCATCAGATTCCTAATTGATGGAGAAAGGTCTGGTGGCAAGAAAAGCTGCTTCTAGGAGGTTGTAAAGTGTTTTCGATCGACGATTCCATTCTTGGGTGGTTGGTTTGGCCCTTGTTCCTGTAACTCGAATCCTAGCCCGGTATAGCCCATTTTAATTTTACACCATTGTGAACCTTACGCCTTTTTTAATCTCTGATCCATGTTCTCGGCATTGAAAAATCTTCGTAAACTAAATCGCACGTGTATATGTTGACATTTAAGAGATATACAGTCAAGAAAATCAAGGGCAATGGTGATATATATGCGGATTAGACACCAAAAAAAATAACACTCAACAAATGGCTACAATTTAAGAAATGTGTTTAATGACGGCATCAGATTCCTAATTGATGGAGAAAGGTCTGGTGGCAAGAAAAGCTGCTTCTAGGAGGTTGTAAAGTGTTTTCGATCGACGATTCCATTCTTGGGTGGTTGGTTTGGCCCTTGTTCCTGTAACTCGAATCCTAGCCCGGTATAGCCCATTTTAATTTTACACCAATGTGAACCTTACGCCTTTTTTACTCTCTGATCGAGGTTCTCGGCATTGAAAAATCTTCGTAAACTAAATCACACGTGTATATGTTGACATTTAAGAGATATACAGTCAAGAAAATCAAGGCAAGGGTGATATATATGCGGATTAGACACAAAAAAAAAACACTCAACAAATGGCTACAATTTAAGGAATGTGTTTAGTGACGGCATTAGATTCCTAATTGATGGAGAAAGGTCTGGTGGCAAGAAAAGCTGCTTCTAGGAGGTTGTCAAGTGTTTTCGCTCGACGATTCCATTCTTGAGTTATTGGTTTGGCCCTTGTTCCTGTAACTCGAATCCTAGCCCGGTATATCCCATTTTAATTTTACACCATTGTGAACCTTACGCATTTTTTACTCTCTGATCGAGGTTCTCGGCATTGAAAAATCTTCGTAAACTAAATCACACGTGTATATGTTGACATTTAAGAGATATACAGTCAAGAAAATCAATGGCAATGGTGATATATATGCGGATTAGACACCAAAAAATAACACTCAACAAATGGCTACAATTTAAGGAATGTGTCTAGGGACGACATCCGATTCCTAATTGATATAGAAAGGTCTGGTGGCAAGAAAAGCAGTTTCTAGGAGGTTGTCAAGTGTTTTCGCTCGACGATTCCATTCTTGGGTGGTTGGTTTGGCCCTTGTTCCTGTGACTCGAATCCTAGCCCGGTATATCCCATTTTAATTTTACACCATTGTGAACCTTACGCCTTTCTTACTCTCTGATCGAGGTTCTCGGCGTTGAAAAATCTTCGTAAACTAAATCACACGTGTATATGTTGACATTTAAGAGATATACAGTCAAGAAAATCAAGGCAATGGTGATATATATGCGGATTAGACACCAAAAAATAACACTCAACAAATGGCTACAATTTAAGGAATGTGTTTAGGGACGGCATCAGATTCCTAATTGATGGAGAAAGGTCTGGTGGCAAGAAAAGCTGCTTCAAGGAGGTTGTCAAGTGTTTACACTCGACGATTCCATTATTGGGTGGTTGCTTTGGCACTTGTTCCTGTAACTTGAATCCTAGCCCGGTATATCCCATTTTAATTTTACACCATTGTGAACCTTATGCCTTTTTTACACTCTGATTGAGGTTCTCGGCATTAAAAAATCTTCGTAAACTAAATCACATGTGTATATGTTGACATTTAAGCGATATACAGTCAAGAAAATCAAGGGCAATGGTGATATATATGCGGATTAGACACCAAAAAATAACACTCAACAAATGGCTACAATTTAAGAAATGTGTTTAATGACGACATCACATTCCTAATTGATGGAGAAATGTCTGGTGGCAAGAAAAGCTGCTTCTAGGAGGTTGTCAAGTGTTTTTGATCGACGATTCCATTCTTGTGTGGTTGGTTTGGCCCTTGTTCCTGTAACTCGAATCCTAGCCCGGTATAGCCCATTTTAATTTTACACCATTGTGAACCTAAGGCCTTTTTTAATCTCTGATCCAGGTTCTCGGCATTGAAAAATCTTCGTAAACTAAATCGCACGTGTATATGTTGACATTTAAGAGATATACAGTCAAGAAAATCAAGGGCAATGGTGATATATATGCGGATTAGACACCAAAAAATAACACTCAACAAATGGCTACAATTTAAGAAATGTGTTTAATGACGGCATCAGATTCCTAATTGATGGAGAAAGGTCTGGTGGCAAGAAAAGCTGCTTCTACGAGGTTGTCAAGTGTTTTCGATCGACGATTCCATTCTTGGGTGGTTGGTTTGGCCCTTGTTCCTGTAACTCTAATCCTAGCCCGGTATATCCCATTTTAATTTTACACCATTGTGAACCTTACGCCTTTTTTACTCTCTGATCGAGGTTCTCGGCATTGAAAAATCTTCGTAAACTAAATCACACGTGTATATGTTGACATTTAAGAGATATACAGTCAAGAAAATCAAGGGCAATGGTGATATATATGCGGATTAGACACCAAAAAATAACACTCAACAAATGGCTACAATTTAAGGAATGTGTTTAGGGACGACATCCGATTCCTAATTGATATAGAAAGGTCTGGTGGCAAGAAAAGCTGCTTCTAGGAGGTTGTCAAGTGTTTTCGCTCGACGATTCCATTCTTGGGTGGTTGGTTTGGCCCTTGTTCCTGTAACTCGAATCCTAGCCCGATATATCCCATTTTAATTTTACGCCATTGTGAACCTTATGCCTTTTTTACTCTCTGATCGAGGTTCTCGGCATTGAAAAATCTTCGTAAACTAAATCACACGTGTATATGTTGACATTTAAGAGATATACAGTCAAGAAAATCAAGGGCAATGGTGATATATATGCGGATTAGACACCAAAAAATAACACTCAACAAATGGCTACAATTTAAGAAATGTGTTTAATGACGGCATCAGATTCCTAATTGATGGAGAAAGGTCTGGTGGCAAGAAAAGCTGCTTCTAGGAGGTTGTCAAGTGTTTTCGATCGACGATTCCATTCTTTGGTGGTTGGTTTGGCCCTTGTTCCTGT
Source organism: Helianthus tuberosus (assembly GCA_030545235.1). Lineage (NCBI taxonomy): Eukaryota > Viridiplantae > Streptophyta > Magnoliopsida > Asterales > Asteraceae > Helianthus > Helianthus tuberosus. The sequence continues at coordinate 391,438 of CM060438.1, read as the reverse complement.
AACTCGAATCCTAGCCCGGTATAGCCCATTTTAATTTTACACCATTGTGAACCTTACGCCTTTTTTACTCTCTGATCGAGGTTCTCGGCATTGAAAAATCTTCGTAAACTAAATCACATGTGTATATGTTGACATTTAAGAGATATACAATCAAGAATATCAAGGGCAATGGTGATATATATGCGGATTAGACACCAAAAAATAACACTCAAGAAATGGCTACAATTTAAGAAATTTGTTTAATGACGGCATCAGATTCCTAATTGATGGAGAAAGGTCTGGTGGCAAGAAAAGCTGCTTCTAGGAGGTTGTCAAGTGTTTTCGATCGACGATCCCATTCTTGGGTGGTTGGTTTGGCCCTTGTTCCTGTAACTCGAATCCTAGCCCGGTATAGCCCATTTTAATTTTACACCATTGTGAACCTTACGCCTTTTTTAATCTCTGATCCAGGTTCTCGGCATTGAAAAATCTTCGTAAACTAAATCGCACGTTTATATGTTGACATTTAAGAGATATACAGTCAAGAAAATCACGGGCAATGGTGATATATATGCGGATTAGACACCAAAAAATAACACTCAACAAATGGCTACAATTTAAGAAATGTGTTTAATGACGGCATCAGATTCCTAATTGATGGAGAAAGGTCTGGTGGCAAGAAAAGCTGCTTCTAGGAGGTTGTCAAGTGTTTTCGATCGACGATTCCATTCTTGGGTGGTTGGTTTGGCCCTTGTTCCTGTAACTCTAATCCTAGCCTGGTATATCTCATTTTAATTTTACACCATTGTGAACCTTACGCCTTTTTTACTCTCTGATCGAGGTTCTCGGCATTGAAAAATCTTCGTAAACTAAATCACACGTGTATATGTTGACATTTAAGAGATATACAGTAAAGAAAATCAAGGGCAATGGTGATATATATGCGGATTAGACACCAAAAAATAACACTCAACAAATGGCTACAATTTAAGGAATGTGTTTAGGGACGACATCCGATTCCTAATTGATATAGAAAGGTCTGGTGGCAAGAAAAGCTGCTTCTAGGAGGTTGTCAAGTGTTTTCTCTCGACGATTCCATTCTTGGGTGGTTGGTTTGGCCCTTGTTCCTGTAACTCGAATCCTAGCCCGATATATCCCATTTTAATTTTACACCATTGTGAACCTTATGCCTTTTTTACTCTCTGATCGAGGTTCTCGGCATTGAAAAATCTTCGTAAACTAAATCACACGTGTATATGTTGACATTTAAGAGATATACAGTCAAGAAAATCAAGGGCAATGGTGATATATATGCGAATTAGACACCAAAAAATAACACTCAACAAATGGCTACAATTTAAGAAATGTGTTTAATGACGGCATCAGATTCCTAATTGATGGAGAAAGGTCTGGTGGCAAGAAAAGCTGCTTCTAGGAGGTTGTCAAGTGTTTTCGATCGACGATTCCATTCTTTGGTGGTTGGTTTAGCCCTTGTTCCTGTAACTCGAATCCTAGCCCGGTATAGCCCATTTTAATTTTACACCATTGTGAACCCTACGCCTTTTTTACTCTCTGATCGAGGTTCTCGGCATTGAAAAATCTTCGTAAACTAAATCACATGTGTATATGTTGACATTTAAGAGATATACAATCAAGAATATCAAGGGCAATGGTGATATATATGCGGATTAGACACCAAAAAATAACACTTAACAAATGGCTACAATTTAAGAAATGTGTTTAATGACGGCATCAGATTCCTAATTGATGGAGAAAGGTCTGGTGGCAAGAAAAGCTGCTTCTAGGAGGTAACTTTGTCTAACCAATATGCTAAGCCCAATACAAAATATCCAAAGACTAAATAAACAAACTATTAAGCTGTTGTCACAAAACATGCACCAACAAACTCCCCCTTGACAATAGCTTCATAGTGTAACTTTGTCTTCAAACATCTTGCAGTCTTTTGGTCTTTGGATAGCGTCAGCTACACAGTTTCTGACATCAACAAACTCCCCCTTAGCTGATGCTTCCAATCTCCAAAACTTTCTTTCGTTGTAGATCAGCGAACTAGCAATCTTTGGTTAAGCAAGTATCTTCAAATTCTCCAAATCTCTCTCTCTTTCTGCAATGTAGTAGAAGGATCCTACCATGCATCTTCACACGTTCTTCACTTCACTCTCAATCTGCACTTTACTTGTATTCTGCACTTCATTTTGATAACTGCATCAATCTGTTTAGCAACACAAGCAAGTATCTCGAAAAACCATTAGTCTTTTTCACATTTAAAGATAAACCAATATTTTATCTTAGTTTGCAAAAACAACTACCTGTCAGTTCAAAATGGGAGACCTTTTAAAAAGAAATATTTTTTGTATTTTTGATATTTTTCAAAACAGCTAAACAAACTAAACTAAACTCAAAAATATTTACAATACATCTTTTTGTGAGTATCATGTGCAAGAAGATCATATCAACAAAATCAAACTGTTTCACACTATTAGATAATTCTTTATTTAATTTTTCGTGAAAAGCAGTTCAATACGATTACCAGTATGTTTGTCCACTTAAACAAAATGCATGAACATTTCAAGTACCATTACCATATGATACGTTAAGGTAATATTAATACTGAAATATTAGTGTGTCCCACTTCAGGATATACCCCCGCGATCAAGGTATGCACAAAGATTCATCGTAGTAGGTGAGTATACTGAATTCATCCGTTTTATTTTTCAACGATAGATAATTGGTGAACAGGTCAGTACTTCCGTACAGCAGAGAGACCAAAATATCTTATCGAGGGCTAATACAAATACCATTTTTTGGTACGATTTGTGCATTTTGCACTTATTGAATGACTCTCTATGAGAGCTTTTTCATTTTCAGGGTTTTGGCATTTTTAGCTCTTTTAAAGATATCCGAGGTGTGTCTAGGTCAGCATGTATCTGGATGCAGCAGAAGGACACCCCTGATATCCCCAGATGAAATAACAGTATAAAGACCCAAAACTTCAGATTTTGGCAATCTATCAACGCAAGATTTAAGGTCATTAAACCATACACCACTGATGTGTTCCCCACTCATACTCAGTGCATTTAGGTTTATATCACATTGGTAAGTTGATTATTTCATGCGTTTGCCTACTGGTACATCATATGATGAAGCTGTTATCACACTTAAGCCATTTAATTCAGTTCGAGTATGACAGTCTAACCTGCTGATGTACTATCATTTCTTCTTATTCACACCATGAAAACTCATTTTTTCAATTTTTTAATGTTTTTGGATTTTTAAAATTTTATAACTTACTCCCCCTAAACACACGCACTATCTAAACTCTTTTTGGCTTAGAGGAATTTCTCCCCCTAAATTTTTGTTTTTATGGAGTAAGTTTTAAAAACACAAATTTAAAAACACAAACAAACTCCCACCTTAACCTGACTACAGTTTTTCACGTTTTAAGTTTAAAAACAATCAAAATGATCACATAAGTAAATAGTTCGTTACCCATGTTAACCTACTATTCACCTCAGATGCTTTACAGGAATAACCACTGTCAAACACATCAACAGTCCTTCTTGGTCATCCTGCACACACTCAACAACTCAGTTAGACTTTAGAACCCAAGCCCTGACGGTCTTGGGTTTTCCAAATTCATCCATTACAGGAACTTCCATCCAATATCCATCACACTTCAGTGGATCCTTGGGTAAATTTTTATCTTGATACCTTCTTCTCCCATAATCATACCATGAATTTTGGAAAAATTTTGGATTTTGTTGAACATTTGAGTTACTAAAACCCCTATGTCCATTTCTTTGTTGAAAATTTCGATTACCAGCAGTTTGGTATCGAGTTTGATATCCAAAATTTCTATTTTGACTTTGAAATTGATTTGATTTACCATTATAATGACTAAATTGTGGAGAAATCCTTCTTGGTCTATCAAATCTTTTCGAAGTTGAGGGTTTAGATTGAGATTCAGGTTTATTTGTCTGACAACTAGTTTTTACACTATTGTTTGACCCAACCTGATTCTCATCCTTAACCTCATCAACCTTTTGTTTACCTTTCTTCAAAGGACAACAACTCGCCACGTGCCCTTTGTTGTGACATTTAAAACAAGATCTTTTCTTATAAGTTTTCTTTTTTGTTTGATCCCTTCTTAAATGTGTTGGTCTTTTTGTCGTCAGTATCCTCATCCACTTTATGAGGTGTACTGTTAGACCCAACAGATTCTTTCAAAGAAACTGGACTATTTGGTAAGTCCACAGCTATCGGATCAATTAGCTCTTCTTCATTTGGTAGAAAAGAGTAGTCTTGATTTTCAGAAGATGAAGCTTTAGTAAACCCCACCCCTGTTTTATCATTACTTCTTTTTAAACCATTTTGAATTTGATTCCTGACTAACGAAGAATTCCCAAAATTGTTTAACTTCCCCTGAAGTTCAACAATTTTGGCTTGTGCATCAGCCAATTCTGTGCACTTTTCTGAAAGCTCGTTAGTCTTTTCTTTCACAGTTTCACGAGCCAAATCAATGACCTGTAACAGTTCATTGACTTTGCTTGTTAAACTGCTAATTTCTTGTTCATTTGATTTGAGTTTTGTTAAACAATCTGACTCTCGTTTAATCAAAAGAGCATTTGACTCTTTTAACTTCTCTAATTCAGCTGACTGAATTTTGTTTTGCTCCGATAGTCTGTCAACTTTACCCTGTAGTTCAGTGCAATTAAGACATGTATGACTTACAGATTCTGATGATACCTTTACCTCTGTTGTAAGTCCATTCACATCAGTCAAGCCCTTTGAAAGATCTGCACCCTTCTTTTCAGCATTTTCCTCATCTGCTTCCTCCTTCTCTTCTATCTCAGCAGCTTCTTCTCCAATCTTCACAGCTGCAAACTCAGCTACCAATGCTTGATCACAAGTAGTTACTTTTGACGAGATCTGATAACGTTTTTCCAAAGCTTCCCACAGATCACTAGAATTCCCATAGTTCTTGAAGGTATGCTTAATGCCCTCAGGTAAGGATTTCTTGATCACTGCTAAAGCTCTCTTCTCAGCATCAACCAGCTGTTTCTCAGATTCATCCATCTTCTCATACGAAATTACTTTTACTCTGCCATCAACACGACGAGAAGGAGCAACGTATCCATCTATCATACAACTCCACATTCTCGCATCCTTACTTTCAACGTATGCCTCAACCTTCTTTTTCCATTCAGCATATTCATTGACATTTATAAGCTTTGGCCAGTTCTTAACAACCTCACTTCCATTATCCATCTTAGCCATCACGCAGCGTAAAAGTTTAAATGGATTTTGGTAACCTGAATCAAAATCCAAATCTAACTTCTCTACTGGTCCTTGTCGAGCTTTTACCGTATGCGAACTGATAAAACCGTACAAAATTTTTGTGAAAACAGTTTTTATCAAATTATACCGTTAGATTCGTCTCGAAATTACGATTCCAATGATATAAAATGTCAAAAACCTAATTCGTATTTGACATAAAGTCGCAGGGGAAAAATCGTGCCATAAATTTTTTTTTTCATTATAATTACCTTGACATACTTTAAAATTCATTTTAAACATAACTCTTTCGCATAAATACATCCATCGGCGCATTTACTAAGTAACAACATAATTATGTTTACTATATTACATTCTCAGACAGTCCCGTACAATCCTTCACTTGACTCGGTCCTCGATCTCTATTGCTAGATGATCCTCGTGACTCGTACTACCTGCGCTCACCACATAAATTTCATAGCATTAGTATACATTATAAACATACAATATTTATTCACATTTACTGTTCGTTCCGTTAACTCTTTACATCCCAGCTTTCCATCTTATCATACGATCCGTAGTGAGACTTCTTTGCTAATCCCGCGTTAAACTTCATCCACCAGGCACGCTAATGTTATTGTTAGTACTAAATTTCATTGGATACATGCGTACCTACTTTTTACATACTTATACATATTCATACGTTCACATATAACCAATTACATACACACGTACATACCCACATATAAACACCTCTATATTCATACATACGCATTTGCATACACACACACCTACATCATTACGTACACTCATGACGTTATACAAGTATACATACCTACATCTCCACTTACAACATACCTAACTCGTACATGCCAACTCACATACATACCTTCCTTACAACATATCTAACTCGTACATGCCAACTCACATACATACCTTCGTATATATAACCGCGTGTACTTGCTCACACATTAATAAACTTACATACGTAGGTGCATCCATACTTACACGCATTCATACGAATGTATACAGAAACATACAACACGCATACATACCTAGCTACATGTGTGCATACACTTATGTTCATAAAAACGTAAGTTAAACTAGTCATACGCAACTTAAAACGCGTTTAAACGAGTTCCCAAGACAAAACGAGACGCGAAAACAACATTTTCTGAAACGTGCCACCGTCGCGTAGCGCTACTGCCTAGGGCCTTGGCAGTCGCGCTACGCTACTGCCTATTTATGACAGAATGCTGCTGCTGCTGATCTGCAGATTTCCAGCACAACCGGATTTCACGGAAACGAGCATAACTTCCTCGTTTTTGGTCCGTTTTACCCGATTCTTTTTCCTACGCGTCCGTAATTTAATTCTCCATCTAGTGGAGTTAAAATCCAATATTTGGACTACCAAGATTTGTGACTTTTAGCCTTCGGCTTATTACCCTTTTACCGAATTTTGACCCGTTCATGCATTTAGCAACATAACTTGTTGGTTTGACCTTAACTTCATATGAATTAATCATTTCAAGGTCATTTGTCATAAAAGATTCATTCCCGGATACCTTATATCTTATTCCACCCGTTTTCGCTCCCAAAAGCCTATTTTGACCCGTTAAGGGTAATTGCGCATTAAAACGTTTATGACTTACAAAAACATACTCCCCACTTTCATACTTGACCAAAACATTACACTAATCGAATAACTTGTTTCTAAACTACTTTTAAGATCGTTTGCCCAAAATACCCATCAAGGGCGTTTTCGTCAACCTTGCTCCATCCTTTACAACAAGGACCTCCTTACACATTTACCCAAATCCCACGACTTAACTACAACTCTAATCGCACATACCTGGCTCGGATCAAAGTTATGACCCGTATTAATACTTCATCCACTAGATTGCTAATTAATAGCAATGAAAATCCTTTCGCTAATCATTTTGTGAGTTCATAAAACTTGACAAACAATTTGTTAGTCAATATCGCCAAATGGTGATATCTTCACCATTTGACCCGTTAAATCTAAATGTCCATTTTGACCTCGTGGGATTTTTATTATTCCTTATCCCAACATATAACTTATTCCATTCGTTAACTCGTAACCAAAATTACCATAATACCCTTTTTCCCTTTTTAACCATCAAACTTAGTTTCTTAACATAACCACATGTTCCGACCCATACCAAAACTTGTCGGAACATCATAATTCACATATTTACTTACCACGTTCGTAATCTATACAATAAATAGATATTCTACAAAAAGAGGTGTAAGTTTTACTTACATTGCATCCGAATATGCTTCCCGTGCACATTAGTCCCGTTTGACCCGCTTCTTTCCCAAGCTTCCATGTCGCTTATCAAGCATCAACTATCATATATCATTCTCAAGATAGTTAGCTTATTCACCATTCATCACAACCTTTTCATCACACGGATCTTATATTAAACTTATCATTTAACCTTATAACATACTAATCCATCATTTCTTATCCTATTTCTTTAAACATTCAACACACATATATGACTTCAAACATTGTTAACATAAGCATATCATCATCTCTATCATATCATCACAACCCACCTCATAACTACTTTGTTAATCACTTACAAGTGATCAAATCTTAAATTTCTCATAATTTCATCATACTTTTGATGTGTGTACTACCTCCTAAGCATAATGTACAACTAGTTCATGCATATCCTTCTAATCTCATAAATAATTCATCCAAATCCTTCTACTAATCAACATGAATCATACATGCATAAACATCAAACATATTAGTATCATATTTCTTTCAATTCTTCTAACAAGAATCCATCATACAATTCAAAATACATCAACATTCAACAATAATTAGACATGGACGAGGATCCAAGTCATCATTCTCACCATAACTAATGGGTTTCACCCTTAAACATCAAATTAACCTAATTCATGCATAATCCATGTTATATATGATGATTCTAACACATACCCATTATCAATTTCATACAATTTCGCAATTTACATCATAACCCACTTCGTGAAAGATCACCAATCTAACTTTTAAAACATACCTTAGGATCCCATTGAGAAGGTGATCGTTAATCCGTACTCGGTTATGGATTTAGACTTCATTTACCCTTCCAATTTGAGGATTTTTGTGAAACTAGGGTTTGAACCTTGTTTCTTCTTCCTGGAAGTCGACACACACACACACTATGTGTGTGTGTGGTGTTTTAAGTTTATTTTATAAAAATCATGTTTCCCCACTTAACGGTTTTGGTCCCTCAAGTTTCATTTTAATTATATAAGAGACTAAAACTCACTTCTTTATATTAACCGGGTTCTAATTTACCAAACCCGTTTTTGGGGTGTTACAAGTCTACCCCCCTTAAATGAGGTTTCGTCCCCGAAACCTTTCTCATTTATCTTACACACACACATCTATGTTTGACTTCATAGTCACATCATAATCATAAGTAATCATCCTATCTCATTTCATAATTATTCAATCAATTGGCTTCCTCTTCTTAACAAGTCTATACTTTCCAAGGCATACTTTCATATAACATTCTCATTTCCTTTGACCCGTTAATAACAAGTTAATATACATATTTATTCAAACTTATAATAATGCTTACACTCATATGATCCGTTTATAACGGATTTAGTACTTTCATCTCATCCTTTATGATTCCATTCTATAGACACATTGCATAACATTTAACCCTTGTTTTGTTATCACAACAAAACTACCATTTCATAGTCACACCTACGTGCTTAACTCCGTAGCTAACATCATTCTACGTTTCTATAATCTTTTGTACCATACATATCCTCACGTTACTTGCACATTCGGATATTTTTATTCCTATCATTCTTTTGTTCTTTTGCTTTACATTACTTTTATGACTTGTACGACGCATACATGGTCAAGCTACTGACTTCTTCTTATGTAGACTAGTTCCGTCTTTTATATCTTAAATCCGTTTCGCGGATTCGAACACATTATTCATACCTTTCGTACCTTCTATGTTTTGAATCCGTCTCGCGGATTCAAACATTGCATTTACGCCTTTCATTCTTTGAATCCGTCTTGCGGATTCAAACATTGCATATACGCTTTTCATCCCTTGAATCCGTCTCGCGGATTCAAGCATTGCATTTCATGTTTCAAATCCGTCTCGCGGACTCTAACATAGCATTTCATATTTCGAATCCCTCTCGCGGATTCTAGCATAGCATTTCATGTTTCGAATCCGTCTCGCGGATTCTAGCATATCATATCATGTTTCGAATTCGTCTCGCGGATTCTAGCATAGCATTTCATGTTTCGAATCCGTCTCGCGGATTCTAGCATAGCATATCATGTTTCGAATCCGTCTCGCGGATTCTAGCATAGCATATCATGTTTCGAATCCGTCTCGTGGATTCTAGCATAGCATTTCATGTTTCGAATCCGTCTCGCGGATTCTAGCATAGCATATCATGTTTCGAATCCGTCTCGCGGATTCTAACATAGCATTTCATATTTCGAATCCGTCTCGCGGATTCTAGCATAGCATATCATGTTTCGAATCCGTCTCGCGGATTCTAACATAGCATATCATATTTCGAATCCGTCTCGCGGATTCTAGCATAGCATATCATGTTTCGAATCCGTCTCGCGGATTCTAACATAGCATATCATACTCTCATTCTTGAGAGTCTTACATTTCTCTTCACCCTCACGTCCACCTACTACTTAATTCTAACGGACATACCTGTATCAATTATCACGGTCCCACGAACGTCATATGCTTCACGTGTACTGGCCAGGTACACAATCCACATACTAGTTTCGTGTCTTCGTGTAATTGTCACCTTATGTCCGAAGAATTTGGTTTCGGCACGTGTATCATTTTTCAAAACATGTTTACTATACCATCATGGTCCTTCATTTAGCATTTTTCTTCCCTTAATGCATTTTACCATTTCATATACCGACATATTAAATTTACGTACCTGGGTTCAACTTTATCTTATTTCATGCCTTGGTGTCGGTACTTGACCGCACTCGCGGGTCATCCTCTTCGAACGCTTATACTTACCTTGCATATACAAAACCGTCAGTTTCTTTATGCGTATACATAAGTACATACTTACATTCTCTTTTACCTTTGGATCTTGATCGAGTCTTGGATTGTACGGGTTTCTTGTCATAAGAGCACACAGGTTCGAGTCCAAGTACCTATCCTCTTGTACTTGATTCTCTCAAACCAGGGCTCTGATACCAACTTGTTACACCCTAATTCGTATTTGACATAAAGTCGCAGCGGAAAAATCGTGCCATAAATTTTTTTTTTCATTATAATTACCTTGACATACTTTAAAATTCATTTTAAACATAACTCTTTCGCATAAATACATCCATCGGCGCATTTACTAAGTAACAACATAATTATGTTTACTATATTACATTCTCAGACAGTCCCGTACAATCCTTCACTTGACTCGGTCCTCGATCTCTATTGCTAGATGATCCTCGTGACTCGTACTACCTGCGCTCACCACATAAATTTCATAGCATTAGTATGCATTATAAACATACAATATTTATTCACATTTACTGTTCGTTCCGTTAACTCTTTACATCCCAGCTTTCCATCTTATCATACGATCCGTAGTGAGACTTCTTTGCTAATCCTGCGTTAAACTTCATCCACCAGGCACGCTAATGTTATTGTTAGTACTAAATTTCATTGGATACATGCGTACCTACTTTTTACATACTTATACATATTCATACGTTCACATATAACCAATTACATACACACGTACATACCCACATATAAACACCTCTATATTCATACATACGCATTTACATACACACACACCTACATCATTACGTACACTCATGACGTTATACAAGTATACATACCTACATCTCCACTTACAACATACCTAACTCGTACATGCCAACTCACATACATACCTTCCTTACAACATATCTAACTCGTACATGCCAACTCACATACATACCTTCGTATATATAACCGCGTGTACTTGCTCACACATTAATAAACTTACATACGTAGGTGCATCCATACTTACACGCATTCATACGAATGCATACAGAAACATACAACACGCATACATACCTAGCTACATGTGTGCATACACTTATGTTCATAAAAACGTAAGTTAAACTAGTCATACGCAACTTAAAACGCGTTTAAACGAGTTCCCAAGACAAAACGAGACGCGAAAACAACATTTTCTGAAACGTGCCACCGTCACGTAGTGCTACTGCCTAGGGCCTTGGCAGTCGCGCTACGCTACTGCCTATTTATGACAGAATGCTGCTGCTGCTGATCTGCAGATTTCCAGCACAACCGGATTTCACGGAAACGAGCATAACTTCCTCGTTTTTGGTCCGTTTTACCCGATTCTTTTTCCTACGCGTCCGCAATTTAATTCTCCATCTAGTGGAGTTAAAATCCAATATTTGGACTACCAAGATTTGTGACTTTTAGCCTTCGGCTTATTACCCTTTTACCGAATTTTGACCCGTTCATGCATTTAGCAACATAACTTGTTGGTTTGACCTTAACTTCATATGAATTAATCATTTCAAGGTCATTTGTCATAAAAGATTCATTCCCGGATACCTTATATCTTATTCCACCCGTTTTCGCTCCCAAAAGCCTATTTTGACCCGTTAAGGGTAATTGCGCATTAAAACGTTTATGACTTACAAAAACATACTCCCCACTTTCATACTTGACCAAAACATTACACTAATCGAATAACTTGTTTCTAAACTACTTTTAAGATCGTTTGCCCAAAATACCCATCAAGGGCGTTTTCGTCAACCTTGCTCCATCCTTTACAACAAGGACCTCCTTACACATTTACCCAAATCCCACGACTTAACTACAACTCTAATCGCACATACCTGGCTCGGATCAAAGTTATGACCCGTATTAATACTTCATCCACTAGATTGCTAATTAATAGCAATGAAAATCCTTTCGCTAATCATTTTGTGAGTTCATAAAACTTGACAAACAATTTGTTAGTCAATATCGCCAAATGGTGATATCTTCACCATTTGACCCGTTAAATCTAAATGTCCATTTTGACCTCGTGGGATTTTTATTATTCCTTATCCCAACATATAACTTATTCCATTCGTTAACTCGTAACCAAAATTACCATAATACCCTTTTTCCCTTTTTAACCATCAAACTTAGTTTCTTAACATAACCACATGTTCCGACCCATACCAAAACTTGTCGGAACATCATAATTCACATATTTACTTACCACGTTCGTAATCTATACAATAAATAGATATTCTACAAAAAGAGGTGTAAGTTTTACTTACATTGCATCCGAATATGCTTCCCGTGCACATTAGTCCCGTTTGACCCGCTTCTTTCCCAAGCTTCCATGTCGCTTATCAAGCATCAACTGTCATATATCATTCTCAAGATAGTTAGCTTATTCACCATTCATCACAACCTTTTCATCACACGGATCTTATATTAAACTTATCATTTAACCTTATAACATACTAATCCATCATTTCTTATCCTATTTCTTTAAACATTCAACACACATATATGACTTCAAACATTGTTAACATAAGCATATCATCATCTCTATCATATCATCACAACCCACCTCATAACTACTTTGTTAATCACTTACAAGTGATCAAATCTTAAATTTCTCATAATTTCATCATACTTTTGATGTGTGTACTACCTCCTAAGCATAATGTACAACTAGTTCATGCATATCCTTCTAATCTCATAAATAATTCATCCAAATCCTTCTACTAATCAACATGAATCATACATGCATAAACATCAAACATATTAGTATCATATTTCTTTCAATTCTTCTAACAAGAATCCATCATACAATTCAAAATACATCAACATTCAACAATAATTAGACATGGACGAGGATCCAAGTCATCATTCTCACCATAACTAATGGGTTTCACCCTTAAACATCAAATTAACCTAATTCATGCATAATCCATGTTATATATGATGATTCTAACACATACCCATTATCAATTTCATACAATTTCGCAATTTACATCATAACCCACTTCGTGAAAGATCACCAATCTAACTTTTAAAACATACCTTAGGATCCCATTGAGAAGGTGATCGTTAATCCGTACTCGGTTATGGATTTAGACTTCATTTACCCTTCCAATTTGAGGATTTTTGTGAAACTAGGGTTTGAACCTTGTTTCTTCTTCCTGGAAGTCGACACACACACATACTATGTGTGTGTGTGGTGTTTTAAGTTTTTTTTTATAAAAATCATGTTTCCCCACTTAACGGTTTTGGTCCCTCAAGTTTCATTTTAATTATATAAGAGACTAAAACTCACTTCTTTATATTAACCGGGTTCTAATTTACCAAACCCGTTTTTGGGGTGTTACAGTTTAATGACGGAATCAGATTCCTAATTGATGGAAAAAGGTCTGGTGGCAAGAAAAGCTGCTTCAAGGAGGTTGTCAAGTGTTTTCGATAGACGGTCCCATTCTTGGGTGGTTGGTTTGGCCCTTGTTCCTGTAACTCGAATCCTAGCCCGGTATAGCCCATTTTAATTTTACACCATTGTGAACCTTACGCCTTTTTTACTCTCTGATAGAGGTTCTCGGCATTGAAAAATCTTCGTAAACTAAATCACACGTGTATATGTTGACATTTTAGAGATATACAATCAAGAAAATCAAGGGCAATGGTGATATATATGCGGATTAGACACCAAAAAATAACACTCAACAAATGGCTACAATTTAAGAAATGTGTTTAATGACGACATCAGATTCCTAATTGATGGAGAAAGGTCTGGTGGCAAGAAAAGCTGCTTCTAGGAGGTTGTCAAGTGTTTTCGATCGACGATCCCATTCTTGGGTGGTTGGTTTGGCCCTTGTTCCTGTAACTCGAATCCTAGCCCGGTATAGCCCATTTTAATTTTACACCATTGTGAACCTTACGCCTTTTTTAATCTCTGATCCAGGTTCTCGGCATTGAAAAATCTTCGTAAACTAAATCGCACGTGTATATGTTGACATTTAAGAGATATACAGTCAAGAAAATCACAGGCAATGGTGATATATATGCGGATTAGACATCAAAAAATAACACTCAACAAATGGCTATAATTTAAGAAATGTGTTTAATGACGGCATCAGATTCCTAATTGATGGAGAAAGATCTGGTGGCAAGAAAAGCTGCTTCTAGGAGGTTGTCATGTGTTTTCGATCGACGATTCCATTCTTTGGTGGTTAGTTTGGCCCTTGTTCCTGTAACTCGAATCCTAGCCCGGTATAGCCCATTTTAATTTTACACCATTGTGAACCTTACGCCTTTTTTACTCTCTGATCGAGGTTCTCGGCATTGAAAAATCTTCGTAAACTAAATCACACGTGTATATGTTGACATTTAAGAGATATACAATCAAGAAAATCAAGGGCAATGGTGATATATATGCGGATTAGACACCAAAAAATAACACTCAACAAATGGCTACAATTTAAGAAATGTGTTTAATGACGGAATCAGATTCCTAATTGATGGAGAAAGGTCTGGTGGCAAGAAAAGCTGCTTCTAGGAGGTTGTCAACTGTTTTCGATCGACGATTCCATTCTTTGATGGTTGGTTTGGCCCTTGTTCCTGTAACTCGAATCCTAGCCCGGTATAGCCCATTTTAATTTTACACCATTGTGAACCTTACGCCTTTTTTAATCTCTGATCCAGGTTCTCGGCATTGAAAAATCTTCGTAAACTAAATCACACGTGTATATGTTGACATTTAAGAGATATACAGTCAAGAAAATCAAGGGCAATGGTGATATATATGCGGATTAGACACCAAAAAATAACATTCAACAAATGGCTACAATTTAAGAAATGTGTTTAATGACGGCATCAGATTCCTAATTGATGGAGAAAGATCCGGTGGCAAGAAAAGCTGCTTCTAGGAGGTTGTCAAGTGTTTTCGATCGACGATTTCATTCTTGGGTGGTTGGTTTGGCCCTTGTTCCTGTAACTCGAATCCTAGCCCGGTATAGCCCATTTTAATTTTACACCATTGTGAACCTTACGCCTTTTTTACTCTCTGATCGAGGTTCTCGGCATTGAAAAATGTTCGTAAACTAAATCACACGTGTATATGTTGACATTTAAGAGATATACAGTCAAGAAAATCAAGGGCAATGGTGATATATATGCGGATTAGACACCAAAAAATAACACTCAACAAATGGCTACAATTTAAGGAATGTGTTTAGGGATGACATCAGATTCCTAATTGATATAGAAAGGTCTGGTGGCAAGAAAAGCTGCTTCTAGGAGGTTGTCAAGTGTTTTCGTCGACGATTCCATTCTTGGGTGGTTGGTTTGGCCCTTGTTCCTGTAACTCGAATCCTAGCCCGATATATCCCATTTTAATTTTACACCATTGTGAACCTTACGCCTTTTTTACTCTCTGATTGAGGTTCTCGGCATTGAAAAATCTTCGTAAACTAAATCACACGTGTATATGTTGACATTTAAGAGATATACAGTCAAGAAAATCAAGGGCAATGGTGATATATATGCGGATTAGACACCAAAAAACAACACTCAACAAATGGCTACAATTTAAGAAATGTGTTTAATGACGGCATCAGATTCCTAATTGATGGAGAAAGGTCTGGTGGCAAGAAAAGCTGCTTCTAGGAGGTTATCAAGTGTTTTCGATCGACGATTCCATTCTTTGGTGGTTGGTTTGGCCCTTGTTCCTGTAACTCGAATCCTAGCCCTGTATAGCCCACTTTAATTTTACACCATTGTGAACCTTACGCCTTTTTTACTCTCTGATCGAGGTTCCCGGCATTGAAAAATCTTCGTAAACTAAATCACACGTGTATATGTTGACATTTAAGAGATATACAGTCAAGAAAATCAAGGGCAATGGTGATATATATGCGGATTAGACACCAAAAAATAACACTCAACAAATGGCTACAATTTAAGGAATGTGTTTAGTGACGGCATTAGATTCCTAATTGATGGAGAAAGGTCTGGTGGCAAGAAAAGCTGCTTCTATGAGGTTGTCAAGTGTTTTCGCTCGACGATTCCATTCTTGGGTGGTTGGTTTGGCCCTTGTTCCTGTAACTCGAATCCTAGCCCGGTATATCCCATTTTAATTTTACACCATTGTGAACCTTACGTCTTTTTTACTCTCTGATCGAGGTTCTCGGCATTGAAAAATCTTCGTAAACTAAATCACACGTGTATATGTTGACATTTAAGAGATATACAGTCAAGAAAATCAAGGGCAATGGTGATATATATGCGGATTAGACACCAAAATATAACACTCAACAAATGGCTACAATTTAAGGAATGTGTTTAGGGACGACATCAGATTCCTAATTGATATAGAAAGGTCTGGTGGCAAGAAAAGCTGCTTCTAGGAGGTTGTCAAGTGTTTTCGCTCGACGATTCCATTCTTGGGTGGTTGGTTTGGCCCTTGTTCCTGTAACTCGAATCCTAGCCCGATATATCCCATTTTAATTATACACCATTGTGAACCTCCTGCCTTTTTTACTCTCTAATCGAGGTTCTCGGCGTTGAAAAATCTTCGTAAACTAAATCACACGTGTATATGTTGACATTTAAGAGATATACAGTCAAGAAAATCAAGGGCAATGGTGATATATATTCGGATTAGACACCAAAAAATAACACTCAACAAATGGCTACAATTTAAGAAATGTGTTTAATGACGGCATCAGATTCCTAATTGATGGAGAAAGGTCTGGTGGTAAGAAAAGCTGCTTCTAGGAGGATGTCAAGTGTTTTCGATCGACGATTCCATTCTTGGGTGGTTGGTTTGGCCCTTGTTCCTGTAACCCGAATCCTAGCCCGGTATAGCCCATTTTAATTTTACACCATTGTGAACCTTACGCCTTTTTTACTCTCTGATCTAGGTTCTCGGAATTGAAAAATCTTCGTAAACTAAATCACACGTGTATATGTTGACATTTAAGAGATATACAGTAAAGAAAATCAACGGCAATGGTGATATATATGCGGATTAGACACCAAAAAATAACACTCAACAAATGGCTACAATTTAAGAAATGTGTTTAATGACGGCATCAGATTCCTAATTGATGGAGAAAGGTCTGGTGGCAAGAAAGGCTGCTTCTAGGAGGTTGTCAAGTGTTTTCGATCGACGATTCCATTCTTGGGTGGTTAGTTTGGCCCTTGTTTCTGTAACTCGAATCCTAGCCCGGTATAGCCCATTTTAATTTTACACCATTGTGAACCTTACACCTTTTTTACTCTCTGATCGAGGTTCTCGGCATTGAAAAATCTTCGTAAACTAAATCACATGTGTATATGTTGATATTTAAGAGATATACAATCAAGAAAATAAAGGGCAATGGTGATATATATGCAGATTAGACCCAAAAAAACTCAACAAATGGCTACAATTTAAGGAATGTGTTTAGTGACGGCATCAGATTCCTAATTGATGGAGAAAGGTCTGGTGGCAAGAAAAGCTGCTTCTAGGAGGTTGTCAAGTGTTTTCGCTCGATGATTCCATTCTTGGGTGGTTGGTTTGGCCCTTGTTCCTGTAACTCGAATCCTAGCCTGGTATATCCCATTTTAATTTTACACCATTGTGAGCCTTACGCCTTTTTTACTCTTTGATCGAGGTTCGCGGCATTGAAAAATCTTCGTTAACTAAATCACACGTGTATATGTTGACATTTAAGAGATATACAGTCGAGAAAATCAAGGGCAATGGGGATATATATGCGGATTAGACACACAAAAAAAAACACTCAACAAATGGCTGCAATTTAATGAATGTGTTTAGTGACGACATCAGATTTTTAATGTATGGAGAAAGGTCTGGTGTCAAGAAAAGCTGTTTCTAGATGGTTGTCAAGTGTTTTCGCTCTATGATTCCATTCTTGGGTGGTTGGTTTGGCCCTTGTTCCTGTAACTCGAATCCTAGCCCGGTATATCCCATTATAATTTTACACCAATGTGAGCTTTACGCCTTTTTTACTATCTGATCGAGGTTCTCGGCATTAAAAAATATTCGTAAACTAAATCACACGTGTATATGTTGACATTCAAGAGATATACAGTTAAGAAAATCAAGGGCAATGGTGATATATATGCAGATTAGTCACCAAAAAATAACACAAAACAAATGGCTACAATTTAAGGAATGTGTTTAGGGACGACATCAGATTCCTAATTGATATAGAAAGGTCTGGTGGCAAGAAAAGCTGCTTCTAGGAGGTTGTCAAGTGTTTTCGCTCGACGATTCTATTCTTGGGTGGTTGGTTTGGCCCTTGTTCCTGTAACTCGAATCCTAGCCCGATATATCCCATTTTAATTTTACACCATTGTGAACCTTATGCCTTTTTTACTCTCTGATCGAGGTTCTCGGCATTGAAAAATCTTCGTTAACTAAATCACACGTGTATATGTTGACATTTAAGAGATATACAGTCGAGAAAATCAAGGGCAATGGGGATATATATGCGGATTAGACACACAAAAAAAAACACTCAACAAATGGCTGCAATTTAATGAATGTGTTTAGTGACGACATCAGATTTTTAATGTATGGAGAAAGGTCTGGTGTCAAGAAAAGCTGTTTCTAGATGGTTGTCAAGTGTTTTCGCTCGATGATTCCATTCTTGGGTGGTTGGTTTGGCCCTTGTTCCTGTAACTCGAATCCTAGCCCGGTATATCCCATTATAATTTTACACCATTGTGAACTTTACGCCTTTTTTACTCACTGATCGAGGTTCTAGGCATTAAAAAATATTCGTAAACTAAATCACACGTGTATATGTTGACATTCAAGAGATATACAGTTAAGAAAATCAAGGGCAATGGTGATATATAAGCGGATTAGACACCAAAAAATAACACTCAACAAATGGCTACAATTTAAGGAATGTGTTTAGGGACGACATCCGATTCCTAATTGATATAGAAAGGTCTGGTGGCAAGAAAAACTGCTTCTAGGAGGTTGTCAAGTGTTTTCGCTCGACGATTCCATTCTTGGGTGGTTGGTTTGACCCTTGTTCCTGTAACTCGAATCCTAGCCCGATATATCCCATTTTAATTTTACACCATTGTGAACCTTATGCCTTTTTTACTCTCTGATCGAGGTTCTCGGCATTGAAAATTCTTCGTAAAGTAAATCACACGTGTATATGTTGACATTTAAGAGATATACAGTCAAGAAAATCAAGGGCAATGGTGATATATATGCGGATTAGACACCAAAAAATAACACTCAACAAATGGCTACAATTTAAGAAATGTGTTTAATGACGGCATCAGATTCCTAATTGATGGAGAAAGGTCTGGTGGCAAGAAAAGCTGCTTCTAGGAGGTTGTCAAGTGTTTTCGATCGATGATTCCATTCTTGGGTGGTTGGTTTGGCCCTTGTTCATGTAACTCGAATCCTAGCCCGATATAGCCCATTTTAATTTTACACCATTGTGAACCTTACGCGTTTTTTACTCTCTGATCGAGGTTCTCGGCATTGAAAAATCTTCGTAAACTAAATCGCACGTGTATATGTTGACATTTAAGAGATATACAGTCAAGAAAATCAAGGGCAATGGTGATATATATGCGGATTAGACACCAAAAAATAACACTCAACAAATGGCTACAATTTAAGAAATGTGTTTAATGACGGCATCAGATTCCTAATTGATGGAGAAAGGTCTGGTGGCAAGAAAAGCTGCTTCTAGGAGGTTGTCAAGTGTTTTCGATCGACGATTCCATTCTTGGGTGGTTGGTTTGGCCCCTATTCCTATAAACTCGAATCCTAGCCCGGTATAGCCCATTTTAATTTTACACCATTGTGAACCTTACGCCTTTTTTACTCTCTGATCGAGGTTCTCGGCATTGAAAAATCTTCGTAAACTAAATCCCACGTGTATATGTTGACATTTAAGAGATATACAGTCAAGAAAATCAAGGGCAATGGTGATATATATGCGGATTAGACACCAAAAAATAACACTCAACAAATGGCTACAATTTAAGAAATGTGTTTAATGACGGCATCAGATTCCTAATTGATGGAGAAAGGTCTGGTGGCAAGAAAAGCTGCTTCTAGGAGGTTGTCAAGTGTTTTCGATCGACGATTCCATTCTTGGGTGGTTGGTTTGGCCCTTGTTCCGGTAACTCGAATCCTAGCCCGGTATAACCCATTTTAATTTTACACCATTGTGAACCTTACGCCTTTTATACTCTCTGATCCAGGTTCTCGGCATTGAAAAATCTTCATAAACTAAATTACACGTGTATATGTTGACATTTAAGAGATATACAGTCAAAAAAATCAAGGGCAATGGTGATATATATGCGGATTAGACACCAAAAAATAACACTCAACAAATGGCTACAATTTAAGAAATGTCTTTAATGACAGCATCAGATTCCTAATTGATGGAGAAAGGTCTGGTGGCAAGAAAAGCTGCTTCTAGGACGTTGTCAAGTGTTTTCGATCCACGATTCCATTCTTGGGTGGTTGGTTTGGCCCTTGTTCCTGTAACTCGAATCCTAGCCCGGTATAGCCCATTTTAATTTTACACCATTTTGAACCTTACGCCTTTTATACACTCTTATCGAGGTTCTCGGCATTGAAAAATCTTCGTAAACTAAATCACACGTGTATATGTTGACATTTAAGAGATATACAGTCAAGAAAATCAAGGCAATGGTGATATATATGCGGATTAGACACCAAAAAATAACACTCAACAAATGGCTACAATTTAAGAAATGTGTTTAATGACGGCATTAGATTCCTAATTGATGGAGAAAGGTCTGGTGGCAAGAAAAGCTGCTTCTAGGAGGTTGTCAAGTGTTTTCGCTCGACGACTCCATTCTTGGGTGGTTGGTTTGACCCTTGTTCCTGTAACTCGAATCCTAGCCCGATATATCCCATTTTAATTTTACACCATTGTGAACCTTATGCCTTTTTTACTCTCTGATCGAGGTTCTCGGCATTGAAAATTCTTCGTAAAGTAAATCACACGTGTATATGTTGACATTTAAGAGATATACAGTCAAGAAAATCAAGGGCAATGGTGATATATATGCGGATTAGACACCAAAAAATAACACTCAACAAATGGCTACAATTTAAGAAATGTGTTTAATGACGGCATCAGATTCCTAATTGATGGAGAACGGTCTGGTGGCAAGAAAAGCTGCTTCTAGGAGGTTGTCAAGTGTTTTCGATCGACGATTCCATTCTTGGGTGGTTGGTTTGGCCCTTGTTCATGTAACTCGAATCCTAGCCCGATATAGCCCATTTTAATTTTACACCATTGTGAACCTTACGCGTTTTTTACTCTCTGATCGAGGTTCTCGGCATTGAAAAATCTTCGTAAACTAAATCGCACGTGTATATGTTGACATTTAAGAGATATACAGTCAAGAAAATCAAGGCAATGGTGATATATATGCGTATTAGACACAAACAAAAACACTCAACAAATGGCTACAATTTAAGGAATGTGTTTATGGACGGCATCAGATTCCTAATTGATGGAGAAAGGTCTGGTGGCAAGAAAAGCTGCTTCTAGGAGGTTGTCAAGTGTTTTCGATCGACGATTCCATTCTTGGGTGGTTGGTTTGGCCCTTGTTCCGGTAACTCGAATCCTAGCCCGGTATAACGCATTTTAATTTTACACCATTGTGAACCTTACGCCTTTTATACTCTCTGATCCAGGTTCTCGGCATTGAAATATCTTCGTAAACTAAATTACACGTGTATATGTTGACATTTAAGAGATATACAGTCAAGAAAATCAAGGGCAATGGTGATATATATGCGGATTAGACACCAAAAAATAACACTCAACAAATGGCTACAATTTAAGAAATGTCTTTAATGACAGCATCAGATTCCTAATTGATGGAGAAAGGTCTGGTGGCAAGAAAAGCTGCTTCTAGGAGGTTGTCAAGTGTTTTCGATCGACGATTCCATTCTTGGGTGGTTGGTTTGGCCCTTGTTCCTGTAACTCGAATCCTAGCCCAATATAGCCCATTTTAATTTTACACCATTGTGAACCTTACGCCTTTTTTACACTCTGATCGAGGTTCTCGGCATTGAAAAATCTTCGTAAACTAAATCACACGTGTATATGTTGACATTTAAGAGATATACAGTCAAGAAAATCAAGGCAATGGTGATATATATGCGTGTTAGACACAAAAAAAAAACACTCAAAAAATGGCTACAATTTAAGGAATGTGTTTATTGACGGCATTAGATTCCTAATTGATGTAGAAAGGTCTAGTGGCAATAAAAGCTGCTTCTAGGAGGTTGTCAAGTGTTTTCGCTCGACGACTCCATTCTTGGGTGGTTGGTTTGGCCCTTGTTCCTGTAACTCGAATCCTAGCCCGGTATATCCCATTTTAATTTTACACCATTGTGAACCTTACGCCTTTTTTACTCTCTGATCGAGGTTCTCGGCATTGAAAAATCTTCGCAAACTAAATCACACGTGTATATGTTGACATTTAAGAGATATACAGTCAAGAAAATCAAGGGCAATGGTGATATATATGCGGATTAGACACCAAAAAATAACACTCAACAAATGGCTACAATTTAAGAAATGTGTTTAATGACGGCATCAGATTCCTAATTGATGGAGAAAGGTCTGGTGGCAAGAAAAGCTGCTTCTAGGAGGTTGTCAAGTGTTTTCGATCGACGATTCCATTCTTGGGTGGTTAGTTTGGCCCTTGTTCCTGTAACTCGAATCCTAGCCCGGTATAGCCCATTTTAATTTTACACCATTGTGAACCTTACGCCCTTTTTACACTCTGATCGAGGTTCTCGGCATTGAAAAATCTTCGTAAACTAAATCACACGTGTATATGTTGACATTTAAGAGATATACAGTCAAGAAAATCAAGGCAATGGTGATATATATGCGTATTAGACACAAGAAAAAAACCCTCAACAAATGGCTACAATTTAAGGAATGTGTTTATGGAAGGCATTAGATTCCTAATTGATGGAGAAAGGTCTGGTGGCAAGAAAAGCTGCTTCTAGGAGGTTGTCAAGTGTTTTCGCTCGACGACTCCATTCTTGGGTGATTGGTTTGGCCCTTGTTACTGTAACTCGAATCCTAGCCTGGTATATCCCATTTTAATTTTACACCATTGTGAACCTTACGCCTTTTTTACTCTCTGATCGAGGTTCTCGGCATTGAAAAATCTTCGTAAACTAAATCACACGTGTATATGTTGACATTTAAGAGATATACAGTCAAGAAAATCAAGGGCAATGGTGATATATATGCGGATTAGACACTTAAAAATAACACTCAACAAATGGCTACAATTTAAGAAATGTGTTTAATGACGGCATCAGATTCCTAATTGATGGAGAAAGGTCTGGTGGCAAGAAAAGCTGCTTCTAGGAGGTTGTCAAGTGTTTTCGATCGACGATTCCATTCTTGGGTGGTTGGTTTGGCCCTTGTTCCTGTAACCCGAATCCTAGCCCGGTATAGCCCATTTTAATTTTACACCATTGTGAACCTTACGCCTTTTTTACTCTCTGATCCAGGTTCTCGGCATTGAAAAATCTTCGTAAACTAAATCACACGTGTACATGTTGACATTTAAGAGATATACAGTCAAGAAAATCAAGGGCAATGGTGATATATATGCGGATTAGACACCAAAAAATAACACTCAACAAATGGCTACAATTTAAGAAATGTGTTTAATGACGGCATCAGATTCCTAATTGATGGAGAAAGGTCTGGTGGCAAGAAAAGCTGCTTCTAGGAGGTTGTCAAGTGTTTTCGATCGACGATTCCATTCTAGGGTGGTTAGTTTGGCCCTTGTTCCTGTAACTCGAATCCTAGCCCGGTATAGCCCATTTTAATTTTACACCATTGTGAACCTTACACCTTTTTTACTCTCTGATCGAGTTTCTCGGCATTGAAAAATCTTCGTAAACTAAATCACATGTGTATATGTTGATATTTAAGAGATATACAATCAAGAAAATCAAGGGCAATGGTGATATATATGCAGATTAGACCCAAAAAAAAACACTCAACAAATGGCTAAAATTTAAGGAATGTGTTTAGTGACGGCATCAGATTCCTAATTGATGGAGAAAGGTCTGGTGGCAAGAAAAGCTGCTTCTAGGAGGTTGTCAAGTGTTTTCGCTCGACGATTCCATTCTTGGGTGGTTGGTTTGGCCCTTGTTCCTGTAACTCGAATCCTAGCCCAGTATATCGCATTTTAATTTTACACCATTGTGAGCCTTACGCCTTTTTTACTCTTTAATCGAGGTTCGCGGCATTGAAAAATCTTCGTAAACTAAATCACACGTGTATGTTGACATTTAAGAGATATACAGTCAAGAAAATCAAGGGCAATGATGATATATATGCGGATTAGACACAAAAAAAAACACTCAACAAATGGCTACAATTTAAGAAATGTGTTTAGTGACGGCATCAGATTCCTAATTGATGGAGAAAGGTCTGGTGGCAAGAAAAAGCTGCTATTAGGAGGTTGTCAAGTGTTTTCGCTCGACAATTCCATTCTTGGGTGGTTGGTTTGGCCCTTGTTCTTGTAACTCGAATCCTAGCCCGGTATATCCCATTTTAATTTTACACCATTGTGAACCTTACGCCTTTTTTACTCTCTGATCGAGGTTCTCGGCATTGAAAAATCTTCGTTAACTAAATCACACGTGTATATGTTGACATTTAAGAGATATACAGTCGAGAAAATCAAGGGCAATGGGGATATATATGCGGATTAGACACAAAAAAAAAACACTCAACAAATGGCTGCAATTTAATGAATGTGTTTAGTGATGACATCAGATTTTTAATGTATGGAGAAAGGTCTGGTGTCAAGAAAAGCTGTTTCTTGATGGTTGTCAAGTGTTTTCGCTCGACAATTCCATTCTTGGGTGGTTGGTTTGGCCCTTGTTCCTGTAACTCGAATCCTAGCCCGGTATATCCCATTATAATTTTACACCATTGTGAACTTTACGCCTTTTTTACTCTCTAATCGAGGTTCTCGGCATTAAAAAATATTCGTAAACTAAATCACACGTGTATATGTTGACATTCAAGAGATATACAGTTAAGAAAATCAAGGGCAATGGTGATATATATGCGGATTAGACACCAAAAAATAACACTCAACAAATGGCTACAATTTAAGGAATGTGTTTAGGGACGACATCCGATTCCTAATTGATATAGAAAGGTCTGGTGGCAAGAAAAACTGCTTCTAGGAGGTTGTCAAGTGTTTTCGCTCGACGATTCCATTCTTGGGTGGTTGGTTTGGCCCTTGTTCCTGTAACCCGAATCCTAGCCCGATATATCCCATTTTAATTTTACACCATTGTGAACATTATGCCTTTTTTACTCTCTGATCGAGGTTCTCGGCATTGAAAATTCTTCGTAAAGTAAATAACACGTGTATATGTTGACATTTAAGAGATATACAGTCAAGAAATCAAGGGCAATGGTGATATATATGCGGATTAGACACCAAAAAATAACACTCAACAAATGGCTACAATTTAAGAAATGTGTTTAATGACGGCATCAGATTCCTAATTGATGGAGAAAGGTCTGGTGGCAAGAAAAGCTGCTTCTAGGAGGTTGTCAAGTGTTTTCGATCGACGATTCCATTCTTGGGTGGTTGGTTTGGCCCTTGTTCCTGTAACTCGAATCCTAGCCCGGTATAGCCCATTTTAATTTTACACCATTGTGAACCTTACGCCTTTTTTACTCTCTGATCGAGGTTCTCGGCATTGAATAATCTTCGTAAACTAAATCCCACGTGTATATGTTGACATTTAAGAGATATACAGTCAAGAAAATCAAGGGCAATGGTGATATATATGCGGATTAGACACCAAAAAATAACGTTCAACAAATGGCTACAATTTAAGAAATGTGTTTAATGACGACATCAGATTCCTAATTGATGGAGAAAGGTCTGGTGGCAAGAAAAGCTGCTTCTAGGAGGTTGTCAATTGTTTTCGATCGACGATTCCATTCTTGGGTGGTTGGTTTGGCCCTTGTTCCTGTAACTCGAATCCTAGCCCGGTATAGCCCATTTTAATTTTACACCATTGTGAACCTTACGCCTTTTTTACTCTCTGATCGAGGTTCTCGGCATTGAAAAATCTTCGTAAACTAAATCTCACGTGTATATGTTGACATTTAAGAGATATACAGTCAAGAAAATCAAGGGCAATGGTGATATATATGGGGATTAGACACCAAAAAATAACACTCAACAAATGGCTACAATTTAAGAAATGTGTTTAATGACGGCATCAGATTCCTAATTGATGGAGAAAGGTCTGGTGGCAAGAAAAGCTGCTTCTAGGAGGTTGTCAAGTGTTTTCGATCAACGATTCCATTCTTGGGTGGTTGGTTTGGCCCTTGTTCCTGTAACTCGAATCCTAGCCCGGTATAGCCCATTTTAATTTTACACCATTGAGAGACTTACGCCTTTTTTACTCTCTGATCGAGGTTCTCGGCATTGAAAAATCTTCGTAAACTAAATCCCACGTGTATATGTTGATATTTAAGAGATATATAGTCAAGAAAATCAAGGGCAATGGTGATATATATGCGGATTAGACACCAAAAAAGAACACTCAACAAATGGCTACAATTTAAGAAATGTGTTTAATGATGGCATCAGATTCCTAATTGATGGAGAAAGGTCTGGTGGCAAGAAAAGCTGCTTCTAGGAGGTTGTCAAGTGTTTTCGATCGACGATTCCATTCTTGGGTGGTTGGTTTGGCCCTTGTTCCTGTAACTCGAATCCTAGCCCGGTATAGCCCATTTTAATTTTACACCATTGTGAACCTTACGCCTTTTTTACTCTCTGATCCAGGTTCTTGGCATTGAAAAATCTCCGTAAACTAAATCACACGTGTATATGTTGACATTTAAGAGATATACAGTCAAGAAAATCAAGGGCAATGGTGATATATATGCGGATTAGACACCAAAAAATAACACTCAACAAATGGCTACAATTTAAGAAATGTCTTTAATGACGGCATCGGATTCCTAATTGATGTAGAAAGGTCTGGTGGCAAGAAAAGCTGCTTCTAGGAGGTTGTCAAGTGTTTTCGATCGACGATTCCATTCTTGGGTGGTTGGTTTGGCCCTTGTTCCTGTAACTC
The DNA here is from genome assembly GCA_030545235.1 of Helianthus tuberosus. NCBI lineage: Eukaryota > Viridiplantae > Streptophyta > Magnoliopsida > Asterales > Asteraceae > Helianthus > Helianthus tuberosus. The sequence goes on along the minus strand of CM060438.1, from coordinate 363,916 downwards.
GAATCCTAGCCCGGTATAGCCCATTTTAATTTTAAACCATTGTGAACCTTACACCTTTTTTACTCTCTGATCCAGGTTCTTGGCATTGAAAAATCTCCGTAAACTAAATCACACGTGTATATGTTGACATTTAAGAGATATACAGTCAAGAAAATCAAGGGCAATGGTGATATATATGCGGATTAGACACCAAAAAATAACACTCAACAAATGGCTACAATTTAAGAAATGTCTTTAATGACGGCATCGGATTCCTAATTGATGTAGAAAGGTCTGGTGGCAAGAAAAGCTGCTTCTAGGAGGTTGTCAAGTGTTTTCGATCGACGATTCCATTCTTGGGTGGTTGGTTTGGCCCTTGTTCCTGTAACTCGAATCCTAGCCCGGTATAGCCCATTTTTATTTTACACCATTGTGAACCTTAGCCTTTTTTACTCTCTGATCGAGGTTCTCGGCATTGAAAAATCTTCGTAAACTAAATCATACGTGTATATGTTGACATTTAAGAGATATACAGTCAAGAAAATCAAGGGCAATGGTGATATATATGCGGATTAGACACCAAAAAATAACACTCAACAAATGGCTACAATTTAAGAAATGTCTTTAATGACGGCATCAGATTCCTAATTGATGTAGAAAGGTCTGGTGGCAAGAAAAGCTGCTTCTAGGAGGTTGTCAAGTGTTTTCGATCGACGATTCCATTCTTGGGTGGTTGGTTTGGCCCTTGTTCCTGTAACTCGAATCCTAGCCCGGTATAGCCCATTTTTATTTTAAACATTGTGAACCTTACGCCTTTTTTACTCTCTGATCGAGGTTCTCGGCATTGAAAAATCTTCGTAATCTAAATCATACGTGTATATGTTGACATTTAAGAGATATACAGTCAAGAAAATCAAGGGCAATGGTGATATATATGCGGATTAGACACCAAAAAATAACACTCAACAAATGGCTACAATTTAAGAAATGTGTTTAATGATGGCATCAGATTCCTAATTGATGGAGAAAGGTCTGGTGGCAAGAAAAGCTGCTTCTAGGAGGTTGTCAAGTGTTTTCGATCGACGATTCCATTCTTGGGTGGTTGGTTTGGCCCTTGTTCCTGTAACTCGAATCCTAGGCCGGTATAGCCCATTTTAATTTTACACCATTGTGAACCTTACGCCTTTTTTACTCTCTGATCCAGGTTCTTGGCATTGAAAAATCTCCGTAAACTAAATCACACGTGTATATGTTGACATTTAAGAGATATACAGTCAAGAAAATCAAGGGCAATGGTGATATATATGCGGATTAGACACCAAAAAATAACACTCAACAAATGGCTACAATTTAAGAAATGTCTTTAATGACGGCATCGGATTCCTAATTGATGTAGAAAGGTCCGGTGGCAAGAAAAGCTGCTTCTAGGAGGTTGTCAAGTGTTTTCGATCGAAGATTCCATTCTTGGGTGGTTGGTTTGGCCCTTGTTCCTGTAACTCGAATCCTAGCCCGGTATAGCCCACTTTTATTTTACACCATTGTGAACCTTAGCCTTTTTTACTCTCTGATCGAGGTTCTCGGCATTGAAAAATCTTCGTAAACTAAATCACACGTGTATATGTTGACATTTAAGAGATATGCAGTCAAGAAAATCAAGGCAATGGTGATATATATGCGGATTAGACACAAAAAAAAAAAAACACTTAACAAATGGCTACAATTTAAGGAATGTGTTTAGTGATGGCATTAGATTCCTAATTGATGGAGAAAGGTCTGGTGGCAAGAAAAGCTGCTTCTAGGAGGTTGTCAAGTGTTTTCGATCGACGATTCCATTCTTTGGTGGTTGGTTTGGCCCTTGTTCCTGTAACTCGAATCCTAGCCCGGTATAGCCCATTTTAATTTTACACCATTGTGAACCTTACGCCTTTTTTACTCTCTGATCGATGTTCTCGGCATTGAAAAATCTTCGTAAACTAAAATACACGTGTATATGTTGACATTTAAGAGATATACAGTCAAGAAAATAAAGGGCAATGGTGATATATATGCGGATTAGACACCAAAAAATAACACTCAACAAATGGCTACAATTTAAGAAATGTGTTTAATGACGGCATCAGATTCCTAATTGATGGAGAAAGGTCTGGTGGCAAGAAAAGCTGCTTCTAGGAGGTTGTCAAGTGTTTTCGATCGACGATTCCATTCTTGGGTGGTTGGTTTGGCCCTTGTTCCTGTAACTCGAATCCTAGCCCGGTATAACCCATTTTAATTTTACACCATTGTGAACCTTACGCCTTTTTTACTCTCTGATCGAGGTTCTCGGCTTTGAAAAATCTTCGTAAACTAAATCACACGTGTATATGTTGACATTTAAGATATATACAGTCAAGAAAATCAAGGCAATGTTGATATATATGCGTATTAGACACAAAAAAAACACTCAACAAATGGCTACAATTTAAGGAATGTGTTTATTGACGGCATTAGATTCCTAATTGATGGAGAAAGGTCTGGTGGCAAGAAAAGCTGCTTCTAGGAGTTTGTCAAGTGTTTTCGCTCAACGACTCCATTCTTGGGTGGGTGGTTTGGCCCTTGTTCCTGTAACTCGAATCCAAGCCCGGTATATCCCATTTTAATTTTACACCATTGTGAACCTTACGCCTTTTTTACTCTCTGATCGAGGTTCTCGGCATTGAAAAATCTTCGTAAACTAAATCACACGTGTATATGTTGACATTTAAGAGATATACAGTCAAGAAAATCAAGGGCAATGGTGAAATATATGCGGATTAGACACCAAAAAATAACACTCAACAAATGGCTACAATTTAAGGAATGTGTTTAGGGACGACATCAGATTCCTAATTGATATAGAAAGGTCTGGTGGCAAGAAAAGCTGCTTCTAGGAGGTTGTCAAGTGTTTTCGCTCGACGATTCCATTCTTGGGTTGTTGGTTTGGCCCTTGTTCCTGTAACTCGAATCCTAGCCCGATATATCCCATTTTAATTTTTCACCATTGTGAACCTTATGCCTTTTTTACTCTCCGATCGAGGTTCTCGGCATTGAAAAATCTTCGTAAACTAAATCACACGTGTATATGTTGACATTTAAGAGATATACAGTCAAGAAAATCAAGGGCAATGGTGATATATATGCGGATTAGACACCAAAAAATAACACTCAACAAATGGCTACAATTTAAGAAATGTGTTTAATGACGGCATCAGATTCCTAATTGATGGAGAAATGTCTGGTGGCAAGAAAAGCTGCTTCTAGGAGGTTGTCAAGTGTTTTCGATCGACGATTCCATTCTTGGGTGGTTGGTTTGTCCCTTGTTCCTGTAACCCGAATCCTATCCCGGTATAGCCCATTTTAATTTTACACCATTGTGAACCTTACGCCTTTTTTACTCTCTGATCCAGGTTCTCGGCATTGAAAAATCTTCGTAAACTAAATCACACGTGTATATGTTGACATTTGAGAGATATACAGTAAAGAAAATCAAGGGCAATGGTGATATATATGCGGATTAGACACCAAAATTTAACACTCAACAAATGGCTACAATTTAAGAAATGTGTTTAATGACGGCATCAGATTCCTAATTGATGGAGAAAGGTCTGGTGGCAAGAAAAGCTGCTTCTAGGAGGTTGTCAAGTGTTTTCGATCGACGATTCCATTCTTGGGTGGTTGGTTTCGCCCTTGTTCCTGTAACTCGAATCCTAGCCGGTATAGCCCATTTTAATTATACACCATTGTGAACCTTACGCCTTTTTGTACTCTCTGATCCAGGTTCTTGGCATTGAAAAATCTTCGTAAACTAAATCACACGTGTATATGTTGACATTTAAGAGATATACAGTCAAGAAAATCAAGGGAAATGGTGATATATATGCGGATTAGACACCAAAAAATAACACTCAACAAATGGCTACAATTTAAGGAATGTGTTTAGGGACGACATCCGATTCCTAATTGATATAGAAAGGTCTGGTGGCAAGAAAAGCTGCTTCTAGGAGGTTGTCAAGTGTTTTCGCTCGATGATTCCATTCTTGGGTGGTTGGTTTGGCCCTTGTTCCTGTAACTCGAATCCTAACCCGATATATCCCATTTTAATTTTACACCATTGTGAAACTTATTCCTTTTTTACTCTCTGATCGAGGTTCTCGGCATTGAAAAATCTTCGTAAACTAAATCACACGTGTATATGTTGACATTTAAGAGATATACAGTTAAGAAAATCAAGGGCAATGGTGATATATATGCGGATTAGACACCAAAAAATAACACTCAACAAATGGCTACAATTTAAGAAATGTGTTTAACGACGGCATCAGATTCCTAATTGATGGAGAAAGGTCTGGTGGCAAGAAAAGCTGCTTCTAGAAGGTTGTCAAGTGTTTTCGATCGACGATTCCATTCTTGGGTGGTTGGTTTGGCCCTTGTTCCTGTAACTCGAATCCTAGCCCGGTATAGCCCATTTTAATTTTACACCATTGTGAACCTTACGCCTTTTTTACTCTCTGATCGAGGTTGTCGGCATTGAAAAATCTTCGTAAACTAAATCACACGTGTATATATTGACATTTAAGAGATATACAGTCAAGAAAATCAAGGGCAATGGTGATATATATGCGGATTAGACACCAAAAAATAACACTCAACAAATGGCTACAATTTAAGAAATGTGTTTAATGACGGCATCAGATTCCTAATTGATGGAGAAAGTTCTGGTGGCAAGAAAAGCTGCTTCTAGGAGGTTGTTAAGTGTTTTCGATCGACGATTCCATTCTTGGGTGGTTGGTTTCGCCCTTGTTCCTGTAACTCGAATCCTAGCCCGGTATAGCCCATTTTAATTATACACCATTGTGAACCTTACGCCTTTTTGTACTCTCTAATCCAGGTTCTTGGCATTGAAAAATCTTCGTAAACTAAATCACACGTGTATATGATGACATTTAAGAGATATACAGTCAAGAAAATCAAGGGAAATGGTGATATATACGCGGATTAGACACCAAAAAATAACACTCAACAAATGGCTACAATTTAAGGAATGTGTTTAGGGACGACATTCGATTCCTAATTGATATAGAAAGGTCTGGTGGCAAGAAAAGCTGCTTCTAGGAGGTTGTCAAGTGTTTTCGCTCGACGATTCCATTCTTGGGTGGTTGGTTTGGCCCTTGTTCCTGTAACTCGAATCCTAACCCGATATATCCCATTTTAATTTTACACCATTGTGAAACTTATTCCTTTTTTACGCTCTGATCGAGGTTCTCGGCATTGAAAAATCTTCGTAAACTAAATCACACATGTATATGTTGACATTTAAGAGATATACAGTCAAGAAAATCAAGGGCAATGGTGATATATATGCGGATTAGACACCAAAAAATAACACTCAACAAATGGCTACAATTTAAGAAATGTGTTTAACGACGGCATCAGATTCCTAATTGATGGAGAAAGGTCTGGTGGCAAGAAAAGCTGCTTCTAGAAGGTTGTCAAGTGTTTTCGATCGACGATTCCATTCTTGGGTGGTTGGTTTGGCCCTTGTTCCTGTAACTCGAATCCTAGCCCGGTATAGCCCATTTTAATTTTACACCATTGTGAACCTTACGCCTTTTTTACTCTCTGATCGAGGTTCTCGGCATTGAAAAATCTTCGTAAACTAAATCACACGTGTATATATTGACATTTAAGAGATATACAGTCAAGAAAATCAAGGGAAATGGTGATATATATGCGGATTAGACACCAAAAAATAACACTCAACAAATGGCTACAATTTAAGAAATTTGTTTAATGACGGCATCAGATTCCTAATTGATGGAGAAAGGTCTGGTGGCAAGAAAAGCTGCTTCTAGGAGGTTGTCAAGTGTTTTCGATCGACGATTCCATTCTTGGGTGGTTGGTTTGGCCCTTGTTCCTGTAACTCGAATCCTAGCCCGGTATAGCCCATTTTAATTTTACACCATTGTGAACCTTACGGCTTTTTTTACTCTCTGATCGAGGTTTTTGGCATTGAAAAATCTTCGTAAACTAAATCACACGTGTATATGTTGACATTTAAGAGACATACAGTCAAGAAAATAAAGGGCAATGGTGATATATATGCGGATTAGAAACCAAAAAATAACACTCAACAAATGGCTACAATTTAAGAAATGTCTTTAATGACGGCATCAGATTCCTAATTGATGTAGAAAGGTCTGGTGGCAAGAAAAGCTGCTTCTAGGAGGTTGTCAAGTGTTTTCGATCGACGATTCCATTCTTGGGTGGTTGGTTTGGCCCTTGTTCCTGTAACTCGAATCCTAGCCCGGTATAGCCCATTTTTATTTTAAACCATTGTGAACCTTACGCCTTTTTTACTCTCTGATCGAGGTTCTCGGCATTGAAAAATCTTCGTAAACTAAATCATACGTGTATATGTTGACATTTAAGAGATATACAGTCAAGAAAATCGAGGGCAATGGTGATATATATGCGGATTAGACACAAAAAAAACACTCAACAAATGGCTACAATTTAAGGAATGTGTTTAGTGACGGCATTAGATTCCTAATTGATGTAGAAAGGTCTGGTGGCAAGAAAAGCTGCTTCTAGGAGGTTGTCAAGTGTTTTCGCTAGACGACTCCATTCTTGGGTGGTTGGTTTAGCCTTTGTTCCTGTAACTCGAATCCTAGCCCGGTATATCCCATTTTAATTTTACACCATTGTGAACCTTACGCCTTTTTTACTCTCTGATCGAGGTTCTCGGCATAGAAAAATCTTTGTAAACTAAATCACACGTGTATATGTTGACATTTAAGAGATATACAGTCAAGAAAATCAAGGGCAATGGTGATATATATGCGGATTAGACACCAAAAAATAACACTCAACAAATGGCTACAATTTAAGAAATGTGTTTAATGACGACATCAGATTCCTAATTGATACAGAAAGGTCTGGTGGCAAGAAAAGCTGCTTCTAAGAGGTTGTCAAGTGTTTTCGCTCGACGATTCCATTCTTGGGTGGTTGGTTTGGCCCTTGTTCCTGTAACTCGAATCCTAGCCCGATATATCCCATTTTAATTTTTCACCATTGTGAACCTTATGCCTTTTTTACTCTCTGATCGAGGTTCTCGGCATTGAAAAATCTTCGTAAACTAAATCACAGGTGTATATGTTGACATTTAAGAGATATACAGTCAAGAAAATCAAGGGCAATGGTGATATATATGCGGATTAGACACCAAAAAATAACACTCAACAAATGGCTACAATTTAAGAAAATGTGTTTAATGACGGCATCAGATTTCTAATTGATGGCGAAAGGTCTGGTGGCAAGAAAAGCTGCTTCTAGGAGGTTGTCAAGTGTTTTCGATCGACGATTCCATTCTTGGGTGGTTGGTTTGGCCCTTGTTCCTGTAACCCGAATCCTATCCCGGTATAGCCCATTTTAATTTTACACCATTGTGAACCTTACGCCTTTTTTACTCTCTGATCCAGGTTCTCGGCATTGAAAAATCTTCGTAAACTAAATCACACGTGTATATGTTGACATTTAAGATATATACAGTCAAGAAAATCAAGGGCAATGGTGATATATATGCGGATTAAACACCAAAAATAACACTCAACAAATGGCTACAATTTAAGAAATGTGTTTAATGACGGCATCAGATTCCTAATTGATGGAGAAAGGTCTTGTGGCAAGAAAAGCTGCTTCTAGGAGGTTGTCAAGTGTTTTCGATCGACGATTCCATTCTTGGGTGGTTAGTTTGGCCCTTGTTCCTGTAACTCGAATCCTAGCCCGGTATAGCCCATTTTAATTTTACACCATTGTGAACCTTACACCTTTTTTACTCTCTGATCGAGGTTCTCGGCATTGAAAAATCTTCGTAAACTAAATCACATGGGTATATGTTGATATTTAAGAGATATACAATCGAGAAAATCAAGGGCAATGGTGATATATATGCAGATTAGACCCAAAAAAAACATTCAACAAATGGCTACAATTTAAGGAATGTGTTTAGTGACGGCATCAGATTTCTAATTGATGGAGAAAGGTCTGGTGGCAAGAAAAGCTGCTTCTAGGAGGTTGTCAAGTGTTTTCGCTCGACGATTCCATTCTTGGGTGGTTGGTTTGGCCCTTGTTCCTGTAACTCGAATCCTAGCCCGGTATATCCCATTTTAATTTTACACCATTGTGAGCGTTACGCCTTTTTTACTCTTTGATCGAGGTTCGTGGCATTGAAAAATCTTCGTAAACTAAATCTCACGTGTATATGTTGACATTTAAGATATATACAGTCAAGAAAATCATGGGCAATGATGATATATATGCGGATTAGACACCAAAAAAAACACTCAACAAATGGCTACAATTTAAGGAATGTGTTTAGTGACGGCATCAGATTCCTAATTGATGGAGAAAGGTCTGGTGGCAAGAAAAAGCTGCTATTAGGAGGTTCTCAAGTGTTTTCGCTCGACAATTCCATTCTTGGGTGGTTGGTTTGGCCCTTGTTCTTGTAACTCGAATCCTAGCCCGGTATATCCCATTTTAATTTTACACCATTGTGAACCTTACGCCTTTTTTACTCTCTGATCGAGGTTCTCGGCATTGAAAAATCTTTTCGAAACTAAATCATACGTGTATATGTTGACATTTAAGAGATATACAGTCGAGAAAATCAAGGTGTAACACCTCGAAAATTCGTGTTCAATGAAATAACGACACGTGTCATGTAAGACAAAACGCGTTGTAAACCCGGATTTAATAAAGATGTTTTGGCAGGATTTAAAAGTGTCATCATGTTAAATTTCACCTCTGAACGACCTCATTTATAAATCCCAATACCCAATTATATTTTTCAAACATCTAATATATCCTAAATCCAGAAATTCATTGACGATAAACGAATTCAAAGTGCATGATAGGTTCCTATGAAAATTTCTATGGTTAACCTTCTTGTTCGGCACTTTCGAAAAGGATCCAAGCAAACATAACATAATGGTAGGGTATGTAATTGTTAAAAACCCATAATAAAGGTCCCAAACTGACAAAACAAGGTCCCAAAGTCGAATTATGAGGTTGCCCTTTCGAATGCATGAAGGAACAAGATTTTTGGCTACTGATGATTTGTTACGCACCGCAACAAATAATTGTTACGGTGCGCAACAAATGCCCAGCTCCAACAGAATTGCCTGTTTGCTGTTTAACGCGAAATTTGACCTTTTATCCGATTTTCCTCATATCCCTTGGCCCCTAAACAACCCCTAAACATCTAGGGACACTTGTTAAGATGTTGTGGTCACTTGTAGACTTGTGTGTCAAGAATTTGTGGTGATCTAAACACTATATAAGGCCATTAAGTTGCAACACATTCTTCACACTTCACTTGTGCATTTCTGGAGCTTTTGGGAGCTTAAGAGCAGACACAAGATCTTCCTAATCAAGCTTAGGACTTCAGTAAGTTTTCTAATCCTTCCTTAGTTTAAGTTTTAGCTTAGTTTAGCTTAAAAAGTCAACCGTCGTAATTAAAGGTTGACTTAGCGATTAATCACTAATGGTCCAGTGATTAGTCGAATCAAAGGTAGTTATAAGTTGGTAATTATGTGGGCTTTAAACCCTTAAAAGGGCATCCACTAATTTCCATCCTAACTAGGCCATTTGTCGAGTCAAAGATGATTAGAAAAAGTCAACAGAAATGTAATCTTTCGTTTAACGCATAATTAACGATGTAAAAGGTGTGTAACCTATTTTATCATTCATATAACTTGATAATAAGCATAAGAACTTGTCTAAGCTTGTTTGATTCGACAACTTTCTGTTTTGAACCGATTCGGAACCGAAAGTCGCAAAGCTTTGACTTTTGCTTTGACTTCAATTCTGACCCGTTTTAGTATGATTTGGAAATGCCTTAGAGCTTCCTTAGGACCGGGCTATATGTTAGCATAACCCTCTGTGGTTGGTTCATTAATGGACCCATTCGTTTACGCGTTTCCGTTAATTGCTCATATGTTGACCATTATGCCCTTATTACCTTAAAACGTGATTTATGAAAATGTAAAAGTGTAGAAACCTTAGTTACTGATATATAAACTTGTATGCAAAGTTTGACATCAATTCGAGGTCTAGATTGAGAGTTATGCTCATTAGCGCAAAATAGAAGCTTTATGTTAATTAAACGGCGTAATTAGCGTATAGCCTAGTTAAGCCTACTTTTTGATATCAAAATCTTTACCCACTGATGTAATATATTATTTTGGGATTTTTGAAGATTTTTAATTAATTTTAGGCTGAGCATAACTTGTAGTCGTAGGCTTAATCCGGTAATTGTCGGTTTTGCCCTTACGGGCCATAAAATGAATTTTACTTATCTAAACGACTCCAAACCTTTTGCTACTGATCACTTATGATAAATAAATTATTTTAAGCCTTCTGGAAATATAAAAATATCAGATTTAAGTATCGAACCCGGAAATGGCCTTTAATCGCCTTATTAAGCGTTTTTAACGCATAGTATGTATTAAAAACTATATTAAACATACTCGGGTTGATACCTACTGATATTTGAGGTAAATTATGATATTTTAATAGTAAGCAAAAGTTGATTAACTCAGACTTCAGTTTTGAGCTTTTCGGCTTATGTGAAATTACCAAAATACCCCTACGGGGCATAGTTTGGTTATAATTGATAAATTTCACATATATAATTTATCCTACTAATATAACTTAGTAATTTGAGTATATTTGCTGTTTACATCAGACCTGTAACTCAGCTTGTTACTTAAACTCTTTTATAAACTTTTAAATGACCAAACTACCCCTACGGGGCCTAGTTTGTGTTTAAACACGTTTCGGGCATAATGAAAGACATCTTACTGATGTCACAACATATTTGAGGCATAATTAACTTAGGAAACCTGTATATAGCTCTCATGAATACCCGTCACGCTTATTACGCGTACGGTTCGGTTTATGTAGCAAGTTTACATAAATTAGCCGAAACGGGTCAAACCTTATTGGTTTTATCTCAAATTCCAGAATGTGTATGAAATACCCATTTAAGACAAGTCTTCAAACTTGTCGGGTCTAAATCACATTCTATTCCGGTCTTCGCTTAATCATGCGTCTGAACCGTATATTCCCTTAAGACTAACCGGTCTAAGCTTAGGCTAAATTAAAGACCCGTTAGCATTCTAATTGTTTATTTATACCATCATTCCAGACTAGAGCATTTCGGTAAATGGTACCTACGCTTACTTAAGTGAATACGGCTGAGTTATTAGATTCTTGCTATTTAAGACAGGAGCTAGCTCAGGTAAATACTCTTAACTTATTTTCCCTATACGGGCTTGGGATACGGTATAATGATACCGCTTGGTCGGGTATTGAATGTTTAATCGGATTGTGATTAAATTATTGAGGTAACCCGGTTTAATCTGTATTGTTTGAAATAAAAGCCTTTAGGGGTTAATGACCATGTCCCGGATATCCTTGACATCATTGTATTATAAAATGGCCATGTCTTAGGTACGGGGTGTAGGCATACACCTGACAGTTACTAAGTAATAACGGTATCTCACTCTCTTGTGGGCCTATACTTGTGGCGTGTCTGTTAATCTTGACTCGGTTTCTACATCGGGCCCTGAACGTATAACGAACATGTAAATCTGTATACAAGGTTATAACTATAATTGTTCCAAGTTAAAAAGGTTAATTTTGACTCCGTGCATTTTAATCAAATTATAAAAGATATTTTGTGCCACGTGCATTCAAATCAATTTTCTTAAACTCTTTTCAAATGAGTCGGTTGAGTGTATTTACCAGTGAAAACTGACGTATTTTCCAAAAAGGTTAAGTGACAGGTACTGAACATAATTGGCTGGAAGCTCAGGGCGCTAATAAGGAATCTTGCAAGTTCTAGGCGTCTAAAGTCTGTTGAACAAATGATATGTTTTAAGACCCGCCTGTGGATCCTTTACTTTCCGTTGTAATACAGGATATTACTTTATATTCGGAATGTAATAATTATCTTTTGCTTCCGCTGTGCATTTATATAATTGTGTTGTTTGACTATTATGTTGCCAACCACGTCACGAGACTTCCCACCGGGCCCACCGGTGACACGTGGAAATCGGGGTGTGACACAAGGGCAATGGGGATATATATGCGGATTAGACACAAAAAAAAACACTCAACAAATGGCTGCAATTTAATCAATGTGTTTAGTGACGACATCAGATTCTTAATGTATGGAGAAAGGTCTGGTGTCAAGAAAAGCTGTTTCTAGAAGGTTGTCAAGTGTTTTTGCTCGATGATTCCATTCTTGGGTGGTTGGTTTGGCCCTTGTTCCTGTAACTCGAATCCTAGCCCGGTATATCCCATTATAATTTTACACCATTGTGAACTTTGCGCATTTTTTACCCTCTGATCGAGGTTCTCGGCATTGAAAAATATTCGTAAACTAAATCACACGTGTATATGTTGACATTTAAGAGATATACAGTTAAGAAAATCAAGGGCAATGGTGATATATATGCGGATTAAACACCAAAAAATAACACTCAACAAATGGCTACAATTTAAGGAATGTGTTTAGGGACGACATCCGATTCCTAATTGATATAGAAAGGTCTGGTGGCAAGAAAAGCTGCTTCTAGGAGGTTGTCAAGTGTTTGCGCTCGACGATTCCATTCTTGGGTGGTTGGTTTGGCCCTTTTTCCTGTAACTCGAATCCTAGCCCGATATATCCCATTTTAATTTTACACCATTGTGAACCTTATGCCCTTTTTACTCTCTGATCGAGGTTCTCGGCATTGAAAAATCTTCGTAAACTAAATCACACGTGTATATGTTGACATTTAAGAGATATACAGTCAAGAAAATCAAGGGCAATGGTGATATATATGCGGATTAGACACCAAAAAATAACACTCAACAAATGGCTACAATTTAAGAAATGTGTTTAATGACGGCATCAGATTCCTAATTGATGGAGAAAGGTCTGGTGGCAAGAAAAGCTGCTTCTAGGAGGTTGTCAAGTGTTTTCGATCGACGATTCCATTCTTGGGTGGTTGGTTTGGCCCTTGTTCCTGTAACTCGAATCCTAGCCCGGTATAGCCCATTTTAATTTTACACCATTGTGAACCTTACGCCTTTTTTACTCTCTGATCGAGGTTCTCGGCATTGAAAAATCTTCGTAAACTAAATCACACGTGTATATATTGACATTTAAGAGATATACAGTCAAGAAAATCAAGGGCAATGGTGATATATATGCGGATTAGACACCAAAAAATAACACTCAACAAATGGCTACAATTTAAGAAATGTGTTTAATGACGGCATCAGATTCCTAATTGATGGAGAAAGGTCTGGTGGCAAGAAAAGCTGCTTCTAGGAGGTTGTCAAGTGTTTTCGATCGACGATTCCATTCTTGGGTGGTTGGTTTGGCCCTTGTTCCTGTAACTCGAATCCTAGCCCGGTATAGCCCATTTTTATTTTACACCATTGTGAACCTTACGCCTTTTTTACTCTCTGATCGAGGTTCTCGGCATTGAAAAATCTTCGTAAACTAAATCACACGTGTATATGTTGACATTTAAGAGATATACAGTCAAGAAAATCAAGGCAATGGTGATATATATGCGGATTAGACACAAAAAAAAAACACTCAACAAATGGCTACAATTTACGGAATGTGTTTAGTGACGGCATTAGATTCCTAATTGATGGAGAAAGGTCTGGTGGCAAGAAAAGCTGCTTCTAGGAGGTTGTCAAGTGTTTTCGATCGACGATTCCATTCTTGGGTGGTTGGTTTGGCCCTTGTTCCTGTAACTCTAATCCTTGCCCGGTATATCCCATTTTAATTTTACACCATTGTGAACCTTACGCCTTTTTTACTCTCTGATCGAGGTTCTCGGCATTGAAAAATCTTCGTAAACTAAATCACACGTGTATATGTTGACATTTAAGAGATATACAGTCAAGAAAATCACGGGCAATGGTGATATATATGCGGATTAGACACCAAAAAATAACACTCAACAAATGGCTACAATTTAAGGAATGTGTTTAGGGACGACATCCGATTCCTAATTGATATAGATAGGTCTGGTGGCAAGAAAAGCTGCTTCTAGGAGGTTGTCAAGTGTTTTCGCTCGACGATTCCATTCTTGGGTGGTTGGTTTGGCCCTTGTTCCTGTGACTCGAATCCTAGCCCGGTATATCCCATTTTAATTTTACACCATTGTGAACCTTACGCCTTTTTTACTCTCTGATCGAGGTTCTCGGCATTGAAAAATCTTCGTAAACTAAATCACACGTGTATATGTTGACATTTAAGAGATATACAGTCAAGAAAATCAAGGCAATGGTGATATATATGCGGATTAGACACCAAAAAATAACACTCAACAAATGGCTACAATTTAAGGAATGTGTTTAGGGACGGCATCAGATTCCTAATTGATAGAGAAATGCCTGTGGCAAGAAAAGCTGCTTCAAGGAGGTTGTCAAGTGTTTTCGCTCGACGATTCCATTATTGGGTGGTTGGTTTGGCCCTTGTTCCTGTAACTCGAATCTTAGCCCGGTATATCCCATTTTAATTTTACACCATTGTGAACCTTATACCTTTTTTACTCTCTGATTGAGGTTCTCGGCATTGAAAAATCTTCGTAAACTAAATCACATGTGTATATGTTGACATTTAAGAGATATACACTCAAGAAAATCAAGGGCAATTGTGATATATATGCGGATTAGACACCAAAAAATAACACTCAACAAATGGCTACAATTTAAGAAATGTGTTTAATGACGGCATCAGATTCCTAATTGATGGAGAAATGTCTGGTGGCAAGAAAAGCTGCTTCTAAGAGGTTGTCAAGTGTTTTCGATCGACGATTCCATTCTTGGGTGGTTGGTTTGGCCCTTGTTCCTGTAACTCGAATCCTAGCCCGGTATATCCCATTTTAATTTTACACCATTGTGAACCTTACGCCTTTTTTTACTCTCTGATCGAGGTTCTCGGCATTGAAAAATCTTCGTAAACTAAATCACACGTGTATATGTTGACATTTAAGAGATATACAGTCAAGAAAATCAAGGGCAATGGTGATATATATGCGGATTAGACACCAAAAAATAACACTCAACAAATGGCTACAATTTAAGAAATATGTTTAATGACGGCATCAGATTCCTAATTGATGGAGAAAGGTCTGGTGGCAAGAAAAGCTGCTTCTAGGAGGTTGTAAAGTGTTTTCGATCGACGATTCCATTCTTGGGTGGTTGGTTTGGCCCTTGTTCCTGTAACTCGAATCCTAGCCCGGTATAGCCCATTTTAATTTTACACCATTGTGAACCTTACGCCTTTTTTAATCTCTGATCCAGGTTCTCGGCATTGAAAAATCTTCGTAAACTAAATCGCACGTGTATATGTTGACATTTAAGAGATATACAGTCAAGAAAATCAAGGGCAATGGTGATATATATGCGGATTAGACACCAAAAAAAATAACACTCAACAAATGGCTACAATTTAAGAAATGTGTTTAATGACGGCATCAGATTCCTAATTGATGGAGAAAGGTCTGGTGGCAAGAAAAGCTGCTTCTAGGAGGTTGTAAAGTGTTTTCGATCGACGATTCCATTCTTGGGTGGTTGGTTTGGCCCTTGTTCCTGTAACTCGAATCCTAGCCCGGTATAGCCCATTTTAATTTTACACCAATGTGAACCTTACGCCTTTTTTACTCTCTGATCGAGGTTCTCGGCATTGAAAAATCTTCGTAAACTAAA
Organism: Helianthus tuberosus; assembly: GCA_030545235.1. Taxonomy (NCBI): domain Eukaryota; kingdom Viridiplantae; phylum Streptophyta; class Magnoliopsida; order Asterales; family Asteraceae; genus Helianthus; species Helianthus tuberosus. Next base: position 348,142 of record CM060438.1, on the reverse strand, counting down.
TCACACGTGTATATGTTGACATTTAAGAGATATACAGTCAAGAAAATCAAGGCAAGGGTGATATATATGCGGATTAGACACAAAAAAAAAACACTCAACAAATGGCTACAATTTAAGGAATGTGTTTAGTGACGGCATTAGATTCCTAATTGATGGAGAAAGGTCTGGTGGCAAGAAAAGCTGCTTCTAGGAGGTTGTCAAGTGTTTTCGCTAGACGACTCCATTCTTGGGTGGTTGGTTTAGCCTTTGTTCCTGTAACTCGAATCCTAGCCCGGTATATCCCATTTTAATTTTACACCATTGTGAACCTTACGCATTTTTTACTCTCTGATCGAGGTTCTCGGCATTGAAAAATCTTCGTAAACTAAATCACACGTGTATATGTTGACATTTAAGAGATATACAGTCAAGAAAATCAATGGCAATGGTGATATATATGCGGATTAGACACCAAAAAATAACACTCAACAAATGGCTACAATTTAAGGAATGTGTCTAGGGACGACATCCGATTCCTAATTGATATAGAAAGGTCTGGTGGCAAGAAAAGCAGTTTCTAGGAGGTTGTCAAGTGTTTTCGCTCGACGATTCCATTCTTGGGTGGTTGGTTTGGCCCTTGTTCCTGTGACTCGAATCCTAGCCCGGTATATCCCATTTTAATTTTACACCATTGTGAACCTTACGCCTTTTTTACTCTCTGATCGAGGTTCTCGGCGTTGAAAAATCTTCGTAAACTAAATCACACGTGTATATGTTGACATTTAAGAGATATACAGTCAAGAAAATCAAGGCAATGGTGATATATATGCGGATTAGACACCAAAAAATAACACTCAACAAATGGCTACAATTTAAGGAATGTGTTTAGGGACGGCATCAGATTCCTAATTGATGGAGAAAGGTCTGGTGGCAAGAAAAGCTGCTTCAAGGAGGTTGTCAAGTGTTTACACTCGACGATTCCATTATTGGGTGGTTGCTTTGGCACTTGTTCCTGTAACTTGAATCCTAGCCCGGTATATCCCATTTTAATTTTACACCATTGTGAACCTTATGCCTTTTTTACTCTCTGATTGAGGTTCTCGGCATTAAAAAATCTTCGTAAACTAAATCACATGTGTATATGTTGACATTTAAGCGATATACAGTCAAGAAAATCAAGGGCAATGGTGATATATATGCGGATTAGACACCAAAAAATAACACTCAACAAATGGCTACAATTTAAGGAATGTGTTTAGTGACGGCATTAGATTCCTAATTGATGGAGAAAGGTCTGGTGGCAAGAAAAGCTGCTTCTAGGAGGTTGTCAAGTGTTTTCGCTAGACGACTCCATTCTTGGGTGGTTGGTTTAGCCTTTGTTCCTGTAACTCGAATCCTAGCCCGGTATATCCCATTTTAATTTTACACCATTGTGAACCTTACGCATTTTTTACTCTCTGATCGAGGTTCTCGGCATTGAAAAATCTTCGTAAACTAAATCACACGTGTATATGTTGACATTTAAGAGATATACAGTCAAGAAAATCAATGGCAATGGTGATATATATGCGGATTAGACACCAAAAAATAACACTCAACAAATGGCTACAATTTAAGGAATGTGTCTAGGGACGACATCCGATTCCTAATTGATATAGAAAGGTCTGGTGGCAAGAAAAGCAGTTTCTAGGAGGTTGTCAAGTGTTTTCGCTCGACGATTCCATTCTTGGGTGGTTGGTTTGGCCCTTGTTCCTGTGACTCGAATCCTAGCCCGGTATATCCCATTTTAATTTTACACCATTGTGAACCTTACGCCTTTTTTACTCTCTGATCGAGGTTCTCGGCGTTGAAAAATCTTCGTAAACTAAATCACACGTGTATATGTTGACATTTAAGAGATATACAGTCAAGAAAATCAAGGCAATGGTGATATATATGCGGATTAGACACCAAAAAATAACACTCAACAAATGGCTACAATTTAAGGAATGTGTTTAGGGACGGCATCAGATTCCTAATTGATGGAGAAAGGTCTGGTGGCAAGAAAAGCTGCTTCAAGGAGGTTGTCAAGTGTTTACACTCGACGATTCCATTATTGGGTGGTTGCTTTGGCACTTGTTCCTGTAACTTGAATCCTAGCCCGGTATATCCCATTTTAATTTTACACCATTGTGAACCTTATGCCTTTTTTACTCTCTGATTGAGGTTCTCGGCATTAAAAAATCTTCGTAAACTAAATCACATGTGTATATGTTGACATTTAAGCGATATACAGTCAAGAAAATCAAGGCAATGGTGATATATATGCGGATTAGACACCAAAAAATAACACTCAACAAATGGCTACAATTTAAGGAATGTGTTTAGGGACGGCATCAGATTCCTAATTGATGGAGAAAGGTCTGGTGGTAAGAAAAGCTGCTTCTAGGAGGTTGTAAAGTGTTTTCGATCGACGATTCCATTCTTGGGTGGTTGGTTTGGCCCTTGTTCCTGTAACTCGAATCCTAGCCCGGTATAGCCCATTTTAATTTTACACCAATGTGAACCTTACGCCTTTTTTACTCTCTGATCGAGGTTCTCGGCATTGAAAAATCTTCGTAAACTAAATCACACGTGTATATGTTGACATTTAAGAGATATACAGTCAAGAAAATCAAGGCAAGGGTGATATATATGCGGATTAGACACAAAAAAAAAAACACTCAACAAATGGCTACAATTTAAGGAATGTGTTTAGTGACGGCATTAGATTCCTAATTGATGGAGAAAGGTCTGGTGGCAAGAAAAGCTGCTTCTAGGAGGTTGTCAAGTGTTTTCGCTAGACGACTCCATTCTTGGGTGGTTGGTTTAGCCTTTGTTCCTGTAACTCGAATCCTAGCCCGGTATATCCCATTTTAATTTTACACCATTGTGAACCTTACGCATTTTTTACTCTCTGATCGAGGTTCTCGGCATTGAAAAATCTTCGTAAACTAAATCACACGTGTATATGTTGACATTTAAGAGATATACAGTCAAGAAAATCAATGGCAATGGTGATATATATGCGGATTAGACACCAAAAAATAACACTCAACAAATGGCTACAATTTAAGGAATGTGTCTAGGGACGACATCCGATTCCTAATTGATATAGAAAGGTCTGGTGGCAAGAAAAGCAGTTTCTAGGAGGTTGTCAAGTGTTTTCGCTCGACGATTCCATTCTTGGGTGGTTGGTTTGGCCCTTGTTCCTGTGACTCGAATCCTAGCCCGGTATATCCCATTTTAATTTTACACCATTGTGAACCTTACGCCTTTTTTACTCTCTGATCGAGGTTCTCGGCGTTGAAAAATCTTCGTAAACTAAATCACACGTGTATATGTTGACATTTAAGAGATATACAGTCAAGAAAATCAAGGCAATGGTGATATATATGCGGATTAGACACCAAAAAATAACACTCAACAAATGGCTACAATTTAAGGAATGTGTTTAGGGACGGCATCAGATTCCTAATTGATGGAGAAAGGTCTGGTGGCAAGAAAAGCTGCTTCAAGGAGGTTGTCAAGTGTTTACACTCGACGATTCCATTATTGGGTGGTTGCTTTGGCACTTGTTCCTGTAACTTGAATCCTAGCCCGGTATATCCCATTTTAATTTTACACCATTGTGAACCTTATGCCTTTTTTACTCTCTGATTGAGGTTCTCGGCATTAAAAAATCTTCGTAAACTAAATCACATGTGTATATGTTGACATTTAAGCGATATACAGTCAAGAAAATCAAGGGCAATGGTGATATATATGCGGATTAGACACCAAAAAATAACACTCAACAAATGGCTACAATTTAAGGAATGTGTTTAGTGACGGCATTAGATTCCTAATTGATGGAGAAAGGTCTGGTGGCAAGAAAAGCTGCTTCTAGGAGGTTGTCAAGTGTTTTCGCTAGACGACTCCATTCTTGGGTGGTTGGTTTAGCCTTTGTTCCTGTAACTCGAATCCTAGCCCGGTATATCCCATTTTAATTTTACACCATTGTGAACCTTACGCATTTTTTACTCTCTGATCGAGGTTCTCGGCATTGAAAAATCTTCGTAAACTAAATCACACGTGTATATGTTGACATTTAAGAGATATACAGTCAAGAAAATCAAGGCAATGGTGATATATATGCGGATTAGACACCAAAAAATAACACTCAACAAATGGCTACAATTTAAGGAATGTGTTTAGGGACGGCATCAGATTCCTAATTGATAGAGAAATGCCTGTGGCAAGAAAAGCTGCTTCAAGGAGGTTGTCAAGTGTTTTCGCTCGACGATTCCATTATTGGGTGGTTGGTTTGGCCCTTGTTCCTGTAACTCGAATCTTAGCCCGGTATATCCCATTTTAATTTTACACCATTGTGAACCTTATACCTTTTTTACTCTCTGATTGAGGTTCTCGGCATTGAAAAATCTTCGTAAACTAAATCACATGTGTATATGTTGACATTTAAGAGATATACACTCAAGAAAATCAAGGGCAATTGTGATATATATGCGGATTAGACACCAAAAAATAACACTCAACAAATGGCTACAATTTAAGAAATGTGTTTAATGACGGCATCAGATTCCTAATTGATGGAGAAATGTCTGGTGGCAAGAAAAGCTGCTTCTAAGAGGTTGTCAAGTGTTTTCGATCGACGATTCCATTCTTGGGTGGTTGGTTTGGCCCTTGTTCCTGTAACTCGAATCCTAGCCCGGTATATCCCATTTTAATTTTACACCATTGTGAACCTTACGCCTTTTTTTACTCTCTGATCGAGGTTCTCGGCATTGAAAAATCTTCGTAAACTAAATCACACGTGTATATGTTGACATTTAAGAGATATACAGTCAAGAAAATCAAGGGCAATGGTGATATATATGCGGATTAGACACCAAAAAATAACACTCAACAAATGGCTACAATTTAAGAAATATGTTTAATGACGGCATCAGATTCCTAATTGATGGAGAAAGGTCTGGTGGCAAGAAAAGCTGCTTCTAGGAGGTTGTAAAGTGTTTTCGATCGACGATTCCATTCTTGGGTGGTTGGTTTGGCCCTTGTTCCTGTAACTCGAATCCTAGCCCGGTATAGCCCATTTTAATTTTACACCATTGTGAACCTTACGCCTTTTTTAATCTCTGATCCAGGTTCTCGGCATTGAAAAATCTTCGTAAACTAAATCGCACGTGTATATGTTGACATTTAAGAGATATACAGTCAAGAAAATCAAGGGCAATGGTGATATATATGCGGATTAGACACCAAAAAAAATAACACTCAACAAATGGCTACAATTTAAGAAATGTGTTTAATGACGGCATCAGATTCCTAATTGATGGAGAAAGGTCTGGTGGCAAGAAAAGCTGCTTCTAGGAGGTTGTAAAGTGTTTTCGATCGACGATTCCATTCTTGGGTGGTTGGTTTGGCCCTTGTTCCTGTAACTCGAATCCTAGCCCGGTATAGCCCATTTTAATTTTACACCAATGTGAACCTTACGCCTTTTTTACTCTCTGATCGAGGTTCTCGGCATTGAAAAATCTTCGTAAACTAAATCACACGTGTATATGTTGACATTTAAGAGATATACAGTCAAGAAAATCAAGGCAAGGGTGATATATATGCGGATTAGACACAAAAAAAAAACACTCAACAAATGGCTACAATTTAAGGAATGTGTTTAGTGACGGCATTAGATTCCTAATTGATGGAGAAAGGTCTGGTGGCAAGAAAAGCTGCTTCTAGGAGGTTGTCAAGTGTTTTCGCTAGACGACTCCATTCTTGGGTGGTTGGTTTAGCCTTTGTTCCTGTAACTCGAATCCTAGCCCGGTATATCCCATTTTAATTTTACACCATTGTGAACCTTACGCATTTTTTACTCTCTGATCGAGGTTCTCGGCATTGAAAAATCTTCGTAAACTAAATCACACGTGTATATGTTGACATTTAAGAGATATACAGTCAAGAAAATCAATGGCAATGGTGATATATATGCGGATTAGACACCAAAAAATAACACTCAACAAATGGCTACAATTTAAGGAATGTGTCTAGGGACGACATCCGATTCCTAATTGATATAGAAAGGTCTGGTGGCAAGAAAAGCAGTTTCTAGGAGGTTGTCAAGTGTTTTCGCTCGACGATTCCATTCTTGGGTGGTTGGTTTGGCCCTTGTTCCTGTGACTCGAATCCTAGCCCGGTATATCCCATTTTAATTTTACACCATTGTGAACCTTACGCCTTTTTTACTCTCTGATCGAGGTTCTCGGCGTTGAAAAATCTTCGTAAACTAAATCACACGTGTATATGTTGACATTTAAGAGATATACAGTCAAGAAAATCAAGGCAATGGTGATATATATGCGGATTAGACACCAAAAAATAACACTCAACAAATGGCTACAATTTAAGGAATGTGTTTAGGGACGGCATCAGATTCCTAATTGATGGAGAAAGGTCTGGTGGCAAGAAAAGCTGCTTCAAGGAGGTTGTCAAGTGTTTACACTCGACGATTCCATTATTGGGTGGTTGCTTTGGCACTTGTTCCTGTAACTTGAATCCTAGCCCGGTATATCCCATTTTAATTTTACACCATTGTGAACCTTATGCCTTTTTTACTCTCTGATTGAGGTTCTCGGCATTAAAAAATCTTCGTAAACTAAATCACATGTGTATATGTTGACATTTAAGCGATATACAGTCAAGAAAATCAAGGGCAATGGTGATATATATGCGGATTAGACACCAAAAAATAACACTCAACAAATGGCTACAATTTAAGAAATGTGTTTAATGACGACATCACATTCCTAATTGATGGAGAAATGTCTGGTGGCAAGAAAAGCTGCTTCTAGGAGGTTGTCAAGTGTTTTTGATCGACGATTCCATTCTTGTGTGGTTGGTTTGGCCCTTGTTCCTGTAACTCGAATCCTAGCCCGGTATAGCCCATTTTAATTTTACACCATTGTGAACCTAAGGCCTTTTTTAATCTCTGATCCAGGTTCTCGGCATTGAAAAATCTTCGTAAACTAAATCGCACGTGTATATGTTGACATTTAAGAGATATACAGTCAAGAAAATCAAGGGCAATGGTGATATATATGCGGATTAGACACCAAAAAATAACACTCAACAAATGGCTACAATTTAAGAAATGTGTTTAATGACGGCATCAGATTCCTAATTGATGGAGAAAGGTCTGGTGGCAAGAAAAGCTGCTTCTAGGAGGTTGTCAAGTGTTTTCGATCGACGATTCCATTCTTGGGTGGTTGGTTTGGCCCTTGTTCCTGTAACTCTAATCCTAGCCCGGTATATCCCATTTTAATTTTACACCATTGTGAACCTTACGCCTTTTTTACTCTCTGATCGAGGTTCTCGGCATTGAAAAATCTTCGTAAACTAAATCACACGTGTATATGTTGACATTTAAGAGATATACAGTCAAGAAAATCAAGGGCAATGGTGATATATATGCGGATTAGACACCAAAAAATAACACTCAACAAATGGCTACAATTTAAGGAATGTGTTTAGGGACGACATCCGATTCCTAATTGATATAGAAAGGTCTGGTGGCAAGAAAAGCTGCTTCTAGGAGGTTGTCAAGTGTTTTCGCTCGACGATTCCATTCTTGGGTGGTTGGTTTGGCCCTTGTTCCTGTAACTCGAATCCTAGCCCGATATATCCCATTTTAATTTTACGCCATTGTGAACCTTATGCCTTTTTTACTCTCTGATCGAGGTTCTCGGCATTGAAAAATCTTCGTAAACTAAATCACACGTGTATATGTTGACATTTAAGAGATATACAGTCAAGAAAATCAAGGGCAATGGTGATATATATGCGGATTAGACACCAAAAAATAACACTCAACAAATGGCTACAATTTAAGAAATGTGTTTAATGACGGCATCAGATTCCTAATTGATGGAGAAAGGTCTGGTGGCAAGAAAAGCTGCTTCTAGGAGGTTGTCAAGTGTTTTCGATCGACGATTCCATTCTTTGGTGGTTGGTTTGGCCCTTGTTCCTGTAACTCGAATCCTAGCCCGGTATAGCCCATTTTAATTTTACACCATTGTGAACCTTACGCCTTTTTTACTCTCTGATCGAGGTTCTCGGCATTGAAAAATCTTCGTAAACTAAATCACATGTGTATATGTTGACATTTAAGAGATATACAATCAAGAATATCAAGGGCAATGGTGATATATATGCGGATTAGACACCAAAAAATAACACTCAAGAAATGGCTACAATTTAAGAAATTTGTTTAATGACGGCATCAGATTCCTAATTGATGGAGAAAGGTCTGGTGGCAAGAAAAGCTGCTTCTAGGAGGTTGTCAAGTGTTTTCGATCGACGATCCCATTCTTGGGTGGTTGGTTTGGCCCTTGTTCCTGTAACTCGAATCCTAGCCCGGTATAGCCCATTTTAATTTTACACCATTGTGAACCTTACGCCTTTTTTAATCTCTGATCCAGGTTCTCGGCATTGAAAAATCTTCGTAAACTAAATCGCACGTGTATATGTTGACATTTAAGAGATATACAGTCAAGAAAATCACGGGCAATGGTGATATATATGCGGATTAGACACCAAAAAATAACACTCAACAAATGGCTACAATTTAAGAAATGTGTTTAATGACGGCATCAGATTCCTAATTGATGGAGAAAGGTCTGGTGGCAAGAAAAGCTGCTTCTAGGAGGTTGTCAAGTGTTTTCGATCGACGATTCCATTCTTGGGTGGTTGGTTTGGCCCTTGTTCCTGTAACTCTAATCCTAGCCTGGTATATCTCATTTTAATTTTACACCATTGTGAACCTTACGCCTTTTTTACTCTCTGATCGAGGTTCTCGGCATTGAAAAATCTTCGTAAACTAAATCACACGTGTATATGTTGACATTTAAGAGATATACAGTAAAGAAAATCAAGGGCAATGGTGATATATATGCGGATTAGACACCAAAAAATAACACTCAACAAATGGCTACAATTTAAGGAATGTGTTTAGGGACGACATCCGATTCCTAATTGATATAGAAAGGTCTGGTGGCAAGAAAAGCTGCTTCTAGGAGGTTGTCAAGTGTTTTCTCTCGACGATTCCATTCTTGGGTGGTTGGTTTGGCCCTTGTTCCTGTAACTCGAATCCTAGCCCGATATATCCCATTTTAATTTTACACCATTGTGAACCTTATGCCTTTTTTACTCTCTGATCGAGGTTCTCGGCATTGAAAAATCTTCGTAAACTAAATCACACGTGTATATGTTGACATTTAAGAGATATACAGTCAAGAAAATCAAGGGCAATGGTGATATATATGCGAATTAGACACCAAAAAATAACACTCAACAAATGGCTACAATTTAAGAAATGTGTTTAATGACGGCATCAGATTCCTAATTGATGGAGAAAGGTCTGGTGGCAAGAAAAGCTGCTTCTAGGAGGTTGTCAAGTGTTTTCGATCGACGATTCCATTCTTTGGTGGTTGGTTTAGCCCTTGTTCCTGTAACTCGAATCCTAGCCCGGTATAGCCCATTTTAATTTTACACCATTGTGAACCCTACGCCTTTTTTACTCTCTGATCGAGGTTCTCGGCATTGAAAAATCTTCGTAAACTAAATCACATGTGTATATGTTGACATTTAAGAGATATACAATCAAGAATATCAAGGGCAATGGTGATATATATGCGGATTAGACACCAAAAAATAACACTTAACAAATGGCTACAATTTAAGAAATGTGTTTAATGACGGCATCAGATTCCTAATTGATGGAGAAAGGTCTGGTGGCAAGAAAAGCTGCTTCTAGGAGGTAACTTTGTCTAACCAATATGCTTAGCCCAATACAAAATATCCAAAGACTAAATAAACAAACTATTAAGCTGTTGTCACAAAACATGCACCAACAAACTCCCCCTTGACAATAGCTTCATAGTGTAACTTTGTCTTCAAACATCTTGCAGTCTTTTGGTCTTTGGATAGCGTCAGCTACACAGTTTCTGACATCAACAAACTCCCCCTTAGCTGATGCTTCCAATCTCCAAAACTTTCTTTCGTTGTAGATCAGCGAACTAGCAATCTTTGGTTAAGCAAGTATCTTCAAATTCTCCAAATCTCTCTCTCTTTCTGCAATGTAGTAGAAGGATCCTACCATGCATCTTCACACGTTCTTCACTTCACTCTCAATCTGCACTTTACTTGTATTCTGCACTTCATTTTGATAACTGCATCAATCTGTTTAGCAACACAAGCAAGTATCTCGAAAAACCATTAGTCTTTTTCACATTTAAAGATAAACCAATATTTTATCTTAGTTTGCAAAAACAACTACCTGTCAGTTCAAAATGGGAGACCTTTTAAAAAGAAATATTTTTTGTATTTTTGATATTTTTCAAAACAGCTAAACAAACTAAACTAAACTCAAAAATATTTACAATACATCTTTTTGTGAGTATCATGTGCAAGAAGATCATATCAACAAAATCAAACTGTTTCACACTATTAGATAATTCTTTATTTAATTTTTCGTGAAAAGCAGTTCAATACGATTACCAGTATGTTTGTCCACTTAAACAAAATGCATGAACATTTCAAGTACCATTACCATATGATACGTTAAGGTAATATTAATACTGAAATATTAGTGTGTCCCACTTCAGGATATACCCCCGCGATCAAGGTATGCACAAAGATTCATCGTAGTAGGTGAGTATACTGAATTCATCCGTTTTATTTTTCAACGATAGATAATTGGTGAACAGGTCAGTACTTCCGTACAGCAGAGAGACCAAAATATCTTATCGAGGGCTAATACAAATACCATTTTTTGGTACGATTTGTGCATTTTGCACTTATTGAATGACTCTCTATGAGAGCTTTTTCATTTTCAGGGTTTTGGCATTTTTAGCTCTTTTAAAGATATCCGAGGTGTGTCTAGGTCAGCATGTATCTGGATGCAGCAGAAGGACACCCCTGATATCCCCAGATGAAATAACAGTATAAAGACCCAAAACTTCAGATTTTGGCAATCTATCAACGCAAGATTTAAGGTCATTAAACCATACACCACTGATGTGTTCCCCACTCATACTCAGTGCATTTAGGTTTATATCACATTGGTAAGTTGATTATTTCATGCGTTTGCCTACTGGTACATCATATGATGAAGCTGTTATCACACTTAAGCCATTTAATTCAGTTCGAGTATGACAGTCTAACCTGCTGATGTACTATCATTTCTTCTTATTCACACCATGAAAACTCATTTTTTCAATTTTTTAATGTTTTTGGATTTTTAAAATTTTATAACTTACTCCCCCTAAACACACGCAATATCTAAACTCTTTTTGGCTTAGAGGAATTTCTCCCCCTAAATTTTTGTTTTTATGGAGTAAGTTTTAAAAACACAAATTTAAAAACACAAACAAACTCCCACCTTAACCTGACTACAGTTTTTCACGTTTTAAGTTTAAAAACAATCAAAATGATCACATAAGTAAATAGTTCGTTACCCATGTTAACCTACTATTCACCTCAGATGCTTTACAGGAATAACCACTGTCAAACACATCAACAGTCCTTCTTGGTCATCCTGCACACACTCAACAACTCAGTTAGACTTTAGAACCCAAGCCCTGACGGTCTTGGGTTTTCCAAATTCATCCATTACAGGAACTTCCATCCAATATCCATCACACTTCAGTGGATCCTTGGGTAAATTTTTATCTTGATACCTTCTTCTCCCATAATCATACCATGAATTTTGGAAAAATTTTGGATTTTGTTGAACATTTGAGTTACTAAAACCCCTATGTCCATTTCTTTGTTGAAAATTTCGATTACCAGCAGTTTGGTATCGAGTTTGATATCCAAAATTTCTATTTTGACTTTGAAATTGATTTGATTTACCATTATAATGACTAAATTGTGGAGAAATCCTTCTTGGTCTATCAAATCTTTTCGAAGTTGAGGGTTTAGATTGAGATTCAGGTTTATTTGTCTGACAACTAGTTTTTACACTATTGTTTGACCCAACCTGATTCTCATCCTTAACCTCATCAACCTTTTGTTTACCTTTCTTCAAAGGACAACAACTCGCCACGTGCCCTTTGTTGTGACATTTAAAACAAGATCTTTTCTTATAAGTTTTCTTTTTTGTTTGATCCCTTCTTAAATGTGTTGGTCTTTTTGTCGTCAGTATCCTCATCCACTTTATGAGGTGTACTGTTAGACCCAACAGATTCTTTCAAAGAAACTGGACTATTTGGTAAGTCCACAGCTATCGGATCAATTAGCTCTTCTTCATTTGGTAGAAAAGAGTAGTCTTGATTTTCAGAAGATGAAGCTTTAGTAAACCCCACCCCTGTTTTATCATTACTTCTTTTTAAACCATTTTGAATTTGATTCCTGACTAACGAAGAATTCCCAAAATTGTTTAACTTCCCCTGAAGTTCAACAATTTTGGCTTGTGCATCAGCCAATTCTGTGCACTTTTCTGAAAGCTCGTTAGTCTTTTCTTTCACAGTTTCACGAGCCAAATCAATGACCTGTAACAGTTCATTGACTTTGCTTGTTAAACTGCTAATTTCTTGTTCATTTGATTTGAGTTTTGTTAAACAATCTGACTCTCGTTTAATCAAAAGAGCATTTGACTCTTTTAACTTCTCTAATTCAGCTGACTGAATTTTGTTTTGCTCCGATAGTCTGTCAACTTTACCCTGTAGTTCAGTGCAATTAAGACATGTATGACTTACAGATTCTGATGATACCTTTACCTCTGTTGTAAGTCCATTCACATCAGTCAAGCCCTTTGAAAGATCTGCACCCTTCTTTTCAGCATTTTCCTCATCTGCTTCCTCCTTCTCTTCTATCTCAGCAGCTTCTTCTCCAATCTTCACAGCTGCAAACTCAGCTACCAATGCTTGATCACAAGTAGTTACTTTTGACGAGATCTGATAACGTTTTTCCAAAGCTTCCCACAGATCACTAGAATTCCCATAGTTCTTGAAGGTATGCTTAATGCCCTCAGGTAAGGATTTCTTGATCACTGCTAAAGCTCTCTTCTCAGCATCAACCAGCTGTTTCTCAGATTCATCCATCTTCTCATACGAAATTACTTTTACTCTGCCATCAACACGACGAGAAGGAGCAACGTATCCATCTATCATACAACTCCACATTCTCGCATCCTTACTTTCAACGTATGCCTCAACCTTCTTTTTCCATTCAGCATATTCATTGACATTTATAAGCTTTGGCCAGTTCTTAACAACCTCACTTCCATTATCCATCTTAGCCATCACGCAGCGTAAAAGTTTAAATGGATTTTGGTAACCTGAATCAAAATCCAAATCTAACTTCTCTACTGGTCCTTGTCGAGCTTTTACCGTATGCGAACTGATAAAACCGTACAAAATTTTTGTGAAAACAGTTTTTATCAAATTATACCGTTAGATTCGTCTCGAAATTACGATTCCAATGATATAAAATGTCAAAAACCTAATTCGTATTTGACATAAAGTCGCAGGGGAAAAATCGTGCCATAAAATTTTTTTTTCATTATAATTACCTTGACATACTTTAAAATTCATTTTAAACATAACTCTTTCGCATAAATACATCCATCGGCGCATTTACTAAGTAACAACATAATTATGTTTACTATATTACATTCTCAGACAGTCCCGTACAATCCTTCACTTGACTCGGTCCTCGATCTCTATTGCTAGATGATCCTCGTGACTCGTACTACCTGCGCTCACCACATAAATTTCATAGCATTAGTATACATTATAAACATACAATATTTATTCACATTTACTGTTCGTTCCGTTAACTCTTTACATCCCAGCTTTCCATCTTATCATACGATCCGTAGTGAGACTTCTTTGCTAATCCCGCGTTAAACTTCATCCACCAGGCACGCTAATGTTATTGTTAGTACTAAATTTCATTGGATACATGCGTACCTACTTTTTACATACTTATACATATTCATACGTTCACATATAACCAATTACATACACACGTACATACCCACATATAAACACCTCTATATTCATACATACGCATTTGCATACACACACACCTACATCATTACGTACACTCATGACGTTATACAAGTATACATACCTACATCTCCACTTACAACATACCTAACTCGTACATGCCAACTCACATACATACCTTCCTTACAACATATCTAACTCGTACATGCCAACTCACATACATACCTTCGTATATATAACCGCGTGTACTTGCTCACACATTAATAAACTTACATACGTAGGTGCATCCATACTTACACGCATTCATACGAATGTATACAGAAACATACAACACGCATACATACCTAGCTACATGTGTGCATACACTTATGTTCATAAAAACGTAAGTTAAACTAGTCATACGCAACTTAAAACGCGTTTAAACGAGTTCCCAAGACAAAACGAGACGCGAAAACAACATTTTCTGAAACGTGCCACCGTCGCATAGCGCTACTGCCTAGGGCCTTGGCAGTCGCGCTACGCTACTGCCTATTTATGACAGAATGCTGCTGCTGCTGATCTGCAGATTTCCAGCACAACCGGATTTCACGGAAACGAGCATAACTTCCTCGTTTTTGGTCCGTTTTACCCGATTCTTTTTCCTACGCGTCCGTAATTTAATTCTCCATCTAGTGGAGTTAAAATCCAATATTTGGACTACCAAGATTTGTGACTTTTAGCCTTCGGCTTATTACCCTTTTACCGAATTTTGACCCGTTCATGCATTTAGCAACATAACTTGTTGGTTTGACCTTAACTTCATATGAATTAATCATTTCAAGGTCATTTGTCATAAAAGATTCATTCCCGGATACCTTATATCTTATTCCACCCGTTTTCGCTCCCAAAAGCCTATTTTGACCCGTTAAGGGTAATTGCGCATTAAAACGTTTATGACTTACAAAAACATACTCCCCACTTTCATACTTGACCAAAACATTACACTAATCGAATAACTTGTTTCTAAACTACTTTTAAGATCGTTTGCCCAAAATACCCATCAAGGGCGTTTTCGTCAACCTTGCTCCATCCTTTACAACAAGGACCTCCTTACACATTTACCCAAATCCCACGACTTAACTACAACTCTAATCGCACATACCTGGCTCGGATCAAAGTTATGACCCGTATTAATACTTCATCCACTAGATTGCTAATTAATAGCAATGAAAATCCTTTCGCTAATCATTTTGTGAGTTCATAAAACTTGACAAACAATTTGTTAGTCAATATCGCCAAATGGTGATATCTTCACCATTTGACCCGTTAAATCTAAAAGTCCATTTTGACCTCGTGGGATTTTTATTATTCCTTATCCCAACATATAACTTATTCCATTCGTTAACTCGTAACCAAAATTACCATAATACCCTTTTTCCCTTTTTAACCATCAAACTTAGTTTCTTAACATAACCACATGTTCCGACCCATACCAAAACTTGTCGGAACATCATAATTCACATATTTACTTACCACGTTCGTAATCTATACAATAAATAGATATTCTACAAAAAGAGGTGTAAGTTTTACTTACATTGCATCCGAATATGCTTCCCGTGCACATTAGTCCCGTTTGACCCGCTTCTTTCCCAAGCTTCCATGTCGCTTATCAAGCATCAACTATCATATATCATTCTCAAGATAGTTAGCTTATTCACCATTCATCACAACCTTTTCATCACACGGATCTTATATTAAACTTATCATTTAACCTTATAACATACTAATCCATCATTTCTTATCCTATTTCTTTAAACATTCAACACACATATATGACTTCAAACATTGTTAACATAAGCATATCATCATCTCTATCATATCATCACAACCCACCTCATAACTACTTTGTTAATCACTTACAAGTGATCAAATCTTAAATTTCTCATAATTTCATCATACTTTTGATGTGTGTACTACCTCCTAAGCATAATGTACAACTAGTTCATGCATATCCTTCTAATCTCATAAATAATTCATCCAAATCCTTCTACTAATCAACATGAATCATACATGCATAAACATCAAACATATTAGTATCATATTTCTTTCAATTCTTCTAACAAGAATCCATCATACAATTCAAAATACATCAACATTCAACAATAATTAGACATGGACGAGGATCCAAGTCATCATTCTCACCATAACTAATGGGTTTCACCCTTAAACATCAAATTAACCTAATTCATGCATAATCCATGTTATATATGATGATTCTAACACATACCCATTATCAATTTCATACAATTTCGCAATTTACATCATAACCCACTTCGTGAAAGATCACCAATCTAACTTTTAAAACATACCTTAGGATCCCATTGAGAAGGTGATCGTTAATCCGTACTCGGTTATGGATTTAGACTTCATTTACCCTTCCAATTTGAGGATTTTTGTGAAACTAGGGTTTGAACCTTGTTTCTTCTTCCTGGAAGTCGACACACACACACACTATGTGTGTGTGTGGTGTTTTAAGTTTATTTTATAAAAATCATGTTTCCCCACTTAACGGTTTTGGTCCCTCAAGTTTCATTTTAATTATATAAGAGACTAAAACTCACTTCTTTATATTAACCGGGTTCTAATTTACCAAACCCGTTTTTGGGGTGTTACAAGTCTACCCCCCTTAAATGAGGTTTCGTCCCCGAAACCTTTCTCATTTATCTTACACACACACATCTATGTTTGACTTCATAGTCACATCATAATCATAAGTAATCATCCTATCTCATTTCATAATTATTCAATCAATTGGCTTCCTCTTCTTAACAAGTCTATACTTTCCAAGGCATACTTTCATATAACATTCTCATTTCCTTTGACCCGTTAATAACAAGTTAATATACATATTTATTCAAACTTATAATAATGCTTACACTCATATGATCCGTTTATAACGGATTTAGTACTTTCATCTCATCCTTTATGATTCCATTCTATAGACACATTGCATAACATTTAACCCTTGTTTTGTTATCACAACAAAACTACCATTTCATAGTCACACCTACGTGCTTAACTCCGTAGCTAACATCATTCTACGTTTCTATAATCTTTTGTACCATACATATCCTCACGTTACTTGCACATTCGGATATTTTTATTCCTATCATTCTTTTGTTCTTTTGCTTTACATTACTTTTATGACTTGTACGACGCATACATGGTCAAGCTACTGACTTCTTCTTATGTAGACTAGTTCCGTCTTTTATATCTTAAATCCGTTTCGCGGATTCGAACACATTATTCATACCTTTCGTACCTTCTATGTTTTGAATCCGTCTCGCGGATTCAAACATTGCATTTACGCCTTTCATTCTTTGAATCCGTCTTGCGGATTCAAACATTGCATATACGCTTTTCATCCCTTGAATCCGTCTCGCGGATTCAAGCATTGCATTTCATGTTTCAAATCCGTCTCGCGGACTCTAACATAGCATTTCATATTTCGAATCCCTCTCGCGGATTCTAGCATAGCATTTCATGTTTCGAATCCGTCTCGCGGATTCTAGCATATCATATCATGTTTCGAATTCGTCTCGCGGATTCTAGCATAGCATTTCATGTTTCGAATCCGTCTCGCGGATTCTAGCATAGCATATCATGTTTCGAATCCGTCTCGCGGATTCTAGCATAGCATATCATGTTTCGAATCCGTCTCGCGGATTCTAGCATAGCATTTCATGTTTCGAATCCGTCTCGCGGATTCTAGCATAGCATATCATGTTTCGAATCCGTCTCGCGGATTCTAACATAGCATTTCATATTTCGAATCCGTCTCGCGGATTCTAGCATAGCATATCATGTTTCGAATCCGTCTCGCGGATTCTAACATAGCATATCATATTTCGAATCCGTCTCGCGGATTCTAGCATAGCATATCATGTTTCGAATCCGTCTCGCGGATTCTAACATAGCATATCATACTCTCATTCTTGAGAGTCTTACATTTCTCTTCACCCTCACGTCCACCTACTACTTAATTCTAACGGACATACCTGTATCAATTATCACGGTCCCACGAACGTCATATGCTTCACGTGTACTGGCCAGGTACACAATCCACATACTAGTTTCGTGTCTTCGTGTAATTGTCACCTTATGTCCGAAGAATTTGGTTTCGGCACGTGTATCATTTTTCAAAACATGTTTACTATACCATCATGGTCCTTCATTTAGCATTTTTCTTCCCTTAATGCATTTTACCATTTCATATACCGACATATTAAATTTACGTACCTGGGTTCAACTTTATCTTATTTCATGCCTTGGTGTCGGTACTTGACCGCACTCGCGGGTCATCCTCTTCGAACGCTTATACTTACCTTGCATATACAAAACCGTCAGTTTCTTTATGCGTATACATAAGTACATACTTACATTCTCTTTTACCTTTGGATCTTGATCGAGTCTTGGATTGTACGGGTTTCTTGTCATAAGAGCACACAGGTTCGAGTCCAAGTACCTATCCTCTTGTACTTGATTCTCTCAAACCAGGGCTCTGATACCAACTTGTTACACCCTAATTCGTATTTGACATAAAGTCGCAGCGGAAAAATCGTGCCATAAATTTTTTTTTTCATTATAATTACCTTGACATACTTTAAAATTCATTTTAAACATAACTCTTTCGCATAAATACATCCATCGGCGCATTTACTAAGTAACAACATAATTATGTTTACTATATTACATTCTCAGACAGTCCCGTACAATCCTTCACTTGACTCGGTCCTCGATCTCTATTGCTAGATGATCCTCGTGACTCGTACTACCTGCGCTCACCACATAAATTTCATAGCATTAGTATGCATTATAAACATACAATATTTATTCACATTTACTGTTCGTTCCGTTAACTCTTTACATCCCAGCTTTCCATCTTATCATACGATCCGTAGTGAGACTTCTTTGCTAATCCTGCGTTAAACTTCATCCACCAGGCACGCTAATGTTATTGTTAGTACTAAATTTCATTGGATACATGCGTACCTACTTTTTACATACTTATACATATTCATACGTTCACATATAACCAATTACATACACACGTACATACCCACATATAAACACCTCTATATTCATACATACGCATTTACATACACACACACCTACATCATTACGTACACTCATGACGTTATACAAGTATACATACCTACATCTCCACTTACAACATACCTAACTCGTACATGCCAACTCACATACATACCTTCCTTACAACATATCTAACTCGTACATGCCAACTCACATACATACCTTCGTATATATAACCGCGTGTACTTGCTCACACATTAATAAACTTACATACGTAGGTGCATCCATACTTACACGCATTCATACGAATGCATACAGAAACATACAACACGCATACATACCTAGCTACATGTGTGCATACACTTATGTTCATAAAAACGTAAGTTAAACTAGTCATACGCAACTTAAAACGCGTTTAAACGAGTTCCCAAGACAAAACGAGACGCGAAAACAACATTTTCTGAAACGTGCCACCGTCACGTAGTGCTACTGCCTAGGGCCTTGGCAGTCGCGCTACGCTACTGCCTATTTATGACAGAATGCTGCTGCTGCTGATCTGCAGATTTCCAGCACAACCGGATTTCACGGAAACGAGCATAACTTCCTCGTTTTTGGTCCGTTTTACCCGATTCTTTTTCCTACGCGTCCGTAATTTAATTCTCCATCTAGTGGAGTTAAAATCCAATATTTGGACTACCAAGATTTGTGACTTTTAGCCTTCGGCTTATTACCCTTTTACCGAATTTTGACCCGTTCATGCATTTAGCAACATAACTTGTTGGTTTGACCTTAACTTCATATGAATTAATCATTTCAAGGTCATTTGTCATAAAAGATTCATTCCCGGATACCTTATATCTTATTCCACCCGTTTTCGCTCCCAAAAGCCTATTTTGACCCGTTAAGGGTAATTGCGCATTAAAACGTTTATGACTTACAAAAACATACTCCCCACTTTCATACTTGACCAAAACATTACACTAATCGAATAACTTGTTTCTAAACTACTTTTAAGATCGTTTGCCCAAAATACCCATCAAGGGCGTTTTCGTCAACCTTGCTCCATCCTTTACAACAAGGACCTCCTTACACATTTACCCAAATCCCACGACTTAACTACAACTCTAATCGCACATACCTGGCTCGGATCAAAGTTATGACCCGTATTAATACTTCATCCACTAGATTGCTAATTAATAGCAATGAAAATCCTTTCGCTAATCATTTTGTGAGTTCATAAAACTTGACAAACAATTTGTTAGTCAATATCGCCAAATGGTGATATCTTCACCATTTGACCCGTTAAATCTAAAAGTCCATTTTGACCTCGTGGGATTTTTATTATTCCTTATCCCAACATATAACTTATTCCATTCGTTAACTCGTAACCAAAATTACCATAATACCCTTTTTCCCTTTTTAACCATCAAACTTAGTTTCTTAACATAACCACATGTTCCGACCCATACCAAAACTTGTCGGAACATCATAATTCACATATTTACTTACCACGTTCGTAATCTATACAATAAATAGATATTCTACAAAAAGAGGTGTAAGTTTTACTTACATTGCATCCGAATATGCTTCCCGTGCACATTAGTCCCGTTTGACCCGCTTCTTTCCCAAGCTTCCATGTCGCTTATCAAGCATCAACTATCATATATCATTCTCAAGATAGTTAGCTTATTCACCATTCATCACAACCTTTTCATCACACGGATCTTATATTAAACTTATCATTTAACCTTATAACATACTAATCCATCATTTCTTATCCTATTTCTTTAAACATTCAACACACATATATGACTTCAAACATTGTTAACATAAGCATATCATCATCTCTATCATATCATCACAACCCACCTCATAACTACTTTGTTAATCACTTACAAGTGATCAAATCTTAAATTTCTCATAATTTCATCATACTTTTGATGTGTGTACTACCTCCTAAGCATAATGTACAACTAGTTCATGCATATCCTTCTAATCTCATAAATAATTCATCCAAATCCTTCTACTAATCAACATGAATCATACATGCATAAACATCAAACATATTAGTATCATATTTCTTTCAATTCTTCTAACAAGAATCCATCATACAATTCAAAATACATCAACATTCAACAATAATTAGACATGGACGAGGATCCAAGTCATCATTCTCACCATAACTAATGGGTTTCACCCTTAAACATCAAATTAACCTAATTCATGCATAATCCATGTTATATATGATGATTCTAACACATACCCATTATCAATTTCATACAATTTCGCAATTTACATCATAACCCACTTCGTGAAAGATCACCAATCTAACTTTTAAAACATACCTTAGGATCCCATTGAGAAGGTGATCGTTAATCCGTACTCGGTTATGGATTTAGACTTCATTTACCCTTCCAATTTGAGGATTTTTGTGAAACTAGGGTTTGAACCTTGTTTCTTCTTCCTGGAAGTCGACACACACACATACTATGTGTGTGTGTGGTGTTTTAAGTTTTTTTTTATAAAAATCATGTTTCCCCACTTAACGGTTTTGGTCCCTCAAGTTTCATTTTAATTATATAAGAGACTAAAACTCACTTCTTTATATTAACCGGGTTCTAATTTACCAAACCCGTTTTTGGGGTGTTACAGTTTAATGACGGAATCAGATTCCTAATTGATGGAAAAAGGTCTGGTGGCAAGAAAAGCTGCTTCAAGGAGGTTGTCAAGTGTTTTCGATAGACGATCCCATTCTTGGGTGGTTGGTTTGGCCCTTGTTCCTGTAACTCGAATCCTAGCCCGGTATAGCCCATTTTAATTTTACACCATTGTGAACCTTACGCCTTTTTTACTCTCTGATAGAGGTTCTCGGCATTGAAAAATCTTCGTAAACTAAATCACACGTGTATATGTTGACATTTTAGAGATATACAATCAAGAAAATCAAGGGCAATGGTGATATATATGCGGATTAGACACCAAAAAATAACACTCAACAAATGGCTACAATTTAAGAAATGTGTTTAATGACGACATCAGATTCCTAATTGATGGAGAAAGGTCTGGTGGCAAGAAAAGCTGCTTCTAGGAGGTTGTCAAGTGTTTTCGATCGACGATCCCATTCTTGGGTGGTTGGTTTGGCCCTTGTTACTGTAACTCGAATCCTAGCCCGGTATAGCCCATTTTAATTTTACACCATTGTGAACCTTACGCCTTTTTTAATCTCTGATCCAGGTTCTCGGCATTGAAAAATCTTCGTAAACTAAATCGCACGTGTATATGTTGACATTTAAGAGATATACAGTCAAGAAAATCACAGGCAATGGTGATATATATGCGGATTAGACATCAAAAAATAACACTCAACAAATGGCTATAATTTAAGAAATGTGTTTAATGACGGCATCAGATTCCTAATTGATGGAGAAAGATCTGGTGGCAAGAAAAGCTGCTTCTAGGAGGTTGTCATGTGTTTTCGATCGACGATTCCATTCTTTGGTGGTTAGTTTGGCCCTTGTTCCTGTAACTCGAATCCTAGCCCGGTATAGCCCATTTTAATTTTACACCATTGTGAACCTTACGCCTTTTTTACTCTCTGATCGAGGTTCTCGGCATTGAAAAATCTTCGTAAACTAAATCACACGTGTATATGTTGACATTTAAGAGATATACAATCAAGAAAATCAAGGGCAATGGTGATATATATGCGGATTAGACACCAAAAAATAACACTCAACAAATGGCTACAATTTAAGAAATGTGTTTAATGACGGAATCAGATTCCTAATTGATGGAGAAAGGTCTGGTGGCAAGAAAAGCTGCTTCTAGGAGGTTGTCAACTGTTTTCGATCGACGATTCCATTCTTTGATGGTTGGTTTGGCCCTTGTTCCTGTAACTCGAATCCTAGCCCGGTATAGCCCATTTTAATTTTACACCATTGTGAACCTTACGCCTTTTTTAATCTCTGATCCAGGTTCTCGGCATTGAAAAATCTTCGTAAACTAAATCACACGTGTATATGTTAACATTTAAGAGATATACAGTCAAGAAAATCAAGGGCAATGGTGATATATATGCGGATTAGACACCAAAAAATAACATTCAACAAATGGCTACAATTTAAGAAATGTGTTTAATGACGGCATCAGATTCCTAATTGATGGAGAAAGATCCGGTGGCAAGAAAAGCTGCTTCTAGGAGGTTGTCAAGTGTTTTCGATCGACGATTTCATTCTTGGGTGGTTGGTTTGGCCCTTGTTCCTGTAACTCGAATCCTAGCCCGGTATAGCCCATTTTAATTTTACACCATTGTGAACCTTACGCCTTTTTTACTCTCTGATCGAGGTTCTCGGCATTGAAAAATGTTCGTAAACTAAATCACACGTGTATATGTTGACATTTAAGAGATATACAGTCAAGAAAATCAAGGCAATGGTGATATATATGCGGATTAGACACAAAAAAAAAACACTCAACAAATGGCTACAATTTAAGAAATGTGTTTAGTGACGGCATTAGATTCCTAATTGATGGAGAAAGGTCTGGTGGCAAGAAAAGCTGCTTCTAGGAGGTTGTCAAGTGTTTTCGCTCGACGATTCCATTCTTGGGTGGTTGGTTTGGCCCTTGTTCCTGTAACTCGAATCCTAGCCCGGTATATCCCATTTTAATTTTACACCATTGTGAACCTTACGCCTTTTTTACTCTCTGATCGAGGTTCTCGGCATTGAAAAATCTTCGTAAACTAAATCACACGTGTATATGTTGACATTTAAGAGATATACAGTCAAGAAAATCAAGGGAAATGGTGATATATATGCGGATTAGACACCAAAAAATAACACTCAACAAATGGCTACAATTTAAGGAATGTGTTTAGGGATGACATCAGATTCCTAATTGATATAGAAAGGTCTGGTGGCAAGAAAAGCTGCTTCTAGGAGGTTGTCAAGTGTTTTCGTCGACGATTCCATTCTTGGGTGGTTGGTTTGGCCCTTGTTCCTGTAACTCGAATCCTAGCCCGATATATCCCATTTTAATTTTACACCATTGTGAACCTTACGCCTTTTTTACTCTCTGATTGAGGTTCTCGGCATTGAAAAATCTTCGTAAACTAAATCACACGTGTATATGTTGACATTTAAGAGATATACAGTCAAGAAAATCAAGGGCAATGGTGATATATATGCGGATTAGACACCAAAAAACAACACTCAACAAATGGCTACAATTTAAGAAATGTGTTTAATGACGGCATCAGATTCCTAATTGATGGAGAAAGGTCTGGTGGCAAGAAAAGCTGCTTCTAGGAGGTTATCAAGTGTTTTCGATCGACGATTCCATTCTTTGGTGGTTGGTTTGGCCCTTGTTCCTGTAACTCGAATCCTAGCCCTGTATAGCCCATTTTAATTTTACACCATTGTGAACCTTACGCCTTTTTTACTCTCTGATCGAGGTTCCCGGCATTGAAAAATCTTCGTAAACTAAATCACACGTGTATATGTTGACATTTAAGAGATATACAGTCAAGAAAATCAAGGGCAATGGTGATATATATGCGGATTAGACACCAAAAAATAACACTCAACAAATGGCTACAATTTAAGGAATGTGTTTAGTGACGGCATTAGATTCCTAATTGATGGAGAAAGGTCTGGTGGCAAGAAAAGCTGCTTCTAGGAGGTTGTCAAGTGTTTTCGCTCGACGATTCCATTCTTGGGTGGTTGGTTTGGCCCTTGTTCCTGTAACTCGAATCCTAGCCCGGTATATCCCATTTTAATTTTACACCATTGTGAACCTTACGCCTTTTTTACTCTCTGATCGAGGTTCCCGGCATTGAAAAATTTTCGTAAACTAAATCACACGTGTATATGTTGACATTTAAGAGATATACAGTCAAGAAAATCAACGGCAATGGTGATATATATGCGGATTAGACACAAAAAAAAACACTCAACAAATGGCTACAATTTAAGGAATGTGTTAAGTGACGGCATCAGATTCCTAATTGATGGAGAAAGGTCTGGTGGCAAGAAAAGCTGCTTCTAGGAGGTTGTCAAGTGTTTTCGCTCGACGATTCCATTCTTGGGTGGTTGGTTTGGCCCTTGTTCCTGTAACTCGAATCCTAGCCCGGTATATCCCATTTTAATTTTACACCATTGTAAACATTACGCCTTTTTTACTGTCTGATCGAGTTTCTCGGCATTGAAAAATCTTCGTAAACTAAATCACACGTGTATATGTTGACATTTAAGAGATATACAGTCAAGAAAATCAAGGGAAATGGTGATATATATGCGGATTAGACACCAAAAAATAACACTCAACAAATGGCTACAATTTAAGGAATGTGTTTAGGGATGACATCAGATTCCTAATTGATATAGAAAGGTCTGGTGGCAAGAAAAGCTGCTTCTAGGAGGTTCTCAAGTGTTTTCGTCGACGATTCCATTCTTGGGTGGTTGGTTTGGCCCTTGTTCCTGTAACTCGAATCCTAGCCCGATATATCCCATTTTAATTTTACACCATTGTGAACCTTACGCCTTTTTTACTCTCTGATTGAGGTTCTCGGCATTGAAAAATCTTCGTAAACTAAATCACACGTGTATATGTTGACATTTAAGAGATATACAGTCAAGAAAATCAAGGGCAATGGTGATATATATGCGGATTAGACACCAAAAAACAACACTCAACAAATGGCTACAATTTAAGAAATGTGTTTAATGACGGCATCAGATTCCTAATTGATGGAGAAAGGTCTGGTGGCAAGAAAAGCTGCTTCTAGGAGGTTATCAAGTGTTTTCGATCGACGATTCCATTCTTTGGTGGTTGGTTTGGCCCTTGTTCCTGTAACTCGAATCCTAGCCCTGTATAGCCCATTTTAATTTTACACCATTGTGAACCTTACGCCTTTTTTACTCTCTGATCGAGGTTCCCGGCATTGAAAAATCTTCGTAAACTAAATCACACGTGTATATGTTGACATTTAAGAGATATACAGTCAAGAAAATCAAGGGCAATGGTGATATATATGCGGATTAGACACCAAAAAATAACACTCAACAAATGGCTACAATTTAAGGAATGTGTTTAGTGACGGCATTAGATTCCTAATTGATGGAGAAAGGTCTGGTGGCAAGAAAAGCTGCTTCTAGGAGGTTGTCAAGTGTTTTCGCTCGACGATTCCATTCTTGGGTGGTTGGTTTGGCCCTTGTTCCTGTAACTCGAATCCTAGCCCGGTATATCCCATTTTAATTTTACACCATTGTGAACCTTACGTCTTTTTTACTCTCTGATCGAGGTTCTCGGCATTGAAAAATCTTCGTAAACTAAATCACACGTGTATATGTTGACATTTAAGAGATATACAGTCAAGAAAATCAAGGGCAATGGTGATATATATGCGGATTAGACACCAAAATATAACACTCAACAAATGGCTACAATTTAAGGAATGTGTTTAGGGACAACATCAGATTCCTAATTGATATAGAAAGGTCTGGTGGCAAGAAAAGCTGCTTCTAGGAGGTTGTCAAGTGTTTTCGCTCGACGATTCCATTCTTGGGTGGTTGGTTTGGCCCTTGTTCCTGTAACTCGAATCCTAGCCCGATATATCCCATTTTAATTATACACCATTGTGAACCTTATGCCTTTTTTACTCTCTAATCGAGGTTCTCGGCGTTGAAAAATCTTCGTAAACTAAATCACACGTGTATATGTTGACATTTAAGAGATATACAGTCAAGAAAATCAAGGGCAATGGTGATATATATTCGGATTAGACACCAAAAAATAACACTCAACAAATGGCTACAATTTAAGAAATGTGTTTAATGACGGCATCAGATTCCTAATTGATGGAGAAAGGTCTGGTGGTAAGAAAAGCTGCTTCTAGGAGGATGTCAAGTGTTTTCGATCGACGATTCCATTCTTGGGTGGTTGGTTTGGCCCTTGTTCCTGTAACCCGAATCCTAGCCCGGTATAGCCCATTTTAATTTTACACCATTGTGAACCTTACGCCTTTTTTACTCTCTGATCTAGGTTCTCGGAATTGAAAAATCTTCGTAAACTAAATCACACGTGTATATGTTGACATTTAAGAGATATACAGTCAAGAAAATCAACGGCAATGGTGATATATATGCGGATTAGACACCAAAAAATAACACTCAACAAATGGCTACAATTTAAGAAATGTGTTTAATGACGGCATCAGATTCCTAATTGATGGAGAAAGGTCTGGTGGCAAGAAAAGCTGCTTCTAGGAGGTTGTCAAGTGTTTTCGATCGACGATTCCATTCTTGGGTGGTTAGTTTGGCCCTTGTTCCTGTAACTCGAATCCTAGCCCGGTATAGCCCATTTTAATTTTACACCATTGTGAACCTTACACCTTTTTTACTCTCTGATCGAGGTTCTCGGCATTGAAAAATCTTCGTAAACTAAATCACATGTGTATATGTTGATATTTAAGAGATATACAATCAAGAAAATAAAGGGCAATGGTGATATATATGCAGATTAGACCCAAAAAAACTCAACAAATGGCTACAATTTAAGGAATGTGTTTAGTGACGGCATCAGATTCCTAATTGATGGAGAAAGGTCTGGTGGCAAGAAAAGCTGCTTCTAGGAGGTTGTCAAGTGTTTTCGCTCGATGATTCCATTCTTGGGTGGTTGGTTTGGCCCTTGTTCCTGTAACTCGAATCCTAGCCTGGTATATCCCATTTTAATTTTACACCATTGTGAGCCTTACGCCTTTTTTACTCTTTGATCGAGGTTCGCGGCATTGAAAAATCTTCGTTAACTAAATCACACGTGTATATGTTGACATTTAAGAGATATACAGTCGAGAAAATCAAGGGCAATGGGGATATATATGCGGATTAGACACACAAAAAAAACACTCAACAAATGGCTGCAATTTAATGAATGTGTTTAGTGACGACATCAGATTTTTAATGTATGGAGAAAGGTCTGGTGTCAAGAAAAGCTGTTTCTAGATGGTTGTCAAGTGTTTTCGCTCTATGATTCCATTCTTGGGTGGTTGGTTTGGCCCTTGTTCCTGTAACTCGAATCCTAGCCCGGTATATCCCATTATAATTTTACACCAATGTGAGCTTTACGCCTTTTTTACTATCTGATCGAGGTTCTCGGCATTAAAAAATATTCGTAAACTAAATCACACGTGTATATGTTGACATTCAAGAGATATACAGTTAAGAAAATCAAGGGCAATGGTGATATATATGCAGATTAGTCACCAAAAAATAACACAAAACAAATGGCTACAATTTAAGGAATGTGTTTAGGGACGACATCAGATTCCTAATTGATATAGAAAGGTCTGGTGGCAAGAAAAGCTGCTTCTAGGAGGTTGTCAAGTGTTTTCGCTCGACGATTCTATTCTTGGGTGGTTGGTTTGGCCCTTGTTCCTGTAACTCGAATCCTAGCCCGATATATCCCATTTTAATTTTACACCATTGTGAACCTTATGCCTTTTTTACTCTCTGATCGAGGTTCTCGGCATTGAAAAATCTTCGTTAACTAAATCACACGTGCATATGTTGACATTTAAGAGATATACAGTCGAGAAAATCAAGGGCAATGGGGATATATATGCGGATTAGACACACAAAAAAAAACACTCAACAAATGGCTGCAATTTAATGAATGTGTTTAGTGACGACATCAGATTTTTAATGTATGGAGAAAGGTCTGGTGTCAAGAAAAGCTGTTTCTAGATGGTTGTCAAGTGTTTTCGCTCGATGATTCCATTCTTGGGTGGTTGGTTTGGCCCTTGTTCCTGTAACTCGAATCCTAGCCCGGTATATCCCATTATAATTTTACACCATTGTGAACTTTACGCCTTTTTTACTCACTGATCGAGGTTCTAGGCATTAAAAAATATTCGTAAACTAAATCACACGTGTATATGTTGACATTCAAGAGATATACAGTTAAGAAAATCAAGGGCAATGGTGATATATAAGCGGATTAGACACCAAAAAATAACACTCAACAAATGGCTACAATTTAAGGAATGTGTTTAGGGACGACATCTGATTCCTAATTGATATAGAAAGGTCTGGTGGCAAGAAAAACTGCTTCTAGGAGGTTGTCAAGTGTTTTCGCTCGACGATTCCATTCTTGGGTGGTTGGTTTGACCCTTGTTCCTGTAACTCGAATCCTAGCCCGATATATCCCATTTTAATTTTACACCATTGTGAACCTTATGCCTTTTTTACTCTCTGATCGAGGTTCTCGGCATTGAAAATTCTTCGTAAAGTAAATCACACGTGTATATGTTGACATTTAAGAGATATACAGTCAAGAAAATCAAGGGCAATGGTGATATATATGCGGATTAGACACCAAAAAATAACACTCAACAAATGGCTACAATTTAAGAAATGTGTTTAATGACGGCATCAGATTCCTAATTGATGGAGAAAGGTCTGGTGGCAAGAAAAGCTGCTTCTAGGAGGTTGTCAAGTGTTTTCGATCGACGATTCCATTCTTGGGTGGTTGGTTTGGCCCTTGTTCATGTAACTCGAATCCTAGCCCGATATAGCCCATTTTAATTTTACACCATTGTGAACCTTACGCGTTTTTTACTCTCTGATCGAGGTTCTCGGCATTGAAAAATCTTCGTAAACTAAATCGCACGTGTATATGTTGACATTTAAGAGATATACAGTCAAGAAAATCAAGGGCAATGGTGATATATATGCGGATTAGACACCAAAAAATAACACTCAACAAATGGCTACAATTTAAGAAATGTGTTTAATGACGGCATCAGATTCCTAATTGATGGAGAAAGGTCTGGTGGCAAGAAAAGCTGCTTCTAGGAGGTTGTCAAGTGTTTTCGATCGACGATTCCATTCTTGGGTGGTTGGTTTGGCCCCTGTTCCTATAAACTCGAATCCTAGCCCGGTATAGCCCATTTTAATTTTACACCATTGTGAACCTTACGCCTTTTTTACTCTCTGATCGAGGTTCTCGGCATTGAAAAATCTTCGTAAACTAAATCCCACGTGTATATGTTGACATTTAAGAGATATACAGTCAAGAAAATCAAGGGCAATGGTGATATATATGCGGATTAGACACCAAAAAATAACACTCAACAAATGGCTACAATTTAAGAAATGTGTTTAATGACGGCATCAGATTCCTAATTGATGGAGAAAGGTCTGGTGGCAAGAAAAGCTGCTTCTAGGAGGTTGTCAAGTGTTTTCGATCGACGATTCCATTCTTGGGTGGTTGGTTTGGCCCTTGATCCGGTAACTCGAATCCTAGCCCGGTATAACCCATTTTAATTTTACACCATTGTGAACCTTACGCCTTTTATACTCTCTGATCCAGGTTCTCGGCATTGAAAAATCTTCATAAACTAAATTACACGTGTATATGTTGACATTTAAGAGATATACAGTCAAAAAAATCAAGGGCAATGGTGATATATATGCGGATTAGACACCAAAAAATAACACTCAACAAATGGCTACAATTTAAGAAATGTCTTTAATGACAGCATCAGATTCCTAATTGATGGAGAAAGGTCTGGTGGCAAGAAAAGCTGCTTCTAGGACGTTGTCAAGTGTTTTCGATCCACGATTCCATTCTTGGGTGGTTGGTTTGGCCCTTGTTCCTGTAACTCGAATCCTAGCCCGGTATAGCCCATTTTAATTTTACACCATTGTGAACCTTACGCCTTTTATACACTCTGATCGAGGTTCTCGGCATTGAAAAATCTTCGTAAACTAAATCACACGTGTATATGTTGACATTTAAGAGATATACAGTCAAGAAAATCAAGGCAATGGTGATATATATGCGGATTAGACACCAAAAAATAACACTCAACAAATGGCTACAATTTAAGAAATGTGTTTAATGACGGCATTAGATTCCTAATTGATGGAGAAAGGTCTGGTGGCAAGAAAAGCTGCTTCTAGGAGGTTGTCAAGTGTTTTCGCTCGACGACTCCATTCTTGGGTGGTTGGTTTGACCCTTGTTCCTGTAACTCGAATCCTAGCCCGATATATCCCATTTTAATTTTACACCATTGTGAACCTTATGCCTTTTTTACTCTCTGATCGAGGTTCTCGGCATTGAAAATTCTTCGTAAAGTAAATCACACGTGTATATGTTGACATTTAAGAGATATACAGTCAAGAAAATCAAGGGCAATGGTGATATATATGCGGATTAGACACCAAAAAATAACACTCAACAAATGGCTACAATTTAAGAAATGTGTTTAATGACGGCATCAGATTCCTAATTGATGGAGAACGGTCTGGTGGCAAGAAAAGCTGCTTCTAGGAGGTTGTCAAGTGTTTTCGATCAACGATTCCATTCTTGGGTGGTTGGTTTGGCCCTTGTTCATGTAACTCGAATCCTAGCCCGATATAGCCCATTTTAATTTTACACCATTGTGAACCTTACGCGTTTTTTACTCTCTGATCGAGGTTCTCGGCATTGAAAAATCTTCGTAAACTAAATCGCACGTGTATATGTTGACATTTAAGAGATATACAGTCAAGAAAATCAAGGCAATGGTGATATATATGCGTATTAGACACAAACAAAAACACTCAACAAATGGCTACAATTTAAGGAATGTGTTTATGGACGGCATCAGATTCCTAATTGATGGAGAAAGGTCTGGTGGCAAGAAAAGCTGCTTCTAGGAGGTTGTCAAGTGTTTTCGATCGACGATTCCATTCTTGGGTGGTTGGTTTGGCCCTTGTTCCGGTAACTCGAATCCTAGCCCGGTATAACGCATTTTAATTTTACACCATTGTGAACCTTACGCCTTTTATACTCTCTGATCCAGGTTCTCGGCATTGAAATATCTTCGTAAACTAAATTACACGTGTATATGTTGACATTTAAGAGATATACAGTCAAGAAAATCAAGGGCAATGGTGATATATATGCGGATTAGACACCAAAAAATAACACTCAACAAATGGCTACAATTTAAGAAATGTCTTTAATGACAGCATCAGATTCCTAATTGATGGAGAAAGGTCTGGTGGCAAGAAAAGCTGCTTCTAGGAGGTTGTCAAGTGTTTTCGATCGACGATTCCATTCTTGGGTGGTTGGTTTGGCCCTTGTTCCTGTAACTCGAATCCTAGCCCAATATAGCCCATTTTAATTTTACACCATTGTGAACCTTACGCCTTTTTTACACTCTGATCGAGGTTCTCGGCATTGAAAAATCTTCGTAAACTAAATCACACGTGTATATGTTGACATTTAAGAGATATACAGTCAAGAAAATCAAGGCAATGGTGATATATATGCGTGTTAGACACAAAAAAAAACACTCAACAAATGGCTACAATTTAAGGAATGTGTTTATTGACGGCATTAGATTCCTAATTGATGTAGAAAGGTCTAGTGGCAATAAAAGCTGCTTCTAGGAGGTTGTCAAGTGTTTTCGCTCGACGACTCCATTCTTGGGTGGTTGGTTTGGCCCTTGTTCCTGTAACTCGAATCCTAGCCCGGTATATCCCATTTTAATTTTACACCATTGTGAACCTTACGCCTTTTTTACTCTCTGATCGAGGTTCTCGGCATTGAAAAATCTTCGCAAACTAAATCACACGTGTATATGTTGACATTTAAGAGATATACAGTCAAGAAAATCAAGGGCAATGGTGATATATATGCGGATTAGACACCAAAAAATAACACTCAACAAATGGCTACAATTTAAGAAATGTGTTTAATGACGGCATCAGATTCCTAATTGATGGAGAAAGGTCTGGTGGCAAGAAAAGCTGCTTCTAGGAGGTTGTCAAGTGTTTTCGATCGACGATTCCATTCTTGGGTGGTTAGTTTGGCCCTTGTTCCTGTAACTCGAATCCTAGCCCGGTATAGCCCATTTTAATTTTACACCATTGTGAACCTTACGCCTTTTTTACACTCTGATCGAGGTTCTCGGCATTGAAAAATCTTCGTAAACTAAATCACACGTGTATATGTTGACATTTAAGAGATATACAGTCAAGAAAATCAAGGCAATGGTGATATATATGCGTATTAGACACAAGAAAAAAACCCTCAACAAATGGCTACAATTTAAGGAATGTGTTTATGGAAGGCATTAGATTCCTAATTGATGGAGAAAGGTCTGGTGGCAAGAAAAGCTGCTTCTAGGAGGTTGTCAAGTGTTTTCGCTCGACGACTCCATTCTTGGGTGATTGGTTTGGCCCTTGTTACTGTAACTCGAATCCTAGCCTGGTATATCCCATTTTAATTTTACACCATTGTGAACCTTACGCCTTTTTTACTCTCTGATCGAGGTTCTCGGCATTGAAAAATCTTCGTAAACTAAATCACACGTGTATATGTTGACATTTAAGAGATATACAGTCAAGAAAATCAAGGGCAATGGTGATATATATGCGGATTAGACACTTAAAAATAACACTCAACAAATGGCTACAATTTAAGAAATGTGTTTAATGACGGCATCAGATTCCTAATTGATGGAGAAAGGTCTGGTGGCAAGAAAAGCTGCTTCTAGGAGGTTGTCAAGTGTTTTCGATCGACGATTCCATTCTTGGGTGGTTGGTTTGGCCCTTGTTCCTGTAACCCGAATCCTAGCCCGGTATAGCCCATTTTAATTTTACACCATTGTGAACCTTACGCCTTTTTTACTCTCTGATCCAGGTTCTCGGCATTGAAAAATCTTCGTAAACTAAATCACACGTGTACATGTTGACATTTAAGAGATATACAGTCAAGAAAATCAAGGGCAATGGTGATATATATGCGGATTAGACACCAAAAAATAACACTCAACAAATGGCTACAATTTAAGAAATGTGTTTAATGACGGCATCAGATTCCTAATTGATGGAGAAAGGTCTGGTGGCAAGAAAAGCTGCTTCTAGGAGGTTGTCAAGTGTTTTCGATCGACGATTCCATTCTTGGGTGGTTAGTTTGGCCCTTGTTCCTGTAACTCGAATCCTAGCCCGGTATAGCCCATTTTAATTTTACACCATTGTGAACCTTACACCTTTTTTACTCTCTGATCGAGTTTCTCGGCATTGAAAAATCTTCGTAAACTAAATCACATGTGTATATGTTGATATTTAAGAGATATACAATCAAGAAAATCAAGGGCAATGGTGATATATATGCAGATTAGACCCAAAAAAAAACACTCAACAAATGGCTAAAATTTAAGGAATGTGTTTAGTGACGGCATCAGATTCCTAATTGATGGAGAAAGGTCTGGTGGCAAGAAAAGCTGCTTCTAGGAGGTTGTCAAGTGTTTTCGCTCGACGATTCCATTCTTGGGTGGTTGGTTTGGCCCTTGTTCCTGTAACTCGAATCCTAGCCCAGTATATCGCATTTTAATTTTACACCATTGTGAGCCTTACGCCTTTTTTACTCTTTAATCGAGGTTCGCGGCATTGAAAAATCTTCGTAAACTAAATCACACGTGTATGTTGACATTTAAGAGATATACAGTCAAGAAAATCAAGGGCAATGATGATATATATGCGGATTAGACACAAAAAAAAACACTCAACAAATGGCTACAATTTAAGAAATGTGTTTAGTGACGGCATCAGATTCCTAATTGATGGAGAAAGGTCTGGTGGCAAGAAAAAGCTGCTATTAGGAGGTTGTCAAGTGTTTTCGCTCGACAATTCCATTCTTGGGTGGTTGGTTTGGCCCTTGTTCTTGTAACTCGAATCCTAGCCCGGTATATCCCATTTTAATTTTACACCATTGTGAACCTTACGCCTTTTTTACTCTCTGATCGAGGTTCTCGGCATTGAAAAATCTTCGTTAACTAAATCACACGTGTATATGTTGACATTTAAGAGATATACAGTCGAGAAAATCAAGGGCAATGGGGATATATATGCGGATTAGACACAAAAAAAAAAAACACTCAACAAATGGCTGCAATTTAATGAATGTGTTTAGTGATGACATCAGATTTTTAATGTATGGAGAAAGGTCTGGTGTCAAGAAAAGCTGTTTCTTGATGGTTGTCAAGTGTTTTCGCTCGACAATTCCATTCTTGGGTGGTTGGTTTGGCCCTTGTTCCTGTAACTCGAATCCTAGCCCGGTATATCCCATTATAATTTTACACCATTGTGAACTTTACGCCTTTTTTACTCTCTAATCGAGGTTCTCGGCATTAAAAAATATTCGTAAACTAAATCACACGTGTATATGTTGACATTCAAGAGATATACAGTTAAGAAAATCAAGGGCAATGGTGATATATATGCGGATTAGACACCAAAAAATAACACTCAACAAATGGCTACAATTTAAGGAATGTGTTTAGGGACGACATCCGATTCCTAATTGATATAGAAAGGTCTGGTGGCAAGAAAAACTGCTTCTAGGAGGTTGTCAAGTGTTTTCGCTCGACGATTCCATTCTTGGGTGGTTGGTTTGGCCCTTGTTCCTGTAACCCGAATCCTAGCCCGATATATCCCATTTTAATTTTACACCATTGTGAACATTATGCCTTTTTTACTCTCTGATCGAGGTTCTCGGCATTGAAAATTCTTCGTAAAGTAAATAACACGTGTATATGTTGACATTTAAGAGATATACAGTCAAGAAATCAAGGGCAATGGTGATATATATGCGGATTAGACACCAAAAAATAACACTCAACAAATGGCTACAATTTAAGAAATGTGTTTAATGACGGCATCAGATTCCTAATTGATGGAGAAAGGTCTGGTGGCAAGAAAAGCTGCTTCTAGGAGGTTGTCAAGTGTTTTCGATCGACGATTCCATTCTTGGGTGGTTGGTTTGGCCCTTGTTCCTGTAACTCGAATCCTAGCCCGGTATAGCCCATTTTAATTTTACACCATTGTGAACCTTACGCCTTTTTTACTCTCTGATCGAGGTTCTCGGCATTGAATAATCTTCGTAAACTAAATCCCACGTGTATATGTTGACATTTAAGAGATATACAGTCAAGAAAATCAAGGGCAATGGTGATATATATGCGGATTAGACACCAAAAAATAACGTTCAACAAATGGCTACAATTTAAGAAATGTGTTTAATGACGACATCAGATTCCTAATTGATGGAGAAAGGTCTGGTGGCAAGAAAAGCTGCTTCTAGGAGGTTGTCAATTGTTTTCGATCGACGATTCCATTCTTGGGTGGTTGGTTTGGCCCTTGTTCCTGTAACTCGAATCCTAGCCCGGTATAGCCCATTTTAATTTTACACCATTGTGAACCTTACACCTTTTTTACTCTCTGATCGAGGTTCTCGGCATTGAAAAATCTTCGTAAACTAAATCTCACGTGTATATGTTGACATTTAAGAGATATACAGTCAAGAAAATCAAGGGCAATGGTGATATATATGGGGATTAGACACCAAAAAATAACACTCAACAAATGGCTACAATTTAAGAAATGTGTTTAATGACGGCATCAGATTCCTAATTGATGGAGAAAGGTCTGGTGGCAAGAAAAGCTGCTTCTAGGAGGTTGTCAAGTGTTTTCGATCAACGATTCCATTCTTGGGTGGTTGGTTTGGCCCTTGTTCCTGTAACTCGAATCCTAGCCCGGTATAGCCCATTTTAATTTTACACCATTGTGAGACTTACGCCTTTTTTACTCTCTGATCGAGGTTCTCGGCATTGAAAAATCTTCGTAAACTAAATCCCACGTGTATATGTTGATATTTAAGAGATATATAGTCAAGAAAATCAAGGGCAATGGTGATATATATGCGGATTAGACACCAAAAAAGAACACTCAACAAATGGCTACAATTTAAGAAATGTGTTTAATGATGGCATCAGATTCCTAATTGATGGATAAAGGTCTGGTGGCAAGAAAAGCTGCTTCTAGGAGGTTGTCAAGTGTTTTCGATCGACGATTCCATTCTTGGGTGGTTGGTTTGGCCCTTGTTCCTGTAACTCGAATCCTAGCCCGGTATAGCCCATTTTAATTTTACACCATAGTGAACCTTACGCCTTTTTTACTCTCTGATCCAGGTTCTTGGCATTGAAAAATCTCCGTAAACTAAATCACACGTCTATATGTTGACATTTAAGAGATATACAGTCAAGAAAATCAAGGGCAATGGTGATATATATGCGGATTAGACACCAAAAAATAACACTCAACAAATGGCTACAATTTAAGAAATGTCTTTAATGACGGCATCGGATTCCTAATTGATGTAGAAAGGTCTGGTGGCAAGAAAAGCTGCTTCTAGGAGGTTGTCAAGTGTTTTCGATCGACGATTCCATTCTTGGGTGGTTGGTTTGGCCCTTGTTCCTGTAACTCGAATCCTAGCCCGGTATAGCCCATTTTAATTTTAAACCATTGTGAACCTTACACCTTTTTTACTCTCTGATCCAGGTTCTTGGCATTGAAAAATCTCCGTAAACTAAATCACACGTGTATATGTTGACATTTAAGAGATATACAGTCAAGAAAATCAAGGGCAATGGTGATATATATGCGGATTAGACACCAAAAAATAACACTCAACAAATGGCTACAATTTAAGAAATGTCTTTAATGACGGCATCGGATTCCTAATTGATGTAGAAAGGTCTGGTGGCAAGAAAAGCTGCTTCTAGGAGGTTGTCAAGTGTTTTCGATCGACGATTCCATTCTTGGGTGGTTGGTTTGGCCCTTGTTCCTGTAACTCGAATCCTAGCCCGGTATAGCCCATTTTTATTTTACACCATTGTGAACCTTAGCCTTTTTTACTCTCTGATCGAGGTTCCCGGCATTGAAAAATCTTCGTAAACTAAATCATACGTGTATATGTTGACATTTAAGAGATATACAGTCAAGAAAATCAAGGGCAATGGTGATATATATGCGGATTAGACACCAAAAAATAACACTCAACAAATGGCTACAATTTAAGAAATGTCTTTAATGACGGCATCAGATTCCTAATTGATGTAGAAAGGTCTGGTGGCAAGAAAAGCTGCTTCTAGGAGGTTGTCAAGTGTTTTCGATCGACGATTCCATTCTTGGGTGGTTGGTTTGGCCCTTGTTCCTGTAACTCGAATCCTAGCCCGGTATAGCCCATTTTTATTTTAAACATTGTGAACCTTACGCCTTTTTTACTCTCTGATCGAGGTTCTCGGCATTGAAAAATCTTCGTAATCTAAATCATACGTGTATATGTTGACATTTAAGAGATATACAGTCAAGAAAATCAAGGGCAATGGTGATATATATGCGGATTAGACACCAAAAAATAACACTCAACAAATGGCTACAATTTAAGAAATGTGTTTAATGATGGCATCAGATTCCTAATTGATGGAGAAAGGTCTGGTGGCAAGAAAAGCTGCTTCTAGGAGGTTGTCAAGTGTTTTCGATCGACGATTCCATTCTTGGGTGGTTGGTTTGGCCCTTGTTCCTGTAACTCGAATCCTAGCCCGGTATAGCCCATTTTAATTTTACACCATTGTGAACCTTACGCCTTTTTTACTCTCTGATCCAGGTTCTTGGCATTGAAAAATCTCCGTAAACTAAATCACACGTGTATATGTTGACATTTAAGAGATATACAGTCAAGAAAATCAAGGGCAATGGTGATATATATGCGGATTAGACACCAAAAAATAACACTCAACAAATGGCTACAATTTAAGAAATGTCTTTAATGACGGCATCGGATTCCTAATTGATGTAGAAAGGTCCGGTGGCAAGAAAAGCTGCTTCTAGGAGGTTGTCAAGTGTTTTCGATCGAAGATTCCATTCTTGGGTGGTTGGTTTGGCCCTTGTTCCTGTAACTCGAATCCTAGCCCGGTATAGCCCACTTTTATTTTACACCATTGTGAACCTTAGCCTTTTTTACTCTCTGATCGAGGTTCTCGGCATTGAAAAATCTTCGTAAACTAAATCACACGTGTATATGTTGACATTTAAGAGATATGCAGTCAAGAAAATCAAGGCAATGGTGATATATATGCGGATTAGACACAAAAAAAAAACACTTAACAAATGACTACAATTTAAGGAATGTGTTTAGTGACGGCATTAGATTCCTAATTGATGGAGAAAGGTCTGGTGGCAAGAAAAGCTGCTTCTAGGAGGTTGTCAAGTGTTTTCGATCGACGATTCCATTCTTTGGTGGTTGGTTTGGCCCTTGTTCCTGTAACTCGAATCCTAGCCCGGTATAGCCCATTTTAATTTTACACCATTGTGAACCTTACGCCTTTTTTACTCTCTGATCGATGTTCTCGGCATTGAAAAATCTTCGTAAACTAAAATACACGTGTATATGTTGACATTTAAGAGATATACAGTCAAGAAAATAAAGGGCAATGGTGATATATATGCGGATTAGACACCAAAAAATAACACTCAACAAATGGCTACAATTTAAGAAATGTGTTTAATGACGGCATCAGATTCCTAATTGATGGAGAAAGGTCTGGTGGCAAGAAAAGCTGCTTCTAGGAGGTTGTCAAGTGTTTTCGATCGACGATTCCATTCTTGGGTGGTTGGTTTGGCCCTTGTTCCTGTAACTCGAATCCTAGCCCGGTATAACCCATTTTAATTTTACACCATTGTGAACCTTACGCCTTTTTTACTCTCTGATCGAGGTTCTCGGCTTTGAAAAATCTTCGTAAACTAAATCACACGTGTATATGTTGACATTTAAGATATATACAGTCAAGAAAATCAAGGCAATGTTGATATATATGCGTATTAGACACAAAAAAAACACTCAACAAATGGCTACAATTTAAGGAATGTGTTTATTGACGGCATTAGATTCCTAATTGATGGAGAAAGGTCTGGTGGCAAGAAAAGCTGCTTCTAGGAGTTTGTCAAGTGTTTTCGCTCAACGACTCCATTCTTGGGTGGGTGGTTTGGCCCTTGTTCCTGTAACTCGAATCCAAGCCCGGTATATCCCATTTTAATTTTACACCATTGTGAACCTTACGCCTTTTTTACTCTCTGATCGAGGTTCTCGGCATTGAAAAATCTTCGTAAACTAAATCACACGTGTATATGTTGACATTTAAGAGATATACAGTCAAGAAAATCAAGGGCAATGGTGAAATATATGCGGATTAGACACCAAAAAATAACACTCAACAAATGGCTACAATTTAAGGAATGTGTTTAGGGACGACATCAGATTCCTAATTGATATAGAAAGGTCTGGTGGCAAGAAAAGCTGCTTCTAGGAGGTTGTCAAGTGTTTTCGCTCGACGATTCCATTCTTGGGTTGTTGGTTTGGCCCTTGTTCCTGTAACTCGAATCCTAGCCCGATATATCCCATTTTAATTTTTCACCATTGTGAACCTTATGCCTTTTTTACTCTCCGATCGAGGTTCTCGGCATTGAAAAATCTTCGTAAACTAAATCACACGTGTATATGTTGACATTTAAGAGATATACAGTCAAGAAAATCAAGGGCAATGGTGATATATATGCGGATTAGACACCAAAAAATAACACTCAACAAATGGCTACAATTTAAGAAATGTGTTTAATGACGGCATCAGATTCCTAATTGATGGAGAAATGTCTGGTGGCAAGAAAAGCTGCTTCTAGGAGGTTGTCAAGTGTTTTCGATCGACGATTCCATTCTTGGGTGGTTGGTTTGTCCCTTGTTCCTGTAACCCGAATCCTATCCCGGTATAGCCCATTTTAATTTTACACCATTGTGAACCTTACGCCTTTTTTACTCTCTGATCCAGGTTCTCGGCATTGAAAAATCTTCGTAAACTAAATCACACGTGTATATGTTGACATTTAAGAGATATACAGTAAAGAAAATCAAGGGCAATGGTGATATATATGCGGATTAGACACCAAAATTTAACACTCAACAAATGGCTACAATTTAAGAAATGTGTTTAATGACGGCATCAGATTCCTAATTGATGGAGAAAGGTCTGGTGGCAAGAAAAGCTGCTTCTAGGAGGTTGTCAAGTGTTTTCGATCGACGATTCCATTCTTGGGTGGTTGGTTTCGCCCTTGTTCCTGTAACTCGAATCCTAGCCGGTATAGCCCATTTTAATTATACACCATTGTGAACCTTACGCCTTTTTGTACTCTCTGATCCAGGTTCTTGGCATTGAAAAATCTTCGTAAACTAAATCACACGTGTATATGTTGACATTTAAGAGATATACAGTCAAGAAAATCAAGGGAAATGGTGATATATATGCGGATTAGACACCAAAAAATAACACTCAACAAATGGCTACAATTTAAGGAATGTGTTTAGGGACGACATCCGATTCCTAATTGATATAGAAAGGTCTGGTGGCAAGAAAAGCTGCTTCTAGGAGGTTGTCAAGTGTTTTCGCTCGATGATTCCATTCTTGGGTGGTTGGTTTGGCCCTTGTTCCTGTAACTCGAATCCTAACCCGATATATCCCATTTTAATTTTACACCATTGTGAAACTTATTCCTTTTTTACTCTCTGATCGAGGTTCTCGGCATTGAAAAATCTTCGTAAACTAAATCACACGTGTATATGTTGACATTTAAGAGATATACAGTCAAGAAAATCAAGGGCAATGGTGATATATATGCGGATTAGACACCAAAAAATAACACTCAACAAATGGCTACAATTTAAGAAATGTGTTTAACGACGGCATCAGATTCCTAATTGATGGAGAAAGGTCTGGTGGCAAGAAAAGCTGCTTCTAGAAGGTTGTCAAGTGTTTTCGATCGACGATTCCATTCTTGGGTGGTTGGTTTGGCCCTTGTTCCTGTAACTCGAATCCTAGCCCGGTATAGCCCATTTTAATTTTACACCATTGTGAACCTTACGCCTTTTTTACTCTCTGATCGAGGTTGTCGGCATTGAAAAATCTTCGTAAACTAAATCACACGTGTATATATTGACATTTAAGAGATATACAGTCAAGAAAATCAAGGGCAATGGTGATATATATGCGGATTAGACACCAAAAAATAACACTCAACAAATGGCTACAATTTAAGAAATGTGTTTAATGACGGCATCAGATTCCTAATTGATGGAGAAAGTTCTGGTGGCAAGAAAAGCTGCTTCTAGGAGGTTGTTAAGTGTTTTCGATCGACGATTCCATTCTTGGGTGGTTGGTTTCGCCCTTGTTCCTGTAACTCGAATCCTAGCCCGGTATAGCCCATTTTAATTATACACCATTGTGAACCTTACGCCTTTTTGTACTCTCTAATCCAGGTTCTTGGCATTGAAAAATCTTCGTAAACTAAATCACACGTGTATATGATGACATTTAAGAGATATACAGTCAAGAAAATCAAGGGAAATGGTGATATATACGCGGATTAGACACCAAAAAATAACACTCAACAAATGGCTACAATTTAAGGAATGTGTTTAGGGACGACATCCGATTCCTAATTGATATAGAAAGGTCTGGTGGCAAGAAAAGCTGCTTCTAGGAGGTTGTCAAGTGTTTTCGCTCGACGATTCCATTCTTGGGTGGTTGGTTTGGCCCTTGTTCCTGTAACTCGAATCCTAACCCGATATATCCCATTTTAATTTTACACCATTGTGAAACTTATTCCTTTTTTACGCTCTGATCGAGGTTCTCGGCATTGAAAAATCTTCGTAAACTAAATCACACATGTATATGTTGACATTTAAGAGATATACAGTCAAGAAAATCAAGGGCAATGGTGATATATATGCGGATTAGACACCAAAAAATAACACTCAACAAATGGCTACAATTTAAGAAATGTGTTTAACGACGGCATCAGATTCCTAATTGATGGAGAAAGGTCTGGTGGCAAGAAAAGCTGCTTCTAGAAGGTTGTCAAGTGTTTTCGATCGACGATTCCATTCTTGGGTGGTTGGTTTGGCCCTTGTTCCTGTAACTCGAATCCTAGCCCGGTATAGCCCATTTTAATTTTACACCATTGTGAACCTTACGCCTTTTTTACTCTCTGATCGAGGTTCTCGGCATTGAAAAATCTTCGTAAACTAAATCACACGTGTATATATTGACATTTAAGAGATATACAGTCAAGAAAATCAAGGGAAATGGTGATATATATGCGGATTAGACACCAAAAAATAACACTCAACAAATGGCTACAATTTAAGAAATTTGTTTAATGACGGCATCAGATTCCTAATTGATGGAGAAAGGTCTGGTGGCAAGAAAAGCTGCTTCTAGGAGGTTGTCAAGTGTTTTCGATCGACGATTCCATTCTTGGGTGGTTGGTTTGGCCCTTGTTCCTGTAACTCGAATCCTAGCCCGGTATAGCCCATTTTAATTTTACACCATTGTGAACCTTACGGCTTTTTTTACTCTCTGATCGAGGTTTTTGGCATTGAAAAATCTTCGTAAACTAAATCACACGTGTATATGTTGACATTTAAGAGACATACAGTCAAGAAAATAAAGGGCAATGGTGATATATATGCGGATTAGAAACCAAAAAATAACACTCAACAAATGGCTACAATTTAAGAAATGTCTTTAATGACGGCATCAGATTCCTAATTGATGTAGAAAGGTCTGGTGGCAAGAAAAGCTGCTTCTAGGAGGTTGTCAAGTGTTTTCGATCGACGATTCCATTCTTGGGTGGTTGGTTTGGCCCTTGTTCCTGTAACTCGAATCCTAGCC
Organism: Helianthus tuberosus; assembly: GCA_030545235.1. NCBI lineage: Eukaryota > Viridiplantae > Streptophyta > Magnoliopsida > Asterales > Asteraceae > Helianthus > Helianthus tuberosus. The sequence goes on along the minus strand of CM060438.1, from coordinate 304,456 downwards.
CGGTATAGCCCATTTTTATTTTAAACCATTGTGAACCTTACGCCTTTTTTACTCTCTGATCGAGGTTCTCGGCATTGAAAAATCTTCGTAAACTAAATCATACGTGTATATGTTGACATTTAAGAGATATACAGTCAAGAAAATCGAGGGCAATGGTGATATATATGCGGATTAGACACAAAAAAAACACTCAACAAATGGCTACAATTTAAGGAATGTGTTTAGTGACGGCATTAGATTCCTAATTGATGTAGAAAGGTCTGGTGGCAAGAAAAGCTGCTTCTAGGAGGTTGTCAAGTGTTTTCGCTAGACGACTCCATTCTTGGGTGGTTGGTTTAGCCTTTGTTCCTGTAACTCGAATCCTAGCCCGGTATATCCCATTTTAATTTTACACCATTGTGAACCTTACGCCTTTTTTACTCTCTGATCGAGGTTCTCGGCATAGAAAAATCTTCGTAAACTAAATCACACGTGTATATGTTGACATTTAAGAGATATACAGTCAAGAAAATCAAGGGCAATGGTGATATATATGCGGATTAGACACCAAAAAATAACACTCAACAAATGGCTACAATTTAAGAAATGTGTTTAATGACGACATCAGATTCCTAATTGATACAGAAAGGTCTGGTGGCAAGAAAAGCTGCTTCTAAGAGGTTGTCAAGTGTTTTCGCTCGACGATTCCATTCTTGGGTGGTTGGTTTGGCCATTGTTCCTGTAACTCGAATCCTAGCCCGATATATCCCATTTTAATTTTTCACCATTGTGAACCTTATGCCTTTTTTACTCTCTGATCGAGGTTCTCGGCATTGAAAAATCTTCGTAAACTAAATCACAGGTGTATATGTTGACATTTAAGAGATATACAGTCAAGAAAATCAAGGGCAATGGTGATATATATGCGGATTAGACACCAAAAAATAACACTCAACAAATGGCTACAATTTAAGAAAATGTGTTTAATGACGGCATCAGATTTCTAATTGATGGCGAAAGGTCTGGTGGCAAGAAAAGCTGCTTCTAGGAGGTTGTCAAGTGTTTTCGATCGACGATTCCATTCTTGGGTGGTTGGTTTGGCCCTTGTTCCTGTAACCCGAATCCTATCCCGGTATAGCCCATTTTAATTTTACACCATTGTGAACCTTACGCCTTTTTTACTCTCTGATCCAGGTTCTCGGCATTGAAAAATCTTCGTAAACTAAATCACACGTGTATATGTTGACATTTAAGATATATACAGTCAAGAAAATCAAGGGCAATGGTGATATATATGCGGATTAAACACCAAAAATAACACTCAACAAATGGCTACAATTTAAGAAATGTGTTTAATGACGGCATCAGATTCCTAATTGATGGAGAAAGGTCTTGTGGCAAGAAAAGCTGCTTCTAGGAGGTTGTCAAGTGTTTTCGATCGACGATTCCATTCTTGGGTGGTTAGTTTGGCCCTTGTTCCTGTAACTCGAATCCTAGCCCGGTATAGCCCATTTTAATTTTACACCATTGTGAACCTTAAACCTTTTTTACTCTCTGATCGAGGTTCTCGGCATTGAAAAATCTTCGTAAACTAAATCACATGGGTATATGTTGATATTTAAGAGATATACAATCGAGAAAATCAAGGGCAATGGTGATATATATGCAGATTAGACCCAAAAAAAACATTCAACAAATGGCTACAATTTAAGGAATGTGTTTAGTGACGGCATCAGATTTCTAATTGATGGAGAAAGGTCTGGTGGCAAGAAAAGCTGCTTCTAGGAGGTTGTCAAGTGTTTTCGCTCGACGATTCCATTCTTGGGTGGTTGGTTTGGCCCTTGTTCCTGTAACTCGAATCCTAGCCCGGTATATCCCATTTTAATTTTACACCATTGTGAGCGTTACGCCTTTTTTACTCTTTGATCGAGGTTCGTGGCATTGAAAAATCTTCGTAAACTAAATCTCACGTGTATATGTTGACATTTAAGATATATACAGTCAAGAAAATCATGGGCAATGATGATATATATGCGGATTAGACACCAAAAAAAACACTCAACAAATGGCTACAATTTAAGGAATGTGTTTAGTGACGGCATCAGATTCCTAATTGATGGAGAAAGGTCTGGTGGCAAGAAAAAGCTGCTATTAGGAGGTTCTCAAGTGTTTTCGCTCGACAATTCCATTCTTGGGTGGTTGGTTTGGCCCTTGTTCTTGTAACTCGAATCCTAGCCCGGTATATCCCATTTTAATTTTACACCATTGTGAACCTTACGCCTTTTTTACTCTCTGATCGAGGTTCTCGGCATTGAAAAATCTTTTCGAAACTAAATCATACGTGTATATGTTGACATTTAAGAGATATACAGTCGAGAAAATCAAGGTGTAACACCTCGAAAATTCGTGTTCAATGAAATAACGACACGTGTCATGTAAGACAAAACGCGTTGTAAACCCGGATTTAATAAAGATGTTTTGGCAGGATTTAAAAGTGTCATCATGTTAAATTTCACCTCTGAACGACCTCATTTATAAATCCCAATACCCAATTATATTTTTCAAACATCTAATATATCCTAAATCCAGAAATTCATTGACGATAAACGAATTCAAAGTGCATGATAGGTTCCTATGAAAATTTCTATGGTTAACCTTCTTGTTCGGCACTTTCGAAAAGGATCCAAGCAAACATAACATAATGGTAGGGTATGTAATTGTTAAAAACCCATAATAAAGGTCCCAAACTGACAAAACAAGGTCCCAAAGTCGAATTATGAGGTTGCCCTTTCGAATGGATGAAGGAACAAGATTTTTGGCTACTGATGATTTGTTACGCACCGCAACAAATAATTGTTACGGTGCGCAACAAATGCCCAGCTCCAACAGAATTGCCTGTTTGCTGTTTAACGCGAAATTTGACCTTTTATCCGATTTTCCTCATATCCCTTGGCCCCTAAACAACCCCTAAACATCTAGGGACACTTGTTAAGATGTTGTGGTCACTTGTAGACTTGTGTGTCAAGAATTTGTGGTGATCTAAACACTATATAAGGCCATTAAGTTGCAACACATTCTTCACACTTCACTTGTGCATTTCTGGAGCTTTTGGGAGCTTAAGAGCAGACACAAGATCTTCCTAATCAAGCTTAGGACTTCAGTAAGTTTTCTAATCCTTCCTTAGTTTAAGTTTTAGCTTAGTTTAGCTTAAAAAGTCAACCGTCGTAATTAAAGGTTGACTTAGCGATTAATCACTATTGGTCCAGTGATTAGTCGAATCAAAGGTAGTTATAAGTTGGTAATTATGTGGGCTTTAAACCCTTAAAAGGGCATCCACTAATTTCCATCCTAACTAGGCCATTTGTCGAGTCAAAGATGATTAGAAAAAGTCAACAGAAATGTAATCTTTCGTTTAACGCATAATTAACGATGTAAAAGGCGTGTAACCTATTTTATCATTCATATAACTTGATAATAAGCATAAGAACTTGTCTAAGCTTGTTTGATTCGACAACTTTCTGTTTTGAACCGATTCGGAACCGAAAGTCGCAAAGCTTTGACTTTTGCTTTGACTTCAATTCTGACCCGTTTTAGTATGATTTGGAAATGCCTTAGAGATTCCTTAGGACCGGGCTATATGTTAGCATAACCCTCTGTGGTTGGTTCATTAATGGACCCATTCGTTTACGCGTTTCCGTTAATTGCTCATATGTTGACCATTATGCCCTTATTACCTTAAAACGTGATTTATGAAAATGTAAAAGTGTAGAAACCTTAGTTACTGATATATAAACTTGTATGCAAAGTTTGACATCAATTCGAGGTCTAGATTGAGAGTTATGCTCATTAGCGCAAAATAGAAGCTTTATGTTAATTAAACGGCGTAATTAGCGTATAGCCTAGTTAAGCCTACTTTTTGATATCAAAATCTTTACCCACTGATGTAATATATTATTTTGGGATTTTTGAAGATTTTTAATTAATTTTAGGCTGAGCATAACTTGTAGTCGTAGGCTTAATCCGGTAATTGTCGGTTTTGCCCTTACGGGCCATAAAATGAATTTTACTTATCTAAACGACTCCAAACCTTTTGCTACTGATCACTTATGATAAATAAATTATTTTAAGCCTTCTGGAAATATAAAAATATCAGATTTAAGTATCGAACCCGGAAATGGCCTTTAATCGCCTTATTAAGCGTTTTTAACGCATAGTATGTATTAAAAACTATATTAAACATACTCGGGTTGATACCTACTGATATTTGAGGTAAATTATGATATTTTAATAGTAAGCAAAAGTTGATTAACTCAGACTTCAGTTTTGAGCTTTTCGGCTTATGTGAAATTACCAAAATACCCCTACGGGGCATAGTTTGGTTATAATTGATAAATTTCACATATATAATTTATCCTACTAATATAACTTAGTAATTTGAGTATATTTGCTGTTTACATTAGACCTGTAACTCAGCTTGTTACTTAAACTCTTTTATAAACTTTTAAATGACCAAACTACCCCTACGGGGCCTAGTTTGTGTTTAAACACGTTTCGGGCATAATGAAAGACATCTTACTGATGTCACAACATATTTGAGGCATAATTAACTTAGGAAACCTGTATATAGCTCTCATGAATACCCGTCACGCTTATTACGCGTACGGTTCGGTTTATGTAGCAAGTTTACATAAATTAGCCGAAACGGGTCAAACCTTATTGGTTTTATCTCAAATTCCAGAATGTGTATGAAATACCCATTTAAGACAAGTCTTCAAACTTGTCGGGTCTAAATCACATTCTATTCCGGTCTTCGCTTAATCATGCGTCTGAACCGTATATTCCCTTAAGACTAACCGGTCTAAGCTTAGGCTAAATTAAAGACCCGTTAGCATTCTAATTGTTTATTTATACCATCATTCCAGACTAGAGCATTTCGGTAAATGGTACCTACGCTTACTTAAGTGAATACGGCTGAGTTATTAGATTCTTGCTATTTAAGACAGGAGCTAGCTCAGGTAAATACTCTTAACTTATTTTCCCTATACGGGCTTGGGATACGGTATAATGATACCGCTTGGTCGGGTATTGAATGTTTAATCGGATTGTGATTAAATTATTGAGGTAACCCGGTTTAATCTGTATTGTTTGAAATAAAAGCCTTTAGGGGTTAATGACCATGTCCCGGATATCCTTGACATCATTGTATTATAAAATGGCCACGTCTTAGGTACGGGGTGTAGGCATACACCTGACAGTTACTAAGTAATAACGGTATCTCACTCTCTTGTGGGCCTATACTTGTGGCGTGTCTGTTAATCTTGACTCGGTTTCTACATCGGGCCCTGAACGTATAACGAACATGTAAATCTGTATACAAGGTTATAACTATAATTGTTCCAAGTTAAAAAGGTTAATTTTGACTCCGTGCATTTTAATCAAATTATAAAAGATATTTTGTGCCACGTGCATTCAAATCAATTTTCTTAAACTCTTTTCAAATGAGTCGGTTGAGTGTATTTACCAGTGAAAACTGACGTATTTTCCAAAAAGGTTAAGTGACAGGTACTGAACATAATTGGCTGGAAGCTCAGGGCGCTAATAAGGAATCTTGCAAGTTCTAGGCGTCTAAAGTCTGTTGAACAAATGATATGTTTTAAGACCCGCCTGTGGATCCTTTACTTTCCGTTGTAATACAGGATATTACTTTATATTCGGAATGTAATAATTATCTTTTGCTTCCGCTGTGCATTTATATAATTGTGTTGTTTGACTATTATGTTGCCAACCACGTCACGAGACTTCCCACCGGGCCCACCGGTGACACGTGGAAATCGGGGTGTGACACAAGGGCAATGGGGATATATATGCGGATTAGACACAAAAAAAAACACTCAACAAATGGCTGCAATTTAATCAATGTGTTTAGTGACGACATCAGATTCTTAATGTATGGAGAAAGGTCTGGTGTCAAGAAAAGCTGTTTCTAGAAGGTTGTCAAGTGTTTTTGCTCGATGATTCCATTCTTGGGTGGTTGGTTTGGCCCTTGTTCCTGTAACTCGAATCCTAGCCCGGTATATCCCATTATAATTTTACACCATTGTGAACTTTGCGCATTTTTTACCCTCTGATCGAGGTTCTCGGCATTGAAAAATATTCGTAAACTAAATCACACGTGTATATGTTGACATTTAAGAGATATACAGTTAAGAAAATCAAGGGCAATGGTGATATATATGCGGATTAAACACCAAAAAATAACACTCAACAAATGGCTACAATTTAAGGAATGTGTTTAGGGACGACATCCGATTCCTAATTGATATAGAAAGGTCTGGTGGCAAGAAAAGCTGCTTCTAGGAGGTTGTCAAGTGTTTGCGCTCGACGATTCCATTCTTGGGTGGTTGGTTTGGCCCTTTTTCCTGTAACTCGAATCCTAGCCCGATATATCCCATTTTAATTTTACACCATTGTGAACCTTATGCCCTTTTTACTCTCTGATCGAGGTTCTCGGCATTGAAAAATCTTCGTAAACTAAATCACACGTGTATATGTTGACATTTAAGAGATATACAGTCAAGAAAATCAAGGGCAATGGTGATATATATGCGGATTAGACACCAAAAAATAACACTCAACAAATGGCTACAATTTAAGAAATGTGTTTAATGACGGCATCAGATTCCTAATTGATGGAGAAAGGTCTGGTGGCAAGAAAAACTGCTTCTAGGAGGTTGTCAAGTGTTTTCGATCGACGATTCCATTCTTGGGTGGTTGGTTTGGCCCTTGTTCCTGTAACTCGAATCCTAGCCCGGTATAGCCCATTTTAATTTTACACCATTGTGAACCTTACGCCTTTTTTACTCTCTGATCGAGGTTCTCGGCATTGAAAAATCTTCGTAAACTAAATCACACGTGTATATATTGACATTTAAGAGATATACAGTCAAGAAAATCAAGGGCAATGGTGATATATATGCGGATTAGACACCAAAAAATAACACTCAACAAATGGCTACAATTTAAGAAATGTGTTTAATGACGGCATCAGATTCCTAATTGATGGAGAAAGGTCTGGTGGCAAGAAAAGCTGCTTCTAGGAGGTTGTCAAGTGTTTTCGATCGACGATTCCATTCTTGGGTGGTTGGTTTGGCCCTTGTTCCTGTAACTCGAATCCTAGCCCGGTATAGCCCATTTTTATTTTACACCATTGTGAACCTTACGCCTTTTTTACTCTCTGATCGAGGTTCTCGGCATTGAAAAATCTTCGTAAACTAAATCACACGTGTATATGTTGACATTTAAGAGATATACAGTCAAGAAAATCAAGGCAATGGTGATATATATGCGGATTAGACACAAAAAAAAAACACTCAACAAATGGCTACAATTTACGGAATGTGTTTAGTGACGACATTAGATTCCTAATTGATGGAGAAAGGTCTGGTGGTAAGAAAAGCTGCTTCTAGGAGGTTGTCATGTGTTTTTGCTCAACGATTCCATTCTTGGGTGGTTGGTTTGGCCCTCGTTCCTGTAACTCGAATACTAGCCCGGTATATCCCATTTTAATTTTACACCATTGTGAACCTTACGCCTTTTTTCTCTCTGATCGAGGTTCTCGGCATTGAAAAATCTTCGTAAACAAAATCACACGTGTATATGTTGACATTTAAGAGATATACAGTCAAGAAAATCAAGGGCTATGGTGATATATATGCGGATTAGACACCAAAAAATAACACTCAACAAATGGCTACAATTTAAGGAATGTGTTTAGGGACGACATCAGATTCCTAATTGATATAGAAAGGTCTGGTGGCAAGAAAAGCTGCTTCTAGGAGGTTGTCAAGTGTTTTCGATCGACGATTCCATTCTTGGGTGGTTGGTTTGGCCCTTGTTCCTGTAACTCGAATCCTAGCCCGGTATAGCCCATTTTTATTTTACACCATTGTGAACTTTACGCCTTTTTTACTCTCTGATCGAGGTTCTCGGCATTGAAAAATCTTCGTAAACTAAATCACACGTGTATATGTTGACATTTAAGAGATATACAGTCAAGAAAATCAAGGCAATGGTGATATATATGCGGATTAGACACAAAAAAAAACACTCAACAAATGGCAACAATTTAAGGAATGTGTTTAGTGACGGCATTAGATTCCTAATTGATGGAGAAAAGTCTGGTGGTAAGAAAAGCTGCTTCTAGGAGGTTGTCAAGTGTTTTCGCTCGACGATTCCATTCTTGGGTGGTTGGTTTGGCCCTCGTTCCTGTAACTCGAATCCTAGCCCGGTATATCCCATTTTAATTTTACACCATTGTGAACCTTACGCCTTTTTTACTCTCTGATCGAGGTTCTCGGCAATGAAAAATCTTCGTAAACTAAATCACACGTGTATATGTTGATATTTAGGAGATATACAATCGAGAAAATCATGGGCAATGGGGATATATATGCGGATTAGACAAAAAAAAAACACTCAACAAATGGCTGCAATTTAATGAATGTGTTTAGTGACGACATCAGATTCTTAATTGATGGAGAAAGGTCTGGTGTCAAGAAAAGCTGCTTCTAGAAGGTTGTCAAGTGTTTTCGCTCGATGATTCCATTCTTGGGTGGTTGGTTTGGCCCTTGTTCCTGTAACTCGAATCCTAGCCCGGTATATCCCATTATAATTTTACACCATTGTGAACTTTACGCCTTTTTTACTCTATGATTGAGGTTATCGGCATTGAAAAATCTTCGTAAACTAAATCACACGTGTATATGTTGACATTTAAGAGATATACAGTTAAGAAAATCAAGGGCAATGGTGATATATATGCGGATTAGACACAAAAAAAAAACACTCAACAAATGGATACAATTTAAGGAATGTGTTTAGTGACGGCATTAGATTCTTAATTGATGGAGAAATGTCTGGTGGCAAGAAAAGCTGCTTCTAGGAGGTTGTCAAGTGTTTTTGCTTCACGATTCCATTCTTGGGTGGTTGGTTTGGCCCTTGTTACTGTAACTCGAATCCTAGCCCGGTATATCTCATTTTAATTTTACACCATTGTGAACCTTACACCTTTTTTTCACTCTGATCGAGGTTCTCGGCATTGAAAAATCTTCGTAAACTAAATCACACGTGTATATGTTGACATTTAAGAGATATACAGTCAAGAAAATCAAGGGCAATGGTGATATATATGCGGATTAGACACAAAAAAAGACACTCAACAAATGGCTACAATTTAAGGAATGTGTTTAGTGACGGCATCAGATTCCTAATTGATGGAGAAAAGTCTGGTGGAAAAAAAAGCTGCTTCTAGGAGGTTGTCATGTGTTTTCGCTCGACGATTCTATTCTTGGGTGGTTGGTTTGGCCCTTGTTCCTTTAACTCGAATCCTAGCCCGGTATATCCCATTTTAATTTTACACCATTGTGAACCTTACGCCTTTTTTACTCTCCGATCGAGGTTCTCGGCATTGAAAAATCTTTGTAAACTAAATCACACGTGTATATGTTGACTTTTAAGACATATACAATCAAGAAAATCAAGGGCAATGGTGATATATATGCAGATTAGACAAAAAAAAACTCAACAAATGGCTACAATTTAAGGAATGTGTTTAATGACGGCATCAGATTCCTAATTGATGTAGAAAGGTCTGGTGGCAAGAAAAGCTGCTTCTAGGTGGTTGTCAGGTGTTTTCGTTCGACGATTCCATTCTTGGGTGGTTGGTTTGGCACTTGTTCCTTTAACTCGAATCCTAGCCCGGTATATCCCATTTTAATTTTACACCATTTTGAACCTTACGCCTTTTTTACTCTCTGATCGAGGTTCTCGGCATTGAAAAATCTTTGTAAACTAAATCAAACGTGTATATGCTGACATTTAAGAGATATACAATCAAGAAAATCAAGGGCAATGGTGATATATATGCGGATTAGACAAAAAAACAAACACTCAACAAATGGCTACAATTTAAGGAATGTGTTTAGTGATGGCATCAGATTCCTAATTGATGGAGAAAGGTCTGGTGGCAAGAAAAGCTTCTTCTAGGAGGTTGTCAAGTGTTTTCGCTCGACGATTCCATTCTTGGGTGGTTGGTTCAGCCCAGCTCGAATCCTAGCCCGGTATATCCCATTTTAATTTTACACCATTGTGAACCTTACGCCTCTTTTACTCTCTGATTGAGGTTCTCAGCCTTGAAAAATCTTCGTAAACTAAATCACACGTGTATATGTTGACATTTAAGAGATATTCAGTCAAGAAAATGATGGGCAATGGTGATATATATGCGGATTAGACACAAAAAAAAACACTCAACAAATGGCTACAATTTAAGGAATGTGTTTTGTGACGACTTCAGATTCCTAATTGATGGAGAAAGGACTGGTGGCAAGAAATGTTGCTTCTAGGAGGTTGTGAAGTGTTTTCGCTCGACGATTCCATTCTTGGGTGGTTGGTTTGGCCCTTGTTCCTGTAACTCGAATCCTAGCCCGGTATATCCCATATTAATTTTACACCATTGTGAACTTTACGCCTTTTTTACTCTCTGATCGAGGTGCTCGGCATTGAAAAATCTTCGTAAACTAAATCACACGTTTATATGTTGACATTTAAGAGATACACAGTCAAGAAAATCAAGGGAAATGGTGATATATATGCGGTTTAGACACCAAAAAAAACATTCAACAAATAGCTAAAATTTAAGAAATGTGATTAGTGATGGTATCAGATTCCTAATTGATGGAGAAAGGTCTGGTGGCAAGAAAAGTTGCTTCTAGGAGGTTGTCAAGTGTTTTCGCTCGACGATTCCATTCTTGGGTGGTTGGTTTGGCCCTTGTTCCTGTAACTCGAATCCTAGCCTTGTGTATCCCATTTTAATTTTACACCATTGTGAACCTTACGCCTTTTTTACTCTCTAATCGAGGTTCTCGGCATTGAAAAATATTCGTAAACTAAATCACACGTGTATATATTGACACTTCAGAGATATACAGTCAAGAAAATCAAGGGCAATGGTGATATATATGCGGATTAGACACAAAAAAAACACTCAACAAATGGCTACAATTTAAGGAACGTGTTTAGTGACGACGTCAGATTCCTAATTGATGGAGAAAAGTCTGGTGGTAAGAAAGGCTGCTTCTAGGAGGTTGTCAAGTGTTTTCGCTCGACGATTCCATTCTTGGGTGGTTGGTTTGTGTAAGGACCTGCAAAAATGTCCATAAACGACCCGTAAGTGAAAACCCGGACCCCTGAAACCCTAATACTCATGAAAAACCAAGAAAACAAGAATTTTGGATTTCAGGCTGGCCGCGTAAGACTTAAGCCTATGCTTACGCGGGCCGTGACAGGACACATGGTGACCGGGACTCGTTCTAGGCCACGTGGCAACCATGTGGCAACCCTACACGTGACACGCTAGCCCTACACGTAGACTAGGGGCCCTCGCGGGCCGCGTAAGGTTTAAGTTAAGGTTTACGCGGGCTGCGTAAAACCTGAAAATCAGCTATAAATTGCCTGTGCATGGGACTTGCTTCTGTGTTCGAAATTTTAGTTCAAAACGTCCATTTTCTGCTAAAAAACCGATATTAAGGTGCCAAAACGCTGCTACGATCAAGGGTAATAACTCGATCACTGCTACGATACAATGTCCGATCGATTGAAACCGATCCGATGGATGTTTAAGTGCTGCCCGTATTTGGGCTATATTTTTCATTCGTCGTGAGGGTTTTGATTTCGTGAGTTATCGTAAATGTTGTATTAAGTTACTGACCTAGTTTCGTGTGCATTGTTATTTAACTAGGTTATCAGGCTAAAATCAGTAGGCAAAACTCTGCCCGTCTAAATTTTCAATGTGAGTCATTCTCTTTTATCAAAATTATTTCCAAAAACCCTATTTATTTTCAAAGTTATAATTACAGGGATTAAGCCTTTGTATTCTTCAATTACTGCCGGTATGTGGGGTTTTGTATACATTACTTGATACCCGTCACCATTGGACAACAGGTTAGCCAATGGGTGATCTGACCATAGTCACAGATACGGTCGAGTGGCAAATACTGATTTGGGGTAATTGGTTGATAGAAACAATATAATCACCCTCAATACTGTAAATTATAACAATGTGTCATTTTGTGCAAATTGAATGACTCGCCAGTATTTCCCCGCTGATAAAATCTTTTTAAAACATGTTTCAGGTGACTTACTGTGAACCAAGGAAAAAGTGCCGTGTAGCACTAAAGCTTGAAGAGGTGGCTCAGTAAAATAAATAAACATGTTTTGTAAACTAGGGAATTTCCTCGTGAAATTCCTTTAATGTAAATTATGGGGTTTATCCCAAATATGTGAAATAAAATAATTAAATATTTTCAGTTTAAAATATCCTGTCAAATATTTTCGCTGCCAAATTAAATAACAATTACCACGGGTTTCTGTCCTGTGGCTTCTGGACCGGGTAACAACGGGCCGGGGGCCGTGACAGAAAAAGGTGGTATCAGAGCCACTGATTTAAGCCAATTAAATATTTAGAAATACTTAATTTTCTGATTGCCATTTTGTGATTTTGTGAAAATTTAATTTACAATAAATAAAATTTTAACTTAAATTTGTGTGTGTTTCTTCATGTGTGTTATCAGCATGAATGAACTGTCGGAGGCACTCCGAAATTTTACTATCCATAGTATCGATATGGATACCACAGGAAACTCATCTGGTTACCAGGCTGATACTGAAAAACCAATAGTATTCCAGGCCCAGCCGCAGGAGAAACCAAAGCCGAAAAAGAGGAGGAGGATCTTGGACTGGAAACGTGGGCGTAGGAAGAAACCAGCGACACAGAGGATAAAAAAGACTGAGGATCCGAAGGATAAAGGCAAAGGAAAGGAGATCAGGGAAAGTTCCTGGGCTTGGCAAGCCCAGGAAATGCCACCATGGGAGGAGTTGGATCGCAAACTGGAAAATAGCGACCTCATCGGACCTGCCGATGAAAACCTCTTCAATTACCCAGCTGAATCACAACTTCCAGTTAATTTGGAACCTGCCATCCCAGATCCTAATGTCAACCCCCGACCCCTACAAGGAGAGCTGGAAGAATGGTGGACAACTGACTAGCAATTTCAGAATCTCTTGAATAACCCTAACACCTATTTCCCCCAGTTTAAACCCACCTATGAGCACATAAAACTTGGCTGAACTCCGTCACTATGGCGAGGAGCTGGTGGAGGCAGGAAATAGAATTATGGATGTGGGAGAGAGAATCACATGGAAATACGACGAGAGGGAGCGTCGTTTCTGAGACGCCAGTTGGCTGTGGTTGCGTGGTGGTGTGGTTATGTGTTTCATAATAATAAAATAATAATAATAAATAATAAAAATATAATCATGTAAAATAACTTAAAATAAAACTTTTGTAATATATCTGGTGTGTATGGATGCATACTAAAATATATATGTGTTTGGTTGTTATACGTGTTTGGATGAAAGTCGCAAAGTCGACAATTTTGGCTATACATATTGACATGATTCTGTGTGATTGCTTTATTGCGTTTGGTTGTTATTTATTTTGTGCCAATAACTTATATATATATATATATATATTGTTAATTATCAGATGGAACACCCTGTTAATGAACCAGTTAACGAAGTTAACCAATCCGAGCAAAACAATGAGGATCACTTTCTTAATAGGCAAGATATAGAAAATATCGTAGCCCAGGGAATAGCAAATGCTATCCCAGCAATCGTCGCTGCTGTTAAAAGCCCTGTTGAGCCTTCACAAGCCAACCCCAGTAAACGCACGCGCGACGATAATTTCAGTAACAGTGTTAACGGAGGCGGCAATAATAATGACAATGTGATTCAGGCCCCAATACTTAAGAAAATGAAAGTTGCAACACCTGGTTGCACCTATAAAGAATTTCTTGCCTGTAAACCTGTCGAATTTGCAGGCAATGAAGGGGCAACTGCTGCACTGCGTTGGTTGGAAAAGACCGAGGCAGTAATTAAAATAAGTAAATGTGCTGAGGAGGATAAGGTCATGTATGCTTCTCACCTTTTCAAGGAAGAGGCATTAGAGTGGTGGAATACGGTATTACAGGCCAAAGGAAGTGACTTGGCTTACGCCATGAATTGGGAAGAGTTTAAGCAATTGGTGGAAAGGAAATTCTGCCCTGAATATGAAAAAGAACAAATGGCCAATAAATTCCTGAGCCACCGAATGGTGGATGTTGACTGTCGAGGGTATACTTCGAAGTTCTTCGAGTATGCTCGAATTGTACCAACCCTGGCTTCGCCAGAACCGGTACTTATTTCTCGCTATATCTGGGGTTTGATTAGCGAGATTCGTGACATCGTCAAAGCTGCAAGACCCCGCACAATTGACGATGCGGTGGAATTAGCCAATACCTTGATCGACGGGCTGGTGCGTACGTGGGAAGAAAAAAGGAAAAAGGAGTTAGCCCAAAAGATTTCCCAATGATTTCGTGTGGGTAATAATAGTAATTTCAAAAGAAAGGGAATTGGGCAATCTTCCACCCCTCCATTCTGCAGAAATTGTAAAAAGAAGCATTTTGGAAGATGTAATGAAGTCTGCAATTTCTGCAAAGCTCTAGGACATCGCGAAGAGGAGTGCAGAAAGAAAACAAGGATCTGCTACAACTGCGGCGAAGCTGGGCATTTCAGACCAGAATGCTCTAAATTGGTCAAGCCAGCAGATAACAAGGCCAAACCTGCTGAAGGAACTAATGTCACACCCCCAAAATACCACATGCGGAATCACCGCGGGGCGTATGACATACCAGGATCTTAGCCACCAATCACATTGAACTCGTAAGTATAATTAAATAAAACTTTCATTTATTAACATAAAGTATTTCAAAACGTTACATATAACTCATAGTACACAACGGAAGCATAATTCATTTGTTAAATGATATATAAACCACGCGTAAGTAAGCCATTAGACTTGTGTTGCGATTCCATGTATCTCGACCCATGACCACTCCAGCATCCCAGACAGCAAGTTCCAACGATATGCACCTAAAAGCCTGCAAGGCATGTAACAACGAGTCAACAACAAAGTTGAGCGAGTTCACAGTTGGTTGTTTAGTTTTAAAAGTTTGTTTTGAAAACCATAAGTTGTTTTGTAAACCACAAGTTAACCAGTATCTTTGTTTCCCAAACCATATCCATAATCAGTGGGGGCTTCCCCATGTGAACCACTAGACCGTTACCATATCGACAACTGATGAACAATAGTTGTGCCCTACCTCAATGTCTATCATCATTGACGGTTTGCCATGATCCATTAGTACACGCCCGTCCGAACGGCACGGTGTGAGGTTTGTCGAACTTAATAGCGCTATTAACTAATGACCTGCTCGCCATCGGCCTCGGCGATTAAGTCGTTATAAAATGAGGGACTTAATGATAGAGTTTTGTCTAGTATGTTTAAGGTTGTTGTCCTACCCAAGGAGGACGAACGTACGTATTCTACCCAAGGAGAATACGCAGGATTAATATTGGCATCCTACCCATGGAGGATGGAGGTACATATCCTACCCAAGGAGAATATGTAGGTTCCGTTTTAGTTCTTTAACCCATTCCCAACCACCGGGAATCCCATGCCTTATAAAGAGTGTGAACTCACCTTAGAGTGCTCGGTAAGACTTAGTTACTTATTTAACCTTAATCAAGTGTGTCCTATTTCAATTATTGGCAACAGTTAGAACCGCGTTCAACGTTTAGCACCATGCTTATTACATAACATTCATCATGCATTTCGGTAGCTCATGTAGTAACCAACAACAGTTTCACAATCAACACTTAAATGAATAGCCACTCTTTATCAACCCACAATTAAACAAATAACATTCCTTTTAGTAAACAATACTAATCAAACAACATTCTTTATTACACAATACTAATCAAACATGACATTTCTTAGATGTAGCCGCTCGGGCCCAACCATCGGTCACACGGCCCAACCATGTGTAACACAGCGACCTCGTAGCCTTGCGGAAATCCCACCCAGCCCAGCGGCCCAACCAAGGTATACACCCCGACCCTCCCCTTATATGCAATAGTTTAAGTTTTGTGGCCCAGCTTTCAATGAAATGGCCCAAATAATCCAATGGTGTGTGTGTGTTCGATAGTTTGTGTACAGTCCAATTAAAAAAATTCAATTTAGCAAGTATGTAATTCACATTATAACTCATTCACTTAAAGAGTTCATTGTTAAAAACAATCCCAAAACAGGCTGGACGTGTCTGGGCTGCTCATGCCCGAGCCCAATTTACACATTGTTATGTGAGGTCCAATACTCCCAAATATTCAACATGCAGGTCCGATTATGAACGCCCATACATCTTTATTTCATATCAGTGGTTTATTATTAAGCAATTACACCCTAAACCAATACAGAATACTTCTAATTATCCAGCATAATGTAATCGGTTCATCATGTCGTATAAACAAGTCGCATATATGTTCACAGCCCAAACCTATTATGTGTTTTCACTATTCTGTCTTAACCCTCTCAATCCACACTCCACTAAACCACACATAACCAC
Organism: Helianthus tuberosus; assembly: GCA_030545235.1. NCBI lineage: Eukaryota > Viridiplantae > Streptophyta > Magnoliopsida > Asterales > Asteraceae > Helianthus > Helianthus tuberosus. Next base: position 287,915 of record CM060438.1, on the reverse strand, counting down.
CATTAAATAATCGGAATACATGAGCATGGTATTAACGAAACTTAGTTTACATGTATAACAAAATCATTAATCACTAATCCATACCTCCTAGTTTACATGTGCAGCCAATGACATCAGGTTAAAGTTTCACATAACATCACTATTACTTGTTTCAATTTAATACTTCAAAGTATTCAACATAGTTGTTGCAAAGAAATCCTAGATTATTCTTAAATCGATTCAAGCACCAAGAAGGTAACAAACTATGATCCATGGCCTCAACAAACAACAAGCAGATTACATGAATTGATTAACATACTAACCGGAATGTAGAAGATGCAACTAGTAGGCTTCGATGAAGAGCGGGGGTCTCCTATGGCCGTACATAATTATGGAGGAGAATAGGGTTTTTTTTGTTTGAGTTTATGTTATGAGATAAAACAATACTATGCGGATTAGACACAAAAAAAAAAACACTCAACAAATGGTTATAATTTAAGGAATGTGTTAAGTGACGACATCAGATTCCTAATTGATGGAGAAAGGTCTGGTGGCAAGAAAAGCTTCTTCTAGGAGGTTGTCAAGTATTTTCGCTCGAAGATTCCATTCTTGGGTGGTTGGTTTGGACCTTGTTCCTGTAAGTTGAATCCTAGCCCGGTATATCCTGTTTTAATTTTACACCATTGTGAACCTTACGCCTTTTTTACTCTCTGATCGAGGTTCTTGGCATTGAAAAATCTTCGTAAACTAAATCACACGTGTATATGTTGACATTTAAGAGATATACAGTCAAGAAAATCAAGGGCAATGGTGATATATATGCGGATTAGACACACAAAAAAAACACTCAACAAATGGCTACAATTTAAGGAATGTGTTTAGTGACGGCATTAGATTCCTAATTGATGGAGAAAGGTCTGGTGGCAAGAAAAGCTGCTTCTAGGAGGTTGTCAAGTGTTTTCGCTCGACGATTCCATTCTTGGGTGGTTGGTTTGGCCCTTGTTCCTGTAACTCGAATCCTAGCCCGGTATATCCCATTTTAATTTTACACCATTGTGAACCTTACGCCTTTTTACTCTCTAATCGAGGTTCTCGGCATTGAAAAATCTTCGTAAACTAAATCACACGTGTATATGTTGACATTTAAGAGATATACAGTCAAGAAAATCAAGGGCAATGGTGATACATATGCGGATTAGACAACAAAAAAAAACACTCAACAAATGGCTACAATTTAAGGAATGTGTTTAGTGACGGCATCAGATTCCTAATTGATGGAGAAATGTCTGGTGGCAAGAAAAGCTGCTTCTAGGAGGTTGTCAACTGTTTTCGCTCGACGATTCCAATCTTGGGTGGTTGGTTTGGCCCTTGTTCCTGTAACTCGAATCCTAGCCCGGTATATCCCATTTTAATTTTACACCATTGTGAACCTTACGCCTTTTTTACTCTCTGATCGAGGTTCTCGGCATTGAAAAATTTTCGTAAACTAAATCACACGTGTATATGTTGACATTTAAGAGATATACAGTCAAGAAAATCAACGGCAATGGTGATATATATGCGGATTAGACACAAAAAAAAACACTCAACAAATGGCTACAATTTAAGGAATGTGTTAAGTGACGGCATCAGATTCCTAATTGATGGAGAAAGGTCTGGTGGCAAGAAAAGCTGCTTCTAGGAGGTTGTCAAGTGTTTTCGCTCGACGATTCCATTCTTGGGTGGTTGGTTTGGCCCTTGTTCCTGTAACTCGAATCCTAGCCCGGTATATCCCATTTTAATTTTACACCATTGTAAACATTACGCCTTTTTTACTGTCTGATCGAGTTTCTCGGCATTGAAAAATCTTCGTAAACTAAATCACACGTGTATATGTTGACATTTAAGAGATATACAGTCAAGAAAATCAAGGGAAATGGTGATATATATGCGGATTAGACACAAAAAAAAATCACTCTACAAATGGCTACAATTTAAGGAATGTGTTTAGTGATGACATCAGATTCCTAATTGATGGAGAAATGTCTGGTGGTAAGAAAATCTGCTTCTAGGAGGTTGTCAAGTGTTTTCGCTCAACGATTCCATTCTTGGGTGGTTGGTTTGGCCCTTGTTCCTGTAACTCGAATCCTAGCCCGGTATATCCCATTTTAATTTTACACCATTGTGAACCTTACGCCTTTTTTACTCTCTGATCGAGGTTCTCGGCATTGAAAAATCTTCGTAAACTATATCACACGTGTATATGTTGACATTTAAGAGATATACAGTCAAGAAAATCAAGGGCAATGGTGATATATATGCGTATTAGACACAAAAAAAACACTCAACAAATGGCTACAATTTAAGGAATGTGTTTAGTGACGGCATTGTTATGGGTGAAATTTTGAGCCCATATCCTGACACTATATCTTGATTTAATGATAGCTGATTACGATTAGGATACCGGACCAGGATATTGGTCACATCCTGAGGTAGTATCCTGACTATTACTAACAATTTGCTTGTAAACGTTGGTTATAAGGGACTAACGTTCATGAGGACCAAGTCATCCTGAAGACCCGCTCAAATTGTGTTGGTGCAGTTGTCTGTCGACTTCATCTTCGTTCGAGTTTTAGATTAGAACTGATAAATCAGGGCCTGTAATATGAGATTTTTAGGGTTTTGAATATTGTTTTAAGCTGATTTCGCTTGAAACATGTTATTTCGCTTGAAAGTGACAAACACCATTTCAATCGAAATCAACATAAGTGATTTCGCTTGAACTGGCATTTTTCACCTTCAAGCGAAACCCTAGCTCTATATATAGTCCTCAAGCGTAATCAGTTGTAGGAGTTCTTGTTTTCAACGCCGAGGTGCTGTCGAAGTGTCTCCAACTTTGTAATCGTGTTTTGAGCAATACAAGAGACAGTTAATAGTGATTCTAGTGTTATACAAGCTAAACAAAGACAGAATCAATGAATTCCGCCTCTGATTCTGTCTGAGCACTCTTCTGAAAGACTCGTTTTGGTCGTTACTCGATCCTACATGTGGTATTAGAGCTCAGGAGGAAGAGTTCTTACCGTTTAGCTCGTTTTCGCTGGAAAATTCTGACTTCTACACCTTCTTTTCAAAATTAATCAAGTTTTCATGGTTAAAATGGCATGATTTTTTCATAACATAAGCGAAACAGTGTTTTAACAAACCCTTGAGAAAATTAGCTTAAAATTCGGACTAAATCTGATAAAAATGGACAATAAACCAGATTCCGCTTGAACGAACCATCAGATTTCGCTTGAAAGATTGTGCTCATTCCAAGCGAAATAAGAGATTTCGCTTGAAATACAGTTAATTTCGCTTGAGAAGGTGGTCCGCTTGGAAATCATTTTTGATTTCGCTTGAAAGTGGAAATAAGTTTTCGCTTCAAGTTGATATTTCGCTTGAGTGCACACTGCTTCAAGCGAAATCAGTATTTTTGAAATAAGGTATTTCGCTTCAAGGTGTTGATTCCGCTTCAGATTGTTATCCCGCTTGAATTGGGATTTCGTTTGAAGTTGTCTAACTGTTGATTTCGTTTGAAGGTGACTGATTGTGGATTGGTTTGAAATATGACTAAAGAGTTTGATGAGATAGAAAATCATGATTTTGAAAGATTAAATGATTGGTATCACGGGTTTATAGATGATAGTTATAGAAGTGTGAAAAAGGTTGGATGGGAGAAAAGGTTTAAATACTTTGTGTGTTTGAAAAATGAAAAATTGGATAATCTGGAAAACCGATATACAGTCTTACTTGATCATTTAAAAGTTCATGAGATATATTTGACAGATGCTGAAAAGATAGAAAAGTTTGCAGATGCATTACCTGCAGAATGGATTGAATTTTTGAAAAATTTAATAAAAGATTCAAGGTTTTCAAAATTACATCTAAAAGGTTTCATCAGCAAACTTAAAACTCATGAGTATGAAATTTATGAGAAAAAGAAAGAGTTGATGGATAAGATAAAAGAAAATGTTGATAAAATAGATGTGGATGTAATTCTTGAAATAAAAAGAAGAGTTGATGAATGTCTTAGAGCAAAATATGTTTTTAAATACAATAACAAGAGGGGTTGTTATATTGATGAGAATACGAATCCTCTTGATTTCGTTAAAATATTTTGTGCAGGAACATTCAAGAAGGAAACAAAAGAAATTCCAAAGATTGAAGAATCTGTGAAGATTGGATCTTCGAATTCTGAATCAGTATGCACTAAATGTGAGAAATTTGAAGCTGATAATGCCAAACTCTTGAAGGATACGAAAAGTTTGACATTGAAAGTCAAAAAGATGAAGGATGAGAAGCAATTTGATGATAAACAGATTCTTGTTTTGCAAGAAAATTTTGAGATATTGAAATCTGAAAATGTCAAACTGTTAAGTGATTTGGACAGTTTGACATTGGAAAACAATTTTTTGAAAGAAAAGGAAAAAGATTTTGAAAATGAAAAAGTAAAAACTGAAAAAGAATTTCAAAGTCAAATAAAGATTCTTGAAGATGGGAGATCTGTTTTTAGCAAAAATAATATTGAAAAACAAAAAGTAATCAATTCTCATCTTCAGACGATTATTCGACTTGAAAAAGAAGCTGAAAATGCTCGGAATAAAATCAAAGAGCTTGAAGAGAAATTGAAAGGTTTTGTGAAACCAGATTATCCTTGTCCAAAACCGATCAATTCAGTTCCAATAAGTGACAATGTCACAAACTTTGATAAAGTCAAAGTTGAAGATTATGATGAGAAAACCGATGATGATGAGAAAAGAAAAATATTTCTAAAATTAAATGAAATGTTTCAAGAAACTGTTCTACATTCTACTGAAAAAGGTGAATGCTCATCGCAAAAACCTGTAAAGAAGAATGTGGAACAAAAACAAAAAGATAAAAAGCCGAAAAATATTCAAAAAGAAAATAAAAGCTCATCAGCTCAATCATCCAATCGTGATAAAAAATCACAAAAATTGAAAAATGAAAACTCAAAAACTGTTGATAATAAGTGGTGCAGGTTTGACCACAACGCTCAAAAGCCAAATCTAGCAAACAAGAGGAGCAAGGATTATCACCAAGCCAAACAGTGCTATGATTTGAATGTGTGTACTGAAGGTGGTGATTGGTACGATAACATAGTATGTTTCAGATGCGGTTATCAAGGACACATTGTTGTTAACTGCCAAAGTTGGAGTTTTGAGACGAGAAGATGTTTTAAATGCAATATCAAAGGTCACATTGCCAGGGATTGCCCAATGAGATCAAAGGGAAGATCGAGGGTTGAATCTCAGAAAATGGCAAAGAAACCAGTCAATGTCAAAGCAAAGCCCAAAGCCCAAAGCCCAAAGAACAAAAAGTTCAAGAACAGAAAGTTTAAGAACATAAAGTTAAGCTTTCGCAGGGGCAAAAAGACAGACTGAGGAAGAAGAGAAAGAAGGCGAGAGAGTATCTCGAAAGGATTTTGTCCTCGGATACAAAAGGAAAATCAGATAGAAGTTCTGATAAATCGTCTTGCTCACCAAAGAATGACAAGTCTAGCAAAACGAATTTATCAGATACAAATCTGAGGACGAAAGTGAGAAAGATGAAAAAGAAAGTTGCTGGTGATGAATTTGTTTCTCCGGAAACAAAGGAACCAGTTGTTGGCGATGAATCAGACTCATCAAAGTCAGACAAGCCATATTCAGGCGATGAATCTGGTGTGGTAAAGCCAGAAGAGCCGTGTGTTGAGGTAAAAAATGAGAATTCTGGTCTAACAATGGATGATGCAAATTTTCCACCATTGTTGAACAAGAATTCAAAAACACCCCAGGACCGTCAGGCTTGGGTGAATCTGTTTAAATGAAAAACCTGACTTGCCGAAGTTCCCAGGTTGGTAAGAGTGGAGCATGAATCGGCATCTTTCTTGAGAAATTCACGAAAGTTTGAAAAATGACTCACAAAACTAATTTTCAGGAAAAACCATTTTGATTAATACAAACTTAAGTGTTTTGAAATCACCATGGGAAAATGTTTTGTTGTCAGGGGGATTTCTGATTGTTCAAGCCAAGTGAATGGAGAATTGAAGTAATTCTCATCATGTTGTCACGTTATTTGTACAGTTTGTTTCAAATTTTCACAGAAAATCAAAATTGAGACATATTTTGATTTTAGGGGGAGTAAAATAAAAAAAAAATTAGAAAATTAGAAAATTCCAAAAACATTGAAAAATGTAAAAATGAGTTTTGTTGTGAAAACAAGGAAATGATAGTAGATCAGTTGGACTGTCACAGCATGCTAAAGAAATGGAATGATAAAATGTGATAAACGATCTTACTAAAGATGTGACGGTAGGCTCAGCTAGACTAGTAGATTTGTGATAACGATACAAACCTAAATGAAAAAGCCTAGTTCTAGTGGGAAACATGGTCAAAAGCATAGTACTTATTTTTGTCCTTCTTGATTGTGTGCCTACTCAGTAATCGCTGATTGTCGAAAGACATAAAACTGGTTAAGTTTGTGAATTTTCACAACTTTGCTGAAAAATCGCTGTGATTGTGCATTTTATTTTGCAAAGATTTAAACTTGTTTTATTTCTTTATTTTGTTTAAGCATTGGACATCCTCTGCGTATACGTGAGTATCGACCTGGATGTTATTGCCTAAACGTTCTGCTTTATTTTCTTTGGTGTTTCGTTTAAGCTTTGGGCCTCCTCTACGTATACGGAAGTATCGACCTGGTGGTTAAAGCCTAAACAACTTCAACTTATTTTTATTTTCTTATTTTGTTTAAACATTGGACTTTCTCTGCGTATACGGAAGTATCGACCTGATTGTTAATGTTTAAACATTCTGCTTTGTTTTGCACAAATCACAGTTGATAAAAGTTTAAAGGCATTACTTGAGATAGTGTATTGCATGATGAGGGGATATGCTGAGATCGTGGGGTCCATAAGAATTTAGTGCAAAATTAATATACCTTAACGTATCGGCAAGCATTTCAAAAGTTTTTAGATTGAGTTTAAGTGGACAACAATATTGTCAATCTATCTGAATCATTTAGAGCTGTAAATGTTTAAAGCTTAATGGTGTTGGTGATTTGTCTCAAATACTGATATGATCCTCTTACGCAAACTCACAAAAATATTGTCTGTAAATATTTCTTTATTGCATTTTTGTTACATTAAAAAAAAAATTTCGACAACTGATGTTGGAGAGCTGATATTCAAAATTCCAAGTGTTGAACATGATGAACAGGATTGGGAGTGTGTGTGCTGAATTGAAAATTTTTGAGTTAAGAAAGAAGTTGAGATTAGTTAATCAGGGTCATTAATTTGAACTTGATGTAACAATTACTAGAAAGTTTTTCTTATTGATTTAAGTAAAAATTTATGTTTTGGTTGAGAATTGTGTAGGTGATGAGTTTAAACAGAGTTAAAGCCAGGATTTGATTTCAAAAGGCGATAACTAATTCCAGACTGAAAATCCCAGCTTGATGAAAGGGGGAGTCTGACGAGGTTAGAGCTAGAGAAAAGATCCGGGTACATGATTCCAGGAGAAATTCCTGAAGAAGACTGATCAAGATTGAAGAGTCGTCATATTGAAGACTCTCACTGAAGATTCCGTCAACATTCAAGGGGGAGTCTGTTGGTGCAGTTGTCTGTTGACTTCATCTTCGTTCGAGTTTTAGATTAGAACTGATAAATCAGGGCCTGTAATATGAGATTTTTAGGGTTTTGAATATTGTTTTAAGCTGATTTCGCTTGAAACATGTTATTTCGCTTGAAAGTGACAAACACCATTTCAAGCGAAATCAACATAAGTGATTTCGCTTGAACTGACATTTGTCACCTTCAAGCGAAACCCTAGCTCTATATATAGTCCTCAAGCATAATCAGTTGTAGGAGTTCTTGTTTCCGACGCCGAGGTGCTGTCGAAGTGTCTCCAACTTTGTAATCGTGTTTTGAGCAATACAAGAGACAGTTAATAGTGATTCTAGTGTTATACAAGCTAAACAAAGACAAAATCAATGAATTCCGCCTCTGATTCTGTCTGAGCACTCTTCTGAAAGACTCGTTTTGTTCGTTACTCGATCCTACAAATTGGTTAGGATAAGGACGTTGATGGCGGAAGAATAGCTCTTGTAACGGTCAGCATTGAAGAAAGGCGTATTCTTCGGGAGTTATGGAAGCTAATTAAATGCTATTAATGTTGTAACGTTCACCAAGACTTGTTTTCCTGAAGACTCGGTCTAAATGGTTAGAAAAGAGACGTTGGAGCCAGGAGAAACAGCCCCCTAACGTTCAGAATGGAATATTCTCAGTATCCCAGAATAATAGGGGAATATTCTCTGTATCCCAGAATAATAGGATAGTTTGTTGGTTCTTGTAACTATAAATATGGATGGCCAGATCTCGTAGCACACTTCATTTCAACTCACTCCACTTCTAACTCTCGAATTCATACACATTTCTCTTGCAATCACACACTAACACTCATCACTTGCAATCATTGTAACACTTAGTAGAGATCTGAGCATTATCCTGCACTGTATCCTAGTTATTCAAACAATAAGAAGAACAAGGCAGCCGACGATTGTCAGCTCCCGAGGTTTTATGCCAGAGATCTAGATTGATCAAGGGCTTTCCTCATATATCTTGTGTCAACCTTTACATTTTTGCTCATTGTTTGATTATTAATATAGCTGGGTATCCTGAGCTATATCTTGAAAACTGTTTTTGCAAACTAACTAACCTACACATTTTCTATAAACATTGCTAGCACACTACCTCACAAAACTAATTTGATCACTAAATTTCTTCGGTAATTTTTGACCAAAACAATTTGGCACCCACCGGGGGGTAAGTGGTGCTATTCTTGCTAAAATCTTTACTTGGTTTTCTTTTTTCGAAACTTTTTGCACAACTATTTTCAATATCCTCAAAATCAAACATGAGCTCTTCTACCATGCCTACTACAACCTCTCCTACAACTGGTTTGGTGCTTCCTCCTCCTCCACAAGTTCAAGCTCCTCTAAAGAGAAATGAAAGCCAAATATCCCGAGACACTCCTCCTGCTCAGAATGTCAACAGATCTGGTGTTCCAGGGAGAACTCCTGTTATGGTTTCTAATGATGAAATTTTAACTTTGTTTGGTAATATACAGGATCAGATGAAGCAACAGCAGGAAACTAACCAGATGATAATGGGAGAAATACAACTCTTGAAGTCCAACTCCAAGAAACCTGCTGAGGATACCGTCACCCCTTTGCAGCCCAGGACGCTGAACTTTAGTTCAGCAGTATATATTGAGGATAATCAAGGCAATATCATACCGAGCCGTTCTCAGAGCAATATTCCAGAAATACCCTTAACGGCTAGGATGTCTACTGTGAGGGATACAGGATATGCTCCAGGATACGCTCCAGGATATGGCCAGAATCGCCAAATTGGTAACTTGTCTGTTAACACCAGTATTCCTGTTACTAATAATATTGGATCATTGCAGGATGCAGGTGTGACATTAGCGATAACCAGAGAGCTTCAAAAGTTGAAGGATATGATATCAAGTGTGCCTGGGATAGTGCAACCTATACCGGAAGTATCCCAGGATAGTCACAACATATCTCGCTTTGCTCACCCCATTTGTGATGCAGAAATCCCAAATAGATTCCAGACTCCTAACATGAAGCTGTATGATGGGACGACGGATCCTGAGGAGCATATTGCCCAGTATAGGGAGAGGATGGAGATTAACCCTATCCCGCCGGATCTTAAAGAAGCTTGCTTGTGCAAGGGCTTCGGCTCTACTTTAACAGGATCAGCCTTGAAATGGCTTCTAAATGTTCCACCTCATTCAATTACATCATTTGCTCATTTAGTTAATTTGTTTAACAGTTAGTTTTCTTGCAGTAGAAGCTTTAAAAAACTAACAAGTGACCTCTACAGGATAACACAGGGACCTCAAGAATCCCTAAGGGATTATGTGAACAAATTCGGCAGGGAATCCTTGGATATCCCACACCTTGATATTGCTACAGCAGTCCAAGCATTCAAGATGGGACTATAAAAGGATTCCCAGTTTTATCAGGATCTTGTGATGAATCCTTGCAGGAACTTGGACAAAGCTCGAAACAGGGCTTTAAGATATATCATACTGGAAGACGACAAGAAAATGCAAGAGAGGATGAATTCATCCTCAACATATGAATCAACTAACAGGAAATCAGAATCCTCATATAAACCGTATTGTTCTAAGCCATATGGCAGGAATGATAACAAGAAAGTGAACGCTGTTGAGGATGAGGATCCTGAGGAGTATCCTGAATTGTCAGAATATTGTTTTTCTGTTAATATACCTGAACTAATGTATGCTATGCAGGGTTTGGGAGATAAAGCGAGATGGCCTAGAAAGAACTAGCAAAAGGCTGACTGGAAGGATAAATCTAAATGGTGTGCTTTCCATGAGGATTTTGGACATGTTACGGAGGATTGCATAGCCCTGAGGAAGGAAATAAGCTACCTGCTAAGCAAAGGATATCTGAAGGATCTTCTAGGCAGAAAGAAGAATAAGGGTCAGGATACTGAGAAGGATCTTGAACGAGCAGCATCACTTCCAGCCGATGCCAAGTGTCACACCCCGATATTTCCACGTATTACCGGTGGGCCCGGTGGGGAGTATCGTGACGTAGTTGATATCATCATAGTCAAACAACACAAATTATAAATGCACAGCGGAAGCAAAAGGTATGAGTCACATTACAAACCGAATAAATAGTAATATCAAAGTATTACAACGGACTGTAAAAGATTCACAGGCGGATCAAAAATATAAATAAGATCATTGTTCAACAAACTTTAACATCTAGAGCTTGCAAGACTTGATTATTGATGCCTGGAGTAGCCAGCCTATTTCGTATAGTACCTGCACTTAACCTTTTTGGAAAAATATGTCAGCTTACACTGGTAAATACAATTAACTGACTCATTTTGAAAAGAGTTTAAGAAAATTAGTTTGAATGCACATGGCACAAAAATATCCTTTTTAACTTGGGATAATTATTTAAAAATAAACTTGTATACAGTTTTACATGTTTGTCGTCCATTTAGGACCCGGTTAGAAGAGCCGGTTTAACAAGATTAATAGACACACCACTTGGTATAATACCCACAAGAAGATACCCTTCTTGTGGACTACCTTTTTACATACGCAACTGTCAGGTGTATGCCTACATCCCATGCTTAAGTCGTGGCCATTTCAAATGAATGAGCCGAGGATATCCAGGACACGGTCATTAACCCCCCAAAGGCATTGCATCAAACAAGACATAATAAAACGGGTTATGCATCTTTTTAATCAATATTTGATTGTACGACTTCATACCTGACCAAGCGGTATTATAATACCGTACCCCAAGCCCGTATAGGGAAAATAAGTTAAAAGTATTTACCTGAGCAAATATTAAAATTTATCTCAACCGTATTCAATCAGCAAGTGCAGATAGCTTTTACTGGTCCCCTAAATCTGGAACGAAGGTTTTAATAACCTAAACTTAGACCGGTTAGTTTTAAAGAGAGGTATACGGTTCAAAACGCAAGATTAAGCGAAGACCGGATTAGAATGTGATTTAGTCCCGACAAGTTTGAAGACTTGTATAATATGGGTAAACTAAACACATTCTGGATTTTGAGATAAAAATGATAAGGTTTGACCCGTTTCGGTCAATTTATGCAAACTAGTTACATAAACCGAACCGAACGCGAATAACGCATAATGAGTAACCAATTGAGTCATGAACAGGTTTCCTAAGTTAATATGCTTCAAATATGTTGTGATATCAGTAGGATACCTTCCATTATGCCCAAAACGAGTTTAATCTCAAACTAAGCCCCGTAGGGGTATTTTGGTCATTTTAAAGATTATAAAAGAGATTAATTATAACTCTGATGTTCGGGTCTGAAATAATCAGTAAAATTACTTATTTTAATAAGTTATATCAGTAGGTGATAGGTCTTATATGACAAGAATGGTTTTAACCTATACTATATGTTTAAAACGCGTAAAAAGTCATTTTAAGCGATTTCCGGGTTATAACAGGAAATCTGGGTTTTCTGATCAGGTTATAAAGTTCAAAATACTTCATTTATCATATAAAATCAGTAGTCAAAGATTTGGTATCAAATTGTCGTGTAAACTCATTTTATGAACAAAAAGGGTATAATCGGTAATAACCGAATCAAGGTGATAACCCTATGTTATGATCAGTTTAAAAATAATTAAAAATCTTAAAAAATCCCAAAATATTATATTACATTAGTGGGTTAAAGTTTTGGTGTCAAAAATTGGGTTTAGATAGGCTTTACGCTAATTATGCCGTTTAATTAATAAAAGGCCTTCTAATTACGCTATTGAGCATAACTCCTAATCTAGACCTCCAACTGATGTGAAAATTTAGGGACATGTTTACAAATTAGTAACAAAGATTATTGTCCTCTCACATTTAAAAAATTCTCGTTTTAAGGTCAAATGGGCATTATGGTCAACATTAAGCAATTAACGGAGACGTGTAAATAAATCGGACAATCAACGAGCCAATCACAGAGGGTTATACTATCATGTAACCCGGTCCTAATGAAACTCTTAGGCATTTATAAATCATGCTAATATGGGTCAGAACTGAAAGTCAAAGCAGTGGTCAAAGTATGCGACTTTCGGTTCCGAACCGGTCCTAAACTGAAAATTGTCGGGTCGGACATGCTTAGACATATTCTTGCATTGATTACCAAGTTATATGAGTGGTAAAATAGGTTACATGTCTTCTACATTGCTAATTATGTGTTAATTCGAAAATTAAGTTTCTGTTGACTTTTTCGGATTAAGTTTGACCTGACATTTGACCTAGTTAGAGGGGGAATCAGAGGGTGCCCTTTTAAGGATTTATTGCCCACCTAATTACCAACTTATAACTACTTTCAATTTGGCTAATCACCAGACCATTAGTGTTTAATCGATAAGTCAAACCTTAATTACAACGGTTTGACTTTAAGCTAATTAACTAAGTAAAACACGATTAAGGAAGGTCAAGGAAGCTTACCAAGGTCCTATGCACGACTAGTGATGCTTAGGGAAGGCTCTTGTGCTCCAGAAATGATCAGAAGTGAAGTTATGAATGAATGATCAAAGTTTGCAACAATGTGGGTCTTATATAGTGAGTTTAATCTCACTAGATCATGCCAAGCAAGTCTACAATTGATCTTTGATGCATCCCAAGTGTCCCTATACTCTAAAAACCAGTTGGGGTTGCACATGGTGTTGAAAACTAGCAATATAAGTCGGTTAACTTGTTATAACAGGCACCTGTCATGTTTCTGATGCTGGGACTGCCTTACGGACCGTAAGGCTAAGGCCTTGCGGTCCGTATCCGCTTTTCAAAAACTATCGCCCAGGTGACATCCTTGCGGACCGTAAGGCTAAGCCCATACGGTCCGTAACCGATGGTCAGAAGACAAAAATTTGAGAATCTCTTGAGTTTGACCATGCAACTTTGATATTACAAATTAGGGCCTTTATTATTAGCATGGGGCCACTTGATCATGTCCAAACAGTTATGACCACCTTGCCATGCTTTAAAATTGCCTTGGATTCTTTTACAAGGGGCCATGAATGAAGGTTTGTCGCATACGTTCTCATAGGATCCCATCTTTGCAATTCGAATCAATTATTACTGGTATTAACCGGATTTGAATGTATATCAGATGTTTATAATATAGATTTGGGTCTTGGGGTTTATAACAAGGTCGCTCAGAGGTATATAATTAACATGTCGGCGCTTTAAATCCTACCATACATCTTTAACTTAATCCGGGTTTATAACACTTCAGCCTTACATGACACGTGTCGACATAATATTGGACATGAAATTTCGAGGTGTTACATCCTCACCCCCTTAAAAGAAATCCCGACCTCGAGATTTACTGAAATAAATGAGGGTACTTTTCTTTCCTGGTAGATTCTACCTCCCATGTGTATTCGGGACCCCTGCGGGCATCCCATTTAACCTTTACGATAGGTACATGCTTCCTCCGAAGTTTCTTAACCCGTTGATCCTCAATCGACAAAGGTTTTTCAACAAACTTCAAGCTCTCATCGATGTGCACATCTGTATGTGGTATGACTAGTGATTCATCAGCTTAGACATTTCTTCAGATTGCAGATGTGAAATACGTTATGAATACCACTGAGCACTTCAGGCAATTTCAACTTATAAGCCACTGACCCTACACATTCGATAATCTCGAATGGTCCTATGTATCTGGGGCTTAACTTGCCTTTCTTACCAAATCGCATTACCCCTTTCCAGGGTGATACTTTAAGTAGAACTTTATTACCAACCTCAAACTTTAGAGGTTTATGCCTTAAGTCTGCGTAGCTTTTCTACCTATCCCTGGCAGCATTCAGACGATCCCGTATTTGCACAATCTTATCTGTTGTCTCCAGGACTATTTCAGGTCCTGTCAGTTGGACATCTCCAATCTCCGCCCAACAAACGGGCGTTCTGCACTTTCTACCGTACAAGGCTTCGAAAGGCGCAGCCTTAATGCTTGTATGATAGCTATTGTTATGGGAGAACTCGATTAATGGCAGGTGGTTATCCCAACAACCACTGTTGACATTTAAGAGATATACAGTCAAGAAAATCAAGGGCAATGGTGATATATATGCGGATTAGACACCAAAAAAACACTCTACAAATGCCTACAATTGAAGGAATGTGTTTCGTGACAGCATCAGATTCCTAATTTATGGAGAAAGGTCCGGTGGCAAGAAAAGCTGCTATTAGGAGGTTGCCAAGTGTTTTCGCTCGACGGTTACAATCTTGGGTGGTTGGTTTGACCCTTGTTCCTGTAACTCGAATCCTAGCCCGGTATATCTCATTTTAATTTTACACCATTGTGAACCTTACGCCTTTTTTACTCTCTGATAGAGGTTCTCGGCATTGAAAAATCTTCGTAAACTAAATCACACGTGTGTATGTTGACATTTAAGAGATATACAGTCAAGAAAATCAAGGGCAATGGTGATATATATGCGGATTAGACACAAAAAAAAACACTCAACAAATGGCTACACTTTAAGGAATGTGTTTAGTGACGGCATCAGATTCCTAATTGATGGAGAAAGGTCTGGTGGCAAGAAAAGCTGCTTCTAGGAGGTTGTCAAGTGTTTTTGCTCGACGATTCCATTCTTGGGTGGTTGGTTGGGCCTCTGTTCCTGTAACTCGAATCCTATCCCGGTATATCACATTTTAATTTTACACCATTGTGAACCTTACGCCTTTTTTACTCTCTGATCGAGGTTCTCGGCATTGAAAAATCTTCGTAAACTAAATCACACGTGTATATGTTGACATTTAACAGATATACAGTCAAGAAAATCAAGGGCAATGGTGATATATATGAGGATTAGACACCTAAAAAAACACTCAACAAATGGCTACAATTTAAGGAATGTGTTTAGTGACGGCATCAGATTCCTAATTGATGGAGAAAGGTTTGGTGGCTAGAAAAGCTGCTTCTAGGAGGTTGTCAAGTGTTTTCGCTCGACGATTCCATTCATGCGTGGTTGGTTTGGCCCTTGTTCCTGTAACTCGAATCCTAGCCCGGTATATCCCATTTTAATTTTACACCATTGTGAACCTTACGCCTTTTTACTCTCTGATCGAGGTTCTCGGCTTTGAAAAATCTTCGTAAACTAAATCACACGTGTATGTTGACATTTAAGAGATATACAGTCAAGAAAATCAAGGGCAACGGTGATATATATGTGGATTAGACACTAAAAAAACACTCAACAAATAGCTACAATTTAAGGAGTGTGTTTAGTGACGGCATCAGATTCGTAATTGATGGAGAAAGGTCTGGTGGCAAGAAAAGCTGCTTCTAGGAGGTTGTCAAGTGTTTTTGCTCGACGATTCCATTCTTGGGTGGTTGGTTTGGCACTTGTTCCTGTAACTCGAATCCTAGCCCGGTATATCCGATTTTAATTTTACACCATTGTGAACCTTACGAATTTTTTACTATTCGATTGAGGTTCTCGGCATTGAAAAATCTTCGTAAACTAAATCACACGTGTATATGTTGACATTTAAGAGATATACAGTCAAGAAAATCAAGGGCAATTGTGATATATATGCGGATTAGACACAAAAAAAAACACTCAACAAATGGCTACAATTTAAGGAATGTGTTTAGTGACGGCATCAGATTCCTAATTGATGGAGAAAGGTCTGGTGGCAAGAAAAGCTGCTTCTAGGAGGTTGTCAAGTGTTTTCGCTCGACGATTCCATTCTTGGGTGGTTGGTTTGGCCCTTGTTCCTGTAACCCGAATCCTTGCCCGGTATATCCCATTTTAAATTTACACCATTGTGAACCTTACGCCTTTTTTAATCTCTGATCGAGGTTCTCGGCATTGAAAAATCTTCGTAAACTGAATCACACGTGTATATGTTGACATTTAAGAGATATACAGTCAAGAAAATCAAGGGCAATGGTGATATATATGCGGATTAGACACAAAAAAAAAAAAAAAACACTCTACAAATGGCTACAATTGAAGGAATGTGTTTAGTGACAGCATCAGATTCCTAATTGATGGAGAAAAGTCTGGTGGCAAGAAAAGCTGCTTTTAGGAGGTTGTCAAGTGTTTTCGCTCAACGATTCCATTCTTGGGTGGTTGGTTTCGCCCTTGTTCTTGTAACTCGAATCCTAGCCCGGTATATCCCATTTTAATTTTACACCATTGTGAACCTTACCCCTTTTTTACTCTCTGATAAAAGTTCTCGGCATTGAAAAATCTTCGTAAACTAAATCACACGTGTGTACGTTGACATTTAAGAGATATACAGTCAAGAAAATCAAGGGCAGTGGTGATATATATATGGATTAAACATAAAAAAAAACACACAACAAATGGCTACAATTTAAGGAATGTGTTTAGTGATGGCATCAGATTCCTAATTGATGGAGAAAGGTCTGGTGGCAAGAAAAGCTGCTTCTAGGAGGTTGTCAAGTGTTTTCGCTCGACGATTCCATTCTTGGTTGGTTGGTTGGTCCCTGGTTCCTATAACTCGAATCCTAGCCCGGTATATCCCATTTTAATTTTACACCATTGTGAACCTTACACCTTTTTACTCACTGATCGAGGTTCTCGGCATTGAAAAATCTTCGTAAACTAAATCACACGTCTATATGTTGATATTTAACAGATATACAGTCAATAAAATAAAGGGCAATTGTGATATATATGAGGATTAGACACCAAAAAAAAAAACACTCAACAAATGGCTACGATTTAAGGAATATGTTTTGTGACGGCATCAGATTCCTAATTGATGGAGAAAGGTTTGGTGGCTAGTAAAGCTGCTTCTAGGAGGTTGTCAAGTTTTTTCGCTCGACGATTCCATTCTTAGGTGGTTGGTTTGGCCCTTGTTCCTGTAACTCGAATCCTAGCCCGGTATATCCCATTTTAATTTTACACCATTGTGAAACTTACGCCTTTTTACTCTCTGATCGAGGTTCTCGGCATTGAAAAATCTTCGAAAACTAAATCACACGTGTATATGTTAACATTTAAGAGATATACAGTCAAGAAAATCAAGGGCAATGGTGATATATATGCGGATTAGACACCAAAAAAAAAACACTCAACAAATGGCTACAATTTAAGGAATGTGTTTAGTGATGGCATCAGATTCTTAATTGATGGAGAAAGGTCTGGTGGCAAGAAAAGCTGCTTCTAAGAGGTTGTCAAGTGTTTTCGCTCGTCGATTCTATTCTTGGGTGGTTGGTTTGGCCCTTGTTCCTGTAACTCGAATCCTAGCCCGGTATATCTCATTTTAATTTAACACCATTGTGAATCTTATGCCTTTTTTACTCTATGATCGACGTTCTCGGCATTGAAAAATCTTCATAAACTAAATCACACGTGTATATGTTGACATTTAAGAGATATACAGTCAAGAAAATCAAAGGCAATGGTGATATATATGCGGATTAGACACAAAAAAAAACACTCTACAAATGGCTACAATTGAAGGAATGTGTTTAGTGACATCATCAGATTCCTAATTGATGGAGAAAGGTCTGGTGGCAAGAAAAGCTGCTTCTAGGAGGTTGTCAAATTTTTTCGCTCGACGATTCCTTTCTTGGGTGGTTGGTTTGGCCCTTGTTCCTGTAACTCGAATCCTAGCCCGGTATATCCTATTTTAATTTTACACCATTGTGAACCGTACCCCTTTTTTACTCTCTGATAAAGGTTCTTGGCATTGAAAAATCTTCGTAAACTAAATCACACGCGTGTACGTTGACATTAAAGAGATATACAGTCAAGAAAATCAAGGGCAATGGTAATATATATATGCGGATTAGACACAAAAAAAAAAACACTCAACAAATGACTACAATTTATGGAATGTGTTTAGTGATGGCATCAGATTCTTAATTGATGGAGAAAGGTCTGGTGGCAAGAAAAGCTGCTTCTAAGAGGTTGTCAAGTGTTTTTGCTCGACGATTCTATTCTTGGGTGGTTGGTTTGGCCCTTGTTCCTGTAACTCGATTCCTAGCCCGTTATATCCCATTTTAATTTTACACCATTGTCAATCTTACGCCTTTTTTACTCTCTGATCGACGTTCTCGGCATTGAAAAATCTTTATAAACTAAATCACACGTGTATATGTTGACATTTAAGAGATATACAGTCAAGAAAATCAAAGGCATTGGTGATATATATACGGATTAGACAAAAAAAAAACACTCTACAAATGACTACAATTGAAGGAATGTGTTTAGTGACAGCATCAGATTCCTAATTGATGGAGAAAGGTCTGGTGACTCGAAAACCTGCTTCTAGGAGGTTGTCAAGTTCGATCGACGATTCCTTTCTTGGGTGGTTGGTTTGGCCCTTGTTACTGTAACTTGAATCCTAGCCCGGTATATCCCATTTTAATTTTACACCATTGTGAACCTTACGCCTTTTTTACTCTCTGATCGAGGTTCTCGGCATTGAAAAATCTTCGTAAACTAAATCACACGTGTATATGTTGACATTTAAGAGATATACAGTCAAGAAAATCAAGGGCAATGGTGATATATATGCGGATTAGACATAAAAAATCACTCAACAAATGGCTACAATTTAAGGAATGTGTTTAGTGACGGCATCAGATTCCTAATTGATGGAGAAAGGTCTGGTGGCAAGAAAAGCTGCTTCTAGGAGGTTGTCAAGTGTTTTCGCTCGACGATTCCATTCTTGAGGGGTTGGTTGGGCCCTTGTTCCTGTAACTCGAATCCTAGCCCGTTATATCCCATTTTAATTTTACACCATTGTCAATCTTACGCCTTTTTTACTCTCTGATCGACGTTCTCGGCATTGAAAAATCTTTATAAACTAAATCACACGTGTATATGTTGACATTTAAGAGATATACAGTCAAGAAAATCAAAGGCATTGGTGATATATATACGGATTAGACAAAAAAAACACTCTACAAATGACTACAATTGAAGGAATGTGTTTAGTGACAGCATCAGATTCCAAATTGATGGAGAAAGGTCTGGTGACTAGAAAACCTGCTTCTAGGAGGTTGTCAAGTTCGATCGACGATTCCTTTCTTGGGTGGTTGGTTTGGCCCTTGTTACTGTAACTTGAATCCTAGCCCGGTATATCCCATTTTAATTTTACACCATTGTGAACCTTACGCCTTTTTTACTCTCTGATCGAGGTTCTCGGCATTGAAAAATCTTCGTAAACTAAATCACACGTGTATATGTTGATATTTAACAGATATACAGTCAAGAAAATCAAGGGCAATGGTGATATATATGCGGATTAGACACAAAAAAAAACACTCAACAAATGGCTACAATTTAAGGAATGTCTTTTGTGACGGCATCAAATTCCTAATTGATGGAGAAAGATTTGGAGGCTAGAAAGGCTGCTTCTAGGAGGTTGTCAAGTGTTTTCACTCGACGATTCCATTCTTGGGTGGTTGGTTTGACCCTTGTTCCTGTAACTCGAATCTTAGCCCGGTATATCCCATTTTAATTTTACACCATTGTGAACCTTACGCCTTTTTACTCTCTGATCGAGGTTCTCGGCATTGAAAAATCTTCATAAACTAAATCACACGTGTATATGTTGACATTTAAGAGATATACAGTCAAGAAAATCAATGGAAATGGTGATATATATGCGGATTAGACACCAAAAAAAAACACTCAACAAATGGCTACAATTTAAGGAATGTGTTTAGTGACGGCATCAGATTCCTAATTGATGGAGAAAGGTCTGGTGGCAAGAAAAACTGCTTCTAGGAGGTTGTCAAGTGTTTTCGCTCGACGATTCCATTCTTGGGTGGTTGGTTTGGCCCTTGTTCCTGTAACTCGAATCCTAGCCCGGTATATCCCATTTTAAATTTACACCATTATGAACCTTACGCATTTTTTACTTTCTGATCGAGGTTCTCAGCATTGAAAAATCTTCATAAACTAAATCACACGTGTATACGTTGACATTTAAGAGATATACAGTCAAGAAAATCAATGGCAATGGTGATATATATGCGGATTAGACACCAAAAAAAACACTCAACAAATGGCTACAATTTAAGGAATGTGTTTAGTGACGGCATCAGATTCCTAATTGATGGAGAAAGGTCTGGTGGCAAGAAAAAAGCTGCTTCTAGGAGGTTGTCAAATGTTTTCGCTCGACGATTCCATTCTTGGGTGGTTGGTTGGGCCCTTGTTCCGGTAACTCGAATCCTAGCCCGGTATATCCCATTTTAATTTTACACCATTGTGAACCTTACGCCTTTTTTACTCACTGATCGAGGTTCTCGGTATTGAAAAATCTTCGTAAACTAAATCAAACGTGTATATGTTGACATTTAACAGATATACAGTCAAGAAAAGGTGCTTCTAGGAGGTTGTCAAGTGTTTTTGCTTGACGATTCCATTCTTGGGTGGTTGGTTTGGCCCTTGTTCCTGTAACTCGAATCCTACCCCGGTATATCCCATTTTAATTTTACACCATTGTGAACCTTACGCCTTTTTACTCTCTGATCGAGTGTCTCGGCATTGAAAAATCTTCGAAAACTAAATCACACGTGTATATGTTAACATTTAAGAGAAATACATTCAAGAAAATCATGGGCAATGGTGATATATATACGGATTAGACACAAAAAAAAAACACTCAACAAATGGCTACAATTTAAGGAATGTGTTTAGTGATGGCATCAGATTCCTAATTGATGGAGAAAAGTCTGGTGGCAAGAAAAGCTGCTTCTAAGAGGTTGTCAAGTGTTTTCGCTCGACGATTCTATTCTTGGGTGGTTGGTTTGGCCCTTTTTCCTGTAACTCGAATCCTAACCCGGTATATCTCATTTTAATTTTACACCATTGTGAACTTTACGCCTTTTTTACTCTCTGATCGACTTTCTCGGCCTTGAAAAATCTTCATAAACTAAATCACACGTGTATATGTTGACATTTAAGAGATATACAGTCAAGAAAATCAGGAGGTTGTCAAGTGTTTTCGCTCGACAATTCCATTCTTTGGTGGTTGGTTCGACCCTTCTTCCTGTAACTCGAATCCTAGCCCGTTATATCCTATTTTTATTTTACACCATTGTGAACCTTAAGCCTTTTTACTCTCTGGTTGAGGTTCTCGGCATTGAAAAATCTTCGAAAACTAAATCACACGTGTATATGTTGACATTTAAGAGATATACAGTCAAGAAAATCAAGGGCAATGGAGATATATATGCTATTTAGACACAAAAAAAAACACTCAACAAATGGCTACAATTTAAGGAATTTGTTTAGTGACGGCATCAGATTCCTAATTGATGGAGAAAGGTCAGGTGGCAAGAAAAGCTGCTTCTAAGAGGTTGTCAAATGTTTTCGCTCGACGATTCTATTCTTGGGTGGTTGGTTTGGCCCTTGTTCCTGTAACTCGAATCCTAGCCCTGTATAGCCCATTTTAATTTTACACCATTGTGAACCTTACGCCTTTTTACTCTCTGATCGAGGTTCTCGGCATTGAAAAATCTTCATAAACTAAATCACACGTGTATATGTTGACATTTAAGAGATATACAGTCAAGAAAATCAAGGGCGATGGTGATATATATGCGGATTAGACACAAAAAAAAACACTCTACAAATGGCTACAATTGAAGGAATGTGTTTAGTGACAGCATCAGATTCCTAATTGATGGAGAAAGGTCTGGTGGCAAGAAAAGCTGCTTCTAGGAGGTTGTCAAGTGTTTTCGCTCGACGATTCCATTCTTGGGTGGTTGGTTTGGCCCTTGTTCCTGTAACTCGAATCCTAGCCCGGTATATCCCATTTTAAATTTACACCATTATGAACCTTACGAATTTTTTACTCTCTGATCGAGGTTCTCGGCATTGAAAAATCTTCATAAACTAAATCACACGTGTATACGTTGACATTTAAAAGATATACAGTCAAGAAAATCAAGGGCAATGGTGATATATATGCGGATTAGACACCAAAAAAAACACTCAACAAATGGCTACAATTTAAGAAATGTGTTTAGTGACGGCATCAGATTCCTAATTGATGGAGAAAGGTCTGGTGGCAAGAAAAGCTGCTTCTAGGAGGTTGTCAAGTGTTTTCGCTCGACGATTCCATTCTTGGGTGGTTGGTTTGGCTCTTGTTCCTGTAACTCGAATCCTAGCCCGGTATAGCCCATTTTAATTTTACACCATTGTGAACCTTACGCCTTTTTACTCTCTGATCGAGGTTCTCGGCATTGAAAAATCTTCATAAACTAAATCACACGTGTATATGTTGACATTTAAGATATATACAGTCAAGAAAATCAAGGGCAATGGTGATATATATGCGGATTAGACACAAAAAAAAAACACTCTACAAATGGCTACAATTGAAGGAATGTGTTTAGTGACAGCATCAGATTCCTAATTGATGGAGAAAGGTCTGGTGGCAAGAAAAGCTGCTTCTAGGAGGTTGTCAAGTGTTTTCGCTCGACGATTCCATTCTTGGGTGGTTGGTTTGGCCCTTGTTCCTGTAACTCGAATCCTAGTCCGGTATGTCCCATTTTAAATTTACACCATTATGAACCTTACGCATTTTTTACTCTCTGATCGAGGTTCTCGGCATTGAAAAATCTTCATAAACTAAATCACACGTGTATACGTTGACATTTAAGAGATATACAGTCAAGAAAATCAAGGGCAATTGTGATATATATGCGGATTAGACACAAAAAAAAAACACTCAACAAATGGCTACAATTTAAGTGTAACGCCCCGTATTTTCATATTTGTATTTTACTTTTCGAGGCGTTAATCATAATGGTAATACATTTTTTTATCACATTGTTAATGGTTAAACACAAGATTTTTATAAGAAACCGAAAAACTATACAAAGAAAAATTATTAGAAAAATTATTTTTCTAATAATTTTTATACAAAAGAATTTTTATTAATTTTTAGAAATTCTTTTAACATAGGTTCCTTTTATAAAAAGTGCTTGTTTTAATCCATATTATTAAAATAAAAAAAAAACTGCACGTGAATAGTACCCTGCAGGGTACTATTCCTTTAACAGCTAAAATTGACGAAAATGCAGCATTTTTCTCCATCTTGCAGCCATTTTTGCAGCCATTTGACCCATTTAAATCTCCACCTACCACTTCCATCTATAAATACAAGATCTCTAGCCTTCATTACAATTGCCAAACACCTAAAAATCCTCCCATAACTCTCTCAAATTCGTAGCTGAAAGTGCTGGTTCGGACAGATTCACTACCTCTTACAAAAGTGAGCATAACTTGCTCATTTCTCAACCAAATCACTTGATTCTTTTTCCTACTTGCTTGTATAATCATGGGGTATGATTCCTTGACTTCTCTTGGGAGAAATCAGACCTGGAATTGCCCCGAAATTGTCCATAAACTTTCTGTTTTGTTTTAAACTTTCTTAAACTCTTGCATACTTCAAACAAACTTGTGTTCTTATGCTTCTAGTCTATTGTATGATTAGTAAAGCCAAACCAAGGTTGTTTTACACTTAATAAGAGTGTCTAAACATTCTAAACTTTCTGTTTTAATAGAGTTTTTAACTCACAAGTGATGCCAAGTCTTGAACTTGAAGTTGGTGTGACTACTTGGTTAGCATAGGCTAACTTACATACAAGTCCACACATCACTTGATGTTTTGTTTAGTATAATTGTACCTTATTTCTTAAACATACTTATGGGGTTCCTAAGTGGAAGGTTCACCTCCCGCCTCTTACATAACCTATATATATTAACATAATAATCGAGGTAACCAAGTGGAAGGTTTAACCTCCCGCTTCCTACATAACTCATATGGCACCAAGAGGTAAACAAGTGGAAGGTTTGACCTCCCGCCTCCTACGTGGCTAACTATATTATTAATATGTATATATTATTATTATGTATATAGGATAATTATGTATATATTATAAACCGAACCCTTGATAGTGATTATATAAATCTACTACCAAGTTAATAAGTTTCTCACTAAGTGTGTAGTTCCTTGTCACGATTCTAATAGGTTTTGAACCTATGAAATCACATATAATCCTTAAGGATTACCATAGTTTCAAGACAAGTGCTAATACCATAGTGAATATTTTCCTAATACATACTTTGTCATTCTGTGAATCTAAGTCCGAATCTCGACTCTAAACATACTTGAACTTTAGCCCCTACACATTCAACCGTCTAAACTCGTCTACTTCCTCACATTGGATAATCGGAAAGTATATGCAATATTGTGAGTATACTCGATCCCTTTTTGTTTTAAACACTTTTGGGATGCAACATGTATTCTATATCAAGAACACTTGACACTTGAAACTTATTTGAATCATACTCTATCCATTTAAACATGAAACATGAAACTTGTGATACTTGTGAACTATCTTGTGCTATGTGAACGTTTAATCCCTGTGAGGAGTTCGCTCTAACAATTGGTAGTACTATGCATATGCTATAGGATTCGTGCACCTCCCCCATTTGTATTCGAGGGGTATTGTTAGGGTATCATTTGAAACTCCCGTTAAAACTTTGGGAGAGACACTTTAACGCATGTGGAAAACTTGGGCTATCACTTGGACTGCGTAAACTAGCATGGCTGAAACTATTTTTATAATGTTTATGTGGATATGAGTCTTTTTATTCTATGTTATATTATGTATCAAACTTGTATACTCGCCAACTTTTTGTTGATTTTATTTTAATACATGTTGTAGGTTGATAGTCAAGGTTATGAAGAAATCAAGTTAGGATGGGCTAGATACACACCTTTAATCTATTTATTTATTTGATGTTATGTTGAAAATTGAACAATGTTGTTATTTCTATTTTTAAATGTTGTATGACAATTTAGCACTTGCAATGAAATTTGAATTTAAATAAATATTGTCACATAGTGTTATGAAGTCTCGAGCAATCTATACACACTTCGTCTCATCCCGATGTTTCCGCCATCGGTTGGGGTGTGACAGATTGGTATCAGAGCCATAACTATAGGGAATTAGGAAAAATAGGAATGCTTTAACCTAGTCTATAGTTTTAGAGTTTTATTTTTGTGTATTGCTCGAAACTGCTTCACATGCTACTCTTATGGAACATCCTTATGTGCTAATTTTGAAACGCCTCTTATGTGTTAATACCTGAAATGCCATTCTTATGTATCAATAGTTGTTTTACCATGTGTTAAATGCTTGTTTTAGGGTTCTACACCGTATATGCTATTCAGGAAATGTCGTTACATGTTATTTTCTTGAGATGCTTTATGTTCTTATACTTATTATAATAATTTTTTTTTAAACATATGTCATTTACTCATTATTCGTAAGATTAATTAATATTAAGCAATATATAAATTATACCTTACATACCTCAAGTGTAAATATATATATATATATATATATATATATATGGTGAAATCGGTCAAAAATGGTGAAATCGGCCGTCCCCGGAATCGAACCTGGGTCTAGGCCGCACCCTTTCGCGCGCCTAACCAACTGAGCTAGGTGCCTAGTTTGTGAAATTTCCATTTTGATTACATATAAACACATGTACAATAACTTCATTACTTCTTACTATAAGTCATCTACTTGTCATCCTTATGTTTCTAATAATTGTTTTATTATTCCATTAATTATGTGCTATTCTTGACATGTTTATACTTGTTTGTTTAATCTTCAACATACACTTTTCTTCATACATTTTACTCGATTATTCTAAATTCGACAACACTCATATTATACAAACGAGAAGAGTTTACCAAAATAGACGTGAAACCCACAATTTGGTAAACGACTCTCATTCTACCTATTCTTTTTTTTACATGAAATTACACCATTAAGTTAGGAGTGAAATCCACATCTTAATGATAATTTCAATCCCAAATTCTAGTGGACCCTCGTCAAAGTGTCAAAATTTACTTTTGACCCGACGAGTACCAACCACACTTAGGATGCTAAATCGCCAAGTTAGGGGTGAAACCTGCACCTTGTCGACTAGTTCCACTCTTTGATTTTCATTAATCCCGCCAAGTCTCGAAATTTCAATTGATTTGGGGACATGTAGTAACTGGAAGGGTAAATACCGTTAACCGACTTGTCGGCAAGAGTATTTCACCTAATAGGCCAAAGCATGCTCCTCAAACTCAAAAGACTTTTCGACCACTTTGGTTAGTCAAAGTTCCGTGTTGGAACCATCCTAAATTTTAATCAAGCATGTGCTCTACTACTTATTTTATACGACGCAATCTTTCAAATTCGAATCTACTTTCGATATATTTTTTTTCCTTCACACACACACATCATATTAAACCTTTCCATAAATTTATACATATACATGATTTCATGTAGTTTAAATTCGTATTCCTTGTAACGACGAGTGAGGACCTACCATCGAGATAGGAGTGACTTCCTTACCTTGACGATTAACTCTACTCCCCTTTCTTAAAAACGACCTCACCAACGAGTTAGGGGTGATTCCCTTACCTAGGTGATCGTTACCAAAACGTTCTTCCAAATATCTTATTATACAAACTCGATTATGTTTTATACCTAAATTATTTATCATTATTCAAAATACATACGTGTACATATACAAAGTACATTGTTTCACCAAGCATACTTCCTATCCTGCAACCTATGATCACTCAACTCATATGCACGAAATTCTTAATCATGTCTTAAAACGTTTTAATACTCAAATTTCAAAACCTTACGAGATGCTACCTATCAATTTAATCGGTCAAATGATTCTCTTGCCCATAAACTTCATATTCTACTTAATCACTAAAACACACACTCACGTTATATCCCCATACTAAAGACTTTCATTCTCATATACTTAAAAGATCTTATAGATATTATACGATCATTTTACCAAAGACGCTTTTCAACATCAACAAATCATTTGTTAAAATATATTTTTTATCACTGCGTCCTTTTTCAAACTTATCGTCGCCGTTTTTCTTTCCGGCTCCTGATTCCTCGGTAATTGATTTGAACACGTGATTCCACCTTATCGATCAATGTGAACCTAGACTTTTGGTAACGCCTTTGCGGCTCATCATACAGTATTCCGGACTTTACGAGATTTTCATGATCTATAAAAACCAAACCGTTCTACCTTCTCACATCACCACAACACCTTCTTAAACTACATATCACTCACATACTCGCCGGAGAAACTCACCACTTAAACCCAATATTCAAATGGCATACTTCCCAATAGCACATGCTGAATCCTCAAGTGAAGCAGGAACTCACCCATTCCTACGGTTTGCTGACCTACCCACTAGTGAGAAGTATCAGAAACTCAAGAATCTTGAAGTTTTTACCATTAGCGGCATTGATTGGCATCAAATAGGAATGGTTGACCCCACTGGTTCACTAGCAAGACTACTACCACACAATACACCATGGCGCCGTTTCTTCGACATCTTAGAGCCATCATATGATGAACTGGTATACGAATTCTTGTCCACTTTCTATTACCAACCTAATAAAAACCTTACCGAAGTATCCATTCATTTTCGGCTTTGTGGACAACCTCATAACATGTCATTATCAGAATTCGCAGTTCGTCTGGGTATTTATACCAATGAGGAAGTTAATCAGCCCATTTTTACGAGGGCATTAACCTCCTTCTCCTATATGGGAATGAGAAAATATTGGCAACACCATACATCAAAAACATGGTGCAGCTACAATCATTCTATGAACTTCGAAGACCCTCGTTATAGGTATATGCACCACGTTTTATCCAACACTATCACGGGGCGCAAGATTTATCAACAAAGGGTTCTTTCAACTGAAGTCTTCTATCTGTACAGTATTTTTGAGCAAGTTCCTTGCAATATTGCCCGCGAACTTGCTGCTTATTTTTCTAGTCAACAAACCGGTTCCCTGAGAAGTCTCATGGGAGGGTCTTATGTCACAAGAATAGCAAAATCCTTAGGTTCCTTAAGTGACCAGGTTATCCAAGGTTTATCTCCGTCAAAGGCACCTGGGATTGTGAATTGTAACAATATTAAGCTAACCCCTACTCTTGGCCATGCACCGACTCAACTATCTCAGTCGGAGGGAGCTCCATTTGTCTTAAACAGTACCTCCACACCAAATCTACAACAATCATTGTTGCAATTTCCTCCACCATCTCTTTATCGTTATGACATGCTATCACAACTGTCATACACCCAAGAACCCATTACTACTAACATATTCCAACCATTAGCATCAAACGTTTCACAAGGCCTCTCACCCTTAGTCTTCGAGGAGGCTCCAATGACGCAAGATGAATTGTTTGATGAAAGCATGATGCTCCAAGAACGGTTAGAACCGGATCCACTTTTGTCACAGTCTTTCCTAGCACTAATGAATGAAGTAGAACAACTACCACCAACTGATATAGCAGGCCCAAGTACGGTGCCTCAAATGGATCTACACTCAGATCAGATGGTAGTTGAAATGGCTAGGCTAACCACCCAGAACCAGGATTTGCTACGGCAAGTACAACAGTTGACAGAAGGAAATCAACAGTTGACAGAAAGAAATCGACAGTTGACAGAAAGAAATCAACAGTTAGAAAGCCTGTTAGCTGCTCGTATACAATTGGATCCACTACCCCCACTACCTGATAATTTTGAACCTGAAATTGATCCACTACATGACGTGTTTCAAATGTAATTTGTTCACATCAAAAATTTTCATGATTATTTTACATGCTTAAATTGCCATGTTTCAATTAATACTATCCACGCAATCATTAGTAGTCGTACTCACACTCATAACAATACATTTTAGACTTATACTCGTATTTATATTTATGTTCATACGTTTCATGCTTATACATATATTTATACTACTCGTACGTTTTATGTCTATGCTTATACTTAGGAGAATAACCATATTTATGCTCATACTTTGATTCATACATTTGTACCAATACGCGAGCGTAATCCGAGTGATTCGCTTACGTGGGTCCCATACATACTTAAGCATGGACTTGCTTACATACTTTATTCTTATACACATACATATTCTTAATTTTGTTTTGTATACCCTAATTCATACGTAACCAGTACAAGCTGTGCAGATCATGCGAAGACCAATATAATCACGGGTGCACACGGGATTATAGTGATTGGCTCATGAGAACCATAGAGTGTACTACTAAGTATGATAAAACACAGAACGTAACATGACACCGAATACAACTTTAGACAACTCACAACGCATTATGTCCGATTATTCACGACGAGACTTTATTCTAAATACACTGCGTTCATCTATCCAACACTTATGTTATTCTTATACTCATGATCGTTATTACATCAATCGTTTACCCTTATACCTCAATTATACTCTGTTGTCTCAAACTCCAATGCCTCAATTTTAAACAATCCTCTTCTGTTTGCTAAAACCCTTTCAAGTCTTTCTTCTGAATAAATTTCGGGACGAAATTTCCTAAAGTAGGGGAGACTGTAACGCCCCGTATTTTCATATTTGTATTTTACTTTTCGAGGCGTTAATCATAATGGTAATACATTTTTTATCACATTGTTAATGGTTAAACACAAGATTTTTATAAGAAACCGAAAAACTATACAAAGAAAAATTATTAGAAAAATTATTTTTCTAATAATTTTTATACAAAAGAATTTTTATTAATTTTTAGAAATTCTTTTAACATAGGTTCTTTTTATAAAAAGTGCTTGTTTTAATCCATATTATTAAAATAAAATAAAATAAAAACTGCACGTGAATAGTACCCTGCAGGGTACTATTCCTTTAACAGCTAAAATTGACGAAAATGCAGCATTTTTCTCCATCTTGCAGCCATTTTTGCAGCCATTTGACCCATTTAAATCACCACCTACCACTTCCATATATAAATACAAGATCTCTAGCCTTCATTACAATTGCCAAACACCTAAAAATCCTCCCATAACTCTCTCAAATTCGTAGCTGAAAGTGCTGGTTCGGACAGATTCACTACCTCTTACAAAAGTGAGCATAACTTGCTCATTTCTCAACCAAATCACTTGATTCTTTTTCCTACTTGCTTGTATAATCATGGGGTATGATTCCTTGACTTCTCTTGGGAGAAATCAGACCTGGAATTGCCCCGAAATTGTCCATAAACTTTCTGTTTTGTTTTAAACTTTCTTAAACTCTTGCATACTTCAAACAAACTTGTGTTCTTATGCTTCTAGTCTATTGTATGATTAGTAAAGCCAAACCAAGGTTGTTTTACACTTAATAAGAGTGTCTAAACATTCTAAACTTTCTGTTTTAATAGAGTTTTTAACTCACAAGTGATGCCAAGTCTTGAACTTGAAGTTGGTGTGACTACTTGGTTAGCATAGGCTAACTTACATACAAGTCCACACATCACTTGATGTTTTGTTTAGTATAATTGTACCTTATTTCTTAAACATACTTATGGGGTTCCTAAGTGGAAGGTTCACCTCCCGCCTCTTACATAACCTATATATATTAACATAATAATCGAGGTAACCAAGTGGAAGGTTTAACCTCCCGCCTCCTACATAACTCATATGGCACCAAGAGGTAAACAAGTGGAAGGTTTGACCTCCCGCCTCCTACGTGGCTAACTATATTATTAATATGTATATATTATTATTATGTATATAGGATAATTATGTATATATTATAAACCGAACCCTTGATAGTGATTATATAAATCTACTACCAAGTTAATAAGTTTCTCACTAAGTGTGTAGTTCCTTGTCACGATTCTAATAGGTTTTGAACCTATGAAATCACATATAATCCTTAAGGATTACCATAGTGTCAAGACAAGTGCTAATACCATAGTGAATATTTTCCTAATACATACTTTGTCATTCTGTGAATCTAAGTCCGAATCTCGACTCTAAACATACTTGAACTTTAGCCCCTACACATTCAACCGTCTAAACTCGTCTACTTCCTCACATTGGATAATCGGAAAGTATATGCAATATTGTGAGTATACTCGATCCCTTTTTGTTTTAAACACTTTTGGGATGCAACATGTATTCTATATCAAGAACACTTGACACTTGAAACTTATTTGAATCATACTCTATCCATTTAAACATGAAACATGAAACTTGTGATACTTGTGAACTATCTTGTGCTATGTGAACGTTTAATCCCTGTGAGGAGTTCGCTCTAACAATTGGTAGTACTATGCATATGCTATAGGATTCGTGCACCTCCCCCATTTGTATTCGAGGGGTATTGTTAGGGTATCATTTGAAACTCCCGTTAAAACTTTGGGAGAGACACTTTAACGCATGTGGAAAACTTGGGCTATCACTTGGACTGCGTAAACTAGCATGGCTGAAACTATTTTTATAATGTTTATGTGGATATGAGTCTTTTTATTCTATGTTATATTATGTATCAAACTTGTATACTCGCCAACTTTTTGTTGATTTTATTTTAATACATGTTGTAGGTTGATAGTCAAGGTTATGAAGAAATCAAGTTAGGATGGGCTAGATACACACCTTTAATCTATTTATTTATTTGATGTTATGTTGAAAATTGAACAATGTTGTTATTTCTATTTTTAAATGTTGTATGACAATTTAGCACTTGCAATGAAATTTGAATTTAAATAAATATTGTCACATAGTGTTATGAAGTCTCGAGCAATCTATACACACTTCGTCTCATCCCGATGTTTCCGCCATCGTTTGGGGTGTGACATTAAGGAATGTGTTTAGTGACGGCATCAGATTCCTAATTGATGGAGAAAGGTCTGGTGGCAAGAAAAAAGCTGCTTCTAAGAGGTTGTCAAATGTTTTCGCTCGACGATTCAATTCTTGGGTGGTTGGTTGGGCCCTTGTTCCGGTAACTCGAATCCTAGCCCGGTATATCCCATTTTAATTTTACACCATTGTGAACCTTACGCCTTTTTTACTCACTAATCGAGGTTCTCGGTATTGAAAAATCTTCGTAAACTAAATCAAACGTGTATATGTTGACATTTAACAGATATACAGTCAAGAAAAGGTGCTTCTAGGAGGTTGTCAAGTGTTTTTGCTTGACGATTCCATTCTTGGGTGGTTGGTTTGGCCCTTGTTCCTGTAACTCGAATCCTACCCCGGTATATCCCATTTTAATTTTACACCATTGTGAACCTTACGCCTTTTTACTCTCTGATCGAGTGTCTCGGCATTGAAAAATCTTCGAAAACTAAATCACACGTGTATATGTTAACATTTAAGAGAAATACATTCAAGAAAATCATGGGCAATGGTGATATATATACGGATTAGACACAAAAAAAAACACTCAACAAATGGCTACAATTTAAGGAATGTGTTTAGTGATGGCATCAGATTCCTAATTGATGGAGAAAGGTCTGGTGGCAAGAAAAGCTGCTTCTAAGAGGTTGTCAAGTGTTTTCGCTCGACGATTCTATTCTTGGGTGGTTGGTTTGGCCCTTTTTCCTGTAACTCGAATCCTAACCCGGTATATCTCATTTTAATTTTACACCATTGTGAACTTTACGCCTTTTTTACTCTCTGATCGACGTTCTCGGCCTTGAAAAATCTTCATAAACTAAATCACACGTGTATATGTTGACATTTAAGAGATATACAGTCAAGAAAATCAGGAGGTTGTCAAGTGTTTTCGCTCGACAATTCCATTCTTTGGTGGTTGGTTCGGCCCTTCTTCCTGTAACTCGAATCCTAGCCCGTTATATCCTATTTTTATTTTACACCATTGTGAACCTTAAGCCTTTTTACTCTCTGGTCGAGGTTCTCGGCATTGAAAAATCTTCGAAAACTAAATCACACGTGTATATGTTGACATTTAAGAGATATACAGTCAAGAAAATCAAGGGCAATGGAGATATATATGCTATTTAGACACAAAAAAAAACACTCAACAAATGGCTACAATTTAAGGAATTTGTTTAGTGACGGCATCAGATTCCTAATTGATGGAGAAAGTTCAGGTGGCAAGAAAAGCTGCTTCTAAGAGGTTGTCAAATTTTTTCGCTCGACGATTCTATTCTTCGGTGGTTGGTTTGGCCCTTGTTCATGTAACTCGAATCCTAGCCCGGTATAGCCCATTTTAATTTTACACCATTGTGAACCTTACGCCTTTTTACTCTCTGATCGAGGTTCTCGGCATTGAAAAATCTTCGTAAACTAAATCACACGTGTATATGTTGACATTTAAGAGATATACAGTCAAGAAAATCAAGGGCAATGGTGATATATATGCGGATTAGACACAAAAAAAAAAAACACTCTACAAATGGCTACAATTGAAGGAATGTGTTTAGTGACAGCATCAGATTCCTAATTGATGGAGAAAGGTCTGGTGGCAAGAAAAGCTGCTTCTAGGCGGTTGTCAAGTGTTTTCGCTCGACAATTCCATTCTTTGGTGGTTGGTTCGGCCCTTCTTCCTGTAACTCGAATCCTAGCCCGTTATATCCTATTTTTATTTTACACCATTGTGAACCTTAAGCCTTTTTACTCTCTGGTCGAGGTTCTCGGCATTGAAAAATCTTCGAAAACTAAATCACACGTGTATATGTTGACATTTAAGAGATATACAGTCAAGAAAATCAAGGGCAATGGAGATATATATGCTATTTAGACACAAAAAAAAAACACTCAACAAATGGCTACAATTTAAGGAATTTGTTTAGTGACGGCATCAGATTCCTAATTGATGGAGAAAGGTCAGGTGGCAAGAAAAGCTGCTTCTAAGAGGTTGTCAAGTGTTTTCGCTCGACGATTCTATTCTTGGGTGGTTGGTTTGGCCCTTTTTCCTGTAACTCGAATCCTAACCCGGTATATCTCATTTTAATTTTACACCATTGTGAACTTTACGCCTTTTTTACTCTCTGATCGACGTTCTCGGCCTTGAAAAATCTTCATAAACTAAATCACACGTGTATATGTTGACATTTAAGAGATATACAGTCAAAAAAATTAAGGGCAATGGTGATATACATGTGGATTAGGCACCAAAAAAAACACTCTACAAATGGCTACAATTTTAAGGAATGTGTTTAGTGACAACATCAGATTCCTAATTGATGGAGAAAGGTTTGGTGGCAAGATAGGCTGATTCTAGGAGGTTGTAAAGTGTTTTCGCTCGACGATTCCATTCTTGGTTTGTTGGTTTGGCCCTTGTTCCTGTAACTCGAATCCTAGCCCGGTATATCCCATTTTAATTTTACACCATTGCGAACCTTACGCCTTTTTTACTCTCTGATAGAGGTTCTCGGCATTGAAAAATCATCATAAATTAAATCACACGTGTGTATGTTGACATTTAGGAGATATACAGTTAAGAAAATCAAGGGCAATGGTGATATATATGCGGATTATACACCAAAAAAACACTCAACAAATGGCTACAATTTAAAGACTGTGTTTAGTGACGGCATCAGATTCCTAGTTGATGGGGAAAGGTCTGGTGGAAAGAAAAGCTGCTTCTAGGAGGTTGTCAAGTGTTTTCGCTCGACGATTCCATTCTTGGGTGGTTGGTTGGGCCCTTGTTCCTGTAACTCGAATCCTAACCCGGTATATCCCATTTTAATTTTACACAATTGTGAACCTTATGCCTATTTTACTCTCTGATCGAGGTTCTTGGCATTGAAAAATCTTCGTAAACTAAATCACACGTGTATATGTAGATATTTAATAGATATACAGTCAAGAAAATAAAGGGCAATGGTGATATATATGCGGATTAGACACCAAAAAAAACACTCAACAAATGGCTACAATTTAAGGAATGTGTTTAGTGACGGCATCAGATTCCTAATTGATGGAGAAAAGTCTGGTGGCAAGAAAAGCTGCTTCTAGGAGGTTCTCAAGTGTTTTCGCTCGACGATTCCATTCTTGAGTGGTTGGTTTGGCCCTTGTTAATGTAACTCGAATCCTAGCCCGGTATATCCCATTTTAATTTTACACCATTGTGAACCTTACGCCTTTTTTACTCTCTGATCGAGGTTCTCGGCATTGAAAAATCTCCGTAAACTAAATCACACATGTATATGTTGACATTTAAGAGATATACAGTCAAGAAAATCAAGGGCAATGGTGATATATATGCGGATTAGACACCAAAAAAAACACTCAACAAATGGCTACAATTTAAGGAATGTGTTTAGTGACGGCATCAGATTCCTAATTGACGGAGAAATGTCTGGTGGCAAGAAAAGCTACTTCTTAGAGGTTGTCAAGTGTTTTTTCTCGACGATTCTATTCTTGAGTGGTTGGTTTGGCCCTTGTTCTTGTAACTCGAATCCTTGCCCGGTATATCCCATTTTAATTTTACACCATTGTGAACCTTACACTTTTTTTACTCTCTGATCGAGGTTCTCGGCATTGAAAAATCTTCGTAAACTAAATCACACATGTATATGTTGACATTTAAGAGATATACAATCAAAAAAATCAAGAGCAATGGTGATATATATGCGGATTAGACACAAAAAAAAACACTCAACAAATGGCTACAATTTAAGGAATGTGTTTAGTGATGGCATCAGATTCCTAATTGATGGAGAAAGGTCCGGTGGCAAGAAAAGCTGCTTCTAGGAGGTTCTCAAGTGTTTTCGCTCGACGATTCCATTCTTGAGTGGTTGGTTTGGCCCTTGTTAATGTAACTCGAATCCTAGCCCGGTATATCCCATTTTAATTTTACACCATTGTGAACCTTACGCCTTTTTTACTCTCTGATCGAGGTTCTCGGCATTGAAAAATCTCCGAAAACTAAATCACACGTGTATATCTTGACATTTAAGAGATATAGAGTCAAGAAAATCAAGGGCATTGGTGATATATATGCGGATTAGACACCAAAAAAAACACTCGACAAATGGCTACAATTGAAGGAATGTGTTTAGTGACAGCATCCCTAATTGATGGAGAAAGGTCTGGTGGCAAGAAAAGCTGCTTCTAGGAGGTTGTCAAGTGTTTTCGCTCGACGATTCCATTCTTGGGTAGTTCGTTTGGCCCTTGTTCCTGTAACTCGAATCCTAGCCCGGTATATCCCATTTTAATTTTACACCATTGTGAAACTTAATCCTTTTTACTCTCTGGTCGAGGTTCTTGCCATTGAAAAATCTTCGAAAACTAAATCACACGTGTATATGTTGACATTTAAGAGATATACAGTCAAGAAAATCAAGGGCAATGGTGATATATATGCGGATTAGACACCAAAAAAAACACTTAACAAATGGCTACAATTTAAGGAATGTGTTTAGTGACGGCATCAGATTCCTAATTGACGGAGAAAGGTCTGGTGTCAAGAAAAGCTACTTCTAAGAGGTTGTCAAGTGTTTTTTCTCGACGATTCTATTCTTGAGTGGTTGGTTTGGCCCTTGTTCTTGTAACTCGAATGCTTGCCCGGTATACCCCATTTTAATTTTACACCATTGTGAACCTTACGCTTTTTTTACTCTCTGATCGAGGTTCTTGGCATTGAAAAATCTTCGTAAACTAAATCACACGTGTATATGTAGATATTTAACAGATATACAGTCAAGAAAATAAATGGCAATGGTGATATATATGCGGATTAGACACCAAAAAAAACACTCAACAAATGGCTACAATTTAAGGAATGTGTTTAGTGACGGCATCAGATTCCTAATTGATGGAGAAAGGTCTGGTTGCTAGAAAAGCTGCGTCGAGGAGGTTATCAAGTATTTTTGCTCGACGATTACATTCTTGGGTGGTTGGTTTGGCCCTTGTTCCTGTAACTCGAATCCTAGCCCGGTATATCCCATTTGTTCCTGTAACTCGAATCCTAGCCCGATTTATCCCATTTTAAATTTACACCATTGTGAACCTTACGCATTTTTACTCTCTGATCGAGGTTCTCGGCATTGAAAAATCTTCTAAAACTAAATCACACGTGTATATGCTGACATATAAGAGATATAAAGTCAAGAAAATCAAGGGCAATGGTGATATATATGCGTATTAGACAAAAAAAACACTCAACAAATGGCTACAATTTAAGGAATGTGTTTAGCGACGGCATCAGATTCCTAATTGATGGAGAAAGGTCTGGTGGCAAGAAAAGCTGCTTCTAAGAGGTTGTCAAGTGTTTTCGCACGACGATTCTATTCTTGGGTGGTTGGTTTGGCCCTTGTTCCTGTAACTCGAATCCTAGCCCGGTATATCCCATTTTAATTTTAAACCATTGTGAACATTACGCCTTTTTTACTCTCTGATCGAGGTTCTCGGCATTGAAAAATCCCCGTAAACAAAATCACACGTGTATATGTTGACATTTAAGAGATATAGAGTCAAGAAAATCAAGGGCAATGATGATATATATGCGGATTAGACACCAAAAAAAACACTCGACAAATGGCTACAATTGAAGGAATGTGTTTAGTGACAGCATCCCTAACTGATGGAGAAAGGTCTGGTGGCAAGAAAAGCTGCTTCTAGGAGGTTATCAAGTGTTTTCGCTCGACGATTCCATTCTTGGGTGGTTGGTTTGGCCCTTGTTCCTGTAACTCGAATCCTAGCCCGGTATATCCCAATTTAATTTTACACCATTGTGAAACCTAATCCTTTTTACTCTCTGGTCGAGGTTCTTGCCATTGAAAAATCTTCGAAAACTAAATCACACGTGTATATGTTGACATTTAAGAGATATACAGTCAAGAAAATCAAGGGCAATTGTGATATATATGCGGATTAGACACAAAAAAAATCACTCAACAAATGGCTACAATTTAAGGAATGTGTTTAGTGACGGCATCAGATTCCTAATTGACGGAGAAAGGTCTGGTGGCAAGAAAAGCTACTTCTAAGAGGTTGTCAAGTGTTTTTTCTCGACGATTCTATTCTTGAGTGGTTGGTTTGGCCCTTGTTCTTGTAACTCGAATCCTTGCCCGGTATATCCCATTTTAATTTTACACCATTGTGAACCTTACGCTTTTTTTACTCTATGATCGAGGTTCTCGGCATTGAAAAATCTTCGTAAACTAAATCACACATGTATATGTTGACATTTAAGAGATATACAATCAAGAAAATCAAGAGCAATGGTGATATATATGCGGATTAGACACAAAAAAAAACACTCAACAAATGGCTACAATTTAAGGAATGTGTTTAGTGACGGCATCAGATTCCTAATTGATGGAGAAAGGTCTGGTGGCTAGAAAAGCTGCGTCGAGGAGGTTATCAAGTGTTTTTGCTCGACGATTACATTCTTTGGTGGTTGGTTTGGCCCTTGTTCCTGTAACTTGAATCCTAGCCCGGTATATCCCATTTGTTCCTGTAACTCGAATCCTAGCCCGGTATATCCCATTTTAAATTTACACCATTGTGAACCTTACGCATTTTTACTCTCTGATCGAGGTTCTCGGCATTGAAAAATCTTCTAAAACTAAATCACACGTGTATATGTTGACATTTAAGAGATATAAAGTCAAGAAAATCAAGGGCAATGGTGATATATATGCGGATTAGACAAAAAAAACACTCAACAAATGGCTACAATTTAAGGAATGTGTTTAGCGACGGCATCAGATTCCTAATTGATGGAGAAAGGTCTGGTGGCAAGAAAAGCTGCTTCTAAGAGGTTGTCAAGTGTTTTCGCACGACGATTCTATTCTTGGGTGGTTGGTTTGGCCCTTGTTCCTGTAACTCGAATCCTAGCCCGGTATATCCCATTTTAATTTTAAACCATTGTGAACCTTACGCCTTTTTTACTCTCTGATCGAGGTTCTCGGCATTGAAAAATCTCTGTAAACAAAATCACACGTGTATATGTTGACATTTAAGAGATATAGAGTCAAGAAAATCAAGGGCAATGGTGATATATATGCGGATTAGACACCAAAAAAACACTCGACAAATGGCTACAATTGAAGGAATGTGTTTAGTGACAGCATCCCTAATTGATGGAGAAAGGTCTGGTGGCAAGAAAAGCTGCTTCTAGGAGGTTGTCAAGTGTTTTCGCTCGACGATTCCATTCTTGGGTGGTTGGTTTGGCCCTTGTTCCTGTAACTCGAATCCTAGCCCGGTATATCCCATTTTAATTTTACACCATTGTGAAACCTAATCCTTTTTACTCTCTGGTCGAGGTTCTTGCCATTGAAAAATCTTCGAAAACTAAATCACACGTGTATATGTTGACATTTAAGAGATATACAGTCAAGAAAATCAAGGGCAATGGTGATATATATGCGAATTAGACACCAAAAAAAACACTCAACAAATGGCTACAATTTAAGGAATGTGTTTAGTGACGGCATCAGATTTCTAATTGACGGAGAAAGGTCTGGTGGCAAGAAAAGCTACTTCTAAGAGGTTGTCAAGTGTTTTTTCTCGACGATTCTATTCTTGAGTGGTTGGTTTGGCCCTTGTTCTTGTAACTCGAATCCTTGCCCGGTATATCCCATTTTAATTTTACACCATTGTGAACCTTACGCTTTTTTTACTCTATGATCGAGGTTCTCGGCATTGAAAAATCTTCGTAAACTAAATCACACATGTATATGTTGACATTTAAGAGATATACAATCAAGAAATCAAGAGCAATGGTGATATATATGCGGATTAGACACAAAAAAAAACACTCAACAAATTGCTACAATTTAAGGAATGTGTTTAGTGACGGCATCAGATTCCTAATTGATGGAGAAAGGTCTGGTGGCAAGAAAAGCTGCTTCTAGGAGGTTCTCAAGTGTTTTCGCTCGACGATTCCATTCTTGAGTGGTTGGTTTGGCCCTTGTTAATGTAACTCGAATCCTAGCCCGGTATATCCCATTTTAATTTTACACCATTGTGAACCTTACGCCTTTTTTACTCTCTGATCGAGGTTCTCGGCATTCAAATATCTTCGTAAACTAAATCACAAGTGTATATGTTGACATTTAAGAGATATACAGTCAAGAAAATCAAGGGCAGTGGTGATATATATGCGGGTTAGACACAAAAAAAAAACTCAACAAATGGCTACAATTTAAGGAATGTGTTTTGTGACGGCATCAGATTCCTAATTGATGGAGAAAAGTCTAGTGGCCAGAAAAGCTGCTTGAACGAGGTTGTTAAGTATTTTCGGTTGACGATTCCATTCTTGGGTGGTTGGTTTGGCCCTTGTTCCTGTAACTCGAATCCTAGCCCTGTATATCCCATTTTAATTTTGCACCAATGTGAACCTTACTCCTTTTTTTAGTCTCTGATCGTGGTTCTCGGAATTGAAAAATCTTCGTAAACTAAATCACACGTGTTTATGTTGACATTTAAGAGATTTACAGTTAAGAAAATCAAGGGCAATGGTGATATATATGCGGATTAGACACAAAAAAAACACTCAACAAATGGCTACAATTTAAGGAATGTGTTTAGTGACGGCATCAGATTCCTAATTGATGGAGAACGGTCTGGTGGCAAGAAAAGCTGCTTCTAGGATGTTGTCAACTGTTTTCGCTCAACGATTCCATTATAGGGTGGTTGGTATGGCCCTTTTTCCTGTAACTCGAATCCTAGTCCGGTATATCCCATTTTAATTTTACACCATTGTGAACCTTACGCCTTTTTTACTCTCTGATCGAGGTTCTCGGCATTGAAAAACCTTCGTAAACTAAATCACACGTGTATATGTTGACATTTAAGAGATATACAATCAAGAAAATCAATTGCAATGGTGATATATATGCGGATTAGACACCAAAAAAACACTCAACAAATGGCTACAATTTAAGTAATGTGTATAGCGACGGCATCAGATTCCTAATTGATGGAGAAAGGTCTGGTGGCAAGAAAAGCTGCTTCTAGGAGGTTTTCAAGTGTTTTCGCTCGACGATTCCATTCTTGGGTGGTTGGTTTGGCCCTTGTTAATGTAACTCGAATCCTAGCACGGTCTATCCCATTTTAATTTTACACCATTGTGAACCTTACGCCTTTTTTACTCTCTGATCGAGGTTCTCGGCATTGAAAAATCTTCGTAAACTAAATCACAAGTGTATATGTTGACATTTAAGAGATATACAGTCAAGAAAATCAAGGGCAATGGTGATATATATGCGGATTAGACACAAAAAAACACTCAACAAATTGCTACAATTTAAGGAATGTGTTTAGTGACGGCATCAGATTCCTAATTGATGGGGAAAGGTCTGGTGGCAAGAAAAGCTGCTTCTAGGAGGTTGTCAAGTGTTTTCGCTCGATGATTCCATTCTTGGGTGGTTGGTTGGGCCCTTGTTCCTGTAACTCGAATCCTAAGCCGGTATATCTCATTTTAATTTTACACCATTGTGAACCTTATGCCTATTTTACTCTCTGATCGAGGTTCTTGGCATTGAAAAATCTTCGAAAACTAAATCACACGTGTATATGTTGACATTTAACAGATATACAGTCAAGAAAATAAAGGGCAACGGTGATATATATGCGGATTAGAAACCAAAAAAAAACACTCAACAAATGGTTACAATTTAAGGAATGTGTTTAGGGACGGCATCAGATTCCTAATTGATGGAGAAAGGTATGGCGGCTAGAAAAGCTGCTTCTAGGAGGTTGTCAAGTGTTTTTGCTCGACGATTCCATTCTAGGGTGGTTGGTTTGGCCCATGTTCCTGTAACTCGAATCCTAGCCCGGTATCACTCATTTTAATTTTACACCATTGTGAACCTTCCGCCTTTTTTTACTCTCTGATCGAGGTTCTCGGCATTGAAAAATCTTCGAAAACTAAATCACACGTGTATATGTTGACATTTAAGAGATATAAGGTCAAGAAAATCAAGGGCAATGGTGATATATATGCGGATTAGACAAAAAAAAACACTCAACAAATGGCTACAATTTAAGGAAGGTGTTTAGTGACGGCATCAGATTCCTAATTGATGGAGAAAGGTCTGGTGGCAAGAAAAGCTGCTTCTAAGAGGTTGTCAAGTGTTTTCGCTCGACGATTCTATTCTTGGGTGGTTGGTTTGGGCCTTGTTCCTGTAACTCGAATCCTAGCCCGGTATATCCCATTTTAATTTTAAACCATTGTGAACCTTACGCCTTTTTTACTCTCTGATCGAGGTTCTCGGCATTGAAAAATCTTCGTAAACTAAATCACACGTGTATATGTTGACATTTAAGAGATATAGAGTCAAGAAAATCAAGGGCAATGGTGATATATATGCGGATTAGACACAAAAAAAACACTCGACAAATGGCTACGATTTAAGGAATGTGTTTAGTGACAGCATCCCTAATTGATCGAGAAAAATCTAGTGGCAAGAAAAGCTGCTTCTAGGAGGTTGTCAAGTGTTTTCGCTTGATGATTCCATTCTTGGG
Organism: Helianthus tuberosus; assembly: GCA_030545235.1. Taxonomy (NCBI): domain Eukaryota; kingdom Viridiplantae; phylum Streptophyta; class Magnoliopsida; order Asterales; family Asteraceae; genus Helianthus; species Helianthus tuberosus. The sequence continues at coordinate 245,045 of CM060438.1, read as the reverse complement.
TGGTTGGTTTGGCCCTTGTTCCTGTAACTCGAATCCTAGCCCGGTATATCCTATTTTAATTTTACACCATTGTGAACCTTAATCCTTTTTACTCTCTGGTCGAGGTTCTCGGCATTGAAAAATCTTCGAAAACTTAATCACACGTGTATATGTTGATATTTAAGAGATATACAAACAAGAAAATCAAGAGCAATGGTGATATATATGCGGATTAGACACAAAAAAAAACACTCAACAAATGGCTACAATTTAAGTAATGTGTTTAGCGACGGCATCAGATTCCTAATTGATGGAGAAAGGTCTGGTGGCAAGAAAAGCTGCTTCTAGGAGGTTGTCAAGTGTTTTCGCTCGACGATTCCATTCTTAGGTGGTTGGTTTGGCCCTTGTTAATGTAACTCGAATCCTAGCACGGTGTATCCCATTTTAATTTTACACCATTGTGAACCTTACACCTTTTTTACTCTCTGATCGAGGTTCTCGGCATTGAAAAATCTTCATAAACTAAATCACACGTGTATATGTTGACATTTAAGAGATATACAGTCAAGAAAATCAAGGGCAATGGTGACATATAGGCGTATTAGACACCAAAAAAACACTCTACAAATGGCTACAATTGAAGAAATGTGTTTAGTGGCAGCATAAGATTCCTAATTGATGGAGAAAGGTCTGGTGGCAAGAAAAGCTGCTTCTTGGAGGTTGTCAAGTGTTTTCGCTCAACGATTCCATTCTTGGGTGGTTGGTTTGGCCCTTGTTCCTGTAACTCGAATCCTAGCCCGGTATATCCCATTTTAATTTTACACCATTGTGAACTTTACGCCTTTTTTACTCTCTGATCGAGGTTCTCGGTATTGAAAAATTTTTGTAAACTAAATCACACGTGTATATGTTGACATTTAAGAGATATACAGTCAAGAAAATCAAGGGCAATGGTGATATATATGCGGATTAGACACCAAAAAAAAAACACTCAACAAATGGCTACAATTTAAGGAATGTGTTTAGTGACGGCATCAGATTCTTAATTGATGGAGAAAGGTCTGGTGGCAAGAAAAGCTGCTTCTAAGAGGTTGTCAAGTGTTTTCGCTCGACGATTCTATTCTTGGGTGGTTGGTTTGGCCCTTGTTCCTGTAACTCGAATCCTAGCCCGGTATATCCCATTTTAATTTTAAACCATTGTGAACCTTACGCTTTTTTACTCTCTGATCGAGGTTCTCAGCATTGAAAAATCTTCGTAAACTAAATCACACGTGTATATGTTGATATTTAAGAGATTTATAGTCAAGAAAATCAAGGGCAATGGTGATATATATGCAGATTAGACACAAAAAAAAACACTCAACAAATGGCTACAATTTAAGGAATGTGTTTAGTGACGGCATCAGATTCCTAATTGACAGAGAAAGGTTTGGTGGCAAGAAAAGCTGCTTCTAGGAGGTTGTCAAGTGTTTTTGCTCGACGATTCCATTCTAGGGTGGTTGGTTTGGCCCATGTTCCTGTAACTCGAATCCTAGCCCGGTATATCCCATTTTAATTTTACACCATTGTGAACCTTATGCCTTTTTTACTCTCTGTTAGAGGTTCTCGGCATTGAAAAATCTTTGTAAACTAAATCACACGTGTGTATTTTGACATTTAAGAGATATACAGTCAAGAAAATCAAGGGCAATGGTGATATATATGCGGATTAGACACCAAAAAAACACTCAACAAATGGCTACAATTTAAGGAATGTGTTTAGTGACGGCATCAGATTCTTAATTGATGGAGAAAGGTCTGGTGGCAAGAAAAGCTGCTTCTAGGAGGTTGTCAAGTGTTTTCGCTCGACGATTCCATTCTTGGATGGTTGGTTGGGCCCTTGTTCCTGTAACTCGAATCTTAGCCCGGTATATCCCATTTTAATTTTACACCATTGTGAACCTTACGCCTTTTTTACTCTCTGATCGAGGTTCTCAACATTGAAAAATCTTCGTAAACTAAATCACACGTGTATATGTTGACATTTAACAGATATACAGTCAAGAAAATCAAGGGCAATGGTGATATATATGCGGATTAGACACAAAAAAAAAACACTCAACAAATGGCTACTATTTAAGGAATGTGTTTAGTGACGGAATTAGATTCCTAATTGATGGAGAAATGTCTGGTGGCAAGAAAAGCTCCTTCTAAGAGGTTGTCAAGTGTTTTCGCTCGACGATTCTATTCTTGGGTGGTTGGTTTGGCCCTTGTTCCTGTAACTCGAATCCTAGCCCGGTATATCCCATTTTAATTTTAAACCATTGTGAACCTTACGCTTTTTTACTCTCTGATCGAGGTTCTCAGCATTGAAAAATCTTCGTAAACTAAATCACACGTGTATATGTTGATATTTAAGAGATTTATAGTCAAGAAAATCAAGGGCAATGGTGATATATATGCAGATTAGACACAAAAAAAAACACTCAACAAATGGCTACAATTTAAGGAATGTGTTTAGTGACGGCATCAGATTCCTAGTTGACAGAGAAAGGTTTGGTGGCAAGAAAAGCTGCTTCTAGGAGGTTGTCAAGTGTTTTTGCTCGACGATTCCATTCTAGGGTGGTTGGTTTGGCCCATGTTCCTGTAACTCGAATCCTAGCCCGGTATCACTCATTTTAATTTCACACCACTGTGAACCTTACGCCTTTTTTTACTCTCTGATCGAGGTTCTCGGCATCGAAAAATCTTCGTAACCTAAATCACACGTGTATATGTTGACATTTAAGAGATATACAGTCAAGAAAATCAAGGGCAATGGTGATATATATGCGGATTAGACACAAAAAAAAACACTCAACAAATGGCTACAATTTAAGGAATGTGTTTAGTGACGGCATCAGATTCCTAATTGATAGAGAAAGGTCTGGTGGCAAGAAAAGCTTCTTCTAGGAGGTTCTCAAGTGTTTTCGCTCGACGATTCCATTCTTGAGTGGTTGGTTTGGCCCTTGTTAATGTAACTCGAATCCTAGCCAGGTATATCCCATTTTAATTTTACACCATTGTGAACCTTACGCCTTTTTTACTCTCTGATCGAGGTTCTCGGCATTGAAAAATCTTCGTAAACTAAATCACACGTGTATATGTTGACATTTAAGAGATATACAGTCAAGAAAATCAAGGGCAATGGTGATATATTTAAGGATTAGACACCAAAAAAAGGACTCTACAAATGGCTACAATTTAAGGAATGTGTTTAGTGACGACATCAGATTCCTAATTGATGGAGAAAGGTCTGGTGTTAAGAAAAGCTTCTTCTAGGAGGTTGTCAAGTGTTTTCGCTCGACTATTCCATTCTTGGGTGGTTGGTTTGGCTCTTGTTCCTGTAACTCGAGTCCTAGCCCGTTATATCCCATTTTAATTTTACACCATTGTGAACCTTACGCCTTTTTTACTCTCTGATCGAGTTTCTCGGCATTGAAAAATCTTCGTAAACTAAATCACACGTTTATATGTTGACATTTAAGAGATATACAGTCAAGAAAATCAAGGGCAATGGTGATATATTTAAGGATTAGACACCAAAAAATACACTCAACAAATGGCTACAATTTAAGGAATATGTTTAGTGACGACATCAGATTACTAATTGATGGAGAAAGTTCTGGTGGCAAGAAAAGCTGCTTCTAGGAGGTTGTCAACTGTTTTCGCTCGACTATTCCATTCTTGGGTGGTTGGTTTGGCTCTTGTTCCTGTAACTCGAATCCTAGCCAGGTATATCCCTTTTTAATTTTACATCATTGTGAACCTTAAGCCTTTTTTACTCTTTGATCGAGGTTCTCGGCATTGAAAAATCTTCGTAAACTAAATCATACGTGTATATGTTGACATTTAAGAGATATACAGTCAAGAAAATCAAGGGCAATGGTGATATATATGCGGATTAGACACCAAAAAAAACACTCAACAAATGGCTACAATTTAAGGAATGTGTTTAGTGACGGCAACAGATTCCTAATTGATGGAGAAAGGTCTAGTGGCAAGAAAAGCTGCTTCTAGGAGGTTGTCAATTGTTTTCGCTCGACGATTCCATTCTTGGGTGATTGGTTTGGCCCTTGTTCCTGTAACTCGAATCCTAGCCCGTTATATCCCATTTTAAATTTACACCATTGTGAACTTTACGTCTTTTTTACCCTCTGATCGTGGTTCTCGGCATTGAAAAATCTTCGTAAACTAAATCACACGTGTTTATGTTGACATTTAAGAGATATACAGTCAAGAAAATCAAGGGCAATGGTGATTTATATGCGGATTAGGCACAAAAAAAACACCCAACAAATGGCTACAATTTAAGGAATGTGTTTAGTGACGGCATCAGATTCTTAATTGATGGAGAAAGGTCTGGTGGCAAGAAAAGCTGCTTCTAGGAGGTTGTCAAGTGTTTTCGCTCGACGATTCCATTCTTGGATGGTTGGTTGGGCCCTTGTTCCTGTAACTCGAATCCTTGCCCGGTATATCCCATTTTAATTTTACACCATTGTGAACCTTACGCCTTTTTTACTCTCTGATCGAGGTTCTCGGCATTGAAAAATCTTCGTAAACTAAATCACACGTGTATATGTTGACATTTAACAGATATACAGTCAACAAAATAAAGGGCAATGGTGATATATATGCGGATTAGACACAAAAAAAAACACTCAACAAATGGATACTCTTTAAGGAATGTGTTTAGTGACGGAATCAGATTCCTAATTGATGGAGAAATGTCTGGTGGCAAGAAAAGCTCCTTCTAAGAGGTTGTCAAGTGTTTTCGCTCGACGATTCTATTCTTGGGTGGTTGGTTTGGCCCTTGTTCCTGTAACTCGAATCCTAGCCCGGTATATCCCATTTTAATTTTAAACCATTGTGAACCTTACGCCTTTTTTACCCTCTGATCGAGGTTCTCGGCATTGAAAAATCTTCGTAAACTAAATCACACGTGTATATGTTGACATTTAAGAGATTTATAGTCAAGAAAATCAAGGGCAATGGTGATATATATGCAGATTAGACACAAAAAAAAAAAAACACTCAACAAATGGCTACAATTTAAGGAATGTGTTTAGTGACGGCATCAGATTCCTAATTGACAGAGAAAGGTTTGGTGGCAAGAAAAGCTGCTTCTAGGAGGTTGTCAAGTGTTTTTGCTCGACGATTCCATTTTAGGGTGGTTGGTTTGGCCCATGTTCCTGTAACTCGAATCCTAGCCCGGTATCTCCCATTTTAATTTTACACCATTGTGAACCTTACGCCTTTTTTACTCTCTGATGAAGGTTCTCGGCATCGAAAAATCTTAGTAACCTAAATCACACGTGTATATGTTGACATTTAAGAGATATACAGTCAAGAAAATCAAGGGCAATGGTGATATATATGCAGATTAGACACAAAAAAAAAAAAAACTCAACAAATGGCTACAATTTAAGAAATGTGTTTAGTGACGGCATCAGATTCCTAATTGACAGAGAAAGGTTTGGTGGCAAGAAAAGCTGCTTCTAGGAGGTTGTCAAGTGTTTTTGCTCGACGATTCCATTTTAGGGTGGTTGGTTTGGCCCATGTTCCTGTAACTCGAATCCTAGCCCGGCATCTCCCATTTTAATTTTACACCATTGTGAACCTTACGCCATTTTTACCCTCTGATCAAGGTTCTCGGAATTGAAAAATCTTCGTAAACTAAATCACACGTGTATATGTTGACATTTAAGAGATTTATAGTCAAGAAAATCAAGGGCAATGGTGATATATATGCAGATTAGACACAAAAAAAAAAAACACTCAACAAATGGCTACAATTTAAGGAATGTGTTTAGTGACGGCATCAGATTCCTAATTGACAGAGAAAGTTTGGTGGCAAGAAAAGCTGCTTCTAGGAGGTTGTCAAGTGTTTTTGCTCGACGATTCCATTTTAGGGTGGTTGGTTTGGCCCATGTTCCTGTAACTCGAATCCTAGCCCGGTATCTCCCATTTTAATTTTACACCATTGTGAACCTTACGCCTTTTTTACTCTCTGATCAAGGTTCTCGGCATCGAAAAATCTTAGTAACCTAAATCACACGTGTATATGTTGACATTTAAGAGATATACAGTCAAGAAAATCAAGGGCAATGGTGATATATATGCGGATTAGACACAAAAAAAACACTCAACAAATGGCTACAATTTAAGAAATGTGTTTAGTGACGGCATCAGATTCCTAATTGATAGAGAAAGGTCTGGTGGCAAGAAAAGCTTCTTCTAGGAGGTTCTCAAGGGTTTTCGCTCGACGATTCCATTCTTGAGTGGTTGGTTTGGCCCTTGTTAATGTGACTCGAATCCTAGCCCGGTATATCCCATTTTAATTTTACACCATTGTGAACCTTACGCCTTTTTTACTCTCTGATCGAGGTTCTCGGCATTGAAAAATCTTCGTAAACTAAATCACAAGTGTATGTGTTGACATTTATGAGATATACAGTCAAGAAAATCAAGGGCAATGGTGATATATATGCGGGTTAGACACAAAAAAAACACTCAACAAATGGCTACCATTTAAGGAATGTGTTTTGTGACGGCATCAGATTCCTAATTGATGGAGAAAAGTCTAGTGGCCAGAAAAGCTGCTTCTAGGAGGTTGTTAAGTGTTTTCGGTCGACGATTCCATTCTTGGGTGGTTGGTTTGGCCCTTGTTCCTATAACTCGAATCCTAGCCCTGTATATCCCATTTTAATTTTGCACCATTGTGAACCTTATTCCTTTTTTTACTCTCTGATCGTGGTTCTCGGAATTGAAAAATCTTCGTAAACTAAATCACACGTCTATATGTTGACATTTAAGAGATTTACAGTTAAGAAAATCAAGGGCAATGGTGATATATATGCGGATTAGACACAAAAAAAAACACTCAACAAATGGCTACAATTTAAGGAATGTGTTAAGTGATGGCATCAGATTTCTAATTGATGGAGAAAGGTCTAGTGGCAAGAAAACCTGCTTCTAGGAGGTTGTCAAGTGTTTTCGCTCAACGATTCCATTCTAGGGTGGTTGGTTTGGCCCTTTTTCCTGTAACTCGAATCCTAGTCCGGTATATCCCATTTTAATTTACACCATTGTGAACCTTACGCCTTTTTTACTCTCTGATAAAGGTTCTCGGCATTGAAAAACCTTCGTAAACTAAATCACACGTGTATATGTTGACATTTCAGAGATATACAAACAAGAAAATCAAGAGCAATGGTGATATATATGCGGATTAGACACAAAAAAAACACTCAACAAATGGCTACAATTTAAGTAATGTGTTTAGCGACGGCATCAGATTCCTAATTGATGGAGAAAGGTCTGGTGGCAAGAAAAGCTGCTTCTAGGAGGTTGTCAAGTGTTTTCGCTCGACGATTCCATTCTTAGGTAGTTGGTTTGGCCCTTGTTAATGTAACTCGAATCCTAGCACGGTGTATCCCATTTTAATTTTACACCATTGTGAACCTTACACCTTTTTTACTCTCTGATCGAGGTTCTCGGCATTGAAAAATCTTCGTAAACTAAATCACACGTGTATATGTTGACATTTAAGAGATATACAGTCAAGAAAATCAAAGGCAATGGTGATATATAGGCGGATTAGACACCAAAAAAACACTCTACAAATGGCTACCATTGAAGAAATGTGTTTAGTGGCAGCATCAGATTCCTAATTGATGGAGAAAGGTCTGGTGGCAAGAAAAGCTGCTTCTAAGAGGTTGTCAAGTGTTTTCGCTCGACGATTCTGTTCTTGGGTGGTTGGTTTGGCCCTTGTTCCTGTAACTCGAATCCTAGCCCGGTATATCCGATTTTAATTTTACACCATTGTGAAACTTACGCCTTTTTTACTCTCTGATCGAGGTTCTCGGCATCGAAAAATCTTCGTAACCTAAATCACACGCGTATATGTTGACATTTAAGAGATATACAGTCAAGAAAATCAAGGGCAATGGTGATATATATGCGGATTAGACACAAAAAAAAAACACTCAACAAATGGCTACAATTTAAGGAATGTGTTTAGTGACGGCATCAGATTCCTAATTGATAGAGAAAGGTCAGGTGGCAAGAAAAGCTTCTTCTAGGAGGTTCTCAAGTGTTTTCGCTCGACGATTCCATTCTTGAGTGGTTGGTTTGGCCCTTGTTAATGTAACTCGAATCCTAGCCAGGTATATCCCATTTTAATTTTACACCATTGTGAACCTTACGCCTTTTTTACTCTCTGATCGAGGTTCTCGGCATTGAAAAATCTTCGTAAACTAAATCACACGTGTATATGTTGACATTTAAGAGATATACAGTCAAGAAAATCAAGGGCAATGGTGATATATTTACGGATTAGACACCAAAAAAAGGACTCTACAAATGGCTACAATTTAAGGAATGTGTTTAGTGACGACATCAGATTCCTAATTGATGGAGAAAGGTCTGGTGTTAAGAAAAGCTGCTTCTAGGAGGTTGTCAAGTGTTTTCGCTCGACTATTCCATTCTTGGGTGGTTGGTTTGGCCCTTGTTCCTGTAACTCGAATCCTAGCCCGTTATATCCCATTTTAATTTTACACCATTGTGAACCTTACGCCTTTTTTACTCTCTGATCGAGGTTCTCGGCATTGAAAAATCTTCGTAAACTAAATCACACGTGTATATGTTGACATTTAAGAGATATACAGTCAAGAAAATCAAGGGCAATGGTGATATATATTCGGATTAGACACCAAAAAAAACACTCAACAAATGGCTACAATTTAAGGAATGTGTTTAGTGACGGCATCAGATTCCTAATTGATAGAGAAAGGTCAGGTGGCAAGAAAAGCTTCTTCTAGGAGGTTCTCAAGTGTTTTCGCTCGACGATTCCATTCTTGAGTGGTTGGTTTGGCCCTTGTTAATGTAACTCGAATCCTAGCCAGGTATATCCCATTTTAATTTTACACCATTGTGAACCTTACGCCTTTTTTACTCTCTGATCGAGGTTCTCGGCATTGAAAAATCTTCGTAAACTAAATCACACGTGTATATGTTGACATTTAAGAGATATACAGTCAAGAAAATCAAGGGCAATGGTGATATATATGCGGATTAGACACCAAAAAAAACACTCAACAAATGGCTACAATTTAAGGAATATGTTTAGTGACGACATCAGATTACTAATTGATGGAGAAAGTTCTGGTGGCAAGAAAAGCTGCTTCTAGGTGGTTGTCAAGTGTTTTCGCTCGACAATTCCATTCTTGGGTGGTTGGTTTGGCCCTTGTTCCTGTAACTCGAATCCTAGCCAGGTATATCCCTTTTTAATTTTACATCATTGTGAACCTTAAGCCTTTTTTACTCTTTGATCGAGGTTCTCGGCATTGAAAAATCTTCGTAAACTAAATCATACGTGTATATGTTGACATTTAAGAGATATACAGTCAAGAAAATCAAGGGCAATGGTGATATATATGCGGATTAGACACCAAAAAAAACACTCAACAAATGGCTACAATTTAAGGAATGTGTTTAGTGACGGCAACAGATTCCTAATTGATGGAGAAAGGTCTAGTGGCAAGAAAAGCTGCTTCTAGGAGGTTGTCAACTGTTTTCGCTCGACGATTCCATTCTTGGGTGATTGGTTTGGCCCTTGTTCCTGTAACTCGAATCCTAGCCCGGTATATCCCATTTTAAATTTACACCATTGTGAACTTTACGCCTTTTTTACCCTCTGATCGTGGTTCTCGGCATTGAAAAATCTTCGTAAACTAAATCACACGTGTTTTTGTTGACATTTAAGAGATATACAGTCAAGAAAATCATGGGCAATGGTGATTTATATGCGGATTAGGCACAAAAAAAACACTCAACAAATGGCTACAATTTAAGGAATATGTTTAGTGACGGCATCAGATTCTTAATTGATGGAGAAAGGTCTGGTGGCAAGAAAAGCTGCTTCTAGGAGGTTGTCAAGTGTTTTCGCTCGACGATTCCATTCTTGGATGGTTGGTTGGGCCCTTGTTCCTGTAACTCGAATCCTTGCCCGGTATATCCCATTTTAATTTTACACCATTGTGAACCTTACGCCTTTTTTACTCTCTGATCGAGGTTCTCGGCATTGAAAAATCTTCGTAAACTAAATCACACGTGTATATGTTGACATTTAACAGATATACAGTCAAAAAAATAAAGGGCAATGGTGATATATATGCGGATTAGACACAAAAAAAAACACTCAACAAATGGATACTCTTTAAGGAATGTGTTTAGTGACGGAATCAGATTCCTAATTGATGGAGAAATGTCTGGTGGCAAGAAAAGCTCCTTCTAAGAGGTTGTCAAGTGTTTTCGCTCGACGATTCTATTCTTGGGTGGTTGGTTTGGCCCTTGTTCCTGTAACTCGAATCCTAGCCCGGTATATCCCATTTTAATTTTAAACCATTGTGAACCTTACGCCTTTATTACCCTCTGATCGAGGTTCTCGGCATTGAAAAATCTTCGTAAACTAAATCACACGTGTATATGTTGACATTTAAGAGATTTATAGTCAAGAAAATCAAGGGCAATGGTGATATATATGCGGATTAGACACAAAAAAAAACCCTCAACAAATGGCTACAATTTAAGGAATGTGTTTAGTGACGGCATTAGATTCCTAATTGACAGAGAAAGGTTTGGTGGCAAGAAAAGCTGCTTCTAGGAGGTTGTCAAGTGTTTTTGCTCGACGATTCCATTTTAGGGTGGTTGGTTTGGCCCATGTTCCTGTAACTCGAATCCTAGCCCGGTATCTCCCATTTTAATTTTACACCATTGTGAACCTTACGCCTTTTTTACTCTCTGATCAAGGTTCTCGGCATCGAAAAATCTTCGTAACCTAAATCACACGTGTATATGTTGACATTTAAGAGATATACAGTCAAGAAAATCAAGGGCAATGGTGATATATATGCGGATTAGACACAAAAAAAAACCCTCAACAAATGGCTACAATTTAAGGAATGTGTTTAGTGACGGCATCAGATTCCTAATTGATAGAGAAAGGTCTGGTGGCAAGAAAAGCTTCTTCTAGGAGGTTCTCAAGTGTTTTCGCTCGACGATTCCATTCTTGAGTGGTTGGTTTGGCCCTTGTTAATGTGACTCGAATCCTAGCCCGGTATATCCCATTTTAATTTTACACCATTGTGAACCTTACGGCTTTTTTACTCTCTGATCGAGGTTCTCGGCATTGAAAAATCTTCGTAAACTAAATCACAAGTGTATGTGTTGACATTTAAGAGATATACAGTCAAGAAAATCAAGGGCAATGGTGATATATATGCGGGTTAGACACAAAAAAAACACTCAACAAATGGCTACCATTTAAGGAATGTGTTTTGTGACGGCATCAGATTCCTAATTGATGGAGAAAAGTCTAGTGGCCAGAAAAGCTGCTTCTAGGAGGTTGTTAAGTGTTTTCGGTCGACGATTCCATTCTTGGGTGGTTGGTTTGGCCCTTGTTCCTGTAACTCGAATCCTAGCCCTGTATATCCCATTTTAATTTTGCACCATTGTGAACCTTACTCCTTTTTTTACTCTCTGATCGTGGTTCTCGGAATTGAAAAATCTTCGTAAACTAAATCACACGTCTACATGTTGACATTTAAGAGATTTACAGTTAAGAAAATCAAGGGCAATGGTGATATATATGCGGATTAGACACAAAAAAAAAAAAACACTCAACAAATGGCTACAATTTAAGGAATGTGTTTAGTGACGGCATCAGATTCCTAATTGATAGAGAAAGGTCTGGTGGCAAGAAAAGCTGCTTATAGGAGGTTGTCAAGTGTTTTCGCTCGACGATTCCATTATTGGGTGGTTGGTTTGGCCCTTGTTAATGTAACTCGAATTCTTGCCCGATATATCCCATTTTAATTTTACACCATTGTGAACCTTACGCCTTTTTTACTCTCTGATCGAGCTTCTCGGCATTGAAAAATCTTCGTAAACTAAATCACACGTGTATATGTTGACATTTAAGAGATATACAGTCAAGAAAATCAAGGGCAATGGTGATATATATACGGATTAGACACCAAAAAAAGGACTCTACAAATGGCTACAATTTAAGGAATGTGTTTAGTGACGGCATCAGATTCCTAATTGATGGAGAAAGGTCTGGTGTTAAGAAAAGCTGCTTCTAGGAGGTTGACAAGTGTTTTCGCTCGACTATTCCATTCTTGGGTGGTTGGTTTGGCCCTTGTTCTTGTAACTCGAATCCTAGTCCGTTATATCCCATTTTAAATTTACACCATTGTGAACCTAACGCCTTTTTTACTCTCTGATCGAGTTTCTCGGCATTGAAAAATCTTCGTAAACTAAATCACACGTGTATATGTTGACATTTAAGAGATATACAGTCAAGAAAATCAAGGGCAATGGTGATATATATCCGGATTAGACACCAAAAAAAACACTCAACAAATGGCTACAATTTAAGGAATATGTTTAGTGACGACATCAGATTACTAATTGATGGAGAAAGTTCTGGTGGCAAGAAAAGCTGCTTCTAGGAGGTTGTCAAGTGTTTTCGCTCGACGATTCCATTCTTGGGTGGTTGGTTTGGCCCTTGTTCCTGTAACTCGAATCCTAGCCAGGTATATATCCCTTTTTAATTTTACATCATTGTGAACCTTAAGCCTTTTTTACTCTTTGATCGAGGTTCTCGGCATTGAAAAATCTTCGTAAACTAAATCATACGTGTATATGTTGACATTTAAGAGATATACAGTCAAGAAAATCAAGGGCAATGGTGATATATATGCGGATTAGACACAAAAAAAAACACTCAACAAATGGTTACAATTTAAGGAATGTGTTTAGTGACGGCAACAGATTCCTAATTGATGTAGAAAGGTCTAGTGGCAAGAAAAGTTGCTTCTAGGAGGTTGTCAACTGTTTTCGCTCGACGATTCCATTCTTGGGTGATTGGTTTGGCCCTTGTTCCTGTAACTCGAATCCTAGCCCGGTATATCCCATTTTAACTTTACACCATTGTGAACATTACGCCTTTTCTACCCTCTGATCATGGTTCTCGGCATTGAAAAATCTTCGTAAACTAAATCACACGTGTTTATGTTGACATTTAAGAGATATACAGTCAAGAAAATCAAGGGCAATGGTGATATATATGTGGATTAGACACCAAAAAAACACTCTACAAATGGCTACAATCGAAGAAATGTGTTTAGTGACAGCATCAGATTCCTAATTGATGGAGAAAGGTCTGGTGGCAAGAAAAGCTGCTTCTAGGAGGTTGTAAAGTGTTTTCGATCGACGATTCCATTCTTGGGTGGTTGGTTTGGCCCTTGTTCCTGTAACTCGAATCATAGCCCGGTATATCCCATTTTAATTTTACACCATTGTGAACCTTACGCCTTTTTTACTCTCTGATCGAGGTTCTCGGCATTGAAAAATCTTTGTAAACTAAATCACACGTGTGTATTTTGACATTTAAGAGATATACAGTCAAGAAAATCAAAGGCAATGGTGATATATATGCGGATTAGACACCAAAAAAACACTCAACAAATGGCTACAATTGAAGGAATGTGTTTAGTAACGGCATCAGATTCTTAATTGATGGAGAACGGTCTGGTGGCAAGAAAAGCTGCTTCTAGGAGGTTGTCAAGTGTTTTTGCTCGACTATTCCTTTCTTGGATGGTTGGTTGGGCCCTTGTTCCTGTAACTCGAATCCTAGCCCGGTATATCCCATTTTAATTTTACACCATTGTGAACCTTACGCCTTTTTTACTCTCTGATCGAGGTTCTCGGCATTGAAAAATCTTCGTAAACTAAATCACACGTGTATATGTTGACATTTAACAGATATACAGTCAAGAAAATCAAGGGCAATGGTAATATATATATGCGGATTAGACACAAAAAAAAAACACTCAACAAATGGCTACTATTTATGGAATGTGTTTAGTGACGGAATCAGATTCCTAATTGATGGAGAAATGTCTGGTGGCAAGAAAAGCTGCTTCTAGGAGGTTGTAAAGTGTTTTCGATCGACGATTCCATTCTTGGGTGGTTGGTTTGGCCCTTGTTCCTGTAACTCGAATCATAGCCCGGTATATCCCATTTTAATTTTACACCATTGTGAACCTTATGCCTTTTTTACTCTCTGTTAGAGGTTCTCGGCATTGAAAAATCTTTGTAAACTAAATCACACGTGTGTATTTTGACATTTAAGAGATATACAGTCAAGAAAATCAAAGGCAATGGTGATATATATGCGGATTAGACACCAAAAAAACACTCAACAAATGGCTACAATTGAAGGAATGTGTTTAGTGACGGCATCAGATTCTTAATTGATGGAGAACGGTCTGGTGGCAAGAAAAGCTGCTTCTAGGAGGTTGTCAAGTGTTTTTGCTCGACGATTCCTTTCTTGGATGGTTGGTTGGGCCCTTGTTCCTGTAACTCGAATCCTAGCCCGGTATATCCCATTTTAATTTTACACCATTGTGAACCTTACGCCTTTTTTACTCTCTGATCGAGGTTCTCGGCATTGAAAAATCTTCGTAAACTAAATCACACGTGTATATGTTGACATTTAACAGATATGCAGTCAAGAAAATCAAGGGCAATGGTAATATATATATGCGGATTAGACACAAAAAAAAACACTCAACAAATGGCTACTATTTAAGGATTGTGTTTAGTGACGGAATCAGATTCCTAATTGATGGAGAAATGTCTGGTGGTAAGAAAAGCTCCTTCTAAGAGGTTGTCAATTGTTTTCGCTCGACGATTCTATTCTTGGGTGGTTGGTTTGGCCCTTGTTCCTGTAACTCGAATCCTAGCCCGGTATATCCAATTTTAATTTTAAACCATTGTCAACCTTACGCCTTTTTTACTCTCTGATCGAGGTTCTCGGCATTGAAAAATATTCGTAAACTAAATCACACGTGTATATGTTGACATTTAGGAGATTTATAGTCAAGAAAATCAAGGGCAATGGTGATATATATGCATATTAGACACAAAAAAAAATACACTCAACAAATGGCTACAATTTAATGAATGTGTTTAGTGGCGGCATCAGATTCCTAATTGACAGAGAAAGGTTTGGTGGCAAGAAAAGCTGCTTCTAGGAGGTTGTCAAGTGTTTTTGCTCGACGATTCAATTCTAGGGTGGTTGGTTTGGCCCATGTTCCTGTAACTCGAATCCGAGCCCGGTATCTCCCATTTTAATTTTACACCATTGTGAACCTTACGCCTTTTTTACCCTCTGATCGAGGTTCTGGGCATCGAAAAATCTTCGTAACCTAAACCACACGTGTATATGTTGACATTTAAGAGATATACAGTCAAGAAAATCAAGGGCAATGGTGATATATATGCGGAATAGACACAAAAAAAAAACACTCAACAAATGTCTACAATTTAAGGAATGTGTTTAGTGACGGCATCAGATTCCTAATTGATAGAGAAAGGTCTGGTGGCAAGAAAAGCTGCTTCTAGGAGGTTGTCAAGTGTTTTCGCTCGACGATTCCATTATTGGGTGGTTGGTTTGGCCCTTGTTAATGTAACTCGAATTCTAGCCCGATATATCTTATTTTAATTTTACACCATTGTGAACCTTACGCCTTTTTTACTCTCTGATCGAGGTTCTCGGCATTGAAAAATATTCGTAAACTAAATCACACGTGTATGTGTTGACATTTAAGAGATATACAGTCAAGAAAATCAAGGGCAATGGTGATATATATACGGATTAGACACCAAAAAAAGGACTCTACAAATGGCTACAATTTAAGGAATGTGTTTAGTGACGGCATCAGATTCCTAATTGACAGCGAAAGGTTTGGTGGCAAGAAAAGCTGCTTCTACGAGGTTGTCAAGTGTTTTTGCTCGACGATTCCATTCTAGGGTGGTTGGTTTGGCCCATGTTCCTGTAACTCGAATCCTAGCCCGGTATCTCCCATTTTAATTTTACACCATTGTGAACCTTACGCCTTTTTTACTCTCTGATCGAGGTTCTCGGCATCGAAAAATCTTCGTAACCTAAATCACACGTGTATATGTTGACATTTAAGAGATATACAGTCAAGAAAATCAAGTGCAATGGTGATATATATGCGGATTAGACACAAAAAAAAAAAACACTCAACATGTGACAACCCGTAACTTCAAGGTAAAAACCGTGTACTTCGCTTCTATTAATTAATTGAATCAAACGTTTCTATTATTTGATGAATTGATCCACATCACGTTGAACCGACCCGAAGTGTTCGAACCAGGTGCATGTTGATTCAACTCTCTTGTGAAACCCGAAACCTATGAGGTCATGAATAATGTATATTTACATTATCAATATATTATGCATATATTAGTTATTTAAGTTAAAAACAATTATGATAATAATTGTAGGTTTACAATTTGATTAAAAAAAAATGTGTTGTTGGCACATGTAATCTTCACGTTATGAAGGTGCAGCCCAATCAACACCCAAGCCTACCTCCTATGGCCCATTTACATAACCGCCATCCACCATTCTGTTTTAGTATTCGTATTATATCTTATCAAGTATTATACCCTTATCACACAATAACTCCACGACTCCACCTCCCCTTAACCATACGGCGGCAGCAGGAGGAAACCCCCACCCATCGTCCCTTACATCGAAAACCCTAGAGGAAGCACTGTTCACTGCCATTTCTTCTTCTTTCCTTCTTCGACGCCCGTACACACCGAAACTATATCACCCAAGATCACCACCGGTAAGTGCCTCCCCACTTCGTAGTCTCAGGTTAAGTTTTCGTTATCTCGGTTTCGGTTCAATCTCGACCTTAGTTTTACGTGCATCGTGACATGATAGAGTCGATTATATGTTTATGTATATACGCATGAGAACTGTTTTTTTAGTCTAGTTGTGAACGAATAGGGTGTGTTAGACTCGTACGGAAACTGTGACTTGGTACGATTATATGCACCAACACATGCGACTTGGTATGGAAACTGTGATGTGTATGTTATACGTTGTGCTTGTATATGATGCTAGATCTTGACTGTGATTATAAGGTTGTTATGAATAGGAATGATTTTAGGAAGAATACTTGATGTATTAACTGTACGAACTCCATACACATGTTCCGTGTGAACCAAAAATAATGGCAGGTGTTGTTATGTGTATATTGGGGATCATGGACAAGAGATATGAATCATTGTGATATGTGCGCTGAACAATAAAAAGAATGATATGCGATCCACGGGTTGTGCGATGTATGTGAGTGCAGTTGTGATTATTATAGGTGACAATACATGAAGGTAATTTACGAGTAAGGGTATGCGCATGCAGTATTATGAATGGAAGTTGGTACTTAGGGGTGGCTATGGGTGATATGATTATATGTATTTAAATGTAATTGACAGTATGCGACTTAAGTATATGAATGGTTTGTGCAAAAAAAATTGAAATTCATGCAAAGTAAACATATATATATAAATGCTTGGAAATAGGGTGCATGCATGTGTGTAAGAATGGATATACATATATTATATATAAGCTGCTTTACATGTAATAATGCATGTGAACAAGTATAGATTACTGTTAAGGGCTAGGTGGAAATTGTTGCTTGAATACATGTTGTAATCATGATTTATACGCGAACTATCGGGATGTACACTGATTATGTATATATGAATCACCCTAGGCTTTGACTGATTTATTTGGGAACAAGTAACTTAATTCTGCCGAGCAAAACTAAGGTGAGTTCACACTTTCTACAAGGCATGGGATTCCCAGGGGTTGGGAATGGGTAAAGGATTGAACTGAAACTGCGTGATCTCCTGGTTTGGAACACGTACACACCCTCTTTATTGAAGGGTGACAACACGTGATAAGAATATAATCGGAACCTGCGTAATCTCCTGGTTTGGGGATTACGTACACACCCTCTTTACTGAAGGGTGAAAACACGGATACTAGACCAAAACTCTCTATCATGAAGTCCCTCCTTTTATATCGACTTAATCGCCGGGCCAATGGCGAACGGGTCATTAGTTAGATAGCGCTATTTAGGTTTGACAAGCCTCACACCGTGCCGCAGAGGACGGGCGTGAACTAATAGATCTGGGCACTAGTCAATGATGATAGACATTGACGTCAGGGCACCAACTTACTTTAGTCAGTGATCGATATGGTAAACGGGTCTAGTGGTTAACATGGGGAAGCCCCCACCAACTATGGATATGTTTGGGAAACAGGGTAAACTGATTAACTTACAACTTACAAATGAATTCCTAGTTTTTGAAACAACTTAACAATGAACACCAACTGTGAACTCGCTCAACTTTGTTGTTGACTCGTTGTTACATGCCTTGCAGGCCTTTAGGTGTATAACATTGGAACTTGCTGTCTGGGAAGCTGGAGTGGTCATGGGTCGAGTTACATGGAAATGCAACACAAGACTAAGAGTTTTTACATGTGGTTAATAAACACTTAACGAATTAAATATGCTTCCGCTGTAAACTGTGAAATATTGTAACGTTGTAACACTATTGTTAATAAATGAAGGTTTTATTTAAATATACTCGTGAGTTCAATGTGATTGGTGACTAAGATCCTGGTCAGTCAAGCCTCCAAGCGGTGGTACTCCGCATGTGGATTTTGGGGGTGTGTCACAACAAAAGGCTACAATTTAAGGAATGTGTATAGTGACGGCATCAGATTCCTAATTGATAGAGAAAGGTCTGGTGTAAAGAAAAGCTGCTTCTAGGAGGTTGTCAAGTGTTTTCGCTCGACTATTCCATTCTTGGGTGGTTGGTTTGGCCCTTGTTTCTGTAACTCGAATCCTAGCCCGTTATATCCCATTTTAATTTTACATCATTGTGAACCTTACGCCTTTTTTACTCTCTGATCGAGTTTCTCGGCATTGAAAAATCTTCGTAAACTAAATCACACGTGTATATGTTGACATTTAAGAGATATACAGTCAAGAAAATCAAGGGCAATGGTGATATATATGCGGATTAGACACCAAAAAAAACACTCAACAAATGGCTACAATTTAAGGAATATGTTTAGTGACGACATCAGATTACTAATTGATGGAGAAAGTTCTGGTGGCAAGAAAAGCTGCTTCTAGGAGGTTGTCAAGTGTTTTCGCTCGACGATTCCATTCTTGGGTGGTTGGTTTGGCCCTTGTTCCTGTAACTCGAATCCTAGCCAGGTATATCCCTTTTTAATTTTACATCATTGTGAACCATAAGCCTTTTTTACTCTTTGATCGAGGTTCTCGGCATTGAAAAATCTTCGTAAACTAAATCATACGTGTATATGTTGACATTTAAGAGATATACAGTCAAGAAAATCAAGGGCAATGGTGATATATATGCGGATTAGACACCAAAAAAACACTCAACAAATGGCTACAATTTAAGGAATGTGTTAAGTGACGGCAACAGATTCCTAATTGATGGAGAAAGGTCTAGTGGCAAGAAAAGCTGCTTCTAGGATGTTGTCAACTGTTTTCGCTCGACGATTCCATTCTTGGGTGATTGGTTTGGCCCTTGTTCCTGTAACTCGAATCCTAGCCCCGTATATCCCATTTTAATTTTACACCATTGTGAACTTTACGCCTTTTTTACCCTCTGATCGTGGTTCTCGGCATTGAAAAATCTTCGTAAACTAAATCACACGTGTTTATGTTGACATTTAAGAGATATACAGTCAAGAAAATCAAGGGCAATGGTGATTTATATGCGGATTAGACACAAAAAAAAAACACTCAACAAATGGCTACAATTTAAGGAATGTGTTTAGTGACGGCATCAGATTCTTAATTGATGGAGAAAGGTCTGGTGGCAAGAAAAGCTGCTTCTAGGAGGTTGTCAAGTGTTTTCGCTCGACGATTCCATTCTTGGATGGTTGGTTGGGCCCTTGTTCCTGTAACTCGAATCCTAGCCCGGTATATCCCATTTTAATTTTACACCATTGTGAACCTTACGCCTTTTTTACTCTCTGATCGAGGTTCTCGGCATTGAAAAATCTTCGTAAACTAAATCACACGTGTATATGTTGACATTTAACAGATATACAGTCATAAAAATCAAGGGCAATGGTGATATATATGCAGATTAGACACAAAAAAAAAGCACTCAACAAATGGCTACAATTTAAGGAATGTGTTTAGTGACGGAATCAGATTCCTAATTGATGGAGAAATGTCTGGTGGTAAGAAAAGCTCCTTCTAAGAGGTTGTCAAGTGTTTTCGCTCGACGATTCTATTCTTGGGTGGTTGGTTTGGCCCTTGTTCCTGTAACTCGAATCCTAGCCCGGTATATCCCATTTTAATTTTAAACCATTGTGAACCTTACGCCTTTTTTACTCTCTGATCAAGGTTCTCGGCATTGAAAAATCTTAGTAAACTAAATCACACGTGTATATGTTGACATTTAAGAGATTTATAGTCAAGAAAATCAAGGGCAATGGTGATATATATGCGGATTAGACACAAAAAAAAAACACACAACAAATGGCTACAATTTAAGGAATGTGTTTAGTGACGGCATCAAATTCCTAATTGATAGAGAAAGGTCTGGTGGCAAGAAAAGCTGCTTCTAGGAGGTTCTCAAGTGTTTTCGCTCGACGATTCCATTCTTGAGTGGTTGGTTTGGCCCTTGTTAATGTAACTCGAATCCTAGCCCGGTATATCCCATTTTAATTTTACACCATTGTGAACCTTACGCCTTTTTTACTCTCTGATCGAGGTTCTCGGCATTGAAAAATCTTCGTAAACTAAATAACAAGTGTATATGTTGACATTTAAGAGATATACAGTCAAGAAAATTAAGGGCAATGGTGATATATATTGTAACATCCCGAAATTTCAAAACTTTATACTAGAATTATAAAGTGTATAATAAACAAGAATAAACTAACTAGGATAAATAACCCAGTTAGTTAGAAGTCTAGTAGTAACACAAGGATGAGTTAAAAAGGTCAAAGATGTAAACTAAATAAGAATGGAGGGACCAAGGTTGTCAAAATTGAAACTTGAATTACTAATAATTAGTAAAACAAAAACCAAACACTCCATTTTTGGAGTCTGGTCGATCAAGGAACACAGGGGGCGACACCCTCATCTCCACAACCCTAAATTCTACTAAAAACCCAAAATTGAAGGCTCAAATCATGTCATAATCAAAATCTGAGCATAGAATCGTGATCTCCTCGTCAAGGAGGTCATAAGGTATGTCAAATTAGGTTGTTTTGATACAACTCAAGTTCTTGCATGTGATTGAAATCGAAGGTTGAGCTTGATTATGTGTTGTAAAACATGAAATTGGAAGTAATGTGAAGTCTAGGGACAAACCCTAGATGATTTCTTGTCAAAATCTTGCATGTTAGTTGTAAAGATCAAAATCACTATAGTGAGTGATTAGTAAGTTAGTAGAACTTGATAAACACTAGGATTAAGATTCTTGTTCTAGTGTAAACTGAAATGGTGAATTAATCTCTGAAATTGTTGATGTTAAAATATGTGTATATTGACTAGTTGAAGTTAATTTGAGTGATAAATTCAAGTTATGAACTTGGTTTAGATCATGTAGAAATCTGACCCGCAAGGTGTTTGATAAAACGCCTAAATGAGGGTTAGAATGTTAAAGAATTCTAAAAACGCAGATTTGTATATGTTATGAATTTATGCGTTATAGCTTATGAAAGAGTTCTAATCTTGCTATGAATTGAACTCTTTAGGCAAGGAATCCGGAACGTCAAGTGGACACGCCGGAGGTGATACTCGCGGAAAAGGTGTGCTTTAAAGGTACGTGACTTTAGTCTCGTTGTATTATGTAAAAATGTTTAGTTTTAAATGTACAAACGATGTCGGATTGTAATTGATGCGTTTGATGTATCGTTAAAGTGGCGAAGTTCACTAGATCCTCAAACGGGTCAAAATAAACATTAGAAATTTGGTTTGGTATAATAATAAAGTGATGGTATTCACTAGATAGCCAAACGGATCAAAAATGTTGTTTGAAAATCAATGACATGAGTAGAGACTTAAAGGTCTCATATCTTACTAGGCGATAGATGGTAATACATCAATAAATTAGTCATGATATTTTAAGTCTACGAACCCGGTATATCGGGTCAAACAATAGAAGTTAATAGAAGGTGCCGTTTGAAACGGGATGCTTGAATCCCGAGAAAAAAACAAGTGTTTAACTCGGAGAAAACGCGAAGCCATAGAATGGCGCGTATACTCCAAGGTCATAAGCCCGGGTAATTGGGTAATTATGTCTAAAAGGTTTTAAGAATGGAAAAAGGGGTGCTATGCACTTACACTAATGGGTTGAATAATGGACATAAGGAAATTGTGAACCAATTGACGGTATCTCAGTTTCCGCGTTGTGAAATTTACATGGTTGAATCCGTAATTTTATTACGGACTCATAGGAAGAAGAATTGGCTAAATCGGATTAATAGGTAAAAAGTTATGACCTTCTAATGATGAAAAATAGTCAAGGGGCAGATGTGCAGATCCCACCGTAAATTACGGTCCCACCGTAATTTACGGTGGACATCAAAAAGCTTTACGGTATCTCCCCCTGTGTTACGGCAGACCAGATATGTTCAGGGTCTACCGTAACTTACGGTGACACCGTAAGTTACGGTGGAACCCTGAGAAATTGTATTTTGTTTGTTACTTTGAAATGTTAGTGTTCGTTTTTACGTAATGTATTGATGTCAAACTAATGTTTTAGTGTTTGACCTTAGGTATGGATGAATTTCTCCCGGATGGTGATCAGGCACTTTTTCAAGAACCGAACACGCATTCTGAAGCTTCCGCATTAATCTTAATCTTGTCTAGCCATAATCATGTTGTAAACACTTTTGTTAATCACGTTTTAAATCCCTTAAACTAGTGGTTAGTTCACTAGCAAGGGTTAACTTTTAAACTTGTTATCTTGGGATGTGTTGGTACTATCTCAAATGTGTATGGTTTAAACACGAAATAATTTGAAAACTCTGAAATTTACAAAGTTTCATGTAATTATTTTTATAATTTCAGTCAAATTATTTAGGGTGTTACAAGTTGGTAATCAGAGCTCAAGGTTGTCAACAAGTGTTCGGTTCAAGCTTGATCAAGCATCCGGTAAGAGTTAATAGTTTAAGTAGAAATTAGAGAATATAGAAATAAATCTTGAACAAATGTGAATGAAAAAGAGTGTGTAAGCTCACTCAAATATAAGAAATGCATGAAACAAGAACGATCGAATCAAGTTGTGAACTTGATCGAATCAAAACAAGAACGATCGAACCAAGTTGTGAACTTGATCGAATCAAAACAAGAACGATTGAATCAAGTTGTGAACTTGATCGAATCAAAACAAGAACGATTGAATCAAGTTGTGAACTTGATCGAATCAAAACAAGAACGATTGAATCAACTTGTGAACTTGATCGAATCAAAACAAGAACGATTGAATCAAGTTATGAACTTGACTGAATCAAAACAAGTAAAGCATGTGTTATAAATGAGATGTTTAACAATCGATGTAAACATTTCAGTTTCAAGACATCCAGTAAGAATTAATTGCTTTAATAGACTTACTAGAATACTAGAAAAAAAGGAAATTTGATTTGATATGCACGGGAAGTGCGTGTTTACACACTCAAACCCAGAAAAGTGCACTAAACATGAATGGTTTAAGTAAGTGGTGAACTTGGCTAGATCAAAATGAATGACGCATATGTCATAGATGAAATGTTTAACAATTAGTGTAAACATTTCAGTTTCAAGATGACGTAAAGATGTGGGGGGTGTATAAATACGCTCGAACCCGGGAAAATACACTAAGAAAGATAAGGCAAGATATGCATTTGACCAAACCGAAATAGAATAACACATTATTCATGGCTGAGTGAGAATAATATAAATTTCCGTATAATAAGATGGAAATGAATGAAATAATTATTGATAAATCGTGATGGATGTTTCAGTTAAAGAAATGTCTGGAGTAACTGGAGATGATTCGACATCTCAATTGACTGAACAAATGAAAGCTAAGATTTCCGAGACGGTCGGAAAAGCTCTAGAAAATAGTCTATCACAGTATATTGATAGATTACAAACCACAATCGTGCCGGTGGTGAATGATATGATGGTTGAATTGAAAGACAGCATACTACAAGAAATAGAAGAAAAGAGGGTGTTGGATATGAATCCAAGATCCGTAAAGAAGTCCAAGTATAATAAAGCTCCCAAGAAGGGGGTTACAAAAAGTGTGTTACATCAGTGCAGAGTTTGTAGAAAAATTCACAAGGGCACATGTGGTAAGCCAAGATATAAAAAGTCTAATTGTCCAGAGAGGCTCAGAACCAAGGATACAGCTGACACAAGGTCTGATGCCCAGAAATCAAGGACAAAGTTGTTTTATATAACAGCCACAGAGGCTAAAGCTGAACCTGATGTCGTTTCAGGTATACTCTTGTAGATTAAATTTCAGTATGAATTTTTAATTATTATGAGTGCAAATAAATCGCTGTTTTACATCGATTTATTCAACATCCTACATTCGTGTTAACGAAATTACCTATGCTTTGAGAAATAAGGAATAGGTAGTAAAAAAAAAAAACATTTCTAATTGTTTATAAGAGGTGCTGAAACTGTACATTTCAGAGGTAAAAGTAATCTCGATAGATATTGCAACGGGAAGGAGTGCATCCACACTTGAACCCGGAGATTGCAATAATAATAAATAGTGAAGGCAAAGAGATAGACTTGTCCAAACTAAATAAAAATGTGTAGAAGCATTATTTACATCAACAAACGATGTGGATAAATTTCATGCAACAATAAGGAATAATAAAATTAAACGAATTAATTTTGTTACAATTACCGTTGGACCGAGGATAAGAATGAGAAATCAAGACTTGGGCGGAACATATCCTCAAGGAAAATCAAATAAACGATACATATTATTCGCCACTACGAATAAGGAAGTATCGTAAAATGCATACTCAGAAACTTGGGTATGGGTAACCATCCAAGTAACATGTTATTAATCAAATCCTTATGAGGAACAACGATGATCACAGTGATGGAAGTGATTATATAAAAGATTTGTACATAAATTTTATGAAGGTATTAGAATGAGAACGGGTAAACCCCAAAAGCCGTATAACCACAGTAATGGTTTTACCAAATAAGACTTAAGAAATGGGCCTTCGGGACATTAGTAAAAAGAAACAGACCTAAGGGTCGCTAACGAAAGGAAGGTGATGTTCGATCAAATACGTATAATACTTGATATTCCAAGTAAGCGCAACTCGAATAATGAAAGTGCGAAATATTGCTGAATCTATGTGTTATGAAGTAAAAGAGTATAGAAAGGAAAACACAGATCAATAAAACTGGAGCGTTAAAAACATTAAGATAAAGAACTCGGTAACAAGTTGAAAGGAAATAGAGGCGTAAACCAAATAACGGCATGAGTAAAATAAACCGACGCGAAGGACACACATAAGAAGTCATAAAGTCGGAAAGATAATTCGAAAGAAAATGAGTGCAGCCTTAGACTAAGGTCAAGGTAAAAAAAAACTAAACATGGCGTGATGTGATCACGGACACAAAAGTAATATAGAATGTGATCACGTTATAGTGTGAATGACTAGATATGGTAGTATAAACATGCAAAAGGGGCCGATGACGGCAATATTGCATACCCGAACGACGAGGTATGAGGTAAAATGGTGACCAATTAGTTTAGGCAATAAAACAAGTTGTAGCCTAAATAACACTGTGGCCTAGGTAGAGCGTTTGTTAATATAAAACTAGTGTCAAGTAAGTATGGCTTACACTAGTTTTATATTTTAAAATATTCTCTATCATATTAGTTACAAATAAGATAAATACATAATTGAGGTATGATGTTTCGGCGCGTAGGCATACGAAACAAGATAGTTGAGCATGACAAGAAACCATGTGGAGGGTTTAAAAGGAGTTAAATCGGTAATTCGATCATTTATGACAAACGGAAAATGAACTCTTAAATGATTACCTTATAGGGTAAACCAAAACAAACAATAAGGGTAAAACGGTAAATTGGTCATGCGTCGACCACAACTATTGGCTTTAAAAGACACTTATGAAGTAAGCCTTAATAGGCCGAAAAGTGTTAAGAAATGAATTATAAGTAAAACGACCGCACGATGTAAATCGGAGCGAGTCATATAGTCTAGATGAAAATACATGTCATCTCGCTAATAAAATCGGTCATTTAGACCAAACAAGTCAAAGGGTGAAGATACCACCTTTGATAATAGCGACTAATGACTCTTGTCGAGTTATATGATTTCAGGAATAAATGTAGAAATGATATTTGCATCGCTATTATTTAGTGAATATTATAGCAAGGCATTAAAACAGGTCAATACATTGACCCGAGCCAGGTATGTGTAATAGAGTAATTACTCATTTAGAACGTAAGGTTCAATGAGTATTAAATGAAGTCTTAGACAGACAATGGGTTACTTAAATGGGTAAACCGAATGTTTTAAAAAGAGGGTCGTGGCGTTTCGAAAAGCATGATGACTTTTCAAACAAGATCATAACTTGAAAGAAGAATTACGGGTCAAACATGCTTTCAAAAGACCTTGTCGTAATTGAAAGACTAAAAGGGACCAAAACGCCCTTGTTAGCTAATTCGAACAAACAACCTTTAAAGGTTGTTTGGAAACGAGTTTTATGATTAGGTAAATACTTAGAATAAGTATAGAAGCTGAAGGATGTATTATATTAGTCAAATGGCACTAATTGAGTTTTGCTGTAAAATAATGATTCGAGAGGTAAAAAAAAAATTTGGTTTATATAGATCACCACATTAAACCCACCATAAATACAGTTGTGGTGGGAGATTATAGGATAAGAAATGTGGTGATGGAATCTTAGAAGCAATTGCAAAACAAACAAATTGATCAAGTGAAGATCAAATGGGAACATAGAAAGGGTTCGGACATTACATGGGAGTCCGAAGAAGAGATGCGACGTCTCTACCCTACACTATTTGGTACGTACTTTGGTTTCGGGGACGAAACCCTTTTTAAGGGGGGTGGACTTGTAACATCCCGAAATTTCAAAACTTTATACTAGAATTATAAAGTGTATAATAAACAAGAATAAACTAACTAGGATAAATAACCCAGTTAGTTAGAAGTCTAGTAGTAACACAAGGATGAGTTAAAAAGGTCAAAGATGTAAACTAAATAAGAATGGAGGGACCAAGGTTGTCAAAATTGAAACTTGAATTACTAATAATTAGTAAAACAAAAACCAAACACTCCATTTTTGGAGTCTGGTCGATCAAGGAACACAGGGGGCGACACCCTCATCTCCACAACCCTAAATTCTACTAAAAACCCAAAATTGAAGGCTCAAATCATGTCATAATCAAAATCTGAGCATAGAATCGTGATCTCCTCGTCAAGGAGGTCATAAGGTATGTCAAATTAGGTTGTTTTGATACAACTCAAGTTCTTGCATGTGATTGAAATCGAAGGTTGAGCTTGATTATGTGTTGTAAAACATGAAATTGGAAGTAATGTGAAGTCTAGGGACAAACCCTAGATGATTTCTTGTCAAAATCTTGCATGTTAGTTGTAAAGATCAAAATCACTATAGTGAGTGATTAGTAAGTTAGTAGAACTTGATAAACACTAGGATTAAGATTCTTGTTCTAGTGTAAACTGAAATGGTGAATTAATCTCTGAAATTGTTGATGTTAAAATATGTGTATATTGACTAGTTGAAGTTAATTTGAGTGATAAATTCAAGTTATGAACTTGGTTTAGATCATGTAGAAATCTGACCCGCAAGGTGTTTGATAAAACGCCTAAATGAGGGTTAGAATGTTAAAGAATTCTAAAAACGCAGATTTGTATATGTTATGAATTTATGCGTTATAGCTTATGAAAGAGTTCTAATCTTGCTATGAATTGAACTCTTTAGGCAAGGAATCCGGAACGTCAAGTGGACACGCCGGAGGTGATACTCGCGGAAAAGGTGTGCTTTAAAGGTACGTGACTTTAGTCTCGTTGTATTATGTAAAAATGTTTAGTTTTAAATGTACAAACGATGTCGGATTGTAATTGATGCGTTTGATGTATCGTTAAAGTGGCGAAGTTCACTAGATCCTCAAACGGGTCAAAATAAACATTAGAAATTTGGTTTGGTATAATAATAAAGTGATGGTATTCACTAGATAGCCAAACGGATCAAAAATGTTGTTTGAAAATGAATCACATGAGTAGAGACTTAAAGGTCTCATATCTTACTAGGCGATAGATGGTAATACATCAATAAATTAGTCATGATATTTTAAGTCTACGAACCCGGTATATCGGGTCAAACAATAGAAGTTAATAGAAGGTGCCGTTTGAAACGGGATGCTTGAATCCCGAGAAAAAAACAAGTGTTTAACTCGGAGAAAACGCGAAGCCATAGAATGGCGCGTATACTCCAAGGTCATAAGCCCGGGTAATTGGGTAATTATGTCTAAAAGGTTTTAAGAATGGAAAAAGGGGTGCTATGCACTTACACTAATGGGTTGAATAATGGACATAAGGAAATTGTGAACCAATTGACGGTATCTCAGTTTCCGCGTTGTGAAATTTACATGGTTGAATCCGTAATTTTATTACGGACTCATAGGAAGAAGAATTGGCTAAATCGGATTAATAGGTAAAAAGTTATGACCTTCTATTGATGAAAAATAGTCAAGGGGCAGATGTGCAGATCCCACCGTAAATTACGGTCCCACCGTAATTTACGGTGGACATCAAAAAGCTTTACGGTATCTCCCCCTGTGTTACGGCAGACCAGATATGTTCAGGGTCTACCGTAACTTACGGTGACACCGTAAGTTACGGTGGAACCCTGAGAAATTGTATTTTGTTTGTTACTTTGAAATGTTAGTGTTCGTTTTTACGTAATGTATTGATGTCAAACTAATGTTTTAGTGTTTGACCTTAGGTATGGATGAATTTCTCCCGGATGGTGATCAGGCACTTTTTCAAGAACCGAACACGCATTCTGAAGCTTCCGCATTAATCTTAATCTTGTCTAGCCATAATCATGTTGTAAACACTTTTGTTAATCACGTTTTAAATCCCTTAAACTAGTGGTTAGTTCACTAGCAAGGGTTAACTTTTAAACTTGTTATCTTGGGATGTGTTGGTACTATCTCAAATGTGTATGGTTTAAACACGAAATAATTTGAAAACTCTGAAATTTACAAAGTTTCATGTAATTATTTTTATAATTTCAGTCAAATTATTTAGGGTGTTACATATATGCGGGTTAGACACAAAAAAAAAACACTCAACAAATGGCTACCATTTAAGGAATGTGTTTTGTGACGGCATCAGATTCCTAATTGATGGAGAAAAGTCTAGTGGCCTGAAAAGCTGCTTCTAGGAGGTTGTTAAGTGTTTTCGGTCGACGATTCCCTTCTTGGGTGGTTGGTTTGACCCTTGTTCCTGTAACTCGAATCCTA
The DNA here is from genome assembly GCA_030545235.1 of Helianthus tuberosus. Classification (NCBI taxonomy): domain Eukaryota; kingdom Viridiplantae; phylum Streptophyta; class Magnoliopsida; order Asterales; family Asteraceae; genus Helianthus; species Helianthus tuberosus. The sequence goes on along the minus strand of CM060438.1, from coordinate 215,531 downwards.
GCCCTGTATATCCCATTTTAATTTTGCACCATTGTGAACCTTACTCCTTTTTTTACTCTCTGATCGTGGTTCTCGGAATTGAAAAATCTTCGTAAACTAAATCACACGTGTATATGTTGACATTTAAGAGATTTACAGTTAAGAAAAGCAAGGGCAATGGTGATATATATGCGGATTAGACACCAAAAAAAAAACACTCAACAAATGGCTACAATTTAAGGAATGTGTTTAGTGATGGCATCAGATTCCTAATTGATGGAGAAAGGTCTGCTGGCAAGAAAAGCTGCTTCTAGGAGGTTGTCAAGTGTTTTCGCTCAACGATTCCATTCTAGGGTGGTTGGTTTGTCCCTTTTTCCTGTAACTCGAATCCTAGTCCGGTATATCCCATTTTAATTTTACACCATTGTGAACCTTACGCCTTTTTTACTCTCTGATCGAGGTTCTCGGCATTGAAAAACCTTCGTAAACTAAATCACACGTGTATATGTTGACATTTAAGAGATATACAATCAAGAAAATCAAGAGCAATGGTGATATATATGCGGCTTAGACACAAAAAAAAACACTCAACAAATGGCTACAATTTAAGGAATGTGTTTAGCGACGGCATCAGATTCCTAATTGATGGAGAAAGGTCTGGTGGCAAGAAAAGCTGCTTCTAGAAGGTTGTCAAGTGTTTTCGCTCGACGATTCCATTCTTGGGTGGTTGGTTTGGCCCTTGTTAATGTAACTCGAATGCTAGCACGGTGTATCCCATTTTAATTTTACACCATTGTGAACCTTACGCCTTTTTTACTCTCTGATCGAGGTTCTCGGCATTGAAAAATCTTCGTAAACTAAATCACAAGTGTATATGTTGACATTTAAGAGATATACAGTCAAGAAAATCAAGGGCAATGGTGATATATATGCGGATTAGACAAAAAAAAAACACTCAACAAATTGATACAATTTAAGGAATGTGTTTAGTGACGGCATCAGATTCCTAATTGATGGGGAAAGGTCTGGTGGCAAGAAAAGCTGCTTCTAGGAGGTTGTCAAGTGTTTTCGCTCGACGATTCCATTCTTGGGTGGTTGGTTGGGCCCTTGTTCCTGTAACTCGAATCCTAACCCGGTGTATCTCATTTTAATTTTACACCATTGTGAACCTTATGCCTATTGTACTCTCTGATCGAGGTTCTTGGCATTGAAATATCTTCGTAAACTAAATCACACGTGTATATGTTGACATTTAACAGATATACAGTCAAGAAAATAAAGGGCAATGGTGATATATATGCGGATTAGACACCAAAAAAAAACACTCAACAAATGGCTACAATTTAAGGAATGTGTTTAGTGACGGCATCAGATTCCTAATTGATGGAGAAAGGTCTGGTGGCAAGAAAAGCTGCTTCTAAGAGGTTGTCAAGTGTTTTCGCTCGACGATTCTATTCTTGGGTGGTTGGTTTGGCCCTTGTTCCTGTAACTCGAATCCTAGCCCGGTATATCCCATTTTAATTTTAAACCATTGTGAACCTTACGCCTTTTTTACTCTCTGATCGAGGTTCTCAGCATTGAAAAATCTTCGTAAACTAAATCACACGTGTATATGTTGACAATTAAGAGATATAGAGTCAAAAAAATCAAGGGCAATGGTGATATATATGCGGATTAGACACAAAAAAAACACTTTACAAATGGCTACAATTGAAGGAATGTGTTTAGTGTCAGCATCCCTAATTGATCAAGAAAGGTCTGTTGGCAAGAAAAGCATGCTTCTAGGAGGTTGTCAAGTGTTTTCGCTCGATGATTCCAATCTTGGGTGGTTGGTTTGGCCCTTGTTCCTGTAACTCGAATCCTAGCCTGGTATATCCCATTTTAATTTTACACCATTGTGAACCTTAATCCTTTTTACTCTCTGGTCGAGGTTCTCGGCATTGAAAAATCTTCGAAAACTAAATCACACGTGTATATGTTGACATTTAAGAGATATTCAGTCAAGAAAATCAAGGGCAATGGTGATATATATGCGGATTAGACACAAAAAAAAAAACACTCAACAAATGGCTACAATTTAAGGAATGTGTTTAGTGACGGCATCAGATTCCTAATTGATAGAGAAAGGTCTGGTGGCAAGAAAAGCTACTTCTAAGAGGTTGTCAAGTGTTTTTCCTCGATGATTCTATTCTTGGGTGGTTGGTTTGGCCCTTGTTCCTGTAACTCGAATCCTAGCCCGGTATATCCCATTTTAATTTTACACCATTGTGAACCTTACGCTTTTTTTACTCTCTGATCGAGGTTCTCGGCATTGAAAAATCTTCGTAAACTAAATCACACATGTGTATGTTGACATTTAAGAGATATAGAGTCAAGAAAATCAAGGGCAATGGTGATATATATGCAGATTAGAGACAAAAAAAAACACTCAACAAATGGCTACAGTTTAAGAAATGTGTTTAGTGACGGCATCGGATTCCTAATTGATGGAGAAAGGTCTGGTGGCAAGAAAAGCTGCTTCTAGGAGTTTGTCAAGTGTTTTCGCTCGACAATTCCATTCTTGGGTAGTTGGTTTGGCACTTGTTCATGTAACTCGAATCCTAGCCCGGTATATTCCATTTTAATTTTACACCATTGTGAACCTTACGCCTTTTTTACTCTCTGATCGAGGTTCTCGGCATTGAAGAATCTTCGTAAACAAAATCACAGTTGTATATGTTGACATTTAAGAGATATAGAGTCAAGAAAATCAAGGGCAATGGTGATATATATGCGGATTAGACACAAAAAAAAAACACTCAACAAATGGCTACAGTTTAAGGAATGTGTTTAGTGACGGCATCGGATTCCTAATTGATGGAGAAAGGTCTGGTGGCAAGAAAAGCTGCGTATAGGAGGTTGTCAAGTGTTTTCGCTCGACGATTCCATTCTTGGGTGGTTGGTTTGGCCCTTGTTCCTGTAACTCGAATCCTAGCCCGGTATATTCCATTTTAATTTTACACCATTGTGAACCTTACGTCTTTTTTTCTCTCTGATCGAGGTTTTCGGCATTGAAAAATTTTTGTAAACTAAATCGCACGTGTATATGTTGAAATTTAAGAGATATACAGTCAAGAAAATCAAGGGCAATGGTGATATATATGCGGATTAGACACAAAAAAAAACACTCAACAAATGGCTACAATTTAAGGAATGTGTTTCGTGACGGCATCCGATTCCTAATTGACGGAGAAAAGTCTAGTGGCCAGAAAAGCTGCTTCTAAGAGGTTGTCAAGTGTTTTCGGTTGACGATTCCATTCTTGGGTGGTTGGTTTGGCCCTTTTTCCTGTAACTCGAATCCTAGCCCGGTATATCCCATTTTAATTTTACACCATTGTGAACCTTACGCCTTTTTTACTCTCTGATCGAGGTTCTCGGCATTGAAAAATCTTCGTAAACTAAATCACACGTGTATATGTTGACATTTAAGAGATTTACAGTCAAGAAAATTAAGGGCAATGGTGATATATATGCGGATTAGACACACAAAAAAAACACTCAACAAATGGCTACAATTTAAGGAATGTGTTTAGTGACGGCTTCAGATTCCTAATTGATGGAGAAAGGTCTGGTGGCCAGAAAGGCTGCTTCTAGGAGGTTGTCAAGTGTTTTCGCTCGACGATTCTATTCTAGGGTGGTTGGTTTGGCCCTTTTTCCTGTAACTCGAATCCTAGTCCGGTATATCCCATTTTAATTTTACACCATTGTGAACCTTATGCCTTTTTTACTCTCTGATTGAGGTTCTCGGCATTGAAAAATCTTCATAAACTAAATCACACGTGTATATGTTGACATTTAAGAGATATACAACCAAGAAAATCAAGAGCAATGGTGATATATATGCGGATTAGATACCAAAAAAAACACTCAACAAATGACTACAATTTAAGGAATGTGTTTAGTGACGGCATCAGATTCCTAATTGATGGAGAAAGGTCTGGTGGCAAGAAAAGCTGCTTCTAGGAGGTTCTCAAGTGTTTTCACTCGATGATTCCATTCTTGGGTGGTTGGTTTGTCCCTTGTTAATGTAACTCGAATCCTAGCCCGGTATATCCCATTTTAATTTTACACCATTGTGAACCTGACGCCTTTTTACTCTCTGATCGAGGTTCTCGGCATTGAAAAATCTTCATAAACTAAATCACACGTGTATATGTTGACATTTAAGAGATATACAGTCAAGAAAATCAAGGGCAATGGTGATATATATGCGGGTTAGACACAAAAAAAAAACACTCAACAAATGGCTACAATTTAAGGAATGTGTTTAGTGATTGCATCAGATTCCTAATTGACGGAGAAAAGTCTAGTGGCCAGAAAAGCTGCTTCTAGGAGGTTGTTAAGTGTTTTCGCTCAACGATTCCATTCTAGGGTGGTTGGTTTGGCCCTTGTTCCTGTAACTCGAATCCTAGCCTGGTATATCCCATTTTAATTTTACACCATTGTGAACCTTACGCCTTTTTTACTCTCTGATCGAGGTTCTCGGCATTGAAAAACCTTCGTAAACTAAATCACACGTGTATATGTTGACATTTAAGAGATATACAATCAAGAAAATCAAGAGCAATGGTGATATATATGCGGATTAGACACCAAAAAAAACACTCAACAACTGGCTACAATTTAAGTAATGTGTTTAGCGACGACATCAGATTCCTAATTGATGGAGAAAGGTCTGGTGGCAAGAAAAGCTGCTTCTAGGAGGTTGTCAAGTGTTTTCGCTCGACGATTCCATTCTTGGGTGGTTGGTTTGGCCCTTGTTAATGTAACTCGAATCCTAGCACGGTGTATCCCATTTTAATTTTACACCATTGTGAACCTTACGCCTTTTTTACTCTCTAATCGAGGTTCTCGGCATTGAAAAATCTTCGTAAACTAAATCACAAGTGTATATGTTGACATTTAAGAGATATACAGTCAAGAAAATCAAGCGCAATGTTGATATATATGCGGATTAGACACAAAAAAACACTCAACAAATTGCTACAATTTAAGGAATGTGTTTAGCGACGGCATCAGATTCCTAATTGATGGAGAACGGTCTTGTGGCAAGAAAAGCTGCTTTTAAGAGGTTGTCAAGTGTTTTCGCTCGACAATTCTATTCTTGGGTGGTTGGTTTGGCCCTTGTTCCTGTAACTCGAATCCTAGCCCGTTATATCCCATTTTAATTTTACACCATTGTGAACCTTACACCTTTTTACTCTCTGATCGAGGTTCTCGGCATTGAAAAATCTTCGTAAACTAAATCACACGTGTATACGTTGACATTTAAGAGATATACAGTCAAAAAAATCAACGGCAATGGTGATATATAGGCGGATTAGATACCAAAAAAACACTCTACAAATGGCTACAATTGAAGAAATGTGTTTAGTCGCAGCATCAGATTCCTAATTGATGGAGAAAGGTCTGGTGGCAAGAAAAGCTGCTTCTTGGAGGTTGTCAAGTGTTTTCGCTCAACGATTTCATTCTTGGGTGGTTGGTTTGGCCCTTGTTCCTGTAACTCGAATCCTATCCCGGTATATCCCATTTTAATTTTACACCATTGTGAACTTTACGCCTTTTTTACTCTCTTATCGAGGTTCTCGGTATTGAAAAATGTTTGTAAACTAAATCACACGTGTATATGTTGACATTTAAGAGATATACAGTCAAGAAAATCAAGGGCAATGGTGATATATATGCGGATTAGACACCAAAAAAAAAAACACTCAACAAATGGCTACAATTTAAGGAATGTGTTTAGTGACGGCATCAGATTCTTAATTGATGGAGAAAGGTCTGGTGGCAAGAAAAGCTGCTTCTAAGAGGTTGTCAAGTGTTTTCACTCGACGATTCTATTCTTGGGTGGTTAGTTTGGCCCTTGTTCCTGTTACTCGAATCCTAGCCCGGTATATCCGATTTTAATTATACACCATTGTGAAACTTACGCCTTTTTTTCTCTCTGATCGAGGTTCTCGGCATTGAAATATCTTCGTAAACTAAATCACACGTGTATATGTTGACATTTAAGAGATATACAGCCAAGAAAATCAAGGGCAATGGTGGTATATATGCGGATTAGACTCCAAAAAAACACTCTACAAATGGCTACAATTGAAGAAATGTGTTTAGTGACAGCATCAGATTCCTAATTGATGGAGAAAGGTCTGGTGGAAAGAAAAGCTGCTTCTAGGAGGTTGTCAAGTGTTTTCGCTCGACGATTCCATTCTTGGGTGGTTGGTTTGGCCCTTGTTCCTGTAACTCGAATCCTAGCCCGGTATATCCCATTTTAATTTTACACCATTCTGAACCTTACGCCTTTTTTACTCTCTGTTAGAGGTTCTCGGCATTGAAAAATTTTTGTAAACTAAATCACACGTGTGTATTTTGACATTTAAGAGATATACAGTCAAGAAAATCAAGGGCAATGGTGATATATATGCGGATTAGACACCACAAAACACTCAACAAATGGCTACAATTTAAGTAATGTGTTTAGTGACGGCATCAGATTCTTAATTGATGGAGAATGGTCTGGTGGCAAGAAAAGCTGCTTCTAGGAGGTTGTCAAGTGTTTTCGCTCGACGATTCCATTCTTGGATGGTTGGTTGGGCCCTTGTTTCTGTAACTCGAATCCTATCCCGGTATATCCCATTTTAATTTTACACCATTGTGAACCTTACGCCTTTTTTACTCTTTGATCGAGGTTTTCGGCATTGAAAAATCTTCGTAAACTAAATCACACGTGTATATGTTGACATTTAAGAGATAAACAGTCAAGAAAATCAAGGGCAATGGTGATATATATGTGGATTAGACACAAAAAAAACACTCAACAAATGGCTACTATTTAAGGAATGTGTTTAGTGACGGAATCAGATTCCTAATTGATGGAGAAATGTCTGGTGGCAAGAAAAGCTCCTTCTAAGAGGTTGTAAAGTGTTTTCGCTCGACGATTCTATTCTTGGGTGGTTGGTTTGGCCCTTGTTCCTGTAACTCGAATCCTAGCCCGGTATATCCCATTTTAATTTTAAACCATTGTGAACCTTACGCCTTTTTTACGCTCTGATCGAGGTTCTCGGCATTGAAAAATCTTCGTAACCTAAATCACATGTGTATATGTTGACATTTAAGAGATATACAGTCAATAAAATCAAGGGCAATGGTGATATATATGCGGATTAGACACAAAAAAAACACTCAACAAATGGCTACAATTTAAGGAATGTGTTTAGTGACGGCATCAGATTCCTAATTGATAGAGAAAGGTCTGGTGGCAAGAAAAGCTGCTTCTAGGAGGTTGTCAAGTGTTTTCGCTCGATGATTCCATTATTGGGTGGTTGGTTTGGCCCTTGTTAACGTAACTCGAATCATAGCCCGATATATCCCATTTTAGTTTTACACCATTGTGAACCTTACGCCTTTTTTACTCTTTGATCGAGGTTCTCGGCATTGAAAAATCTTCGTAAACTAAATCACACGTGTATATGTTGACATTTAAGAGATATACAGTCAAGAAAATCAAGGGCAATGGTGATATATATGCGGATTAGACACAAAAAAAACACTCAACAAATGGCTACAATTTAAGGAATGTGTTTAGTGACGGCAACAGATTCCTAATTGATGGAGAAAGGTCTAGTGGCAAGAAAAGCTGCTTCTAGGAGGTTGTCAACTGTTTTCGCTCGACGATTCCATTCTTGGGTGATTGGCTTGGCCCTTGTTCCTGTAACTCGAATCCTAGCCCGGTATATCCAATTTTAATTTTACACCATTGTGAACTTTACGCCTTTTTTACCCTCTGATCGTGGTTCTCGGCATTGAAAAATTTTCGTAAACTAAATCACACGTGTTTATGTTGACATTTAAGAGATATACAGTCAAGAAAATCAAGGGCAATGGTGATTTACAGGCGTATTAGACACAAAAAAACGCTCAACAAATGGATACAATTTAAGGAATGTGTTTAGTGACGGCATCAGATTCCTAATTGATTGAAAAAGTTCTGGTGGCTAGAAAAGCTGCTTCTAGGAGGTTGTCAAGTGTTTTCGCTCGACGATTCCATTCTTGGCTGGTTGGTTTGGCCCTTGTTCCTGTAACTCGAATCCTAGCACAGTATATCCCATTTTAATTTTACACCATTGTGAACCTTACGCCTTTTTTACTCTCTGATCGAGGTTCTCGGCATTAAAAAATCTTCGTAAACTAAATCACACGTTTATATGTTGACATATAAGAGATATACAGTCAAGAAAATCAAAGGCAATGGTGATATATATGCGGAATAGACACCAAAAAAAAAGACTTAACAAATGGCTACAATTTAAGGAATGTGTTTAGTGACGGCATCAGATTCCTAATTGATGGAGAAAGGTCTGGTGGCAAGGAAAGTTGCTTCTAGAAGGTTGTCAAGTGTTTTCGCTCGACGATTCCATTCTTGGGTGGTTGGTTTGGCCTTTCTTCCTGTAACTCGAATCCTAGCCCGTTATATCCCATTTTAATTTTACACCATTGTGAACCTTACGCCTTTTTTACTCTCTAATCGAGGTTCTCGGCATTGAAAAATCTTCGTAAACTAAATCACACGTGTATATGTTGACATTTAAGAGATATACAGTCAAGAAAATCAAGGGCAATGGTGATATATATGCGGATTAGACAACAAAAAAAAACACTCAACAAATGGCTACAATTTATGGAATGTGTTTAGTGACGGCATCAGATTCCTAATTGATGGAGAAAGGTCTGGTGGCAAGAAAAGCTGCTTCTAGGAGGCTTTCAAGTATTTTCACTCGACGATTCCATTCTTGGCTGGTTGGTTTGGCCCTTGTTCCTGTAACTCGAATCCTAGCACAGTATATCCCATTTTAATTTTACACCTTTGTCAACCTTACGCCTTTTTTACTCTCTGATCGAGGTTCTCGGCATTGAAAAATCTTCGTAAACTAAATCACACGTTTATATGTTGACATATAAGAGATATACAATCAAGAAAATCAAAGGCAATGGTGATATATATGCGGAATAGACACAAAAAAAAAGACTCAACAAATGGCTACAATTTAAGGAATGTGTTTAGTGATGGCATCAGATTCCTAATTGATGGAGAAAGATCTGGTGGCAAGGAAAGCTGCTTCTAGAAGGTTGTCAAGTGTTTTCGCTCGACGATTCCATTCTTGGGTGGTTGGTTTGGCCTTTCTTCCTGTAACTCGAATCCTAGCCCGTTATATCCCATTTTAATTTTACACCATTGTTAACCTTACGCCTTTTTTACTCTCTGATCGAATTTCTCGGCATTGAAAAATCTTCGTGGTATACAATCAAGAAAATCAAGGGCATTGGTGATATATATGCGGATTAGAAACAAAAAAATCTTCGTAAACTAAATCACCCGTGTATATGTTGACATTTAAGAGATATACAGTCAAGAAAATCAAGGGCATTGGTGATATATATGCGGATTAGAAACAAAAAAATCTTCGTAAACAAAATCACACGTGTATTTGTTGACATTTAAGAGATATACAGTCAAGAAAATCAAGGGCATTGGTGATATATATGCAGATTAGAAACAAAAAAATCTTCGCAAACTAAATCACACGTGTATATGTTGACATTTAAGAGATATACAGTCAAGAAAATCAAGGGCATTGGTGATATATATGTGAATTCGAAACAAAAAAAAAAAACACTCAACAAATGGCTACAAATTAAGGAATGTGTTTAGTGACGGCATCAGATTCATAGTTGATGGAGAATGATCTGGTGGCAAGAAAAGCTGCTTCTAGGAGGTTGTCAAGTCTTTTCGCTTGACGATTCCATTCTTGGATGGTTGGTTTGGCCCTTGTTCCTGTAACTCGAGCCCGGTATATCCCATTTTAATTTTACACCATTGTGAACCTTACGCCTTTTTTACTCTCTGATCAAGGTTCTCCGCATTGAAAAATCTTCGTAAACTAAATCACACGTGTATATGTTGACATTTAAGAGATATACAGTCAAAAAAATCAAGGGAAATGGTTATATATATGCGGATTAGACAACAAAAAAAAACACTCTTTAAGTAATGTGTTTAGTGACGGCATCAGATTCCTAATTGATGGTGAAAGGTCTTGTGACACCTGTGTTACTTCAACCATTAAAAAAATTCCAAACCAATGAAATATTGTATTTCATACTTGGGATTTGTAAAAATATGTGTATCGTTTACACATATCAATTCTTGTTCGATTTCAAGCTCTAAATCGCTTTCTGGAAGGTTATACACGCACTGATGCGTAAATATAACCAGTTTAATGCAACGAACACTCTGGAATAGTGAAATAGGCTTAACATACCTTAAATAACCTTTACATAACTTAGATATAAGTTTTGGAAGGTTTGGTGTGGTGAAATCAAGTTTAATCGCTTACAGGGACTAAAGTTGACAAACTGCGAAAGTATGCCAATTTGAACTGTAACAGACATTCCGGAACATGACCATAAGTTAAACATACCATAAATATCCTTTACATAGCTTAGAAATAGGCTTTGAGGTGTTCGGTATGCTAAAATAAACTTTTGTGTCATTCAGGGACTAAAAGTGTCAAAAAGTGCACAAGTTTGCACTTTCGCGCATAACTTACGTTCTGAATACATCCGGACATCCAAAAATTTATGTAAGCACTATAATATGTTATTTTAGTGTTCGCCATAAGAAAAATCCATTCGTCGCGTCATTTTGATCGTTTTTCGCGCTTATGCGTATTCCATCGTAATTAAGCGAACATCGCGATCGTACGGCCAAACGAACCGACATCCGAGATATTTTTGAACACATTTTAAGTTCCCTATACTTTAACTTCATTTTAGAGCTTTGAAATGGGGTTAACGGGCCTTAAACGTGTCGAAAATGGGCTGATTGCAATACAGGGACCAAAAGTGTAATTCTGCCAAACCAGGGCCTAGCGGTGCGCTACACTTTTAACGTAGCGGTGCGCTAGGGGTCTGCAGACCAGATGCAGTGTATTTCACAGCTGTTTGCACATGTTTGATCCTCAACCACACATTCCTAATTATCTAGTCAGCTGATAAGGATGGAATTTTAGTCACCATAAGGTCCCGAAACTTGTACGGTTACGATTAAGGCACGTTTTCCATGAAACGATCTTAACGGTGGACCGAATACTATAAATACCCCATGCCCCCCATTGCATAACTTACAAGAATTCTGATTTGAGAAACTCTAAGTTGAAACCATTGTTTCATACCTGAGATTCTTGGATCGGGATTAGCATTCGGGGACCCTGGGTAAGTATTCTTTCGTTCTTTTCCTTATTTTATTGCTTTTCGAGTCAGAAAGTCAAACTTTGTTTGACTTTCAGCATTGACCAGCTTATGGTAAATGCGAAGTTCGTTTGAACTTCGCAACGTGAGTGTAATCACGTTGGTTATAGTCCCTTGGGACTATGCCTACTGATTACCACGTTGTCTAGGGTCGTAGGGTAAGCGATCTAATAAATCGCTTATACCTTCGAACCCGACCCTTTTGGTCGATCATTAGGATCCGACCAAACACATTAGGTGACCATAGTAGGTAGGGAATAACCTTCCGAGGTTATACCCTATGGTCACATCGTTTGAGTAGTTGTATGATAGGTAGTTTATATGCCTTAGGTAAATTACCAGAATACCCTTTTCATGTATAATTGGTAATTAAGCATATGTAACCTAAACTTTTGTCACATAACTGATGATGTAACATGTTTAGGCATATAACACTTGTCATAGGACTAGTTAGGCGGTCCGTACGCGTTCTACGCGCACGACGCGTTAAAGTAGCATAAGCTACCTAAACGGGTCGTAAGCTTTTAAGTTAGGTTTCATTTAGTATGTAGGCTTTGTTAAACCAAATGACACGAGTCTCTACACTCGTTTGGTTTACAAACCCTAATGCTACCCAATCTTCCGATCTAGGTCCGGTTAATTAACACAGTTACCTATATTAGGTGCCGTTTGATATCCGCGATCTCTAGCATTGTTTGGTTGTTACTCAAGGACTACTGAGCAATCTCAAGTGAGTACATAGACCCCTTTTTACTGTTTTCCAAACTGTTTTGGGGTGAAACACATGTGCCTACTTGTTACTTTCATGCTTTCCTGTTTTCACATCATATACCGACTATGTTTGTTAGTACATTATAGTACATGATTTTCATTACATTTCATGCTATGTATGTCCATTGCCTGCATACTTAGTACAATCGTTTTACATTACATTTTGTTGCATATGCTCATCCAGTATATGAACACATTATATTACATTTTGAACCGTTTGTATCTGTGAACCGTTTGTATCTGTGAACCGTTTGTATCTGTGAACCGTTTGTATCTGTGAACCGTTTATATCTGTGAACCGTGTGAACCGTCTTTAACCATACATAAACATTTCTACAACTGTTAAACATTACTTTGGTGGTTTGGTTTGATTAAGTGATTAAGTAACGATGCGTGTGTAATATGATACAAGCATGGTGGATACGCCGCTGGTACTTCCTATATATAAGTGTTTGTATGGTATTACATATTGTAGCGTTATTTAAATCATTTCAGTTTGAGACATATAACATTTTATACAAATAACATACTTTTTACAATACATTGTTTTACAAGCAACTTATCTTATACAAACTCATTTTACAATGGTTATTCATGTAACCATACATTATTCTCTTATTTATACATATCATCTGATCTTATCGTTTTTCAAATGATTTACAAAACAAAGCAAATTACAAGGTTCATGATTAAACATTTTCTCAAACATAAGTCATGAAACCTATTTTCACAAAACCTATGTATCTCACAGGCATTTTTATGCTGACGTACCTATTTTCACATGTGTTTTTCAGGAACTGTTGCATAAGATGAGCAAGATACACATAGGCAGACTTGGGCTTTAGTGACAATAAAAGATGCAAGACTAGTTAATTATGTTGTATTTCTTTGTTTGTTAAGACATTGTAACACCTTTAATCAATAAAACAAAACTTCATTGCCATGGATTTGAGACAATTAATTCTGTTACAACACTCCCCGATGTTTCCGGCACGTTTTGTATGTTCTACGTGGTCGGGGTGTGACAGAAAATATGGTATCAAAGCCAATGGTTATAGGGAATTAGGTTATTAGTAATGCTTTGACCTAGTCTATAACCTTCTTAGGACCCTAACGCGAGTTTACTTGCGTTTAGTCATAAAACAATACCGTCACCTATCCTTAGGCGACTACCACAACAAGAACATAAATTTCAAAACCGCTTTGAAAACTAATCATCTGTTCTAGGATGATTAATTACAAGGTTTTGAACCCTCTATTGTAAGGTTTTGAACCCTCTGTTATATGGTTTTGAACCCCTTTGAATTTTCAAAATCTCGTCAAGGTTTTGGGTTTTAAATAATGTGAACACGTGCAAACTGGAAGGGTGAATGCCTGTATTCTGGGTTTTCTGTCTAGGCAAGCACTTCGTATACATCTCATCAGACGCGAGACCAGTTGTGCTTACCTGGGAATTCTTGGGATGAGTGTTCACTTATAGGCGAGCATGTCTTCGCGATACGTTATATTGACCCGCTTACTTTGATTAGTCACTCTCTCATTTGTTTGCCTTTGGTAACAAACAAATGGTCATAATCTACATACCTTATCATTTTCTTTTGACTATCTTTCGCTTGTTTCCTCCTATGCCTTTCGTTATCTTCAAGATGCTTCTTTATCGCAACAACAATGTCCGAACCAGGTGCTGCAATTACCCAGCGAATAGGCGTCGTACTCCAGAGGACCGTTGACTTAGCTATCACCATGACTCGCCTCAGGGATGAAGCTGTATAAGGGAACTGCTCCTTGGTGCAATCAATGCCATCGTCATTATTCAAATCAAATACCTTGTTTCAAATGTACCCACGGTGGACGATGAAGACATTTGGTTAACATGTGCCGCTTTGCAATCCAAAGCAAAGCTGTTACAAATCCTGCTGCTTCTCAACCTTCAAACTCTGCTTCATATGTCGCTTGGCATATCTGGCGCCTCAATCTCATGAACTTTCTACCTTGTGTATCGATGTAAGCACACCCAGTGCAAGGTGTCGGAACACTAGTTACACAAACTCCAAAATCCATGCAAGGTGTCGGAACACTAGTTACACAAACTCCAAAATCCATGTAGGATCTTTTTATCCTCATAATTAGATCCTTGTGGATGGGTATCATTCATCGGAGTCCTTAATTGAATTCTTTGTATGATTCAAAACGTACATCACAATTCAATAGGGACAAAGCCGAATTTCTTTTAAGATTATCCTATCTTCATAGATAGATTCTTGAAATGATTAAGGTGCCAAATGAAATCCACGGATTGGATTCCTGGTGTGCTTTAAGTATCCGTGTCCAAAGATAACAAGTTAAAGGTCAAAATAAACAACTATGTGATTATGTGCTTATGTGTTTCCTTTTTTGTTTTTGGTGTAATTCAAATTCTTGTTATCCAAATCCTCGTAGAATCTTCCATATCTTCATATGAGGGATTCGTAGTAGGATACCCAAAGGTACAACATAAAATCCTTAATGGACTACTACGTTGTAGTTAAGCCCTTGGATTATATAGTACTACTCCATAATTAGACCCCTTGAGGGGTCTAGTTAAACAGATTGATCCAAAAATCTGGTCTAATGATATAACTGAAAGGACTCCTTGGTGGCCTAATTAAGAAGATCCTCTGGTGATCTAATTAAAAGGACCCTATGGTAGTCTAGTCACCGTCATCACAAGTTTGATATCCTTCCCCACAACATTACAAGACAAACTGTGCGGACTATGCAAGGAATTACGTAATTATGGATGCATACATAATTATGGAATTTAGTGCACAGAAACCACAGCGAGCCTTGTCATGTACCTAGAAGTTAACCCTATTCATTTCCAATTCTGATGAAGTATCCGTTGAGGAAAAATGAACTAGCTATTCATTTTTTACTTCTGAAGAATATCCGTTGAGGAAATGAATATCCGTTTATCCTTCATTTCCAATTCTGAAGAATACCCGTTGAGGAAAATGACTCCATTTGTGCATTTTCGTTCTGAAGAGTATCCGTCGAGCGAAATGAATATCCGTTTATTTAATCCTTCATTTCCGAATCTGAGGAAACAACCGTTGAAAATGACTCCGTTTGATCATTTTCATTTCTGAAGATTATCTGTTGAGGAAATGAATACCCGTTGTTTAATCCTTCATTTCCGAATCTGAGGAAACAACCGTTGAAAATGACTCCGTTTGATCATTTTCGTTTCTGAAGATTTGTCCATTGAGGAAATGAATATCCATTTGTCTATCATTTTCATTTCCGTTTCTGAGGAAGCAACCGTAGAAAATGACTCCGTTTGATCATTTTCGTTTCTGAAGATTTTCCGTTAAGGAAATGAATATCCGTTTGTCTATCCTTTTCATTTCCGTTTCTGAGGAAGCAACCGTAGAAAATGACTCCGTTTGATCATTTTCGTTTCTGAAGATTTTCCGTTAAGGAAATGAATATCCGTTTGTCTATCCTTTTCATTTCCGTTTCTGAGGAAGCAACCGTAGAAAATGACTCCGTTTGATCATTTTCGTTTCTGAAGATTTATCCGTTGAGGAAATGAATATCCGTTTGTCTATCATTTTCATTTCCGTTTCTGAGGAAGCAACCGTTGAAAATGACTCCGTTTGTTCATTTTCGTTTCTGAAGATTTGTCCGTTGAGGAAATGAATATCCGTTTGTCTATCATTTTCATTTCCGTTTCTGAGGAAGCATCTGTTGAAAATGACTCCGTTTGTTCATTTTCGTTTCTGAAGATTTTCCGTTAAGGAAATGAATCCCCGTTTGTTTATTCCTTCATTTCCGCTTCTGAAGAATACTCGTTGAGGAAAATGACTCCGTTTGTTCATTTTCGTTCTGAAGAATGTTCGTTAAGGAAATGACAGGATTATGCTTTACATATCTCTGGTGGTTATCTGACACAAAGTCACAAATGGACTCCTACGAATAAATTTCGGGACGAAATTTCCTAAAGTAGGGGAGACTGTGACACCTGTGTTACTTCAACCATTAAACAAATTCCAAACCAATGAAATATTGTATTTCATACTTGGGATTTGTAAAAATATGTGTATCGTTTACACATATCAATTCTTGTTCGATTTCAAGCTCTAAATCGCTTTCTGGAAGGTTATACACGCACTGATGCGTAAATATAACCAGTTTAATGCAACGAACACTCCGGAATAGTGAAATAGGCTTAACATACCTTAAATAACCTTTACATAACTTAGATATAAGTTTTGGAAGGTTTGGTGTGGTGAAATCAAGTTTAATCGCTTACAGGGACTAAAGTTGACAAACTGCGAAAGTATGCCAATTTGAACTGTAACAGACATTCCGGAACATGACCATAAGTTAAACATACCATAAATATCCTTTACATAGCTTAGAAATAGGCTTTGAGGTGTTCGGTATGCTAAAATAAACTTTTGTGTCATTCAGGGACTAAAAGTGTCAAAAAGTGCACAAGTTTGCACTTTCGCGCATAACTTACGTTCTGAATACATCCGGACATCCAAAAATTTATGTAAGCACTATAATATTTTATTTTAGTGTTCGCCATAAGAAAAATCCATTCGTCGCGTCATTTGGATCGTTTTTCGCGCTTATGCGTATTCCGTCGTAATTAAGCGAACATCGCGATCGTACGGCCAAACGAACCGACATCTGAGATATTTTTGAACACATTTTAAGTTCCCTATACTTTAACTTCATTTTAGAGCTTTGAAATGGGGTTAACGGGCCTTAAACGTGTCGAAAATGGGCTGATTGCAATACAGGGACCAAAAGTGTAATTCTGCCAAACCATGGCCTAGCGGTGCGCTACACTTTTAACGTAGCGGTGCGCTAGGGGTCTGCAGACAAGATGCAGTGTATTTCACAGCTGTTTGCACATGTTTGATCCTTAACCACACATTCCTAATTATCTAGTCAGCTGATAAGGATGGAATTTTAGTCACCATAAGGTCCCGACACTTGTACGGTTACGATTAAGGCACGTTTTCCATGAAACGATCTTAACGGTGGACCGAATACTATAAATACCCCATGCCCCCCATTGCATAACTTACAAGAATTCTGATTTGAGAAACTCTAAGTTGAAACCATTGTTTCATACCTGAGATTCTTGGATCGGGATTAGCATTCGGGGACCCTGGGTAAGTATTCTTTCGTTCTTTTCCTTATTTTATTGCTTTTCGAGTCAGAAAGTCAAACTTTGTTTGACTTTCAGCATTGACCAGCTTATGGTAAATGCGAAGTTCGTTTGAACTTCGCAACGTGAGTGTAATCACGTTGGTTATAGTCCCTTGGGACTATGCCTACTGATTACCACGTTGTCTAGGGTCGTAGGGTAAGCGATCTAATAAATCGCTTATACCTTCGAACCCGACCCTTTTGGTCGATCATTAGGATCCGACCAAACACATTAGGTGACCATAGTAGGTAGGGAATAACCTTCCGAGGTTATACCCTATGGTCACATCGTTTGAGTAGTTGTATGATAGGTAGTTTATATGCCTTAGGTAAATTACCAGAATACCCTTTTCATGTATAATTGGTAATTAAGCATATGTAACCTAAACTTTTGTCACATAACTGATGATGTAACATGTTTAGGCATATAACACTTGTCATAGGACTAGTTAGGCGGTCCGTACGCGTTCTACGCGCACGACGCGTTAAAGTAGCATAAGCTACCTAAACGGGTCGTAAGCTTTTAAGTTAGGTTTCATTTAGTATGTAGGCTTTGTTAAACCAAATGACACGAGTCTCTACACTCGTTTGGTTTACAAACCCTAATGCTACCCAATCTTCCGATCTAGGTCCGGTTAATTAACACAGTTACCTATATTAGGTGCCGTTTGATATCCGCGATCTCTATCATTGTTTGGTTGTTACTCAAGGACTACTGAGCAATCTCAAGTGAGTACATAGACCCCTTTTTACTGTTTTCCAAACTGTTTTGGGGTGAAACACATGTGCCTACTTGTTACTTTCATGCTTTCCTGTTTTCACATCATATACCGACTATGTTTGTTAGTACATTATAGTACATGATTTTCATTACATTTCATGCTATGTATGTCCATTGCCTGCATACTTAGTACAATCGTTTTACATTACATTTTGTTGCATATGCTCATCCAGTATATGAACACATTATATTACATTTTGAACCGTTTGTATCTGTGAACCGTTTGTATCTGTGAACCGTTTGTATCTGTGAACCGTTTGTATCTGTGAACCGTTTATATCTGTGAACCGTGTGAACCGTCTTTAACCATACATAAACATTTCTACAACTGTTAAACATTACTTTGGTGGTTTGGTTTGATTAAGTGATTAAGTAACGATGCGTGTGTAATATGATACAAGCATGGTGGATACGCCGCTGGTACTTCCTATATATAAGTGTTTGTATGGTATTACATATTGTAGCGTTATTTAAATCATTTCAGTTTGAGACATATAACATTTTATACAAATAACATACTTTTTACAATACATTGTTTTACAAGCAACTTATCTTATACAAACTCATTTTACAATGGTTATTCATGTAACCATACATTATTCTCTTATTTATACATATCATCTGATCTTATCGTTTTTCAAATGATTTACAAAACAAAGCAAATTACAAGGTTCATGATTAAACATTTTCTCAAACATAAGTCATGAAACCTATTTTCACAAAACCTATGTATCTCACAGGCATTTTTATGCTGACGTACCTATTTTCACATGTGTTTTTCAGGAACTGTTGCATAAGATGAGCAAGATACACATAGGCAGACTTGGGCTTTAGTGACAATAAAAGATGCAAGACTAGTTAATTATGTTGTATTTCTTTGTTTGTTAAGACATTGTAACACCTTTAATCAATAAAACAAAACTTCATTGCCATGGATTTGAGACAATTAATTCTGTTACAACACTCCCCGATGTTTCCGGCACGTTTTGTATGTTCTACGTGGTCGGGGTGTGACAGAAAATATGGTATCAAAGCCAATGGTTATAGGGAATTAGGTTATTAGTAATGCTTTGACCTAGTCTATAACCTTCTTAGGACCCTAACGCGAGTTTACTTGCGTTTAGTCATAAAACAATACCGTCACCTATCCTTAGGCGACTACCACAACAAGAACATAAATTTCAAAACCGCTTTGAAAACTAATCATCTGTTCTAGGATGATTAATTACAAGGTTTTGAACCCTCTATTGTAAGGTTTTGAACCCTCTGTTATATGGTTTTGAACCCCTTTGAATTTTCAAAATCTCGTCAAGGTTTTGGGTTTTAAATAATGTGAACACGTGCAAACTGGAAGGGTGAATGCCTGTATTCTGGGTTTTCTGTCTAGGCAAGCACTTCGTATACATCTCATCAGACGCGAGACCAGTTGTGCTTACCTGGGAATTCTTGGGATGAGTGTTCACTTATAGGCGAGCATGTCTTCGCGATACGTTATATTGACCCGCTTACTTTGATTAGTCACTCTCTCATTTGTTTGCCTTTGGTAACAAACAAATGGTCATAATCTACATACCTTATCATTTTCTTTTGACTATCTTTCGCTTGTTTCCTCCTATGCCTTTCGTTATCTTCAAGATGCTTCTTTATCGCAACAACAATGTCCGAACCAGGTGCTGCAATTACCCAGCGAATAGGCGTCGTACTCCAGAGGACCGTTGACTTAGCTATCACCATGACTCGCCTCAGGGATGAAGCTGTATAAGGGAACTGCTCCTTGGTGCAATCAATGCCATCGTCATTATTCAAATCAAATACCTTGTTTCAAATGTACCCACGGTGGACGATGAAGACATTTGGTTAACATGTGCCGCTTTGCAATCCAAAGCAAAGCTGTTACAAATCCTGCTGCTTCTCAACCTTCAAACTCTGCTTCATATGTCGCTTGGCATATCTGGCGCCTCAATCTCATGAACTTTCTACCTTGTGTATCGACGTAAGCACGCCCAGTGCAAGGTGTCGGAACACTAGTTACACAAACTCCAAAATCCATGTAGGATCTTTTTATCCTCATAATTAGATCCTTGTGGATGGGTATCATTCATCGGAGTCCTTAATTGAATTCTTTGTATGATTCAAAACGTACATCACAATTAAATAGGGACAAAGCCGAATTTCTTTTAAGATTATCCTATCTTCATTGATAGATTCTTGAAATGATTAAGGTGCCAAATGACGTACCTATTTTCACATGTGTTTTTCAGGAACTGTTGCATAAGATGAGCAAGATACACATAGGCAGACTTGGGCTTTAGTGACAATAAATGTTGTATTTCTTTGTTTGTTAAGACATTGTAACACCTTTAAATAATAAAACAAAACTTCATTGCCATGGATTTGAGACAATTAATTCTGTTACAACACTCCCCGATGTTTCCGCCACGTTTTGTATGTTCTACGTGGTCGGGGTGTGACAGGTCTGGTGGCAAGAAAAGCTGCTTCTAGTAGGTTGTCAAGTGTTTTCGCTCGACGATTCCATTCTTGGCTGGTTGGTTTGGCCCTTGTTCCTGTAACTCGAATCCTAGCCCAGTATATCCCATTTTAATTTTACACCATTGTGAACCTTACGCCTTTTTTACTCTCTAATCGAGGTTCTCGGCTTTGAAAAATCTTCGTAAACTAAATCACACGTGTATGTATTGACATTTAAGAGATATACAGTCAAGAAAATCAAGGGCAATGGTGATATATATGCGGATTAGACACACAAAAAAAAAACTCAACAAATGGCTACAATTTAAGGAATGTGTTTAATGACGGCATCAGATTCCTTATTGATGTAGAAAGGTCTGGTGGCAAGAAAAGCTACTTCTAGGAGGTTGTCAAGTGCTTTCGCTCGACGATTCCATTCTTGGATGGTTGGTTTGGCCCTTGTTCCTCTAACTCGAATCCTAGCCCAGTATATCCCATTTTAATTTTACACCATTGTGAACCTTACGCCTTTTTTACTCTCTGATCGAGGTTCTCGGCATTGAAAAATCTTCGTAAACTAAATCACACGTGTATATGTTTACATTTAAGAGATATACAGTCAAGAAAATCAAAGGCAATGGTGATATATATGCGGAATAGACACAAAAAAAGACTCAACAAATGGCTACAATTTAAGAAAAGTGTTTAGTGACGGCATCAGATTCATAGTTGATCGAGAATGGTCTGGTGGCAAGAAAAGCTGCTTCTAGGAGGTTGTCAAGTGTTTTCGCTCGAGGATTCTATTCTTGGATGGTTGGTTAGGCCCTTGTTCCTATAACTCGAGCCCGGTATATCCCATTTTAATTTTACACCATTGTGAACCTTACGCCTTTTTTACTCTCTGGACGAGGTTCTCGGCATTGAAAAATCTTCGTAAACTAACTCACACGTGTATATGTTGACATTTAAGAGATATACAGTCAAGAAAATCAAGGGCAATGGTGATATATATGCGGATTAGACAACAAAAAAAACACTCAACAAATGGCTACAATTTAAGGAATGTGTTTAGTGACGGCATCAGATTCCTAAAGAAAGGTCCGGTGATAAGAAAAGCTGCTTCTAGGAGGTTGTCAAGAGTTTTCGTTCGACGATTCCTTTATTGGCTGGTTAGTTTGGCCCTTGTTCCTGTAACTCGAATCCTAGCCCAGTATATCCCATTTTAATTTTACACCATTGTGAACCTTACGCCTTTTTTACTCTCTGATCGAGGTTCTCGGCATTGAAAAATCTTCGTAAACTAAATAACACGTGTATATGTTGACATTTAAGAGATATATAGTCAAGAAAATCAAGGGCAATGGTGATATATATGCGGATTAGACACCAAAAAAAACACTCAACAAATGACTACAATTTAAGGAATGTGTTTAATGACGGCATCAGATTCCTTATTAATGTAGAAATGTCTGGTGGCAAGAAAAGCTACTTCTAGGAGGTTGTCAAGTGTTTTCGCTCGACGATGCCATTCATGGGTAGTTGGTTTGGCCCTTGTTCCTGTAACTCGAATCCTAGCCCGGTATATCGCATTTTAATTTTACACCATTGTGAACCTTACGCCTTTTTTACACTCTGATTGAGGTTCTCGGTATTGAAAAATCTTCGTAAACTAAATCACACGTGTATATGTTGACATTTAAGAGATATACAGTCAAGAAAATCAAGGGCAATGGTGATATATATGCGGATTAGACACCAAAAAATCTCTCAACAAATGGCTACAATTTAAGTAATGTGTTTAGTGACGGCATCAGATTCCTAATTGATGGTGAAAGGTCTGGTGGCAAGAAAAGCTGCTTCTAGTAGGTTGTCAAGTGTTTTAACTCGACGATTCCATTCTTGGCTGGTTGGTTTGGACCTTGTTCCTGTAACTCGAATCCTAGCCCAGTATATCCCATTTTAATTTTACACCATTGTGAACCTTACGCCTTTTTTACTCTCTGATCGAGGTTCTCGGCATTGAAAAATCTTCGTAAACTAAATCACACGTGTATATGTTGACATTTAAGAGATATACAGTCAAGAAAATCAAGGGCAATGGTGATATATATGCGGATTAGACTCCAAAAAAAACACTCAACAAATGGCTACAATTTAAGGAATGTGTTTAATGACGGCATCAGATTCCTTATTGATGTAGAAAGGTCTGGTGCTACTTCTAGGAGGTTGTCAAGTGCTTTCGCTCGACGATTCCATTCTTGGCTGGTTGGTTTGGCCCTTGTTCCTGTAACTCGAATCCTAGCCCAGTATATCCCATTTTAATTTTACACCATTGTGAACCTTACGCCTTTTTTACTCTCTGATCGAGGTTCTCGGCATTGAAAAATCTTCGTAAACTAAATCACACGTGTATATGTTGACATTTAAGAGATATACAGTCAAGAAAATCAAAGGCAATGGTGATATATATGCGGAATAGACACAAAAAAAAGACTCAACAAATGGCTACAACTTAAGGAATGTGTTTAGTGACGGCATCAGATTCCTAATTGATGGAGAAAGGTCTGGTGGCAAGGAAAGCTGCTTCTAGAAGGTTGTCAAGTGTTTTCGCTCGACGATTCCATTCTTGGGTGGTTGGTTTGGCCTTTGTTCCTGTAACTCGAATCCTAGCCCGGTATATCCCATTTTAATTCTACACCATTGTTAACCTTACACCTTTTTTACTCTCTGATCGAAGTTCTCGACGTTGAAAAATCTTCATAAACTAAATCACACGTGTATATGTTGACATTTAAGAGATATATAGTCAAGAAAATCAAGGGCATTGGTGATATATATGCGGATTAGAAACAAAAAAAAACACTCAACAAATGGCTACAATTTAAGGAATGTGTTTAGTGACGGCATCAGATTCATAGTTGATCGAGAATGGTCTGGTGGCAAGAAAAGCTGCTTCTAGGAGGTTGTCAAGTGTTTTCGCTCGACGATTACATTCTTGGATGGTTGGTTTGGAACTTGTTCCTGTAACTCGAGACCGGTATATCACATTTTAATTTTACACCATTGTGAACCTTACGCCTTTTTTACTCTCTAGTCGAGGTTCTCGGCATTGAAAAATCTTCGTAAACTAAATCACACGTGTATATATTGACATTTAAGAGATATACAGTCAAGAAAATCAAGGGTAATGGTGATATATATGCGGATTAGACAACAAAAAAAACTCTCAACAAATGGCTACAATTTAAGGAATGTGTTTAGTGACGGCATCAGATTCCTAATTGATGGAGAAAGGTCTGGTGGCAAGAAAAGCTGCTTCTAGGAGGTTGTCAAGAGTTTTTGCTCGACGATTCCTTTCTTGGCTGGTTGGTTTGGCCCTTGTTCCTGTAACTCGAATCCTAGCTTAATGACGGCATCAGATTCCTTATTGAGGTAGAAAGGTCTGGTGGCAAGAAAAGCTACTTCTAGGAGGTTGTCAAGTGTTTTCGCTCGGCGATTCCATTCATGGGTAGTTGGTTTGGCCCTTGTTCCTGTAACTCGAATCCTAGCCCGGTATATCCCATTTTAATTTTACACCATTGTGAACCTTACGCCTTTTTTACACTCTTATCGAGGTTCTCGGTATTGAA
Source organism: Helianthus tuberosus (assembly GCA_030545235.1). Lineage (NCBI taxonomy): Eukaryota > Viridiplantae > Streptophyta > Magnoliopsida > Asterales > Asteraceae > Helianthus > Helianthus tuberosus. The sequence goes on along the minus strand of CM060438.1, from coordinate 191,348 downwards.
AAATCTTCGTAAACTAAATCACACGTGTATATGTTGACATTTAAGAGATATACAGTCAAGAAAATCAAGGGCAATGGTGATATATATGCGGATTAGACACCAAAAAAAACTCTCAACAAATGGCTACAATTTAAGGAATGTGTTTAGTGATGGCATCAGATTCCTAATTGATGGATAAAGGTCTTCCTAATTGATGGATAAAGGTCTGGTGGCAAGGAAAGCTGCTTCTAGGAGGTTGTCAAGTGTTTTCGCTCAATGATTCCATTCCTGGGTGGTTGGTTTGGCCCTTGTTCCTGTAACTCAAATCCTAGCCCGGTATATCTCATTTTAATTTTACACCATTGTGAACCTTATGCCTTTTTTATTCTCTGATCGAGGTTCACGGCATTGAAATATTTTCGTAAACTAAATCACACATGTATATGTTGACATTTAAGAGATATACAGTCAAGAAAATCAAGGGCAATGGTAATATATATGCGGATTAGACACCAAAAAAAAACACTCAACAAATGGCTACAATTTAAGGAATGTGTTTAGTGACGACATCAGATTCCTAATTGATGGAGAAAGGTCTGGTGGCAAGAAAAGCTGCTTCCAGGAGGTTGTCAACTCTTTTCGCTTGACGATTCCATTCTTGGGTGGTTGGTTTGGCCCTTGTTCCTGTAACTCGAATCCTAGCCCGGTATATCACATTTTAATTTTACACCATTGTGAACCTTACGCCTTTTTTACTCTCTGATAGAGGTTCTCGGCGTTCAAAAATCTTCGTAAACTAAATCACGCGTGTATATGTTGACATTTAAGAGATATACAGTCAAGAAAATCAAGGGAAATGGTGATATATATGCGGATTAGACACCAAAAAAACACTCAACAAATGGCTACAATTTAAGGAATGCGTTTAGTGACGGCATCAGATTCCTAATTGATGGAGAAAGGTCTGGTGGCAAGGAAAGCTGCTTCTAGGAGGTTGTCAAGTGTTTTCTCTCGAAGATTCCATTCTTGTGTGGTTGGTTTGGCCCTTGTTCCTGTAACTCGAATCCTAGCCCGGTATATCCCATTTTAATTTTACACCATTGTGAACCTTACGCCTTTTTTACTCTCTGATCGAGGTTCTCGGCATTGAAAAATCTTCATAAACTAAATCACACGTGTATATGTTGATATTTAAGAGATATACAGTTAAGAAAATCAAGGGCAATGGTGATATATATGCGGATTAGACACAAAAAAAAAACACTCAACAAATGGCTACAATTTAAGGAATGTGTTTAGTGACGACATCAGATTCCTAATTGATGGAGAAAGGTCTGGTGGCAAGAAAAGTTGCTTCTAGGAAAAAACGCCTTCAAAACTAGCTCCAGCTGAGTAACAGGAAAAAACATAACCCAAAAATACTTCTGCTGACTTGGTGAAACCCATCTTGGGTTTTAGGCAACTGATGAGGTACATCCCTTTATACGTTGATAACCCTTTTAGTTATTTGAGCCTTCAAAACTAGCTCCAGCTGAGTAAACACACCCCAAACAAAAATACTTCTGTTGACTCGGTACCTACCCTAGCCACCTAGAATGCCACCGTAACATCACCACCACCACCACTACTACCGTCGTGAACCACCACACCCCAAACACTACTATCCCCCAAACCTTGTACTACCGTCGTTACCAGATCCCAGGAAACCCCTGCAGCCGTCAACAACTGGCGAGACCACCATCAAACTCAACCCGACGAAGAAAAAAACTAACTGATGTGTTTCGGACCACCATCAATTATGTTCAGTTAAAAGTGTCAGAGAAAGACATCCACTCTCACAAAATAAAAGAAAAAGCAAGACAAACCTAGATTAATATAATTAATTATTTATAAGATTTCCAACAACTTTTTTATTTGGTTTAGTTCTATTATATTCTTTTATTTATTTTAATTATATTATATATTATCCCCAATTTTTTTAATTCTATGTTTCTATCTCATTCATTCATTCTCATCATCTCTTACCCAAGTAGTTGAAAACTACACTTCTAGTTCTCCTTCGAAACCTAGCCATGATCAAGAGAGTCGCCAAGACAACGGCAAATTGATAACCAAATTAACATAATTAAGCATGATAATTTACAGACGAACCAAACGCAAAAAAAGGGGTGGATATGATCAGTAACCTTCCGGATCCTATCATCCGCTTGATCCTTTCAAATCTTCCAACAACCGAATAAGCAATTCGAACAAGCATCCTGTCGACACGATGGAGGTATCTCTGGACCTCCATTCCATCTATAGACTTAGATTCTACTCGAATACTAAATCCCTCTAAGAATAAATTCAAAGAGTTTGTGTATTGTGTCCACACGTTTCGTTTAAGTCAATATCTTTTCTGGTTTGGTGCATTGTCTAAAGTGACTCTTTTCTTTGCAATTCCAATATTGAATATCTTTTCTGCTCTTTGACTGTCCTATTTTCTTGGATTTCTTCATCGACTATGCCCTCTTTCGTTTCTTCTACCTCTACTTTCAACATGCAATAAATAACTAGAACTAGAAGTCTCACCTTTACTTCTCCATCTGATATCTTCATTTATAGATGCGATTTCAGAGATGATTGGGTGATTGAGGGCATGAGATTTCGATGTAGAAGACGATTGTAGATATGTAGAAGAACAATCCGTTTGAATGCAGGATTTCAATGTAGAAGACTAACCAGTTCAGTCCTAATTTTTTCTTTCACTCGTATCAACCCGTTCCATCTTTTCCCTCTTTTTATTTTGACCATTATAAATCATGTGAGGTGTGATAATTTTATCTTTTAAGAAAAATAAAAAAAGATAATTGTATTTGAAATTGATTTGACAAGGAGAGAGATAATGATTGATGTGATGAATTGTCATAATTTTGATTTTATCAAATGTGTTTTACCCATTATACCCTTTTTTGACTTTATTTATTAACATTTCAATTTAAATCAAAATTACACTTTAAATCACAAGCATTGGATCATGTGAATCAATGATTCATGATGAGTTTTCTTAGTTTTCACTTATAGTTTGGTTGTTTTTTATTCTGCATCAAAATTTGTATATAACATGTAAACCATACTTTTGCTAAATTTGGAAGGAATCCACCTTCACAAGCAGAAAGAGAAATGAAAATGGTATTTGTTTTCCTCCTCGAATGATATACACGTATATACTTTCCACTTTAATTCATAGCTAACTAACTATTTACTTGTATATATGTAGTTGAAAACTCTGCTGGATGAAATATTTTTCAATCCATGTTTAGTTCATGAAGAAGATAAAAAACGAGAACTGCTTCTGCATGGATAGCGGATTCCGTTTGTGCTCCTATTGCCTGACGGATCATCACCACAAGATTTTACAGGTGCAAGCTGCTTTCTTTGGTTAGTTGATGATTAAGGTTATGGGGCTGTCTGTTTCGATCAGAGCAGCTCTGACTAAACCTATTACCCAGTCAGATATTGTTTGAAGTCTGACTAAGTCAGACTCATTTTGCCTACTTTTGCTCCATTCAGATTTGAACCAAACAGTCTGAGGTCTGACTGAATCAGAGACCAACCTCTTAATGGACCCAGTCAGATGCAAACAAACAACCCCTAAATCTTTTTATAAATTGTACTAACATACACTGTTCATTTATGATAGATAAGGAGGTATATGTACAATGATGTTTTACGGTTGAAAGATGCACACAAGATTTTTGATTGCTCTCTAATTCAAGTAAGTTGATATCATGCTTATTCGTATCATTATCATTCTTAGACCTTCCCACACCTTATCAATAGCTTCCCTATACGTGCAGTTGTTGTTGTATGGTATTTATAGTGTCTAAAGGTGAAATCACCATGGTTATATATATGTTATACTAATTTGTATGATCTTTTGTATTTTGGAGTTATGTCAAAGTACAACAAAAACAAAACAAATATAATAAACAACTCATCAATGAATTAGTATGATTAATAACAAGAAGAATTCCTTTATACTGTATATGCTTATGAATTATAATAATATTTAATAAAAATAGAGTATATATACCACATGATATCTTTGTCTAACCATAAGAAGGTACAAATTAGCCATTTAAGTTAATTAAGTAGATGAAACCCTGAGGTTATGTGGAAAATGAACATAAAACTAGTTCAGTACATCATTCTATGAAGATCATCATTAAAATCTAATCAATGCTCTTGCCGTTCCAACGTATCTACCATAATCAATATTACTCTTGCATCTTCTGCATTTTGTAGTTCATGTTCTTATATTTTTCTAAGTGTTGGTAATGACCGTCTTATATTTTTCTAAGGATGACATACAAGCCTTGAGTCGTAAAATCGCTAGAAACCGCGAAAAGCAAGACCAAAGGTAGTTGCACATAAATTGTTTGCACAAGTGCAACTACCTTTTGTCTTGCATGTAGCAGTTTCTACCGATTTTACGAATCAAGGCTTGTATGTCATCCTTAAAAGGTGAGCTCGTATATCCACTAAGGGCATAACAAGGCATTATACCAATACACTCTATTTTAACTTCAAGCCTAATCACGCCTGCCTAGTGTCACAAAACGACTCATGGGGGTTTAAGTTTCTTCTATACAAAAGCCGTTCTGTACATGTGCCACTTAGGAAGACGTGCCACATTTTAGTGTTGACACATCAACGGTTGGTATTCAACCCAGTTTACGTTCATATACGAATATGAGTAATATCTATCGACTTCGCGTCGGGTAGGCAAGGTCTCCATGTACGTGTGTGGCGTTACATCCCTACGACTTCAGTCACATCGGAAACGCTCGTGCCTAGCTGGTTCATGAGCCTATTATAAGTATTATTAATATTCTATTATAAGAAATTTTGTTATTTACCATAGCTCGGGTGAACTTGTGAAAGTAATTCACCCTAGCACGATGCGGCACGTCAACACTCGAAATAAGAAGTTTTGTTATTTACCATACAATCACAAGACATTAAGTGCATCATTAGCTCGGGTGAACTTGTGAAAGTAATTCACCCGAGCATGATGCGGCACGTCAACACTAATGCAATGCCCACATCAGCTCCAAATGTCCAAATATCACCATCATCTGTCAAACTTGTTTAGAGTACCGGTGCAAGACGATCTCGTTTATATATGTTTGTAGCATGGCACAGTTGCCCTACATTTAAATAAAAACTATAATCACAAAGAGTATACAAAAAATATAATTATAGCTACTAAATTGCATTATAGTCTTACACCTTGTAAAAGTTTGTCAAGTTTGCTATTTGAGGATGATGCTTGGGGAGGACCCGTTTGCTATTTGAGGATGATGCTTGAGTTCGAGTTGTATATACGCGAATTCACAACCCATCCCAACTTAAAAAAAGTATATTTTTAATGAAGTCTGTTTTTAATAAAATTTATGTCGGAATGTTCATAATGTTTTTTAAGAAATATCGTGTATCTAATTATTATTTTTAGTTAGAATATTAAAAGTTAATTGAATAATTAAGTTATTGGGAGTTAGTTTGGATTTTAATCTGGTTTGCTCCACCAACCTAGATTGCCAATCTTGATTGTTTTATTTTATTTTTTCAATTTCTTTTTTAACTTTGTGCCCACCAATCTCATTATGAGATTGCCAATGGGAGTGGTCTAACCATTCCCATCGTCAAACTAAAAGTTTGTTTGGTTTGCCACTTGGATAAAAAGACAAATGAAATTTGGATGGCAGGTCGCGAACCACCTCAATCTGGTCGGTCAATCAACCCCTTTTAGTCTTAGCAACCCAATCTTCACTACTTTTTATTAAATAAATAAAAATTATAATTGTTATTTTTAATGGGAATTAAATTTTACTACAGTTTTAAAACCGGTATACGTTATGAGATTGCCAATGAGAATTAAATTAACAATAATACGTTTTAACAATAATTAATGATATTAAAAATATTTAGTTTCGCATTAATGGTATACGTTAATTTCATTTGTACGTTTTAAAATATCAATGGTATACTAAAACTATCCCGATTTTGGCTTGGAACACTGCCCCCGACGATTTTTAGGGTGATTGGGGGGGGGATGCAAGTTGCCTGGCTGTGTGTGTGCATATTATTATATATGTGTGTGATATATATATATATATATATATATATATATATATATATATATGGAGTTACAACACTGTTACAACACTATTTGAGGATGATGCTTGAGTTCGAGTTCGAGTTGCACATACACAACTCCATGACCAAACAGAAGGATGATACTTGGGGAGGACCTGTTTGCTATTTGAAAGGTCGAGAACGAGCCAACTAGGCAGCGTCTCTTACGATCCCTCTCGACGTTCCGCTCTTTCGCGGATATGGAGCAACAAGTAAAAGACGCCCTGAACGACTTGGTAAAATCAAAGTGCCGAAAAATATTATGGCTTATATATATAGTTTACTTGATTTTTATATATCAAAATATTAGTTTCTAAGTTATTATATATATATATATATATGAGTAAACTACCATTTTGGTCCCTGTGGTTTGGGCACTTTTGCCATTTTAGTCCAAATCTCAAACTTTTTACATCTGGGTCCCTGTGGTTTGCATTTTGTTGCCATTTTAGTCCAAAACTCAAAATATCTCATTTTTTACTGTTTTAAGGTTCCTTTTTTGTCTTTATTTGCAGGGGTAGTTTGGTCATTTTAATTTACTCTTTTAAACAAAATTAATTATATATATTATATATATACATACAGACATTCACACACATACCCATCCTCTGTCTTTCCACACTCCTCATCCTCTCTCACTTCACCCCACTTTCTCTCTCTAAACAAACCTCCACCGATGAAGACGACGACGAAGACCTCAGCTTCCTCGAAGAACCAGAACCTTCACCTTCACCCACCTCAACCCACGATCCAGATCTCCCAGATTTCGACGAATTCGCCGGAGATGAAGATGACGAATTCGCTGGAGTGGGGTGGTGTTTGATGGTTGATGATGATGGTTTCTGGGGGCGGTGGTGGTGGTGGTAGATGGGGGCGGTGGTGGCTGGTGTTTGCTGCTGATGGTGTAGAGAGATGAGGGTGGTGGTGGCAGATGGGGGCGGTGGTGGCAGCCGCAATCACCGGCGTCATTCATCGTCTCCGTCAGGTATGTTCTTCCCTCGTTCTCTTTGATGGGGTTTTTGAATGATTCATGTTGCTGGTTTTGGTTCAGGTCAACATTGAAAATAAAAGTGTCATCTTTTTTGGTTTGGGATGGGGGTTATAAAAGGTCAGAGGATGCATGTTATCAGGTAAATGAAGATATTGCAGATTCAAAGTCAATGAGTTTGACTACAATTAGAAGTTGGATGCTTTGAATTTGATCATGAATTTGGGAAGTCAAACTCAATTTTGCAGGATTGATATGGATATAATCTGGGTCAAAATATAAAATCATCACTTTTATGGGTTCTGGTATAATAGTGTTCCGATTGCTATTGAGAATCAAATGCAACATCATGGGAGTAGGAAACCGTCTCCGTAAGCTGCAGATGTACCTGACTCGATCTGGTGTTTAAAGAACTCACCGATTTGCTTCTCGAACTGAAACCTTTTGCTTCTCGAACTGGAACGGTTTGGTCTGGACCGGCGGCGGTGACGGAGTACTCTGCCACACGGTGGCGCCGGAAATCGAAGACGCCGGAAAGAGAAGTTCAGATTGGATGATTTTGGAGAGTGATTTGGGGGGGTTTTGAATAGAGTTGTTTCTGCATTTTGGGGATGATGAACAACTTTTATTAATATGTTATATTAATTATTAATATGTTAAATGAAAAGCAAAATGACCAAAATGCCCCTGAACTAAAAGACAAAATAGGAGGCTGCAACAGTAAAAAAATGGGGTTTTTGAGTTTTGGACTAAAATGGCAATAAAATGCAAACCACAGGGACCCAGATGTAAAAAGTTTGAGATTTTGACTAAAATGACAAAAGTGCCCAAACCACAGGGACCAAAATGACAGTTTACTCTCTCTATATATATATAATTATATTTAATATTTAATTTTTCTTATAATTTGTTTTCACATTAATAACTTTTAATGTATAAAGTTTTATAAATATTATGGCTTATATATATAGTTTACTTGATTTTTATATATCAAAATATTAGTTTCTAAGTTATTATATATATATATATGCATACATATATGCTTACATATTAACTTTTAAAAGTTAATTGATATATGGAAAATTAACAAACTAAGTATTTAACTTTAAATTTCAAAACAACTTCTCTTCAAAATAAAAATATTAACTTCTCTAAAATTATTAAACGGGTTAACAGGTCGTCGGGTTCGGGTTGACCTGCTTAAGAAAATTAGTTTGATTATTAAGTTAATATTATAATTCTTTTTTTAGCAGATACATTGGGCCTGCGAAGCCCACATTCATAGTGCCCAAGTATTTGAGAGGCCAAAGTTTTTTTTTATGTATAAAAGAATTTGTATATATTATTGTGTTTATGACCCGTTTTGTTAAAAGAAAATATTAAAAAAACGTTTGGATTCTTTATTCATCCTTATATTAATAAAAATCGTCTTCGCCAACAAGTTTTATTAGAGCCAACTAAAACTAGCCATAAGTTTAAATTCGTCGGTTTCAATGATTTTGAACCAAACCCGCCGGCTCCAACAACTTTTTAAAAATAACTGCCATCCTGCCAAAACCAAGGTTGATCGCCCCCGCCAAATTTAGAACCAATTATGTCGGTTCCGATTACTTTTGAGCCAAATATGTCGACTCAGACAACTTTTGAATCAAACATATTATATAAGTTTAAAATTTTGATTTTTATATAATTAAATTTATTTTTTCTTATAATTTGTTTTTACATTAATAACGTAAGCCAAATCTGTCGACTCAGACAACTTTTGAATCAAACATATTATATAAGTTTAAAATTTTGATTTTTATATAATTATATTTATTTTTTCTTATAATTTGTTTTTACATTAATAACTTTTAATGTATCAAGTTTTATTAAATTTCAAATATACCATTGAGACGTCCTTATTTTTATATATCAAAATATTAGTTTCTAAGTTATTAAATATGATCCCAAACACAACAACTAAAACAATGATAATAAAAACCACCATGGCCACCACTGGTTTCATCGGAGAAGGTTTGGGGGTTGTGTACAATTGAGTGAGTTTGGTATGGGTAATTGTGATGTGTGTATATATTAATAATATTTTAAACATATTAATAATACAATAATAAAATATGTTAAATTTCAAAAATAAAACTCATACAATCATATAACTCAATTGAACGTATATAAGCCATTTATAATGCTAAAGGGACAAATTAAACAAATAAGGAAAAACACTTCTGTTAAGGAACAATAGAAAATAATCCCCAGTTTAACACTTGTAGTTGTATAAACTACAAAATTTCAATTCTCTTAATTGAATCAACCAAAACAAGCAAATTCTTCTTAAATCCCACCAAAACTCTAAAATCGTTCTCCAGATACTTGCGAACCACAGACACTTTTGAATGACAGGATTTTCAATGACCCGAAGTCAATAGATATTACTCATATTCGTATATGAACGTAAACCGGGTTGACCCGAAACACAACCCGAACACGACACGAATTTAAATGGGTCGACACGACCCGAAACGAATAAAAATATGGGTTGGGTTAAGCATATATGTATATATACATATACATATATATATATACATATACATATATATATATATATATATATATATATAATAACTTAGAAACTAATATTTTGATATATAAAAATCAAGTAAACTATATATATAAATATATTTATAAAACTAAAAATAATATTTTCAAGATATGTTTTTATTATTATAATATTAACTTAATAATGGTTATCGAGTCTTCATAATCAATCTTGTACTTTACTTAGCGTATCCGTACAACGTCCTCGCATGACACGACCCGTTTTCTTAATTAAACAGGTCAACCCGAACCCGAACCCGACCCGTTAAAATTTTTATTTAATTTATTACTAAGTCAATAGATATTACTCATATTCGTATATGAACGTAAAATGGGTTGACCCGAAACACAACCCGAACAACACACGAATTTAAATGGGTCAACACTACCCGACACGAAGTCAATAGTTATCTCAGGTTTTCGTTCGTGTATATACGTATATGTAAGCATATATATATATATATATATATATATATATATATATATAGGGTTGGGTTCTTTGCAGAACCCTTTCTTTTAAGAGAACTTGCAAAACCAATATGAACCACTTATTTTATTTGTTTTAAAAAAATATAAATAAAATTATAAAAGGGTAAAAGTGGTATTCTATCTATTATTTTTTCTTTTATTTATTACTTAACTAATTTAGTCTATCTTTCTTTCTTTTTTACTTCTTTAAACTTTTACACATTTATATATATCCAATAACTTAACTAAACTTCAACAGGTCCCTTATTTTTTAAATTTCTTTAGCATGATTAAAAATCGTACATATTCACTATTATCTATTTGAATGTATGTAAATGCTCTTCGTATATGTAAGTGTATTATTTGCATGTGTAACTCTTCAAACTAGTAAGGAATTTATTCAAAGACGAACGTCATACACATATACGTAAATAACGTAAATATGTTATTTACATATATGTAAACTTGATACTTATCATTTAATTTTCAAATTAATCATGTAATTACACATATGTAAATCTTTATACGAATCATTTGATTTCCAAACTGAACGTCAATATATCAAAAAGAAATGAAAAAAATTATACATTAGCTCAAAGACATAATTCAAATTTACATTTACACGTATGTTCATAGATGTCTTATGTATGTGTAGGAACATAAATTCTTATACATCTGCACGTTCAAAGCTGTTAAAATTTATATAGATCTTTTCAACCCACACGTCCATTTTCCCTCGCCCCTTTCTTCTCCATTAATTTTTGAAGTATTTCCAAAGCAAACACCTCAAATGATGAAAATCATGAAATAATAATCACTAAACCTGTCACGAATGCAAAAAATAAACACACCATCAATTTAAATAACTTTGATATTTAAACATGCATATTCGATTGTTAACTAACAAGTAAAATTAGAATTTACCTACACTTATAAAATAATTAAACTAAAAACAAACTAAAACTGAAACAATGACCATTTCTATGTGTAACCTTGAATTAGATATATGTAAGTTAAAAAATTACATACGTGTAAGTTAACCATTTGCACATATGTAAATTGTAATATGGGTAATATAACAAAGAAAAATATTGTTGACTACTTTCTTATTTTTAACCTTTGTTAATGAATGAATAAATTATAAACATCAAGTTAGAGATACAATCGAATACTTTGAAAAAGGGAAAAATAGAAAACCCAAACCTCTGTTGGTTTAATAGTAAATGAGTATTCCAAAATCATAACTAAAAGAAAAAATGGAGTTCCATTGAGGTATATGTCTAGTAAGTGGAGTAGTAGATCAATGAATTTTTTTTTATGTTAAACAAATATCAAAGAAGTAATTATATATAAAAACTGTAGCATAACATCAAATCAAATGATAAAGATAGGAAGAGAAGGAGCTTCATACTGCTGTTGAGAGATGTGGAGACGATGACGGATGAATGGAAATGGTAAAACAAGTTTCGTTTAAATTTAGATATAGATGGAGATAAATTTGGAACTAATTTGTTTTAATATTCCCAAAATACCCTTTTCTATTATTTAAAATGTCATTTGAAGTTTCTTTAATTACAATAATGTCATTATTATTTTAAACCATTGATTAAATGATCTAAGAGTCTAAAACAGTTCTGCAAGTTCTGAAAATATATTGGGTTCTGAAATGATCTCCATCCTATATATATATAGGGGAAGGTTCATTTGAGAAGAAAAATTTATTGAGAAGAAAAATAATAAAAGGGTACAATTGTAAAACATTAAATCGTTTTTTTCTCATCTCATTTATTATTATGTTTGACTAATTAATTAGTCATTAAGACTATAATCCTCCACACTAAATATTTTTGCCTACACACATCAAAAGTTATCCTACACATTTTGAAATTTATCCTACACATATTGAAATTTATCCTACACAACTCATAATTTATCCTACACGCCTCGTATTTATCCTACACTATAAATTAATTTTTATTTTTATTTTTTGTGAAAAATATATATCTTAAAAATAAGTTACAAATTTAATATAGTTAGTTATTAAAGATGAAACTACCAATTAATGATGTATGTAAATTTACTAATATACCCTTATAGTTACATTAAGTACAAATATTAAATGAAGTCTAATGAAGCATTCCTATTGGTTGAAATTTCTTCTTTTTTCTTCTTATAAAGAATTTCTTCTCATTTGAACCCTCCACTATATATATATATAGTAACTTAGAAAGTAAACTATATATATATATATTTATAAAACTAAAAATAATATTATCAAGATATGTTTTTATTATTATAATATTATCATATATTAATCAAACAATTGAAATTTAAAAAACCGCCTCCAACATCATCCATCATCGACCCTTTTCTAACATCATCGTAAAGATCAGAACAACTTTTTCAAATGCGTTCAACTCCACGAACCACTCGCGTCGAGAAGGAGAAGATTCTGGTGACTGTTAGAGTCCGTCCGTTAACACCGAGAGAACTCGCTAATTACAACCTCTCCGATTGGGACTGCACCGATTACAACACCGTCGCCTCCACAAATCTCAATGACGATCGACCAATTTTAGTATAACATCATCAAATGGAGAAGAATCAATGGAACCAATTTCAGTATGTTTCTCTACTTCAATCGCAATTTTTTTACATTGCTTAATTTGTTTCGCTTAATTATAGAAAAGAACTGTTTTCTCAATCGGCCCTTAACTTCCTGTGATGTTGTTTAGGGAGGAGCACAAAGTTTTAAAAAAAGGATTTAGTTGAAAAATACAAAGAAAAAAAGGAAATTGAAAAAATACCAGAAAAGAGCCAAAGAAGAAAACGGGTAATAAGACCCGTATAAGGTGTAGGCTAGATTTGTTTCGTGAAGTTTTGAAGAAAACACTAGAAGATCAGCATAAAATAGATGTAATTTTAAAAACCCCTTTTGCAAAGCTTATAGAATTACCCAAGTCTATAAGCCTAGAAAGAGATATTGTCAAGTCAATAGTTAGGAATTTCAATTGGGAAGAAATGACCCTAACTATACATAAAGAGGGTAATACCCAAGTCTTCCCTATTACAGTTAACGATTTTTATGAGATAATGGGTATACGAGATGGAAATGTCTCATCATCATCAACTAAAGAGAATGTCTCATCATCATCAACTAAAGAAGTGGATGCCGATCTTCTCAAGAAATATTGCAACTTGGAAAAAATGACAAATACAAGAATATCAATATTAAGACGGTTCAGGAGGAACTCGAGAAAACTGATGATGACGATGTTATTAGGCAAACTTTTGTCTTAATAGCATTGCACTATATTGTTTGTCCTGCTTCGGGGGGTATATTGGGTAAAAAGTATTTGTCGTATGTGGAGAATGCAAATAAACTTCATGAGCAACCGTGGGCAACTCTTGCTCTTGAATGTCTCAAGAATGGCATTCAAACATTTATTAAAGGGGATGGGATTGAGAAGAATCTAGGTGGGTGTGTCCTCTTTTTACAGTTATACTGTATGAATAAGAGAATGGAAGCGCTGAACATTTCAGAGATCAATGACGATGTGACTAAAGAGTTCTGCAATGGTTGGATGGTTAGTGAAAATATGTATAGTATTTTATTATGTTTATTAATATAATGACTTTTGTGATCTTTTTAACTGATTTCCCCCTACTTACAGATTGACCTTGCTCCCGAGAGTTAGAGAAAGAAAAACTTGGCAGAAAAGATTTGCAAAGACCTGAAACATATATCTCATCTTATCAAGGCTGAACCAGAAAATGTAGAGCTGGGGTTACTTTTGGAGCTTGATAAATTGAACGAGAAATTTAAGAGTTCGGTTTTTCTAAGAGTTCAATTTCTCCTCATGCTTGGAATATTGGGGAAGCTTCTACAAGTGCTACTGGGGAAGCTTTTACAAGTGCTGGATGGGGTGATGTAGTCATTTCAGATACTGATATTCAGATGCTTGAGCCTGGACAGTGGTTGAATGATACGCATATGGACTTTTACCTTCAATATGTGTTTAACTGTTTTTTCTTTTACCTTTGCTATTTGTTTAATTGATTTTGATTAACTTTTACCTTCGGTATGTGTTTTGGCTAGATATTTAGGGCGGAATGCATCTCCAAAAGATGGAGCAATAAGTGATTATCTCTTAGCCGGCACGTTTTTTTACTTGAAGCTGAAAGATGTTCTATCACCGAAGGTTAATATCATTTCTCCCACTCTATGCAGTTATAGCGGTCCAAAATCATATGGCGGTCAAGGTCCGCTATGTGATATATAGGTTATAGTGGTGATATAGCGGTAATTTTTATATCATGCATGATTATGTATTTATTTGTATTCCTTGAATAAGGAATTGCTGAAAACTCGTTTGACAAGTTAAAAAGGTGGTGGCGTGGAGACAATATATTTCAGAAAGAATATATTGTTATCCCAATTAGTGAAAGATATTTTTTCTAGAAAGAATATATTTCAGAAAGAATATATTGTTAGAAAAACATACCTTTCACTTATTGAGATAACAATATATTCTTTCTGAAATATATTGTCTCCACGCCACCACCTTTTTAACTTGTCAAACGAGTTTTCAGCAATTCCCTATTCATGGAATACAAATAAATACATAATCATGCATGATATAAAAATTACCGCTATATCGCCGCTATAACCTATATATCACATAGCGGACCTTGACCGCCATATGATTTTGGACCGCTATAACTGCATAGAGTGGGAGAAATGATATTAACCTTCGGTGATAGAACAACTTTCAGCTTCAAGTAAAAAAACATGCCGGCTAAGTGATAATAACTTATTGCTCCAATTTTTGGAGATGCATTCCACCCTAAATATCTGGCCAAAACACATACCGAAGGTAAAAGTTAATCAAAATCAATTAAACAAATAGCAAAGGTTAAGGAAAAAACAGTTAAACATATACTGAAGGTAAAAGTCCATATGCGTATCATTCAACCACTGTCCAGGCTCAAGCATCTGAATATCAGTATCTGAAATGACTACATCACCCCATCCACCACTTGTAAAAGCTTCCCCAGTAGCACTTATAGAAGCTTCCCCAATATTCCAAGCATGAGAAGAAATTGAACTCTTAGAAGAAACCGAACTCTTAAATTTCTTGTTCAATTTATCAAGCTCCAAAAGTAACCCCAGCTCTACATTTTCTGGTTCAGCCTTGATAAGATGAGATATATGTTTCAGGTCTTTGCAAATCTTTTCTGCCAAGTTTTTCTTTCTCTTCCTCTCGGGAGCTTGGTCAACCTATAAGTAGGGGAAAATCAGTTAAAAAGATCACAAAAGTCATAATATTAATAAACATAATAAAATACTATACATATTTTCACTAACCATCCAACCATTGCAGAACTCTTTAGTCACATCGTCATTGATCTCTGAAATGTTCAGCGCTTCCATTCTCTTATTCATACAGTATAACTGTAAAAAGAGGACAGACCCACCTAGATTCTTCTTAATCCCATCCCCTTTAATAAATGTTTGAATGCCATTCTTGAGACTTTCAAGAGCAAGAGTTTCCCACGGTTGCTCATGAAGTTTATTTGCATTCTCCACATACGACAAATACTTTTTACCCAATATACCCCCCGAAGCAAGACAAACAATATAGTGCAATGCTATTAAGACAAAAGTTTGCCTAATAACATCGTCATCATCAGTTTTCTCGAGTTCCTCCTGAACCGTCTTAATATTGATATTCTTGTATTTGTCATTTTTTCCAAGTTGCAATATTTCTTGAGAAGATCGGCATCCACTTCTTTAGTTGATGATGATGAGACATTCTCTTTAGTTGATGATGATGAGACATTTCCATCTCGTATACCCATTATCTCATAAAAATCGTTAACTGTAATAGGGAAGACTTGGGTATTACCCTCTTTATGTATAGTTAGGGTCATTTCTTCCCAATTGAAATTCCTAACTATTGACTTGACAATATCTCTTTCTAAGCTTATAGACTTGGGTAATTCTATAAGCTTTGCAAAAGGGGTTTTTAAAATTACATCTTTTTTATGCTGATCTTCTAGTGTTTTCTTCAAAACTTCACGAAACCAATCTAGCCTACACCTTATACGGGTCTTGTTTTGGTAAAAAATTACCGAAGCAATTAAGTGATCAAATTAGTTAAGTAAGGTAGTGTGCTTGAAATGTGTGTTGAAAATATGCTAGTTAAGTTATTTGCAAAAACAGTTTCAGGATACGGCCCAGGATATAGAGCTGTATCTTTGATCAAACAATGAGCGAAAATGTAAAGGGTGACACAGGATGTACGAGGAAAGCCCTTGATCAATCTAGATCACCGGCACAAAACCTCGGGAACTGACAATCGCAGCTGCCTTGTTCTTCTATTACTTCAACTATCAGGATACAGTGCAGGATATGATACGGATCAACTAGGTGTTACAATGTAATTCGAGTACAAGTGTTTGTGTGTTGTGATTGTTTGCTACCAGAGAGAAAAAGTGTGGGTAAGAGTGTGTGCCTTAATCTGATCCGATCAATCTATTTATAGTAAAAGGAAACTAACTAAACATCCTATTATTCCTGGATTCAGCGGATATTCCCTATATGAACGTTGCAGTCCTGGTCTTCCGGGTCCAACATCTATAAGCCAACTGATTTGCCCGAGTCTTGAGGAGAAGAAGTCCACTTGAACGTTGGAGACTCACACCTTCTAATCTGCACGTGGTTAAATCAGTTAATACCAGGATATCGTACTAGGATGTTACCAATATCCTGATCCGATATCCTGATCACAAATAAACAATCAAAGCCAGAATATTAGTCAGGATATCTGTTCAGAAAATAACCCATAAAAATTGTCCCCAAATATATCTGTTGGTATACCAATCCAACGGATATGTTTTAAAACTTTATCTCGTAAACCGAGGCAATTAAAACGAAATGACGATTGAGGTGACATTGTGCAACTTCCAATGCGACATTTACTCTTTACCCCCCCTATATCCAGCCTATATTAGCCGAGGGATTCTTCATTATGATCATCTCTATCTTCAAGCAAACTTCAGCTATTTTCTCTATCTCCCTTCCTTGTTTTCCTTGTTTAAATCACTTATTCTTTGGTCGAGATTCTCCATGGCTACCCGCACTAGATCCCAAACGGCGGATTCCGTTCCCCCCTTTCACAAGCAAAACCTGCTTAAAGAACCCTCAAAAGATGTGTGTTCATTCGATAATGCCGATATCGCGGCTTTACGAGCTTCCGGTGCCTTTCTTGCCGGGACAATCTTCCGTCCATTCGACCGAGAGGTCCGATCGGATTTTTGTTCCGACGAGTGGGTATACTTTTTTGCTTATCCTTTCTCCATAGGGCTTCAGTATCCATTTTCACCCTTCATATCTAGTTTCTTCGAGCTCACTGGCCTTAGCTTCGCCCAAACCATGCCCATGGTTTGGCGCGTATTAGTTACCCTGGAGCGGATTAAGGCTCGTCGCATGCCCAACTTGTGCATTGAAGATCTTCCGATGGCCTATCGTTTAAGATCCCATGGTTCCAGCCGGTTCCTTCTATTTTCTATCTCCAAAGATCCTCTCATTCTTAAGGCTACCAAGAACGAGGATAAATGGACAAGAAAATTCTTTCTTGTGAAAAGGGACTCCATTGACAAGGGTTTTGACCTTCCTAAGAGATGGTTGACTTCTGGTAGGATTTAGGGTTTTAGGAATATCCCCAATCATATCCTGAGACTACATCTTGAACTGATATCCTGATATGTTTATTTTTTGCAGCAAACTTCAAGGAATTAGCTCCCCCA
Source organism: Helianthus tuberosus (assembly GCA_030545235.1). Lineage (NCBI taxonomy): Eukaryota > Viridiplantae > Streptophyta > Magnoliopsida > Asterales > Asteraceae > Helianthus > Helianthus tuberosus. Next base: position 173,326 of record CM060438.1, on the reverse strand, counting down.
AGTGCCGAATTGGAAGGAAGAATAAAAAAAATCTACAAGCTTCCAGAAAGTGAAAGGACTTTTACCCTGCTACTTACAAGTCCAAGTCAAAGATCAAGTTCCAACATGTCTGGTAAGCATATTTTCAGAAATTATTTTTATTTATTAAACCGATTATATTTTCAAGTCTGAACGTATCTTTCCTTATGCAGTGCCGGTTATCAACCTTGAAGGCTTCCAACTCGACGAGTTGGATAGTTACTCTAGCCTCACACCTGCCAAGCAAGAATCCAATCCGAAGCCATCTGCACACCGAAGCCTACCGGTTCGAAGACTGCTACTGCTCCCAAAGCTCCCCCAGCATCCAGGACCCGGGCTTCCAGCTCCCGGAAGAGGAAGGAAGCAGATTACCCTGCTACCCCCCACGTGTTCCCATTTGAGAATTATGGTTTCACAGAATCCAGCAAATTCATGACCGGCTTCCTCAACCAGGTTAGTATCCTTAACCTATATCCTGCACCATATATATGCTGGTTATAAATGTTTATTAAGGCTAATACATGTTCTCTTATTTTGCAGGGTCTCGAATGTCTGGTATTCCTCTATGAATACGCATGTGGCATGAATGTCATGCTAGAAAGTAAGCTGAAAAAGGCCAAAGCCACCATTGCGGACCAAGCAGCGGTCGCCACCGCTAAATCGGAGCATTACGAAGCTAAATACAAGGCAATGGTCCAAAAGCACCAGTCTGCCATCCAGAAGGTCACTCAGGAGGCTCAAGACAAGTCCGATGCCGCCCAAGTTCAATATGAGCAGGACATGGCTTCATACCGGGAAAGCCTCAAGAATTCTGTTATCATCTCCCTCCTCCAGGCCAGACTGAAGATGGCTTACGAAGCCATGGCTATGGGATTTGAATTTCCTTCATGGAATATCAAGGCTTGGGATATGAAACTGAAAGATCTTGGTGGTAACCCTGTGGAGCCCCCTTCAAAGCCTGTTGCAGAGGAGCCCACTAAGGTGACCGAGAAGGTAGATGATGTTGATGCTTCAAAGGATGCTGCTGGTGATGCTGGAACAAATGCTGGAGAGGATGCTGGAAGGGATGCCAGAGAAGATTTTGCTGATGAAGTCATGATGGAAGAGGGTGTTGCCCCTTAAATGCAGTGAAGTGGGCAATGATGGATGTATGTGCCTAGGCCGGAGCCCACTTTTTTAAGTCTGATGGTCGTGATCTGTTCGAACAATTTACTTTTCATGTCTTTGAACAATTTACATTTCCTGCATTAAGACAATATGATGACCAAAGGTGGATGGGTCCTGGGTTTCAGGATGAAGCCCTTGGTCATCAATTAGTATAACCTGTTTTGAACAATATAACAGTTGGAGGCGGATGGGTCTCGGTTTGAGACGAAACCTTCAACTTTTAGGTAAATAAGGTAAAGAACTAATCGTGCTTTTGGTGGATGGGCCTCGGTTTGAGGTGAAACCAAAACCACAACTTTTGACATGTTAATAATATAACCTTCTTTCGACTTACTTGCTGTTGCCCTTTAATTTTTTGTCATGTATTGCTTAGTTTAAATTTCAGTTTTCCAAAATCAGTGTAATTATTTCCTGATGCAAACAGGGTTTTTACAACTCAAAACAATTCATATAAAGTTTTCAAAGGAAAAAGGTAGTTTACTTAGAATTTATAAACCTTGTTTCGATAATAGATTTTTGTCACGAACATAATTTTGATTTTAAATCCAGGTATTATACCCCAAATATTCCAACCAAATATCCTGAAACATATTCCGAAAGCACATTTCGAGAATATACCCTTAATCAAGATATTTAAACCTTTTCCAAACATAGTTTCAAAAGTTCACACGACTTAAGTAAGGTTCACAAAGGAAAGATCATACCAGGTATAGAGTGTAACCCTAGCATCGAACTTCAATCCTTTTGCAACTTCTTCCACTAAGATGTCCCCAGTCCGAGATACTTAGTACACTAGGACCAACTTTGATCTTTTGAGCTCTACACAATCGCCTCAGAAGGAATGTCCCCTGTGCATGAAGTCTTTGAACATTTAGAAAATTTTTGAATTTCAGTTCCAACTGTTTGGACAGTTCTTGTGTTACAGGGGTAAAACCCAAAAATATACTGGAGATAAGCCCTTAGTTTCCTGAGGAAAATCCCATAAGTATCCTGGGGATAAACCCATATTTTCACGCGCTACAGGCGGGAGTGTATAAACTCCAAGACTTAAAAAGGTGATAACCTTTAAACCTTAGAGAGTATGAAAATACCCTTTTGTGAGAGAGGGTGATCAATCCTCATATACCTTTAGGATCCAGGATATAGCCAACAATAACGAAATTGTCAGCCACTTTTACATGGACTGGTCCCGCCATCTTGAACTATTCCTGGATAACTTGCGCTCCAGGCGGGGTGTTTAAACCCAATTCGAGGGAAAGGTGAATACCTTTAAACCTGTGAAGGGATCAGGATCCCTTAAACGTGAGAGAGGTGGCCAATCCTCTAATCTTTCCAAGTATCATGACTGTGTATCCTGGAGCTATATCCCGAAGCATATACTGCAAAACAATTGTAAGCTAAGGTGGGTGTTAGCCTGGCTAACACCCCTCCGATGCTTAAGTCAGTAATGGCTTCATAACAATAAATAATATTAAAATATATTAAAAGAGATAGAATCCATACCATCCTGAGTTAGAATTTAAATTCCAAACTCACTTGAAATAGAGCTTTCGATGTATAGCATTCCAGGATCTTGGTAGCATATCCCCCTCCATATTCTTGAGTCGGTATGCTCCTTTTCCGGATTCTGATTCAATCTCATAGGGTCCTTCCCATTTCGGAGCCAACTTTCCATCAACAGGATTAGTAGTATTCTAAAAAGCCTTTCTCAATACCCAATCTCCAACCTGGAACCTTCTAGTCCTTATATTCTTGTTATATGCTTTAGATATCCTCTGTTGATATGCTGCCATCCTTAGCCTTGCTGCGTTTCTTGTCTCATCAACCGTATCCAATTCCTGGCAAAGGACTTCAGGATTCTGCTCAGGATCCCGGAGGTTGGATCTTGCTGTTGGTATCACCATTTCCGTTGGGATTACCGCTTTTGCTCCAAATACTAGGGAAAATGGGGTTTGACCAGTTGCACTTTTCACCGTTGTTCTATCAGCCCATAAAATAAAGGGTAGTTCTTCTGCCCATCTTCCTTTTTTAGCTCCTAGTCTCTTTTTCAGGTTTTTGACAATTATCTTGTTTGAGGATTCTGCTTGTCCATTTGCTTGAGGATGTACCGGTGTGGATGTGATCATTTTGATTCCCCAACTCTTGCAAAAGTCAGTAGTCCTCTTACTTATAAACTGAGATCCATTGTCACAAATTATCTCAGCTGGTACTCCAAACCTAGTCAGGATATTCCTTTTTATAAAGGATACCACTTCTTGATCTCTAACTTGAACAAAGCTTCAGCTTCGACCCACTTAGAGAAATAATCAGTCATTGCCAGCATGAAGACCTTTCCTCCTGGAGCCTTTGGCAATTTTCCTACTATATCCATTCCCCACTTCATGAATGGCCAAGGGGAAGCTATAGGATAAAGTGGCTCAGCCGGCTGATGTAATATATTACTGTGTCTTTGACAAGCATCACATCTTCGAGCATATTCTACAGCATCTTTTCTCATCGTTGGCCAATAATATCCTGTTCTTAATACCTTTGAGAATAACGACCTGCCCCCAGTATGGTTACCACAATCCCCTTCATGTATATCCTGAAGCACTTCTTTGGTTTTGGGATCCTCCAAGCACCTCAGATATGGTCCTGCAAGAGATTTCTTATACAAAACATTATTTATAATAGTGAATCGTGATACCTTCATTCTAAAGGCCTTAGGATTCTCATCCTTTGGGATGTGTCCTTCCTTGAGATATCTCATGATTGGAGCCGTCCAGGACTTAGGATCCTCTTCGGGATACTCATCATCAGGGTCCTAAACACTCACTACTTCCTTATCCTTAGGATCCGTCGCAGGATACAGGATATGTAATATTGGTATTCGGGTCCCTTCCGGTATCCTGACTGATGATCCCAGATTTTCTATGGCATCAGCTTCAGCATTATCCTCTCTTGGTACCTGTTCAAGTGTAAAGATGTCGAAATATCCTGCTAATTTTTTGAGAATTTCGAGATACTCGATTAACTTCTCCCCTTTAACTGCATAGGTTCCATTAAAATGGTTAGTGATTAACAAGGAATCAACAAATACTTGTAAACTCTTGATATTCATGCTCTTAGCCAATTCTAATCCTGCAATTAAAGCTTCATATTCTGCTTCATTATTAGTGACAGGAAACTCACATCTAATAGCCTGGGGTAATATGTCCCCTTGTGGCGATTTTAGTAGTATACCCAAACCTACACCTCTTACATTAGATGCACCATCAGTATATAACGTCCAAGATTCTAAGCTTTCTCCTAGCTGTTGGACTTCTAGGTCTACTTCACTTTGAATACCACTACTGAAATCAGCCACAAAGTCAGCTAAAGCCTGAGACTTTATGGCATTTCTAGGTTTATACACTAGATCATATGCACTTAATTTCACCGACCACTTAGCCATCCTGCCTGACATCTCTGGTTTCCTAAGCACGTTTTTTACAGGATAGTTGGTTTTAACATGAATCCTGTGTGTTTCAAAATAATGTCTAGGTTTCGTTGACGCCATAACTAGGGCTAATATTAATTTTTCTAAATGAGAGTACCTAGTTTCAGCATCTAATAAACTTTTACTAACATAATAAACAGGATATTGCTGACCTTCATGATCCTTTACAAGGACAGCACTTACTGCATTCCCCGATACTGCAAGATACAGGGATAATGGTTCACCATCCTCAGGCTTCATCAATAGAGGTGCAGTTGAAAGATACCGCTTCAAATCCTGCAAGGCTGCTTCATGCTTTATTCCCCATTCAAACTTCTTGTTCTTCTTCAGGATATCATAAAATTCCTTGCATTTTTCTGAGGATCTTGAAATAAATCTATTCAATGCTGCCACTCGTCCTGTCAGTCTTTGAACATCTTTCATGTTAGAAGGTGATTTGATATCCAAGATGGCTTTCATCTGTTCTGGGCTTGCTTCTATCCCTCTTTTAGTCACCATATATCCTAGAAACTTTCCTGCCCCCACTCCGAAATGGCACTTAGCAGGATTTAGCTTCATGTTATATTGATCCAGGATATCAAATGCTCCCTTAATATCCTGGAGGTGATCCTCAGCCTTTTTAGATTTTACTACCATGTCATCGATGTACACCTCCATAGTGTCCCCCAGCTTGTCTTTGAACATCATGTTCACCAATCTTTGATATGTCGCACCTGCATTTTTCAAACCAAAGGGCATAGCAGTGTAGCAATAAATACCTGTCGGTGTCATGAAGGCAGTATCCTCCTGGTCTGAAGGTTCCATTTGGATCTGCTGGAATCCTGAGGATGCATCCATGAAGGTTAACATCTCATGGCCGGCAGTAGCATCCACCATTGAGTCAATATGAGGAAGAGGAAATGGGTCTTTGGGACACGCTTTGTTCAAGTCTGTGTAATCTACACAAACTCTCCATTTCCCATTCTTCTTCTGCACCACCACTACATTTGCTAGCCATCTTGGAAACTTGACTTCTTTGATCATTTTGGACTTCAATAACCTCTCTACTTCTTCCTGAATAACCACATTTCGCTCCGGAGCAAACTTCCTTTTCTTTTGTTGGACAGGCTTGAATGACCTGTCAATACCGAGCTTATGTGTTATAATATCCTTGGAAATAACTGTCATATCCTCGTGCTTCCACGCGAATGTTGACATCCTGCATTTCAAAAAATTAGTCAATCGATCTTCAATATCCTGAGGGATATTGGTTCCCACGAGCACCGAGATATCCGGATTATCCTGATCCAGGATAATTTTCTTTACATCATGTTTTGAAGCCTCCATGATATCCTGGCCTCGCATCTTTAATTGCTATGCTACGCTAGGTTTTGTTGAGGATTTCATTGAAGAAGAATAACACTCCTTTGCTTCCTGTTGATCACTTTCCACCTTGACAACTCCCCAAGGAGTAGGGATCTTGATACATTGATGGTAGGTTGATGGAACAACTTTCATATCATGGATCCAAGGCCTACCTAATATAATATTATAGCAGGATAGAGAGTCCATGACACAAAAGCGCTGCATTGAGTTGACCCCTTGAATATAGACGGGTAACTTTATCTCTCCTACGGTATTCCTAGCTTCTCCACTGAAACCAACGAGCACAGTGGACTTCGAGGTAATATCCATCGGGGATACATTCATCCTCTTCAATGTTTCCAGCTGAATTATGTTGACTGAGCTGCCATTATCCACTAATATCCTGCGTATAAAATGGTTAGCAAAATATAACGTTATTAGTAAAGCATCATGATGGGGATGCTGGAGAGTATCCCTGTCATTATTATCGAACGTGATGACTTTGTCAGTCGTGAGGGTTGACATCCTTGTCGGCTTATCTCCCCTCTCTGCTTTGGCTTCCTTCGCGTGTTTTTTTGCCGCAGAATATGATGTGCCGCAGATGTCGGATCCTCCCGAAATAAAGTTAATTATTTTTGCATCCGCAGGAGGTGATGCTGCACGTTCAGGATCCTTCTCAGGACCCTTATTCTTCTTTCTTCCCAAGAGGTCCTTCAGATATCCCTTACTCAAGAGATAGCTTATTTCTTTTCTCAAAGCGATGCAATCCTCAGTAACATGTCCGAAATCCTCATGGAAAGCACACCATTTGGACTTGTCCTTCCAATCAGCCTTTTGTTGATTCTTTCGGGGCCATCTTGCTTTGTCTCCTAAACCCTGCATTGCATACATCAGTTCAGGTATGTTAACAGAAAAACAATATTCACACAACTCAGGATACTCCTCAGGATCCTCATCTTCAACAACATTCACTTTTTTGCCATCATTTCTGCCATACGGTTTAGAGCGATATGGTTTATACGAGGATTCTGATTTCCTGTTGGTTGACTCATAGGTTGTGGACGAATTCATCCTTTCTTGCATCTTTTTGTCATCCTCCAGGCGAATGTACCTCAAAGCCCTGTTACGAGCTTCGTCCAGGGATATCCAAGGATATCCAAGGATTCCCGACTAAACTTGTTCACATAATCCCTCAAGGATTCCTGAGGTCCTTGAGTTATCCTGTAGAGATCGCTGGTTAGTTTCTCAAAACTCCAGCTACAAGAAAATTGACTATTAAATAAATTAACTAAATAAGCAAATGAAGTAATTGAGTGAGGAGGAACGTTCAAGAGCCATTTTAAGGCTGATCTTGTTAAGGTAGAACCAAAACCCTTGCACAGGCATGATTCTTTAAGATCTGGAGGGATAGGGTTGATTTCCATCCTTTCCCTATACTGGGCAATATGCTCCTCAGGATCTGTAGTTCCGTCATAGAGTTTCATGTTGGGGGTTTGAAATCTTTTTGGGATTTCAGCATCACAAATAGGATATGCAAACTGTGATATCCTGTGGCTATCCTGGGACACTTCTGGGATTGGCTGGACCACCCCAGGCACACTGGATATCATGTCTTTCAGTTTTTAGAGCTCCATAGAAAATGCCGATGTCATACCTGCATCCTGCAAAGATCCAACACCATTAGTAGCAAGACTATTATTATTAGATACATTACCAGTTTGGGGATTCTGGCCAAATCCTGAAGCATATCATGAGCTTCTCACAGTTGATACTCTTACTGAAGAGGGTATCTCAGGAGTATGATTCTGGGAATGGCTAGGCACAATATACCCCTGGTTATCCTTAGTGTAAACTGCAGAACTGAAGTTCAAAGCCCTGGGTTGCAAGGGACTGACAGTATCTTCAGCAGGCCTACTTGGCCGGATTTCAAGAGTTGTATCTCTCTCATCAGCATCTGATTAGTTTCCTGCTGCTGCCTCATCTGTTCCTGTACACTACCAAACAAATTTAGAATTTCTTCGTTAGAAGCCAAAACAGGACCAGATCCCTGGATATTGCGAGCGGGGATAACATCCCGAGCCACATGACTTTCAGTTCCCTGTGAAGATGCTTGCATTCTCGGAGGAGGTGGTGGAAGCACCGAACCAATTGTTGTAGAGGTTGTGGCAGACACGGTGGCAGAGCTCATGTTTGATCTCGAGGCCATTGAAAATAGTGTAGCAAAAAGTTTTGAAAACAAAAAACCAAGTAATGATTTTGCAAAAGCTTTTAGTAGAAATAGCACCACTTGCCCCACGGTGAGCGCCAAATTGTTTTGGTCAAAAATTACCGAAGCAATTAAGTGATCAAATTAGTTAAGTGAGGTAGTGTGCTTGAAATGTGAGTTGAAAATATGCTAGTTAAGTTATTTGCAAAAATAGTTTCAGGATACGGCCCAGGATATAGAGCTGTATCTTTTATCAAACAATGAGCGAAAATGTAAAGGGTGACACAGGATGTACGAGGAAAGCCCTTGATCAATCTAGATCGCCGGCACAAAACCTCGGGAGCTGACAATCGCAGTTGCCTTGTTCTTCTATTACTTCAACTATCAGGATACAGTGCGGGATATGATGCGGATCAACTAGGTGTTACAATGTAATTCGAGTACAAGTGTTTGTGTGTTGTGATTGTTTGCTACTAGAGAGAAAAAGTGTGCGTAAGAGTGTGTGCCTTAATCTGATCCGATCATTCTATTTATAGTAAAAGGAAACTAACTAAACATCCTATTATTCCGGGATTCAGCGGATATTCCCCATATGAACGTTGCAGTCCTGGTCTTCCGGGTCCAACGTCTATAAGCCAACTGATTTGCCCGAGTCTTGGGGAGAAGAAGTCCACTTGAACGTTGGAGACTCGCACCTTCTAATCTGCACGTGGTTAAATCAGTTACTACCAGGATATCGTACCAGGATGTTACCAATATCCTGATCCGATATCCTGATCACAAATAAACAATCAAAGCCAGAATATTAGTCAGGATATATGTTCAGAAAATGACCCACAACAGGTCTTATTACCCGTTTTCTTCTTTTGCTCTTTTCCGGTATTTTTTTCAATTTCCTTTTTTTCTTTGTATTTTTCAACTAAATCCTTTTTTTTAAACCTTTGTGCTCCTCCCTAAACAACATCACAGGAAGTTAAGGGCCGATTGAGAAAACAGTTCTTTTCTATAATTAAGCGAAACAAATTAAGCAATGTAAAAAAATTACGATTGAAGTAGAGAAACATACTGAAATTGGTTCCATTGATTCTTCTCCATTTGATGATGTTATACTGAAATTGATCGATCGTGATTGAGATTGGTGGAGGCGACGGTGTTGTAATCGGTGCAGTCCCAAGCGGAGAGGTTGTAATTAGCGAGTTCTCTCGGTGTTAACGGACGGACTCTAACAGTCACCAGAATCTTCTCCTTCTCGACGCGAGTGGTTCGTGGAGTTGAAGGCAGTTGAAAAAGTTGTTCTGATCTTTACGACGATGTTAGAAAAGGGCCGATGATGTTGGAGGCGGTTTTTTAAATTTCAGTTGTTTGATTAATATATGATAATATTATAATAATAAAAACATATCTTGAAAATATTATTTTTAGTTTTATAAATATATTTATATATAAATATATATATATATAGTTTACTTTCTAATTTATTTTATATATATATATATATATATGTATATAATAACTTAGAAAGTAAACTATATATATATATATATATGCTTACATATACGTATATACACGAACGAAAACGTGAGATAACTATTGACTTCGTGTTGGGTAGTGTTGACCCATTTAAATTCGTGTGTTGTTCGGGTTGTGTTTCGGGTCAACCCATTTTACGTTCATATACGAATATGAGTAATATCTATTGACTTAGTAATAAATTAAATAAAAATTTTAACGGGTCGGGTTCGGGTTCGGGTTGACCTGTTTAATTAAGAAAACGGGTCGTGTCATGCGAGGACGTTGTACGGATACGCTAAGTAAAGTACAAGATTGATTATGAAGACTCGATAACCATTATTAAGTTAATATTATAATAATAAAAACATATCTTGAAAATATTATTTTTAGTTTTATAAATATATTTATATATATAGTTTACTTGATTTTTATATATCAAAATATTAGTTTCTAAGTTATTATATATATATTTTTATATATATATAATATTTTTATTCGTTTCGGGTCGTGTCGACCCATTTAAATTCGTGTTGTGTTCGGGTTGTGTTTCGGGTCAACCCAGTTTACGTTCATATATGAATATGAGTAATATCTATTGACTTCGTGTCGGGTCATTGAAAATCCTGTCATTCAAAAGTGTCCATGGTTCGCAAGTATCTGGAGAACGATTTTAGAGTTTTGGTGGGATTTAAGAAGAATTTGCTTGTTTTGGTTGATACAATTAAGAGAATTGAAATTTTGTAGTTTATACAACTACAAGTGTAAAACTAGGGATTATTTTCTATTGTTCCTTAACGTATAAATGGCTTATATACGTTCAATTGAGTTATATAATTGTATGAGTTTTATTTTTTGAAATTTAACATATTTTATTATTGTATTATTAATATGTTTAAAATATTATTAATATATACACACATCACAATTACCCATACCAAACTCACTCAATTGTACACAACCCCCAAACCTTCTCCGATGGAACCTTCTCCGATGGAACCTTCTCCGATGAAACCAGTGGTGGCCATGGTGGTTTTTATTATCATTGTTTTAGTTGTTGTGTTTGGGATCATATATAATAACTTAGAAACTAATATTTTGATATATAAAAATAAGGACGTCTCAATGGTATATTTGAAATTTTATAAAACTTGATACATTAAAAGTTATTAATGTAAAAACAAATTATAAGAAAAAATAAATATAATTATATAAAAATCAAAATTTTAAACTTATATAATATGTTTGATTCAAAAGTTGTCTGAGTCGACAGATTTGGCTTACGTTATTAATGTAAAAACAAATTATAAGAAAAAATAAATATAATTATATAAAAATCAAAAATTTAAACTTATATAATATGTTTGATTCAAAAGTTGTCCGAGTCGACAGATTTGGCTCAAAAGTAATCGGAACCGACATAATTGGTTCTAAATTTGGCGGGGGCGATCAACCTTGGTTTTTGCAGCATGGCGGTTTTTTTTTCAAAAGTTGTTGGAGCCGACGGGTTTGGTTCAAAATCATTGAAACCGACGAATTTAAACTTATGGCTAGTTTTAGTTAGCTCTAATAAAACTTGTTGGCGAAGAAGATTTTTATTAATATAAGGATGAATAAAGAATCCAAACGTTTTTTTAATATTTTCTTTTAACAAAACGGGTCATAAACACAATAATATATACAAATTCTTTTATATATAAAAAAAAACTTTGGCCTCTCAAATACTTGGGCAATATGAATGTGGGCTTCGCAGGCCCAATGTATCTGTTAAAAAAAAGAATTATAATATTAACTTGATAATCAAACTAATTTTCTTAAGCAGGTCAACCCGAACCCCACGACCTGTTAACCCGTTTAATAATTTTAGAGAAGTTAATATTTTTATTTTAAAGAGAAGTTGTTTTGAAATTTAAAGTTAAATACTTAGTTTGTTAATTTTTCATATATCAATTAACTTTTAAAAGTTAATATGTAAGCATATATGTATGCATATATATATATATATATATAATAACTTAGAAACTAATATTTTGATATATAAAAATCAAGTAAACTATATATATAAGCCATAATATTTATAAAACTATATACATTAAAAGTTATTAATGTGAAAACAAATTATAAGAAAAATTAAATATAATTATATATATATATATATATAATAACTTAGAAACTAATATTTTGATATATAAAAATCAAGTAAACTATATATATAAGCCATAATATTTTTCGGCACTTTGATTTTACGAAGTCGTTCAGGGCGTCTTTTACTTGTTGCTCCATATCCGCGAAACAGCGGAACGTCGAGAGGGATCGTAAGAGACACTGCCTAGTTGGTTGGATCTCGACCTTTCAAATAGCAAACAGGTCCTCCCCAAGCATCATCCTTTTGTTTGGTCATGGAGTTGTATATGTGCAACTCGAACTCAAGCATCATCCTCAAATAGTGTTGTAACTCCATATATATATATATATATATAACACATATATAATAATATGCACACACACAGCCAGGCAACTTGCATTCCTCCCCCCCCCAATCGCCCTAAAAATCGTCGGGGGCGGTGTTCCAAGCCAAAATCGGGATAGTTTTAGTATACCATTGATATTTTAAAACATACAAATGAAATTAACGTATACCATTAATGCGAAACTAAAGATTTTTAATATCATTAATTTTTGTTAAAACGTATTATTGTTAATTTAATTCTCATTGGCAATCTCATAACGTATACCAGTTTTAAAACTGTAGTAAAATTTAATTCCCATTAAAAATAACAATTATAATTTTTATTTATTTAATAAAAAGTAGTGAAGGTTGGGATGCTAAGACTAAAATGGGTTGATTGACCGACCGGATTGAGGTGGTTCGCGACCTGCCTCCAAATTTCATTTGTCTTTTTATCCAAGTGGCAAACCAAACAAACTTTTAGTTTGGCGATGGGAATGGTTAGACTACTCCCATTGGCAATCTCATAATGAGATTGGTGGGCCCAAAGTTAAAAAAGAAATTGAAAAAATAAAATATTGGCAATCTAGGTTGGTGGAGCAAACCAGATTAAAATCCAAACTAACTCCCAATAACTTAATTATTCAATTAACTTTTAATATTCTAACTAAAAATAATAATTAGATACACGATATTTCTTAAAAAAATATGAACATTCCGACATAAATTTTATTAAAAACAGACTTCGTTAAAAATATACTTTTTTTTAAGTTGGGATGGGTTGTGAATTCGCGTATATACAACTCGAACTCAAGCATCATCCTCAAATAGCAAACGGGTCCTCCCCAAGCATCATCCTCAAATAGCAAACTTGACAAACTTTTACAAGGTGTAAGACTATAATGCAATTTAGTATCTATAATTATATTTTTTATATACTCTTTGTGATTATAGTTTTTACTTAAATGTAGGGCGACTGTGCCATGCTACAAACATATATAAACGAGATCGTCTTGCACCGGTACTCTAAACAAGTTTGACAGATGATGGTGATATTTGGACATTTGGAGCTAATGTGAGTAGTGCATTAGTGTTGACGTGCCGCATCATGCTCGGGTGAATTACTTTCACAAGTTCACCCGAGCTAATGATGCACTTAATGTCTTGTGATTGTATGGTAAATAACAAAATTTCTTATTTCGAGTGTTGACGTGCCGCATCGTGCTAGGGTGAATTACTTTCACAAGTTCACCCGAGCTATGGTAAATAACAAAATTTCTTATAATATGTCGCAACCCCCGATCCCTGATTCCCGGGAACGGGCGGACGCGTTCTCAGAGTTTCGGTGGTATCAGTTATTTAATCTTGCAGCGGAATTTACATCAGGACGGTAGTTAAGAAATGTTTATCAGAGTAAAACCACCATATTTAATATTAATAATCACATGGGTAAAACCCAAGTTTCTTATTACAATACATTTATAGGGACAAACCCTATTTTATTGAATTTTTAAAACATCGTTTATTTGGTAACTTTTATAGCCACATTATCTCAAGCCTTCAGTGCTCTCCAGCTGGCTTTTATTAGTTGGCTGTCACATTGGGTTACCTGAAACGTGTTTTAAAAACATTTGTCAGTCGGAAATACTGGTGAGTGAATCCCAGTTTAATCAAGTTTCAACAAAAAGTCACAGTGAACAGTATTGAGAGCGATCACATTGTTTATGTCTACACAATTACTCCATTAGTATTGTCAACCCTGACTTGTGGGTCATATTACCCATTGGCTAACTCATTGTCCAATGGTAACGTATTGTCATCCTCGACTTACTACTCACAGTGTAGTACATTTTGTATACAAAACCCCAACATACCGGCAGTAATTGAAGAACTACAAAGACTCAATCACTGCTAAATTTCATTGTAAAACATTTAAGGTTTGGTAAAACATTACCAAAAAGATTAACAAAAAAGAGGATAAACTCACATTGCTATCTTAGGCTTCTCGTAAGGGTTTCCTGGATATAATCTATAATTTATACAAATGTACATTGGTTAGTATCATAACCCTTTGAAAATATTAATGATACCCTCCTCGAGACGGTATTCCAACAACTACGTCGGGCAGAACCACGACAGTTGTTACGGAACCCTAAATCAATCGGGCAGCGTAACTATTACGAAACTGGGGTTAGAATACTTACAACGGAGCAGAACCTCGCTAATTAGGGGTATAATCTCCGACTATAATGCCTCTTCTACAGAAATGGTGATTTGAGAATTGAGAATGAGCGACGGAAAACGAAAACTGATGCGTTCTATTTATAGTTGTAAAACCCGACTCTCACGTGGCCCGCGTAAAGCACAGGCCAGGGTTACGCGGCCCGCGTCAACCTTGGTCAACATATAGCTTAGCTGATTCGATGTGTAGGTCCGCCACGATGTTGACACGTGTCAGCACCGGATGTCTCCGCGTTTAATGATCTCTCGCGGCCCGCGTCAATGTAAGCTTAAGCTTACGCGGCCCGCTTGAACTAAAGAAACCAGCGGAGTCCGTTTCAAACCTTGATACCGCCCGCGTAAAAGCATGGGGTAGGTCTACGCGGCCCGCCTCAGCTTAATATTTTATGATTTTAATTTATTTTATAAACTATAACTTATTTCGGGCTCGATTTTCACATACGAGTTGTATTTCAAGACATATAAGGGTATTTTAACATATAATAGGGTGTCGAAAATATTATGAGAGTGTTGGTTTTACCGAGGGTTGTTACATTCTCCCCACCTTGTTTTAGAGCTCGTCCTCGAGTTCTACTGGAACAAATGCGGATATTTCTTTTGCATTTCTGACCCGAGTTCCCATGTGTACTTAGGTCCTCTTTTGGAGTCCCACTTCACTTTGACTAGAACTAGTCTCTTGTGCTTGAGATTCTTGACTTTTTTGTCTTCAATCTGTAGAGGCCTTTCTACAAA
This sequence comes from Helianthus tuberosus, assembly GCA_030545235.1. Classification (NCBI taxonomy): domain Eukaryota; kingdom Viridiplantae; phylum Streptophyta; class Magnoliopsida; order Asterales; family Asteraceae; genus Helianthus; species Helianthus tuberosus. Next base: position 158,182 of record CM060438.1, on the reverse strand, counting down.
CTTAACTTGTTCATTTACCTCTATATCCTTAAGAGGTACTATCAGCGATTCATCAGCTAAACACTTTTTAAGATTTGATACATGAAAAACATCATGTATTCCTGCCATTTCCTCTGGCAGTTGTAGCTGATAGGCTACGGGTCCTATTCTTCTAATAATCTTAAAAGGTCCAACAAACCTGGGACGTAACTTCCCTCGTTTGATGAATCTTACTAATCCTTTCCAAGGAGAGACTTTCAATAATACTGTATCTCCTACTTGGAATTCCAACGGCTTGCGTCGGTTATCAGCATAGCTCTTCTGTCGATCATGTACTGCTTTCCGTCGTTCCTTGACTTGAATAATTTTGTCGGTTGTCTCTTGCACTATCTCAAGTCCAGATAGTTGCTTTTCCCCAATTTCTGCCCAACAGACTGGGGTTCGGCACTTTCGCCCATAAAGTGCTTCGAATGGTGCAGCGTTTATACTTGTGTGATAACTATTATTATAAGAAAATTCTATTAAAGGTAAGTGATCGTCCCAATTACCTCCGAAGTCACAAGCTCTAAGCATGTCTTCCATTGTCTGAATTATCCTTTCACTTTGTCCATCCGTTTGAGGATGATAAGCTGTGATCAATTTTAACTTGGTTCCCATTGCCTTTTGGAAACTTGACCAAAAATGAGAGGTAAATCGGCTATCCCTATCAGACACAATTGATAAAGGAATGCCATGTAAAGAAACAATTTCATTTACATACAATTTAGCTAATTGTTCCATACTAATTGTTTCCTTCATTGGTAGGAAATGAGCTGACTTGGTTAACCTATCTACAATCACCCAGATTGTATCATTTCCTTTCTTGGTTTTGGGTAATTTAGTAACAAAATCCATTGTTATCAATTCCCATTTCCAAACTGTCATTTCTAATTTCTGTAACAAACCTGAGGGCTTCTGGTGTTCAGCTTTAACTTGTGAACAAGTTAAACATTTAGAAACATAAGCTGCTATGTCCTTCTTCATTCCTATCCACCAGAAATTTTTCCTTAAGTATACTTAGATTTATGGGCTTCTTCTAATATGCGATGACGTAGGTTTCCTAATTTAGGTATCCACATTCTCTTTTCATGGAATCTCCAAATTCCATCTGTTCCTTGTCTTAATTCTTTTAGCATACCTTTTAATTTTTCAAAATCATCCTTGATTACTGATTCTTGTGCTTCTCTTATTTGATCATTTAAATCTATTTGTAGATTTAATTTAAGAGAACGTACCCTTCTTGGCTTTTCTTGATACTTTCGGCTTAAAGCATCTGCCACTACATTTGCTTTTCCTTCATGATACTGGATATCACAATCATAGTCACTAAGCATCTCCATCCAGCGTCTTTGTCTCATATTCAACTCCTTTTTCTTGAAGATATACCTTAAACTCTTATGATTAGTGAATATGGTAAACTTACTACCGTAAAGGTAATGTCTCCAAATCGTAAGAGCAAAAATTATAGCTCCTAATTCTAAATCATGGGTTGAATAATTCTCTTCATTATTCTTAAGTTGTCTAGATGCGTAAGCTATAACCTTTTGTCGTTGCATCAATACACATCCATAACCTAATTTAGAAGCATCACAATAGACTACAAAGTCTTCAATTCCTTCTGGTAATGCTAGTATGGGTGTATGGGTTAATCTTTCCTTAAGAATTCTAAAGGCTTCTTCTTGTTTTACTCCCCATTCAAACTTAACAGATTTACAGGTTAACTTAGTTAAAGGAATGGCTATTCTAGAAAAATCTTGAATAAATCTTCTATAATAACCGGCCAATCCTAAGAAACTTCTAACCTCGGTTGGTGACTCAGGGGTTTTCCATTTAGTAATTGCTTCAATCTTGGTTGGATCTACATGAATTCCTTCATGATTGACTAGGTGTCCAAGGAATTGTACCTGTTCTAACCAAAATTCGCACTTTGAAAACTTAGCATAAAGTTTTTTCTTTCTTAACAGACTTAAAATTGCGTGCAAATGCTTTGCATGATCCTCTTTACTCTTAGAGTAAATTAGAATATCATCTATAAAAACAATTATGAATTTATCCAAATATAGCTTACATATTCGGTTCATCATGTCCATAAATGCAGCTGGGGCATTGGTTAAACCAAATGGCATGACAGTAAATTCATAATGTCCATACCTTGTTCTAAATGCGGTTTTAGGAATGTCCTCTTCCTGTACTTTTAATTGATGATAGCCTGACCTTAAATCGATTTTAGAGAAAAATCGAGCTCCTTGTAGTTGATCAAACAGATCATCGATTCTTGGTAATGGGTACCGATTCTTAATTGTGACTTTGTTTAATTCACGGTAGTCAATGCACATACGCATTGATCCGTCTTTCTTTTTAACGAAAAGTATTGGCGCTCCCCATGGCGACGAACTTGGTTGTATGAATCCTTTCTCCAACAATTCGTCTAATTGTTTCTTCAATTCTTGCATTTCTGCAGGTACCAAACGGTAGGGTGCTTTGGCAATCGGTGCTGTTCCGGGTAGTAGATGAATCCTGAATTCAACTTCTCTGTCTGGAGGTAGTCCTGGTAATTCTTCTGGAAAGACATCTGAAAATTGAGATACTACTGGAATATCTTTTAAATCCTTTCCTTTAGTGTTAGTGATTATCGAAATCAAATACACTATAGAACCTTTTCTTATATAGCTTGCAGTTTTCATCACAGAGATGAATTTTGTGGATCTAGAGGGCTTATCTCCTTTAATTGTGATCGCTTTACCTTTTGGTGAATTTACTTGAATTGACTTCTGATCACATAAAATATTAGCTTTATTAGCTATCAACCGATCCATTCCTAAAACAACATCAAATCCTGCCAGATCCATGGGATATAAGTTTGCTATAAACATTTTGTTAAAAATTTCTATTCTTGCTCCTTGCAAGATTTCAGAAATCCTAATAGTTTCTCCGTTAGCCGTTTCTACTAGACATTCTTGTGGTAGTTTAGTTAATGACTGATTTAGAATTTTGCAAAACGAAGTATTGATAAAACTTTGGTTCGCACCAGAGTCAAATAATACTTTAGCAAATATATCATTAACTAAAAACGTACCAGCTATAATGTCTGGGATCATCTTGGCTTCTTCTGCAGTCAGAACAAATGCTCTAGCATTTTTAGTATTCTGGTTGTTCGCAGCTGGGACCAATTTCGGATAGTTTGGTCTGATATGACCTTTTTCTCCACAGTTGTAGCATAATCCATTACTGGATTTCTTCCTGCAATTTTCTTCCTTGTGTCCTGGTATCTTGCAATAATTACAGAGAGTGGAGCATTTTCCCGAATTCTTTTTCTTGCAGACCTTGCAGTATGGTGCAGAGGTAGAACCTATGTTTCTACGGTTAAAATTTCCATAACGAAATTCTTGAGTCAATTTCTGGGTTAGGTTCTTCCTTTGATCCTCTTCTCGGGTACGGACTAACTCATCAGTCAAGGTATTGGCTAGTTCTACAGTTTCTTCTATAGTTTGAGGTCTAGCTGCCTTGACTACGTGTCTAATCTCTCCGATTAATCCCCAGATATAACAGGAGATTAACACTGGTTCTGGTGAAGCAAGAGTTTGTTAAATTCTTCCCATTCCATATTGTAAGTTCTATCACTTCCTCTTGATTGGAGGATAGTGTTCCACCATTCTAGTGCTGCATTCTTAAACAGATTAGAAGCAAACAATATTTTATCTTCTTCAGCACACTTGCTTATTCTTAAGACTGCCTCAGTCTTTTCTATCCAGCGTAAGGTTGCAATGGCCCCTTCGTTGCCCGAGAATTCCATTGGTTTACAAGACCAAAATTCTTTATAAGAACAACCATAAGGCATGGTTCTTCTTCTTTTGGGAATAGGCATTTGAAATACTGGTCCATTGTTCACGCTGTTTTCTGGTTCAATTGGTCGTTTACTGCTATGTTTACTTTTATTATCAACATCCTTAACAGTTTGAAGAATAAATGGCATTGCATCTATAATTCCTTGTGCCACTATGTGTTGGATAGCACTATTATCCACTTGATTTCCATTGTTATTGATGCTTGGATTCTCATTAACCACGTTAATGTTACTTTGGTTATCATTATTCAGATTTCCTTGATTTCCATCATCGGCCATCTGAATTTTAAACATTTACCTCATATTAATATCACAAGATAATAAATAATATAGTAAATCACATGGCACGCAAACTAGCCAAAAACGTCGATCATTGCGACTTGTACTCTATTTTCATATATTATGCATCTATTACACACTAGTACTGAAATAAAGATTACAATACCAACAGAAAGAAAATTACACTAATAGTACTATGCATCCGTACACACATATTTTATTTTTATTATTATTATTATTATTATTATTATTATTATTATTATTATTATTACTACCATTCTCACATTCACGGATATGGATTTATCCAAAAATCCATATTGCGCTCATCGTATTTCCATATGAGACGCTCTCCCACCTGACGCATTCTCTCACTGCTTTCTAAAATTTCCTCCCCAAAAGTCCTAAGTTCTTGGATGTTTTATGCACTCATTGGGGGTGCAGGTTCTCGGACTAGGTTTGGAATCTGGGGTGCGGTTTCCTGATATGGGGGTGACAGTTCCTGAAATTGGTTAGGATCCTCTAAGATCTCCCTAATATAGTCATTTTGGTAATAGGGATCTAAAGTGTCCATACCTGGGTAGGCTTCTATATTCTGTATGGGTGGATATTCCTGGATAGGGTAACGTTGCACAAAGTCCATATTGTCGTCCCACCAGGGGTCGTAATTCGGGTCTAGGGGGTTTGGTGCAGGTATCCTAGGAATTTCTTCTGGGTTAAAGTCATGCATCTCTACTTGGTTTTCCGGATTTTCTATCTCCATGGGTTGTTCTGAGTTTTGTGGTTGTGGGGCTACTAGTTGTTCCAGACTTGGGTCAGCAGCAGTTGTAGCTAAGATATGGAAATTAGCTAGGCTTCTATTAAGCATGTCCTGTGTATGGGCATCTGTCTCTCGCTTAATAGCTGCTAAGGCTCTTTGCTGTTGCAACTTTCGCATTCTTTTCCTACGAGCAAAAGCTTCCTTATTGAACCATCTCGTTTCTTATTAGGAAATGGCTCTTCAGATTGAGCTCTAAAGGCAAATATTCCTTCCTCCTAATCAGCAGAACACCCCGAAAGGGCAGGCTGTGATGATGTACCTTCACTCCTAGGTGATTCAGACAACTGACGATTCACGTCTGAGGGTCCTTGACCACTCATACTGAAAACTAACAAATAGTCAACTATCATATAACAAATAATTACACTTATGCACGTATTTCCGTAATTTATTTCCTAACACAAATTTTAAAACTTAAGTGTCAGCAGAACACTTCTTTGGCTCAGACCAGTGGCTAGGCTCTGATACCACCTTCTGTCGCAACCCCCGATCCCTGATTCCCCGGAACGGGCGGACGCGATCTCAGAGTTTCGGTGGTATCAGTTATTTAATCTTGCAGTGGAATTTACATCAGGACCGTAGTTAGGAAATGTTTATCAGAGTAAAACCACCATATTTAATATTAATAATCACATGGGTAAAACCCAAGTTTCTTATTACAATACATTTATAGGGACAAACCCTATTTTATTGAATTTTTAAAACAACGTTTATTTGGTAACTTTTATAGCCACATTATCTCAAGCCTTCAGTGCTCTCCAGCTGGCTTTTATTAGTTGGCTGTCACATTGGGTTACCTGAAACGTGTTTTAAAAACATTTGTCAGTCGGAAATACTGGTGAGTGAATCCCAGTTTAATCAAGTTTCAACAAAAAGTCACAGTGAACAGTATTGAGAGCGATCACATTGTTTATGTCTACACAATTACTCCATTAGTATTGTCAACCCTGACTTGTGGGTCATATTACCCATTGGCTAACTCATTGTCCATGTCACACTCGCTCGTAGCGGAAGCGCGAGGTGTGATCTGTATGGTTTTCATTGCATAAATATCGATGTACATGAACAAACTATATGAATAAAACATATTCCATTGCCGTTGCCATTACATAAGTGTTTCCAAAAAGATTACAACATAAGTTTAGTGTGTCGGTTACAAACCATTAACGTAAAAGTAAAGTGTTATTGTTTCATACATTAACATTAAAATAAACTACTAAGGTTTAAACCGTCATATTTCCGCAAAGAGGCGGAATATAATAGTTAAACCCTCCAAAAGATGGCATGGAGTTCCGGTACTTGTTATCTTGACTGGGAAATCCGACATGGTCCTTTAATTCCCTGAAATACATGTTAAGTTTGGAAAACATCAACAAAAGTTGGTGAATTCATGCAATTTAGTTGTAAAAGATGTATTTAAAATGTAAGTTGTAGTATGTAAAGTCTCAATGAAATCGTTGATCATTAATGTTTTGCAAGGACATTAATATGTGTGACGAAAAAGGAAGCAATCCAACCCTAGACGATTTTTATGTCGATTCCTATCGACTGGGACACAAAAGCACTCTTCCGTATGGGTCCACAACCAAGAGTGGGGCTCGCCAAAACCCATTAGATCTAACCACTTGTACCTAGGTCCAAACTGGATTAATGGTGCTTAGATGTATAACCCTAATTCGCACATGATCTAAGGTGTTTCATTCCCTAACTTTAACATACGTTGAACATCTATTTTCCCCGATAGTTGTAAAGTTGTAAAACATTTAAATGAATAGGGGACATGAACTCACAGTTTCGCGTCCTGTGAATAGATGTAAATAAGATCTCACGTGTGGTCGTCCTGAATAGCGTTGCGACCTGCAAATGTTCTTATATTCGTTAGACACTTCGGTCTTTGTAAATAACTTGAGTACAAGTCTTTGTTATTTGTTGAACTTTGTATTAGATGTACTAATTGTTAAACTTGGTATATATTTCATCAAATATATATGTGTAAGTAATCTTGTATTTTGTAAGTTATATAATCGGATCTAGTCCTCTTGATTTCGTGTCTTATATGTATCAATTGTATACTTGTATTTCCAATAATGGTGTCATTGGGCCGAGCCCACGTTTTCATGTTATTGGGCCCCAAATAGTGTTGGGCCTAAATAGTGTTGGGCCTAAATATTGTTGGGCCTCAATAGTGTTGGGCTTAAATAGTGTTGGGCTTCAATAGTGTTGGCCTTCAATAGTGTTGGGCCTTGGCCCATATGTTTGGTGTTTGGGCTTAGCCCATGAATTTATGTTAACCCCATTATGAAGATAAGCCCATTAAGAAAAATAAGCCCATTAAGAAAAATAAGCCCATTTGAAGAAAAATAGCCCATTAAGTAATGTAAGCCCATTTGTTATAATTTAGCCCACTTGTAAGTGTAAGTCTTTCATTTTTATAAAAACCTTTTTATAAAAATTTACCAAGTATACTCTTTAGTTAATAAAAACATACTAGTTTTTATAAGTTCGTAAACATCCGAACTTTGTTATCGATAGCATATTTATATTTTCGTGTCGAAAGATCGTCTAAACGTCGTAGTAACTCCTCGGATTGGCGATTCGTTTATGGATTCGTCGGTCGTCCGTTTTGACCATAAATGGTGTCCGACCCTTCGGATTGTCCGTACTCGTTTTTAAGGCGTAATTATATGAAGTCTTGTAAGACTTTTGTTATAAAGTGTCTTGAGCTTAAATGTGACAATTTGATTCAAGTTCCTACTTTGATATATATAACTAGTACATCAAGTAATACATAACACAAAAAATGTCAAAGTAACCAAATTTTTATTTTCTAAAGAAAAATATATATTTATCTTGTCTTTTATTTTATAAAAACCTTTCTTTGAAAACCTTTTTAATCTTGTCAAGATTTAACCAAAAATGTTGTTACTTTATAAAATAAAGTTTTTATGAAAAATGGCCATATAATCTTTGTATTTTAATCTTTACCATTTTTCATAAACATATCATTTTCTTTTCCAAATCACCATCAATTTACTCAACATCTTAACTAAAACATATTAGACTTTTATAACATAAAATTTATCAAGATGATTTCCAAATCATGTTGGGTTTTAAACATGATCATAACATATGCTAACTAGTTCAAAAACAAAGTTTAATTCTAGTTTTAACAACTTTTATAAAAATCTCTAGTTGTATTTTACTTTTTATAATCTTGTGGAAGTATTGTTTTTAAATAAAAACCTTTAATACTTACACAAGATCAAAGGTTATGATCATCCCTTTAGACCTTGATGTTAAAAACCCTTTAACATAACCATGTATAATTGTTAGATTATATTTTTTAAACATACTCTAACAATTTATTTATATCATAATCATCATAACAAGATCAAATATGCATATAACAAGTCTTAAATCACAATATAAACCAACACAAATATATCATGATTATTATCTTTGCTTCTTTGTATTTTTCATGTTTATTATGTATGATTCTCTAGTTATTATTAGTTATAATAACAATCATAACATAATATAAGTATGAGAAAAAAATAGATCTTGAAGCTTACTTCTAGCACTAGGCTAGGGATGATCTTGGAGGATGATTAAGAAATAAAAAGATGAAGATCTTGATGGTAGAATACTCTTGAATGGATGAAACCCCTTCCTTTTACTTACAAAAGCTTTAGATCCTCTTATGTTACTTGGAAATCCATTTTGATCAACAAATAGAAGACTAAAGTGAAGTGGGTTTTTGGTGTTCTTGGTAAGATGGATGAAGATGATGAGAGAGTTCTTGGTGTGTAATGAAAGATGAAAGAGGTAAAGTGTAGTAACTTAGTGATTAAGTGTTGTAATTAATCACCATTCTTATCCACTAGTAACCAACAAAATATCTAGATATTATTACTAAGTAATTAAGGGGATGTGGGCCCTTTATTCACGGTTCATACATGGGGGGGGGGGGGGTCTTGAATTGTTAAAATGTGTTAGTAATTTTAATGCTTCATAAATATGATGAAATGTTTAAATGTTTAGGTGTTTAAGGAATTTAATGTTTCAAGATGTTTCATCACATTGAATGACCATAATTAGGCCTTAAAAGACCAAAAATAATATTCACTAGTTTGTTAAATATGTCAGATTATAGTTCGGATAGTTGTTTAGTGCTCGTTCCGCAAGTAGATAGTCGCAAGGTTCGATTATGGAAGTTGTAGGGAAAAACTCGGTTATGTATTTATATGCTATTCCCTATGTATTTTTATATGGAATTTGTGTTTAAACAACACTTTTGCATCTTGTAATAAAAATACCAATGCTGGATTTTTTGGAAAAATTATGAAATGGTCACTTTTAGCACTTCTCGGACAGTTTTTAGTGCTACCGGACATTGGTAATATATTAACCAAACTCTTGTATTCCCATATAGGGTTTAATATATAATTGATGTTGGACTCTCGTCCGAGTCCTAAAGATGTTATTTAGATGGTTTCTGTGGATCCTGAGTTTTCGTCAGCACTCTAGTTCACTAGGTACTACTCTTGTTGTTTCGATGAATTGTTTATACTGTTTCAAACGTAGCCACTAAAAATGAATCATGTGTATCATAAATGAATATTCCATGAGTATTCTAAGATGTATATTATGTAATCATGCAGTTCGAATATTCAACACATATTTGTATAATGTAAATCATCGTTTTAAATGTAAGTAAATTACCCGAAAGTGGCAGTTGTCACATTCTCCCCCTGTTATTGAGAATTTCGTCCCGAAATTCTAGCTTTGTTATTCTTTGCAGGAGTCTTCGGAAATAGGTGGGGATATTTTGCCTTCATTTGATCTTCACGTTCCCAAGTATACTCGGGACCGTGACGAGAGTTCCAACGAACCTTTACTAACTTGATACGACTTCTCCGTGTTTTCTGGACCTTCCAGTCCGTGACCTCAACAGGTTCTTCAGTGAATTGGAGTTTGTCGTCAATGTGAATTTCATCCGCAGGAATGGTAACGGTTACTTGTGTTGGACTCTTTTTAAGATTCGACACATGAAACGTGTGGTGTACACTGCTAAGTTCATCTGGTAACTTCAACTTGTAGGCAACAGTGCCAATCTTTTCTAAGATTTCAAATGGTCCAATGTAACGCGGGTTAAGCTTTCCACGTTTACCGAACCTCGCTACGCCTTTCCAAGGTGAGACTTTCAACAAAACTTTGTCTCCAACCTCGAAAGATGCTGGTTTTCGTTTTCCATCTGCGTAGATCTTTTGTCGATCGCGAGCCGCCTTGATACGGTCTCGGATCTGAAAAATTTTATCTGTAGTCTCTTGGACTAGTTCCGGACCAATTAATTGACTATCGCCTGTTTCCGCCCAACATAGCGGAGAGCGACACTTTCGACCATAAAGAGCTTCAAACGGTGCAGCTCGTATACTTGTATGGTAGCTGTTATTGTAGGAAAACTCAACTAGAGGTAGATGATTATCCCAATTGCCGCCTAAATCCATAACACATGCACGAAGCATATCTTTGAGTGTTTGGATTGTCCGTTCTCTCTGGCTGTCAGTTTGTGGATGAAAGGCCGTACTTAGATTCAATTGAGATCCAAAGGCCTGTTGAAATGATTTCCATATTCTTGAAACAAAACGACCGTCTCGGTCCGAAATGATTGAAATAGGCACTCCATGACGAGCCACTATTTCTTTGAGATAGATTTCCGCTAGTTTCTCAGTACTATCCTTCTCCCGAATCGGTAAGAAGTGTGCGGACTTTGTCAATCTATCGACGATTACCCATATCATGTCATGGCCTTTCGAGGTCCTGGGTAACTTCCTAATGAAGTCCATAGATATTTGTTCCCATTTCCAAGCGGGAATCTCGGGTTGTTGTAGTAAACCCGATGGTTTCTGATACTCTGCCTTGACCTTCGCGCAGGTCAAGCATTTTCCAACAAAGATAGCAATATCCTTTTTGAGGTTAGGCCACCAATAGTACTCCTTTAAGTCTTGGTACATCTTATCTCATCTAGGATGGATCGAGTACTTTGACCTATGTGCTTCCTCAAAAATGAGATCTCGGAGGCCTCCAAAGAATGGAACCCAAATTCTACCTGCAACGTACAAAGTTCCATCTTCCTTCGGCACTAACTGTTTTTCCATGCCTCGAAGTGATTCTGCTAGAATATGCTCTTCCTTGAGCGCTTCTTGTTGTGCATTTTGAATTCGTGCGGTAAGATCTGTGTGAGTCGTCATCTCTAGTGCTCGCACTCTTAGTGTTTTAACTCGTTCCTTGCGGCTCAAGGCGTCTGCTACAACGTTCGCCTTGCCCGGATGGTACTTGATTTCACAATCATAGTCGTTCAATAATTCAACCCAACGTCGCTGACGCATATTTAATTCTTTTTGGTTGAATATGTGTTGTAGACTCCTATGATCTGTGAAAATAGTGCACTGTGTACCATATAAGTAATGCCGCCAAATTTTCAAAGCAAATACCACCGCACCTAACTCTAGGTCGTGAGTGGTATAGTTCTTCTCGTGAACTTTCAATTGGCGGGACGCGTACGCGATAACCTTTTCATGTTGCATGAGTACACAACCCAAACCTTGATGCGAAGCATCACAGTATACTACAAAGTCATCGGTACCGTCAGGCAATGATAAGATTGGTGCAATGCACAACTTGTCTTTAAGAAGTTGAAATGCTGCTTCTTGTTTCTCTCCCCAATCGAATTTCCTGTCTTTCTGTGTAAGAGAAGTTAGCGGTTGAGCAATCTTTGAAAAATTCTCAATAAATCTCTGATAATATCCCGCTAAGCCCAAAAATTGTCGCACTTCAGTAGGAGTCTTGGGTCCTTCCCAATTCTTAATCGATTCAATCTTCGACGGGTCTACTTGAATACCCTTCTCGTTCACTATATGCCCGGGAAATTGTACTTCACGAATCCAAAACTCACATTTGGAAAACTTCGCGTATAGTTTCTCCTTCTTGAGTAGTTCTAAGATGGTTCTCAAATGTTGTTCATGCTCGTCTGCCGATCGTGAGTATATCAAGATGTCGTCAATGAACACTATGACGAATTTGTCGAGATACGACTTGCACACGCGGTTCATTAAATCCATGAAGACCGCCGGTGCGTTCGTTAAACCAAAAGGCATAACGAGAAACTCGTAATGACCGTAACGAGTCCGAAAAGCCGTTTTCAGTATGCTTTCTTCTTGAATCCGTAACTGATGATACCCCGATCGTAAGTCTATCTTTGAATAAAAACTCGACCCTTGAAGTTGATCGAATAAGTCGTCAATCCTCGGTAGTGGATACCGATTCTTGATGGTGAGTTTATTCAACTCTCTGTAGTCGATACACATTCTGAATGTCCCGTCCTTCTTTTTCACAAAAAGAACTGGAGCTCCCCAAGGCGAGAAACTCGGTCTGATGAATCCCTTATCCAACAACTCTTGAAGTTGTGTGGATAATTCCTGCATTTCAGAAGGTGTTAATCGATATGGAGATCTGGCTATAGGTGCGGCTCCTGGTACCAAATCGATGTGAAATTCGACTTGTCGATAAGGCGGTAGTCCTGGCAAGTCTCCAGGAAAGACTTCAGGAAATTCTTTTACTACCGGAATATCCGTCAACTTCGGCCCATCGGCCTTCTTGTCCACAACATGCGCTAGAAAGGCAATATAACCTTTCCGTAAGTATTTCTGTGCTTTCATGCAATTGATGATCCGTAATGGGGTGTCACGCTTCTCTCCATGTATAACAAGTGTCTCTTCGTTTGGTAGTGGTAGGCGAATGATCTTCTCGTGGCAAACGACTTCAGCTCGATTTTTGGATAGCCAATCCATGCCAACCACTACGTCGAAACTACCCAATTCAACGGGTAAGAGATCGATATTGAATTTTTGTTCGCCAAGTTCTAAGGTACACTCCTTAACAACTTCTCTCGTCTCTATTAGTTTACCGTTAGCCAATTCTATAGAATATGGAACATCTAGTTTACTAGGTTCCAAGCCCAGAATATTTTTAAATTCTATAGAAATAAAACTAAAATCGGCTCCGGTATCAAATAATATGGATGCGAAATGATCATTGAGGAGAAACGTACCAGTGACCACATTAGGGTCTTGGCGCGCATCCTTGGCTCCAATCATAAAAGATCGACCACGAGCTTGGTTTTCTTTAGGACAGTCTTTCTTGAAGTGATCTTTGCTTCCGCATCCAAAACATCCTTGACCACGCCCATTACCGTTCCCATTCTTGTTACCAAATCCACTTCCCGATCCAGTATTATTTCCCGTTCCCCAACATGATTCAGCACGGTGGCCATTCTTGACACACTTGTCACACTTGACAACCCGACAATCACCCAAGTGATGATATTTGCATCGCTCACACTTAGGTAAAGTACCAGTGTACTTCTTAGGACCAGTGTCGTTTGTGGCTACAAACGCCCTTGCATCCTTTTGCGAGTTATTCTGTCGCCTGTTGTTGTTGTTGTTGTTGTTGTTGTTGGGGTTATTGTTATTGTTGTTGTGGTTGTTGTTACTGTTGTTGTTGTTATTACCGCGGTTTCCCTTCTTGAAATTCGAGTAACTCCTCTTCCCACGGTTGGAAGACTCGGCATATGTTTCCTTCTTATCATCACCTTTCTCAATGAATATTTTCATCATGACCCCGTCTTCAGTAAGACTCACGGCTATAGTCACAGCCTGAGTAATAGTCGTGGGTTTAGCTGCAGTAACCAGACTTTGAATCTTGTCAGAAAGTCCCCAGATGTAGCGTTCGATACGCTTGTATTCTAGTGTTACAAGATAAGGAATCACGCGGGACAGATCGTGAAACCTTTGCGTATATCCCGTGATATCAGCTCCGACCATGGTAAGGTTCCAAAACTCGTTCTCCAACTTCTGGAGTTCAGCACGAGAACAGTACTTATCCCTCATACGTTCCTTCAGTTCATCCCAAGTCAACGCATAAGCAGCGTTCTCACCCAAAGTTTGCACTTGTAAGTTCCACCATGTAAGAGCCTCGTTGAGAAACAAGCTAGTAACGAAAGTGACTTGCTGATTAGCGGAACATCTGCTCATTCTGATAGTGGAATCCATTTTCTCAGTCCATCTCACGTAAGCCACAGCACCGCCTGTGCCATCGTAGTTAAGTGGCTTGCAGTCCAGAAACTGCTTGAATGTGCACCCTGAAATTGGACAGCGGATTTTGAAAGACCAAATAGTGAATCGCACGAATAGATTTAGAAAGAAATTTGATAAGTTGTAACAAAACAGCTAAATGTTACCCGTATTATTTGTTCCACCTGAAGTACCGCCTGGACCCTGGCCTCCCGATCCGCCGGTGCCACCACTTTGTTCGACACGGGATGCCTCATACAGTGCAATAGCTTGGGCGATTCTCTGTTCTATTAGTGCATTCAGTTCCGCCTCGGTCGTAGGCATTGGTGGAGGTGGAGGTGGATTAACTGTCCGTGAACGTAAAACTCTCTTCGGTGGCATGATTCTTCCAAAGGAGAAATAGGATAAAGATTAGACGTTAATTTGGTTTGTTAAATAATATTCATAACATTAATAGCAATATCACCACGAAACATATAATGCGAGTAAATAAGTTAACATAACCAATATGTAACACCCCAAAAACGGGTTTGGTAAATTAAAACCCGGTTGATATAAAGAAATGAGTTTTAATCTCTTATTTCACTAAAATGAAACTAGAGGGACCAAAACCGTTCAATGGGAAACATGATTTTATAAAACAAAATTAAAACATGATTTTATAAAACATGATTTTATAGTGTGTGTGTGTGTATCGATGATCAGGAAGAAAAAAAAGATGGTTCAAACCCTAGTTTCTTAAAAATCTTCAAATTGAAGGGCAAGATGAACCTTAAACTCATAACCGAGCATAGATTAACGATCACCTTCACAAGGGGATCGCAAGGTATGTCTTAAAAGCTAGCTTGGTGATTATGCACGAAGTGGGTTATGTTGTAAATCGCGAAGTTGTATGAAATTGAGCATGAGTATGTGTTAGATTCATCATTTGGAACATGGATTATGCATGGTTTAGGTTAATTTGATGTGTAAGGGTGAAACCCGTTTGTTATGGTGAAGATGATGACATGGGTAAATCATCTATGTCTAAATTCTTGCTTAATATTGATGTATTTTGATTTGTATGATGGATTCTTATGAGAGGAATTGAAAGAAATGTGATACTAGTATGTTTGATGTTTATGCATGTATGATTCATGTTGATTAGAAGGAAGAAATTGATGAATTATGTATGAGATTAGAAGGATATGCATGAACTAGTTGTACACTATGCTTACAAGGTAGTACACATATCAAAAGTATGATGAAATTATGAAGAACTTAAGATTAGATCACTTGTAAGTGATTAACAAGTAGTTATGAAGTGGGTTTTAGATGATGTAATGTAAGTTGATGATTTACTTATGTTAACAATGTTTGGAATCATACATGTGTGTGAGTGTTTAAAGAAATTGGATAAGAAATGATGAATTGTTGTTAGATGAAGTGAACAAAATGTGATGATAATATGTATGATGTTTAATTTTAAATACCACATGTTGATTAGTAGAAGGATTTGATGAACTATGTATGAATTTAGAAGATTGTGCATGAATTAGTTGTACGCACCCCAATCGTATGATAAAATGTATGTATTGTCGTCCGTATAGTCGATTATGATGTTACGGGTATATAATGATAAGTCGAAAGTTAAGGTAATTGGACCGTTGACTTCTAACAAGTCAACTGTGTATAAGAAGAATGGTTAGACATGTTGTCATAATTGTAAGATTAAAGTAAGTTATACGGTGCGTGTTAGACGTATGTGTGTTTAATGTGATAACATGACGGATTTCACGAGTTGGAAATGGTATGAATTTGGTTATATGTATTATGCTTGTTAGAAGTGACCATAGCGTCAAATGTGAATTATGCGATCGATATGATCGTTAACATGTACAACTGTGTATGCTAATGAGAATGTGATTTCGATGACATGGAAGTATAGGAATCATGTCGAGACGGAATCAAGCACAGAAGGCTAACGGGTCAAGAAGTGGCGAGGAACGAATGTGAACACAGATGCATGAGGTATGTGATTTTCGCAATCACTTCTTAGTTGTTTATGTAAAGTTATATGCAATTTAATTAAGTATGATAATCTAGGTCAATTAGGAAAGAATTTTATGATACCGATGAAGTATTAAATGGATCTTAGCTTTGATCCGAGCAAGGTATGTGTGATTAAGAATTGTAGCTAAGTAGTAGGATTGGTTACTTATGCAAGGGAGTCCTTTGTTGTTAAGGATAGAGCAAAGTTGACAAAAACGCCCTTGATGGGTAAAACGAGCAAATGGTCTTAAAAGTTGACTACAAACAAGCTAATTGATTAAATGAATGTTTTGAAAAAGTAAGAAAGCGAGAAGTATGATTTTCATAAGCTAAGGACCTTAAAATGCGCAAATACCCTTAACGGGTCAAAATAAGCTCTTGGGAAAAAATGGGTCAAGAGGATGCAAGACATCCGAGAACTTAATCTTTTATGATAGACAATGTTGACATTATTAGGTTCATAAGAAGTTATGGTCAAACAAACAAGTTATGTGGATGAATGCATGAACGGGTCGAATAAATCATAAAGAATTTCCTTAATCCGGTTGTGGGATTTTAAGTTCATATGATAGAATGTGAATTTACAAGCATGTAGGAAGAAACGGGAGGTTAAACGGGGTAAGCGGTTCAAAAGTTACGCGCGTTTTAGTGCGTACGGACGACGAAACGGAACTGCAGAAAAGTGCCATTTCTAGAGGTAGTCGCCGACGGGCAAGGGGGTCGTCGCCGACGGGCTCTAGAAAGTTAGTTTTTTTGCTGACGGGTTATCTTCCTGTCTACGGGGTTTTGGCTACGGGAAAAACTACGGGCCGTCGCCGACGGGCCCTAGGGCCGTCGCCGACGACCTCCCTAAGTCCAAAAGTCTGAAAATTGTTATTTAAGTCGATTTATGTATCGTAGTCTTCGGTTTGTTATCCGTGGACTACGGCGGACTTTCTAAACATGATTTTGATCGATCCTTAGATGTTTATGAGCTATAAATCAAAGTTTAAGTCTCATGTAAATAACGTATAAGTATGTAAGAGGTATGCAAGGTGTTGTACACGTATGTAGATGCGTAATTATGTATATATGTAATACTGTAAGAAAGGTATGTACGTATGCAGATGAGTATGTATGTAAGTATAGAGATATGTATGAGTGTATGCATGTATGAAATGCTGTTGGAAGGGTATGTACGTATGCAGATGTGTATGTATGTATGTATAAAGATATGTATAAGTGTAGGCATGTATGTAAAGATGTAGTAAAGGTATGTACGTAGGTAGTTATGTGTGTGGGTATGTATAAAGACATGTATGAGTGTATGCACGTATGTAAAGTTGTAGGAAGGGTATGTACGTATGTAGATGTGTATGTAAGTAGGTATACAAGTACGTATGTATGTATGACTTAGATATGTTGAGTGTTAACGTTATTGATGGTGTACCTTGAGAATGAAAAAGTGATGCAGGTACATTACTGAAGCCTCACCAGGAAATGGATACGCAGATGAAACGCTTAAAGTTTGAAAGATGACGAAATGTGAAGTGTACGTGAATGTATCTTGTTTATATAATGTGTGCTAATGTTTATGAATGCATGTGGTGAGTGCAGGTTGTATGGATAACAGGCGATTATAACAAGGATTAGAGATCGAAGATCGAGTCACAAGATAGATTGTACGGGAATAATTGAGTATGTACTATTAGGAAACAAGACTTATGCTTTATCTTTGTAGAAGATACATATCAAAACGAACTTTCAAGTAAGTCAAAACGTTGGTAATGAAAGAAATTTTATGGTTCGTGTGTTCCGCTGCGACTTTTGTCATGTACGAATTAGGGTCTAACACAATAAGATATGTCCAACCAGACCACTCAGATGCATTTAATAAATAACACCAAGTTTTTCATATATATAGTCAACCGGTTACATAATCGTTTGAAAGGAAACAAAAATAGACTCGGGCTACATAACCCGGTCATACTAGTCTAGTACAACAAAAGAGATAACAAGATCTTCCTTCCAACTGTGTGATCCGCTGTATGTCGGTTGTCTTCAAAACTTGGTGGAACGTCCATATGTACACAAAACGGATATAGATACCCATCTCAAAAGTATGATACCTGCAAACATAGTCTATGGTGGGGGAAAGACTGGTGGTGGAATCGGGAACAATAACCTGTGAACACGAGAAACCCTACCCTCCAAATCAAGAACCAAGCGGTTAAGGAAAACAATCTGCTGCTCGAGCGTCAGAACACGAGCAGGTAAATCAACTGGTGGTATATCAACTGGTGGCATCTGAGGTGGTAGTGGGGGTAATGGTGGTGACCCTGGTGGTGGTGGTGGTGGAGCATGGAGGTGGTGAATGGGCTGGTGGTGGTGGAGCCAGAAGTACCAAACCAAGAAGGTGAGTAAGCTCATCCTCGAGTTCACTAACTCGACGGATAATAAAGTCTATCTGATGCTCGAGTGTCAGCACACGAGCACGTAACTCGGTAGTAGCAGCTGGGTAATGCAATGCGTGGTATGGATCTGTCATGGGCATAACATGAGGTGGAGAGTGTGGTGCAATAAGAGGCTCGGCCGGGACCGGTGGGACAGAGAGAAACTGCTGATAGTATAAGTCCATATCACTGGGTGGTATGTGTGCATGTCCAGATGGTCCGGCCTCATCAGTATGATCAGTCGGTGATATGATAGGTGCGAAGTACATGAGGCGAATGTGCTCGGGAGATGCATCTGGTGCAGGGACTGGAATAGGTGCAGGGATGGCTGGCTCTTCTGGCATCATGTCATCCCCAAAGTCTACATTGCGCTGCAGGCCAATGGCCTGCAGTGCAGACGAAGTAACGGACGCATAAGAGGAAGCATCCGAGTCAGTATCTGCATCAGAAGAAATATCGATCACCAAGACCACTGGTGATGCAATGACTAAGATAACCACATCGTGAACGTCTCCGTCTCCCAAGTCCGCATCCATGTGATCCACCGGAATCACTGGAATGACGTCGTCGTCATCGCCGAGATCGACGATAAAAGGAATGATATCAAGAGGAGCGACGTCAAAGGGTATAACCTCTACCACATATTCACCCTCTAGGTGACCCAAAATAACAATATCGTTGAGTATAGGGGGGATAGCTAACACATCATCATCGATGATCTCGCCCAGAAGTGCGAACGGCTGGAAATCATCCATGTCGATGTCAGAAGTAGAGTCGCTATCAGATAAGATGACCTGAACCTCCTGCACGTAGTCATTGTCGGATACAATCTCCATGGGGTCTACGTCATCATATACATTACTACCTTCAGATGAAGACATGGTGACCTGAGAAATAAGTTGTTCGACACGTATGAGTATTTGTTAATTTACATATATACACGAAATGTATTTTTCACATAATGTTCATTTTAAGTTATCCTAATTGAGTTGTGTGGATTAACTTAAAGTTGCATGTCTACCATTTAGATGACTAAGACACTAATGTCCTTGCTTGATTTGTATGAGATGAATTCTTGTTGAAAGTGGACCATGAAAAATGTTTATGCAAGTGAAAACATTTGTTTGTATTTAACTGGTTTCCGTGAGAGATCCCTAGTGATTGTAGACTTAGACTCGATAAAGATTCCTGGTTCACTACAATCGATGCTCTGATACCAAACTGTCACACCCGCTCGTAGCGGAAGCGCGAGGTGTGATTTGTATGGTTTTCATTGCATAAATATCGATGTACATGAACAAACTATATGAATAAAACATACTCCATTGCCGTTGCCATTACATAAGTGTTTCCAAAAAGATTACAACATAAGTTTAGTGTGTCGGTTACAAACCATTAACGTAAAAGTAAAGTGTTATTGTTTCATACATTAACATTAAAATAAACTACTAAGGTTTAAACCGTCATATTTCCGCAAAGAGGCGGAATATAATAGTTAAACCCTCCAAAAGATGGCATGGAGTTCCGGTACTTGTTATCTTGACTGGGAAATCCGACATGGTCCTTTAATTCCCTGAAATACATGTTAAGTTTGGAAAACATCAACAAAAGTTGGTGAATTCATGCAATTTAGTTGTAAAAGATGTATTTAAAATGTAAGTAGTAGTATGTAAAGTGTCAATGAAATCGTTGATCATTAATGTTTTGCAAGGACATTAATATGTGTGACGAAAAAGGAAGCAATCCAACCCTAGACGATTTTTATGTCGATTCCTATCGACTGGGACACAAAAGCACTCTTCCGTATGGGTCCACGACCAAGAGTGGGGCTTGCCAAAACCCATTAGATCTAACCACTTGTACCTAGGTCCAAACTGGATTAATGGTGCTTAGATGTATAACCCTAATTCGCACATGATCTAAGGTGTTTCATTCCCAAACTTTAACATACGTTGAACATGTATTTTCCCCGATAGTTGTAAAACATTTAAATGAATAGGGGACATGAACTCACAGTATCGCGTCCTGTGAATAGATGTAAATAAGATCTCACGTGCGGTCGTCCTGAATAGCGTTGCGACCTACAAATGTTCTTATATTCGTTAGACACTTCGGTCTTTGTAAATAACTTGAGTACAAGTCTTTGTTATTTGTTGAACTTTGTATTAGATGTACTAATTGTTAAACTTGGTATATATTTCATCAAATATATATGTGTAAGTAATCTTGTATTTTGTAAGTTATATAATCGGATCTAGTCCTCTTGATTTCGTGTCTTATATGTATCAATTGTATACTTGTATTTCCAATAATGGTGTCATTGGGCCGAGCCCACGTTTTCATGTTATTGGGCCCCAAATAGTGTTGGGCCTAAATAGTGTTGGGCCTCAATAGTGTTGGGCCTAAATAGTGTTGGGCCTAAATAGTGTGGGGCCTCAAATAGTGTCAGGCCTCAAATAGTATTGGGCCTCAATAGTGTTGGGCCTCAAATAGTGTTGGGCCTCAATAGTGTTGGGCTTAAATAGTGTTGGGCTTTAATAGTGTTGGGCCTTGGCCCATATGTTTGGTGTTTGGGCTTAGCCCATGAATTTATGTTAACCCCATTATGAAGATAAGCCCATTAAGAAAAATAAGCCCATTTGTAGAAAAATAGCCCATTAAGTAATGTAAGCCCATTTGTTATAATTTAGCCCACTTGTAAGTGTAAGTCTTTCAGTTTTATAAAAACCTTTTTATAAAAATTTACCAAGTATACTCTTTAGTTAATAAAAACATACTAGTTTTTATAAGTTCGTAAACATCCGAACTTTGTTATCGATAGCATATTTATATTTTCGTGTCGAAAGATCGTCTAAATGTCGTAGTAACTCCTCAGATTGGCGATTCGTTTATGGATTCGTCCGTCGTCCGTTTTGACCATAAATGGTGTCCGACCCTTCGGATTGTCCGTACTCGTTTTTAAGGCGTAATTATATGAAGTCTTGTAAGACTTTTGTTATAAAGTGTCTTGAGCTTAAATGTGACAATTTGATTCAAGTTCCTACTTTGATATATATAACTAGTACATCAAGTAATACATAACACAAAAATTGTCAAAGTAACCAAATATATATTTTCTAAAGAAAAATATATATTTATCTTGTCTTTTATTTTATAAAAACCTTTCTTTGAAAACCTTTTTAATCTTGTCAAGATTTAACCAAAAATGTTGTTTCTTTATAAAATAAAGTTTTTATGAAAAATGGCCATATAATCTTTGTATTTTAATCTTTACCATTTTTCATAAACATATCATTTTCTTTTCCAAATCACCATCAATTTACTCAACATCTTAACTAAAACATATTAGACTTTTATAACATAAAATTTATCAAGATGATTTCCAAATCATGTAGGGTTTTAAACATGATCATAACATATGCTAACTAGTTCCAAAACCATGTTTAATTCTAGTTTTAACAACTTTTATAAAAATCTCTAGTTGTATGTTACTTTTTATAATCTTGTGGAAGTATTGTTTTTAAATAAAAACCTTTAATACTTACACAAGATCAAAGGTTATGATCATCCCTTTAGACCTTGATGTTAAAAACCCTTTAACATAACCATGTATAATTGTTAGATTATATTTTTTAAACATACTCTAACAATTTATTTATATCATAATCATCATAACAAGATCAAATATGCATATAACAAGTCTTAAATCACAATATAAACCAACACAAATATATCATGATTATTATCTTTGCTTCTTTGTATTTTTCATGTTTATTATGTATGATTCGCTAGTTATTATTAGTTATAATAACAATCATAACATAATATAAGTATGAGAAAAAAATAGATCTTGAAGCTTACTTCTAGCACTAGGCTAGGGATGATCTTGGAGGATGATTAAGAAATAAAAAGATGAAGATCTTGATGGTAGAATACTCTTGAATGGATGAAACCCCTTCCTTTTACTTACAAAAGCTTTAGATCCTCTTATGTTACTTGGAAATCCATTTTGATCAACAAATAAAAGACTAAAGTGAAGTGGGTTTTTGGTGTTCTTGGTAAGATGGATGAAGATGATGAGAGAGTTCTTGGTGTGTAATGAAAGATGAAAGAGGTAAAGTGTAGTAACTTAGTGATTAAGTGTTGTAATTAATCACCATTCTTATCCACTAGTAACCAACAAAATATCTAGATATTATTACTAAGTAATTAAGGGGATGTGGGGCCTTTATTCACGGTTCATACATGGGGGGGGGGGGGGGTCTTGAATTGTTAAAATGTGTTAGTAATTTTAATGCTTCATAAATATGATGAAATGTTTAAATGTTTAGGTGTTTAAGGAATTTAATGTTTCAAGATGTTTCATCACATTGAATGACCATAATTAGGCCTTAAAAGACCAAAAATAATATTCACTAGTTTGTTAAATATGTCAGATTATAGTTCGGATAGTTGTTTAGTGCTCGTTCCGCAAGTAGGTAGTCGCAAGGTTCGTTTATGGAAGTTGTAGGAAAAAATTCGGTTATGTATTTATATGCTATTCCCTATGTATTTTTATATGGAATTTGTGTTTAAACAACACTTTTGCATCTTGTAATAAAAATACCAATGCTGAATTTTTCGGAAAAATTATGAAATGGTCACTTTTAGCACTTTTCTGACAGTTTTTAGTGCTACCGGACATTGGTAATATATTAACCAAACTCTTGTATTCCCATATAGGGTTTAATATATAATTGATGTTGGACTCTCGTCCGAGTCCTAAAGATGTTATTTAGATGGTTTCTGTGGATCCTGAGTTTTCGTCAGCACTCTAGTTCACTAGGTACTACTCTTGTTGTTTCGATGAATTGTTTATACTGTTTCAAATGTAGCCACTAAAAATGAATCATGTGTATCATAAATGAATATTCCATGAGTATAATAAGATGTATATTATGTAATCATGCAGTTCGAATATTCAACACATATTTGTATAATGTAAATCATCGTTTTAAATGTAAGTAAATTACCCGAAATTGGCAGTTGTCACAGTCCAATGGTAACGTATTGTCATCCTCGACTTACTACTCACAGTGTAGTACATTTTGTATACAAAACCCCAACATACCGGCAGAAATTGAAGAACTACAAAGACTCAATCACTGCTAAATTTCATTGTAAAACATTTAAGGTTTGGTAAAACATTACCAAAAAGATTAATAAAAAAGTGGATAAACTCACATTGCTATCTTAGGCTTCTCGTAAGGGTTTCCTGGATATAATCTATAATTTATACAAATGTACATTGGTTAGTATCATAACCCTTTGAAAATATTAATGATACCCTCCCCGAGACGGTATTCCAACAACTACATCGGGCAGAACCACGACAGTTGTTACGGAACCCTAAATCAATCGGGCAGCGTAACTATTACGAAACTGGGGTTATAATACTTACAACGGAGCAGAACCTCGCTAATTAGGGGTATAATACCCGACTATAATGCCTCTTCTACAGAAACGGTGATTTGAGAATTGAGAATGAGCGACGGAAAACGAAAACTGATGCGTTCTATTTATAGTTGTAAAACCCGACTCTCACGCGGCCCGCGTAAAGCACAGGCCAGGGTTACGCGGCACGCGTCAACCTTGGTCAACATATAGCTTAGCTGATTCGATGTGTAGGTCCGCCACGATGTCGACACGTGTCAGCACCGGATGTCTCCGCATTTAATGATCTCTCGCGGCCCGCGTCAATGTAAGCTTAAGCTTACGCGGCCCGCTTGAACTAAAGAAACCAGCGGAGTCCGTTTCAAACCTTGATACCGCTCGCGTAAAAGCATGGGGTGGGTCTACGCGACCCGCCTCAGCTTAACAACGATGAGTAGTAACCGAACCACAGCCGACCCGAACAACGAAACCCGAAACTGCTGATTTGACCCTCCTTGACCGTTGACCAGCTGACCCGAGTCCCGAACCGAACCGGTTGAACCTGACCCGGACCTGAGACCCGAACCATCTGACCTGAGAAGCCCGTGAGCACCCGAACTCGAGCAATCATCTGGTATTGAACAAATATATCGGAACATCACCACCTCTGCCGCCACGGTGAGATTCGTCGGACCTGAGACACTGACCGCCGCCGCAGACGGCGCCGCTGCCGTCTGCTGCCACCGCGACCCGCCTCTCTCTCATCATCTCGGTTTCCTCTCTCTCTAATCTCTCTCTTCTGCTTGTATCTGGGGTGTGTGGCCGGAGGGGGCCGTCGGCCGTCGCCTAGCGCCGCTGCTCAAGACCCTCGCCGGACCACCGAGGTGTGGTGGCCGGCTTCACGATCGTTGTCGGCTCCTGATTACCGGTCATCGGTGCCGGCCCGATGTGGGTTACCGATAACCGAGAAGGAAAGAAGGGGGGGGGGTTATCGAGTGAGAGAGGAGATCGAGGGTGAGGATGACAGACATAATGTCTGTGTTTTGTAATTGAGGAAGGAGAGCAGGGGAAAGGGATTTGAGAGGAAAGATGTGTGCCTCTTTTGTCAGTGTGTGTGTCTGTATATGAGAGATGATAAAGTCTCAATTGAAGCAGACATATAATCGAGTGAGAGAGTAAGACTACAAATCTGTGTTTGTTGTAAAGTGTGTGTAGTATAATGGCAGACAAAGAATAATGTAGTGAGTGGGGAAATTAGGTATTGTGTTGTCTGTATATGTATTCGAGAGAAAAGAAATTAGGAGGCCCCATTTATAAAGATGTTAGATCTTGAATGATATTGTGTCCTATCTTTTGATATAAAAAGTTTTTTGTAAGATTTTGTAGGGATTTTGCAAGATTTTTAGATCTTGAAGAGATCTTGAGAGATCTAATATATATGTACAGGTTTAGGCATGTGGGTGTTGGGCTTGGGCCCAGGGTCTACAATTCCATCTCATGTATAAGTGGCCCGCAATTCCTACGAGACCTGATGTCGCAACCCAAACTCCATAAGTGTCGAAAGAATAAATTTAATATTTGTCGGCGCTGTCAGTATTTTGTCCAGTTTCAGTTCGTTGTCGTTTGATGTTCCGTAGATTCCACGCGAATCTTCATACGCGTACTGTAAAGTCGAATAGCCGTTCCTAGGCACTCCAAAGGCCTAATTAAGTTAATTTGCGTCGTAAACACTATTTATCATTGCGTTAATCACCTGTTAATCACATAATTAAGAGTCGTAAATCACCGGTTGTCACACCTTCATTGGTAGGAAATGAGCTGACTTGGTTAACCTATCTACAATCACCCAGATTGTATCATTTCCTTTCTTGGTTTTGGGTAATTTAGTAACAAAATCCATTGTTATCAATTCCCATTTCCAAACTAGCATTTCTAATTTCTGTAACAAACCTGAGGGCTTCTGGTGTTCAGCTTTACTTGTGAACAAGTTAAACATTTAGAAACATAAGCTGCTATGTCCTTCTTCATTCCTATCCACCAGAAACATAAGCTGAACAAGTTAACATATAATAGGGTGTCGAAAATATTATGAGAGTGTTGGTTTTATCGAGGGTTGTTACATAATAGAATATTAATAATACTTATAATAGGCTCATGAACCAGCTAGGCACGAGCTTGTCCGATGTGACTGAAGTCGTAGGGATGTAACGCCACACACGTACATGGAGACCTTTCCTACCCGACACGAAGTCAATAGATATTACTCATATTCGTATATGAACGTAAACTGGGTTGAATACCAACCGTTGATGTGTCAACACTAAAATGCGGCACGTCTGCCTAAGTGGCACATGTACAGAACGACTTTTGTATAGAAGAAACTTAAACCCCCATGAGTCGTTTTGCGACACTAGGCAGGCGTGATTAGGCTTAAAGTTAAAATAGAGTGTATTGGTATAATGCCTTAGTGGATATATGAGCTCACCTTTTAAGGATGACATACAAGCCTTGATTCGTAAAATCGGTAGAAACCGCTACAAGGAAGAAAAAAGGTAGTTGCACTTGTGCAAACAGTTTATGTGCAACTACCTTTGGTCTTGCTTTTCGCGGTTTCTAGCGATTTTACGACTCAAGGCTTGTATGTCATCCTTAGAAAAATATAAGACGGTCATTACCAACACTTAGAAAAATATAAGAACATGAACTACAAAATGCAGAAGATGCAAGAGTAATATTGATTATGGTAGATACGTTGGAACGACAAGAGCATTGATTAGATTTTAATGATGATCTTCATAGAGTGTTGTACTGAACTAGTTTTATGTTCAATTTCCACATAACCTCAGGGTTTCATCTACTTAATTAACTTAAATGGCTAATTTGTACCTTCTTATGGTACAAAGATATCATGTGGTATATATACTCTATTTTTTTATTAAATATTAGAGTAAATTACAAGTTTTGTCCTTTATGTATGTCTCAAATTGCAGGCGCTGTCCTTTGTCTTTAAAATTGATGAGTTTTGTCCTTAATGTTTGCAAATCTTGCACGTTATGTCCTTTAGGCCAAACCCAGTTAGATTTTTCAGTTAAATGAAGGCATGTGCAGGGCACATGAGGGTAGAAAAGTAATTTCACCTGACACTTGTCTTTTCCCCTTTATTTATAACTTCATCTGCCCTCATTCGTTTCACCTTTCTTCTCCTTCAAAATTAGGGTTCTTCAGATTGTAGATTAGGGTTCATAATCGCCATGGTCAATTGCCATTGTGGAAGGGAAGCTATTATACAAACTTCATGGACAAAGAAGAATCCTGGACGCCGTTTTTATTCTTGTCCTGTCCAGGTAATCTTTCATCTTCTTCAAAATTAGGGTTCATCGATTATAAAAGGTAATGTCTTTTGTGATTTTTATGTTTTGATTTGGTCAAATGTAGGGTTCAAATTGTCCATTTATTGGATGGTTCGATCAGCATAGGTGCCAAAGGTGCATAGATATCATACCTGGATTGCTTAGGGCTAAGAACAACTTGGAATCGGAGAAGATGCAGCTGCAACAAGAGAACATGATTCTGGAAGAAGAAAACATTAAGCTGCAACAAGAGAACATGAAAGTTGAAGCAAAGTCAAGAAAATTGAAAATGTATTTGGTTTTTAGTTGGATCTGTTTTGTGATGTATGTTATGGCATTTTAGGCTGTTATACATGATGTGCAGTATGTGTAAAATGACAAGATCTAATTTTGAATGACAAGATCTATGTTTGTGATGTATTTTATACCTTTTTAGTTTGTTATATGTTAAGTGCAGATGTAATTTAACAATATGTAAACTGACCATAATGTAAACAAGCTAAACAGACCATAACAAAGTGCAGATGTAATTTGACAAGATGTAAACTGACCAAAACAAAGTGAAGCAATATCCTACTAAACTAGCCAAACAGACCATAATGTGCAGTTTATAACCAAAAACATGTGCAGTTTATAACCAAAACAAAGTGACCATAAACAAAGTGTAGCAATTGACATCTAAACAAGCCAAACAGACCATAATGTGCAGTTTATAACCAAAAACATGTGCAGTTTATAACCAAAACAAAATGACCAAATACTTACCATATTATAACCAAACCTGATTCATGTTCCAAATACTACCAACATTCCACAAACATCTAAATAGTAGCAACCTAAAATACATAAAGAAGTTCACAAACATCTAAATAGTACCAACCAACATTTCCAAAAGACATAAAACAAGTCCAAAAGACATAAAAGAGGTTCAGTTTGCTGCTGCCTTTCTTTTCTTCCCTGCCTTGCCACTCTTCCCTGATTTGCCAGTGTTGACAGGTTCACCTTGACCCTTGCAAGTCCTGGAATTATGTCCAGTCTTCTTATACTTTGAACATGCTCCTTTAGTGTGCTTTTTGGACAACCTTCCTGACTGGGTCATCTCTTCAAGCTCCACAGTGGATCTTTTCCTCAATTTCTTGGGTCTTCCAACCTGGGTGTGATGTTTTGGGGGTGTAATAATTGTAGGAGCATGTACCCTTGTCCATAAAGTCCTACCATTGATAGGGTTCACCCTAAAAGAGTACACATGTTTCCACCTCTCCATTGTATGAACCGGATGTACCCAACTCTCCAAAGCACCCACCCTGCCCCCATTAGCAGCTTTCTCCCAAATTGCAGCCACAACATGTCTGTATGGCATTCCTATAAAACATATTCAACCTTTAGACAAACATCCAGTTAACAACTTCAAACCCCCTTCCCCTTTTTCTTCTTACCTTTTTTCCCCTTGTCTTCACTTTTATCCATCTCAACACTTTTTTCTTTACCTTTGGCTTGGCTGACATGCACCCCATTATCATCTACCTCAAAGTCAGGTTTTGAGCCTTGACAGACTGCCCTAACCCTGCTGTGATCATCTTTGATAATCTTTATAATCCTTCTAGTTTCAACAGCATGTTTTTTGATCAGCTTTTTAGCTTTTTGCCTGCTGGCAAACACCTGCCCAAGGTAAAAGTTTACCATATTCTCATTTGATCTTCTTATTTGGTGCAACAAATGTTTCCTGGTGCCTGTATGATTATCATCAGATTCGGAACCACTGTTAAACTTGTCATTATCTAATACATCCCCTTCCATGTCTTCATCAACATTCCTGTGTTCATTAATGTTGTCCTCAACTTCCATATCAACATTAGCCCTATAGTCACTCATGTCCACTTCATGATCACTCATAGTATTCTTTTCATCCACTATGTAATCACTATCATTATCACTCTACCATCCCTATCCTCACTACCATCCCTATCATCAGTAACATCCCTATCCTTAGTAACATCCCTATCCTCAGTAACAACCCTATCCTCACTAACATCCCTACCCTCACTAACATCCCTATCCTCATTGACATTCACTTCAGTCTCAACAAATGCTGGACTAACTGCCACCTTACTGCTGGATTCACCATAGTCAATATTATGTCCAACATTTACATTTCCACTCATAGGATTAGGAACTATGGCATATGGTCCAATTTCATCTATTTCTTCAATGGTGATGCTAGGTCTAGGAGGTTTACTAGGTGAGCTAAACAGTTCCTTCATGTTTTTCAAGCCATGAGAGGTATATACATGGATCATCTTGTGCATTTCAACATACCTAGACAGTCTTGATCACTGGTTAGGTGTTCAAGACCATCAACTAGGGTCTTTTCAGGATTCAAAAACTGGTAATACATTGGGTTTAAGCTATTATACCCTAACTGATCAAGCATAAGATCGACTTCATGAATGGAAAACTTATCAATTTCTATCAAGTCAACATAACTGATCTTGCCTCCTACATATGTGCGTCCAGGAGGTGATGTAAGCCTACCACCATGATGAATGCAAATGCTAAAGAAATTGGGAAAACCATCTGCAAATTTTCAACATTTATGTTATTAATCAACTGATGATCAACAAAAACCACAACATTATATCCCAAAATCGAAGCTAGGGTTTGTAACTTACCATACAGTTCAACGACACTTTCAGTGTCAAGATTATCCCTGACATACCAGCCTTCTTCAGTCTGCGACATTGGAATCTTGATCGTCTTTTTTTACAGTGTGCAAAACCCTAGAAATGAAAGATGAGGGATGATCAATGTGAAGCAGGTGAATGAATAAGGGCAGATCTTGTTATAATTAAGGGGGAAAGACAAATGGCAATTGAAATTACATTTCTACCCTCATGTGCCCTGCACATGCCTTCATTTAACCAAAAAATCTAACTGGGTTTGGCCTAAAGGACATAACGTGCAAGATTTGCAAACATTAAGGACAAAACTCATCAATTTTAAAGACAAAGGACATCGCCTGCAATTTGGGACATACATAAATGACAAAACTTGTAATTTACTCTAAATATTATTATAATTCATAAGCATATATAGTATAAAGGAATTCTTCTTGTTATTAATCATACTAATTCGTTGATGAGTTGTTTATTATATTTGTTTTGTTTTTGTTGTACTTCGACATAACTCCAAAATACAAAAGATCATACAAATTAGTATAACATATATAAAACCATGGTGATTTCACCTTTAGACACTATAAATACCATACAACAACAACCGCACGTATAGGGAAGCTATTGATAAGGTGTGGGAAGGTCTAAGAATGATAATGATATGAATAAGGATGATATCAACTTACTTGAATTAGAGAGCAATCAAAAATCTTGTGTGCATCTTTCAACCGTAAAACATCATTGTACATATACCTCCTTATCTATCATAAATGAACAGTGTATGTTAGTACAATTTATAAAAAGATTTAGGGGTTGTTTGTTTGCATTTGACTGGGTCCATTAAGAGGTTGGTCTCTGATTCAGTCAGACCTCAGACTGTTTGGTTCACATCTGAATGGAGCAAAATAGGCAAAATGAGTCTGACTCAGTCAGACTTCAAACAGTATCTAACTGGGTAAGAGGTTCAGTCAGAGCTGCTATGATCGAAACAGATAGCCCCTTAACCTTAATCATCAACTAACCAAAGAAAGTAGCTAGCACCTGTAAAATCTTGTGGTGATGATCCGTCAGGCAATAGGAGCACAAACGGAATCCGCGATCCACGCAGAAGCAGTTCTCGTTTTTTTATCTTCTTCATGAACTAAACATGGATTGAAAAATATTTCATCCAGCAGAGATTTCAACTACATGTATACAAGTAAATAGTTAGTTAGCTATGAATTAAAGTGGAAAGTATATACGTGTATATCAATCGAGGGGGAAAACAAATACCATTTTCATTTCTCTTTCTGCTTGTGAAGGTGGATTCCTTCCAAATTTAGCAAAAGTAAGGTTTACATGTTATATACAAATTTTGATGCAGAATAAAAAACAACCAAACTATAAGTGAAAACTAAGAAAACTCATCATGAATCATTGATTCACATGATCCAATGCTTGTGATTTAAAGTGTAATTTTGATTTAAATTGAAATGTTAATAAATAAAGTCAAAAAAGGGTATAATGGGTAAAACACATTTGATAAAATCAAAATTATGACAACTCATCACATCAATCATTATCTCTCTCCTTGTCAAATCAATTTCAAATACAATTATCTTTTTTTATTTTTCTTAAAAGATAAAATTATCACACCTCACATGATTTATAATGGTCAAAATAAAAAGAGGGAAAAGATGGAACGGGTTGATACGAGTGAAAGAAAAAATTAGGACTGGACTGGTTAGTCTTCTACATTGAAATTCCTGCGTTCAAACGGATTGTTCTTATACATATCTACAATCGTCTTCTACATCGAAATCTCATGCCCTCAATCACCCAATCATCTCTGAAATCGCATCTATAAATGAAGATATCAGATGGAGAAGTAAAAGTGAGACTTCTAGTTCTAGTTATTTATTGCATGTTGAAAGTAGAGGTAGAAGAAACGAAAGAGGGCATAGTCGATGAAGAAATCCAAGAAAATAGGACAGTCAAAGAGCAGAAAAGATATTCAATATTGGAATTGCAAAGAAAAGAGTCACTTTAGACAATGCACCAAACCAGAAAAGATATTGACTTAAACGAAATGTGTGGACCCAATACACAAACTCTTTAAATTTATTCTTAGAGGGATTTAGTATTCGAGTAGAATCTAAGTCTATGGATGGAATGGAGGTCCAGAGATACCTCCATCGTGTCGACAGGATGCTTGTTTGAATTGCTTATTCGGTTGTTGGAAGATTTGAAAGGATCAAGCGGATGACAGGATCAGGAAGGTTACTGATCATATCCACCCCTTTTTTTGCGTTTGGTTTGTCTGTAAATTATCATGCTTAATTATGTTAATTTGGTTATCAATTCGCCGTTGTCTTGGTGATTCTCTTGATCATGGCTAGGTTTCGAAGGAGAACTAGAAGTGTAGTTGTCAACTACTTGGGTAAGAGATGATGATAATGAATGAATGAGATAGAAACATAGAATTAAAAAAATTGGGGATAATATATAATATAATTAAAATAAATAAAAGAATATAATAGAACTAAACCAAATAAAAAGGTTGTTGGAAATCTTATAAATAATTAATTATATTAATCTAGGTTTGTCTTGTTTTTCTTTTATTTTGTGAGAGTGGATGTCTTTCTCTGACACTTTTAACTGAACATAATTGATGGTGGTATGAAACACATCAGTTAGTTTTTTTCTTCGTCGGGTTGAGTTTGATGGTGGTCTCGCCGGTTGTTGAGGGCTGCAGGGGTTTCCTGGGGTCTGGTAACGACGGTAGTACAAGGTTTGGGAGATAGTAGTGTTTGGGGTGTGGTGGTTCACGACGGTAGTAGTGGTGGTGGTGGTGATGTTACGGTGGCATTCTAGGTGGCTAGGGTAGGTACCGAGTCAGCAGAAGTATTTTTGTTTGGGGTGTGTTTACTCAGCTGGAGCTAGTTTTGAAGGCTCAAATAACTAAAAGGGTTATCAACGTATAAAGGGATGTACCTCATCAGTTGCCTAAAACCCTAGATGGGTTTCACCAAGTTAGCAGAAGTATTTTTGGGTTATGTTTTTTCCTGTTACTCAGCTGGAGCTAGTTTTGAAGGCGTTTTTTCCTAGAAGCAACTTTTCTTGCCACCAGACCTTTCTCCATCAATTAGGAATCTGATGCCGTCACTAAACACATTCCTTAAATTATAGCCATTTTTTGAGTGTTTTTTTTTGGTGTCTAATCCGCATATACATCACCATTGCCCTTGATTTTCTTAAATGTATATCTCTTAAATATCAACATATACACGTGTGATTTAGTTTACGAAGATTTTTCAATGCCGAGAACCTCGATCAGAGAGTAAAAAAGGCGTAAGGTTCACAATGGTTTAAAATTAAAATGGGATATACCGAGCTAGGATTCGAGTTACAGGAACAAGGGCCAAACCAACCACTCAAGAATGGAATCGTCGAGCGAAAACACTTGACAACCTCCCAGAAGCAGCTTTCCTTGCCACCAGAACTTTCTCCATCAATTAGGAATCTGATGCCGTCACTAAACACATTCCTTAAATTGTAGCCATTTGTTGAGTGTTTTTTTTTGTGTCTAATCCGCATATATATCACCATTGCCCTTGATTTTCTTGACTGCATATCACTTAAATGTCAACATATACACGTGTGATTTAGTTTATGAAGATTTTTCAATGCCGAGAACCTCGATCAGAGAGTAAAAAAGGTGTAAGGTTCACAATGGTGTAAAATTAAAATCGGATATACAGGGCTAGGATTCGAGTTATAGGAACAAGGGCCAAACCAACCACCCAAGAATGGAATCCTCAAGCGAAAACACTTGACAACCTCCTAGAAGCAACTTTTCTTGCCACCAGACCTTTCTCCATCAATTAGGAATCTGATGCCGTCACTAAACACATTCCTTAAATTGTATCCATTTGTTGAGTGTTTTTTTTGGTGTCTAATCCGCATATATATCACCATTGCCCTTGATTTTCTTGACTGTATATCTCTTAAATGTCAACATATACATGTGTGATTTAGTTTACGAAAATTTTTCAATGCCGTGAACCTTGATCAGAGAGTAAAAAGGCATAAGGTTCACAAAGGTGTAAAATTAAAAAGGGATATACAGGGCTAGGATTCGAGTTACAGGAACAAGGGCCAAACCAACCACCCAGGAATGGAATCGTCAAGCGAAAACACTTGACAGCCTCCTAGAAGCAGCTTTTCTTGCCACCAGACCTTTATCCATCAATTAGGAATCTGATGCCGTCACTAAACACATTCTTAAATTGTGTTGGATCGTTGTTTGACCCGACTGAGTCGTTCAGAAGAGTTTTACATCCAGTTTAAAGGCGGAATCAGTAAACCGGACACGAAAACAACTTGTACTCTTAATCTGTTGCTTGTATTGATAATAACAATGTTTACAAACTGAACAGAAATTGGCAGCACTTCGTTACAGTTCTGGAAGTCGCGTACCGAATGAAATGATGAGTGCACTATATATAGTGATGAAGATTTCGCTTGAAGGTAACCAGAACATGTTCAAGCGAAATCTGTTAAGTGAATTTCGCTTGAACTTGTAACAAGTTCACTTGAAGCGAAATCATCACTTAAACCACATTTATCAGTTTCTCGAACCTCGTGCACTAGATATCCTATCCTATCTCATGATACAAGACGAAGTCAATAAACGTAGTGCACTAACAAATTGTAGCCATTTGTTGAGAGTTTTTTTTTGTGTCTAATCCGCATATATATCACCATTGCCCTTGATTTTCTTGACTGTGTATCTCTTAAATGTCAACATATAAACGTGTGATTTAGTTTACGAAGATTTTTCAATGCCGAGAACCTCGATCAGAGTGTAAAAATGGCGTAAGGTTCACAATGGTGTAAAATTAAAATGAGATATACCGGGCTAGGATTCGAGTTACAGGAACAAGGGCCAAACCAACCACCCATGAATGGAATCGTCGAGCTATAACACTTGAAAACCTCCTAGAAGCAGCTTTCCTTACCACCAGACCTTTTTCCATCAATTAGGAATCTGATGCCGTCACTAAACACATTCCTTAAATTGTAGCCATTTGTTGAGTGTTTTTTTTGGTGTCTAATCCGCATATATATCACCATTGCCCTTGATTTTCTTAACTGTATATCTGTTAAATATCAACATATACACGTGTGATTTGGTTTACGAAGATTTTTCAATGCCGAGAACCTCGATCAGGGAGTAAAAAATGCGTAAGGTTCACAATGGTGTAAAATTAAAATGGGATATACCGGGCTTGGATTCGAGTTACAGGAACAAGGGCCAAACCAACCACTCAAGAATGGAATCGTCGAGCGAAAACACTTGACAACCTCTTAGAAGCAGCTTTCCTTGCCACCAGACCTTTCTCCATCAATTAGGAATCTGATGCCGTCACTAAACACATTCCTTAAATTGTAGCCATTTGTTGAGTGTTTTTTTTTTTGTCTCTAATCCGCATATATATCACCATTGCCCATGATTTTCTTGACTGTATATCTCTTAAATGTCAACATATACACGTGTGATTTAGTTTACAAAGATTTTTCAATGCCGAGAACCTCGATCAGAGAGTAAAAAAGGCGTAAGGTTCACAATGGTGTAAAATTAAAATGGGATATATCGGGCTAGGATTCGAGTTACAGGAACAAGGGCCAAACCAACCACTCAAGAATGGAATCGTCGAGCGAAAACACTTGACAACCTCCTAGAAGCAGCTTTCCATGCCACCAGACCTTTCTCCATCAATTAGGAATCTGATGCCGTCACTAAACACATTCCTTAAATTGTAGCCATTTGTTGAATGTTTTTTTTTGGTCTCTAATCCGCATATATATCACCATTGCCCTTGATTTTCTTGACTGTATATCTCTTAAATGTCAACATATACACATGTGATTTAGTTTACGAAGATTTTTCAATGCCGAGAACCTCGATCAGAGAGTAAAAAAGGCGTAAGGTTCACAATGGTGTAAAATTAAAATGGGATATACCGGGCTAGGATTCGAGTTACAGGAAAAAGGGACAAAACAACCAGCCAAGAATGGAATCTTCGAGCGAACACACTTGACAACCTCCTAGAAGCAACTTTTCTTGGCACCAGCCCTTTCTCCATCAATTAGGAATCTGATGCCGTCACTAAACACATTCCTTAAATTGTAACCATTTGTTGAGTGTTTTTTTGGTTGTCTAATCCGCATATATATCACCATTGCCCTTCATTTTCTTGAATGTATATCTCTTAAATGTCAACATATACACGTGTGATTTAGTTTACGATGATTTTTCAATGTCGAGAACCACGATCAGAGAGTAAAAAAGGCGTAACGTTCACAATGGTGTAAAATTAAAATGGAATATACCGGGCTCGAGTTACAGGAACAAGGGCCAAACCTACCATCCAAGAATGGAATCGTTGAGAGAAAACACTTGACAACCTCCTAGAAGCAGCTTTTCTTGCCACCAGACCATTCTCCATCAACTATTAATCTGATGCCGTCACTAAACACATTCCTTTAATTGTAGCCATTTGTTGAGTGTTTTTTTTTGTGTCTAATCCGCATATATATCACCAATGCCCTTGATTTTCTTTACTGTATATCTCTTAAATGTCAACATATACACGTGTGATTTAGTTTACGAAGATTTTTCAATGCCGAGAACCTCGATCAGAGAGTAAAAAAGGCGTAAGGTTCACAATGGTGTAAAATTAAAATGGGATATACCGAGCTAGGATTCGAGTTACAGAAACAAGGGCCAAACCAACCATCCAAGAATGGAATCTTCGAGCGAAAACACTTGACAACCTCCTAGAAGCAACTTTCCTTGCCACCAGACCTTTCTCCATTAATTAGGAATCTGATGTCGTCACTAAACACATTCCTTAAATAGTAGCCATTTGTTTAGTGTTTTTTTTGGTGTCTAATCCGCATATATATCACCATTGCCCTAGATTTTCTTGACTGTATATCTCTTAAATGTCAACATATACACGTGTGATTTAGTTTACGAAGATTTTTCAATGCCGAGAACCTCGATCAGAGAGTAAAAATGGCGTAAGGTTCACAATGGTGTAAAATAACAATGGGATATACCGGGCTAGGGTTCGAGTTACAGGAACAAGGGCCAAACCAACCACCCAAGAATGGAATCGTCAAGCGAAAACACTTGACAACCTCCTAGAAGCAGCTTTTCTTGCCACCAGACGTTTCTCCATCAATTAGGAATCTGATGCCGTCAGTAAACACATTCCTTAAATTGTAGCCATTTGTTGAGTGTTTTTTGGTGTCTAATCCGCATATATATCACCATTGCCCTTGATTTTCTTGACTGTATATCTCTTAAATGTCAACATATACACGTGTGATTTAGTTTACGAAGAT
Source organism: Helianthus tuberosus (assembly GCA_030545235.1). NCBI lineage: Eukaryota > Viridiplantae > Streptophyta > Magnoliopsida > Asterales > Asteraceae > Helianthus > Helianthus tuberosus. The sequence continues at coordinate 120,801 of CM060438.1, read as the reverse complement.
TTTTCAATGCCGAGAACCTCGATCAGAGAGTAAAAATGGCGTAAGGTTCACAATGGTGTAAAATAAAAATGGGATATACCGGGCTAGGATTCGAGTTATAGGAACTAGGGCCAAACCAACCACCCAAGAATGGAATCGTCAAGCGAAAACACTTGACAACCTCCTAGAAGCCGCTTTTCTTGCCACCAGAGCTTTCTCCATCAATTAGGAATCTGATGCCGTCAGTAAAGACATTCCTTAAATTGTAGCCATTTGTTGAGTGTTTTTTTTTGGTGTCTAATCCGCATATATATCACCATTGCCCTTGATTTTCTTGACTATATATCTCTTAAATGTCAACATATACACGTGTGATTTAGTTTACGAAGATTTTTCAATGCCGAGAACCTCGATCAGAGAGTAAAAAAGGCGTAAGGTTCACAATGGTGTAAAATTAAAATGGGATATACCGGGCTAGGATTCGAGTTACAGGAACAAGGGCCAAACCAAGCACTCAAGAATGGAATCGTCGAGCGAAAACACTTGACAACCTCCTAGAAGCAGCTTTCCATGCCACCAGACCTTTCTCCATCAATTAGGAATCTGATGCCGTCACTAAACACATTCCGTAAATTGTAGCCATTTGTTGAGTGTTGTTTTTTAGTCTCTAATCCACATATATATCACCATTGCCCTTGATTTTCTTGATTGTATATCTCTTAAATGTCAACATATACACGTGTGAATTAGTTTACGCAGATTTTTCAATGCCAAGAACCTCGATCAGAGAGTAAAAAAGGCGTAAGGTTCACAATGGTGTAAAATTAAAATGGGATATACCGGGCTAGGATTCGAGTTAAAGGAACAAGGGCCAAACCGACCACCCAAGAATGGAATCGTCAAGCGAAAACACTTGACAACCTCCTAGAAGCAGCTTTCCTTGCCACCAGACCTTTCTCCATCAATAAGGAATCTGATGCTGTCACTAAACACATTCCTTAAATTGTAGCCATTTGTTGACTGTTTTTTTTGTTGTCTAATCCGCATAAATATCACCATTGCCCCATATTTTCTTGACTGTATATCTCTTAAATGTCAACATATACACGTGTGATTTAGTTTACGGAGATTTTTCAATGTCGAGAACCTCGATCAGAGAGTAATAAAAGCGTAAGGTTCACAATGGTGTAAAATTAAAATGGGATATACCGGGCTAGGATTCGAGTTACAAGAACAAGGGCCAAACCAACCACGCAAGAATGGAATCGTCAAGCGAAAACGCTTGACAACCTCCTTGAAGTTGCTTTTCTTGCCACCAGACCTTTCTCCATCAATTAGGAATCTGATGCCGTCACTAAACACATTCCTTAAAATGTAGCCATTTGTTGAGTGTTTTTTTTTTTGGTGTCTAATCCGCATATATATCACCATTGCCCTTGATTTTCTTGACTGTATATCTCTTAAATGTCAACACATATACACATGTGATTTAGTTTACGAAGATTTTTCAATGCCGAGAAACTCGATTAGAAAGTAAAAAAGGCGTAAGGTTCACAATGGTGTAAAATTAAAATGGGATATATCGGGCTAGGATTCGAGTTACAGGAACAAGGGACAAACCAACCAGCCAAGAATGGAATCTTCTAGCGAAAACACTTGACAACCTCCTAGAAGCAGCTTTTCTTGCCACCAGACCTTTATCCATCAATTAGGAATCTGATGCCGTCACTAAACACATTCCTTAAATTGTAGCCATTTGTTGAGACTTTTTTTTGGTGTCTAATCCGCATATATATCACCATTGCCCTTGATTTTCTTGACTATATATCTCTTAAATGTCAACATATACACGTGTGATTTAGTTTACGAAGATTTTTCAATGCCGAGAACCTCGATCAGAGAGTAAAAAAGGCGTAAGGTTCACAATGGTGTAAAATTAAAATGGGATATACCGGGCTAGGATTCGAGTTACAGGAACAAGGGCCAAACCAAGCACTCAAGAATGGAATCGTCGAGCGAAAACACTTGACAACCTCCTAGAAGCAGCTTTCCATGCCACCAGACCTTTCTCCATCAATTAGGAATCTGATGCCGTCACTAAACACATTCCGTAAATTGTAGCCATTTGTTGAGTGTTGTTTTTTGGTCTCTAATCCACATATATATCACCATTGCCCTTGATTTTCTTGATTGTATATCTCTTAAATGTCAACATATACACGTGTGAATTAGTTTACGAAGATTTTTCAATGCCAAGAACCTCGATCAGAGAGTAAAAAAGGCGTAAGGTTCACAATGGTGTAAAATTAAAATGGGATATACCGGGCTAGGATTCGAGTTACAGGAACAAGGGCCAAACCAACCACCCAAGAATGGAATCGTCAAGCGAAAACACTTGACAACCTCCTAGAAGCAGCTTTCCTTGCCACCAGACCTTTCTCCATCAATTAGGAATCTGATGCCGTCACTAAACACATTCCTTAAATTGTAGCCATTTGTTGACTGTTTTTTTTTTTAGGTGTCTAATCCGCATATATATCACCATTGCCCTTGATTTTCTTGACTGTATATCTCTTAAATGTCAACATATACACGTGTGATTTAGTTTACGAAGATTTTTCAATGCCGAGAACCTCGATCAGAGAGTAATAAAGGCGTAAGGTTTACAATGGTGTAAAATTAAAATGGGATATACCGGGCTAGGATTCGAGTTACAAGAACAAGGGCCAAACCAACCACGCAAGAATGGAATCGTCAAGCGAAAACGCTTGACAACCTCCTTGAAGTTGTTTTTCTTGCCACCAGACCTTTCTCCATCAATTAGGAATCTGATGCCGTCACTAAACACATTCCTTAAAATGTAGCCATTTGTTGAGTGTTTTTTTTTTGGTGTCTAATCCGCATATATATCACCATTGCCCTTGATTTTCTTGACTGTATATCTCTTAAATGTCAACATATACACATGTGATTTAGTTTACGAAGATTTTTCAATGCCGAGTAACTCGATCAGAAAGTAAAAAAGGCGTAAGGTTCACAATGGTGTAAAATTAAAATGGGATATACCGGGCTAGGATTCGAGTTACAGGAACAAGGGACAAACCAACCACCCAAGAATGGAATCGTCAAGCGAAAACACTTGACAACCTCCTAGAAGCAGCTTTCCTTGCCACCAGACCTTTCTCCATCAATTAGGAATCTGATGCCGTCACTAAACACATTCCTTAAATTGTAGCCATTTGTTGAGTGTTTTTTTTTTGTGTCTAATCCGCATATATATCACCATTGCCCTTGATTTTCTTGATTGTATATCTCTTAAATGTCAACATATACACGTGTGAATTAGTTTACGAAGATTTTTCAATGCCAAGAACCTCGATCAGAGAGTAAAAAAGGCGTAAGGTTCACAATGGTGTAAAATTAAAATGGGATATACCGGGCTAGGATTCGAGTTACAGGAACAAGGGCCAAACCAACCACCCAAGAATGGAATCGTCAAGCGAAAACACTTGACAACCTCCTAGAAGCAGCTTTCCTTGCCACCAGACCTTTCTCCATCAATTAGGAATCTGATGCCGTCACTAAACACATTCCTTAAATTGTAGCCATTTGTTGACTGTTTTTTTTGGTGTCTAATCCGCATATATATCACCATTGCCCTTGATTTTCTTGACTGTATATCTCTTAAATGTCAACATATACACGTGTGATTTAGTTTACGAAGATTTTTCAATGCCGAGAACCTCGATCAGAGAGTAATAAAGGCGTAAGGTTCACAATGGTGTAAAATTAAAATGGGATATACCGGGCTAGGATTCGAGTTACAAGAACAAGGGCCAAACCAACCACGCAAGAATGGAATCGTCAAGCGAAAACGCTTGACAACCTCCTTGAAGTTGTTTTTCTTGCCACCAGACCTTTCTCCATCAATTAGGAATCTGATGCCGTCACTAAACACATTCCTTAAAATGTAGCCATTTGTTGAGTGTTTTTTTTTGGTGTCTAATCCGCATATATATCACCATTGCCCTTGATTTTCTTGACTGTATATCTCTTAAATGTCAACATATACACATGTGATTTAGTTTACGAAGATTTTTCAATGCCGAGAAACTCGATCAGAAAGTAAAAAAGGCGTAAGGTTCACAAAGGTGTAAAATTAAAATGGGATATACCGGGCTAGGATTCGAGTTACAGGAACAAGGGACAAACCAACCACCCAAGAATGGAATCGTCAAGCGAAAACACTTGACAACCTCCTAGAAGCAGCTTTCCTTGCCACCAGACCTTTCTCCATCAATTAGGAATCTGATGCCGTCACTAAACACATTCCTTAAATTGTAGCCATTTGTTGAGTGTTTTTTTTGGTGTCTAATCCGCATATATATCACCATTGCCCTTGATTTTCTTGATTGTATATCTCTTAAATGTCAACATATACACGTGTGAATTAGTTTACGAAGATTTTTCAATGCCAAGAACCTCGATCAGAGAGTAAAAAAGGCGTAAGGTTCACAATGGTGTAAAATTAAAATGGGATATACCGGGCTAGGATTCGAGTTACAGGAACAAGGGCCAAACCAACCACCCAAGAATGGAATCGTCAAGCGAAAACACTTGACAACCTCCTAGAAGCAGCTTTCCTTGCCACCAGACCTTTCTCCATCAATTAGGAATCTGATGCCGTCACTAAACACATTCCTTAAATTGTAGCCATTTGTTGACTGTTTTTTTTTTTGGTGTCTAATCCGCATATATATCACCATTGCCCTTGATTTTCTTGACTGTATATCTCTTAAATGTCAACATATACACGTGTGATTTAGTTTACGAAGATTTTTCAATGCCGAGAACCTCGATCAGAGAGTAATAAAGGCGTAAGGTTCACAATGGTCTAAAATTAAAATGGGATATACCGGGCTAGGATTCGAGTTACAAGAACAAGGGCCAAACCAACCACGCAAGAATGGAATCGTCAAGCGAAAACGCTTGACAACCTCCTTGAAGTTGCTTTTCTTGCCACCAGACCTTTCTCCATCAATTAGGAATCTGATGCCGTCACTAAACACATTCCTTAAAATGTAGCCATTTGTTGAGTGTATTTTTTTGGTGTCTAATCCGCATATATATCACCATTGCCCTTGATTTTCTTGACTGTATATCTCTTAAATGTCAACATATACACATGTGATTTAGTTTACAAAGATTTTTCAATGCCGAGAAACTCGATCAGAAAGTAAAAAAGGCGTAAGGTTCACAATGGTGTAAAATTAAAATGGGATATACCGGGCTAGGATTCGAGTTGCAGGAACAAGGGACAAACCAACCAGCCAAGAATGGAATCTTCTAGCGAAAACACTTGACAACCTCCTAGAAGCAGCTTTTCTTGCCACCAGACCTTTATCCATCAATTAGGAATCTGATGCCGTCACTAAACACATTCCTTAAATTGTAGCCATTTGTTGACTGTTTTTTTTTTGGTGTCTAATCCGCATATATATCACCATTGCCCTTGATTTTCTTGACTGTATATCTCTTAAATGTCAACATATACACGTGTGATTTAGTTTACGAAGATTTTTCAATGCCGAGAACCTCGATCAGAGAGTAATAAAGGCGTAAGGTTCACAATGGTCTAAAATTAAAATGGGATATACCGGGCTAGGATTCGAGTTACAAGAACAAGGGCCAAACCAACCACGCAAGAATGCAATCGTCAAGCGAAAACGCTTGACAACCTCCTTGAAGTCGCTTTTCTTGCCACCAGACCTTTCTCCATCAATTAGGAATCTGATGCCGTCACTAAACACATTCCTTAAAATGTAGCCATTTGTTGAGTGTATTTTTTTGGTGTCTAATCCGCATATATATCACCATTGCCCTTGATTTTCTTGACTGTATATCTCTTAAATGTCAACATTTACACGTGTGAATTAGTTTACGAAGATTTTCCAATGCCGAGAACCTCGATCAGAGTGTAAAAAAGGCGTAAGGTTCACAATGGTGTAAAATTAAAATGGGATATACCGGGCTAGGATTTGAGTTACAGGAACAAGGGCCAAACCAACCACCCATGAATGGAATCGTCGAGCGAAAATAATTGACAACCTCCTAGAAGCAGCTTTTCTTGCCACCAGACCTTTCTCCATCAATTAGGAATATGATGCCGTCATTAAACACATTCCTTAAATGGTAGCCATTTGTTGAGTGTTTTTTTGTGTGTCTAATCCGCATATATATCACCATTGCCCTTGATTTTCTTGACTGTATATCTCTTAAATGTCAACATATACACATGTGATTTAGTTTACGAAGATTTTTCAATGTCGAGAACCTCGATCAGAGAGTAAAAAAGGCGTAAGGTTCACAATGGTGTAAAATTAAAATGGGATATACCGGGCTAGGATTCGAGTTACAGGAACAAGGGACAAACCAACCAGCCAAGAATGGAATCTTCGAGCGAAAACACTTGACAACCTCCTAGAAGCAGCTTTTCTTGCCAGCAGACCTTTCTCCATCAATTAGGAATCTGATGCCGTCACTAAACACATTCCTTAAATTGTAGCCATTTGTTGAGTGTTTTTTTGGTTGTCTAATCCGCATATATATCACCATTGCCCTTCATTTTCTTGAATGTATATCTCTTAAATGTCAACATATACACGTGTGATTTAGTTTACGAAGATTTTTCAATGCCGAGAACCTCGATCAGAGAGTAAAAAGGCGTAAGGTTCATAATGGTGTAAAATTAAAATGGGATATACCGGGCTAGGATTCGAGTTACAGGAACAAGGGACAAACCAACCAGCCAAGAATGGAATCTTCGAGCGAAAACACTTGACAACCTCCTAGAAGCAGCTTTTCTTGCCACCAGACCTTTATCCATCAATTAGGAATCTGATGCCGTCACTAAATTCATTCCTTAAATTGTAGCCATTTGTTGAGACTTTTTTTTGGTGTCTAATCCGCATATATATCACCATTGCCCTTGATTTTCTTGACTGTATATCTCTTAAATGTCAACATATACACGTGTGATTTAGTTTACGAAGATTTTTCAATGCCGAGAACCTCGATCAGAGAGTAAAAAAGGCGTAAGGTTCACAATGGTGTAAAATTAAAATGGGATATACCGGGCTAGGATTCGAGTTACAGGAACAAGGGCCAAACCAAGCACTCAAGAATGGAATCGTCGAGCGAAAACACTTGACAACCTCCTAGAAGCAGCTTTCCATGCCACCAGACCTTTCTCCATCAATTAGGAATCTGATGCCGTCACTAAACACATTCCGTAAATTGTAGCCATTTGTTGAGTGTTGTTTTTTGGTCTCTAATCCACATATATATCACCATTGCCCTTGATTTTCTTGACTGTATATCTCTTAAATGTCAACATTTACACGTGTGAATTAGTTTACGAAGATTTTCCAATGCCGAGAACCTCGATCAGAGTGTAAAAAAGGCGTAAGGTTCACAATGGTGTAAAATTAAAATGGGATATACCGGGCTAGGATTTGAGTTACAGGAACAAGGGCCAAACCAACCACCCATGAATGGAATCGTCGAGCGAAAATAATTGACAACCTCCTAGAAGCAGCTTTTCTTGCCACCAGACCTTTCTCCATCAATTAGGAATATGATGCCGTCATTAAACACATTCCTTAAATGGTAGCCATTTGTTGAGTGTTTTTTTGTGTGTCTAATCCGCATATATATCACCATTGCCCTTGATTTTCTTGACTGTATATCTCTTAAATGTCAACATATACACATGTGATTTAGTTTACGAAGATTTTTCAATGTCGAGAACCTCGATCAGAGAGTAAAAAAGGCGTAAGGTTCACAATGGTGTAAAATTAAAATGGGATATACCGGGCTAGGATTCGAGTTACAGGAACAAGGGACAAACCAACCAGCCAAGAATGGAATCTTCGAGCGAAAACACTTGACAACCTCCTAGAAGCAGCTTTTCTTGCCAGCAGACCTTTCTCCATCAATTAGGAATCTGATGCCGTCACTAAACACATTCCTTAAATTGTAGCCAATTGTTGAGTGTTTTTTTGGTTGTCTAATCCGCATATATATCACCATTGCCCTTCATTTTCTTGAATGTATATCTCTTAAATGTCAACATATACACGTGTGATTTAGTTTACGAAGATTTTTCAATGCCGAGAACCTCGATCAGAGAGTAAAAAGGCGTAAGGTTCATAATGGTGTAAAATTAAAATGGGATATACCGGGCTAGGATTCGAGTTACAGGAACAAGGGACAAACCAACCAGCCAAGAATGGAATCTTCGAGCGAAAACACTTGACAACCTCCTAGAAGCAGCTTTTCTTGCCACCAGACCTTTATCCATCAATTAGGAATCTGATGCCGTCACTAAATTCATTCCTTAAATTGTAGCCATTTGTTGAGACTTTTTTTTGGTGTCTAATCCGCATATATATCACCATTGCCCTTGAGTTTCTTGACTGTATATCTCTTAAATGTCAACATATACACGTGTGATTTAGTTTACGAAGATTTTTCAATGCCGAGAACCTCGATCAGAGAGTAAAAAAGGCGTAAGGTTCACAATGGTGTAAAATTAAAATGGGATATACCGGGCTAGGATTCGAGTTACAGGAACAAGGGCCAAACCAAGCACTCAAGAATGGAATCGTCGAGCGAAAACACTTGACAACCTCCTAGAAGCAGCTTTCCATGCCACCAGACCTTTCTCCATCAATTAGGAATCTGATGCCGTCACTAAACACATTCCGTAAATTGTAGCCATTTGTTGAGTGTTGTTTTTTGGTCTCTAATCCACATATATATCACCATTGCCCTTGATTTTCTTGATTGTATATCTCTTAAATGTCAATATATACACGTGTGAATTAGTTTACCATGATTTTTCAATGCCAAGAACCTCGATCAGAGAGTAAAAAAGGCGTAAGGTTCACAATGGTGTAAAATTAAAATGGGATATACCGGGCTAGGATTCGAGTTACAGGAACAAGGGCCAAACCAACCACCCAAGAATGGAATCGTCAAGCGAAAACACTTGACAACCTCCTAGAAGCAGCTTTCCTTGCCACCAGACCTTTCTCCATCAATTAGGAATCTGATGCCGTCACTAAACACATTCCTTAAATTGTAGCCATTTGTTGACTGTTTTTTTTTTTGGTGTCTAATCCGCATATATATCACCATTGCCCTTGATTTTCTTGACTGTATATCTCTTAAATGTCTACATATACACGTGTGATTTAGTTTACGAAGATTTTTCAATGCCTAGAACCTCGATCAGAGAGTAATAAAGGCGTAAGGTTCACAATGATGTAAAATTAAAATGGGATATACCGGGCTAGGATTCGAGTTACAAGAACAAGGGCCAAACCAACCACGCAAGAATGGAATCGTCAAGCGAAAACGCTTGACAACCTCCTTGAAGTTGTTTTTCTTGCCACCAGACCTTTCTCCATCAATTAGGAATCTGATGCCGTCACTAAACACATTCCTTAAAATGTAGCCATTTGTTGAGTGTTTTTTTTTGGTGTCTAATCCGCATATATATCACCATTGCCCTTGATTTTCTTGACTGTATATCTCTTAAATGTCAACATATACACATGTGATTTAGTTTACGAAGATTTTTCAATGCCGAGAAACTCGATCAGAAAGTAAAAAAGGCGTAAGGTTCACAATGGTGTAAAATTAAAATGGGATATACCGGGCTAGGATTCGAGTTACAGGAACAAGGGACAAACCAACCACCCAAGAATGGAATCGTCAAGCGAAAACACTTGACAACCTCCTAGAAGCAGCTTTCCTTGCCACCAGACCTTTCTCCATCAATTAGGAATCTGATGCCGTCACTAAACACATTCCTTAAATTGTAGCCATTTGTTGAGTGTTTTTTTTTTGGTGTCTAATCCGCATATATATCACCATTGCCCTTGATTTTCTTGATTGTATATCTCTTAAATGTCAACATATACACGTGTGAATTAGTTTACGAAGATTTTTCAATGCCAAGAACCTCGATCAGAGAGTAAAAAAGGCGTAAGGTTCACAATGGTGTAAAATTAAAATGGGATATACCGGGCTAGGATTCGAGTTACAGGAACAAGGGCCAAACCAACCACCCAAGAATGGAATCGTCAAGCGAAAACACTTGACAACCTCCTAGAAGTAGCTTTCCTTGCCACCAGACCTTTCTCCATCAATTAGGAATCTGATGCCGTCACTAAACACATTCCTTAAATTGTAGCCATTTGTTGACTGTTTTTTTTTGGTGTCTAATCCGCATATATATCACCATTGCCCTTGATTTTCTTGACTGTATATCTCTTAAATGTCAACATATACACGTGTGATTTAGTTTACGAAGATTTTTCAATGCCGAGAACCTCGATCAGAGAGTAATAAAGGCGTAAGGTTCACAATGGTCTAAAATTAAAATGGGATATACCGGGCTAGGATTCGAGTTACAAGAACAAGGGCCAAACCAACCACGCAAGAATGGAATCGTCAAGCGAAAACGCTTGACAACCTCCTTGAAGTTGCTTTTCTTGCCACCAGACCTTTCTCCATCAATTAGGAATCTGATGCCGTCACTAAACACATTCCTTAAAATGTAGCCATTTGTTGAGTGTTTTTTTTTGGTGTCTAATCCGCATATATATCACCATTGCCCTTGATTTTCTTGACTGTATATCTCTTAAATGTCAACATATACACATGTGATTTAGTTTACAAAGATTTTTCAATGCCGAGAAACTCGATCAGAAAGTAAAAAAGGCGTAAGGTTCACAACGGTGTAAAATTAAAATGGGATATACCGGGATAGGATTCGAGTTGCAGGAACAAGGGACAAACCAACCAGCCAAGAATGGAATCTTCTAGCGAAAACACTTGACAACCTCCTAGAAGCAGCTTTTCTTGCCACCAGACCTTTATCCATCAATTAGGAATCTGATGCCGTCACTAAACACATTCCTTAAATTGTAGCCATTTGTTGAGACTTTTTTTTGGTGTCTAATCCGCATATATATCACCATTGCCCTTGATTTTCTTGATTGTATATCTCTTAAATGTCAACATATACACGTGTGAATTAGTTTACGAAGATTTTTCAATGCCAAGAACCTCGATCAGAGAGTAAAAAAGGCGTAAGGTTCACAATGGTGTAAAATTAAAATGGGATATACCGGGCTAGGATTCGAGTTACAGGAACAAGGGCCAAACCAACCACCCAAGAATGGAATCGTCAAGCGAAAACACTTGACAACCTCCTAGAAGCAGCTTTCCTTGCCACCAGACCTTTCTCCATCAATTAGGAATCTGATGCCGTCACTAAACACATTCCTTAAATTGTAGCCATTTGTTGACTGTTTTTTTTTTGGTGTCTAATCCGCATATATATCACCATTGCCCTTGATTTTCTTGACTGTATATCTCTTAAATGTCAACATATACACGTGTGATTTAGTTTACGAAGATTTTTCAATGCCGAGAACCTCGATCAGAGAGTAATAAAGGCGTAAGGTTCACAATGGTCTAAAATTAAAATGGGATATACCGGGCTAGGATTCGAGTTACAAGAACAAGGGCCAAACCAACCACGCAAGAATGGAATCGTCAAGCGAAAACGCTTGACAACCTCCTTGAAGTTGCTTTTCTTGCCACCAGACCTTTCTCCATCAATTAGGAATCTGATGCCGTCACTAAACACATTCCTTAAAATGTAGCCATTTGTTGAGTGTTTTTTTTTGGTGTCTAATCCGCATATATATCACCATTGCCTTTGATTTTCTTGACTGTATATCTCTTAAATGTCAACATATACACATGTGATTTAGTTTACAAAGATTTTTCAATGCCGAGAAACTCGATCAGAAAGTAAAAAAGGCGTAAGGTTCACAATGGTGTAAAATTAAAATGGGATATACCGGGATAGGATTCGAGTTGCAGGAACAAGGGACAAACCAACCAGCCAAGAATGGAATCTTCTAGCGAAAACACTTGACAACCTCCTAGAAGCAGCTTTTCTTGCCACCAGACCTTTATCCATCAATTAGGAATCTGATGCCGTCACTAAACACATTCCTTAAATTGTAGCCATTTGTTGAGACTTTTTTTTGGTGTCTAATCCGCATATATATCACCATTGCCCTTGATTTTCTTGACTGTATATCTCTTAAATGTCAACATATACACGTGTGAATTAGTTTACGAAGATTTTTCAATGCCGAGAACCTCGATCAGAGTGTAAAAAAGGCGTAAGGTTCACAATGGTGTAAAATTAAAATGGGATATACCGGGCTAGGATTTGAGTTACAGGAACAAGGGCCAAACCAACCACCCATGAATGGAATCGTCGAGCGAAAACAATTGACAACCTCCTAGAAGCAGCTTTTCTTGCCACCAGACCTTTCTCCATCAATTAGGAATATGATGGCGTCATTAAACACATTCCTTAAATGGTAGCCATTTGTTGAGTGTTTTTTTGTGTGTCTAATCCGCATATATATCACCACTGCCCATGATTTTCTTGACTGTATATCTCTTAAATGTCAACATATACACATGTGATTTAGTTTACGAAGATTTTTCAATGTCGAGAACCTCGATCAGAGAGTAAAAAAGGCGTAAGGTTCACAATGGTGTAAAATTAAAATGGGATATACCGGGCTAGGATTCGAGTTACAGGAACAAGGGACAAACCAACCAGCCAAGAATGGAATCTTCGAGCGAAAACACTTGACAACCTCCTAGAAGCAGCTTTTCTTGCCAGCAGACCTTTCTCCATCAATTGGGAATCTGATGCCGTCACTAAACACATTCCTTAAATTGTAGCCATTTGTTGAGTGTTTTTTTGGTTGTCTAATCCGCATATATATCACCATTGCCCTTCATTTTCTTGAATGTATATCTCTTAAATGTCAACATATACACGTGTGATTTAGTTTACGAAGATTTTTCAATGCCGAGAACCTCGATCAGAGAGTAAAAAGGCGTAAGGTTCATAATGGTGTAAAATTAAAATGGGATATACCGGGCTAGGATTCGAGTTACAGGAACAAGGGACAAACCAACCAGCCAAGAATGGAATCTTCGAGCGAAAACACTTGACAACCTCCTAGAAGCAGCTTTTCTTGCCACCAGACCTTTATCTATCAATTAGGAATCTGATGCCGTCACTAAATTCATTCCTTAAATTGTAGCCATTTGTTGAGACTTTTTTTTGGTGTCTAATCCGCATATATATCACCATTGCCCTTGATTTTCTTGACTGTATATCTCTTAAATGTCAACATATACACGTGTGATTTAGTTTACGAAGATTTTTCAATGCCGAGAACCTCGATCAGAGTGTAAAAAAGGCGTAAGGTTCACAATGGTGTAAAATTAAAATGGGATATACCGGGCTAGGATTCGAGTTACAGGAACAAGGGCCAAACCAACCAGCCAAGAATGGAATATTCGAGCGAAAACACTTGACAACCTCCTAGAAGCAGCTTTCCTTGCCACGAGACCTTTCTCCATCAATTAGGAATCTGATGCCGTCACTAAACACATTCCTTAAATTGTAGCCATTTGTTGAGTGTTGTTTTTTGGAATCTAATCCACATATATATCACCATTGCCCTTGATTTTCTTGATTGTATATCTCTTAAATGTCAACATATACACGTGTGAATTAATTTACGAAGATTTTTCAATGCCAAGAACCTCGATCAGAGAGTAAAAAAGGCGTAAGGTTCACAATGGTGTAAAATTAAAATGGGATATACCGGGCTAGGATTCGAGTTACAGGAACAAGGGCCAAACCAAGCACTCAAGAATGGAATCGTCGAGCGAAAACACTTGACAACCTCCTAGAAGCAGCTTTCCATGCCACCAGACCTTTCTCCATCAATTAGGAATCTGATGCCGTCACTAAACACATTCCGTAAATTGTAGCCATTTGTTGAGTGTTGTTTTTTGGTCTCTAATCCACATATATATCACCATTGCCCTTGATTTTCTTGATTGTATATCTCTTAAATGTCAACATATACACGTGTGAATTAGTTTACGAAAATTTTTCAATGCCAAGAACCTCGATCAGAGAGTAAAAAAGGCGTAAGGTTCACAATGGTGTAAAATTAAAATGGGATATACCGGGCTAGGATTCGAGTTACAGGAACAAGGGCCAAACCAACCACCCAAGAATGGAATCGTCAAGCGAAAACACTTGACAACCTCCTAGAAGCAGCTTTCCTTGCCACCAGACCTTTCTCCATCAATTAGGAATCTGATGCCGTCACTAAACACATTCCTTAAATTGTTGCCATTTGTTGACTGTTTTTTTTTTTGTGTCTAATCCGCATATATATCACCATTGCCATTGATTTTCTTGACTGTATATCTCTTAAATGTCAACATATACACGTGTGATTTAGTTTACGAAGATTTTTCAATGCCGAGAACCTCGATCAGAGAGTAATAAAGGCGTAAGGTTCACAATGGTGTAAAATTAAAATGGGATATACCGGGCTAGGATTCGAGTTACAAGAACAAGGGCCAAACCAACCACGCAAGAATGGAATCGTCAAGCGAAAACGCTTGACAACCTCCTTGAAGTTGCTTTTCTTGCCACCAGACCTTTCTCCATCAATTAGGAATCTGATGCCGTCACTAAACACATTCCTTAAAATGTAGCCATTTGTTGAGTGTTTTTTTTTGGTGTCTAATCCGCATATATATCACCATTGCCCTTGATTTTCTTGACTGTATATCTCTTAAATGTCAACATATACACATGTGATTTAGTTTACGAAGATTTTTCAATGCCGAGAAACTCGATTAGAAAGTAAAAAAGGCGTAAGGTTCACAATGGTGTAAAATTAAAATGGGATATACCGGGCTAGGATTCGAGTTACAGGAACAAGGGACAAACCAACCAGCCAAGAATGGAATCTTCTAGCGAAAACACTTGACAACCTCCTAGAAGCAGCTTTTCTTGCCAGCAGACCTTTCTCCATCAATTAGGAATCTGATGCCGTCACTAAACACATTCCTTAAATTGTAGCCATTTGTTGAGTGTTTTTTTGGTTGTCTAATCCGCATATATATCACCATTGCCCTTCATTTTCTTGAATGTATATCTCTTAAATGTCAACATATACACGTGTGATTTAGTTTACGAAGATTTTTCAATGCCGAGAACCTCGATCAGAGAGTAAAAAGGCGTAAGGTTCATAATGGTGTAAAATTAAAATGGGATATACCGGGCTAGGATTCGAGTTACAGTAACAAGGGACAAACCAACCAGCCAAGAATGGAATCTTCGAGCGAAAACACTTGACAACCTCCTAGAAGCAGCTTTTCTTGCCACCAGTCCTTTATCCATCAATTAGGAATCTGATGCCGTCACTAAATTCATTCCTTAAATTGTAGCCATTTGTTGAGACTTTTTTTTGGTGTCTAATCCGCATATATATCACCATTGCCCTTGATTTTCTTGACTGTATATCTCTTAAATGTCAACATATACACGTGTGATTTAGTTTACAAAGATTTTTCAATGCCGAGAACCTCGATCAGAGTGTAAAAAAGGCGTAAGGTTCACAATGGTGTAAAATTAAAATGGGATATACCGGGCTAGGATTCGAGTTACAGGAACAAGGGCCAAACCAACCAGCCAAGAATGGAATATTCGAGCGAAAACACTTGACAACCTCCTAGAAGCAGCTTTCCTTGCCACGAGACCTTTCTCCATCAATTAGGAATCTGATGCCGTCACTAAACACATTCCTTAAATTGTAGCCATTTGTTGAGTGTTTTTTTTGGTGTCTAATCCGCATATATATCACCATAGCCCTTGATTTTCTTGACTGTATATCTCTTAAATGTCAATATATACACGTGTGATTTAGTTTACGAAAATTTTTCAATGCCGAGAACCTCGATCAGAGAGTGAAAATGGCGTAAGGTTCACAATGGTGTAAAATAAAAATGGGATATACCGGGCTAGGATTCGAGTTATAGGAACAAGGGACAAACCAACCACCCAAGAATGGAATCGTCAAGCGAAAACACTTGACAACCTCCTAGAAGCAGCTTTTCTTGCTACCAGACCTTTCTCCATCAATTAGGAATCTGATGCCGTCAGTAAAGACATTCCTTAAATTGTAGCCATTTGTTGAGTGTTTTTTTGGTGTCTAATCCGCATATATATCACCATTGCCCTTGATTTTCTTGACTATATATCTCTTAAATGTCAACATATACACGTGTGATTTAGTTTACGAAGATTTTTCAATGCCGAGAACCTCGATCAGAGAGTAAAAAAGGCGTAAGGTTCACAATGGTGTAAAATTAAAATGGGATATACCGGGCTAGGATTCGAGTTACAGGAACAAGGGCCAAACCAACCACTCAAGAATGGAATCGTCGAGCGAAAACACTTGACAACCTCCTAGAAGCAACTTTCCATGCCACCAGACCTTTCTCCATCAATTAGGAATCTGATGCCGTCACTAAACACATTCCTTAAATTGTAGCCATTTGTTGAGTGTTGTTTTTTGGTCTCTAATCCATATATACATCACCATTGCCCTTGATTTTCTTGACTGTATATATCTCTTAAATGTCAACATATACACGTGTGAATTAGTTTACGAAGATTTTTCAATGCCGAGAACCTCGATCAGAGAGTAAAAAAGGCGTAAGGTTCACAATGGTGTAAAATTAAAATGGGATATACCGGGCTAGGATTCGAGTTACAGGAACAATGGACAAACCAACCAGCCAAGAATGGAATCTTCGAGCGAAAACACTTGACAACCTCCTAAAAGCAGCTTTTCTTGCCACCAGACCTTTCTCCATCAATTAGGAATCTGATGCCGTCACTAAACACATTCCTTAAATTGTAGCCATTTGTTGAGTGTTTTTTTGGTTGTCTAATCCGCATATATATCACCATTGCCCTTGATTTTCTTGACAGTATATCTCTTAAATGTCAACATATACACGTGTGATTTAGTTTACGAGGATTTTTCAATGCCGAGAACCTCGATCAGAGAGTAATAAAGGCGTAAGGTTCACAATGGTGTAAAATTAAAATGGATATACCGGGCTAGGATTCGAGTTACAAGAACAAGGGCCAAACCAACCACCCAAGAATGGAATCGTCAAGCGAAAACGCTTGACAACCTCCTTAAACTTGCTTTTCTTGCCACCAGACCTTTCTCCATCAATTAGGAATCTGTTGCCGTCAGTAAACACATTCCTTAAAATGTTGCCATTTGTTGAGTGTTTTTTTTTGGTGTCTAATCCGCATATATATCACCATTGCCCTTGATTTTCTTGACTGTATATCTCTTAAATGTCAACATATACAAATGTGATTTAGTTTACGAAGTTTTTTCAATGCCGAGAACCTCGATCAGAAAGTAAAAAGGCGTAAGGTTCACAATGGTGTAAAATTAAAATGGGATATACCGGGCTAGGATTCGAGTTACAGGAACAAGGGACAAACCAACCAGCCAAGAATGGAATCTTCGAGCGAAAACACTTGACAACCTCCTAGAAGCAGCTTTTCTTGCCACCAGACCTTTCTCCATCAATTAGGAATCTGATGCCGTTACTAAACATATTCCTTAAATTGTAGCCATTTGTTGAGTGTTTTTTTGGTTGTCTAATCCGCATATATATCACCATTGCCTTTGATTTTCTTTACTGTATATCTCTTAAATGTCAACATATACACGTGTGATTTAGTTTGCGAAGATTTTTCAATGCCGAGAACCTCGATCAGAGTGTAAAAAAGGCGTAAGATTCACAATGGTGTAAAATTAAAATGGGATATACCGGGCTAGGATTTGAGTTACAGGAACAAGGGCCAAACCAACCACCCATGAATGGAATCGTCGAGCGAAAACAATTGACAACCTCCTAGAAGCAGCTTTTCTTGCCACCAGACCTTTCTCCATCAATTAGGAATCTGATGCCGTCATTAAACACATTCCTTAAATGGTAGCCATTTGTTGAGTGTTTTTTTGTGTGTCTAATCCGCTTATATATCACCATTGCCTTTGATTTTCTTGACTGTATATCTCTTAAATGTCAACATATACACATGAGATTTAGTTTACGAAGATTTTTCAATGCCGAGAACCTCGATCAGAGAGTAAAAAAGGCGTAAGGTTCACAATGGTGTAAAATTAAAATGGGATACACCGGGCTAGGATTCGAGTTACAGGAACAAGGGACAAACCAACCAGCCAAGAATGGAATCTTCGAGCGAAAACACTTGACAACCTCCTAGAAGCAGCTTTTCTTGCCACCAGACCTTTCTCCATCAATTAGGAATCTGATGCCGTTACTAAACATATTCCTTAATTTGTAGCCATTTGTTGAGTGTTTTTTTGGTTGTCTAATCCGCATATATATCACCATTGCCCTTCATTTTCTTGAATGTATATCTCTTAAATGTCAACATATACACGTGTGATTTAGTTTACGAAGATTTTTCAATGCCGAGAACCTCGATCAGAGAGTAAAAAAGGCGTAAGGTTCACAATGGTGTAAAATTAAAATGGGATACACCGGGCTAGGATTCGAGTTACAGGAACAAGGGACAAACCAACCAGCCAAGAATGGAATCTTCGAGCGAAAACACTTGACAACCTCCTAGAAGCAGCTTTTCTTGCCACCAGACCTTTATCCATCAATTAGGAATCTGATGCCGTCACTAAACACATTCCTTAAATTGTAGCCATTTGTTGATACTTTTTTTTTGTGTCTAATCCGCATATATATCACCATTGCCCTTGATTTTCTTGACTGTATATCTCTTAAATGTCAACATATACACGTGTGATTTAGTTTACGAAGATTTTTCAATGCCGAGAACCTCGATCAGAGTGTAAAAAAGGCGTAAGGTTCACAATGGTGTAAAATTAAAATGGGATATACCGTGCTAGGATTCGAGTTACAGGAACAAGGGCCAAACCAACCACCCATGAATGGAATCGTCGAGCGAAAACACCTGACAACCCCCTAGAAGCAGCTTTTCTTGCCACTAGACCTTTCTCCATCAATTAGCAATCTGATGCCGTCATTAAACACATTCCTTAAATGGTAGCCATTTGTTGAGTGTTTTTTTGTGTGTCTAATCCGCATATATATCACCATTTCCCTTGATTTTCTTGACTGTATATCTCTTAAATGTCAACATATACACATGTGATTTAGTTTACGAAGATTTTTCAATGCCGAGAACCTCGATCAGAGAGTAAAAAAGGCGTAAGGTTCACAATGGTGTAAAATTAAAATGGGATATACCGGGCTAGGATTCGAGTTACAGGAACAAGGGACATACCAACCAGCCAAGAATGGAATCTTCGAGCGAAAACACTTGACAACCTCCTAAAAGCAGCTTTTCTTGCCACCAGACCTTTCTCCATCAATTAGGAATCTGATGCCGTCACTAAACACATTCCTTAAATTGTAGCCATTTGTTGAGTGTTTTTTTGGTTGTCTAATCCGCATATATATCACAATTTCCCTTCATTTTCTTGAATGTATATCTCTTAAATGTCAACATATACACGTTTGATTTAGTTTACGAAGATTTTTCAATGCCGAGAACCTCGATCAGAGAGTAAAAAAGGTGTAAGGTTCACAATGGTGTAAAATTAAAATGGAATATACCACGCTCGAGTTACAGGAACAAGGGCCAAACCAACCATCCAAGAATGGAATCGTTGAGCGAAAACACTTGACAGCCTCCTAGAAGCAGCTTTTCTTGCCACCAGACCATTCTCCATTAACTATGAATCTGATGCCGTCACTAAACACATTCCTTTAATTGAAGCCATTTGTTGAGTGTTTTTTTTGTGTGTAATCCGCATATATATCACCAGTGCCCTTGATTTTCTTGACTGTATATCTTTTAAATGTCAACATATACACGTGTGATTTAGTGTACGAAGATTTTTCAATGCCGAGAACCTCGATCAGAGAGTAAAAAAGGCGTAAGGTTCACAATGGTGTAAAATTAAAATGAGATATACCGGGCTAGGATTTGAGTTACAGGAACAAGGGCCAAACCAACCAGCCAAGAATGGAATCTTCAAGCGAAAACACTTGACAACCTCCTAGAAGCAGCTTTCCTTGCCACCAGAACTTTCTCCATCAATTAGGAATCTGATGCCGTCACTAAACACATTCCTTAAATTGTAGCCATTTGTTGAGTGTTTTTTTTGGTGTCTAATCCGCATATATATCACCATTGCCCTTGATTTTCTTGACTGTATATATCTTAAATGTCAACATATACACGTGTGATTTAGTTTACGAAGATTTTTCAATGCCGAGACCCTCGATCAGAGAGTAAAAAAGGCGTAAGGTTTACAATGGTGTAAAATTAAAATGGGATATACCGGGCTAGGATTCGAGTTACTGGAACAAGGGCCAAACCAACCACCCAAGAATGGAATCGTCACGCAAAAACACTTGACAACCTCCTAGAAGCAGCTTTTCTTGCCACCAGACCTTTATCCATCAATTAGGAATCTGATGCCGTCACTAAACACATTCCTTAAATTGTAGCCATTTGTTGAGACTTTTTTTTGGTGTCTAATCCGCATATATATCACCATTGCTCTAGATTTTCTTGATTGTATATCTCTTAAATGTCAACATATACACGTGTGATTTAGTTTACGAAGATTTTTCAATGCCGAGAACCTCGATCAGAGTGTAAAAAAGGCGTAAGGTTCACAATGGTGTAAAATTAAAATGGGATATACCGGGCTAGGATTCGAGTTACAGGAACAAGGGCCAAACCAACCACCCATGAATGGAATCGTCGAGCGAAAACACTTGACAACCTCCTAGAAGCAGCTTTTCTTGCCACCAGACCTTTCTCCAACAATTAGGAATCTGATGTCGTCATTAAACACATTCCTTAAATTGTAGCCATTTGTTGAGTGTTTTTTTTTGTGTCTAATCCGCATATATATCACCATTGCCCTTGATTTTCTTGACTGTATATTTCTTAAATGTCAACATATACACGTGTGATTTAGTTTACGAAGATTTTTCAATGCCGAGAACCTCGATCAGAGAGTAAAAAAGTCATAAGGTTCACAATGGCGTAAAATTAAAATGGGATATACCTGGCTAGGATTCGAGTTACAGGAACAAGGGCCATACCAACCAGCCAAGAATGGAATCTTCGAGCGAAAACACTTGACAACCTCCTAGAAGCAGCTTTTCTTGCCACCAGACCTTTCTCCATCAATTAGGAATCTGATGCCGTCACTAAACACATTCCTTAAATTGTAGCCATTTGTTGAGTGTTTTTTTGGTTGTCTAATCCGCATATATATCACCATTGCCTTTGATTTTCTTGAATGTATATCTCTTAAATGTCAACATATACACGTGTGATTTATTTTACGAAGATTTATCAATGCCGAGAATCTCGATCAGAGAGTAAAAAAGGCGTAAGGTTCACAATGGTGTAAAACTAAAATGGGATATACCGGGCTCGAGTTACAGGAACAAGGGCCAAACCAACCATCCAAGAATGGAATTGTTGAGCGAAAACACTTGACAACCTCCTAGAAGCAGCTTTTCTTGCCACCAGACCATTCTCCATCAACTATGAATCTGATGCCGTCACTAAACACCTTCCTTTAATTGTAGCCATTTTTGAGTGTTTTTTTTTGTGTCTAATCCGCATATATATATCACCAATGCCCTTGATTTTCTTGACTGTATATCACTTAAATGTCAACATAAACACGTGTGATTTAGTTTACGTAGATTTTAAAATGCCGAGAACTTCGATCAGGGAGTAAAAAAGGAGTAAGGTTCACAATGGTGTAAAATTAGAATGGGATATACCGGGCTAGGATTCGAGTTACAGGAACAAGGGCCAAACCAACCACCCAAGAATGGAATCGTCGAGCGAAACACTTGACAACCTCCTAGAAGCAGCTTTTCTTGCCACCAGACCTTTCTCCATCAATTAGGAATCTGATGCCGTCACTAAACACATTCCTTAAATTGTATCCATTTGTTGAGTGTTTTTTTTGGTGTCTAATCCGCATATATATCACCATTGCCCTTGATTTTCTTGACTGTATATCTCTTAAATGTCAACATATACATGTGTGATTTAGTTTACGAAAGTTTTTCAATGCCGAGAACCTCGATCAGAGAGTAAAAAAGGCGTATGGTTCACAATGGTGTAAAATTAAAATGGGATACACCGGGCTAGGATTCGAGTTACAGGAACAAGGGCCAAACCAACCACCCAAGAATGGAATCGGCGAGCGAAACACTTGACAACCTCCTAGAAGCAGCTTTTCTTGCCACCAGACCTTTCTCCATCAATTAGGAATCTGATGCCGTCACTAAACACATTCCTTAAATTGTAGCCATTTGTTGAGTGTTTTTTTGGTGTCTAATCCGCATATATATCACCATTGCCCTTGATTTTCTTGACTGTATATCTCTTAAATGTCAACATATACACGTGTGATTTAGTTTACGAAGATTTTTCAATGCCGAGAACCTCGATCAGAGTGTAAAAAAGGCGTAAGGTTCACAATGGTGTAAAATTAAAATGAGATATACCGGGCTAGGATTCGAGTTACAGGAACAAGGGCCAAACCAACCACCCATGAATGGAATCCTGGAGCGAAAACACTTGACAACCTCCTAGAAGCAGCTTTCCTTACCACCAGACCTTTCTCCATCAATTAGGAATCTGATGCCGTCACTAAACACATTCCTTAAATTGTAGCCATTTGTTGAGTGTTTTTTTGGTGTCTAATCCGCATATATATCACCATTGCCCTTGATTTTCTTAACTGTATATCTCTTAAATATCAACAGATACACGTGTGATTTAGTTTACGAAAATTTTTCAATGCCGAGAACCTCGATTAGAGAGTAAAAAAGGTGTAAGGTTAACAATGGTGTAAAATTAAAATGGGATATACCGGGCTAGGATTCGAGTTACAGGAACAAGGGACAAACCAACCAGCCAAGAATGGAATCGTCGAGCGAAAACACTTGACAACCTCCTAGAAGCAGCTTTCCATGCCACCAGACCTTTCTCCATTAATTAGGAATCTGATGCCGTCACTAAACACATTCCTTAAATTGTAGCCATTTGTTGAGTGTTTTTTTTTGTCTCTAATCCGCATATATATCACCATTGCCCTTGATTTTCTTGACTGTATATCTCTTAAATGTCAACATGTACACGTGTGATTTAGTTTACGAAGATTTTTCAATGCCGAGAACCTCGATCAGAGAGTAAAAAAGGCGTAAGGTTCACATTGGTGTAAAATTAAAATGGGATATACCGGGCTAGGATTCGAGTTACAGGAACAAGGGCCAAACTAACCACTCAAGAATGGAATCGTCGAGCGAAAACACTTGACAACCTACTAGAAGCAGCTTTCCATGCCACCAGACCTTTCTCCATCAATTAGGAATCTGATGTCGTCACTAAACACATTCCTTAAAATGTAGCCATTTGTTGAGTGTTTTTTTGGTGTCTAATCCGCATATATATCACCATTGCCCTTGATTTTCTTGACTGTATATCTCTTAAATGTCAACATACACATGTGTGATTTAGTTTACGAAAAATTTTCAATGCCGTGAACCTCGATCAGAGAGTAAAAAAGGCGTAAGGTTCACAATGGTGTAAAATTAAAATGGGATATACCGGGCAAGGATTCGAGTTACAGGAAAAGGGCCAAACCAACCACCCAGGAATGGAATCGTCGAGCGAAAACACTTGACAACCTCCTAGAAGCAGCTTTTCTTGCCACCAGACCTTTATCTATCAATTAGGAATCTGATGCCGTCACTAAACACATTCCTTAAATTGTAGCCATTTGTTGAGACTTTTTTTGGTGTCTAATCCGCATATATATCACCATTGCCCTTGATTTTCTTGACTGTATATCTCTTAAATGTCAACATATACACGTGTGATTTAGTTTATGAAGATTTTTCAATGCCGAGAACCTCGATCAGAGTGTAAAAAAGGCGTAAGGTTCACAATGGTGTAAAATTAAAATGAGATATACCGGGTTAGGATTCGAGTTACAGGAACAAGGGCCAAACCAACCACCCATGAATGGAATCGTCGAGCGAAAACACTTGACAACCTCCTAGAAGCAGCTTTTCTTGCCACCAGACCTTTCTCCATCAGTTAGGAATCTGATCCCGTCATTAAACACATTTCTTAAATGGTAGCCATTTGTTGGGTGTTTTTTTGTGTGTCTAATCCGCATATATATCACCATTGCCATTGATTTTCTTGACTATATATCTCTTAAATGTCAACATATACACGTGTGATTTAGTTTACGAAGATTTTTCAATGCCGAGAACCTCGATCAGAGAGTAAAAAAGGCGTAAGGTTCACAATGGTGTAAAATTAAAATGGGATATACCGAGCTAGGATTCGAGTTACAGGAACAAGGGCCAAACCAACCACCCAAGAATGGAATCGTCAAGCGAAAACACTTGACAACCTCCTAGAAGCGGCTTTTCTTGCCACCAGACCTTTCGCCATCAATTAGGAATCTGATGCCGTCAGTAAACACATTCCTTAAATTGTAGCCATTTGTTGAGTGTTTTTTTTTGGTGTCTAATCCGGATATATATCACCATTGCCCTTGATTTTCTTGACTGTATATCTCTTAAATGTCAACATATACACGTGTGATTTAGTTTACGAAGATTTTTCAATGCCGAGAACCTCGATCAGAGAGTAAAAAAGGCGTAAGGTTCACAAATGTGTAAAATTAAAATGGGATATACCGGGCTAGGATTCGAGTTACAGGAACAAGGGCCAAACCAACCACACAAGAATGGAATCGTCGAGCGAAAACACTTGACAACCGCCTAGTAGCAGCTTTCCATGCCACCAGACCTTTCTCCATCAATTAGGAATATGATGCCGTCACTAAACACATTCCTTAAATTGTACCCATTTGTTGAGTGTTTTTTTTGGTCTCTAATCCGCATATATATCACCATTGCCCTTGATTTTCTTGACTGTATATCTCTTAAATGTCAACATATACACGTGTGATTTAGTTTACGAAGATTTTTCAATGCCGAGAACCTAGATCAGAGAGTAAAAAAAGCGTAAGGTTCACAATTGTGTAAAATTAAAATGGGATATACCGGGCTAGGATTCGAGTTACAGGAAAAAGGGCCAAACCAACCAACCAAGAATGGAATCTTTGAGCAAACACACTTGACAACCTCCTAGAAGCAACTTTTCTTGCCACCAGACCTTTATCTATCAATTTGGAATCTGATGCCGTCACTAAACACATTCGTTAAATTGTAGCCATTTGTTGAGACTTTTTTTTGGTGTCTAATCCGCATATATATCACCATTGCCCTTGATTTTCTTGACTGTATATCTCTTAAATGTCAACATATACACGTGTGATTTAGTTTATGAAGATTTTTCAATGCCGAGAACCTCGATCAGAGTGTAAAAAAGGCGTAAGGATCACAATGGTGTAAAATTAAAATGGGACATACCGGGCTAGGATTCGAGTTACAGGAACAAGTGCCAAACCAACCACCCATGAATGGAATCGTCGAGCGAAAACACTTGACAACCTCCTAGAAGCAGCTTTTCTTGCCACCAGACCTTTCTCCATCAGTTAGGAATATGATGCCGTCATTAAACACATTTCTTAAATGGTAGCCATTTGTTGAGTGTTTTTTTGTGTGTCTAATCCGCAAATATATCACCATTGCCCTTGATTTTCTTGACTGTATATCTCTTAAATGTCAACATATACACATGTGATTTAGTTTACGAAGATTTTTCAATACCGAGAACCTCGATCAGAGAGTAAAAAAGGCGTAAGGTTCACAATGGTGTAAAATTAAAATGGGATATACCGGGCTAGGATTCGAGTTACAGGAACAAGGGACAAACCAACCAGCCAAGAATGGAATCTTCGAGCGAAAACACTTGACAACCTCCTAGAAGCAGCTTTTCTTGCCACCAGACCTTTCTCCATCAATTAGGAATCTGATGCCGTCACTAAACACATTCCTTAACTTGTAGCCATTTGTTGAGTGTTTTTTTGGTTGTCTAATCCGCATATATGTCACCATTGCCCTTGATTTTCTTGAATGTATATCTCTTAAATGTCAACATATACACGTGTGATTTAGTTTACGAAGATTTTTCAGTGCCGAGAACCTCGATCAGAGAGTCAAAAAGGCGTAAGGTTCACAATGGTGTGGAATTAAAATGGGATATACCGGGCTAGGATTTGAGTTACAGGAACAAGGGCCAAACCAACCACCCAAGAATGGAATCGTCAAGCGAAAAAACTTGACAACCTCCTAGAAGCAGCTTTTCTTGCCACCAGACCTTTCTCCATCAATTAGGAATCTGATGCCGTCACTAAATACATTCCTTAAAATGTAGCCATTTGTTGAGTGTTTTTTTTTGTGTCTAATCCGCATATATATCACCATTGCCCTTGATTTTCTTGACTGTATATCTCTTAAATGTCAACATATACATGTGTGATTTAGTTTACGAAGATTTTTCAGTGCCGAGAACCTCAATCAGAGTGTAAAAAAGGCGTAAGGTTCACAATGGTGTAAAATTAAAATGGGATATACCGGGCTAGGATTCGAGTTACAGGAACAAGGGCCAAACCAACCACCCATGAATGGAATCGTCGAGCGAAAACACTTGACAACCTCCTAGAAGCAGCTTTTCTTGCCACCAGACCTTTCTCCATCAATTAGGAATCTGATGCCGTCATTAAACACATTCATTAAATTGTAGCTATTTGTTGAGTGTTTTTTTTTGTGTCTAATCCGCATATATATCACCATTGCTCTAGATTTTCTTGACTGTATATTTCTTAAATGTCATGTAGGTCCCCTATTCGTATGGATCTTTCACAGAATTGTCTTTCCAATCAAGAGTGCGGAATCCTCTTGATCAGAATATCACAGAAACAAGTAGAAAACAGAAACAGCAAATCACTTTCAAACTGGATCTTTATTGATTATATATCACCCTTGATTACAATCAATCAAGATCCCTCACCAACACTCAAATTCGTCCAAACCCTAAAGTTCTCACGAATTCTCTCTCTAAAACTGTTTTGGCTGATTAACTGATTAATTGATCAACCTCAACCCTAAAGCCTAACCTTGTTTATATAACACAAGGTTACTACTTGGGCCAAGGTTAAACATCATGGACTGCGAATTGGACAGGCCCAATTCGCCTCCATCACCCAATTCGTTGGGTTTAGTTATCCCAAACATTACAACTAACTATCACAAAGCTAAACCCGCTAACTGTTTCTCGTTTAACTAATTACAAGATATCCAAAGACCAAATCTAAGCTGTTGTCACAAACATGCACCAACAAACTCCCCCTTGACAATAGCTTCATAAAGTAACTTTGTCTTCAGTCTTCTTGCAATCTTCATGTATTCTTGCACTGTCTTTGGTCTTTGGATAGCTTCAGCTTCAACAGCTTCTGTCAGCAACAGACTCCCCCTAAGCTGATGCATCCAATCACCAAATCTTCAAAAACTTTAGCGTTTGAGTAAACTCCAGTTCAGCATTTGAATAGCAATCTTCAAACTCTTCAACTTTGTCTGCAATATAGAAAGGAGGTTCTACCATGCATCCAATCAAACTCTCATCTTTACAGCAACTCATCACTTTAACTTCTCAGCAACACACTGCTTCAATCTGTATACTATAAAACAAACATCTCGAGAAACCATAAGAATTTTTCAACAAAATTAAATAAATTATTATTTTTCAAGAGATAGTTAAACTGTATCACAGATTAAGCATTTTCAACTTCATCACAAACACGCAAAACTTTTTAATCACACACTATAACCCGCATGATTTAAAATTTTGAACTCACTTTCTAACACCGTCTCCCCCTATCAGTAACAATTCCTACAAGAATAACAGTTTTTCGTACGTTAAGAATTTTAAAACAGAAAAAGACACTATTTTTTGATTTTTATATTTTTCTGAAAGCAAGTAAATACAAAAGCAATAAACACTCTATTTTTGTGAGAATCACTGGAAGAAGATCATATCAGCACAATCAAACTGTTTTCACACTATTAGATAATTCTTTATTTAATTTTTCATGAAAAGCAGTTCAAGACGATTACCAGTATGTTTGTCCTCTTATACAAAATGCATGAACATTTCAAGTACCATTACCATATGATACGTTAAGGTAATTTTATTTCTGATATACTAGTGTGTCCCACTTCAGGATATACCCCCACGATCAAGGTATGCACAAAGATTCATCGTAGTAGGTGAGTATACTGATGTCATCCTTTAAGATATCCTGACAGTGACTAGGTCTGCATATAATCTGTTTTATCATGTTTTGATTGCTTAACAATGAACACCCAAATAAAGACTAATCAATTCCTGGAAATATAAACAACACACTCTATCATGTAAGTATCTTCCCTACTACATATTTCACAAGTCCAATCCAGATTTCTGAAATCTTAACTGGGAATAGGTTAAGAAGAGAACAGAATAGATCTTTAGGAGAGATGGTATAATATACAGATCAAATGAGTTTCCTCAGTTTGATATAGGTTTATTGGGTTTCTTTTGCGCACTTGAGGGCCTCTTTCGGGTGTATTAGATCTATAGCGCGACAACGTACAGCTAGGTCAGCATGTATCTGGATGCAGCAGAAGCTGTCGTTGCCTAGCACCTCCAGGTCAGCATACATCTGGATGCAGCAGAGGAGGTACACGATTTTTTTCAGAGAAGATTTCAGAATCAGATCAAAATTGTGTGTATCGGGACAACATACAGACATTCAAATAGAAATGTGCTAATTCCAAGTGACTTTCTTTCCTGAGGTCATGTACAATTTTAGTTCTGAACAGAAAGACAGTCAAGATATCCCCAGATGAAATAACAGTATAAAGACCCAAAACTTCAGATTTTGGCAATCTATCAACGCAAGATTTAAGGTCATTAAACCATACACCACTGATGTGTTCCCCACTCATACACAGTTCATTTAAGTTTATATCACATTGGTAAGTTGATTATTTCATGCTTTTTGCCTACTGGTACATCATATGATGAAGCTGCTATCACACTTAAGCAATTTAATTCAGTTTCAGTGTGACAGTCTAACTTGCTGATGTACTATCATTTCTCCTTTTTCACACAGTGATAGCTCATTTTTGATTTTTGATTTTTTTTTTATATTTTTGATTTTTTCGATTTTTTTAATTTTTAATTTTTAAGAAAAGCAATAAACTATTTACAAAAATTCTTATGAAAAACCAGTTATTCAGGATTCCTCATCCCGTTGAGTTCGACTAAGTGTTCAAAGCGAGCCCTGTCAAAAGCTTTAGTATAAAGATCTGCCAGGTCATCTAGTGTGTCGACTCAGCACTTTGAACCTCAATTTAAATCAATCAATATAAATATATCAACAATCTCACATCCCCCTTCATATGCCTAGAGCAGCCATTATCAACATAAGTTGATAATCCTCCTTAGCAGCTCCTGCACACACCAACTAAGAAATTAGTTAGATTGGGGGACCCAAGCCTTAATGGTCTTGGGTCGTCCAAATTCACCAACCACTTGAACATCCATCCAATATCCATTACTCCTAACTGGAGTCTTGGATCTTAGACCTGTTGATGTAAATGGGTTTTGATTTCCATAAGGTCTCTGGTCCTGAGGGTTCCTATATACATTTGGACTATATGACCTTTGAAAATTTTGATTCTGATATCTCGAATTTTGATTCCAAGAAGCTTGATTGTTATAATTTCTAAAGCCATTGTTATAAAAATTTCGACAACCATTATTTTGGTATCGATTTTGATATTGACCTTGACTTCTGAAATTATTTAAATTTCCATTAAAATTGTTCACTTTTGGTGAACTGCTTCTAGGTCTCTCAAATCTGCCTGGTGGAGATCTAAGCTGAAATCTAGGTTGATTTCTATGTAAACGTGGAACTTGTGGAGTTCCTGTTCCAGCCTTATCTACACCAACAGCAACATTTACTGGTTGCTTAGGAGCAGATTTCTTTTGAGGATTTGAACCTTTCTCCTCACTATCACCTTCCTTCACTGGTAATTTCCCTCTCTGTTTTTCACTGAGTTGTGCTTCACCTTTTTTGTTAGGACATCAACTAGCTACATGTCCTTTGGTGTGACATTTGAAGCACGATTTCCTTTTTGAAGACTTCTTAGCTGGAGTCTCTGAGGTAGACCCCTTATCAGATGGTGATGATCCCTTAGATGAACCTTGTTCAGTTTGCTTTATTTCAGATTTTTCTATGCTCTTATTTTTAGCAAACTCTACATTCGATTCATTTTCAATAACAGCAGTTTCATTTTTCATATCACTACCTTGAACAAAATTAATCTTTTTGACAAAAGCTTGATTTTTATTCTTAGGCGGTGAAATTTTCTTTTTCAAATCATCACTCTCAGATCCATCACCTTGACTTGATGTGGATGCGAAACTACTAGGTGTAGATGCCATAAAGTCTGCTAGCTCATTTTCACTAGGCAGGAATGAATAGTCATGACTAAGAGGAGGTGGAACTTCATTAAAGCCTTGGAAGCCCACACTTGTCTTGTCATTACTCTTCTTTAACCCACCCATC
Source organism: Helianthus tuberosus (assembly GCA_030545235.1). Lineage (NCBI taxonomy): Eukaryota > Viridiplantae > Streptophyta > Magnoliopsida > Asterales > Asteraceae > Helianthus > Helianthus tuberosus. The sequence continues at coordinate 90,094 of CM060438.1, read as the reverse complement.
ATGTGTTTCATTACAAAAGATGAATCTCTGAATTGACCTAATTTCTTTTCAAGTTCAACAATTTTGAGTTGTGCATCTGACAACTCTTTGTTTTTATCAGAAATCTCTTTTGTTTTCTCAGCCATCATGTCATGAGCTAAATCTATTACTTGAAGTTTTTCATTTAACTTGCATGTTAAAGCTTCAATTTCAGCTTCACAACCTTTTATTTTCTTCAAGTATGATGATTCATTTCTTTTAACAAAAAAATTTGCTTCTTTTATGTTAGACATCTCACTTACCAGACTTTGGTTTTGTGTTGTCAACCTGGCAACCTCACCCTGTAGTTCACGACATCTCAAACACACAGAAATAGATTGTACCTCTTTCTCATGAACTTCTGAGTTTTCATCCGCAACAACCTGTTCAGCTTCACTCTCTTTCTCTACTTCAGCGTCCACTTTTGCTTCAGCATTCTTCACTTCAGATTCAGCATCACTCACACTAGTTTCAGCCTCATCAACTGGCACTATCTCTGCCATGAATGCCTGAGTGGCACTCTCATTCCCCTGATATCGCTTTTGTAATGCATCCCACATATCCTTTGAATTAGTGTACTTTTTGAAGATATGCTTGATGCTATCAGGTAAGGACATTTTAATTGCAGCCAATGCTCTCTTTTCAGCGTCATGCTTCCTTTTATCATCCTCTTTCATGTTCACATAGTCTGTTCTACGTTGTCTGCCCTCATAATCATGTGTAGGGTTTACATACCCATCTTCAATACAGATCCACATGCGTGCATCCTGAGATTTAATGAAAGATTTGAAGTTGTCCTTCCATGTAAGATAATTCTCCACCTTCATCATCTTAGGTGCATTTAACTTTGTCATGTTTGACATTTTAACACAAACAGACTGGTAAAATCGTACAAAATATCTCCGAAAACTGTGGTTACTAACTTACACCGTTAGAATCGTCTCGAAAAGACAAATCCAATGATATATAATGTCGAAAACCGAAACCGAAATCCAATGATAAAGACTAATCCGCATATATATCACCATTGCTCTAGATTTTCTTGACTGTATATCTCTTAAATGTCAACATATACACGTGTGATTTAGTTTAAGAAGATTTTTCAATGCCGAGAACCTCGATCAGAGTGTAAAAAAGGCGTAAGGTTCACAATGGTGTAAAATTAAAATGGGATATACCGGGCTAGGATTCGAGTTACAGGAACAAGGGCCAAACCAACCACCCATGAATGGAATCGTCGAGCGAAAACACTTGACAACCTCTTACAAACAGCTTTTCTTGCCACCAGACCTTTCTCCATCAATTAGGAATCTGATGCCGTCACTAAACACATTCCTTAAAATGTAGCCATTTGTTGAGTGTTTTTTTTTTGTGTCTAATCCGCATATATATCACCATTGCCCTTGATTTTCTTGACTGTATATTTCTTAAATGTCAACATATACACGTGTGATTTAGTTTACGAAGATTTTTCAATGCCGAGAACCTCGATCAGAGAGTAAAAAAGGCGTAAGGTTCACAATGGTGTAAAATTAAATTGGGATATACCTGGCTAGGATTCGAGTTATAGGAACAAGGGCCATACCAACCAGCCAAGAATGGAATCCTCGAGCGAAAACACTTGAGAACCTCCTAGAAGTAGCTTTTCTTGCCACCAGACCTTTCACCATCAATTAGGAATCTGATGCCGTCACTAAACACATTCCTTAAATTGTAGCCATTTGTTGAGTGTTTTTTTTGGTTGTCTAGTCCGCATATATATCACCATTGCCCTTGATTTTCTTGAATGTATATCTCTTAAATGTCAACATATACACGTGTGATTTAGTTTACGAAGATTTTTCAATGCCGAGAACCTCGATCAGAGAGTAAAAAAGGCGTAAGGTTCACAATGGTGTAAAATTAAAAAGGGATATTCCGTGCTAGGATTCGAGTTACAGGAACAAGGGCCAAACCAAAAAACCCAAGAATGGAATCGTCGAGCGAAAACACTTGACAACCTCCTAGAAGCAGCTTTTCTTGCCACCAGACCTTTCTCCATCAATTAGGAATCTGATGCTGTCACTAATCACATTCCTTAAATTGTAGCCATTTGTTGAGTGTTTTTTTTTTTGGTGTCTAATCCGCATATATATCACCATTGCCCTTAATTTTCTTAACTGTATATCTCTTAAAAGTGTAAGGATCACAATGGTGTAAAATTAAAATGCGATATACCGTGCTAGGATTCGAGTGACTGGAACAAGGGCCAAACCCACCACCCAAGAATGGAATCGTCGACCGAAAACACTTGACAACCTCCTAGAAGCAGCTTTTCTTGCCACCAGACTTTTAACCATCAATTAGGAATCTGATGCCGTCATTAAACACATTCCTTAAAATGTAGCCATTTGTTGAGGGTTTTTTTTGGTGTCTAATCCGCATATATATCACAGTTGCCCTTGATTTTCTTGACTGTATATCTCTTAAATGTCAACATATACACGTGTGATTTAGTTTACGAAGATTTTTCAATGCCGAGAACCTCGATCAGAGAGTAAAAAAGGCGTAAGGTTCACAATGGTGTAAAATTAAAATAGGATATACCGGGCAAGGATTCGAGTTACAGGAATAAGGGCCAAACCAACCACCCAGGAATGGAATCGTCGAGCGAAAACACTTGAGAACCTCCTAGAATCAGATTTTCTTGCCACCAGACCTTTATCCATCAATTAGGATTCTAATGCCGTCACTAAACACATTCCTTAAATTGTAGGCATTTGTTGAGACTTTTTTTTGGTGTCTAATCCGCATATATATCATCATTGCCCTAGATTTTCTTGACTGTATATCTCTTAAATGTCAATATATACACGTGTGATTTAGTTTACGAAGATTTTTCAATGCCGAGAACCTCGATCAGAGTGTAAAAAAAGGCGTAAGGTTCACAATGGTGTAAAATTAAAATGGGATATACCGGGCTAGGATTCGAGTTACAGGAACAAGGGCCAAACCAACCACCCATGAATGGAATCGTCGAGCGAAAACACTTGACAACCTTCAAGAAGCAGCTTTTCTTGCCACCAGACCTTTCTCCATCAATTAGGAATCTGATGCCGTCATTAAACACAATCCTTAAATTGTAGCCATTTGTTGAGTGTTTTTTATTGTGTCTAATCCGCATATATATCACCATTGCCCTTGATTTTCTTGACTGTATATCTCTTAAATGTCAACATATACACGTGTGATTTAGTTTACGAAGATTTTTCAATGCCGAGAACCTCGATCAGAGAGTAAAAAAAGGCGTAAGGTTCACAATGGTGTAAAATTAAAATGGGATATACCTGGCTAGGATTCGAGTTACAGTAACAAGGGCCATACCAACCAGCCAAGAATGGAATCTTCAAGCGAAAACACTTGACAACCTCCTAGAAGCAACTTTTCTTGCCACCAGACCTTTCTCCATCAATTAGGAATCTGATGCCGTCACTAAACACATTCCTTAAATTGTAGCTATTTGTTGAGTGTTTTTTTGGTTGTCTAATTCGCATATATATCACTATTGTCCTTGATTTTCTTGAATGTATATCTCTTAAATGTCAACATATACACGTGTGATTTAGTTTACGAAGATTTTTCAATGCCGAGAACCTCGATCAGAGAGTAAAAAAGGCATAAGGTTCACAATGGTGTAAAATTAAAATGGGATATACCGGGCTCGAGTTACAGGAACAAGGGCCAAACCAACCATCCAAGATTGGAATCGTTGAGTGAAAACACTTGACAACCTCCTAGAAGCAGCTTTTCTTGCCACCAGACCATTCTCCATCAACTATGAATCTGATGCCGTCGCTAAACACATTCCTTTAATTGTAGCCATTTGCTGAGTGTTTTTTTTTGTGTCTAATCTGCATATATATATCACCAATGCCCTTGATTTTCTTGATTGTATATCACTTAAATGTCAACATATACACGTGTGATTTAGTTTACGAAGATTTTTCAATGCCGAGAACTTCGATCAGGGAGTTAAAAAGCCGTAAGGTTCACAATGGTGTAAAATTAGAATGGGATATACCGGGCTAGGATTCGAGTTACAGGAATAAGGGCCAAACCAACCACCCAAGAATGGAATCGTCGAGCGAAAACACTTGACAACCTCCTAGAAGCAGCTTTTCTTGCCACCAGACCTTTCTCCATCAATTAGGAATCTGATGCCGTCACTAAACACATTCCTTAAATTCTAGCCTTTTGTTGAGAGTTTTTTTGCTGTCTAATCCGCATATATATCACCATTTCCCTTGATTTTCTTGACTGTATATCTCTTAGATATCAACATATACACGTTTGATTTAGTTTATGAAGATTTTTCATTGCCTAGAACCTCGATCAGAGAGTAAAAAAGGCGTAAGGTTCACAATGGTGTAAAATTAAAATGAGATATACCGGGCTAGGATTCGAGTTACTGGAACAATGGCCAAACCAACCACCCAAGAATGGAATCGTCTAGCGAAAACACTTGACAACCTCCTAGAAGCAGTTTTTCTTGCCACCAGACCTTTCTCCATCAATTAGGAATCTGTTGCCGTCAGTAAACACATTCCTTAAATTGTAGCCTTTTGTTGAGTGTTTTTTTTGTGTCTAATCCGCATATATATCACCATTGCCCTTGATTTTCTTAACTGTATATCTCTTAAATATCAACATATACACGTATGATTTAGTTTACGAAGATTTTTCAATGTCGAGAACCTCGACCAGAGAGTAAACAAGGCGTAAGGTTCACAATGGTGTAAAATTAAAATGGGATATACCGGGCTAGGATTCGAGTTACAGGAACAAGGGCCAAACCAAAAAACCCAAGAATGGAATCGTCGAGCGAAAACACTTGACAACCTCCTAGAAGCAGCTTTTCTTGCCACCAGACCTTTCTCAATCAATTAGGAATCTGATGCTGTCACTAATCACATTCCTTAAATTGTAGCCATTTGTTGAGGGTTTTTTTTTTGCGTCTAATCCGCATATATATCACAATTGCCCTTGATTTTCTTGACTGTATATCTCTTAAATGTCAACATATACACGTGTGATTTAGTTTACGAAGATTTTTCAATGCCGAGAACCTCGATCAGAGAGTAAAAAAGGCGTAAGGTTCACAATGGTGTAAAATTAAAATGGGATATACCGGGCTAGGATTCGAGTTACATTAACAAGGGCCAAATTAACGACCCAAGAAAGGAATCGTCGAGCGAAAACATTTGACAACCTCCTAGAAGCAGCTTTTCTTTCCACCAGACATTTCTCCATCAATTAGGAATCGGATTCCGTCACTAAACACATTCCTTAAATTGTAGCCATTTGTTGAGTGTTTTTTTTGTGTCTAATCCGCATATATATCACCATTGCCCTTGATTTTCTTGACTGTATATCTCTTAAATGTCAACATATACACGTGTGATTTAGTTTACGAAGATTTTTCAATGTCGAGAACCTCGATCAGAGAGTAAACAAGGCGTAAGGTTCACAATGGTGTAAAATTAAAATGGGATATACCGGGCTAGGATTCGAGTTACAGGAACAAGGGCCAAACCAACCACTCAAGAATGGAATCGTCGAGCGAAAACACTTGACAACCTCCTAGAAGCAGCTTTTCTTGCCACCAGACCTTTCTCCATCAATTAGGAATCTGATGCGGTCACTAATCACATTCCATAAATTGTAGCCATTTGTTGAGTGTTTTTTTTGGTGTCTAATCCGCATACATATCACCATTGCCCTTAATTTTCTTAATTGTATATCTCTTAAATGTCAACATATACACGTTTGATTTAGTTTACGAAGATTTTTCAATGCCGTGAACCTCGATCAGAGAATAGAAAATGTGTAAGGTTCACAATGGTGTAAAATTAAAATGCGATATACCGTGCTAGTATTCGAGTGACAGGAACAAGGGCCAAACCCACCACCCAAGAATGGAATCGTCGACCGAAAACACTTGACAACCTCCTAGAAGCAGCTTTTCTTGCCACCAGACTTTTCTCCATCAATTAGGAATCTGATGCCGTCACTAAACACATTCCTTAAATTGTAGCCATTTGTTGAGGGTTTTTTTTTGGTGTCTAATCCGCATATATATCACAATTACACTTGATTTTCTTGACTGTATATCTCTTAAATGTCAACATATAAACGTGTGATTTAGTTTACGAAGATTTTTCAATGCCGAGAACCTCGATCAGAGAGTAAAAAAGGCGTAAGGTTCACAATGGTGTAAAATTAAAATGGGATATACCGGGCTAGGATTCGAGTTACATTAACAAGGGCAAACTAACCACCCAAGAAAGGAATCGTCGAGCGAAAACACTTGACAACCTCCTAGAAGCAGCTTTTCTTGCCCCCAGACATTTCTCCATCAATTAGGAATCTGATTCCGTCACTAAACACATTCCTTAAATTGTAGCCATTTGTTGAGTGTTTTTTTTTGGTGTCTAATCCGCATATATATCACCATTGCCCTTGATTTTTTGACTGTATATCTCTTAAATGTCAACATATACACGTGTGATTTAGTTTACGAAGATTTTTCAATGCCGAGAACCTCGATCAGAAAGCTGTTTTTGATTGTTTACGAGCCCCGCACGCTCAAGATTTCCTTACTGTTATCCCGATCGAGGGCTTGGGGCAATGTATGTCGGCAGTAGAATATCGGTCTGTCCTCAAATATCGTTTGATGATACCGTTGTACCCTGAGGATGAACCGTGCCCTGTTTGTCGGAAGGTGTGTCTTGATAGCTTCGGGGAACATGCCCTTCACTGCAAAGAGCTTCCTGGCTTCAAGTACAGACACGATCTGGTTAGAGATGTGTTGTTTGACGTTCTCAAGCGAGCTGGTATCGCTGCTAAAAAAGAGGCTCCGGTTAATTTCCTAACGGACCCGAAGGATGGGAGGTCTTCCCTTCGACCAGCCGATGTGCTGGTTTTTGGATGGTCCGGGGGTAAGCATGCTTGCATTGATCTCACGGGGGTGTCGCCTCTTGCCGGTTTCAGGGGCAGTGGTTTTGTTTCAGGGCAAGCGGCGGGGAAGGCTGAGGCGGGGAAAATATCCAAGCACGAGCAGGCCTGCATAGATAATCAACATGCCTTCCTTCCTTTCGCGTTCGATACCTTTGGTTGTCTGGCCCCTGTGGCGTCCGGTTTCTTGAAGCGGGTTCAAAAGGCAGCACTTGCGCATGCGACAGTGTCTGTAGGCCATAGTTATGTGTTTAGCCGAGTAGGATTTGCAATTCAAAAGGGGGTGGCGGCGCAGCTTGTTGCCCGTCTACCAACCCATGATTTGTAATTTGCTCTAACCTTCTTTAATTGAAATTTCGAAAAGCAAGAACAACATTATCAGAGAGTAAAAATGGCGTAAGGTTCACAATGGTGTAAAATTAAAATGGGATATACCGGGCTAGGATTCAAGTTACAGGAACAAGGGCCAAACCAAAAAACCCAAGAATGGAATCGTCGAGCGAAAACACTTGACAACCTCCTAGAAGCAGCTTTTCTTGCCACCAGACCTTTCTCCATCAATTAGGAATCTGATGTTGTCACTAATCACATTCCTTAAATTGTAGCCATTTGTTGAGTGTTTTTTTTTTGGTGACTAATCCAGATACATATCACCATTGCCCTTAATTTTCTTAACTGTATATCTCTTAAATGTCAACATATACACGTGTGATTTAGTTTACGAAGATTTTTCAATGCCGTGAACCTCGGTCGGAGAATAAAAAATGTGTAAGGTTCACAATGGTGTAAAATTAAAATGCGATATACCATGCTAGGATTCGAGTGACAGGAACAAGGGCCAAACCCACTACCCAAGAATGGAATCGTCGACCGAAAACACTTGACAACCTCCTAGAAGCAGCTTTTCTTGCCACCGGACTTTTCTCCATCAATTAGGAATCTGATGCCGTCACTAAAAACATTCCTTAAATTGTAGCCATTTGTTGAGGTTTTTTTTGTGTCTAATCCGCATATATATCACAATTGCCCTTGATTTTCTTGGCTGTATATCTCTTAAATGTCAACATATACACGTGTGATTTTGTTTACGAAGATTTTTCAATGCCGAGAACCTCGATCAGAGAGTAAAAAAGGCGTAATGTGCACAATGGTGTAAAATTAAAATGGGATATACCGGGCTAGGATTCGAGTTACATTAACAAGGGCCAAACTAACCACCCAATAAAGGAATCGTCGAGCGAAAACATTTGACAACCTCCTAGAAGAAGCTTTTCTTGCCACCAGACATTTCTCCATCAATTAGGAATCTGATTCCGTCACTAAACACATTCCTTAAATTGTAGCCATTTGTTGAGTTTTTTTTTTTGTGTCTAATCCGTATATATATCACCATTGCCCTTGATTTTCTTGACTGTATATCTCTTAAATGTCAACATATACACGTGTGATTTAGTTTACGAAGATTTTTCAATGTCGAGAACCTAGATCAGAGAGTAAACAAGGCGTAAGGTTCACAATGGTGTAAAATTACAATGGGATATACCGGGTTAGGATTCGAGTTACAGGAACAAGGGCCAAACCAAAAAAACCCAAGAATGGAATCGTCGAGCGAAAACACTTGACAACCTCCAAGAAGCAGCTTTTCTTGCCACCAGACCTTTCTCCATCAATTAGGAATCTGATGCTGTCACTAATCACATTCCTTAAATTGTAGCCATTTGTTGAGTGTTTTTTATTGTGTCTAATCCGCATACATATCACCATTGCCCTTAATTTTCTTAACTGTATATCTCTTAAATGTCAACATATACACGTTTGATTTAGTTTACGAAGATTTTTCAATGCCGTGAACCTCGATCAGAGAATAGAAAATGTGTAAGGTTCACAATGGTGTAAAATTAAAATGCGATATACCGTGCTAGGATTCGAGTGACAGGAACAAGGGCCAAACCCACCACCCAAGAATGGAATCGTCGACCGAAAACACTTGACAACCTCCTAGAAGCAGCTTTTCTTGCCACCAGACTTTTCTCCATCAATTAGGAATCTGATGCCGTCACTAAACAAATTCCTTAAATTGTAGCCGTTTGTTGAGGGTTTTTTTTGGTGTCTAATCCGCATATATATCACAATTACACTTGATTTTCTTGACTGTATATCTCTTAAATGTCAACATATACACGTGTGATTTAGTTTACGAAGATTTTTCAATGCCGAGAACCTCGATCATAGAGTAAAAAAGGCGTAAGGTTCACAATGGTGTAAAATTAAAATGGGATATACCGGGCTAGGATTCGAGTTACATTAACAAGGGCCAAACTAACCACCCAAGAAAGGAATCGCCGAGCGAAAACACTTGACAACCTCCTAGAAGCAGCTTTTCTTGCCACTAGACATTTCCCCATCAATTAGGAATCTGATTCCGTCATTAAACACATTCCTTAAATTGTAGCCATTTGTTGAGTGTTTTTTTTGGTGTCTAATCCGCATATATATCACCATTGCCCTTGATTTTCTTGACTGTATATCTCTTAAATGTCAACATATACACGTGTGATTTAGTTTACGGAGATTTTTCAATGCCGAGAACCTCGATCAGAGTGTAAAAATGGCGTAAGGTTCACAATGGTGTAAAATTAAAATGGGATATACCGGGCTAGGATTCGAGTTACAGGAACAAGGGCCAAACCAAAAAACCCAAGAATGGAATCGTCGAGCGAAAACACTTGACAACCTCCTAGAAGCAGCTTTTCTTGCCACCAGACCTTTCTCCATCAATTAGGAATCTGATGCTGTCACTAATCACATTCCTTAAATTGTAGCCATTTGTTGGGTGTTTTTTTTTTGTGTCTAATCCGCATATATATGTAGGATCGGATTGTGACCCAAACGAGTCGTTCGGAAGAGCTGAAATCCATTTCAGAGGCGGAAACAGAGAAACGGATGTGAAAACAGCTTGATTCACACTTTAATCCTCTTGTATATTGATTTTACAATGTTTACAATCAAAGAATAAACCGGCAGCACCTCGGTATCACTCTGAGAACTGTTACAAATGAAATGCATCACACCTATATATAGTAGTCAGGCTTTCGCTTGAAACCATAACTCACCACTCAAGCGAAACCCTCTAGATCATTACAAGCGAAACCTCCTAAATCACTCAAGCGAAACCCGCATGAATATTACATTTTCAAGCGAAACTTCATGTGCAATATGAAACTGTTTTGTCTCTTATGTAGATGATGCAATTGATGATGTCATCATTGCATAAGATGATGTCACACTTGTTCAGATCCGCAACGCAACCGAGACTCGATATAAGACAAAGTCGACAGATGAATGCACTAACAGACTCCCCCTCAGATGTTGACGAGTCTTAAGTATCGAGTCTTCACAATCTTCAGTCTCTATCAGTCTGAACACTCTCTGAAATATCTTACAGTGTAAGCATCCTCAAACTTTATCTCCTTCTCCTCTTCAGCATCAACAGACTCCCCACAAACAATCTCTACTCGGATGTCTTCAGACTTCCCCCTTTCGATATACTGGGTTCACAGTCTGGAATTAGTTATCACCTTGAGATCAAATCCTGGCTTTAAATCTGTTTAAGCTCATCACCTACACAATTCTCATCAAAACATAAGTTTTTACTTAAATCAATAAGAAAAACTTATTAGAAATAGTTCCATCAAGTTCAAATTAATGACCCTGATTAACTAATCTCAAATTCTTTCTCAAATCAAAAATTTTCAATTCAATACACACACTCCCAAACCAGTTCATCATGTTCAACACTCAGAATTTTGAAAATCAGCTCTCCAACATCAGTTGTCGAAAATCTTTTTGTATTTTTCAAAATTTATGCTAAAACACTCCAAAAATCTTTTTGGTTTTTTAAAATATAACAGAAATGCAGTAAAGAAATATTTACAGACACTATTTTTGTGAGTGTGCGAAAGAGGATCATATCAGTTTTTGAGACAAATCACTAGCACCGTTAAGCTTTAAACATTTTAAGTTCTAAACGATTCACATAGATTGACGATATTGTTGTCCACTTAAACTCAATCTAAAAACTTTCGACATGCTTACCGATACGTTAAGGTATATTAATTTTGCACTAAGTTCTTATGGACCCCACGATCTCAGCATATCCCCTCATCATGCAATACACTAACTCAAGTAATGCCTTTAAATTTTATCAACTGTGATTTGTGCGAAAATAAAGCAGAATGTTTAAACATTAACAATCAGGTCGATACTTCCGTATACGCAGAGAAAGTCCAATGTTTAAACAAAATAAGAAAATAAAAACAAGTTGAAATTGTTTAGGCTTTAACCAACAGGTCGATACTTTCGTATACGCAGAGGTGATCCAAAGCTTAAATGAAACACCAAAGAAAATAAAGCAGAACGTTTAGGCAATAACATCCAGGTCGATACTCACGTATACGCAGAGGATGTCCAATGCTTAAACAAAATAAAGAAATAAAACAAGTTTAAATCTTTGCAAAATGAAATGCACAATCACAGTGATTTTTTAGCAAAGTTGTGAAAGTTCACAAACTTAACTAGTTTTATGTCTTTCGACAATCAGCGATTACTGAATAGGCACACAATCAAGAAGGACAAAACTAAGTACTATGCTTTTGATCATGTTTTCCACTAGAACTAGGCTTTTTCATTTAAGTTTGTATTGTTATCGCAAATCTACTAGTCTAACTGAGCCGATCGTCACATCTTAAGTGAGATCGTTTATCACATTTTATCTCTCCATTTCTTTAGCATGTTGTGACAGTCGCACTGATCTACTATCATTTCCTCTTTTTACAACAAAACTCATTTTTGCATTTTTCAATGTTTTTGACATTTTCAAATTTTCTATTTTTTTTTAATTTTTCTCCCCCTAAAATCAAAATATGTTTCAATTTTGATTTTCTGGGAAAATTTGAAAATGAACTGTACAAAGAAATGTGACAACATGATGAGAATTACTTCAATTCTCCATTCACTTAGCATAAACAATCAGAACTCCCCCTGACGACAAAACATTTTACCATAGTGATTTCAAAACACTTAAGTTTATTTTAATCAAAATGGTTTTTTCGGAAAATAAGTTTTGTGAGTCATTTCTCAAACATGGGGATCTTTCATCACCTTGTTTTCTTTAACCACTTGTAAAAACTAACGTTTTTAAGATCAATCCACAAACATCACTTGTAGAAAATCAAGTACAATTTAATGTCCCTGATTTACCACTTTTTAAATTGAAATCACTTTCGTTAATTTCTCAAGAAATGTGCCGATACCTGCTCCACACTTACCAACCTGGGAGCTCCGGCAAGTCAGGTTTTTCATTTAAACAGATTCACCCAAGCCTGACGGTCCTTGGGTGATTTTGAATTCTTGTTCAACAATGGTGGAAAATTTGCATCATCCATTGTTAGACCAGAATTCTCAACTTTTACCTCAACACACGGCTCTTCTGGCTTTACCACACCAGATTCATTGCCTGATCGTGGCTTGTCTGACTTTGATAAGCCAGATTCATCGCCAATACGTGGCTCCTTTGTTTCCAAAGAAACAAATTCATCACCAGATTTGTTAATCTCTTGATTATCTGCCTTATCTTTCTTTACTCTCTCCTCTGTCCTCAGATTTGTATCTGATGAATTCATTTTGCTTGATTTGTCATTCTTTGGCGAGCAAGACGATTTATCAAAACTTTTATATGTTTTACTAGTTGTATCCGAGCACAAAATCCTTTCGAGATATTCTCTCGCTTTCTTCCTCTTCTTTCTCAGTCTGTCTTTCTGCCCTTGTGAAAGCTTTACTTTCTTTTCTAGAACTTTCTGTTCTTGAACTTTAGGTTCTTGAACTTTCTGTTCTTTGGGCTTTGCTTTGACATTGACTGGTTTCTTTGCCATTTTCTGAGAATCAGCCCTCGATCTTCCCGTTGATCTCATTGGGCAATCTCTGACAATGTGACCTTTGATTTGGCAATTATAGCATCTTCTTGTCTCATAACTCCAATTCTGGCAGTTAACAGCAATGTGTCCTCTAACACCACAAGAGTAACACACTCTGTTATCGTACCGTTCACCACTTTCACACCAAACACTCAGATCATAGCATTGTCTGGCTTTGTGGTAATTATCACTCCTCCTGAAAGCTGGATTTGGCTTTGAAGCACTATAGTCAAACCTGCACCACTTATTACCAACAGTTTTTGAGTTTTGATTTTCCAATTTTTGTGGTTTTTTATCACGACTGGATGATTGAACTGATGAGTTTTTATTTTCTTTTTGAACATTTTTCGGTTTTTTATCCTTTTGTTTTTGTTCCACATTCTTCTTTACAGGTTTTTGCGTTGAGCATTCACCTTTTTCAGTAGAATGTAAAACAGTTTCTTGAAACATTTCATTTAATTTCAAAAATATTTTTCTTTTTTTAATTTCATCATCAGTTTTCTCATCACAATCTTCAACTTTGACTTTGTTAAAATTTGTGACATTGTCACTTATTGGAACTGAATTGATCGGTTTTGGACATGGATAATCTGGTGTTGATGACGAAGTCTCAAAACCTTTCAATTTCTCTTCAAGCTCTTTGATTTTAATCCGAGCTTTTTTGTAACACCCTAGAAATTTTACCCTTAATTTTTATACAAAATATACTTTAAGTACACGGCTTTCATTTACAAAGATCATAAGTAACTAAGACCTTAGTCAACAAATGACTAAGATCAAATGATTGAAAAGTTGTTTAACGAGTGTTTACAACCCATACACAAAAGAAACTACATAAGTCTAAAACTTTGCGGAAGCTTCAAAAACGAAGTGTTCGGTTCTTCGGAAGTTACTTGATCGTCATCCATATACTTGATATTCCTGAAAACTAAAATGTTTATCATAAAACATTAATAACGGAGGTCTTAGAACTAATACATACCGAAACTACATTCCATAAATTGAAAATAAAAATTTAAAAGCTTTTCTGACTCTACCGTAATTTACGGTCCCACCGTAAATTACGGTAGGCAATTTTCCAAAAGGGGTTCCACCGTAAATCAGTAGAATCTCACCGTAAAACTTCTGGCATATACCGTAAATTACGGTACCACCGTAATTTACGGTAATACCTGGGAATTTCATGTTTTGTTTGTTCGGTCATTCTCCAAACCCCAACCTTCGGATTTCTATATTATTGGATATCTATAATAAAATCTGATATTTCTAGTATATTATATAATATCTCATATCAACAACCAACACGTTATAATCCGAAACATTATCCATATCTAACTCGATTATTTGACCCGTTTGGCTCGTCTAAGGAATCCTCCTAGTTGACGACTACCAACGAGTACCAGCCAAAATTAAATCAATCAATCAATATGACGACTTCATTTACTTAATTCAAACAACTCTTGTTCATATTAACCAACACATTATAATCCGAAACATTATCATAAATGTAACGGGTCAAGTTACATACCTTCAAAGTTTGCCCTTTAAACGTGGTTCGCCACCCGTTTGTCCGCTTGATGTTCCTGCGTCCGTTCCTATAGAGTCCATTTATGATGCGTTTTAGAACTCTCTTTAAATCATAATTCGCATAATACACCAAAACATTATGATTATGCGTTTATGCTCCGAATTTCAGTTTTAAAGCCTTCATAGAGGCATTTCAACAAACACTTCATAGGCAGATTTTTACATGATTAAACATCACATCTTTAGTTTATTCATTTAACCCTATTTTCATACAAATCAACCAATTTACATGAATGTTAGCTTCTATTTGCTGAAATCACTTCCAGATTGCTAATTTACACAAAATCAACAATCTATTTCCTAGTGTTTATTCTAGTACACATAACTTACAAATCACCTACAATGGTGTTCTTAGGTTTCACAAATTTTTCTTATGATTTCAACTTATTTTGATCTAGGGCTTGTCCCCAAACACTCTAGTTGTTCCATGATCATCATAACATACACATGCAACCCTAATTCCAGATTTTTCCCAAATCATCAAAATTTCAAGTTGAGTGAAATCCTTAAATTTTACATACCTTGTAATCCTCTTGTGATGAGGATCACGATTCTATGCTCGGATTTTCGTTTGGACCAGATTTGCTCCTTCAATTTGTGAATTTTAGAAGGATTTTAGGTTTGATAAAAAGTGGGTGTCGCCCTGAGGAATTCTGGTCGACCAGGATTTCCAAATGGGTTTAAGTTTGTGTTTTATTTAGTTATTAGAATTAAGTTTTCAATTTTAACAACTTAACCCCCTTCACTTTGATCAATATGGATTTTAGTGAACTTTAACTCTACTTTATGGTTATTTCTAGATTTTTGACTAATTAGGTTAAATTTCCTAATTAGTAAATCCTCATTTATTTAAACCTTATTAATTTCAGTTTAAGGTTTTACATTTTTCGGGGTGTTACAAGTCCACCCCCCTTAAAAAGGGTTTCGTCCTCGAAACCGCAATACTTACCAAATAAAGTAGGGTGAAGACGTCGCATCACCTCTTCGGACTCCCATGTAGTGTCCGAACCCTTCCTATGCTCCCATTTGACTTTGACTTGTTCGATTTATTTATTTCGTAAACGTTTGACCTTTCTGTCTAAAATTTCAACCGGTCTCACCACATAATTTAGACTATTATCCACTTCGATATCATCGTAATGGATATAGGTCGTTTCGTCAGCTAGACACTTTCTTAATTGAGATACGTGAAACGTGCCATGAATCCCACTTAGCTCCTCCGGTAGTTCAAGACGGTAAGCTACCTTGCCAACTCTCCCGATAATTTTAAATGGCCCGATAAACCTTGGGCTTAACTTCCCCTTCTTTCTAAATCTAATAACGCCTTTCCAGGGGGACACTTTTAGCATGACCATGTCACCGACTTGAAATTCAATCGGCCTTTTCCTTTTATCCACATACGCCTTTTGCCTGTCTTGAGCCGCTTTCAAGTGTGCCCGAACTTTATCGATCTTTTCGTTCGTGGCTCTTACTATGTCTTGATGAGCGAGTTCACGTGGACCCACTTCACCCCAACAAACCGGGGTTCGACACTTCCTACCGTAAAGCAGTTCGTATGGTGCCATTTTAATACTAGATTGGTAACTGTTGTTATACGAAAACTCGACTAACGGTAGGTGAACATCCCAACTGCCTCCAAAGTCGATTATACACGCCCGTAGCATGTCTCCGAATATTTGTATCTTTCTTTCACTTTGTCCATCCGTTTGAGGATGGTACGCAGTGCTAATGAACAATTTGGTCCCCATTTGTTCCTGGAAATCACGCCAGAAATTTGAAGTAAACCGGGTATCCCTATCCGACACGATGGACACCGGCACTCCATGACGTGCTATGATTTCATTGGTATAGACTTCTGACATCTTTTCTGACGTATAAGTCTCACGAATCGGAATGAAGTGAGCACTTTTCGTCAATCTATCCACCACTACCCATATTGCATCAAAACCACGATTCGTCTTAGGCAACTTGGTTAACAGGTCCATTGTAATATGTTCCCATTTCCAAACCGGAATTTCTAACGGTTGGAGTTTGCCATAGGGTTTCTGATGCTCCGCCTTGACTTGTAAACATGTCAAGCATTTTTCCACATACTTCGCCACATCCCTCTTCATTCCGGGCCACCAATAATTTTGTTTCAAATCATTGTACATCTTGGTCGCACCCGGATGAATTGAATAACGGGATTTATGAGCTTCATCAAGTAGAAGCGCCTTTACTCCACAGGTATGTGGGACCCATATCCTTCCGGATCGAGTCCTTAACCCGTGATTTCCATCCGACAAGTCTTTCAACTGCCCAATTATTCTTTCCTTCTTCCAATTCTCTTCTTTTACTGCTTCTAATTGTGCTTCTCGAATACGTTCAAGTATACCCGAGGTTACCACGAGTTGCATCGATCTCACTCGTATTGGGACATAGTCCGCTTTTCTACTTAGAGCATCCGCTACCACATTTGCCTTTCCGGGGTGATAGTGTATCTCACAATCATAGTCCTTCACCGTTTCCAGCCATCGCCTTTGTCGCATATTTAACTCCTTCTGATCGAAGAAGTATTTCAGGCTCTTGTGGTCGGTGAATATGGTGCATTTTACTCCATACAAGTAATGCCTCCATATTTTTAATGCAAATACCACCGCTGCCAACTCGAGATCGTGCGTGGGGTATTTCTTCTCGTGTATCTTCAATTGTCTCGAGGCATAGGCTATTACCTTGCCCCGTTGCATCAACACGCAACCGAGCCCCGATAATGAAGCATCCGAATAAACCACCATGTCTTCAACTCCGTCCGGCAATGTCAGTACCGGAGCTTGAGTTAGCCTTTCTTTTAGCGTCCGAAACGCTTTTTCTTGATCGACCCCCCAAACAAACTTTGCTTTCTTTTGGGTTAGCTTTGTTAGCGGCGATGCAATCTTGGAGAAATCTTGAATGAATCTCCTATAATATCCAGCAAGCCCCAAAAAGCTTCTAATTTCCGAAGGGTTCTTCGGAGGATTCCATTTTGACACCGCCTCTATCTTTGACGGATCCACCAAAACTCCGTCGGCATTTATGACATGGCCGAGAAATTGCACCTCTCGTAACCAAAAGGCACATTTAGAAAATTTTGCATATAGCTTCTCTCGTCTAAGTGTCTCTAACACTTCTTGTAAGTGGTGTGCGTGTTCAGCTTCATTTTTCGAATACACCAAGATATCATCAATAAATACGATAACCGACTTATCCAACATTGGCTTGCAAACCCGGTTCATGAGGTCCATGAAAGCCGCGGGCGCATTTGTTAGCCCAAATGACATTACGAGAAATTCGTAATGTCCATATCTTGTGCGAAAAGCCGTCTTCGGCACATCTTCTTCTTTGACCTTTAGTTGGTGATACCCCGACCTAAGGTCAATTTTTGAAAACCAACTCGCGCCTTGTAGTTGGTCAAATAAATCGTCTATCCTCGGAAGCGGGTATCGGTTCTTTACCGTGAGTTTGTTTAACTCCCGATAATCGATACACATGCGCATGCTCCCGTCCTTCTTTCTCACAAACAACACCGGTGCGCCCCAAGGAGACACACTCGGCCTTATGAATCCCTTGTCAAGCAAATCTTGAATTTGGGACATCAGCTCTTGTAGTTCCGACGGTGCAAGTCGGTATGGGGATTTTGCTACAGGTTTCGCGCCCGGAATCAATTCGATCCCGAACTCTACTTCCCGTTCAGGCGGTATCCCCGGCAAATCTTCCGAAAAAACATCTTCATAATCTCGTACTACCGGTACATCTCCAATCTTCCGTGATTCTTTCTCGGCCTCATTTGCATAAATCATGAATGCCTTGCATCCTCGCTTCATGAGCTTGTGAGCTTTCAACATCGAACATACTATGGGGTTGCCTCGTTTTTCGCCATAAATGGTGACGTGTTTTCCGCTCGGAGATGTTAGTTTTATCTCTTTGCGAAAACACACGACCTTTGCGTGGTATTGAGATAGCCAATCCATCCCCACGACTACTTGGAATTCTCCCATCGACATCGGAATTAGATTTATCAAATATTCTTCATCATCGATGCTCAATTTACAATTTTCACATACATCACAAACAATAAAGCTTTTGTTATTACCTATCTCTACTTCTAAAGGCACAGGTAATTTCGTTAGAATAAATGAAGGATGTCGAATAAACCCATATGAAACAAAGGATTTATTCGCACCCGTATCAAATAACACGTGTGCGGGAATTGAATTTACAGCAAATATACCTGAGACCACGTCAGGTTCAATTTTCGCTTCTGCAGCAGTTAGTTGGAAAGATCTTGCCTTTGCTTTCGGGGCTTCACCTTTCGGTTCTTGCCCATCCTTCTTTCCAACCAGTTCTGGGCATTCTGACTTCTTGTGACCCGTTCGATAACAGTTGTAACAAACCGTCACTTTCTCCGGGCATGACATAGCCATATGTCCCTTTTTCTTGCATATGGGACATGGCTTATCTTTGTAACGACATTCGCCCTTATGATTCTTCCCACAAATTTTGCAACCTGATGTACTACCTCTAG
The DNA here is from genome assembly GCA_030545235.1 of Helianthus tuberosus. Taxonomy (NCBI): domain Eukaryota; kingdom Viridiplantae; phylum Streptophyta; class Magnoliopsida; order Asterales; family Asteraceae; genus Helianthus; species Helianthus tuberosus. The sequence continues at coordinate 70,984 of CM060438.1, read as the reverse complement.
CGTCGGATTTCTTTGCGGATTCACTCGTTCTTGCTTTCTTGGCAGGGCTTGGATTCACATCTTGTGCCCTTCGTTCACCCCGTTCTATACTCTTCTTCAATTCAATCTCCCTTTCCCGAGCAGCGTTAACAATCTCGGTAAGGGTCTCGTACTTTGAAGGGGTTATGAACTCTCTATATTCCGCACTTAGCATATTATGATAATAATAGACCTTTTGCTCCTCGTTCGTTATCAAATCATCACAGAACTTCATCTTGTCCATAAACATTCCCGTGATCTTGTCTATGGATTCACCTTTGTGTCTGAGTTGCATGAACTCTTCCTTGATCTTGTTTATGACCGCTTTGGGGCTATGGTGTTTAAGAAACGGCGTCTTAAACTCCTCCCAAGACATGGCCTTAGCCGCTTCACTTCCAATCTCCTTCTTTTTGTTGTCCCACCAATCTTTCGCTTGATTCCTTAGTTGACCCGTACCAAAGGCTACGTAGTCTTCTTCGTCACAATGGGTTCTCTCGAATACCCCTTCGATGTCACTTAGCCATCGTTGGCACACTATCGGGTCAACCTCCCCATTGTATACTGGTGGTTTACAAGCCATGAATTCCTTGTATGAACAAGGCTTTCGTCCTCCACGCTTTTCCTTTACTACATTTGAATCATCTTCCAGTTTCTTGATTCTATCTTCTACTATTGATAAAACCGTGTCTTGGATTTTATCAATAAAGTCCGACAAACTGTTTTCGATCGCCTTTCCAACCTCTTCGGCAATCACTTCCCTCACTTGTTCGGTGACTCTTGGCACCGCATTATCATTGCCTCCATCAGCCATCTCGATTTCTGAAATGTTTACATAGATTGTTAAACATTCTATTTATAACACATGCTTTACTTGTTTCGATTTAATCAAGTTCGTAACTTGATTTGATAATTCTTGTTTCTATCCAATCAAGTCCATAGCTTGATTTGATTCATTCATGTTTCTATTTAATCAAGTCCGTAACTTGATTTGATCATTCATGTTTCTATTTAATCAAGTCCGTAACTTGATTTGATAATTCATGTTTCTATTTAATCAAGTCCGTAACTTGATTTGATAATTCATGTTTCTATTTAATCAAGTCCGTAACTTGATTTGATAATTCATGTTTCTATTTAATCAAGTCCGTAACTTGATTTGATAATTCTTGTTTCTATCCAATCAAGTCCATAGCTTGATTTGATTCATTCATGTTTCTATTTAATCAAGTCCGTAACTTGATTTGATAATTCATGTTTCTATTTAATCAAGTCCGTAACTTGATTTGATAATTCATGTTTCTATTTAATCAAGTCCGTAACTTGATTTGATAATTCATGTTTCATGCATTTCTTGCTTTTTGAGTGAGCTTACACACTCTTTTCATGCATATTGTCCATTTCTCATTTTATACGTAGTACATAATTTATTAACAAAACAAGTTAATTCTTACCGGACGATCGATCAAGCTTGAACCGAACACTTATTGACAACCATGAGCTCTGATTACCAACTTGTAACACCCTAGAAATTTTACCCTTAATTTTTATACAAAATATACTTTAAGTACACGGCTTTCATTTACAAAGATCATAAGTAACTAAGACCTTAGTCAACAAATGACTAAGATCAAATGATTGAAAAGTTGTTTAACGAGTGTTTACAACCCATACACAAAAGAAACTACATAAGTCTAAAACTTTGCGGAAGCTTCAAAAACGAAGTGTTCGGTTCTTCGGAAGTTACTTGATCGTCATCCATATACTTGATATTCCTGAAAACTAAAATGTTTATCATAAAACATTAATAACGGAGGTCTTAGAACTAATACATACCGAAACTACATTCCATAAATTGAAAATAAAAATTTAAAAGCTTTTCTGACTCTACCGTAATTTACGGTCCCACCGTAAATTACGGTAGGCAATTTTCCAAAAGGGGTTCCACCGTAAATCAGTAGAATCTCACCGTAAAACTTCTGGCATATACCGTAAATTACGGTACCACCGTAATTTACGGTAATACCTGGGAATTTCATGTTTTGTTTGTTCGGTCATTCTCCAAACCCCAACCTTCGGATTTCTATATTATTGGATATCTATAATAAAATCTGATATTTCTAGTATATTATATAATATCTCATATCAACAACCAACACGTTATAATCCGAAACATTATCCATATCTAACTCGATTATTTGACCCGTTTGGCTCGTCTAAGGAATCCTCCTAGTTGACGACTACCAACGAGTACCAGCCAAAATTAAATCAATCAATCAATATGACGACTTCATTTACTTAATTCAAACAACTCTTGTTCATATTAACCAACACATTATAATCCGAAACATTATCATAAATGTAACGGGTCAAGTTACATACCTTCAAAGTTTGCCCTTTAAACGTGGTTCGCCACCCGTTTGTCCGCTTGATGTTCCTGCGTCCGTTCCTATAGAGTCCATTTATGATGCGTTTTAGAACTCTCTTTAAATCATAATTCGCATAATACACCAAAACATTATGATTATGCGTTTATGCTCCGAATTTCAGTTTTAAAGCCTTCATAGAGGCATTTCAACAAACACTTCATAGGCAGATTTTTACATGATTAAACATCACATCTTTAGTTTATTCATTTAACCCTATTTTCATACAAATCAACCAATTTACATGAATGTTAGCTTCTATTTGCTGAAATCACTTCCAGATTGCTAATTTACACAAAATCAACAATCTATTTCCTAGTGTTTATTCTAGTACACATAACTTACAAATCACCTACAATGGTGTTCTTAGGTTTCACAAATTTTTCTTATGATTTCAACTTATTTTGATCTAGGGCTTGTCCCCAAACACTCTAGTTGTTCCATGATCATCATAACATACACATGCAACCCTAATTCCAGATTTTTCCCAAATCATCAAAATTTCAAGTTGAGTGAAATCCTTAAATTTTACATACCTTGTAATCCTCTTGTGATGAGGATCACGATTCTATGCTCGGATTTTCGTTTGGACCAGATTTGCTCCTTCAATTTGTGAATTTTAGAAGGATTTTAGGTTTGATAAAAAGTGGGTGTCGCCCTGAGGAATTCTGGTCGACCAGGATTTCCAAATGGGTTTAAGTTTGTGTTTTATTTAGTTATTAGAATTAAGTTTTCAATTTTAACAACTTAACCCCCTTCACTTTGATCAATATGGATTTTAGTGAACTTTAACTCTACTTTATGGTTATTTCTAGATTTTTGACTAATTAGGTTAAATTTCCTAATTAGTAAATCCTCATTTATTTAAACCTTATTAATTTCAGTTTAAGGTTTTACATTTTTCGGGGTGTTACATTTTTCAGCTTCATTTTCAAGCCGAATGATTTTCTGAAGATGAGAGTTTATTTCAATCTGTTTTTCAAGATTATTTTTAAAAATAGTAGATTTCTCATCTTCTAAAATCTTCATTTGACTTTGAAAATCTATTTCAAATTTTAATTTTTCATTTTCAAATTCTTTTTCCTTTTCTTTCAAAATCTCGTTTTTCAATGTCAAACTGTTCAAATCACTTAACAGTTTAACATTTTCAGATTTCAGCTTCTCACAATTTTCCTTCATTTCAAGAATCTGTTTATCCTCAGATTTCTTCTCGTCTTTCAAAACTGAAATTTCTTCAGTCTGTTCCTCTCCCACTTGGACACCTTTACTCCTGCTTCTTTTTAGTATTGATTTTCCATTTTGACTTTTCTTCTTCTCAGCATTTCCCTCCATCTGTTCTTCAAGTTTCTTAATGAATTGACAAATTGCCAATCCAGAGTATTCTCCAGTTCTTTTTAAATCCAAAAGATATGTACCCTATTCTTGTTGAGGTACGGCATTGGCTAATTTATCAACCCATTCATTTGGACTTTTCTGAATACCCTTCTCAGACAATGAACGAACAAGATGGCTATACCTTTCAATGATACTCCTTGTATTTTCTCCTGGACAACCTGAAAACGAATCAAACTCTTTCTTTAATACATTTATTCTATTAATTGTTTCACTATTCATATTAAAGAAATTTATATCCATGATTCGGAAACACGTTTATCAAAAACAGTCACCTAAAATGAAATATCAAATTCAAACTAGATCTCCTTTCAAATGAAATGATTCACCTCGTGAAACACCTGAAACCAACAAGCAAACGATCAGTTTAAATGAATTGAATATGTGAATGTGTGTGTCGTTTGAATCGATCTAGAACTCGTGTCGATGATTCGCGAACTCGATAAACGTAATCCTCAAACTGAATGAATGGGCTAGATCAAATGTGCCACAAAATATGGGCTTTCAATGGATCGTAAACAATGAATCACATGGGCCGAACTGTTGACTTTCAAACTAATTAAGTTTGGGCTGATGTAAAAGACTTATCACATGCACACCTAATTTCACAATTAAAGCATCACGTGACAATTTTATAAACAAGAGCCGACAACAATTCAACTTTTCATGAATTCTATTGGACCATTCACTCTTGAACAACACAATCAGCACATGGGCGGTAAAATTTGTTTAATTGTTTTCTAATATGAGCCGTTATAATGAATATCACATGAACTGACACTATGTCCAAATGTTAACCGAGTATGATTGGGCCGATAAATCCACTAAACCGACAATATTAAAACCCAACACAAATCTATTTGACTTCAACCTACTGATCACATGCAACTGATTTTCAATTTACGAGACTTGGAAACTTTAAAAATGAAATGATAATATCACTGCACTGTCAAGCAGTGTGTCGGTTTCAAGCGGTGTGTCGTTTCAAGCGAGACCAACATGTATACTCAAGCGAAAGGTCTATTTCAAGCGAGACCCAAACTGTTTTTCAAGCGAGAGGCCAGATTCAAGCGGAACACCATGTAAATTCAAGCGAAAGTTCGATGACATCAGCATTTCGAACAACTTTTCAAGCGAAAGTCCAATTTGAACCAGAATTAAACCGATTTTAGCTCTAAAACTTTCCAGGATTTGTTAATACATGATTGCCCATAATATGTGTGAATTTGAGCCGATTTTAACCGTGAAAAATTTTTAATTTTGAAAAAGAATGGTGTAGAAATCAGAAAAAGTGACGAAAACAGGCTGTTTTGGCAAGATCTCTTCCTCCTGAGCTCTGATACCACTTGTAGGATCTGATTGTGACCCAAACGAGTCGTTCGGAAGAGCTCAAATCCGTTTCAGAGGCGGAAACAGAGAAACGGATGTGAAAACAGCTTGATTCACACTTTAATCCTCTTGTATATTGATTTTACAATGTTTACAATCAAAGAATAAACCGGCAGCACCTCGGTATCACTCTGAGAACTGTTACAAATGAAATGCATCAAACCTATATATAGTAGTCAGGCTTTCGCTTGACACCATAACTCACCACTCAAGCGAAACCCTCTAGATCATTACAAGCGAAACCTCCTAAATCACTCAAGCGAAACCCACATGAATATTACATTTTCAAGCGAAACTTCATGTGCATTATTGAAACTGTTTTGTCTCTTGTGTAGATGATGCAATTGATGATGTCATATTGATGATGTCATCATTGCATAAGATGATGTCACACTTGTTCAGATCCGCAACGCAACCGAGACTCGATATAAGACAAAGTCGACAGATGAATGCACTAACAATATATCACCATTGCCCTTAATTTTCTTAACTGTATATCTCTTAAATGTCAACATATACACGTGTGATTTAGTTTACGAAGATTTTACAATGCCGTGAACCTCGATCAGAGAATAAAAAACGCGTAAGGTTCACAACGGTGTAAAATTAAAATGCGATATACCGGGCTAGGATTTGAGTGACAGGAACAAGGGCCAAACCCACCACCCAAGAATGGAATCTTCGACCGAAAACACTTGACAACCTCCTAGAAGCAGCTTTTCTTGCCACCAGACTTTTCTCCATCAATTAGGAATCTGATGCCGTCACTAAACACATTCCTTAAATTGTAGCCATTTGTTGAGGGTTTTTTTTTTGGTGTCTAATGCGCATATATATCACCATTGCCCTTGATTTTCTTGACTGTGTCAACATATACACGTGTGATTTAGTTTACGAAGATTTTTCAATGCCGAGAACCTCGAACAGAGAGTAAAAAAGGCGTAAGGTTCACAATGGTGTAAAATTAAAATGGGATATACCGGGCTAGGATTCGAGTTACATTAACAAGGGCCAAACTAACCACCCAAGAATGGAATCGTCGAGCGAAAACACTTGACAACCTCCTAGAAGCAGCTTTTCTTGCTACCAGACATTTCTCCATCAATTAGGAATCTGATTCCGTCCTAAACACATTCCTTAAATTGTAGCCATTTGTTGAATGTTTTTTTTGGTGTCTAATCCGCATGTATATCTCCATTGCCCTTGATTTTCTTGACTGTATATCTCTTAAATGTCAACATATACACGTGTGATTTAGTTTACGAAGATTTTTCAATGCCGAGAACCTCGATCAGAGAATAAAAAATGCGTAAGGTTCACAATGGTGTAAAATTAAAATGGGATATACCAGGCTAGGATTCGAGTTACAGGAACAAGGGCCAAACCAAAAAACCGAAGAATGGAATCGTCGAGCGAAAACACTTGACAACCTCCTAGAAGCAGTTTTTCTTGCCACCAGACCTTTCTCCATCAATTAGGAATCTGATGCTGTCACTAATCACATTCCTTAAATTGTAGCCATTTGTTGAGTGTTTTTTTTTTGTGTCTAATCCGCATATATATCACCATTGCCCTTAATTTTCTTAACTGTATATCTCTTAAATGTCAACATATACACGTGTGATTTAGTTTACGAAGATTTTTCAATGCCTTGAACCTCGATCAGAGAATAAAAAATGCGTAAGGTTGACAATGGTGTAAAATTAAAATGCGATATACCGGGCTAGGATTCGAGTGACAGGAACAAGGGACAAACCCACCACCCAAGAATGGAATCGTCGACCGAAAACACTTGACCACCTCCTAGAAGCAGCTTTTCTTGCCACCAGACTTTTCTCTATCAATTAGGAATCCAATGCCGTCACTAAACACATTCCTTAAATTGTAGCCATTTGTTGAGGGTTTTTTTTGTGTCTAATCCGCATATATATCAACATTGCCCTTGATTTTCTTGACTGTATATATCTTAAATGTCAACATATACACGTTTGATTTAGTTTACGAAGATTTTTCAATGCCGAGAACCTCGATCAGAGAGTAAAAAAGGCGTAAGATTCACAATGGTGTAAAATTAAAATGGGATATACCGGGCTAGGATTCGAGTTACATTAACAAGGGCCAAACTAACCACCCAAGAATGGAATCGTCGAGCGAAGATACTTGACAGCCTCCTAGAAGCAGCTTTTCTTGCCACCAGACATTTCTCCATCAATTAGGAATCTGATTCCGTCACTAAACACATTCCTTAAATTGTAGCCATTTGTTGAGTGTTTTTTTTTGTGTCTAATCCGCATATATATCACCATTGCCCTTGATTTTCTTGACTGTATGTCTCTTAAATGTCAACATATACACGTGTGATTTACTTTACGAAGATTTTTCAATGCCGAGAACCTCGATCAGATAGTAAAAAAGGCGTAAGGTTCACAATGGTGTAAAATTAAAATGGGATATACCGGGCTAGGATTCGAGTTACATTAACAAGGGCCAAACCAACCATCCAAGAATGGAATCGTCGAGCGAAAACACTTGACAACCTCCTAGAAGAAGCTTTTCTTGCCACCAGGCCATTCTCCATCAATTAGGAATCTGATGCCGTCACTAAACACATTCCTTAAATTGTTGCCATTTGTTGAGTGTTTTTTTGGTGTCTAATCCGCATATATATCACCATTGCCCTTGATTTTCTTGACTGTATATCTCTTAAATGTCAATATATACACATGTGATTTAGTTTACAAAGATTTTTCAATGGCGAGAACCTCGATCAGAGAGTAAAAAAAGGCGAAAGGTTCACAATGGTTTAAAATTAAAATGGGATATACCGGGCTAGGATTCGAGAAACAGGAACAAGGGACAAACCAACCACCCAAGAATGGAATCGTCGAGCAAAATCACTTGACAAACTCCTAGAAGCAGTTTTTCTTGCCACCAGACCTTTTTCCATCAATTAGTAATCTGATGTCGTCACTAAACACATTCCTTAAATTGTAGCCATCTGTTGAGTGTTTTTTTGTGTCTAATCCGCATATATATCACCATTGCCCTTGATTTTCTAGGCTGTATATCTCTTAAATGTCAACATATACACGTGTGATTTAGTTTACGAAGATTTTTCAATGCCGAGAACATCGATCAGAGAGTAAAAAAGGCGTAAGGTTCACAATGGTGTAAAATTAAAATGGGATATACCGGGCTAGGATTCGATTTATAGGAACAAGGGCCAAACCAACCACCCAAGAATGGAATCGTCGAGCGAAAACCCTTGACAACCCCCTAGAAGCAGCTTTTCTTGCCACCAGAGCTTTCTCCATCAATTAGGAATCTGATGTCAACACTAAACACATTCCTTAAATTATAGCCATGTGTGATTTAGTTTACGAAAAATTTCCAATGCCATGAACCTCGATCAGATAGTAAAAAAGGCGTAAGGTTCACAATGTTGTAAAATTAAAATGGGATATACCGGACTAGGATTCGAGTTACTGGAACAAGGGCCAAAGCAACCACCCAGGAATGTAATCGTCGAGCGAAAACACTTGACAACCTCCTAGAAGCAGCTTTTCTTGCCACCAGACCTTTATCTATCAATTAGGAATCTGATGCCGTCACTAAACACATTCCTTAAATTGTAGCCATTTGTTGAGACTTTTTTTTGGTGTCTAATCCGCATATATATCACCATTGCCCTTGATTTTCTTGACTGTATATCTCTTAATTGTCAACATATACACGTGTGATTTAGTTTACGAAGATTTTTCAATGCCGAGAACCTCGATCAGAGTGTAAAAAAGGCGTAAGGTTCACAATGGTGTAAATTAAAATGGGATATACCGGGCTAGGATTCTAGTTACAGGAACAAGGGCCAAACCAACCACCCAAGAATGGAATCGTCGAGCGAAAACACTTGACAACCTCCTAGAAGCAGCTTTTCTTGCCACCAGACCTTTCTCCATCAATTAGGAATCTGATGCTGTCACTAATCACATTCCTTAAATTGTAGCCATCTGTTGAGTGTTTTTTGTGACTAATCCGCATATATATCACCATTGCCCTTAATTTTCTTAACTGTATATCTCTTAAATGTCAACATATACACGTGTGATTTAGTTTACGAAGATTTTTCAATGTCGTGAACCTCGTTCAGAGAATAAAAAATGCGTAAGGTTCACAATGGTGAAAAATTAAAATGCGATATACCGGGCTAGGATTTGAGTGACAGGAACAAGGGCCAAACCCACCACCCAAGAATGGAATCGTCAACCGAAAACACTTGACAACCTCCTAGAAGCAGCTTTTCTTGCCACCAGACTTTTCTCCATCAATTAGGAATCTGATGCCGTCACTAAACACATTCCTTAAATTGTAGCAATTTGTTGTGGGTTTTTTTTGGTGTCTAATCCGCATATATATCACCATTGCCCTTGATTTTCTTGACTGTATATCTCTTAAATGTCAACATATACACGTGTGATTTAGTTTACGAAGATTTTTCAATGCCGAGAACCTCGATCAGATAGTAAAAAAGGCGTAAGGTTCACAATGGTGTAAAATTAAAATGAGATATACCGGGCTAGGATTCGAGTTACATTAACAAGGGCCAACCCAACCACCCAAGAATGGAATCGTCGACCAAAAACACTTGACAACCTCCTAGAAAAAGCTTTTCTTGCCACCAGACCATTCTCCATCAATTAGGAATCTGATGCCGTCACTAAACACATTCCTTAAATTGTTGCCAGTTGTTGAGTGTTTTTTTTTGTGTCTAATCTGCATATATATCACCATTGCCCTTCATTTTCTTGACTGTATGTCTCTTAAATGTCAACATATACACGTGTGATTTACTTTACGAAGATTTTTCAATGCCGAGAACCTCGATCAGATAAAAAAGGCGTAAGGTTCACAATGGTGTAAAGTTAAAATGGGATATACAGGGCTAGGATTCGAGTTACATTAACAAGGGCCAAACCAACCACCCAAGAATGGAATCGTCGGCCGAAAACACTTGACAACCTCCTAGAAGAAGCTTTTCTTGCCACCAGACCATTCTCCATCAATTAGGAATCTGATGCCGTCACTAAACACATTCCATAAATTGTTGCCATTTGTTGAGTGTTTTTTTGGTGTCTAATCCGCATATATATCACCACTACCCTTGATTTTCTTGACTTTATATCTCTTAAATGTCAACATATACACGTCTGATTTAGTTTACGAAGATTTTTCAATGCCGAGAATCTCGATCAGAGAGTAAAAAAGGTGTAAGGTTCACAATGGTGTAAAATTAAAATGAGATATACCGGGCTAAGATTCGAGTTACAGGAACAAGGGCCAAACCAACCACCCAAGAATGGAATCGTCGAGTGAAAACACTTGAAAACCTCCTAGAAGCAGCTTTTCTTGCCACCAGACCTTTCTCCATCAATTAGGAATTTGATGCCGTCACTAAACACATTCCTTAAATTGTAGCCATTTGTTGAGTGTTTTTTTTTGTGTCTAATCCGCATATATATCACCATTGCCCTTAATTTTCTTGACTGTATATCTCTTAAATGTCAACATATATACGTGTGATTTAGTTTACGAAGTTTTTTTAATGCCGAGAACCTCGATCAGAGAGTAAAAATGGCAGAAGGTTCACAATGGTGTAAAATAAAAATGGGATATATCTGGCTAGGATTCGAGTTACAGGAACAAGGGACAAACCAACCACCCAAGAATGGAATCGTCGAGCAAAATCACTTGACAACCTCCTAGAAGCAGATTTTCTTACCACCAGACCTTTCTCTATCAATTAGGAATCTGATGCTGTCACTAAACACATTCATTAAATTGTAGCCATTTATTGAGTGTTTTTTTTGTGTCTAATCCGCATATATATCACCATTGCCCTTGATTTTCTTGACTGTATATCTCTTAAATGTCAACATATACACGTGTGATTTAGTTTACAAAGATTTTTCAATGCCGAGAACCTCGATCAGAGAGTAAAAAAAAGGCGAAAGGTTCACAATGGTTTAAAATTAAAATGGGATATACCCGGGTAGGATTCGAGTAACAGGAACAAGGGATAAACCAACCACCTAAGAATGGAATCGTCGAGCAAAATCACTTGACAACCTCCTAGAAGCAGTTTTTCTTGCCACCAGACCTTTCTCCATCAATTAGGAATATGATGTCGTCACTAAACACATTCCTTAAATTGTAGTCATTTGTTGAGTGTTTTTTTTGTGTCTAATCCGCATATATATCACCATTGCCCTTGATTTTCTAAGTTGTATATCTCTTAAATGTCAACATATACACGTGTGATTTAGTTTACGAAGATTTTTCAATGCCGAGAACATCGATCAGAGAGTAAAAAATGCGTAAGGTTCACAATGGTGTAAAATTAAAATGGGATATACCGGGCTAGGATTCGAGTTATAGGAACAAGGGCTAAACCAACCACCCAAGAATGGAATCGTCGAGCGAAAACACTTGACAACCCCCTAGAAGCAGCTTTTCTTGCCACCAGACCTTTCTCCATCAATTAGGAATCTGATGTCAACACCAAACACATTCCTTAATTTGTAGCCATTTGTTGAGTGTTTTTTTTGGTGTCTAATCCGCATATATATCTCCATTGCGCTTGATTTTATTGACTGTATATCTCTTAAATGTCAACATATACACTTGTGATTTAGTTTACGAAGATTTTTCAATACCGAGAACCTCGATCAGAGAGTAAAAAAGTCGTAAGGTTCACAATTGTGTAAAACTAAAATGGGATATAACGGCCTAGGATTCGAGTTACAGGAACATGGGCCAAACCAACCACCCTAGAATGGAATTTTCGAGCGAAAACACTTGACAACCTCCTAGAAGCAGCTTTTCTTGCCACCTGACCTTTCTCTATCAATTATGAATCTGATGCCGTCACTAAACACATTCCTTAAATTGTAGCCTTTTGTTGAATGTTTTTTTTGTGTCTAATCCGCATACATATCACCGTTGCCCTTGATTTTCTTGATTGTATATCTCTTAAATGTCAACATATACACGTTTGATTTAGTTTACAAAGATTTTTCAGTGCCGAGAATCTCGATCAGAGAGTAAAAAAAGGCGAAAGGTTTACAATGGTGTAAAATTAAAATGGGATATACCGGGCTAGGATTCGAGTTACAGGAACATGGGCCAAACCAACCACCCTAGAAAGGAGTCGTCGAGCGAAAACACTTGACGACCTCCTCGAAGCAGCTTTCTTTGCCACCAGACCTTTCTCCATCAATTAGGAATCTGATGCCGTCACTAAACACACTCTTTAAATTGTAACCATTTGTTAAGTGTTTTTTTTGGTGTCTAATCCGCATATATATCACCATTGCCCTTGATTTTCTTAACTGTATATCTCTTAAATATCAACATATACACGTGTGATTTAGTTTACGAAGATTTTTCAATGCCGAGAACCTCGATCAGAGAGTAAAAAAGGCGTAAGGTTCACAATGGTGTAAAATTAAAATGGGATATACCGGGCTAGGATTCGAGTTACAGGAACAAGGGCCAAACCAACCACTCAAGAATGGAATCGTCGAGCGAAAACACTTGACAACCTCCTAGAAGCAGCTTTCCTTGCCACCAGACCTTTCTCCATCAATTAGGAATCTGATTCCGTCACTAAACACATTCCTTAAATTGTAGCCATTTGTTGAGTGTTTTTTTTGGTCTCTAATCCGCATATATATCACCATTGCCCTTGATTTTCTTGACTGTATATCTCTTAAATGTCAACATATACAAGTGTGATTTAGTTTTCGAAGATTTTTCAATGCCGAGAACCTCGATCAGAGAGTAAAAAAGGCGTAAGGTTCACAATGGTGTAAAATTCAAATGGGATATACCGGGCTAGGATTCGAGTTACAGGAACAAGGGCCAAACCAACTACTCAAGAATGGAATCGTCGAGCGAAAACACTTGACAACCTCCTAGAAGCAGCTTTCCTTGCCACCAGACCTTTTTCCATCAATTAGGAATCTGATGCCATCACTAAACACATTCCTTAAATTGTAGCCATTTGTTGAGTGTTTTTTTCTGGTGTCTAATCCGCATATATATCACCATTGCCCTTGATGACTGTATATCTCTTAAATGTCAACATATACACGTGTGATTTAGTTTACGAAGATTTTTCAATGCCGAGAACCTTCATCAGAGAGTAAAAAAGGCGTAAGGTTCACAATGGCGTAAAATTAAAATGGGATATAACGAGCTAGGATTCGAGTCACAGGAACAAGGGCCAAACCAACCACCCAAGAATGGAATCGTCAATCGAAAACACTGGACAACCTCCTAGAAGCAGCTTTTCTTGCCACCAGACCTTTCTCCATCAATTAGGAATCTGATGCCGTCACAAAACACATTCCTTAAAATGTAGCCATTTGTTGAGTGTTTTTTTTGGTGTCTAATCCGCATATATATCATCATTGCCCTTGATTTTCTTGACTGTATATCTCTTAAATGTCAACATATACATGTGTTATTTAGTTTACGAAAAATTTTCAATGCCGTGAACCTCGATCAGAGAGTAAAAAAGGCGTAAGGTTCACAATGGTGTAAAATTAAAATGGGATATACCGGCCTAGGATTCGAGTTACAGGAACAAGGGCCAAAGCAACCACCTAGGAATGGAATCGTCGAGCGAAAACACTTGACAACCTCCTAGAAGCAGCTTTTCTTGCCACCAGAACTTTATCCATCAATTATGAATCTGATGCCGTCACTAAACACATTCCTTAAATTGTAGCCATTTGTTGAGACTTTTTTTTGGTGTCTAATCCGCATATATATCACCATTGCCCTTGATTTTCTAGACTGTATATCTCTTAAATGTCAACATATACACGTGTGATTTAGTTTACGAAGATTTTTCAATGCCGAGAACCTCGATCCGAGTGTAAAAAAGGCGTAAGGTTCACAATGGTGTAAAATTAACATGGGATATACCGGGCTATGATTCGAGTTACAGGAACAAGGGCCAAACCAACCACCCAAGAATGGAATCGTCGAGCGAAAACACTTGACAACCTCCTAGAAGCAGCTTTTCTTGCCACCAGACCTTTCTCCATCAATTAGGAATCTGATGCTGTCACTAATCACATTCCTTAAATTGTAGCCATTTGTTGAGTGTTTTTTTTGGTGTCTAATCCGCATATATATCACCATTGCCCTTGATTTTCTTGACTGTATATCTCTTAAATGTCAACATATACACGTGTGCTTTAGTTTACGAAAATTTTTCAATGCCGGGAACCTCGATCCGAGAGTAAAAAAGGCGTAAGGTTCACAATGGTGTAAAATAAAAATGGGATATATCGGGCTAGGATTCGAGTTACAGGAACAAGTGACAAACCAACCACCCAAGAAAGGAATCGTCGAGCAAAATCACTTGACAACCTCCTAGAAGCAGCTTTTCTTGCCATCAGACCTTTCTCCATCAATTAGGAATCTGATGCTGTCACTAAACACATTCATTAAATTGTAGCCATTTGTTGAGTGTTTTTTTTTGGTGTCTAATCCGCATATATATCACCATTGCCCTTGATTTTCTTTACTGTATATCTCTTAAATGTCAACATATACACGTGTGATTTAGTTTATAAAGATTTTTCAATGCCGAGAACCTCGATCAAAGAGTAAAAAAAGGCGAAAGGTTCACAATGGTGTAAAATTAAAATGGGATATACCGGGCTAGGATTCGAGTTACAGGAACAAGGGCCAAACGAACCACCCAAGAATGGAATCGTCGAGCGAAAACACTTGACAACCTCCTAGAAGCAGTTTTTCTTGCCACCAGACCTTTCTCCATCAATTAGGAATCTGATGCCGTCACTAAACACATTCCTTAAATTGTAGCCATTTGTTGAGTGTTTTTTTGGTGTCTAATCCGCATATATATCACCATCGCCCTTGATTTTCTTGATCGTGTATCTCTTAAATGTCAACATATACACGTGTGATTTAGTTTACGAAGATTTTTCAATGCTGTGAACCTCGATCAGAGAGTAAAAAAGGCGTAAGGTTCACAATGGTGTAAAATTAAAATGAGATATACCGGGCTAGGATTCGAGTTACAGGAACAATGGCCAAACCAACCACCAAAGAATGGAATCGTCGATCGAAAACACTTGACAACCTCGTAGAAGCAGCTTTTCTTGCCACCAGACCTTTCTCTATCAATTAGGAATCTGATGTCGTCACTAAACACATTCCTTAAATTGTTGCCATTTGTTGAGTGTCTTTTTTTGGTGTCTAATCCGCATTGTATATCTCTTAAATGTCAACATATACACGTGTGATTAAGTTTACGAAGATTTTTCAATGCTGAGAACCTCGATCAGTGAGTAAAAAAGGTGTAAGGTTCACAATGGTGTAAAATTAAAATGGGATATACCGGGCAGGATTCGAGTTAAAGGAACAAGGGCTAAACCAACCACCCAAGAATGGAATCGTCTAGCGAAAACACTTGACAACATCCTGGAAGCAGCTTTTCTTACCACCAGAACTTTCTCCATCAATTAGGAATCTGATGCCGTCACTAAACACATTCCTTAAATTGTAGCCATTTGTTGAGTGTCTTTTTTTGGTGTCTAATCCGCATTGTATATCGCTTAAATATCAACATATATACGTGTGATTTAGTTTACGAAAATTTTACAATGCCGAAAACTTGATCAAAGAGTAAACAAGGCATAAGGTTCACAATGGTGTAAAATTAAAATTGGATATACCGGGCAAGCATTCGAGTTACAGGAACAAGTGCCAAACCAACCACCCAAGAATGGAATCGTCGAGCGAAAACACTTGGCAACCTCCTAGAAGCAGCTTTTCTTGCCACCAGACCATTCACCATCAATTAGGAATCTGATGCCGTCACTAAACACATTCCTTAAATTGTAGCCATTTATTGAGTGTTTTTTTTGGGTGTCTAATCCGCATACATATCACCATTGCCCTTGATTTTCTTTACTGTATATCTCTTAAATGTCAACACATACACGTGTGATTTAGTTTACAAAGATTTTTCAATTTCGAGAATCTCGATCATAGAGTAAAAAAGGCGTAAGGTTCACAATGGTGTAAAATTAAAATGGGATATACCGGGCTAGGATTCGAGTTACAAGAACAAGGGCCAAACCAACCACCCAAGAATGGAATCGTCGAACGAAAACACTTGACAATCTCCTAGAAGCAGTTTTTCTTGCCACCAGATCTTTCTCCATCAATTAGGAATCTGATGCCGTCACAATACACATTCCTTAAATTGTAGCCATTTGTTGAGTGTTTTTTTTGGTGTCTAATCCGCATATATATCACCATTGCCATTTATTTTTTTGACTGTATATCTCTTCAATGTCAACATATACACGTGTGATTTAGTTTACGAAGATTTTTCAATGCCGAGAAACTCGATCAGAGAGTAAAAAAGGCGAAAGGTTCACAATGGTGTAAAATTAAAATGGGATATACTGGGCTAGGATTCGAATTACAGGAACAAGGGCCAAACAAACCACTCAAGAATGGAAACGTCGAGCGAAAACACTTGGCAACCTCCTAGAAGCAGCTTTTCTTACCACCAGACCTTTTTCCATCAATTAGGAATCTGATGCCATCACTAAACACATTCCTTAAATTGTAACCATTTGTTGAGTTTTTTTTTGTTGTTGTTGTCTAATCCGCATATATATATCACCATTGCCCTTGATTTTCTTGACTATATATCTCTTAAATGTAAACATAGACACGTGTGATTTAGTTTACGAAGATTTTTCAATGCCGAGAACCACGATCAGAGAGTAAAAAAGGCGTAAGGTTCACAATGGTGCAAAATTGAAATGGGATATATCGGGCTAGGCTTCGAGTTACTGGAACAAGGGCCAAACCAACCACCAAACAATGGAATCGTTGAGCGAAAACACTTGACAACCTCTTAGAGGCAGCTTTTCTTGCCACCAGACCTTTCTCCGTCAATTAGGAATCTGATGCCGTCACTAAACACATTCCTTAAATTGTAGCCATTTGTTGAGTGTTTTTTTGGTGTCTAATCCGCATATATATCACCATCGCCCTTGATTTTCTTGACCGTGTATCTCTTAAATGTCAACATATACACGTGTGATTTAGTTTACAAAGATTTTTCAATGCTGTCAACCTCGATCAGAGAGTAAAAAAGGCGTAAGGTTCACAAAGGTGTAAAATTAAAATGAGATATACCGGGCTAGGATTCGAGTTACAGGAACAATGGCCAAACCAACCACCAAAGAATGGAATCGTCGATCGAAAACACTTGACAACCTCGTAGAAGCAGCTTTTCTTGCCACCAGACCTTTCTCTATCAATTAGGAATCTGATGCCGTCACTAAACACATTCCTTAAATTGTAGCCATTTGTTGAGTGTCTTTTTTTGGTGTCTAATCCGCATTGTATATCGCTTAAATGTCAACATATACACGTGTGATTTAGTTTACGAAGATTTTTCAATGCTTAGAACCTCGATCAGAGAGTAAAAAAGGCGTAAGGTTGACAATGGTGTAAAATTAAAATGGGATATACCGGGCAAGGATTCGAGTTAAAGGAACATGGGCCAAACCAACCACCCAAGAATGGAATCGTCGAGCGAAAACACTTGACAACATCCTAGAAGCAGCTTTTCTTACCACCAGAACTTTCTCCATCAATTAGGAATCTGATGCCGTCACTAAACACATTCCTTAAATTGTAGCCATTTGTTGAGTGTCTTTTTTTGGTGTCTAATCCGCATTGTATATCGCTTAAATATCAACATATACACGTGTGATTTAGTTTACGAAAATTTTACAATGCCGAAAACTCGATCAAAGAGTAAACAAGGCATAAGGTTCACAATGGTGTAAAATTAAAATTGGATATACCGGGCAAGCATTCGAGTTACAGGAACAAGGGCCAAACCAACCACCCAAGAATGGAATCGTCGAGCGAAAACACTTGGCAACCTCCTAGAAGCAGCTTTTCTTGCCACCAGACCATTCACCATCAATTAGGAATCTGATGCCGTCACTAAACACATTCCTTAAATTGTAGCCATTTATTGAGTGTTTTTTTTGGGTGTCTAATCCGCATATATATCACCATTGCCCTTAATTTTCTTTACTGTATATCTCTTAAATGTCAACACATACACGTGTGATTTAGTTTACAAAGATTTTTCAATTTCGAGAATCTCGATCATAGAGTAAAAAAGGCCTAAGGTTCACAATGGTGTAAAATTAAAATGGGATATACCGGGCTAGGATTCGAGTTACAAGAACAAGGGCCAAACCAACCACCCAAGAATGGAATCGTCGAACGAAAACACTTGACAATCTCCTAGAAGCAGCTTTTCTTGCCACCAGACCTTTCTCCATCAATTAGGAATCTGATGCCGTCACAATACACATTCCTTAAATTGTAGCCATTTGTTGAGTGTTTTTTTTGCTATCTAATCCGCATATATATCACCATTGCCATTGATATTCTTGACTGTATATCTCTTAAATGTCAACATATATACGTGTGATTTAGTTAACGAAGATTTTTTAATGCCAAGAACCTCGATCAGAGAGAAAAAAAGGCGTAAGGTTCAAAATGGTGAAAAATTAAAATGGGATATACCGGGATAGGATTCTAGTTACAGGAACAAAGGCCAAACCAACCACCCAAGAATGGAATCGTCAAGCGAAAACACTTGACAACCTCCTAGAAGCAGCTTTTCTTGCCACCAGACCTTTCTCCATCAATTAGGAATCTGATGCCGTCACTAAACACATTCCTTAAATTGTAGCCATTTGTTGTGTGTTTTTTTTGTTTCTAATCCGTATATATATCACCATTGCCCTTGATTTTCTTGATTGTATATCTCTTAAATATCAACATATACATGTGTGATTTAGTTTACAAAGATTTTTCAAGGCCGAGAACCTCGATCAGAGAGTAAAAAAGGTGTAAGGTTCACAATGGTGTAAAATTAAAATGGGATATATCGGGCTAGGATTCGAGTTACAGGAACAAGGGCCAAACCAACCACCCAAGAATGGAATCGTCGAGCGAAAACCCTTGACAACCTCCTAGAAGCTGCTTTTCTTGCCACCAGACGTTTCTCCATCAATTAGGAATCTGATGCCGTCAATAAACACATTCCTTAAATTGTAGCCATTTGTTGAGTGTTTTTTTCTGTGTCTAATCTGCATATATATTACCATTGCCCTTGATTTTCTTGACTGTATATCTCTTAAATGTCAACATATACACGTGTGATTGAGTTTACGAAGATTTTTCAATGCCGAGAACCTCGATCAGGGAGTAAAAAAGGCGTAAGGTTCACAATGGTGTAAAATTAAAATGCGATATACCGGGCTAGGATTCGAGTTACAGGAACAAGGGCCAAACCAACCACCCAAGAATGGAATCGTCGAGCGAAAACCCTTGACAACCTCCTAGAAGCTGCTTTTCTTGCCACCAGACGTTTCTCCATCAATTAGGAATCTGATGCCGTCAATAAACACATTCCTTAAATTGTAGCCATTTGTTGAGTGTTTTTTTCTGTGTCTAATCCGCATATATATTACCATTGCCCTTGATTTTCTTGACTGTATATCTCTTAAATGTCAACATATACACGTGTGATTTAGTTTACGAAGATTTTTCAATGCCGAGAATCTCGATCAGAGAGTAAAAAAGTCGTAAGGTTCACAATGGTGTAAAATTAAAATGGGATATACCGGGCTCAGATTCGAGTTACAGTAACGAAGGTAAAACCAACCACCCAAGAATGGAATCGTCGAGCGAAAACACTTCACAACCTCCTAGAAGCAGCTTTTCTTGCCACCAGACCTTTCTCCATCAATTAGGAATCTGAGGCCGTCACTAAACACATTCCTTAAATTGTAGCCATTTGTTGAGTGTTTTTTTCTATGTCCAATCCGCGTATATATCACCATTGCCCTTGATTTTCTTGACTTTATATCTCTTAAATGAAAACACATACACGTGTGATTTAGTTTACGAATATTTTTCAATGCCGAGAACCTCGATCAGAGAGTAAAAAAGGCGTAAGGTTCACAATGGTGTAAAATTAAAATGGGATATACCGGGCTAGGATTCCAGTTACAGGAACAAGGGCCAAACCAAAAAACCCAAGAATGGAATCGTCGAGCGGAAAAACTTGACAATCAGGAATCTGATGCCGTCACTAAACACATTCCTTAAATTGTAGTCACTTGTTGAGTGTTTTTTTTGGGTGTCTAATCCGCATATAAATCACCATTGCCCTTGATTTTCTTGAGTGTATTTCTCTTAAATGTCAACATATACACATGTGATTTAGTTTACATAGATTTTTCAATGCCGAAAAACTCGATCAGAGAGTAAAAAGGCGTAAGTTTCGCAATGGTGTAAAATTAAAATGGGATATACCGGGCTCAGATTCGAGTTACAGGAACAAGGGCCAAACCAACCACCCAAGAATGGAATCGTCGAGCGAAAACACTTGACAACCTTTTTGAAGCAGCTTTTCTTGCCACCAGACATTTCTCGATCAATTAGGAATCTGATGCCATCACTAAACACATTCCTTAAATTGTAGCCATTTGTTGAGTGTTTTTTTTGTGTCTAATCCGCATATATATCACCATTGCCCTTGATTTTCTTGACTGTATAACTCTTAAATGTCAACATATACACGTGTGATTTAGTTTACGAAGAATTTTCAATGCCGAGAACCTCGATCTGAGAGTAAAAAAGGCGTAAAGTTCACAATAGTGTAAAATTAGATTGGAATATACCGGGCTAGGATTCGAGTTATAGGAACCAGGGTCAAACCAACCACCCAAGAATGGAATTGTCGAGCGAAAACACTTGACAACCCCTAGAAGGAGCTTTTCTTGCCACCAGACCTTTCTCCATCAATTAGGAATCTGATGCCGTCACTAAACACATTCCTTAAATTGTAGCGATTTGTTGAGTTTTTTTTTGTGTCTAATCCGCATATATATCACCGTTGCCCTTGATTTTCTTGACTGTATATCTCTTAAATGTCAACATATACACGTGTGATTTAGTTTACGAAGATTTTTCAATGCCGAGAACCTCGATCAGAGAGTAAAAAAGGCGTAAGGTTCACAATGGTGTAAAATTAAAATGGGATATACCGGGCTAGGATTCGAGTTACAGGAACACGGGCCAAACCAACTACCCAAGAATGGAATCATCGAGCGAAAACACTTGACAACCTCCAAGAAGCAGCTTTTCTTGCCACCAGACCTTTCTCCATCAATTAGGAATCTGATGCCGTCACTAAACACATTCCTTAAATTGTAGCCATTTGTTGAGTGTTTTTTTGGTGTCTAATCTGCATATATATCACCACTGCCCTTAATTTTCTTGACTGTATATCTCTTAAATGTCAACATATACACGTGTGATTTAGTTTACGAAGATTTTTCAATGCCGAGAACCTCGATCAGAGAGTAAAAAAGGCGTAAGGTTCACAATGGTGTAAAATTAAAATGGGATATACCGGGCTAGGATTCGAGTTACAGGAACAAGGGCCAAACCAAAAAACCCAAGAATGGAATCGTTGAGCGAAAAAACTTGACAATCTCCTAGAAGCAGCTTTTCTTGCCACCAGACCTTTCTCCGTCAATTAGGAATCTGATGCCGTCACTAAACACATTCCTTCAATTGTAGCCATTTGTTGAGTGTTTTTTTTGTGTCTAATCCGCATATATATCACCATTGCCCTTGATTTTCTTAACTGTATAACTCTTAAATGTCAACATATACACGTGTGATTTAGTTTACGAAGAATTTTCAATGCCGAGAACCTCGATCAGAGAGTAAAAAAGGCGGAAAGTTCACAATAGTGTAAAATTAGAATGGAATATATCGGGCTAGGATTCGAGTTACAGGAACAAGGGTCAAACCAACCACCCAAGAATGGAATCGTCGAGCGAAAACACTTGACAACCTCCTAGAAGTAGCTTTTCTTGCCACCAGACCTTTCTCCATCAATTAGGAATCTAATGCCGTCACTAAACACATTCCTTAAATTGTAGCGATTTTTTGAGTTTTTTTTTGTGTCTAATCCGCATATATATCACCGTTGCCCTTGATTTTCTTGACTGTATATCTCTTAAATGTCAACATATACACGTGTGATTTAGTTTTCGAAGATTTTTCAATGCCGAGAACCTCGATCAGAGAGTAAAAACGGCGTAAGGTTCACAATGGTGTAAAAGTAAAATGGGATATACCGGGCTAGGATTCGAGTTAGAGGAACAAGGGCCAAACCAACCACCCAAGAATGGAGTCGTCGAGCGAAAACACTTGACAACCTCCAAGAAGCAGCTTATCTTGCCACCAGACCTTTCTCCATCAATTAGGAATCTGATTCCGTCACTAATCACATTCCTTAAATTGTAACCATTTGTTGAGTGTTTTTTTCTATGTCTAATCTGCATATATATCACCATTGCCCTTGATTTTCTTGACTTTATATCTCTTAAATGTCAACACATACACGTGTGATTTAGTTTACGAAGATTTTTCAATGCTGAGAAAGTCGACCAGAGAGTAAAAAAGGCGTAAGGTTCACAATGGTGTAAAATTAAAATGGGATATACCGGGCTAGGATTCGAGTTATAGGAACAAGGGCCAAACCAAAACCCCAAGAATGGAATCGTCGAGCGAAAAAACTTGACAATCTCCTAGAAGCAGCTTTTCTTGCCACCAGACCTTTCTTCGTCAATTAGGAATCTGATGCCGTCACTAAACACATTCCTTAAATTGTAGTCATTTGTTGAGTGTTTTTTTGGGTGTCTAATCCGCATATAAATCACGATTGCCCCTGATTTTCTTGAGTGTATTTCTCTTAAATGTCAACATATACACATGTGATTTAGTTTACATAGATTTTTCAATGCCGAAAAACTCGATCAGAGAGTAAAAAGGCGTAAGTTTCACAATGGTGTAAAATTAAAATGGGATATACCGGGCTCAGATTCGAGTTACAGGAACAAGGGCCAAACCAACCACCCAAGAATGGAATCGTCGAGCGAAAACACTTGACAACCTATTTGAAGCAGCTTTTCTTGCCACCAGACCTTTCTCGATCAATTAGGAATCTGATGCCGTTACTAAACACATTCCTTAAATTGTAGCCATTTATTGAGTGTTTTTTTTGTGTGTAATCCGCATATATATCGCCATTGCCCTTGATTTTCTTGACTGTATAACTCTTAAATGTCAACATATACACGTGTGATTTAGTTTACGAAGAATTTTCAATGCCGAGAACCTCGATCTGAGAGTAAAAAAGGCGTAAAGTTCACAATAGTGTAAAATTAGATTGGAATATACCGGGCTAGGATTCGAGTTATAGGAACCAGGGTCAAACCAACCACCCAAGAATGGAATCGTCGAGCGAAAACACTTGACAACCTCCTAGAAGGAGCTTTTCTTGCCACCAGACCTTTCTCCATCAATTAGGAATCTGATGCCGTCACTAAACACATTCCTTAAATTGTAGCGATTTGTTGAGTTTTTTTTTGTGTCTAATCCGCATATATATCACCGTTGCCCGTGATTTTCTTGACTGTATATCTCTTAAATGTCAACATATACACGTGTGATTTAGTTTACGAAGATTTTTCAATGCCGAGAACTTCGATCAGAGAGTAAAAAAGGCGTAAGGTTCACAATGGTGTAAAATTAAAATGGGATATACCGGGCTAGGATTCGAGTTACAGGAACAAGGGCCAAACCAACTACCCAAGAATGGAATCATCGAGCGAAAACACTTGACAACCTCCAAGAAGCAGCTTTTCTTGCCACCAGACCTTTCTCCATCAATTAGGAATCTGATGCCGTCACTAAACACATTCCTTAAATTGTAGCCATTTGTTGAGTGTTTTTTTGGTGTCTAATCTGCATATATATCACCACTGCCCTTAATTTTCTTGACTGTATATCTCTTAAATGTCAACATATACACGTGTGATTTAGTTTACAAAGATTTTTCAATGCCGAGAACCTCGATCAAAGAGTAAAAAAGGCGTAAGGTTCACAATGGTGTAAAATTAAAATGGGATATACCGGGCTAGGATTCGAGTTACAGGAACAAGGGCCAAACCAAAAAACCCAAGAATGGAATCGTTGAGCGAAAAAACTTGACAATCTCCTAGAAGCAGCTTTTCTTGCCACCAGACCTTTCTCCGTCAATTAGGAATCTGATGCCGTCACTAAACACATTCCTTCAATTGTAGCCATTTGTTGAGTGTTTTTTTTTTGTGTCTAATCCGCATATATATCACCATTGCCCTTGATTTTCTTAACTGTATAACTCTTAAATGTCAACATATACACGTGTGATTTAGTTTACGAAGAATTTTCAATGCCGAGAACCTCGATCAGAGAGTAAAAAAGGCGGAAAGTTCACAATAGTGTAAAATTAGAATGGAATATATCGGGCTAGGATTCGAGTTACAGGAACAAGGGTCAAACCAACCACCCAAGAATGGAATCGTCGAGCGAAAACACTTGACAACCTCCTAGAAGTAGCTTTTCTTGCCACCAGACCTTTCTCCATCAATTAGGAATCTGATGCCGTCACTAAACACATTCCTTAAATTGTAGCGATTTTTTGAGTTTTTTTTTTGTGTCTAATCCGCATATATATCACCGTTGCCCTTGATTTTTCTTGACTGTATATCTCTTAAATGTCAACATATACACGTGTGATTTAGTTTACGAAGATTTTTCAATGCCGAGAACCTCGATCAGAGAGTAAAAAAGGCGTAAGGTTCACAATGGTGTAAAAGTAAAATGGGATATGCCGGGCTAGGATTCGAGTTAGAGGAACAAGGGCCAAACCAACCACCCAAGAATGGAATCGTCGAGCGAAAACACTTGACAACCTCCAAGAAGCAGCTTATCTTGCCACCAGACCTTTCTCCATCAATTAGGAATCTGATTCCGTCACTAATCACATTCTTTAAATTGTAACCATTTGTTGAGTGTTTTTTTCTATGTCTAATCTGCATATATATCACCATTGCACTTGATTTTCTTGACTTTATATCTCTTAAATGTCAACACATACACGTGTGATTTAGTTTACGAAGATTTTTCAATGCCGAGGAACTCGACCAGAGAGTAAAAAAGGCGTAAGGTTCAAAATGGTGTAAAATTAAAATGGGATATACCGGGCTAGGATTCGAGTTACAGGAACAAGGGCCAAACCAAAACCCCAAGAATGGAATCGTCGAGCGAAAAAACTTGACAATCTCCTAGAAGCAGCTTTTCTTGCCACCAGACCTTTCTTCGTCAATTAGGAATCTGATGCCGTCACTAAACACATTCCTTAAATTGTAGTAATTTGTTGAGTGTTTTTTTGGGTGTCTAATCCGCATATAAATCACGATTGCCCTTGATTTTCTTGAGTGTATTTCTCTTAAATGTCAACATATACACATGTGATTTAGTTTACATAGATTTTTCAATGCCGAAAAACTCGATCAGAGAGTAAAAAGGCGTAAGTTTCACAATGGTGTAAAATTAAAATGGGATATACCGGGCTCAGATTCGAGTTACAGGAACAAGGGCCAAACCAACCACCCAAGAATGGAATCGTCGAGCGAAAACACTTGACAACCTTCTAGAAGCAGCTTTTCTTGCCACCAGACCTTTCTCGATCAATTAGGAATCTGATGTCGTCACTAAACACAATCCTTAAATTGTAGCCATTTGTTGAGTGTTTTTTTTGTGTCTAATCCGCATATATATCACCATTTCACTTGATTTTCTTGACTGTATAACTCTTAAATGTCAACATATACACGTGTGATTTAGTTTACGAAGAATCTTCAATGCCGAGAATCTCGATCAGATAGTAAAAAAGGCGTAAAGTTCACAATAGTGTAAAATTAGAAAGGAATATATCGGGCTATGATTCGAGTTACAGGAACAAGGGTCAAACCAACCACCCAAGAATGGAATCGTCGAGCGAAAACACTTGACAACCTCCTAGAAGTAGCTTTTCTTGCCACCAGACCTTTCTCCATGAATTAGGAATCTGATGCTGTCACTAAATACATTCCTTAAATTGTAGCGATTTGTTGAGTTTTTTTTTGTGTCTAATACGCATATATATCACCGTTGCCCTTGATTTTCTTGACTGTATATCTCTTAAATATCAACATATACACGTGTGATTTAGTTTACAAAGATTTTTCAATGCCGAGAACCTCGATCAGAGAGTAAAAAAGGCGTAAGGTTCACAATGGTGTAAAATTAAAATGGGATATACCGGGCTAGGATTCGAGTTACAGGAACAAGGGCCAAACCAACCACCCAAGAATGGAATCATCGAGCAAAAACACTTGACAACCTCCAAGAAGTAGCTTTTCTTGCCACCAGACCTTTCTCCATCAATTAGGAATCTGATGCCGTCACAAAACACATTCCTTAAATTGTATCCATTTGTTGAGTGTTTCTTTTGGTGTCTAATCCGCATATATATCTCCATTGCCCTTGATTTTCTTGACTGTATATCTCTTAAATGTCAACATATACACGTGTGATTTAGTTAGTGAATATTTTTCAATGCCGAGAACCTCGATCAGAGAGTAAAAAATGCGTAAGGTTCACAATGGTGTAAAATTAAAATGGGATATACCGGGCTAGGATTCGAGTTACAGGAACAAGGGCCAAACCAACCACCCAAGAATGGAATCGTCGAGCGAAAACACTTGACAACCTCCAAGAAGCAGCTTTTCTTGCCACCAGAACTTTCTCCATCAATTAGGAATCTGATGCCGTCACTAAACACATTCCTTAAATTAAAGTCATTTGTTGAGTGTTTTTTTGGGAGTCTAATCCGCATATAAATCACCATTGGCTTTGATTTTCTTGAGTGTATATCTCTTAAATGTCAACATATACACGTGTGATTTAGTTTACATAGATTTTTCAATGCCGAGAAACTCGATCAGAGAGTAAAAAAGGCGTAAGTTTCACAATGGTGTAAAATTAAAATGGGATATACCGGGCACAGATTCGAGTTACAGGAACAAGGGCCAAACCAACCACCCAAGAATGGAATCGTCGAGCGAAAACACTTGATAACCTTCTAGAAGCAGCTTTTCTTGACACCAGACCTTTCTCCATCAGTTAGGAATCTGATGCCGTTACTAAACACATTGCTTAAATTGTAGCCATTTGTTGAGTGTTTTTTTTGTGTGTCTAATCCGCATATATATCACCATTGCCCTTGATTTTCTTGACTGTATATCTCTTAAATGTCAACATATACACGTGTGATTTAGTTTACGAAGAATTTTCAATGCCGAGAACCTCGATCAGAGAGTAAAAAAGGCGTAAAGTTCACAATGGTGTAAAATTAGAATGAGATATACCGGGCTAGGATTCGAGTTACAGGAACAAGGGTCAAACCAACCACCCAAGAATGCAATCCTATAGCGAAAACACTTGACAACCTCCTAGAAGTAGCTTTTCTTGCCACCAGACCTTACTCCAATAATTAGGAATCTGATGCCGTCACTAAACACATTCCTTAAATTGTATCAATTTGTTGAGTTTTTTTTGTGTCTAAACCGCATATATATCACCATTGCCCTTGATTTTCTGGACTGTATATCTCTTAAATGTCAACATATACACGTGTGATTTAGTTTACGAAGATTTTTCAATGCCGAGAACCTCGACCAGAGAGTAAAAACGGCGTAAGGTTCACAATGGTGTAAAATTAAAATCGGATATACCGGGCTAGGATTCGAGTTATAGGAACAAGGGCCAAACGAACCACCCAAGAATGGAATCGTCGAGCGAAAACACTTGGCAACCTCCTAGAAGTAACTTTTCTTGCCACCAGACCTTTCTCCATCAATTAGGAATCTGATGCCGTCACTAAACACATTCCTTAAATTGTAGCCATTTGTTGAGTGCTTTTTTTGGTGTCTAATCCGCATATATATCACCATTGCCCTTGATTTTCTTTACTGTATATCTCTTAAATGTCAACATATACACGTGTGATTTAGTTTACGAAGATTTTTCAATGCCGAGAACCTCGATCAGAGAGAAAAAAGGCGTAAGGTTCACAATGGTGTAAAATTAAAATTGGATATATCGGGCTAGGATTCGAGTTACAGGAACAAGGGCCAAACCAACTACCTAAGAATGGAATCGTCCAGCGAAATCACTTGACAACCTCCTAGAAGCACCTTTTCTTGCCAACAGACCTTACTCCATCAATTAGGAATCTGAGGCCGTCACTAAACACATTCCTTAAATTGTAACCATTTATTGAGTGTTTTTTTTTTGTGTCTAATCCGCTTATATATCACCATTGCCCTTGATTTTCTTGACTGAATATCTCTTAAATGTCAACATATACACGTGTGATTTAGTTTACGAAGATTTATCAATTCCGAGAACCTCGATCAGAGAGTAAAAAAGGCGAAAGGTTCATAATGGTTTAAAATTAAAATGGGATATACCGGGCTAGGATTCGAGTTACAGGAACAAGGGCCAAACCAACCACCCAAGAATGGAATCGTTGAGCGAAAACACTTGACAACCTCCTAGATGTAGCTTTTCTTGCCACCAGATCTTTATCCATCAATTAGGAATCTGATGTCGTCACTAAACACATTCCTTAAATTGTAGCTATTTGTTGAGTGTTTTTTTTGGTGTCTAATCCGCATATATATAACCATTGCCCTTGATTTTCTTG
Organism: Helianthus tuberosus; assembly: GCA_030545235.1. Lineage (NCBI taxonomy): Eukaryota > Viridiplantae > Streptophyta > Magnoliopsida > Asterales > Asteraceae > Helianthus > Helianthus tuberosus. Next base: position 41,953 of record CM060438.1, on the reverse strand, counting down.
ACTGTATATCTCTTAAATGTCAACATATACACGTGTGATTTAGTTTACGAAGATTTTTCAATGCCGAGAACCTCGATCAGAGAGTAAAAAAGGCGTAAGGTTCACAATTGTATAAAATTAAAATGGGATATATCGTGCTAGGATTTGAGTTACAGGAACAAGGGCCCAACAAACCACCCTAGAATGGAATCGTCGAGCGAAAACACTTGACAACCTACTAGAAGCAGCTTTTCTTGCCACCAGACCTTTCTCTATCAATTAAGAATCTGATGCCGTCACTAAAGACATTCCTTAAATTGTAGCCATTTGTTGAGTGTTTTTTTTGTGTGTAATGCGCATATATATCACCATTGCCCTTGATTTTTTTGAGTGTATATCTCTTTAATGTCAACATATACACGTGTGGTTTAGTTTACATAGAGTTTTCAATGCCGAGAAACTCGATCAGAGAGTAAAAAAGGCGTAAGTTTCACAATGGTGTAAAATTAAAATGGGATATACCGGGCACAAATTCAAGTTACAGGAACAAGGGCCAAACCAACCACCTAGAATGGAATCGTCGAGCGAAAACACTTGACAACCTTCTAGAAGCAGCTTTTCTTGACACCAGGCCTTTCTCCATCAATTAGGAATCTGATGCCGTTACTAAACACATTCCTTAAATTGTAGCCATTTGTTGAGTTTTTTTTTGTGTCTAATCCGCATATATATCACCATTGCCCTTGATTTTCTTGACTGTATATCTCTTAAATGTTAACATATACACGTGTGATTTAGTTTACGAAGATTTTTCAATGCCGAGAACCTCGATCGGAGAGTAAAAAAGGCGTAAGGTTCACAATGGTGTAAAATTAAAATCGGATATATCGGGCTAGGATTCGAGTAATAGGAACAAGGGCCAAACGAACCACCCAAGAATGGAATCGTCGAGCGAAAACACTTGGCAACCTCCTAGAAGTAACTTTTCTTGCCACCAAACCTTTCTCCATCAATTAGGAATCTGATGCCGTCACTAAACACATTCCTTAAATTGTAGCGATTTGTTGAGTTTTTTTTTTTGGTGTCTAATCCGCATATATATCACCATTGCCCTTGATTTTCTAGACTGTATATCTCTTAAATGTCAACATATACACGTGTGATTTAGTTTACGAAGATTTTTCAATGCCGAGAACCTCGATCAGAGAGTAAAAAAGGCGTAAGGTTCACAATTGTATAAAATTAAAATGGATATATCGTGCTAGGATTTGAGTTACAGGAACAAGGGCCCAACAAACCACCCTAGAATGGAATCGTCGAGCGAAAACACTTGACAACCTACTAGAAGCAGCTTTTCTTGCCACCAGACCTTTCTCCATCAATTAGGAATCTGATGTCGTCACTAAACACATTCCTTAAATTGTAACCATTTGTTGAGTGTTTTTTTTGGTGTCTAATCCGCATATATATCACCATTTCCCTTAATTTTCTTGACTGTATATCTCTTAAATGTCGACATATACACGTGTGATTTAGTTTACGAAGATTTTTCAATGCCGAGAACCTCAATCAGAGAGTAAAAAAGGCGTTAAGTTCACAATAGTGTAAAATTAGAATGGAATATACCGGGCTAGGATTCGAGTTGCAGGAACAAGGGTCAAACCAACCACCCAAGAATGGAATCGTCGAGCGAAAACACTTGACAACCTCCTAGAAGTAGCTTTTCTTGCCACTAGACCTTTCTCCATCAATTAGGAATCTGATGCCGTCACTAAACACATTTCTTAAATTGTAGCGATTTGTTGAGTTTTTTTTTGTGTCTAATCCGCATATATATCACGGTTGCCCTTGATTTTCTTGACTGTATATCTCTTAAATGTCAACATATACACGTGTGATTTAGTTTACGAAGATTTTTCAATGCCGAGAACCTCGATCAGAGAGTAACAAAGGCGAAAGGTTCACAATGGTGTAAAATTAAAATGGGATATACCGGGCTAGGATTCGAGTTACAGGAACAAGGGCCAAACCAACCACCCAAGAATGGAATCGTCGAGCGAAAACACTTGACAACTTCCAAGAAGCAGCTTTTCTTGCCACCAGACCTTTCTCCATCAATTAGGAATCTGATGCCGTCACTAAACACATTCCTTAAATTGTAGCCATTTGTTGAGTGTTTTTTTTGGTGTCTAATCCGCATATATATCACCATTGCCCTTGATTTTCTTGACTGTATATCTCTTAAATGTCAACATATACACGTGTGATTTAGTTTACGAAGATTTTTCAATGCCGAGATACTCGATCAGAGAGTAAAAAAGGAGTAAGGTTCACAATGGTGTAAAATTAAAATGTGATATACCGGGCTAGGATTCGAGTTACAGGAACAAGGGCCAAACCAAAAAACCCAAGAATGGAATCGTCGTGCGAAAAAACTTGACAATCTCCTAGAAGCAGCTTTTCTTGCCACCAGACCTTTCTCCGTCAATTAGGAACCTGATGCCGTCACTAAACACATTCCTTAAATTGTAGTCATTTGTTGAGTGTTTTTTTTGGGTGTCTAATCTGCATATAAATCACCATTGCCCTTGATTTTCTTGAGTGTATATCTCTTAAATGTCAACATATACACGTGTGATTTAGTTTACATAGATTTTTCAATGCCGAGAAACTCGATCAGAGAGTAAAAAAGACGTAAGTTTCACAATGGTGTAAAATTAAAATGGGATATACCGGGCTCTGATTCGAGTTACAGGAACAAAGGCCAAACGAACCACCCAAGAATGGAATCGTCGAGCGAAAACACTTGACAACCTTCTTGAAGCAGCTTCTCTTGCCACCAGACCTTTCTCGGTCAATTAGGAATCTGATGCCGTCACTAAACACATTCCATAAATTGTAGCCATTTGTTAAGTGTTTTTTTTTTGTGTCTAATCCGCATATATATCACCATTTCCCTTGATTTTCTTGACTGTATAACTCTTAAATGTCAACATATACACGTGTGATTTAGTTTACGAAGAATTTTCAATGCCGAGTACCTCGATCAGATAGTAAAAAAGGTGTAAAGTTCACAATAGTGTAAAATTAGAATGGAATATACCGGGCTAGGATTCGAGTTACAGGAACAAGGGTCAAACCAACCACCCAAGAATGGAATCGTCGAGCGAAAACACTTGACAACCTCCTAGAAGTAGCTTTTCTTGCCACCCGACCTTTCTCCATCAATTAGGAATCTGATGCCGTCACTAAACACATTCCTTAAATTGTAGCGATTTGTTGAGGTTTTTTTTTGTGTCTAATCCGCATATATATCACCGTAGCCCTTGATTTTCTTGACTGTATATCTCTTAAATGTCAACATATACACGTGTGATTTTGTTTACGATGATTTTTCAATGCCGAGAACCTCGATCAGAGAGTAAAAAAGGCGTAAGGTTCACAATTGTGTAAAATTAAAATGGGATATACCGGGCTAGGATTCGAGTTACAGGAACAAGGGCAAAACCAACCACCCAAGAATGGAATCGTCGACCGAAAACACTTGACAACCTCCAAGAAGCAGCTTTTCTTGCCACCAGACCTTTCTCCATCAATTAGGAATCTGATGCCGTCACTAAACACATTCCTTAAATTGTAGCCATTTGTTGAGTGTTTTTTTTTTGTGTCTAATCCACATATATATCACCATTGCCCTTGATTTTCTTGACTGTATATCTCTTAAATGTCAACATATACACGTGTAATTTAGTTTACGAAGATTTTTTAATGTCGAGAACCTCGATCGGAGAGTAAAAAAGCGTAAGGTTTACAATGGTCTAAAATTAAAATCGGATATACCGGGCTAGGATTCAAGTTATAGGAATAAGGGCCAAACCAACCATCCAAGAATGGAATCGTCGAGCGAAAACACTTGGCAACCTCCTAGAAGTTGCTTTTCTTGCCACCAGACCTTTCTCCATCAATTAGGAATCTGATGCCGTCACTAAACACATTCCTTAAATTGTAGCCATTTGTTGAGTGTTTTTTTATGTGTCTAATCCGCATATATATCACCATTGCCCTTGATTTTCTTGACTGTATATCTCTTAAATGTCAACATATACACGTGTGATTTAGTTTGTGAATATTTTTCAATGCCGAGAACCTCGATCAGAGAGTAAAAAATGCGTAAGGTTCACAATGGTGTAAAATTAAAATGGGATATACCGGGCTAGGATTCGAGTTACAGGAACAAGGGCCAAACCAAAAAACCCAAGAATGGAATCGTCGAGCGAAAAAACTTGACAATCTCCTAGAAGCAGCTTTTCTTGCCACCAGACCTTTCTTCGTCAATTAGAATCTGATGCCGTCACTAAATACATTCCTTAAATTGTAGCCATTTGTTGAGTGTTTTTTTTTGGAGTCTAATCCGCATATAAATCACCATTGCCTTTGATTTTCTTGAGTGTATATCTCTTAAATGTCAACATATACACGTGTGATTTAGTTTACATAGATTTTTCAATGCCGAGAAACTCGATCAGAGAGTAAAAAAGGCGTAAGTTTCACAATGGTGTAAAATTAAAATGGGATATACCGGGCACATATTCGAGTTACAGGAACAAGGGACAAACCAACCACCCAAGAATGGAATCGTCGAGCGAAAACACTTGACAACCTTCTAGAAGCAGCTTTTCTTGACACCAGACCTTTCTCCATCAGTTAGGAATCTGATGCCGTTACTAAACACATTCCTTAAACTGTAGCCATTTGTTGAGTGTTTTTTTTGTGTCTAATCCGCATATATATCACCATTGCCCTTAATTTTCTTGACTGTATATCTCTTAAATGTTAACATATACACGTGTGATTTAGTTTACGAAGAATTCAATGCCGAGAACCTCGATCAGAAAGTAAAAAAGGCGTAAAGTTCACAATGGTGTAAAATTAGAATGGGATATACCGGGCTAGGATTCGAGTTACAGGAACAAGGGTCAAACCAACCACCCAAGAATAGAATCGTCGAGCGAAAACACTTGACAACCTCCAAGAAGTAGCTTTTCTTGCCACCAGACCTTTCTCCATCAATTAGGAATCTGATGCCGCCACTAAACACATTCCTTAAATTGTATCGATTTGTTGAGTTTTTTTTTTTTGGTGTCTAATCCGCATATATATCACCATTGCCCTTGATTTTCTAGACTGTATATCTCTTAAATGTCAACATATACACGTGTGATTTAGTTTATGAAGATTTTTCAATGCCGAGAACCTCGATCAGAGAGTAAAAAAGGCGTAAGGTTCACAATGGTGTAAAATTAAAATCGGATATATCGGGCTAGGATTCGAGTTATAGGAACAAGGGCCAAACGAACCACCCAAGAATGGAATCGTCGAGCGAAAACACTTGGCAACCTCCTAGAAGTAACTTTTCTTGCCACCAGACCTTTCTCCATCAATTAGGAATCTGATGCCGTCACTAAACACATTCCTTAAATTGTAGCCATTTGTTGAGTGTTTTTTTTTGGTGTCTAATCTGCATATATATCACCATTGCCCTTGATTTTCTTGACTGTATATCTCTTAAATGTCGACATATACACGTGTGATTTAGTTTACGAAGATTTTTCAATGCCGAGAACCTCGATCAGAGAGTAAAAAAGGCGTAAGGTTCATAATGGTGTAAAATTAAATTTGGATATATCGGGCTAGGATTCGAGTTACAGAAACAAGGGCCAAACCAACCACCTAAGAATGGAATCGTCCAGCGAAATCACTTGACAACCTCCTCGAAGCACCTTTTCTTGCAAACAGACCTTACTCCATCAATTAGGAATCTGAGGCCATCACTAAACACATTCCCTAAATTGTAGCCATTTATTGAGTGTTTCTTTTTTTGGTGTCTAATCCGCTTATATATCACCATTGCCCTTGATTTTCTTGACTGTATATCTCTTAAATGTCAACATATACACGTGTGATTTAGTTTACGAAGATTTTTCAATGCCGACAACCTCGATCAGAGAGTAAAAAAGGCGTAAGGTTCACAATGGTGTAAAATTAAAATGGGATAAACCGGGATAGGATTCGAGTTACAGGAACAAGGGCCAAACCAACCAACCAAGAATGGAATCGTCGAGCGAAATCACTTGACAACCTCCTAGAAGTAGCTTTTCTTGCCACCAGACCTTTCTCCATCAATTAGGAATCTGATGCTGTCACTAAACACATTCCTTAAATTGTAGCCATTTGTTGAGTGTTTTTTTTGGTGTCTAATCCGCATATATATCACCATTGCCCTTTATTTTCTTGACTGTATATCTCTTAAATGTCAACATATACACGTGTGATTTAGTTTACAAAGATTTTTCAATGACGAGAACCTCGATCAGAGAGTAAAAAAGGCGAAAGGTTCACAATGGTTTAAAATTAAAATGGGATATACCGGGCTAGGATTCAAGTTACAGGAACAAGGGCCAAACCAACCACCCAAGAATGGAATCGTCGAGCGAAAACACTTGACAACTTCCTAGATGCAGCTTTTCTTGCCACCAGACCTTTCTCCATCAATTAGGAATCTGATGCCGTCACTAAACACATTCCTTAAAATGTAGCCATTTGTTGAGTGTTTTTTTGGTGTCTAATCCGCATATATATATCACCATTGCCCTTGATTTTCTAGACTGTATATCTCTTAAATGTCAACATATACACGTGTGATTTAGTTTACGAAGATTTTTCAATGCCGAGAACCTCGATCAGAGAGTAAAAAAGGCGTAAGGTTCACAATTGTGTAAAATTAAAATGGGATATACCGGGCTAAGATTTGAGTTACGGGAACAAGGGCCAAACAAACCACCCTAGAATGGAATCGTCGAGCGAAAACACTTGACAACCTACTAGAAGCAGGTTTTCTTGCCACCAGACCTTTCTCTATCAATTAGGAATCTGATGCCGTCACTAAAGACATTCCTTAAATTGTAGCCATTTGTTGAGTGTTTTTTTTTTTGTGTCTAATGCGCATATATATCACCATTGCCCTTGATTTTCTTGAGTGTATATCTCTTAAATGTCAACATATACACGTGTGATTTAGTTTACATAGATTTTTCAATGCCGAGAAACTCAATCAGAGAGTAAAAAAGGCGTAAGTTTCACAATGGTGTAAAATTAAAATGGGATATACCAGGCACAAATTCGAGTTACAGGAACAAGGGCAAAACCAACCACCCAAGAATGGAATCGTCGAGCGAAAACACTTGACAACCTTCTAGAAGCAGCTTTTCTTGACACCAGACCTTTCTCCATCAATTAGGAATCTGATGTCGTTACTAAACACATTCCTTAAATTGTAGCAATTTGTTGAGTGTTTTTTTTTGTGTCTAATCCGCATATATATCACCATTGCCCGTGAGTTAAAGGAACAAGGGCCAAACCAACCACCCAAGAATGGAATCGTCGAGCGAAAACACTTGACAACCTTCTAGAAGCAGCTTTTCTTGACACCAGACCTTTCTCCATCAATTAGGAATCTGATGCCGTTACTAAACACATTCCTTAAATTGTAGCCATTTGTTGAGTGTTTTTTTTGTGTCTAATCCGCATATATATCACCATTGCCCTTGAGTTAAAGGAACAAGGGCCAAACCAACCACCCAAGAATGGAATCGTCGAGCGAAAACACTTGACAACCTTCTAGAAGCAGCTTTTCTTGACACCAGACCTTTCTCCATCAATTAGGAATCTGATGCCGTTACTAAACACATTCCTTAAATTGTAGCCATTTGTTGAGTGTTTTTTTTTGTGTCTAATCCGCATATATATCACCATTGCCCTTGATTTTCTTGACTGTATATCTCTTAAATGTCAACATATACACGTGTGATTTAGTTTACGAAGAATTTGCAATGCCGAGAACCTCGGTCAAAGAGTAAAAAAGGCGTAAAGTTCACAATGGTGTAAAATTAGAATGAGATATACAGGGCAAGTATTCGAGTTACAGGAACAAGGGTCAAACCAACCACCCATGAATGGAATCGTCGAGCGAAAACACTTGACAACCTCCTAGAAGTAGCTTTTCTTGCCACCAGACCTTTCTCCATCAATTAGGAATCTGATGCCGTCACTAAACACATTCCTTAAATTATAGCGATTTGTTGAGTTTTTTTTGGTGTCTAATCCGCATATATATCACCATTGCCATTGATTTTCTGGACTGTATATCTCTTAAATGTCAACATATACACGTGTGATTTAGTTGACGAAGATTTTTCAATGCCGAGAACCTCGATCAGAGAGTAAAAAAGGCGTAAGGTTCACAATGGTGTAAAATTAAAATCGGATATACCGGGCTAGGATTCGAGTTATAGGAACAAGGGCCAAACGAACCACCCAAGAATGGAATCGTCGAGCGAAAACACTTGGCAACCTCCTAGAAGTAACTTTTCTTGCCACCAGACCTTTCTCCATCAATTAGGAATCTGATGCCGTCACTAAACACATTCCTTAAATTGTGGCCATTTGTTGAGTGTTTTTTTATGTGTCTAATCCGCATATATATCACCATTGCCCTTGATTTTCTTGACTGTATATCTCTTAAATGTCAACATATACACGTGTGATTTAGTTTGTGAATATTTTTCAATGCCGAGAACCTCGATCAGAGAGTAAAAAATGCGTAAGGTTCACAATGGTGTAAAATTAAAATGGGATATACCGGGCTAGGATTCGAGTTACAGGAATAAGGGCCAAACCAAAAAACCCAAGAATGGAATCGTCGAGCGAAAAAACTTGACAATCTCCTAGAAGCAGCTTTTCTTGCCACCAGACCTTTCTCCGTCAATTAGAATCTGATGCCGTCACTAAATACATTCCTTAAATTGTAGCTATTTGTTGAGTGTTTTTTTTTTGGAGTCTAATCCGCATATAAATCACCATTGCCTTTGATTTTCTTGAGTGTATATCTCTTAAATGTCAACATATACACGTGTGATTTAGTTTACATAGATTTTTCAATGCCGAGAAACTCGATCAGAGAGTAAAAAAGGCGTAAGTTTCACAATGGTGTAAAATTAAAATGGGATATACCGGGCACAGATTCGAGTTACAGGAACAAGGGACAAACCAACCACCCAAGAATGGAATCGTCGAGCGAAAACACTTGACAACCTTCTAGAAGCAGCTTTTCTTGACACCAGACCTTTCTCCATCAGTTAGGAATCTGATGCCGTTACTAAACACATTCCTTAAACTGTAGCCATTTGTTGAGTGTTTTTTTTGTGTCTAATCCGCATATATATCACCATTGCCCTTGATTTTCTTGACTGTATATCTCTTAAATGTTAACATATACACGTGTGATTTAGTTTACGAAGAATTTTCAATGCCGAGAACCTCGATCAGAGAGTAAAAAAGGCGTAAAGTTCACAATGGTGTAAAATTAGAATGGGATATACCGGGCTAGGATTCGAGTTACAGGAACAAGGGTCAAACCAACCACCCAAGAATAGAATCGTCGAGCGAAAACACTTGACAACCTCCTAGAAGTAGCTTTTCTTGCCACCAGACCTTTCTCCATCAATTAGGAATCTGATGCCGCCACTAAACACATTCCTTAAATTGTATCGATTTGTTGAGTTTTTTTTTTGGTGTCTAATCCGCATATATATCACCATTGCCCTTGATTTTCTAGACTGTATATCTCTTAAATGTCAACATATACACGTGTGATTTAGTTTACGAAGATTTTTCAATGCCGAGAACCTCGATCAGAGAGTAAAAAAAGCGTAAGATTCACAATGGTGTAAAATTAAAATCGGATATATCGGGCTAGGATTCGAGTTATAGGAACAAGGGTCAAACGAACCACCCAAGAATGGAATCGTCGAGCGAAAACACTTGGCAACCTCCTAGAAGTAACTTTTCTTGCCACCAGACCTTTCTCCATCAATTAGGAATCTGATGCCGTCACTAAACACATTCCTTAAATTGTGGCCATTTGTTGAGTGTTTTTTTTGGTGTCTAATCCGCATATATATCACCATTGCCCTTGATTTTCTTGACTGTATATCTCTTAAATGTCAACATATACACGTGTGATTTAGTTTGTGAATATTTTTCAATGCCGAGAACCTCGATCAGAGAGTAAAAAATGCGTAAGGTTCACAATGGTGTAAAATTAAAATGGGATATACCGGGCTAGGATTCGAGTTACAGGAATAAGGGCCAAACCAAAAAACCCAAGAATGGAATCGTCGAGCGAAAAAACTTGACAATCTCCTAGAAGCAGCTTTTCTTGCCACCAGACCTTTCTCCGTCAATTAGAATCTGATGCCGTCACTAAATACATTCCTTAAATTGTAGCTATTTGTTGAGTGTTTTTTTTTTGGAGTCTAATCCGCATATAAATCACCATTGCCTTTGATTTTCTTGAGTGTATATCTCTTAAATGTCAACATATACACGTGTGATTTAGTTTACATAGATTTTTCAATGCCGAGAAACTCGATCAGAGAGTAAAAAAGGCGTAAGTTTCACAATGGTGTAAAATTAAAATGGGATATACCGGGCACAGATTCGAGTTACAGGAACAAGGGACAAACCAACCACCCAAGAATGGAATCGTCGAGCGAAAACACTTGACAACCTTCTAGAAGCAGCTTTTCTTGACACCAGACCTTTCTCCATCAGTTAGGAATCTGATGCCGTTACTAAACACATTCCTTAAACTGTAGCCATTTGTTGAGTGTTTTTTTTGTGTCTAATCCGCATATATATCACCATTGCCCTTGATTTTCTTGACTGTATATCTCTTAAATGTTAACATATACACGTGTGATTTAGTTTACGAAGAATTTTCAATGCCGAGAACCTCGATCAGAGAGTAAAAAAGGCGTAAAGTTCACAATGGTGTAAAATTAGAATGGGATATACCGGGCTAGGATTCGAGTTACAGGAACAAGGGTCAAACCAACCACCCAAGAATAGAATCGTCGAGCGAAAACACTTGACAACCTCCTAGAAGTAGCTTTTCTTGCCACCAGACCTTTCTCCATCAATTAGGAATCTGATGCCGCCACTAAACACATTCCTTAAATTGTATCGATTTGTTGAGTTTTTTTTTTGGTGTCTAATCCGCATATATATCACCATTGCCCTTGATTTTCTAGACTGTATATCTCTTAAATGTCAACATATACACGTGTGATTTAGTTTACGAAGATTTTTCAATGCCGAGAACCTCGATCAGAGAGTAAAAAAAGCGTAAGATTCACAATGGTGTAAAATTAAAATCGGATATATCGGGCTAGGATTCGAGTTATAGGAACAAGGGTCAAACGAACCACCCAAGAATGGAATCGTCGAGCGAAAACACTTGGCAACCTCCTAGAAGTAACTTTTCTTGCCACCAGACCTTTCTCCATCAATTAGGAATCTGATGCCGTCACTAAACACATTCCTTAAATTGTAGCCATTTGTTGAGTGTTTTTTTTTGGTGTCTAATCCGCATATATATCACCATTGCCCTTGATTTTCTTGACTGTATACACGTGTGATTTAGTTTACGAAGATTTTTCAATGCCGAGAACCTCGATCAGAGAGTAAAAAAGGCGTAAGGTTCATAATGGTGTAAAATTAAATTTGGATATATCGGGCTAGGATTCGAGTTACAGGAACAAGGGCCAAACCAACCACCTAAGAATGGAATCGTCCAGCGAAATCACTTGACAACCTCCTCGAAGCACCTTTTCTTGCAAACAGACCTTACTCCATCAATTAGGAATCTGAGGCCGTCACTAAACACATTCCTTAAATTGTAGCCATTTGTTGAGTGTTTCTTTTTTTGGTGTCTAATCCGCTTATATATCACCATTGCCCTTGATTTTCTTGACTGTATATCTCTTAAATGTCAACATATACACGTGTGATTTAGTTTACGAAGATTTTTCAATGCCGAGAACCTCGATCAGAGAGTAAAAAAGGCGTAAGGTTCACAATGGTGTAAAATTAAAATGGGATAAACCGGGATAGGATTCGAGTTACAGGAACAAGGGCCAAACCAACCAACCAAGAATGGAATCGTCGAGCGAAATCACTTGACAACCTCCTAGAAGTAGCTTTTCTTGCCACCAGACCTTTCTCCATCAATTAGGAATCTGATGCTGTCACTAAACACATTCCTTAAATTGTAGCCATTTGTTGAGTGTTTTTTTTTGGTGTCTAATCCGCATATATATCACCATTGCCCTTTATTTTCTTGACTGTATATCTCTTAAATGTCAACATATACACGTGTGATTTAGTTTACAAAGATTTTTCAATGACGAGAACCTCGATCAGAGAGTAAAAAAGGCGAAAGGTTCACAATGGTTTAAAATTAAAATGGGATATACCGGGCTAAGATTCAAGTTACAGGAACAAGGGCCAAACCAACCACCCAAGAATCGAATCGTCGAGCGAAAACACTTGACAACTTCCTAGATGCAGCTTTTCTTGCCACCAGACCTTTCTCCATCAATTAGGAATCTGATGCCGTCACTAAACACATTCCTTAAAATGTAGCCATTTGTTGAGTGTTTTTTTGGTGTCTAATCCGCATATATATATCACCATTGCCCTTGATTTTCTAGACTGTATATCTCTTAAATGTCAAGATATACACGTGTGATTTAGTTTACGAAGATTTTTCAATGCCGAGAACCTCGATCAGAGAATAAAAAAGGCGTAAGGTTCACAATTGTGTAAAATTAAAATGGGATATACCGGGCTAAGATTTGAGTTACGGGAACAAGGGCCAAACAAACCACCCTAGAATGGAATCGTCGAGCGAAAACACTTGACAACCTACTAGAAGCAGGTTTTCTTGCCACCAGACCTTTCTCTATCAATTAGGAATCTGATGCCGTCACTAAAGACATTCCTTAAATTGTAGCCATTTGTTGAGTGTTTTTTTTTGGTGTCTAATGCGCATATATATCACCATTGCCCTTGATTTTCTTGAGTGTATATCTCTTAAATGTCAACATATACACGTGTGATTTAGTTTACATAGATTTTTCAATGCCGAGAAACTCAATCAGAGAGTAAAAAAGGCGTAAGTTTCACAATGGTGTAAAATTAAAATGGGATATACCAGGCACAAATTCGAGTTACAGGAACAAGGGCAAAACCAACCACCCAAGAATGGAATCGTCGAGCGAAAACACTTGACAACCTTCTAGAAGCAGCTTTTCTTGACACCAGACCTTTCTCCATCAATTAGGAATCTGATGCCGTTACTAAACACATTCCTTAAATTGTAGCCATTTGTTGAGTGTTTTTTTTGTGTCTAATCCGCATATATATCACCATTGCCCTTGAGTTAAAGGAACAAGGGCCAAACCAACCACCCAAGAATGGAATCGTCGAGCGAAAACACTTGACAACCTTCTAGAAGCAGCTTTTCTTGACACCAGACCTTTCTCCATCAATTAGGAATCTGATGCCGTTACTAAACACATTCCTTAAATTGTAGCCATTTGTTGAGTGTTTTTTTTTTGTGTCTAATCCGCATATATATCACCATTGCCCTTGATTTTCTTGACTGTATATCTCTTAAATGTCAACATATACACGTGTGATTTAGTTTACGAAGAATTTGCAATGCCGAGAACCTCGGTCAGAGAGTAAAAAAGGCGTAAAGTTCACAATGGTGTAAAATTAGAATGGGATATACAGGGCTAGGATTCGAGTTACAGGAACAAGGGTCAAACCAACCACCCAAGAATGGAATCGTCGAGCGAAAACACTTGACAACCTCCTAGAAGTAGCTTTTCTTGCCACCACGCCTTTCTCCATCAATTAGGAATCTGATGCCGTCACTAAACACATTCCTTAAATTGTAACGATTTGTTGAGTTTTTTTTTGGTGTCTAATCTGCATATATATCACCATTGCCCTTGATTTTCTGGACTGTATATCTCTTAAATGTCAACATATACACGTGTGATTTAGTTGACGAAGATTTTTCAATGCCGAGAACCTCGATCAGAGAGTAAAAAAGCCGTAAGGTTCACAATGGTGTAAAATTAAAATCGGATATACCGGGCTAGGATTCGAGTTACGGGAACAAGGGCCAAACGAACCACCCAAGAATGGAATCGTCGAGCGAAAACACTTGACAACCTCCCAGAAGCTGCTTTTCTTACCACCAGACCTTTCTCAAATAATTAGGAATCTGATGCCGTCACTAAACACATTCCTTAAATTGTAGCCATTTGTTGACTGTTTTTTTTTGTGTCTAATCCGCATATATATCACCATTGCCCTTTATTTTTTTGACTGTATATCTCTTAAATGTCAACATATACACGTTTGATTTAGTTTACGAAGATTTTTCAATGCCGAGAAACTCGATCAGAGAGTAAAAAAGGCGAAAGGTTCACAATGCTGTAAAATTAAAATAGGATATACCGGGCTAGGATTCGAGTTACATGAACAAGGGCCAAACCAACTACTCAAGAATGGAAACGTCGAGCGAAAACACATGACAACCTCCAAGAAGCAGCTTTTCTTGCCACCAAACTATTCTCCATCAATTAGGAATCTGATTCCGTAACTAAACACATTCCTTAAATTGTAGCCATTTGTTGAGTGTTTTTTTTTTGTGTCTAATCCGCATATATATCACCATTTCCCTTGATTTTCTTGACCGTATATCTCTTAAATGTCAACATATACACGTGTGATTTAGTTTACGAAGATTTTTCAAGGCCGGGAACCTCGATCAGAGAGTAAAAAAGGCGTAAGGTTCACAATAGTGTAAAATTAAAATGGGATATACCGGTCTAAGATTCGAGTTACAGGAACAAGGGCCAAACCAACCACCTAAGAATGGAATCGTCTAGCGAAAACACTTGACAACCTCCAAGAAGCAGCTTTTCTTCCAACCAGACCTTTCTCCATCAATTAGGAATCTGATGCCATCACTAAACACATTCCTTAAATTGTAGCCATTTGTTGAGTTTTTTTTTCTTTGTCTAATCCGCATATATATCACCATTGCCCATGATTTTCTTGACTGTATATCTCTTAAATGTCAACATATACACGTGTGGTTTTGTTTACGAAGATTTTTCTAATGCCGAGAAGCTCGATCAGAGAGTAAAAAAGACGTAAGGTTCACAATGGTGTAAAATTAAAATGGGATATATCGGGCTAGGATTCGAGTTAAAGTAACAAGGGCCAAACCAACCACCCAAGAATGGAATCGTCGAGCGAAAACACTTGACAACCTCCTAGAAGCAGCTTTTCTTGCCACCAGACCTTTCTCCATCAATTAGGAATCTGATGCCGTCACTAAACACATTCCTTAAATTGTAGCCATTTATTGAGTGTTTTTTTGGGTGTCTAATCCACATATATATCACCATTGCCCTTAATTTTCTTGACTGTATATCTCTTAAATGTCAACACATACACGTGTGATTTAGTTTACGAAGATTTTTCAATGTCGAGAATCTCGATCAGAGAGTAAAAAAGGCGTAAGGTTCACAATGGTGTAAAATTAAAATGAGATATACCGGGCTAGGATTCTTGTTACAGGAACAAGGGCCAAACCAACCACCCAAGAATGGAATCGTCGAGCGAAAACACTTAACAAAATCCTAGAAGCAGCTTTTCTTGCCACCAGACCTTTCTCTATCAATTAGGAATCTGATGCCGTCACTAAACACATTCCTTAAATTGTAGCCATTTGTTGAGTGGTTTTTTTGGTGTCTAATCCGTATATATATCACCATTGCCCTTGATTTTATTGACTGTATATCTCTTAAATATCAACATATACATGTGTGATTTAGTTTAGGTAGATTTTTCAATACCGAGAACCTCGATCAGAGAGTAAAAAAGGCGTAAGGTTTACAATGGTGTAAAATTAAAATGGGATATACCGGGCTAGGATTCGAGTTACAGGAACAACGTCCAAACCAACCACCCAAGAATGGAATCGTCGAGCGAAAACACTTGACAACCTCCTAGAAGCAGCTTTTCTTGCCACCAGACCTTTCTCCATCAATTAGGAATCTGATGCGTCACTAAACACATTCCTTAAATTGTATCCATTTGTTGAGTGTTTTTTTTGGTGTCTAATCCGCATATATATCACCATTGCCCTTGATTTTCATGACTATATATCTTTTAAATGTCAACATATACACGTGTGATTTAGTTTACGAAGATTTTTCAATGCCGAGAACCTCGATCAGAGAGTAAAAAAGGCGTAAGGTTCAAAATGGTGTGAAATTAAAATAGGATATACCGGGCTAGGATTCAAGTTACAGGAACAATGGCCATACCAACCACCCAAGAATGGAATCGTCGAGCGAAAACATTAGGAATCTGATGCCATCACTAAAAACATTCCTTAAATTAGGAATCTGATTTTCTTGCCACTATACCTTTCTCCATCAATTAGGAATCTGATGCCATCCCTAAAAACATTCCTTAAATGTCACCATTGCCCTTGATTTTCTTGACTATATATCTCTTAAATGTCAACATATACACGTGTGATTTAGTTTACGAAGATTTTTCATTGCCGAGAACCTCGATCAGAGAGTAAAAAAGGCGTAAGGTTCACAATGGTGTAAAATTAAAATGGGATATACCGGGCTAGGATTCGACTTACTCGAACAAGGGCCAAACCAACCACCCAAGAATGGAATCGTCGAGGGAAAACACTTGCAACCTCCTAGAAGAAGCTTTTCTTGCCACCAGACCTTTCTCCATCTATTAGGAATCTGATGCCGTCACTAAACACATTCCTTAAATTGTAGCCATTTGTTGAGTGTTTTTTTCTGTGTCTAATCCGCATATATATCACCATTGCCCTTGAATTTCTTGACTGTATATCTCTTAAATATCAACATATACACGTGTGATTTAGTTTACGAAGATTTTTCAATGCCGAGAACCACGATCAGAGAGTAAAAAAGGCGTAAGGTTCACAATGGTGTAAAATTAAAATGGGATATACCGGGCTTGGATTCGAGTTACAGGAACAAGGGCCAAACCAACCACCCAAGAATGGAATCGTCGAGCGAAAAAACTTGACAATCTCCTAGAAGCTGCTTTTCTTGCCACCAGACCTTTCTCCGTCAATTAGGAATCTGATGCCGTCACTAAACACATTCCTTAAATTCTAGTCATTTGTTGAGTGTTTTTTTTGGGTGTCTAATCCGCATATAAATCACCATTGCCCTTGATTTTCTTGAGTGTATATCTCTTAAATGTCAACATATACACGTGTGATTTAGTTTACATAGATTTTTCAATGCCGAGAAACTCGATCAGAGAGTAAAAAAGGCGTAAGTTTCACAATGGTGTAAAATTAAAATGGGATATACCGGGCTCAGATTCGAATTACAGGAACAAGGGCCAAACCAACCACCCAAGAAGGGAATCGTCGAGCGAAAACACTTGACAACCTTCTAGAAGCAGCATTTCATGCCACCAGACCTTTCTCCACCAATTAGGAATCTGATGCCGTCACTAAACACATTCCTTAAATTGTAGCCATTTGTTGAGTCTTTTTTTTTGTGTCTAATCCGCATATATATCACCATTGCCCTTGATTTTCTTGATTGTATATCTCTTAAATGTCAACATATACACGTGTGATTTAGTTTACGAAGAATTTTCAATGCCGAGAAACTCGATCAGAGAGTAAAAAAGGCGTAAAGTTCACAATGGTGTAAAATTAAAATGGGATATACCGGGCTAGGATTCCAGTTACAGGAACATGGGCCAAACTAACCACCCAAGAATGGAATCGTCGATCGAAAACACTTGACAACCTCCAAGAACCAGCTTTTCTTGCCACCAGACCTTTCTTCATCAATTAGGAATCCGATGCCGTCACTAAACACATTCCTTAAATTTTAGGCATTTGTTGAGTTTTTTTTGGTGTCTAATCCGCATATATATCACCATTCCCCTTGATTTTCTTGACTGTATATCTCTTAAATGTCAACATATACCCGTCTGATTTAATTTACATAGATTTTTCAATGCCGAGAAACTCGATCAGAGAGTAAAAAAGGCGTAAGTTTCACAATGGAGTAAAATTAAAATGGGATATACCGGGCTAGGATTCGAGTTACAGGAACAAGGGCCAAACCAACCACCCAAGAATAGAATCGTCGAGCGAAAATACTTGACAACCTTCTAGAAGCAGCTTTTCTTGCCACCAGACCTTTCTCCATCAATTAGGAATCTGATGTCGTCACTAAACACATTCCTTAAATTGTAGCAATTTGTTGAGTGTTTTTTTTGTGTCTAATCCGCATATATATCACCATTTCCATTGATTTTCTTGACTGTATATCTCTTAAATATCAACATATACACTTATGATTTAGTTTACGAAGATTTTTCAATGCCAAGAACCTCGATCAGAGAGAAAAAAAGGCGTAAGGTTCACAACGGTGTAAAATTAAAATGGGATATATCGGGCTAGAATTCTTGTTACAGGAACAACGGCCAAACCAACCACCCAAGAATGGAATCGTCGAGCGAAAACACTTGACAACATCCTAGAAGCAGATTTTCTTGCCACCAGACCTTTCTCCATCAATTAGGAATCTGATGCCGTCACTAAACACATTCCTTAAATTGTAGCCATTTGTTGAGTGGTTTTTTTTGGTGTCTAATCCGTATATATATCACCATTGCCCTTGATTTTATTGACTGTATATCTCTTAAATGTCAACATATACATGTGTGATTTAGTTTACGAAGATTTTTCAATACCGAGAACCTCGATCAGAGAGTAAAAAAGTCGTAATGTTCAAAATGGTGTGAAATTAAAATAGGATATACCGGGCTAGGATTCAAGTTACAGGAACAATGGCCATACCAACCACCCAAGAATGGAATCGTCGAGCGAAAACATTAGGAATCTGATACCATCACTAAAAACATTCCTTAAATTAGGAATCTGATTTTCTTGCCACCATACCTTTCTCCATCAATTAGGAATCTGATGCCATCACTAAAAACATTCCTTAAATGTCACTATTGCCATTGATTTTCTTGACTGTATATCTCTTAAATGTCAACATATACACATGTGATTTAGTTTACGAAGATTTTTCAATGCCGAGAACCTCGATCAGAGAGTAAAAAAGGCGTAAGGTTCACAATGGTGTAAATTTAAAATATGATATACCGGGCTAGGATTCGACTTACTGGAACAAGGGCCAAACCAACCACCCAATAATGGAATCGTCGAGGAAAAACACTTGACAACCTCCTAGAAGAAGCTTTTCTTGCCACCAGACCTTTCTCCAACAATTAGGAATCTGATGCCGTCACTAAATACATTCCTTAAATTGTAGCCATTTGTTGAGGGTTTTTTTCTGTGTCTAATCCGCATATATATCACTATTGCCCTTGAATATCTTGACTGTATATCTCTTAAATGTCAACATATACACGTGTGATTTAGTTTACGAAGATTTTTCGATGCCGAGAACCTCGATCAGAGAGTAAAAAAGGCGTAAGGTTCACAATGGTGTAAAATTAAAATGGGATATACCGGGCTAGGATTCGAGTTACAGGAACAAGGGCCAAACCAACCACCCAAGAATGGAATCGTCGAGCGAAAAAACTTGACAATCTCCTAGAAGCAGCTTTTCTTGCCACCAGACCTTTCTCCGTCAATTAGGAATCTGATGCCGTCACTAAACACATTCCTTAAATTCTAGTCATTTGTTGAGTGTATTTTTTTGGGTGTCTAATCCGCATATAAATCACCATTGCCCTTGATTTTCTTGAGTGTGTATCTCTTAAATGTCAACATATACACGTGTGATTTAGTTTACATAGATTTTTCAATGCCGAGAAACTCGATCAGAGAGTAAAAAAAGGCGTAAGTTTCACAATGGTGTAAAATTAAAATGGGATATACCGGGCTCAGATTCGAATTACAGGAACAAGGGCCAAACCAACCACCCAAGAATGGAATCGTCGAGCGAAAACACTTGACAACCATCTAGAAGCAGCATTTCATGCCACCAGATCTTTCTCCACCAATTAAGAATCTGATGCTGTCACTAAACACATTCCTTAAATTGTAGCCATTTGTTGAGTCTTTTTTTGTGTTTAATCCGCATATATATCACCATTGCCCTTGATTTTGTTGATTGTATATCTCTTAAATGTCAACATATACACATGAGATTTAGTTTACGAAGAATTTTCAATGTCGAGAAACTCGATCAGAGAGTAAAAAAGGCGTAAAGTTCACAATGGTGTAAAATTAAAATGGGATATACCGGGCTAGGATTCGAGTTACAGGAACAAGGGTCAAACCAACCACCCAAGAATGGAATCTTCGATCGAAAACACTTGACAACCTCCAAGAACCAGCTTTTCTTGCCACCAGACCTTTCTCCATCAATTAGGAATCTGATGCCGTCACTAAACACATTCCTTAAATTGTAGGAATTCGTAGAGTGTTTTTTTGGTGTCTAATCCGCATATATAACACCATTTCCCTTGATTTTCTTGACTGTATATCTCTTAAATGTCAACATATACACGTGTGATTTAGTTTACGAAGATTTTTCAATGCCGAGAACCTCGATCAGTGAGTAAAAAGGGCGTAAGGTTCACAATGGTGTAAAATTAAAATGGGATATACCGAGCTAGGATTCGAGTTACAGGAACAAGGGCCAAACCGACCACCCAAGAATTGAATCGTCGAGCGAAAACACTTGACAACCTCCAAGAAGCAGCTTTTCTTGCCACCAGACCTTTCTCCATCAATTAGGAATCTGATACCGTCATTAAACACATTCCTTAAATTGTAGCCATTTGTTGCGTGTTTTTTTTGTGTCTAATCCGCATATATATCACCATTGCCCTTGATTTTCTTGACTGTATATCTCTTAAATGTCAACATATACACGTGTGATTTAGTTTTCATAGGTTTTTCAATGCCGAGAAACTCGATCAGAGAGTAAAAAAGGCGTAAGTTTCACAATGGTGTAAAATTAAAATGGGATATACCGGGCTAGGATTCGAGTTACAGGAACAAGGGCCAAACCAACCACCCAAGAATGGAATCGTCGAGCGAAAACACTTGACAACCTCTTAGAAGTAGCTTTTCTTGCCACCAGACCTTTCTCCATCAATTAGGAATCTGATGCCGTCACTAAACACATTCCTTAAATTGTAGCCATTTGTTGCGTGTTTTTTTTTTGTGTCTAATCCGCGTATATATCACCATAGCCCTTGATTTTCTGGACTGTATATCTCTTAAATGTCAACATATGCACGTGTGATTTAATTTACGAAGAATTTTCAATGCCGAGAACCTCGATCAAAGAGTAAAAAAGGCGTAAAGTTCACAATGGTGTAAAATTAAAATGGGATATACCGGGCTAGGATTCGAGTTACAGGAACAAGGGTCAAACCAACCACCCAAGAATGGAATCGTCGAGCGAAAACACTTGACAACCTCTTAGAAGTAGCTTTTCTTGCCACCAAACCTTTCTCCATCAATTAGGAATCTGATGCCGTCACTAAACACATTCCGTAAATTGTAGCGATTTGTTGAGTTTTTTTTTTGTGTCTAATCCGCATATATATCACCATTACCCTTGATTTTCTTGAGTGTATATCTCTTAAATGTCAACATATACACGTGTGATTTAGTTTACGAAGATTTTTCAATGCCGAGAACCTCGATCAGAGAGTAAAAAAGGCGTAAGGTTCACAATGGTGTAATATTAAAATGGGATATACCGGGCTAGGATTCGACTTACAGGAACAAGGGCCAAACCAACCACCCAAGAATGGAATCGTCGAGCGAAAACACTTGCCAACCTCCAAGAAGCAGCTTTTCTTTCCACTAGACCTTTCTCCATCAATTAGGAATCTGATGCCGTCACTAAACACATTCCTTAAATTGTAGCCATTTGTTGAGTGTTTTTTTGTGTGTCTAATCCGCATATATATCACCATTGCCCTTGATTTTCTTGACTGTATATCTCTTAAATGTCAACATATACACGTGTGATTTAGTTTACGAAGATTTTTCAATGCCGAGAACCTCGATCAGAGAGTAAAAAAGGCGTATGGTTCACAATGGTGTAAAATTAAAATGGGATATACCGGGCTAGGATTCGAGTTACAGGAATAAGGGCCAAACCAACCACCCAAGAATGGAATCGTCGAGCGAAAACACTTGACAACCTCCAAGAAGCAGCTTTTCTTGCCACCAGACCTTTCTCCATCAATTAGGAATCTGATGCCGTCACTAAACACATTCCTTAAATTGTAGCCATTTGTTGAGTGTTTTTTTTTTTGTGTCTAATCCGCATATATATCACCATTGCCCTTGATTTTCTTGACTATGTATCTCTAAAATGTCAACATATACACCTGTGATTTAGTTTCCGAAGATTTTTCAATGCCTAGAACCTGAATCAGAGAATAAAAAAGGCGTAAGGTTCACAATGATGTAAAATTAAAATGGGATATACCGAGCTAGGATTCGAGTTACGGGAACAAGGGCCAAACCAACCACCCAAGAATGGAATCGTCGAGCGAAAACACTTGGCAACCTCCTAGAAGTAGCTTTTCTTGCTACCAGACCTTTCTTCATCAATTAGGAATCTGATGCCGTCACTAAACACATTCCTTTAATTTTAGCCATTTGTTGAGTGTTTTTTTGGTGTCTAATCCGCATATATATCACCATTGCGCTTGATTTTCTTGACTGTATATCTCTTAAATGTCAACATATACACGTGTGATTTAGTTTACAAAGATTTTTCAATGCCGAGAACCTCGATCAGAGAGTAAAAAAGGCGTAAGGTTCACAATGGTGTAAAAATAAAATGGGATATATCGGGCTAGGATTCGACTTACAGGAACAAGAGCGAAACCAACCACACAAGAATGGAATCATCGAGCGAAAAAACTTGACAACCTCCTAGAAGCAGCTTTTCTTGCCACCAGACCTTTCTCCATCAATTAGGAATCTGATCCCGTCACTAAACACATTCCTTAAATTGTAGTCATTTGTTGAGTGTTTTTTTTGGTGTCTAATCCGCATATATATATCCCCATTGCCCTTGATTTTCTTGACTGTGTATCTCTAAAATGTCAACATATACACGTGTGATTTAGTTTACGAAGATTTTTCAATGCCGAGAACCTTGACCAGAGAGTAAAAAAGGAGTAAGGTTCACAATGATGTAAAATTAAAATGGGATATACCGGGCTAGGATTCGAGTTAAAGGAATAAGGGCCAAACCAACCACCCAAGAATGGAATCGTTGAGCGAAAACACTTGACAACCTCCAAGAACCAGCTTTTCTTGCCACCAGACCTTTCTCCATCAATTAGGAATCTGATGTCGTCACTAAACACATTCCTTAAATTGGAGCCATTTGTTGAGTGTTTTTTTTTGTGTCTAATCCGCATATATATCACCATTGCCCTTGATTTTCTTGACTATGTATCTCTAAAATGTCAACATATACACGTGTGATTTAGTTTCCGAAGATTTTTCAATGCCTAGAACCTGAATCAGAGAATAAAAAAGTCATAAGGTTCACAATGATGTAAAATTAAAATGGGATATACCGGGCTAGGATTCGAGTTACGGGAACAAGGGCCAAACCAACCACCCAAGAATGGATTCGTCGAGTGAAAACACTTGACAACCTCCAAGAAGCAGCTTTTCTTGCCACCAGACCTTTCTCCATCAATTAGGAATCTGATGCCGTTACTAAACACATTCCTTAAATTGTAGCCATTTGTTGAGTGTTTTTTTTGTGTCTCATCCGCATATATATCACCATTGGCCATGATTTTCTTGACTATATATCTCTTAAATGTCAACATATACACGTGTGATTTAGTTTACGAAGATTTTTCATTGCCGAGAACCTTAATCAGAGATTAAAAAAGGCTTAAGGTTCACAATGGTGTAAAATTAAAATCGGCTATACCGGGCTAGGATTCGAGTTATAGGAACAAGAGCCAAACCAACCCCCCAAGAATGGAATCGTCGAGCGAAAACACTTGGCAACCTCCTAGAATTAGCTTTTCTTGCTTCCAGACCTTTCTCCATCAATTAGAAATTTGATGCCGTCACTAATCACATTCCTTAAATTTTAGCCATTTGTTGAGTGTTTTTTTTTTGTGTCTAATCCGCATATATATCAACATTGCCCTTGATTTTCTTGACTTTATATCTCTTAAAGGTCAACATATACACGTGTGATTTAGTTTACAAAGATTTTTCAATGGCGAGAACCTCGATCAGAGAGTAAAAAAGGCGTAATGTTCACAATGGTGTAAAAATAATATGGGATATACCGGGCTAGGATTCGAGTTACAGGAATAAGGGCGAAACCAACAACCCAAGAATGGAGTCGTCGAGCGAAAACACTTGACAACCTCCTAGAAGCAGCTTTTCTTGCCACCAGACCTTTCTCCATCAATTAGGAATCTGATGCCGTCACTAAACACATTCCTTAAATTGTAGCCATTTGTTAAGTGTTTTTTTTTGTGTCTAATCCGCATATATATCACCATTGCCCTTGATTTTCTTGACTATGTATCTCTAAAATGTCAACATATACACGTGTGATTTAGTTTCCGAAGATTTTTAATGCCGAGAACCTCGATCAGAGAGTAAAAAAGGCGTAAGGTTCACAATGATGTAAAATTAAAAGGGATATACCGGGCTAGAATTCGAGTTACAGGAACAAGGGCCAAACCAACAACCCAAGAATGGAATCGTCGAGCGAAAACACTTGACAACCTCCTAGAAGCAACTTTTCTTGCCACCAGACCTTTCTCCGTCAATTAGGAATCTGATGCCGTCACTAAACACATTCCTTAAGTTGTAGCCATTTGTTGAGTGTTTTTTTTGGTGTCTAATCTGCATATATATCACCATTTCCCTTGATTTTCTTGACTGTATATCTCTTAAATGTCAACATATACACGTGTGATTTATTTTAAGAAAATTTTTCAATGTCGAGAACCTCGATCAAAGAGTAAAAAAAGCATAAGGTTCACAATGGTGTAACATTAAAATGTGATATACCGGGCTAGGATTCGAGTTACAGGAACAAGGGACAAACCAACCACCCAAGAATGGAATCATCGAGCGAAAACACTTGACAACCTCCTAGAAGCAGCTTTTCTTGCCACCAGACCATTTTCCATCAATTAGGAATTTGATGCCGTCACTAAACACAATCCTTAAATTGTAGCCATTTATTGAGTGTTTTTTTTGGGTGTCTAATCCGCATATATATCACCATTGCTCTTGATTTTCTTGACTGTATATCTCTTAAATGTCAACATATACACGTGTGATTTAGTTTACAAAGATTTTTCAATGCCGAGAACCTCGATCAGAGAGTAAAAATGGCGTAAGGTTCACAATGGTGTAAAAATAAAATGGGATATATCGGGCTAGGATTCGAGTTACAGGAACAAGGGCGAAACCAACCACCCAAGAATGGAATCGTCGAGCGAAAACACTTGACAACCTCCTAGAAGCAGCTTTTCTTGCCACAAGACCTTTCTCCGTCAATTAGGAATCTGATGCCGTTACTAAACACATTCCTTAAGTTGTAGCCATTTGTTGAGTGTTTTTTTTTTGTGTCTAATCCGCATATATATCACCATTGCCCTTGATTTTCTTGACTGTGTATATCTAAAATGTAAACATATACACGTGTGATTTAGTTTACGAAGATTTTTCAATGCCGAGAACCTCGATCAGAGAGTAAAAAAGGCGTAAGGTTCACAATGATGTAAAATTAAAATGGGATATACCGGGATAGGATACGAGTGCCAGGAACAAGGGCCAAACCAACCACCCAAGAATGGAATCGTCGAGCGAAAACACTTGACAACCTCCAAGAAGCAGCTTTTCTTGCCACCAGACCTTTCTCCATCAATTAGGAATCTGATGCCGTTACTAAACACATTCCTTAAATTGTAGCCATTTGTTGAGTGTTTTTTTTTTGTGTCTAATCCGCATATATATCACCATTGCCCATGATTTTCTTGACTATATATCTCTTAAATGTCAACATATACACGTGTGATTTAGTTTACGAAGATTTTTCAATGTCGAGAACGTCGATCAGAGATTAAAAAAGGCGTAAGGTTCACAATGGTGTAAAATTAAAATCGGATATACCGGGTTAGGATTCGAGTTATAGGAACAAGGGCCAAACCAACCACCCAAGAATGGAATCGTCGAGCAAAAACACTTGATAACCTCCTAGAAGCAGCTTTTCTTGCCACCAGACCATTCTCCATCAATTAGGAATTTAATGCCGTCACTAAACACATTCCTTAAATTGTAGCCATTTATTGAGTGTTTTTTTTTGGTGTCTAATCCGCATATATATCACCATTGCTCTTGATTTTCTTGACTGTATATCTCTTAAATGTCAACATATACACGTGTGATTTAGTTTACAAAGAATTTTCAATGCCGAGAACCTCGATCAGAGAGTAAAAAAAGGCGTAAGGTTCACAATGGTGTAAAAATAAAATGGGATATATCGGGCTAGGATTCGAGTTACAGAAACAAGGGCGAAACCAACCACCCAAGAATGGAATCGTCGAGCGAAAAAACTTAACAACCTCCTAGAAGCAGCTTTTCTTGCCACCAGACCTTTCTCCATCAATTCGGAATCTGATGCCGTCACTAAACACATTCCTTAAATTGTAGCCATTTTTTGAGTGTTTTTTTTTGGTGTCTAATCCGCATATATATCACCATTGCCCTTGATTTTCTTGACTGTGTATCTCTAAAATGTAAACATATACACGTGTGATTTAGTTTACGAAGATTTTTCAATGCCGAGAACCTCGATCAGAGAGTAAAAAAGGCGTAAGGTTCACAATGATGTAAAATTAAAATGGGATATACCGGGCTAGGATTCGAGTAACAGGAACAAGGGCCAAACGAACCACCCAAGAATGGAATCGTCGAGCGAAAACACTTGACAACCTCCAAGAAGCAGCTTTTCTTGCCACCAGACCTTTCTCCATCAATTAGGAATCTGATTCCGTTACAAAACACATTCCTTAAATTGTAGCCATTTGTTGAGTGTTTTTTTTTCGTGTCTAATCCGCATATATATCACCATTGCCCATGATTTTCTTGACTATATATCTCTTAAATGTCAACATATACACGTGTGATTTAGTTTACGAAGATTTTTCAATGCCGAGAACGTCGATCAGAGATTAAAAAAGGCGTAAGGTTCACAATGGTGTAAAATTAAAATCGGATATACCGGGTTAGGATTCGAGTTATAGGACCAAGGGCCAAACCAACCACCCAAGAATGGAATCGTCGAGCGAAAACACTTGATAACCTCCTAGAAGTAGCTTTTCTTGCTACCAGACCTTTCTCCATCAATTAGGAATCTGATGCCATCGCTAAACACATTCCTTAAATTTTAGCCGTTTGTTGAGTGTGTTTTTTTGTGTCTAATCCGCATATATATCACAATTGCCCTTCGTTTTCTTAACTGTATATCTCTTAAATGTCAACATATACACGTGTGATTTAGTTTACAAAGATTTTTCAATGGCGAGATCCTCGATCAGAGAGTAAAAAAGGCGTAATGTTCACAATGGTGTAAAAATAATATTGGATATACCGGGCTAGGATTCGAGTTACAGGAATAAGGGCGAAACCAACAACCCAAGAATGGAGTCGTCGGGCGAAAACACTTGACAACCTCCTAGAAGCAGCTTTTCTTGCCACCAGACCTTTCTCCATCAATTAGGAATCTGATGCCGTCACTAAACACATTTCTTAAATTGTAGCAATTTGTTGAGTGTTTTTTTTTGTGTCTAATCCGCATATATATCACCATTGCCCTTGATTTTCTTGACTGTGTATCTCTAAAATGTCAACATATACACGTGTGATTTAGTTTACGAAGATTTTTCAATGCCGAGAACCTCGATCAGAGAGTAAAAAAGGCGTAAGGTTCACAATGATGTAAAATTAAAATGGGATATACCGGGCTAGGATTCGAGTTACAGGAACAAGGGCCAAACCAACCACCCAAGAATGGAATCGTCGAGCGAAAACACTTGACAACCTCCAAGAAGCAGCTTTTCTTGCCATCAGACATTTCTCCATCAATTAGGAATCTGATGCCGTTACTAAACACATTCCTTAAATTGTAGCCATTTGTTGAGTGTTTTTTTTTTGTGTCTAATCCGCATATATATCACCATTGCCCATGATTTTCTTGACTATATATCTCTTAAATGTCAACATATAGACGTTTGATTTAGTTTACGAAGATTTTTCAATGCCGAGAAACTCGATCGGAGAGTTAAAAAGGCGTAAGGTTCACAATGGTGTAAAATTAAAATGGGATATACCGGGCTAGGATTCGAGTTAAAGGAACAAGGGCCAAACCAACCACCCAAGAATGGAATCGTCGAGCGAAAACACTTGACAACCTCCTAGAAGCAGCTTTTCTTGCCACCAGACCTTTCTCAATCAATTAGGAATCTGATGTCGTCACTAAACACGTTCCTTAATTTGTAGCCATTTGTTGAGTGTTTTTTTTTGTGTCTAATCTGCATATATATCACTGTTGCCCTTGATTTTCTTGACTCTATATCTCTTAAATGTCAACATATACACGTGTGAATTATTTTAAGAAAATTTTTCAATGTCGAGAACCTCGATCAAAGAGTAAAAAAGGCGTAAGGTTCACAACGGTGTAAAATTAAAATGGGATATATCGGGCTAGGATTCGAGTTACAGGAACAAGGGCGAAACCAACCACCCAAGAATGGAATCGTCGAGCGAAAAAACTTGACAACCTCCTAGAAGCAGCTTTTCTTGCCACCAGACCTTTATCCATCAATTCGGAATCTGATGCCGTCACTAAACACATTCCTTAAATTGTAGCCATTTGTTGAGTGTTTTTTTTTTGTGTCTAATCCGCATATATATCACCATTGCCCTTGATTTTCTTGACTGTGTATCTCTAAAATGTAAACATATACACGTGTGATTTAGTTTACGAAGATTTTTCAATGCCGAAAACCTCGATCAGAGAGTAAAAAAGGCGTAAGGTTCACAATGATGTAAAATTAAAATGGGATATACCGGGCTAGGATTCGAGTAACAGGAACAAGGGCCAAACCAACCACCCAAGAATGGAATCGTCGAGCGAAAACACTTGACAACCTCCAAGAAGCAGCTTTTCTTGCCACCAGACCTTTCTCCATCAATTAGGAATCTGATTCCGTAACTAAACACATTCCTTAAATTGTAGCCATTTGTTGAGTGTTTTTTTTCGTGTCTAATCCGCATATATATCACCATTGCCCATGATTTTCTTGACTATATATCTCTTAAATGTCAACATATACACGTGTGATTTAGTTTACGAAGATTTTTCAATGCCGAGAACGTCGATCAGAGATTAAAAAAGGCGTAAGGTTCACAATGGTGTAAAATTAAAATCGGATATACCGGGTTAGGATTCGAGTTATAGGACCAAGGGCCAAACCAACCACCCAAGAATGGAATCGTCGAGCGAAAACACTTGATAACCTCCTAGAAGTAGCTTTTCTTGCTACCAGACCTTTCTCCATCAATTAGGAATCTGATGCCGTCACTAAACACATTCCTTAAATTTTAGCCGTTTGTTGAGTGTTTTTTTTGTGTCTAATCCGCATATATATCACAATTGCCCTTCATTTTCTGAACTGTATATCTCTTAAATGTCAACATATACACGTGTGATTTAGTTTACAAAGATTTTTCAATGGCGAGAACCTCGATCAAAGAGTAAAAAAGGCGTAAGGTTCACAATGGTGTAAAAATAATATGGGATATACCGGGCTAGGATTCGAGTTACAGGAATAAGGGCGAAACCAACAACCCAAGAATGGAGTCGTCGAGCGAAAACACTTGACAACCTCCTAGAAGCAGCTTTTCTTGCCACCAGACCTTTCTCCATCAATTAGGAATCTGATGCCGTCACTAAACACATTTCTTAAATTGTAGCAATTTGTTGAGTGTTTTTTTTGTGTCTAATCCGCATATATATCACCATTGCCCTTGATTTTCTTGACTGTGTATCGCTAAAATGTCAACATATACACGTGTGATTTAGTTTACGAAGATTTTTCAATGCCGAGAACCTCGATCAGAGAGTAAAAAAGGCGTAAGGTTCACAATGATGTAAAATTAAAATGGGATATACCGGGCTAGGATTCGAGTTACAGGAACAAGGGCCAAACCAACCACCCAAGAATGGAATCGTCGAGCGAAAACACTTGACAACCTCCAAGAAGCAGCTTTTCTTGCCATCAGACCTTTCTCCATCAATTAGGAATCTGATGCCGTTACTAAACACATTCCTTAAATTGTAGCCATTTGTTGAGTGTTTTTTTTGTGTCTAATCCGCATATATATTACCATTGCCCATGATTTTCTTGACTATATATCTCTTAAATGTCAACATATACACGTTTGATTTAGTTTACGAAGATTTTTCAATGCCGAGAAACTCGATCAGAGAGTAAAAAAGGCGTAAGGTTCACAATGGTGTAAAATTAAAATGGGATATACCGGGCTAGGATTCGAGTTAAAGGAACAAGGGCCAAACCAACCACCCAAGAATGGAATCGTCGAGCGAAAACACTTGACAACCTCCTAGAAGCAGCTTTTCTTGCCACCAGACCTTTCTCAATCAATTAGGAATCTGATGTCGTCACTAAACACATTCCTTAATTTGTAGCCATTTGTTGAGTGTTTTTTTTGGTGTCTAATCTGCATATATATCACCGTTGCCCTTGATTTTCTTGACTGTATATCTCTTAAATGTCAACATATACACGTGTGAATTATTTTAAGAAAAATTTTCAATGTCGAGAACCTCGATCAAAGAGTAAAAAAGGCGTAAGGTTCACAACGGTGTAAAATTAAAATGTGATATACCGGGCTAGGATTCGAGTTACAGGAACAAGGGCCAAACCAACCACACAAGAATGGAATCATCGAGCGAAAACACTTGACAACCTCCTAGAAGCCGCTTTTCTTGCCACCGGACCATTCTCCATCAATTAGGAATTTGATGCCGTCACTAAACACAATCCTTAAATTGTAGCCATTTATTGAGTGTTTTTTTTGGGAGTCTAATCCGCATATATATCACCATTGCCCTTGATTTTCTTGACAGTATATCTCTTAAATGTCAACATATACACGTGTGATTTAGTTTACGAAGATTTTCCAATGCCGAGAACCTCGATCAGAGAGTAAAAAAGGCGTAGGGTTCACAATGGTGTAAAATTAAAATGGGATATACCGAGCTAGGATTCGAGTTACAGGAACAAGGGCCCAACCAACCACCCAAGAATAGATTCGTCGAGCGAAAATACTAGACAACCTCCAAGAAGCAGCATTTCTTGCCACCAGACCTTTCTCCATCAATTAGGAATCTGATGCCGTCACTAAACAAATTCCTTAAATTGTAGCCGTTTGTTGAGAGTTATTTTTGATGTTTAATCCGCATATATATCACCATTGCCCTTGATTTTCTTAACTGTATATCTCATTTTAATTTTATACCATTGTGAACCTTACGCCTTTTTTACTCTCTTATCGAGGTTCTCGGCATTGAAAAATCTACGTAAACTAAATCACACGTGTATATGTTGACATTTAAGAAATACACAGTCAAGAAAATCAAGGGCAATGGATATATATATGTGGATTAGACACCAAAAAAAACACTCAACAAATGGCTACAATTTAAGGAATGTGTTTAGTGACGGCAACAGATTCCTAATTGATGGAGAAAGGTCTGCTTCTAGGGGGTTGTCAAGTGTTTTCGCTCGACGATTCCATTCTTGGGTGGTTGGTTTGGCCCTTGTTCCTGTGACTCGAATCCTAGCCCGGTATATCCCATTTTAATTTCACACCATTGTGAACCTTACGCCTTTTTTACTCTTTGATCGAGGTTCTCGGCATTGAAAAATCTTCATAAACTAAATCACACGTGTATATGTTGACATTTAAGAGATATATAGTCAATAAAATCAAGGACAATGGAGATAGATATGCAGGTTAGACACCAAAAAAACACTCAACAAATGGCTACAATTTAAGGAATATGTTTAGTGACGGCATCAGATTCCTAATTGATGGAGAAAGGTCTGGTGGCACGTAAAGCTGCTTCTAGGAGGTTGTCAAGTGTTTTCACTCGACGATTCCATTCTTGGGTGGTTGGTTTGGCCCTTATTCCTGTAACTCAAATCCTATCCTGGTATATCCCATTTTAATTTTACACCATTGTGAACATTACGCCTTTTTTACTTTCTGATTGAGGTTCTCGGCATTGAAAAATCTTCGTAAACTTAATCACACGTGTATATGTTGACATTTAAGAGATATACAGTCAAGAAAATCAAGGGCAACGGTGATATATATGCGGATTAGACACAAAAAAAACACTCAACAAATGGCTACAATTTAAGGAATGTGTTTAGTGACGGCATCAGATTCCTAATTGATGGAGAAAGGTCTGGTAGCACGTAAAGCTGCTTCTAGGAGGTTGTCAAGTGTTTTCACTCGACGATTCCATTCTTGGGTGGTTGGTTTGGCCCTTATTCCTGTAACTCGAATCCTAGCCCGGTATATCCCATTTTAATTTTACACCATTGTGAACATTACGCCTTTTTTAATCTCTGATCGAGGTTCTCGGCATTGAAAATTCTTCGTAAACTAAATCACACGTGTATATGTTGACATTTAAGAGATATAGAGTTAAGAAAATCAAGGGCAATGGTGATATATATGCGGATTAGACACAAAAAAACACTCAACAAATGGCTACAATTTAAGGAATGTGTTTATTGACGGCATCAGATTCCTAATTGATGGAGAAAGGTCTGGTGGCAAGAAAAGCTACTTCTAGGAGGTTGTCAAGTGTTTTCGCTCGACGATTCCATTCTTAGGTTGTTGGTTTGGCCCTTGTTCCTGTAACTCGAATCCTGTATATCCCATTTTAATTTTACACCATTGTGAAACTTACGCCATTTTTACTCTCTGATCGAGGTTCTCGGCATTGAAAAATATTCGTAAACTAAATCACACGTGTATATGTTGAAATTTAAGAGATATACAGTCAAGAAAATCAAGGGCAATGGTGATATATATGCGGATTAGACACAAAAAAAACACTCAACACATGGCTACAATTACGGAATGTGTTTAGTGATGGCATCAGATTCCTAATTGATGGAGAAAGGTCTGGTGGCAAGAAAAGCAGCTTCTAGGAGGTTGTCAAGTGCTTTCGCTCGACGATTCCATTCTTGGGTGGTTGGTTTGGCCCTTGTTCCTGTAACTCGAATTCTAGCCCGGTATATCCCATTTTAATTTTACACCATTGTGAACCTTACGCCTTTTTTACTCTTTGATCGAGGTTCTCCGCATTGAAAAATCTTCGTAAATTAAATCACACGTGTATATGTTGACATTTAAGAGATATACAGTCAAGAAAATCAAGGACATTGGAGATATATATGCGGATTAGACACTTAAAAACACTCAACAAATGGCTACAATTTAAGGAATGTGTTTAGTGACGTCATCAGATTCCTAATTGATGGAGAAAGGTCTGGTGGCACGTAAAGCTGCTTCTAGGAGGTTGTCAAGTATTTTCACTCAACGATTCCATTCTTGGGTGGTTGGGTTGGCCCTTATTCCTGTAACTCGAATCCTAGCCCGGTATATCCCATTTTAATTTTACTCTCTGATCGAAGTTCTCGGCATTGAAAAGTCTTCGTAAACTAAATCACACGTGTATATGTTGACATTTAAGAGATATAGAGTTAAGAAAATCAAGGGCAATGGTGATATATATGCAGATTAGACACAAAAAAAACACTCAACAAATAGCTACAATTTAAGGAATGTGTTTAGTGACGGCATCAGATTCCTAATTGATGGAGAAAGGTCTGGTGGCAAGAAAAGCTACTTCTAGGAGGTTGTCAAGTGTTTTCGCTCGACGATTCCATTCTTAGGTTGTTGGTTTGGCCCTTGTTCATGTAACTCGAATCCTGTATATCCCATTTTAATTTTACACCATTGTGAACCTTACGCCATTTTTACTCTGTGATCGAGGTTCTCGGCATTGAAAAATCTTCGTAAACTAAATCACACGTGTATATGTTGACATTTAAGAGATATGCAGTCAAGAAAATCAAGGGCAATGGTGATATTTATGCGGATTAAACACAAAAAAAAAACACTCAACAAATGGCTAAAATTTAAGGAATGTGTTTAGTGACGGCATCAGATTCCTAATTGATGGAGAAAAGTCTGGTAGCAAGAAAAGCTACTTCTAGGAGGTTGCCAAGTGTTTTCGCTCGACGATTCCATTCTTGGGTGGTTGGTTTGGCCCTTGTTCCTATAACTCGAATCCTAACCCGGTATATCCGATTTTAATTTTACACCATTGTGAACCTTACGCCTTTTTTTTATCTCTGATCGAAGTTCTCGGCATTGAAAAATCTTCGTAAACTAAATCACACGTGTATATGTTGACATTTAAGAGATATATAGTCAAGAAAATCATGGGCAATGGTGATATATATGCGGATTAGACACAAAAAAACACTCAACAAATGGCTACAATTTAAGGAATGTGTTTAGTAACGGCATCAGATTCCTAATTGATGGAGAAAGGTCTGGTGGAAAGAAAAGCTGCTTCTTGGAGGTTGTCAAGTGTTTTCGCTCGACGATTCCATTCTTGGGTGGTTAGTTTGGCCCTTGCTCCTGTAACTCGAATCCTAGCCCGGTATATCCCATTTTAATTTTACATCATTGTGAACCTTACGCCTTTTTTACTCTCTGATCGAGGTTCTCGGCATTGAAAAATCTTCGTAAACTAAATCACACGTGTATATGTTTACAATTTAGAGATACACAGTCAAGAAAATCAAGAGCAATGGTGATATATATGCGGATGAGACACCAAAAAAAAAACACTCAACAAATGGCTACAATTTAAGGAATGTGTTTAGTGACGGCATCAGATTCCTAATTGATGGAGAAAGGTCTGGTGGCAAGAAAAGTTGCTTCTAAGAGGTTGCCAAGTTTTTTCGCTCGACGATTCCATTCTTGGGTGGTTGGTTTCGCCCTTGTTCCTGTAACTCGAATCCTAGCCCGATATATCCCATTTTATTTTTACACCATTGTGAACCTTACGCCTTTTTTACTCTCTGATCGAGGTTCTCGGCATTGAAAAATCTTTGTAAACTAAATCACACGTGTATATGTTGACATTTAAGAGATATACAGTCAAGAAAATCAAGAGCAATGGTGATATATATGCGGATTAGACACCCAAAAAAAACACTCAATAAATGGCTACAATTTAAGGAATTTGTTTAGTGACGGCATCAAATTCCTAATTGATGGAGAATGGTCTGGTGGCAAGAAAAGGTGCTTCTAGGAGGTTGTCAAGTGTTTTCGCTCGATGATTCCATTCTTGGGTGGTTGGTTTGGCCCTTGTTCCTGTAACTCGAATTCTAGCCCGGTATATCACATTTTAATTTTACACCATTGTGAACCTTACGACTTTTTTACTCTTTGATCGAGGTTCTCGACATTGAAAAATTTTCTTAAAATAAATCACACGTGTATATGTTGACATTTAAGAGATATACAGTCAAGAAAATCAAGGGCAATGGTGATATATATGCAGATTAGACACCAAAAAAAACACTCAACAAATGGCTACAACTTAAGGAATGTGTTTAGTAACGGCATCAGATTCCTAATTGACGGAGAAAGGTCTTGTGGCAAGAAAAGCTGCTTCTAGGAGGTTGTCAAGTGTTTTCGCTCGACGATTCCATTCTTGGGTGGTTGGTTTGGCCCTTGTTCCTGTAACTCGAATCCTAGCCCGGTATATCCCATTTTAATTTTACATCATTGTGAACCTTACGCCTTTTTTACTCTCTGATCGAGGTTCTCGGCATTGAAAAATCTTCGGAAACTAAATCACACGTGTATATGTTGACATTTTAGAGATACATAGTCAAGAAAATCAAGGGCAATGGTGATATATATGCGGATTAGACACAAAAAAAAACACTCAATAAATGGCTACAATTTAAGGAATGTGTTTAGTGACGGCATCAGATTCCTAATTGATGGAGAAAGGTCTGGTGGCAAGAAAAGCTGCTTCTAGGAGGTTGTCAAGTGTTTTCGCTCGACGACTCCATTCTTGGGTGGTTGGTTTCGCCCTTGTTCCTGGAACTCGAATCCTAGCCCGGTATATCCCATATTATTTAAACACCATTGTGAACCTTACGCCTTTTTTACTCTCTGGTCGAGGTTCTCGTCATTGAAAAATCTTTGTAAACTAAATCACACGTGTATATGTTGACCTTTAAGAGATATAAAGTCAAGAAAATCAAGTGCAATGTTGATATATATGCGGATTAGACACAAAAAAAAAACTCAACAAATGGCTAAAATATAAGGAATGTGTTTAGTGACGGCATCAGATTTCTAATTAACGGAGAATGGTCTGGAAGCAAGAAAAGCTACTTCTAGGAGGTTGCCAAGTGTTTTCGCTCGACGATTGCATTCTTGGGGGTTGGTTTGGCTCTAGTTCCTATAACTCGAATCCTAGCCCGGTATTGGCGATTTTAATTTTACACCATTGTGAACCTTACGCTTTTTTTAATCTCTGATCGAGTTTCTCGGCATTGAAAAATCTTCGTAAACTAAATCACACGTGTATATGTTGACATTTAAGAGATATATAGTCAAGAAAATCATGGCCAATGGTGATATATATGCGGATAAGACACAAAAAAAACACTCAACAAATGGCTACAATTTAAGGAATGTGTTTAGTAACGGCATCAGATTCCTAATTGATGGAGAAAGGTCT